>CM055122.1:485397370-486684870 GCA_029206835.1 Rana muscosa
GGCTAAGGGTCTCCGGCGGTGATTGGACACTGGCCAACCAATTGAAGACGGTACCCCTCCATATAACCCCTCCGATCAGGGAAGTACCTCAGTTTTTTCGCCAGTGTCTAAAGGTGTTGGACGCGATAGGATATGCTAAAGGAAAGCTCTACCAAAGAGACCCACTGGGGGTAAAAGAGCTAGGCTTCCGGATCCATCTAAGACGCCTAAAATTTTAAGCCAAAACTGGATGGGATCCGGGCCTTATGCACGAGGCGTCGCCTGTAATGTCTCTCTTCGGAGGACTGGGCTCTAAGATCCAGCACCTTTGCTACTCCGCTAAAAGTCCTGGTAAGAGTCTTTTACAAGGCCCATGGGAGAGGTATCCTTTAAATAGGAACCCATATCCTTGAAGCTTGGGACACAAAGCCCGCCGTGATGGGTTAAAATTGGTACTGTCTGATTTCAGAACCTGCGGCGGAGACAAGGTAAGTGGTTAAGAGTCCAAAACAAAGTTTTAAAGACCTTTTCCTATATATTGGGTGAGTGTCTTCTCTAAAGCCACCACTGGGGGGAGTAAAGAGTTGAGTGTAACTCGCCATGCTTTGAGAAGTGGCAGTTTCCGTCAGGACAAGCCCACTTTCTCCTCTGCTGCAGAGCTGCTTCAGTGCCTCCCTCCTCCTCCTCTCAAGGTATGGCAAATACTCAGACACATAGAGGGTGTTATACACAAAGATGTGCGGCCATAAGGAGGGAGCTTCCCTCACACCGGAGACCGCCACCATTGCCCGGGTCGCGCGCAGGCACACTTTATCGGCGGCAGGTGTCTGCGAGCGTGCACGCGCGTGCAGGAGGGAAAAATGGCGCCAAAATTTAAAAGCCATAAAAGGCTGAGGAACAGCTTGCTCACTCCTTTGAATGGGACACAGCAGCATTACAGGGGACATGTAAGACTCCATGTGGTTGGGCTGGGTACTACCAAGAGAAACCTTCACTTTGTGCATTGAAACTGTTTGTTTGAAGTTGCATACTATATGTAGATGGCTAAACTAAGCACAGTAGTATATGCTTTGAGGTACCTCGGCTTTGCTTAAGCAGTATGACCGGGATAAAAAAGCATTGCCGCTTGAGACAGAAGGCTCTAGCAATGCTGGCTCAGTACTTTCCTCACCGGTTTTAGCTGACGTACCTGCACAGGATGAGCCATTGCCGCTATCAGGAATAGCGGCTTCCCCGGTAAGGCCTGGGCCTGCATATGTCACTGAAGACACTTTGGCAGTATCCCTAGACAATTTAGAAGGGAGAATCGCTACGTTAATCGCTAAATCCTCAAAGGACAAAAAGCGAGACAGACCTCCTTCTGTGGTAGACCTCCTTTCATAAAAATCTGAGGATGATGCTTCACCTGCAGAGGATAAGGATGAGGAGTCGGATGGATCAGGGATATCAGAGGAGCCCTTCTCTGCGTTTCAGATTCTGAAGTCGCAGGTGCAATGTTATGCTGGAACAGTGCGTTACGCATTTAAGTTACCCTCTTCAGAGTTAACTGAATCACCTGTCTCCTCCCTGGGTTCATTAAAATCCCAGCAGGATGCATGCTCTTTCCTGGTTCACCCGTTACTAGAAGGGCTAATGTACGCAGACTGGCAACACCCAGATAAGGGTTTTTCACCTCCTAAAAAGTTTGACAGTCTTTATCCTATGGAGGAGAAGTTTTCCAAGAAATGGAGCTTGCCTTCTGTTGACGCAGCTATTTCTTGTATAAATAAAAACCTGACTTGTCTGGTGGATAATGTACAGATGTTTAAAGAGCCTTCTGAAAGGAAATTGGAATCTTTACTAAAATCCTAATTTCTTTTGGCCGGTTCAGTTACCCAACCTGCTGTAGCAGCAGTGGGGATGTGTCAGGTCATTAAGCAACAGGTAAAACAAGGGCTGAAGGATCTGCCTTCGGAACAAGCCAAATTTTGGGAAAATTTGCCTAAAGCCTTATGTTTTACAGTGGATGCCATTAGAGATTCTGTTCTGCAGGCATCACGCCTTACACTCCAGCTGGTGCATATGCGCAGAGTTCTTTGGTTAAAGCATTGATCAGCAAAAGCTCCATGCAAAAAACTTTTGGCCAGTTTCCCCTTCGTTGGCGAACGCCTCGTTGGGGAGGATCTGGAAAAATATATCCAAAAGATATCGAGCTGTTAAACCGCTCTTTTACCTGAGAAAAAAACGTCCTCTTTCCCCAGTTCCTGAAAGACCTGCCTCCAGCCAGTGGCAACAGCATTTTCAGCCAGCCACAAAAGCCAAAGGAAATCAAGCTCAGAAGAACAAGAAGCCGTGGGGTTCAAGAGCTAACAAGCAAGACCCCAAAGCCTCTGTGAAGGGGCGCCCCCGCTCGGCCGAGTGGGGGGACGGCTTTGTCAGTTTTTAGCACCATGGCAGACAGAAATCCAGGATAAGTGGGTAGTATCCTCAGGGTACAAACTGGAATTTCAAGAGATCCTATCTTCTAGTTTCGAAGTTCAAGACTCTCCAAAGATCCACAAAAAAGAGGATCCTTCTTCAAAGGTTTGGATCACTTGCTGTCTCAAGGGGTGGTTACAGAAGTACCCCTAAAAGAGCAAGGTTCAGGTTTTTATTCAAACCTCTTTGTGATTCCAAAACCAAATGGAGACGTCAGACCCATCCTTGATCTAAGATCTCTGAATCGGTTTCTGAACATTCGCCATTTCCGAATGGAAACGTTTCGATCCGTGGTCGCCACCCTACAAGGCGGAGAATTCCTGCCGTCCATAGACATCAAGGATGCATATTTACATGTACCTATCCATTCCGCTCACCAAAGATTCCTAAGGTTTGCGGTAGAACATCGCCACTTCCAATTTGTGGCCCTGCCCTTTGGTGTGGCTACCGCACCCAGAGTATTAACAAAGGTGCTAGCCCCTCTGTTGGCAAATCCTGAGGATACAAGGCAAAGCGGTAACAGCCTATCTAGACGATCTACTTGTGATAGATCAGTCAGTGGCAGGATTAGATCACGCTGTGCTCGCTACAGTAAAATACCTGGAGCATTTAGGATGGATTGTAAACTTACAAAAATCCTCTCTACAAGCCCAAAGAAGGGTAGAGTATCTGGGCATGATCATAGATACAGCCCAAAGCAGGGTATTCCTGCCAGAGCCAAAGATACAGTCTCTAAAAGACCTGATCCACAAGGTCAGGGCAAAGAAAGGGCCGTCTATGCGCCTTTGCATGAGGCTATTAGGTAAGATGGTGGCCTCGTACGAGACTGTCCCTTATGCCCAGTTTCATTCGAGACTACTTCAAAGCAGTATCCTAGCTGCCTGGAACAAAAAGATCCAAGCTCTGGATTTACCCATGCACCTGTCTCCACAAGTGCGCCAAAGCTTCAACTGGTGGCTAAAGACAGGATCTTCCTTTCTGTAAGTTTTCGTTCTCCCAGTCACCTGGAAGTTGGTGTCTACGGATGCCAGCCTATTGGGCTGGGGAGCAGTGTTCGGAGAAGCTTCAGCCCAGGGAACCTGGGCCAAGACACGAGAGCCTGCCCATCAACGTACTGGAGATACGTGCAGTATATCTAGCCCCCAAAACCTGGACATACAGGTTACAGGGCCACTCGGTTCAGATTTAATCCAACAATGCTACTGCAGTAGCTTACATCAATCACCAAGGAGGCACCCGCAGTCGGGGGGGGGGGTTAAAAGGTGAAGCGGATTTTTGCATGGGCAGAAGATCATGTTCCTTGTCTTTCTGCAATCTTCATCCCAGGGATAGAAAACTGGCAAGCGGACTATCTGAGTCGCCAGCAGCTATCACCAGGAGAGTGGTCTCTCCACCCCGATGTCTTTCAGGCCATATGCCAGAGATGGGGGACCCCGGATGTAGACCTGCTAGCTTCCAGGTTCAACAAAAGGTTGGACGACTTTGTGTCCAGGACGATAGATCCTCTAACCTACGGAACGGATGCTCTAATAAATCCCTGGAATCGGTTCTCACTGATCTATGCATTCCCTCCGATCCCCCTCTTACAAAGACTACTTTGCAGGATTAGGAAAGAGGGAATACCAGTAATCCTAGTGGCCCCAAATTGGCCCAGGAGGCCTTGGTACGCCGAAATCGTAAAGATGGCGGTAGGAAGGCCCTGGAAGCTTCCGCTTTGACACAACCTGCTGTCGCAGGGTCCAGTGTTCCATCCTTCCTTACAAAAGCTAAATTTGACGGTCTGGCTGCTGAGACCCACATTTTTGAAAAAACGATGGGTCTCTGGCCCAGCGCTTTCTACGCTCATTAATGCTAGAAAGCCAGCCTCCAGACTCATCTACTATAGAGTCTGGAAAGCGTATGTTTCTTGGTGTGAATCCAGAGCATGGAATCTTCAAATATGAAATAAGCAAGATTCTTGCTTTTTGCCAGTTAGGAGTGGATATGAAATTAGCCCTTAGTACCATCAAGGGTCAAATATCGGCTCTATCAGTCTTCTTTCAAAGACCACTGGCATCTCATTCCCTAGATCGGGCGTTCATTCAGGGGGTACTGTGGATAAATCCGCCAGTCAAATCTCCCTTGTGCCCATGGGATTTGAATTTGGTATTGTCAGTGTTGCAAAAGCAACCTTTTGAACCTATTCACCACATTCCTTTAATTATTTTAAGCAGGGAATTGGCCTTTTTGATTGCTATCTCGTCTGCTAGAAGAGTATCGAACTAGCAGCTCTTTCTTGTAAAGAGCCTTATCTAATTTGTCACAAAGACAAAATTGTACTACGACCCCATCCTGCCTTTTTACCTAAGGTTGTGTCGTCTTTTCATTTGAATCAGGACATTGTTCTGCCTTCTTTTTTTCCGAATCCGCAGACAGCGGAGGAAAGGTTATTGCACTCTCTAGATCTAGTGAGAGCAGTAAAGGTGTATCTGCAGGCAACCGCTCAGATACGTAAAACAGATGTTTTGTTTATTTTGCCAGATGGGCCCAAGAAGGGCCAAGCGGCATCGAAATCCACCATCTCTAGGTGGATTTGACAAGTAATTATTCAAGCTTATGGTCTAAAGAACAGGACTCCTCATTTTTTCTGTTAAGGCGCACTCTACCAGGGCGATAAGTGCTTCATGGGCAAGTGCATCACCAGGCTTCGATGACTCAGATCTGTAAAGCTGCAACTTGGTCTTCAGTCCATACATTTTCCAAATTCTATCAAATAGATGTGAAAGGACATGAGGATTCTGCCTTCGGGCGAAGTGTGCTGCAGGCAGCAGTATAGGGCTTCTTGTCCGCAAGCGGCCTGCTTGATCTGGGTCTCCCACCCTTCATATTGAGCATTGCTCTGGGACATCCCTTTATGTAATGACTGACTCTGTGTCCCGTGGTGTACGATAAAGAAAACAGGATTTTTATAACAGCTTACCTGTAAAATCCTTTTCTTGGAGTACACCACGGGACACAGAGCTCCCCCCCTTCTTATGGGAACCTTATTGCTTGCTACAAAACTGAGGTACTTCCCTGATGGGAGGGGTTATATGGAGGGGAACTGTCTTCAATTGGTTGTGCCAGTGTCCAATCACTGCTGGTGACCCTTAACCCATTATGTAATGACTGGCTCTGTGTCCCATGGTGTACTCCAAGAAAAGGATTTTACAGGTAAGCGGTTATAAAAATCCTGTTTTTCAGGAGAGGTCAGCAGCGCAGCCATCATACTTGTAATCATATTGCTTTTCATTGTGGCTCATTGTAACTTTCGCTTTTAAATGTGATGATGCAGGAAAAAGAACTGGAAGCCAACAAGAAGGAGAAGGTAAAGGAAGCGCAGCTGGAGGCAGAAGTAAAATTGCTTAGAAAAGAAAATGAAGCTCTTCGCAGACATATCGCTGTACTCCAGGCAGAGGTGTATGGAGCAAGGCTGGCTGCTAAGTACTTGGATAAAGAACTGGCTGGAAGGTAAGAGTGTTACCCCCCCCCCCCCAGCATGGTACTAGGGTTGTGCTACAACTGTATGTTGCTACTTTTTGTTTACTGTACCCTAAGAGCCCATTCACACAGGGGCAACAGGACTTCTAGCACGATTTTATGAGGCAACTCAGACACAACTTGAGAATGAATCACAGCGCGACCTGGAGCTACTTACAAGGCAACTCCAAGTTGCCTGCAGGACAGGAGACATTCCAGTGGCCAATCAAACAAGAATCAGCTCTGTGGGAGGGAGGGGGGAGAGAGAGTTTTGCAGGAGAAATG
The DNA here is from genome assembly GCA_029206835.1 of Rana muscosa. Classification (NCBI taxonomy): domain Eukaryota; kingdom Metazoa; phylum Chordata; class Amphibia; order Anura; family Ranidae; genus Rana; species Rana muscosa. The sequence goes on from CM055122.1 coordinate 485,403,590, forward strand.
TATGTTCTCTTCCTGGAGAGTTGCTCCTATTAAGACAGTGAGAGGCGACTCCCATTGAAATGAATGGTTACAGGTCGCCTAGGAGTCGTATTGAAGTAGTACAGGGACCTTTTTTGAAGTCGGAGCAACTGCAGTAGTGTGCATAAGGACGGCTCCATTAACTTACATTGATTTCTTCAGCCAGCGTGACCTGAGGCGACTAGGGGCGACCTGGGGCGATTTGGAGTCGGATCCAAAGACGCCCCTGTGTGAATGGGCTCTCAATACTGGGAACGCCAAACAGAAATGTGTGAGACCGCATCGCCCTCATTTTGCTTGCATTAAGACTGAATTTATAGCTCATTTAATTCGGCTTCTTGTGTCTCCTGCCTGTGCATTGGACAGTGAACTGGCATAATAACCTTTGCCATTGTTCATTGTCTATTGAACAGGCAGATTAAAGGGAAAATATAGTCTAAAACTAATAATCAAACTTTTTTTTATTTTTTTGTGTTTTACAATCTGCACCAATTTTTTTATTTTTGTACATTTGAAGGTTCGCTGTAAAAAAAAGTAAAGGGATGCACCATTTGGGAAGCGTTATGTATCTTTGGGTATTTCGAGTATAAAACCTCAGAACGTATAGTTGGGCATGTCCACCATGGTGCTATTTCTATACAGGGATCATTGTAATGGGAAGTTACTAAAACTGGAGCAGCTGTACATGGCAACCAATCGGCTTCTAGCTTTCATTTTTAAAGCTTAACTGAACAAAATAAAGATAAAAGCCTAATTGGGTGCTATGTACAGCTGCACCAGATTCTATCTGCTACAGTTTTAAGTGAACTACTCCTATATGTTGCATCTTTTTTTTTTTTTTTTTGTAAAATCTTTTTATTGAAGTTTTTATAGACACACACATTTTGCCCACACATAGGCACAACATCTGCCCACGTAGGGGCCGTTACCCTGTGTCGGCAACATACCGACACAGGGCCACAAATAACACATACACTTAAACTTAACTTACACTATAACCCCAGACTGGGGGAGAGGGTCCATTCAAGATAAGTCATGCTCAAAGTGATATCAATAGAGGATGGTAGCCTGAAAAAATTGTTTGGGTTAAGAAAATGATAACCTAGTGATACGTTACAAGTTTAGGCATTGGTCACTATTCACTTGCCGTGTTTCTGTCCTCTAGCCAACAACCCCACACCTTGTCAAATTTGTGCGGACAACCTCTGGACGAGTAAGTGGCTTTATATAGGGGCAAACTGGCATTAACTAATCTTTTCCAGAATTTAACAGAGGGGGGAGACGGTTGTTTCCAGTTCATCGTAATGGCTTTGCGCGCATAGTATAGTAGCAGGGATATGAGTGTTTTCCTGGCTCTGATTATTGGCAGTTGATCAACTAGTCCTAGCAAACAGTATATAGGTTCATATGGGACGCAAGTCCCAGTGGCCTTAGTGATCACCCGTAGCACTTCATTCCAATAGTGTACGATTGCTGGGCAAGCCCAGAAAATGTGGAAGAAACCCCCTGGTTGGTAGGAGCAACGCCAGCACTCCGGAGAATGCTCCGGCAACATCTGGTGAAGCCTGTGAGGTGTGTAGTGAGCTCTGTGTACAATTTTATATTGGACTAATTTATCCCTCGCTGAGACCAGCGGGGAGAAGGGAAAATCCCAAACCTCCCGCCAGTCGTCGCCGTCCAGCCCCGGTATGTCCTCCACCCATTTCCTGCGAAGGGAAGACAGCTCGGGGATAGCAGCAACCAGCAGGGATCCATAGATCTGAGACGTAGGCTTCTCCAGGTCTTTCACCCGGATGGTAGATTCTAGCTCGGAGTATGCCAGTTCAACTGGCCTGCTCAAAAATTGGCACCTGTAGGCATGTGCAATTTGGAGATATCTAAAGTGGGCTCGTTCAGGCACGTTAAATTTGGCGCATAATGTGCGAAAAGGGGTGAGATCTCCGTTGGTGATGATATGTTTGAGGGTCAGTATTTTGTATTTGGCCCAGGCCTGCGGATCTGGGATAGTGTGGAATTGCGATAGGTTAGGATTCAGCCACAAGGGGGTGTGAGGAGACAAAGAGTTCGGCCGGGGTGTCCTCAGCGCCTCACCCGCCTTCCATGCCCGCATAGTGGTACGCATCGAAGGGGTGAGATTGTGAGGCGCTTTAGGCCCCCTGAACAGCAGCCCCTCCAGTGCCTCCAAGGACCCCACTATGGCTGCCTCCAGCACCGTTGCAGAGTTGGTCAGGTCCGGTCGTAACCACCAATGGGCAGTCACAAGCTGAGTGGCTAAATAATACTTGTAACAATCAGGGAGGGCCAGGCCTCCACTGTCCACAGGCCTGGTCAAGGTGGAATATTTGAATCTAGGCGGCCTGGACCCCCAAATAAAGGAGAGGAAGAGTTGCCTGAGGGAATTAAAGAAAACTTTAGTCAGCCAGTGAGGGGAGTTCCGAAAAAAGTATGTGAGTTTAGGGAGGACTTTCATCTTGAGCAAGTTAATACGCCCAATGAGCGAAAGGGGGAGATTACTCCACGCCTTAAGTTTGGCTTTAATGGCTACCAAGACAGGGTCGAGATTGAGCCGCACAAAGTCCCCACTCTCTCTTGAGACAACAATTCCCAAATAGGTGAACTGCTCAACCCATTGAAGCGGGAGAGAGGAGGGTGAGGAGGACCTGGCCCCCGCATCCACTGGAAACAACTGCGACTTGTGCCAGTTCACTCTCAGCCCCGTGAAGGCGGCGAAGGCATCCATTATACTAAGTTTGCCCCGCAGAGAGTCACCAGCGTCATTCAAGAACAGGAGCATATCGTCCGCGTAAAGAGCCACCCTCTCCTCCAGCCAGCCCACCCTAAGACCACGGACCTCGGCCGAGCTCCTAAGGGCTTCAGCAATAGGCTCCACGGCCAGGGCGAACAGAGCCGGGGAGAGAGGGCATCCCTGTCTGGTGCCCCTCTGCAGGGGGAACGGAGGAGACAGGGAGCCATTCAGCCTAATGCATGCCGTGGGACCAGTGTAAAGTGTGCGTATCCAACCTATGAATTTTAACGGGAACCCCATTCTTCTAAGCACCTCCCATAGATAGACCCATTCCACTGTGTCGAATGCCTTCTCTATATCTAAGGTGGCAATGGTTCTAGTGCCTTGGTTAGTATGAGGAGCATGAATATTGGTGAATAATCTGCGTATGTTAATGTCTGTAGATCTACCGGGCATAAAGCCCGTTTGGTCAGAGTCAATCAGGGATTTTATTACTACGTTAAGTCTAGTGGCCAATAGCTTGGTCAGGATTTTAAGGTCACAGTTGAGAAGTGCAATTGGCCTGTAAGAGGCGCATAACTTAGGGTCTCTATGAGGCTTTGGAATGAGAACTACGTGGGCCTCTCTCATAGAGGGCGGTAAGGAGTCTTGGTTCAAGCAAGTTTGAAACATCTGAGCTAGTTTGGGGGCAAGCAATTCTGTGTGGGCCCTGTAGTACTCAATGGGCAGGCCGTCCGGCCCTGGGGTTTTACCTGCCGGAAAAGACTTAATGGCCAATGTGACCTCTTCTGGAGTGATTTCCGAGACAAGTAGTTGCCTCTCCGTGTCAGAGAGCCATCCCAGGGCGAGCGTGTCTAGTAGGGAGATCATAGGTGTAGGGTCAAACCCATCAGGAAGTGAAGAGACATACAAGGAGGTGTAAAATGTAGTGAACGCAGCCAGAATATCCTCCTGAGAGGTGACTAAAGCGCCATCTGTCGTGAGGATCTCCGGTATAACCACTGAGGGCCTGTCCTGCTGCGTTAGCAGCGCTAGTAGTTTGCTGTTTTTGTCTCCATGTTCAAAGTATTCCTGTCTGCTACTTTGTATACCAAGCCTAGTGGTATCTGAAACATGGAGATGTAATTCTCGCTTAAGCGATGAAAGGTGCTCAAAATTGGAGACCGTTGGCGAGGCTGAATACCGATTCAGTGCCTCGTCCACCCTACGCTGCAGGTCAGACACCCCGTCTCCCAGTTCCGCCTTCACCGCCGCCACAGCCGAGATGTATTGACCCCTGCTGTGAGCCTTGGAGGCATCCCAGGTCATCTCCAGAGAAGCCGACCCCGCATTGTGTGCCCAATATTCCCCCAGGGGAGAGAGAACCTTGTCATGTACAGCATCATTGTTGATCCAATGGGGTTGTAACCTCCAAAGGGTATTGTTTCGCGACCTGGTGGTCCTAATGGTCAATTTAAGTGGGTGATGGTCAGAGAGGCCAGAGGGGAAGGTAACATGCCTCCTGAATGTTAGCCAGCATGGTGGAATTGGCAAAAGCCAGATCAATGCGGGAGGAGGTTCGAAATGTGGTCGAGAAGCATGAATACGTTCTATCATGGGGATGAAGCCACCTCCACGCCTCCTGGAACTCCGTGGCCTGAGCCCACGTTCCGAGATCAGAACTAAAATTGGACTGGGGGGAAGGCCTGTCCAGGTCACGGGACAGTGTAGCATTAAAATCTCCCATGAACAGAACCCGTGCTGGGCAATGCGGAGCCAGCCTCTCATAGAGAGTGTACAAAGTCTGTATCTGACTCGGGGGAGGCAGATAAACATTCACAATAACATACTTTTTGTTATATACACTTAGCACAACCATAACAAATTTTCCCTGGGGGTCCAGATGAACATCATGAATCACACACGGTATACGTTTGCTAATCAGGATAGACACCCCACGAGAATACGAAGAGTAGGTCGCATGAAGCGCCCTCTGTACCCAGGGCTTCTTCAGAGCCAGAACCTTGCTACCGGTTAAATGTGTCTCCTGCAGTAACACTATATGGGGATTATGTAATTTCAAATATTGGAATAATAGTGACCTTTTAAATTTTGAGTTGAGCCCCCGAACATTCCATGACAGAATGGTCAGGAGTTCAGCGTGCGGGGGAGCCATCAAGGAGCACCAGGGGGAAATAGAAGCAGGATGAGCCCTTTAACCCAACACATATAATTAAACTTGGCATTGGCACACCTATTCAATAGGGTCAGAGACCCATAAGTCAATTGAGCAACACAGTAATAGTCTGGACCGTCATAACAATGAAACCCTCCTCCCCAGAACATAGAACACCCTACCCAAACATCATACAAACCTAGCTTCAAGGGCCGAAAAAAAAGGGGCCCAAGAGCCATAAAAACTGATGCAGGGTTTCGTCCCATAACTGAAAAAAACATCAAATCTTTAGGTCACTGCGACCTCAAGAAGTCGGCCCGTAGGACCGCAGGTGAAGAAGAAGTCTCCTGGGAAGTCCGTCTCGACTCTGGGTGGGGGTCCAAAGCGTGGACAAGGGACAACTCGGATCACCTCGGTTCACGGACGGGGCAGTTCAGTATTTGCTGTTGGAGCTCCTTAGGCAGGAATAAGTAGCAGTCTAGCCAGCAGAAGTTAACACTTATGCAGATGGAGTAAAGGTGGAAGTCAGCAGGGATAGACAGGATTGGGGATACAAAAGGGGGTATTGCAGGGATTCACCATGAGACAGGAGAGACGTCCATTGATGGGATAGTTGATGCGCATCCGCTCCCTGCCGGGTGTATTCCACCATGGGTCCTCGGCTTTGTGTAGTTAACGGGCGTCTAGCCACGCCGTTGCCGCCTCCGGGGTGTCAAAGAAGTGAGTATCGCTACCATCTGTGATTCGCAGTCTGCTGGGATACAACAGGCCAAAGCGTATTCCCTTCTCTCGGAGCCGGCGTCTCACATCAGTAAAGGACTTGCGACGTTGCTGTACCTCCTGAGAGAAGTCTGGGAAGAAAAGTAATCTGGTATTCTCATATTTAATTTCAGGCATGATGCGTGCCGCCGCCAGAATGCGGTCCCGGTCCCGGTAGTTCAGCATTCGTAACAGGAATGGGCGCGGTGGGGCCCCAGGTCTCGGAGGGAGCGGCGGAACCCTGTGGGCTCTTTCGACCACAAAGGTAGATGGCGTGGCACCCAGGTCGAACAGGGTGGTCAGTAATTGCTCAGTAAATTCAGCAGGTCTAGAGCCCTCAGCCCTCTCGGGCAGTCCAATTATGCGGATGTTGTTCCGCCTGAGGCGGTTCTCGGTATCTATTGCACGCTCCTGCAGCGCTTTCACTTGAAGTTGGAGGGCCCGCACCTCCCTGGAGTCTGACCGGACCGTATCCTCCACCATGGAGACCCTGTCCTCCACCTCCGTGATGCGAGAGCGAAATTTATCCATATCTTGACGGATGAGACCGACATCCACTGTCAAGAAGTCGATCTTAGATGTCAGAGTTTCCTTACAGGATGTGATGGCCGCCAGGATCTCCACTCCCGTGGGGGGCGCCGCCACCCCGGACTCCGCAGCCCTCTGTGTATTAGCCGCCATCCCAGCTGAGGAGCGCTGTTCAGACGAAGCAACCGCTGATGGGGGGATATGAGGAGCCTTCGGGCCCTTGTTTGTGGAATAGCGGGTCTTAGGGCGGCCCATCCAAGCCTTACCCCAAGATTAAGGGGCGTTTGGGGGGGGGGGGGGGTTCGTGGGCAGGGGGCTCAGTTCAAGGGGGAGGATGGAGGCTGTAGTAATGACAAGGTGGAGAGGTGCAGGAGCGGGACAGCCCCCCCCCCGCAGTGTTGCAGAGCAGTCAGTTAGCCAAGGATCACAGGAGGAGGGAAGGTAAGACTGTGTCTGGTGGATGGGGCCGGCACTGCAGGCCGCAAGATGGCAGCGGGCCGCAGGTGTGGGTGCGGGGGAGCAGCTCTCTAAAAGTCCTCGGATGCACTGCCAACCCCCCCCCGCACGGATGGTACTACCTGAGGATGTGGATGTCCGCCGCTCGTCCCGCGGCATAAAGTAATTGAGGCCGGAGGCTGCAGGAAGTGCGGTAGGCCGCAAGATGGCTGGAGGCCACAGGCCGGGGCAATCAACCTCCCGAGGCCCCCCGGTGGTCGCAGCGCCTGACCGGAGCACCCTCCTCGCCACAGGCGCCCCTGGTGTGTGTGGATGAGGCCCCCTAGCCCAGCGAATCGCGGCAATTTAGCTCAGGGGATCCGGGAGTGTCAGCAGGCCGCAAGATGGCGGCGGATCCCAGGGGCACAGAGCCAGCCGCGAGTCCCTGTAGCGGCACAATCGGGTGACCAGGGCAGAAAATAGCAGCTGGGGCCGAGGCAGGGGACGTTCAGGAGCCCACTGGGTAAGTTTGGGGGCTTACCAGGGCGGTGGGAAGGCAGGATGGCGTCAGATGGAATCAGGATGTGCGGAGCTCCTTAGCAGCACGTCTTCCTCGCTCTACATCCGGACACGCCCCCATATGTTGCATCTTTAAGTATACCTAGTCAGTGATATCTGGGGCACCAGTAGCGCAGATTTTTTGCAGATCTTTCAAAACACAAGTGAGAATTATTATTATTGAATTTTTTTTAAATGGTCCTACACAATCAGAAAATGAGCTTAAAGTCTATACCCCAAAACAAAAATGTATTATATTTCCGTTTATCAATCTTTAACCGCTTACCGACCGGCTCACGCATATATACGTCGACACCATGGCTCCTGTGGGCAGATCAAGTGTATATATACGTCCCTTTTAAGAAACGGCATTGTGGGCGGGCTCCGTGGGTCTCGCGGACTCGATACCCGCGATCATCTCACGGAGAGGAAGAACGGGGAAATGCTAATGTAAACAAGCATTTCCCCATTCTTCCTAGTGACCGGACACTGATCACAGCTCCATGTAATCGGGAGCGGTGATCAGTGTCGTGTCACACATAGCCCATCCCCCCTACAGTTAGAACACATCCCTAGGACACACTTAACCCCTTCAGCGCCACCTACTGGTTAACCCCTTCACTGCCAGTGTAATTTTCACATTAATCCGTGCATTTTTATAGCACTGATCGCTGTAAAATTACAATGGTCCCAAAAATGTGTCAAAAGTGTCCGTCATAAAGTCGCAGTCACAATAAAAATCGCAGATCGCCACCATTGCTAGTAAAAAAAAATCATAATAAAAATGCCATACAACTATCCCCTATTTTGTAGACGCTATAACTTTTGCGCAAACCAATCAATATACGCTTTTTGCAATTTTTTTTTTTTTTTTTACCAAACATATGTAGAAGAATACGCATCGGCATAAACTGAGGAAAAATGAGCTTTTTTAAAAAAAAATTGGTTATATTTATTATAGCAAAAAGTACAAAATATTGCTTTTTTTTCAAAATTGTCGCTCTATTTTTGTTTATAGCGCAATAAATAAAAACTGCAAAGGTGATCAAATACCACCAAAAAAAAAGCTTTATTTGTGGGAAAAAAAAGGACGTCCGTTTTGTTTGGGAGCCACGTCGCACGGCCGCGCAATTGTCAGTTAAAGCGACGCAGTACCGAATTGCAAAAAGTGCTCTGGTCATTGGCCAGCCAAATGGTCCGGGGCTTAATTGGTAACGGGATTGTACAGGAAAACATTTTGTTAAAAAAAATTACACATGTTATACTCGCCTGCTCTGTGCAGTGAGAGCTATATAGGGGGACTCCTGAGAACAAGTTGAGTCTGGGTGTAGTAATGTGGAGGACTCCTGGGGTCTGCAAGGTGGCAAATACACAGCGGATGACGGAGATGTGGACAGCAGTAGACTGGCGAGGGGGGGAGGAATACGAGAGGGAGATGGGTCCCCTATTGTGGGCAGTGGATCGTGCTCTAGCAGTGGCTGTTCGGAGTAGGGGTGTTGTGGAGGTAAGGTCATACTGGGGGTGGAGGGGGCTACAAAGCCGATCATTGGAGGTGACGGAGAGTTGAACTCAGGCCAGCCGGGCAGGCTCGTGCTGTGCCGTGCCATGTGGTCAGTGTCCCCATCCATCATCTACTGCCCTGGGGTCAGCTCCGGGGCCACTCACTGACCTTTTCTTATCAGCAGATAATGGGGATCCACTGATTATATCTGGGGGGGGGGGGGTCCTCTGCCGAGCAGTGACAATGTACAGACTTGATGCTGTTGTCATCACACTGACTTCCTCTGCCTGTGATCTGCTTCATTCATCCTGTAAAAAATGACATCCAAGTTGTTATACAGTCAAGCTGCAATGACATAAAACACATTGTACCGCACTGAGTTGCACAGGAGCGCAGACCGCACAACGCAGGTTTACACACAGTTGCGCGCTTCAGCTTATGCCTAATAACCTTCTTAGGATTCTTAAGAACGCATTCACAAGCTGTTTGCAGGCGTTTCAAATAGAGGTCGACCGATTTATATCGGCCGATTTTTGGCACTTTTTAATTAATCGTCATCGACCGATTGTGCTAAAAAAAAACAGCCGATTTAAAAAAACTTCAGCGCGATTTGCAAATAACTTCTTTCATAGAAGTCATGCAAGTTGCCTGAAGTTGTCTCTGTGCAGCCTGCCAAGTGAGAGAAAAGATATACAATGTTTTTTTCTTATCAATGAACTGAACTCCTGTGTAGAAGTTCTCAGTTTAACCCTTTAAAGACTAAATCTTTTCTGACACTTGTAGCTTACAAGTAAAAATCCTGTATTTTCTGCTAGAAAATCACTTGGAACCCCCAAACATTATATATTTTTTTTAGCAGAGACCCTATGGAATAAAATGGCGGTTGTTGCAATATTTTACGTCACACGGTATTTGCGCAGCGGTCTTTCAAACACAATTTTTGGGGAAAAAAATACACTTTAATGAATTTTAAATAAAACTAAACAGTAAAGTTAGCCCGTTTTTTTTTTTTATTTCTTTTTTTTCCCCGTCAAAGTTTTGAATACCTGTTTTTGTGCCTGATTCCCTATGAAGATGGCGGCGGCAGCACCCGAGAGCCGAGGGAGAGATCGGCTTCGGGTGCCGACATTGCGGGCGCCCAGGACAAGTAAGTGTCCATATATTAAAAGTCAGCAGCTGCAGTATTTGTAGCTGCTGACTTTTAATATATTTTTTTTTTTTTGCGGAACTCTGCTGCTTTCACACTGGAGTGGGCAGGCGTTGACGGTAGGGCCGAAACAACTAATCGATTAATCGACAACTAATCGATTATGAAATCGATTACAATTTTCATAATCGATTAATCGGCCAGTAACATAATGAGGTTTAAAAAAAACAAAAATTAACCCTTTATAGTACAAAAAGAGCAAATTGCTACTGTAAATATTACTTTCACTGTCCCACAGTAAAAAATTAACCCCTTACAGTAGCGATTATTTGGTCATTTTGTACTAATTTTTTTTTTTTTTCAAATTTAAGTTTATTTTTATTTTTTCCAGAAACAAACAGGGTTAACATAATATTACATAATTTACTAATAAGTGGTTATTAATTCTTAGAAACAATTAACTTAAACATATAACATCAGTTGATTTTATAGGTATAACATATAATACATTTTATGATGAGTATGATCTCTTATCACACTATCTCATACTATCTCAATAACCTTTATCTCTCTCTCTCTTCATACCACCTTATATAATAAAACTCCCCTCTTTATTCCCTATACCTTAAGTAACAAAAAACAAAATCAAAACAAACAAGCAAATAAATCAAACAACACAACAAAAAAAAAAAAATTTTTTTTTAACCCCATGTTACTAAACATCTCAGGCCCGGGTCACACCTCTGTGTTTTTTGGTGCTTTTTGCAGAAACACGCTACAGTTCATTTACATGGTTTCTATGGGACACGTTCACATCTATGATTTTTTCAGCTGCTGTGTATTTGGAAAGGGCAAGGACGTTTTTTAGCGCAAAACAGTGCTATTTTAGTTTTTTGGTTTAATATACTTCAATGGAGAAGCTGCAGAAAAGCATGTAATGTGTTTTTGCGGCAATTTGTGTTTTGTAATCTGCCCAACAACAAATTGGCCCAAAAAAATGTAAAAGTGCAAATTTCAGCAAAATTACCTTTTTTTTTTTTTTTTTTTTTTTTTAGGTCATTAACCGATTAGTCGATTAATCGAAACAATAATCGGCCAACTAATCGATTATGAAAATAATCGTTAGTTGCAGCCCTAGTTGACGGTAAAACGCCGCTAGTTTTAGTGGCGCTTTACCATCATTTTAGCGGTGCTATTCGGCTGCTAGCGTAGCGCTTATAACCCAGCTAGCGGCCAATGAAGAGGTTAAATACGCCCGTGTAGCACCGCTGCAGAAGCGTTTTGCAGGTGCTTCGGCAGCAGTGCTCATTCATTTCAATGGGTAGGAGTGGTGGAGGAGTGGTATACACCGCTCCAAAGATGCTGCTTGCAGGACTTTTTTTTTAACGTCCTGCCAGCGCACCGCCTCAGTGTGAAAGCACTCAGGCTTTCACACTGAGACTGCAGGGGAGCTGTTTTGCAGCCACTTTTACAGGTGCTGTTTTTAGCCCAAAAGTGCCTGAAAAACACCCCAGTGTGAAAGGGGTCCAACTGTTAGATTTTATGAGATGAAGGGGAAAAAAACAAAAAAAAAATCGGCCTAACATATCGGCCCAAAAAAATCGGCGTCATATATCGGCCATCGGCCGCCACGATTTCTAAATATCGGCCAGAGAAAAACCCATATCGGTCTACCTCTCGTTTCAAATGCCTCTGAACATTCGTCCCGAACGCATTTTTCTTTTCCTGTTTTTTCTTTCCAAAAAATGCCTCTAAACTCAACTGCCTAGAAACGACTATAAATGACCCTGTGTACATGGACAGATAAGATAACATAGAGGAGAGTTGAGGGGCAGCTGAAAAAAATGCCCAACTGCTTTTAAACGTTCATTTACCAGCAACAGTGTACATGAAGCCTTAAGCCCCGTACACACGATCGGTTTGACTGATGAAAACCGTCCGATGGACGGTTTTCATCAGACCAACCGATCGTGTATGGTACCCATCGGTCTTTTTTCCATCGGTTGTAAAAAATAGAACTTGTTTTAAAATTTTCCGATGGATAAAAAACCGATGGGAATTTCCGATCATCTATGGGCAAGTCCATCGGTTAAAAAACCCACGCATGCTCAGAATCAAGTCGACGCATGCTCAGAAGCATTAAACTTCATTTTTCTCGGCTCATCGGAGTGTTTTACGTCACCGCGTTTGGAACGGTCGGTTTTTTGACTGATGGTGTGTGGCCAAGACTGATGAAAAACAGTTTCATCGTATTTCCGATGGACAAATCCATCGGACGAAAATCCATAGGTTATCCGATCGTGTGTACAGGGCTTTAGACTAAACTTTTTCTGACACTTGCTGCTCGCAAGTTAAAATCAGTATTTTATGCTAGAAAATTACTTAGAATCCCCTAAGAAAATAAAATGGCTGATGTTGCAATATTTTATGTCACACTGTATCTGTGCAGCGGTCTTTAAATGCAATTTTTGGGAACAAAATACACTTTTAAGGAGAAGTATGGGATTTCAGTTTTTCCCATATTCATACTTACCTCGGTGGATGGAGCCTCAGACCGATGCTCCATCTGTCCCCCGCCGTCTGTGCACTGAGAACCGAGCCAGCGAACAAAGCTGCTGGCTCGGTTCTCACAGATCCCCGAGAGGAAAGAGGCTGACTGTCGGTCAGCCTCTTTCCTCTTTGCTTCTCTGCGCTCATTGGAGCGCTGAGCCGTGGATGGGTGGGGAGAGGCTGTCTCAGCGGCTCACTGAGACTGCCATCAATCAGGGCAGTTGGTGGATCCCGACTTGGGAAGTCGTGATGACGCGCTGCCACGAGTGATGGCAGTGACGTCAGCGGAGAGCGGACTTCAGACCGCTCTCCACTGAAAACGGGTCACAGGAGTGCAAAACAAATTGAACTCCTGTGACCCTGAGGAGAAGCCAAGCCTAAAAAGCTCAGGCTGGACTTCTCCTTTTAATTAGTAAGAAAAAAAAAACGTTAGTTAGCCCAATTTTTTTGTATAATGTGAAAGATGTTACGCCGTTAGAATCGTGAGGGAATCGGTATCTCCTAAGCAAAAAAAATCATGCTTCTCATTTTAGCCAGAATCGTGCAGCTCTATCTTTTACCCTCTTCCTACACTGATGATGCGTTTTGTTCTGACAGATTAGATTTATAGCAGAATCTGATGGTGTGGCCAGTATTGCACAACGTATTGATTATTACAGCAGTGCCCCTATAAAGTGGCAATTAAAGCTTGTACAATTGAAGGCTTATGGCAATTCAAAAGGTTAAGTGTTTATTATTATTTTATATATATATATATATATATATATATATAAAAAGTTTTTTACTTGGCTCCTCTGTGCAATGGTTTTACAATGAGCAGCCCTGAATCTCCTCTTTGGCTCCTTCTGTGTGCCCCATAGTAAGCCGCTTGCTATGGAGGTACTTGTGTGGGCTCACTCCTGCTGCCTCCATGTACAGAGAGGGGAGAGAGAGAGCAGTGCTGGGTCGAGATCAGGCTTGGGTAAGTATTTGGGGGGGGGGGGGTGAACTAATCGCAGGTGTGTTTGTTTTTTTTTTGTTTTTTTTTTAAACCATAATGCAGAGAATTAAACCAATTACAACCACTTTAAATGTCCAACTGAAAATGTTATTTACCTGCTGTAATTAAATTATATTTCTCTATGTACATCAAGGGTCCAGCAAATTCAGTTGCTTGGTCGAGATATGAAGGGTCCTGCACATGACAAGCTATGGAATCAGCTTGAGGCTGAAATTCACTTGCACAGACACAAAACCGTTATCAGAGCCTGCCGAGGGCGAAATGATTTGAAGCGCCCTCTGCCAACTCCTCAAGGACATGTAAGTTTGCTTTTTTTTAAATAAAATATAGATATATCTATTGTATACTATCCTCTGGAAAAAAAAAAAAGTTTGCTAATACTTTTAAAGCTGCCTTGCTATACACACAACTGGGGAACTAAACTAATCTTAATTGCATCCAGGGTTTGCTAATTGTGGGTACAAGGCTATGTGGGCTCCAGCAAAAAAATAATGCACAAATATTATATATATATAAGAGATATATATATATATATATATATATATATATATATATATATATATATATATATATATATATATATATAATTAGGGCCGAAACAACTAATCGATTAATCGATTACTATTTTCATAATCGATTAATCGGCCAGTAACATAATGGGGTTAAAAGAAACAAAAATTAGCCCTTTACAGTCCAAAAAGAGCAAATTGCTACTGTAAATATTACTTTCACTGTCCCACAATAAAAAATGAACCCCTTACAGCGATTATTTGCTCTTTTTGTACTAATTTTATTTTTTTTAACACCATTATGTTACTAAACATTTTAGGCCTGGGTCACACCTCTGTGTTTTTTTGGTACTTTTTGCAGAAACACACTACAGGTCATTTACATGGTTTCCTATGGGACACGTTCACATCCATGATTTTTTCAGCTGCTGCGTATTTGGAAAGGGCAAGGACTTTCTTTAACGCAAAACGGTACTATTTTGTTTTTTTGGTTCAATATACTTCAATAGAGAAGCTGCTGAAAAGCATATAATAATGTGTTTTTGCAGCAATTTGTGTTTTTTAGTCTGCCCAACAACAAATTGGCCCAAAAAAATAATTTAAAAATGCAAATCGCAGCAAAATTATTATTTTTTTTTTACAGATATTAACCGATTAATCGATTAATCGAAACAATAATCGGCCAACTAATCGATTATGAAAATAATCGTTAGTTGCATCCCTAATAAATAAATATATATATATATATATATATATATATATATATATATATATCTCAAAATATATTTTTACCTGCAAGATGAACTTTAGAACTGGGGTCCCCAAACTTTCTAAACTAAAAGCCAGTTTACTGTCCTTCAGATTTTGGGGGGGGGGGGAGCAGACTTTGCCCATGCCCCATCATTGGTATTAGGTAGGGATGCAACAGATAAAAAAACTCACGGATCGGATCGTTCCTTGGATCAAAGTCACGGATCGGATAATTTTTTGGATCAGCAAAAAAAAAAAAAAAAGACCAATCCTGTTACACCCACCAGAGTTTTAGATTTCACGGTTATTTTCAACACAAAACAGAGCTTATATGTTTAAATACAGTATTTGGAAATCCAACGGACTGTAAATGTTAAATTTTAAAAGCAGCAGCAAACCTTACATGGTTGCTAATGTGACAGAACACCTCTGATTTTCACATTTAACTAAATGTTAAATGTGAAAATCAGAGGTGTTCTGTCACATTAGCAACCATGTAAGGTCAGCAGGTTTGCTGCTGCTTTTAAAATTTAACATGTAAACTGTCCGTCGGATTTACAAATACTGTATTTAAACATATAAGCTCTGTTTTGTGTTGAAAATAACTGTGAAATCTAAAACTCCGGTGGGTGTAACAAGATGTCCGCTTGCCCCTTCTCACTCTATCATTACTGTGCAGAAAAGGGGGAGTGAATGGCAAATGTATGCTTGTGCCACATCCAGTATATATGAGAAAAGAAAAAGGGGGTTCCCCTGGGTGGGCTTTTAAGGCACAAAAGTCCACCATGGGGAACCCCCTTTTTCTTTTATCATTACTGTGCAGGAGTGTGGGGTGTAGCAAGATGGCGGCAACGAAACGTCACTTCCTGACGGGACAGCGGCCGCCGCAGGGTGTACCAAGATGGCCGGAGCTAGGCCGAAGCCGCTGCCTTTCCTATGGCCGAGGCCGCGGATCGCGTGGTGTGCCGATCCGAACAGGTTGACCCGTTTCAGATCATGGATTGGTGACGATCCGTTGCACCACTAGTATTAGGGGGAGAAATAGTGCCCCGTTGTTGGTATCAGTGAGAGTAATCATGCCCCATCATTGGTGTCAGTGGGATGATTAATGCCCCATTGTTGTTATCAGGGGGAATAATGGTGCCCCATCATTGGTGTCAGTGGGAGGAATGGTGCCCCATCATTGGTGTCAGTGGGATGATTAATGCCCCATTGTTGGTATCAGGGGGAATAATGGTGCCCCATCATTGGTGTCAGTGGGAGGAATGGTGCCCCATCATTGGTGTCAGTGGGAGGAATGGTGTCCCATCATTGGTGTCAGTGGGAGGAATGGTGTCCCATCATTGGTGTCAGTGGGAGGAATGGTGCCCCATCATTGGTGTCAGTGGGAGGAATGGTGCCCCATCATTGGTGTCAGTGGGAGGAATGGTGCCCCATCATTGGTGTCAGTGGGAGGAATGGTGTCCCATCATTGGTGTCAGTGGGAGGAATGGTGCCCCATCATTGGTGTCAGTGGGAGGAATGGTGCCCCATCATTGGTGTCAGTGGGAGGAATGGTGTCCCATCATTGGTGTCAGTGGGAGGAATGGTGCCCCATCATTGGTGTCAGTGGGAGGAATGGTGCCCCATCATTGGTGTCAGTGGGAGGAATGGTGCCCCATCGTTGTCAGTGGGAGGAATGGTGCCCCATTGTTGTCAGTGGGAGGAATGGTGCCCCATTGTTGTCAGTGGGAGGAATGGTGCCCCATTGTTGTCAGTGGGAGGAATGGTGCCCCATTGTTGTCAGTGGGAGGAATGGTGCCCCATTGTTGTCAGTGGGAGGAATGGTGCCCCATTGTTGTCAGTGGGAGGAATGGTGCCCCATTGTTGTCAGTGGGAGGAATGGTGCCCCATTGTTGGTTTTAATGTGGGAGGAATAATGCTTCAGGGGCCAGATAAAGTCAAGCAAAGGGCAGCGTTTGGAGACCATTGTTTTAGGAGGATGCAGCATGAAACATACAGAAGTGATTCAGACCAAATCGTCCTTCAAGCATTTACTTATTTACTGTGTTGCAGATCCACTATTTAATGTTGAGTATTTTTCTCAGATGCACTTTAAAACTAGAGAAAGTAAACATTCAAATGCATTTTCCTGCTTGAATCTACTGTAAAATATATAGTGCACAGCTGCACATATATAATATTTTTATAAAAATAAATTAACTATTTATTTTTACTATGTTCAAAGATGGATGGGGTGGGGTTTGTGCTGGGCCATTATTTCCAGTGATCCATATCTTGGCTAATGCTTTTATTGTAAAACCTAACATCCAAAAGTAAAACCCACTTCCTTTGTCAAAATGGTCTCAGACCAACGTTATGTGCATGCAGTATTGAAGTATAAGGGTAAAAGTTTGTTGGCAAGCAACTAGCATTTTCAGAAGGTAAACAATTGCAGACTTTGTTTCTCTCATGGCAGATGTCTTGTGAAGTTAATTTGTGCCTTGTAGATAGTAGACAATGCAACAGCTTTTACTTTAAGGCCCCTTTCACACTGGGGCGGTTTGCAGGCGCTATTTAGCTAAAAATAGCGCCTGCAAACCGAGCCTAAACAGCGGCTCCTTTCTCTCCAATGTGAAAGCCCTGAAAAAAAGTCCTGCTAGCCGCATCTTTGGAGCGGTGAGAGGAGCGGTGTGTTTATCGCTCCTACACCGCTCCTTCCCATTGAAATGCATGGGATACCGCGGTAATACCGCCCGCAAACCGCGGCTGTAGCCGCGGTTTGCGGGTAGTATTAACCCTTTATTGGCCGCTAGCGGGGGTTAAAACCGCACCGCTAGCGGCCGAATAGCTCAACAATCCCGACGTTATAGCGCCGCTAAAAATAGCGGCGCTATACCGCCACCGCCCCCACCGCCCCAGTGTGAAACCAGCCTAACTGCAAACTCACCAACAGGTTATAATTAAAAATACCAAGTTATTCTAGGCATGGGGAGCATGTGATTAGCTTTTTCCCCTCCTTCAAAGTGACAGTGATTGATGCTTGGCCTCTTAGATACCCAGTGCTGTCACATTAGGGTGGAATGGGAGTACAGGTACTTACTGTGCAAACTCCAAATTGCAACCTAAAGTTGAAACATTTTTTCATTTTGGATGAAGTAATGGAGGGTTTTAACCCCTGTCAAGTGTGTGGTGTTTTTTTTTTTTTTTTTTTTGCCATCTTCATTACATTGGGGAGATTCCCATTCACTTCTAGTGTGACCAGATTCCCTCCTATTACTTTTCTGGGGACAGCCCAAAAAAATATTTTAATGTTCTTTCTTTACTTTCACTTTCGATGACAATGGTAAACGGCCAAAGAACACACTACGAATCGTGCTGGCAGGTGAAAATAAAACTGCTGGCAAAAAAAACAGTCAAACAAACCGTGTAACCAAAGAAATGTAACAAATTTGCAGCTCCGTTCGTAATGTTGTGAAAACATAATTAAAATAAACAATGCAGTTCAAAGGAACAACAAAATCGAATCCAGTGACCAAATCCAGGACTCATCACCATCATGAAGAATGGACTCTTACCGGAACAAATGGATCCTATTACAGAGTCAAATTAGCCCGTACATAGTACGGTAATCTAATCTCATTATAAAGGCTTTAACAGACAGACACCACTTGGTTGGAATCTTAGAAGATCTCCAGTATATGTTCAGTCGATACCATCCATAAATTCCACAGAATCCACCATAAGATTAGAATAAGGAGACCCACATAGTGTAAAATTGTATAAAATTTTTTATGTAATGCAAAAAATATAGAACTTATAGAATGGTAAACAGGACAAATGGAGAAGATGGGCACAGACCGCAAAAAACATGACGGGTTCTAATCCCTGAACATAAAACTTTTTTTCTCTTATCGTCCATGGACTGACACAGCTGGATACTGTAAACGCGTGGGTATATGTCCCTGCCTGCAGGAGAAGATCTAGGCAGAATGTTAGAAACATACATTCTAGAACAAGCCAGAGCTGAACAGCCCCGCCCAGGGGGGCGGTCCCGCCGGACATCACCCTCCCACCTGCAGCTAGCAGACCTCAGTTTTTTTCTGCCTAGCAGAAGGAGAAGACGTGGCTCTCTCAGGAGCCAGTCTCCTGGAAGATTTTACTTTTAAATTTTATTCCTTTGGGAATTTTATTATTTTATTTTTGAGACCTTCAATCAACTGTCGGCTGGGCAACAGGTTGGGTACACTGGTATCCTCGTAGTCTTCCCTGTCCGACCATCGAGCGTGCTGATCCTCGCCTTGTGTGCGTGAGACTCAGTTCACGACATACCCCATGACTCCAGGGGTGGCCGGGTTGCTTTCACGCTCCCGCCGTCCTCTCAAGATTGAACAGTACTTGACTGACTGTATCTCTCCCGGTGGACCGGGCCGACAGCTGTGCAGTACGACTCTGTGATAGGTCTGTCTGAAACAAGCCAGTGGGTCCCTGAAAGGGACGGGTAAGTAGTCTCTCCTACTGCAGGTGAGTACATGCTGGCTGTGTTTCTGTGTGTGGGGGTTTCTCCCTGTCTCCCCCCTGTTATGCTGCTCTCTGCACCCTGTACTGGTGCTGTGCTGTGGGGTGCTTGGGGGTCACTCTGGCCTGGCTGGGCGCTCATGTCTGCAGTTTTTTCTGGTGTGTGAGGTGATTATTGCGTGCACCATTGGCGCGCATTAGAGCTTTGAATTTCGCGCTCGGTGGCCATCTTGGCGTTCAGTGGCGCAGTTATAGCTGCGGCCGGCGGCCATTTTCTTGTGGCCACCGCGCATTTATTTCTGGCGGCGGCGCGAATCCCCTCACAATCTCCTCACAGACTGAGCGGTCCTTAAGGGTTGGTGGGTCCTCCCGGGTATCCCCTCCTCAGCGTAGCCAGTGGGTGGACTGTATATTCACTGTATAGTGTATAAGGTCTGAGGGTGGCGTTATGGAGTCTGATACACCTGCTCTCCACACTTGCCTGGGGCAACTGGCAGTGCTGCACAGTTAAACATGTTCATATGTTTCCTGCACCTGCGGTCCTTATGGACCAGTTGTCAGCAGTCCTGGAATCATTCCTTGTCAGGATGGAAGCGGTGTGCGAGCAAAAGGAGCTATAAGCCCCCTCCCCCCACAAAAATCTTTACTGAAGGGGTGCTCTGAGTCAGATATGGGCCTAGCTACTATGCTCAGGACCCGACCTCTGAATATTTAATGTTTATGAACAGGACATTCCCTTGTGAGGAAGACTCCAGTTCTGTGTCAGTGAATGACAGGGCGCTTGTAAGTGATCTCATTGATGTGAGGAACACTCTCAGGCTGGAATTGCTGTGACAAGCTTTTCTTTTACACAGTTTCCTCACTGTTTTCCTCACACTGCCTCAAGAGCAGCATGGA
The DNA here is from genome assembly GCA_029206835.1 of Rana muscosa. Classification (NCBI taxonomy): domain Eukaryota; kingdom Metazoa; phylum Chordata; class Amphibia; order Anura; family Ranidae; genus Rana; species Rana muscosa. Next base: position 485,423,640 of record CM055122.1, read on the forward strand.
TGAGGGAGGACTTTATTCATTTATGTCTGTAGTCCCTGTGAGCCTTCTGTGTGATATCCTGAGGCAACATTTCCTGCCATTTCCTGGGGAATGATTTGAGTTCTAACAGACACACGGTCTGAGGATCAGAGGTTACCTGTTACCTGCATGCTGCTTCAGCAGCACAGTCAAGCAGGTTGGAATGATACAGAGAAGATTATGCGATTATGATTATGATTATTTAACTCATCCTATACCTCTACACTGCATACATTCACAGTGTATGTATGTGTTATTGGTCTCTGTGTCTGCGTGGCTGTCCCCACGTTCCAATGTTGTGTTTCAGTGCCATACATGATATAAACGTACAAAATATGTTTATGCACGGCTCCAGATGCATTCACAGTATATGTATGTATTATACTCTCTGGGTTGGCGGGGGCTCCGGTGTCCTCCCGCACTCTCATGGTATGTGCGCTTCAGCTCTCTGCACAGTATAGACATGTTCAATATGTTTATTGCACATATTATACATGTTTACAGTATGGGTATACTGTTTGCGTGGGGTTCCTCCGGGTACTCCGGTTTCCCCCCACGCTCCAATGGAAATGCACAGCATAAACATGTGCAATATGTTGATTCACATGCTATCATTCCTACACGGTATCTGTGTGCTGTCTGCGTGGAGTTCTTCCGAGTGTTCCGGTTTCCTCCCACGCGCTGACGGTATGTGCGCCTTTGGCCTTCTGCACAGTTAAACATGTTCAATGTTTATCACGCATGCTATAATACCTACACGGTATGTGTAGGCAGTCTGTGTGGTTTTCCTTCGGGTACTCCGGTTTCCTCCCACACTTCATTGGTATGGGTGCTTCAGCGCTATGCACAGTCTGAATTTGTGCGATTGGATATCCACATACTAACATACCTACCCGGTATGTCTTTGCACTCTGCGTGGGTTTCCGCCCACGCTACATGACATGCATGCCTTTGGTGCAATACACGATGTAAACATACACATTATGTTTATACACTACACTAAATACATTCACAGTAGTTGTAGGTATTGCATTCTCTGAGTATGCGTGGGGTACTTCAGTACCTCCCACGCGCCAACGGTGTGCGCGCCTTCGGTGCTATGCACACATGAGCTTGTGCAAAATGTTTAGCACACACACTATAATACCTACACGGTATGCGTATGCAGTCTGCGTGGGTTTCCACCCACGCTACATGACATGCATGCCTTTGGTGCAATACACGGTGTAAACATACACATTATGTCTATACACTACACTAAATACATTTACAGAAGCTGTAGGTATTGCATTCTCTGAGTATGTGTGGGGTACTTCGGTTCCTCCCACGCGCCAACAGTGTGCCCGCCTTGTTTAGCACACATACTATAATACCATACACGGTATGCGCATGCAGTCTGCATGGGTTTCATCCGGGTGCTCAGGTTTCTCCCCTGCGTTCCAATGGTGTGCGCATTCTCAGCGCTATGCACAGTATAAACATGTGCAATTTGTTTATTCGAAGGCTAACATACCTACACGGTTGTGTACGCAATCTGCGTGGCTGGTTTACGTCCAGGCCCCGATGATGTGCGCGCCTTCGTCGCTGGCACAGTATATACGTGTTTAATAGGTTTATCCACAAATACTAAACTACATACGCCGTATGTGGTATTATGCTCTTTGTGGCTGGGTGGGTTTCCTCCCTCACTCTCCATTTGTGCGTTTGACGCAATACATAGTATAAACTATGTGTTTGCACAATCGGCACCTACCCATGGGTAGCTGCTGGATGGAGCATTGTCACAAGGATCCCTGGTTTCAGGGGTATCACTTTCCACCTGCTTTCAGTGGTGATCAGAAGCGCTGGCTTGGACTGTGTTCGCCAGGTTGGGGTTAGTGGCTGCGTCTCTGGCATTTTTTTATAGCTCAATGACTGGGCAAAAGCCTCTGCTTCATCCATCAGTCGTCTAGCAGGTGCACTACAACTGCTTTAGCCTTTAGGGTCTCTGTGCCCGGGGTGGGTTTGCGCCACCTGTGGAGGCTGAGGTACTAGTCCTTTGACCGAGTTTCTAGGGAAGTTCCGTCAAGTTGCCTTTATTGGCCAACATTTGAGGCACCCTGTACACTGGGGCCTCCCTTCTCCGATACATTGCGGAGTCTCTTTGGGATTTTCATACATCTCGCTGCAAGACGGTCCTGTCGGCCGTGTGCATTGCAGGCAAAGGGTCCTTGCATCCGGAGGTGTTTCCACCTTCTTTACCGGAGGTGGGGCACCGGAAGTGGACCTTGTGGCCTCTCGACTCACTCGCAAGGTGGCAAGATCGTGGTCAGGTCCAGGGACCCCTGGGCGGACGCGTCAGACGCGTTGGAAGCCCGTGGGGGCAGTATCACCTGATATATGCTTACCCTCCGCTACTGTTGTTGCCTCGCCGGCTTTGCAGAGTAGGGGCTGAGGCCATTCCAGTGCTCCGGAACGGCGACATTGGTACGCTGATCTACTTCGGCTAGTCGCAGACATTCCTGGCGACGGCCTATTGGGGTGGACCTTCTGTCTCATGATCCCATACTTCATCCTGCTTTACAGTCCTTGGCTTTAATGGCATGGCTGTTTAAAGCCAGGTGCTGAAGGACCGAGTTCTCTCGTATTCGGTCATCTCTTCTATGTTGTTGACACGGGAATCTTCCTCCAGAAAGATATCTCACCGTACCTGGAAGGCTTACATCGCTATGTGCGAGGAACTTGAGTGGCATCCTCGGATGTATTCCGTTCCCAGGATTTTGCTGTTCTTACAGCGTGGTGTGACCCAAAAGCTGGCCTTGCGTACCTTTTTTGAGGGTCGGATTTCGGCCCGGGCTGTCTTTTTCAACGACCGCTACCGGGCCATTCCTTGATTAGCACCTTTTGTGCAGGGGGTTCGCCATGTGATCCCCCCCTGTCAAGCCTCCTCTCCCTACTTGGGATCTGATTTTGATGCATCTCGGTTCTCCAAGAACATCCCTTTGAGAATATCAGAGAGATTCCTCTCTTGACCTTGTCCCGGAAGTTGGCCTTAGTGGCCATTGCTTCGGTTAGACGGGTGTCTGAGTTGGCGGCCTTGTCCGGCAAGTCGCCTTACTTGGTCCTCCATAAGGATATGTTGGTGTTGCGCCCACGACCATCCTTCTTTTCTAAGGATGGTCTTGGCCTTTCACCTTAAGAAGGACATTGTTCTTCCATCCTTGTGTCCTCACCCATCGCATCCCTGAGAGTTTGCGCTTCATACATTAAGATGGGTACAAGCCTTACGAGTGTACCTGTCTGCTACTGTTTCCATTCGGAAATCTGTGTCTGGTCCTCCCTTTCCGGTTGCGGCGCATTCCACCAAGGCAATTGGTGCTTCCCGGGCCTTCCGACATAAAGCGTCGGTTGCACAAGTGTGCAAGGCGACGACCTGGTCGTCCGTTCATACCTTTTCAAGATTTTATAAGGTTGATGTGGCTGCATCTTCGGATGCTCCCTTCGGCCGCAAAGCATTGCAGGCCGCTGTTTAATGTCGCAACTCCTCCGATGAGGAGCTCTGCTTGTTTGGAGTGAAGTTTTGGTTGTTCCTTTGCTACCGCTCCCACCCTTCTGATACTGCTTTGGGACGTCCCACACGTTTTACAGTATCCAGCTGTGTCAGTCCATGGACGATAAGAGAAAATAGGATTTTTGTACTCACCGTAAAATCCATTTCTCTGACGTCCATGGACTGACACAGCACCCACCCTTCCTTTTAAGGTTTGTACTGCTTTGTTACGAACTGAGGTCTGCTAGCTGCAGGTGGGAGGGTGATGTCCGGCGGGACCGCCCCCCTGGGCGGGGCTGTTCAGCTCTGGTTTGTTCTAGAATGTATGTTTCTAACATTCTGCCTAGATCTTCTCCTGCAGGCAGGGACATATACCCACACGTTTACAGTATCCAGCTGTGTCAGTCCATGGACGTCAGAGAAATGGATTTTACGGTGAGTACAAAAATCCTATTTTTTTTTATCTTTAGTTGCACTTTAACTACTTCAACCCCGGACCATTTAGCTGGCCAAAGACCAGAGCACTTTTTGCGTTGCTTTAACTGACAATTGCACGATCGTGCGACGTGGCTCCCATCGGTTTTTATTTTTTGCGCTATAAACAAAAACAGAGCGACCATTTTGGAAAAAAAAAGCAATATTTTTTACTTTTTGCTATCATAAATATCCCCCAAAAAATATATAAAAAAAACGCAATATTTTTTCCTCTGTTTAGGCCGATACGTATTCTTCTACATATTTTTGGTAAAAAAATCGCAATAAGCGTTTGGTTTGCGCAAAACTTAGTGTCTACAAAATAGGGGATAGTTTTATGGCATTTTTATAAAAAATATATTTTTATTAGTAACGGCAGCGATTTTTTTTTTTTTTTATTATTTAATTTTTTTGATCGAGACTGCGACATTATGGCGGACACATTGGTCACTTTTGGCGCTGTTTTGGGCCCATTCACATTTATACAGCGATCAGTGCTATAAAAATGCACTGATTACTGTGTAAATGTGACTGGCAGTGAAGGGGTTAACCACTAGGGGGCTAGGAAGGGGTTATGCGTGTCCTAGGGAGTGATTCAATTTCTAACTGTTAAGGGGCGTGGCTACGAGTGACACGTCACTGATCGCTGCTCCCGATGAGAGGGAACAGACGATCAGTGACATGTCACTAGGAAGAACGGGGAGATGTTGTTTACCCTGACATCTCCCCGTTCTTCAGCTCCATGACACGATCGCGGGACACCCCAAACTCGCTCATCCAAGCAATGGACCTTGATTTGTGCACTCTTCCAAATCATTTGGTGGAGGGGGAATTATGGTGTGGGGTTGTTTTTTCGGGGTTGGGCTTGGCCCCTGTAGTTCCAGTAAAGGGAACGCTTAACCTGATACTAGAAGTCTTTCTTTTTAAAGGAAAAAATAAACATGTCATACTTACCTGGTCTGTGCAGTAGTTTTGCACAGAGCTGCCCCGATCCTCTTCTCAGGTCTCTGTCCTGTGCTCCTGGCCCCTCCCTCCTGTCGTGTTGAATCTGTTATAGTTGCAAAGAGTGGGCCAACTCAATATTTGACCCTACAGACTAAGACTGGGATGCCATTAAAGTTCATGTGCGTGTAAAGGCAGGTGTCCCAATACTTTTGACAATATAGTATATAATTGCAAAATACATATATATTTGCAAACTACACTTAACAAGCCCTTTAAAACATTAACATTCATTGATGAGACTTGTTGCATAAAGCTAATTACATTAATTGGTATGTGTCACATATTTGTACAAGGTTATAGATGTTTTCTTATGCATCAGCAGGACCCAGAATGCCTAAAGAAAAGTCAAGGAGTTGGGCCAATCAGAAAAGTTATTCTGGTTAAAGAAGATCATGAAGGACTTGGTATATCTATTACAGTAAGTAGTATGGATCTTGCATATATGCTTTTTTTTTTTTTTTTTTTTTTTTTTTTATTTACAAAGTAGTATAGAATGTAGATCTATTATTATTTATTTTTTATTCTTACCTTTGCAAAAAAAGGGGGTTGACACAGTGGGGTTGATTCACTAAAAGTGAAGAGTGCAAAAAATGATGCAGCTATTCATAGTAGCCAATCGGCTTCTAACTTGAGCTTGTTCAATTAAAGTAGTTCTAAAGCCTTAAGGTTTTGCATGAATGTGAAAACTTCTGTGCTGCAGCCCCAACCCCCTCCCCCCCCTTTTTCTTACCTGAGCCCGATCTGATCCAGCGATGTGCACTCGCTCCTCATTGGGCAGATTGTCAATCAAATGCTGTGATGCGGGGGGGACGTCAGTGGGTTCAGCAGCAGGACCCTGGAGTGAGCATGCATGGGTGCCCCCATGGAAAGTCGCTTTCCATGAGGGCACCCACCGAAGTGGAGAGGCCTAGCGCATCTGTGGGGGACCCTAGAAGAAGAGAATTGGGGCTGCTCTGTGCATAAGCACTGCCCAGAGCAGATAAGCTAAAACATGTTTGTTATTTTAATAAAAAAAAAAAAACACGAAGGTTTAGAACCACTAAGTTTTTGACAATATAACCTTCAAGCTGATTGGTTTTTATGCAGAGCTTCACTAGATTTTTACTCTTGACTTTAAAGCGTTTGTTAAAGCGGAGTTCCACTCATAAATGGAACTTCCGCTGATCGGATTCCTCCCCCCCCTCCGGTGCCACATTTGCCACCTTTAGGGGGAGGGCACTTCTGGGCATAGATTACTGCCCCCGCTGTCTTCTGGGAGATGCACAGGTCCCAGAAGACAGCAGTGACCTTTCAGATCGCACAGCGCATGCAAAGTAGGAAATGGGCTGTGAAGCCGTAAGGTAAGGATGTCGGCGTCTGCACCCAGAGCTGAGGGACAGGTCCGCTTCGGGTGAGGACATCGCCAGTTACCTGGACAGGTAAGTGTCCTTTTATATTAAGTCAGCAGCTGCAGTATTTGTAGCTTCTGACTTTTTTTTTTTTCCCCCCAGGCGGAATCTGCTTTAACCCAAAAAAGAAATATAAAAAAAATTGATCATGTTCCCTTTAAAACATATTATACAGCACAGTGCTTGTGCTGTGTCATTTGCCCCCCTGTAACACCTGGCTGATCCTGCCAGTTTCTGCCCTCCCCCCTGTAAACTGACCGCGGTTTATCATGGCAGCTGAGCTCTGACACCGTGGTTAGTTTACATGCTTCCATCATCCGCAGCTCTCCTGTGTCTCCCCCTGTCCAAAAACTATCTGACCTTTATATCAATCCCCTCTGTCAGATAGAAGGCTGTATCCTAGTGCATATGGTACCAAGTGGCACCTTTTTATTGTTTGATAGCACCATGATTTTGTACATGATCTATTTAACTTTGATACTAATAAAACTAGCCAATTAATTCCACTTATTTGGCTACTGGTCAAATTATTTGTTGCTTTAGGTAACCCATGCACATGTTCTTAACCAGGCAAACCCCCTTCTTTCTTATTGTATCCTAGTGCCTGTGCTTTTATTTACGTGTGTGCGTGCGTGCGTGCGTGTGTGTGTGCGTGCGTGTGTATATATGTATGTGTGTGTGTGTGTGTATATATGTATATGGCAGATTTCTACCTGTTTTAACAGCATCTCCCAGCGATCACATGGCTCCAGCTGGGGAGGCGAGGAGGAGAGAGCCTGGAGTTATCAAATGGGGAGAGCCTAGAGTCACATGATCGCTGGTAGAAATCGGCTTTTTATTTATAAAGCACAAGCACTAGGATACAGCTATTTATCTGACAGAGGGGATGATGTAAAGATGAAATATTAGCTTAACTGAATTGACCCTAGTGAGCTCAGCTGTGTATGAGGCCAAAAAGACGTCATCTTATACAGCTGCCTGGTCATGGGGGCTGGGGCCTAATTTGGGGAATTTATGGAATAAAATTAAAACATTACGTTTTTAATAGCAGCCATTTAAGTATCAGCTCCTATTGTTGCCCCTGCGAGGCTTTTGCAAAAGACCGCACAATAAAAGCACCTAATTTTCGTTTATAATGGTAGGCTCTATCCTTTTTGTTTTAATGCTGAACTCCAGGCAAGCACTTGGCTACATAGTTGAATTACATAAATGTGAATGGTCTTGCCCAATGAAGGATCTCTTGGAACCAATCTGATCTAGTATCTGCCAGACAGTGCTGCCCAAGACCTTTCTGCAGTCTATTGTGCAGCTGAGCTATTTAACTTGACCAAGGACCCAGTTCAGCCAGGATTGGACAATAAGATATTAGCAGCACACTGAGGAGTGCTGTGCAGGGGATCGTAGGCGTGCATTTGCTAATTGTATGTACAAATACATTTCATTTTCCTTTTTTCAATCCAAAACTGGATTAAATGTGTTTTTTCTTTTTCTCTTTAAAACTAAAATTATCAGTTAATTGGCCAGCTACTGTTAGAGCCGGTTCACATAGGGGCGACTCGTCAGGCGACTCAGCCGCCTGACAAGTCGCGCTCCGCTCTATTCAATGGAGCCGTTCTAATAGGAGCGACGCAAGTCGCTCCGACTTAGAAAAAGGATCTTGTACGACTTTGGGGGCGACTTGCATTGACTTCAATACAGAAGTCATTTTGCAAGTCGCCTCTCAAGTCGTCTTAAGATCGCCTTGCTGAGTCGTCCCCAAAGTCGTGCCGCCCCAGTGTGAACCGGCTCTTATTGCTTTTGTTACCTTGAACAGAGCTGTGTTCTTGAAATTATATTCTTACTAGGGCAACATGTATTTACATAAATTTCCTTACTACTTATTTTGATATTTGTTTAGGGTGGAAAGGAACATGGAGTACCAATTCTTATATCAGAAATTCACCCGGCACAGCCAGCTGACCGCTGTGGTGGACTTCATGTTGGTGACGCAATTTTGGCAGTAAATGGAATAAATTTGAGAGATGCTAAACACAAAGAAGCAGTTACTATCCTGTCCCAGCAGGTAATTTTGGTTTAAAAATCAGTCATTTGTATCCACACCTTGTTGTACTGTTGAAAGAATGCAATTGGTGGTAAGTCTATTGCGGTAAGTATACTATTGCAGGTGTTGCCTTGGAGGTGTTTTTGCTTAAAGTGTTACAAAACCCACAACAGTAAAATCAGTCTGTATGCACAGTAAAGCATGCTTGTTATACTCACTGTGGAACCTAAGGGGTTAATCCTCTGCATTGTGTAAAAAGGCTGTTGGATCATGCCTTCTCTGTTCCTCCTGTTCTTCCACTGTCCCAAATCCATCTCCTGATAGTACAGAGCCTTGTGGGCGCTCTGCACATGCTCAGTTTGGTATGTATTGCTAGAGCATTTTTTTTTTGGGGGGGGGGGGGGGAGAGTACATGTGATCAGCACATGGCCAATCATCACTATCCAGACAGAGGGTCAGGGGTCATGCAGCCTCATAGGACAACCAGAGGAGAATAAAAACTCCTCCTACAAACTTTACCCAGACACTGATATAAGTCACAATAATGCTATATACTGCTGATGAGAAAAGGTATTTAGCAGTTTATATTTACTAAAATAATTGCATTTCTGTGTACTGTGGGAGACCAGATATAGTGAATGCAGGCTCCTGGGTTTAGTACCGTATATACTCGTGTATAAGCCGACCCGAATATAAGCCGAGGCACCTAATTTTACCACAAAAAACTGGGAAAACTTATTGACTCGAGTATAAGCCTAGGGTGTCCATGTGCATGCCTCGCTGTGCAACTGGGGGGATCCGTAGTGGAGAAGGATCTGGGGGTTTTGGTAGATCATAAGCTCAATAATAGCATGCAATGCCAAGCTGCGGTTTCCAAAGCGAGCAAAGTCCTTTCTTGTATTAAGAGAGGTATGGACTCCAGAGAGAGAGATATCATTTTGCCCCTGTTCAAATCATTAGTAAGACCTCATCTGGAATATGCAGTTCAGTTTTGGGCCCCAGTTCTCAAAAAGGATATTGGGAAACTGGAGAAAGTGCAGAGAAGGGCAACCAAACTGATAAGAGGCATGGAGGAGTTTAGGTATGAGGAAAGATTAGAGGAACTGAATTTATTCACTCTTGAGAAGAGGAGAATAAGGGGGGATATGACTAACATGTACAAATATATAAGGGGTCCATATAGTGAACTTGGTGTTCAGTTATTCACTTTACGGTCAACACAGAGGACAAGGGGGCACTCTTTACGTCTAGAGGAAAAGAGATTTCACCTCCAAATACGGAAAGGTTTCTTCACAATAAGAGCTGTGAAAATGTGGAATAGACTCCCTCCAGAGGGTTCTGGCCAGCTCAGTAGATTGCTTTAAGAAAGGCCTGGATTCTTTCTTAAATGTACACAATATAACTGGGTACTAACATTTATAGGTAAAGTTGATCCAGGGTAAATCCGATTGCCTCTCGGGGGATCAGTAAGGAATTTTTTTCCCCTGCTGTAGCAAATTGGATCATGCTCTGCTGTTTTTTTTTCTTCCTTCCTCTGGATCAACTGTGGGTATAGATTGGGTATATGGGATTGTACGATATTTTTTATTTTATTTATCTATTTATTTATTGTTGAACTGGATGGACTTGTCTTTTTTCAACCTAACTATGTAACTACCGTATTTATCGGTGTATAACACGCACCCTAACTTTAAGAGGGAAGTTTCAGGAAAAAAACTTTCCACAGCCCCCTGCGTATAACACGCAGGCACAGTTTACCCTCTATTTTCAGGGTAAAAAAGTGAGTGTTATACGCCAATAAATACAGTATGTAACTACACTTGGAAGTGCAGTCGCTGTAGCTCCGAGGGGGACATGCAAGGTAAAAAAAAAAAAAAAAAACGCATTTTAGCTTGCACATGATTGGATAATAAAATCAGCAGAGCTTCCCCTCATTTCAGATGTACCCCCTCAGATATACAGCGACTGCACTTTCAGTGCAATTTCAAGTGCACTTTGCACTTGTAGTTTTCACTTGTAGTGCAAAGTGGATTTGCCTTTCGTAAATAACTCCCATTGTGTAAATTTTTAAAAATCGACAGCAGCAAGATTGCTGAGGCTGTCTGGTTTGTCCCTAATAGAACCGTGTTTCTCCACTCCAGTTCTCAAGGCTCCCCAACAGGTCATGTTTTCAGGATTTCCCTCAGATGAAACTGCTGTGGTAATTACTAAGGCAGTGAAACTGATCAAATGACCTGTGCAAAATAATGGAATACCTGAAAACATGACCTGTTGGGGCGCCTTGAGGACTGGAGTTGAGAAACACTGCTATAGAACCACTCTCTTGGTAGCAGCGTAATGTTGCTTTGCCTAGCAATCGATATTCAGCAGCGTTTGAGCGATTTTCATAGGGAGACACAGGCAGCCATTTTTTAGTGATCTTGCCACTGCCAATTTGTTGATAGTGGCAGATTCACCTGTGTGTCATCAGGTTTAGGCTGCTCAACTTACATTTACACCCATGTAACTATATAACCTTGTTTAGAAGCCATTATAAATTGCAGAATTATGATTGTTTTGCCATGGAATGTAACTTGTCAACAGTCATACTTTCTTTGAAATGCCCAAGTATGTGATGGGTTAACTTGATTAAAAGGAATGCAAAAAGGAAAAAAAACTGTCTCATGCACACAGACACTTTGCAGCTCCGGTGTACTGAGGCTTAAAATCCCAGGCGCTTTTTGACACCTGGGGTACTGTGTACAGCTGCCAATAAGAGCCAATGACTGTATGTGGCCGTGCTCGAGTAAACGTCAATGGCTTCTACATCAGCATTTACCAACACATGTGTATGGCTCTTCTTCCAGAGCATGCCACTTTTGTGTTTGGGGAGAGGTGCAGAAGCGGTCAGCATTTACCTGAGCACAACTGCATACAGCCATTCAATTGTATTAGTGGCTGGATGTGCTCCCCTGGAGCTAGAAGGCTCCAGGAATTTTTTGAATGTAAAAATACTTATGCGCTACTACAGGTGTGGAAAAAAAAAGTGAGAATTACACAGTGTGACGCTTGTAAAAATGAATTAACGAACAGCTGCAACCATTTGAAGTGAACGCAACACTAAAATACAGCGTGAGAAGGATGTGAATTGTGCGCTTATTCTAATCACCTTCTTGATATCAAATCATACCAGAAACCAATATTAACCACTTAACGGCCGCTCACTGTATATATACGTCGGCAGAATGGCACCGACGGGCACAATCACGTACAGTGTACGTGACTGCCTTTGTATAGTTGGGGGGGTCCGATCGGACCCCCCTTCTATACAGTGAGCGGTCGTTATCCGTTGGGGCGCGATCCGGGATGAGGGGACGGCCGTTCGATTCCGGCCACCCCCTCGCGATCGCTCCCGGCGAATGAGAACGCTTCCTCTGCTGTGTAATGTTTACACAGGCAGAGGAAGTGATGACATCTCTCATGCGGCGCTCACATATACCGAGCGCCGTACAAGAGAAGACACACAGGTTAGTGCACAAACAGTATACTGACACCAGGACACATAGGAACATAAATGCCCCCCCCCCCAGATCAGCCCCCAGTCACAGTGTCACTGATTGCAGTGACCATTTATTTACTGATCACTGCAATCAGTGACATTTGTGACTGTAAAAGTGTCACTACAGTTAGTTTTAGGTCCAGTGTAGCCCCCTAACCCCCCCCTAATAAAGGTTTAACCCCCTGATCACCCCCCAGATAACCCTTTCACCCCCTATCACCACTGTCGCTAAGCAATCGTTTTTCTGATCGCTGTTTTAGTGTCGGTGATGCCGATAGGTAGCCAGTTATTTTTTTTAGGTTCGCCGCAGGTTTTTATAGCGTCAGGTACCCCCATATATTATCTAATAAAGGTTTTAACCCCCTAATTGCCCCTAGTTAACCCTGCGTCACACCCCAGGCAGCGTCAGGTTAGTGCCAGTAACGCTAACACCCACGCGTGAAGCATACACCCCTCTTAGTGGTATAGTATCTGAACGGATCAATATCTGATCAGATCTATACTAGCGTCCCCAGCAGTTTTAGGGTTCCCAAAAACGCAGTGTTAGCGGGATCAGCCCAGATACCTGCTAGCACCTGCGTTTTGCCCCTTCGTCCAGCCCAGGCCACCCAAGTGCAGTATCGATCACTGTCACTTACAAAACACAACACACATAACTGCAGCGTTCGCAGAGACAGGCCTGATCCCTGCGACTCCAGTGCTGTAGGAGGTGATTTCACCACCACAGTTAAAAAAAAAAAAAAGAGCATATATGCTGAAGCATGGGGGCAGCAGGGGCGGAGGAGCGATTTTGCTCCTAATGCCGCGTACATACGGTCAAAATTCCGACGGAGGCTTGCCCGTGGAAAAGTCCGACCATGTGTGTGCGGCATAACTTTTGCGGGAGGATGCCCCCATGCTTCGGCATATATAAATGGTGCATGTAAAACTGGGGTCTATTAGACCCTAGATCTTTCCTCTGCCCTCAAAGCATCTGACCACACCAAGATTGGTGTGATAAAATGCTTTCCCAATGGCGCTTTTTATATCCGGGGGGGACATTCCCTCCCACTGCTTGTAAAAGCAGTCCAGAGGCTAATTAGCCGCTAGGATTGCTTTTACATGAAAGCCGGTCACTGGCTGAAAAGAATGATACCAAGATGATACCTAAACCCGCAGGCATCAATCTGGTATAACCATTCAAAGTCCAGCAACATACCAGTACGTTGCTGGTCCTTGTTGGACATGTATTGGAATCTTTTTTTTCATGCAGCCTGTTGGCTGAATGAAAAAAAGAGATTGATCGGTGGGTATGCCCACCATTAGAATACCGCCCTTCATCCACCCACTTCTAATGATGGGCATTACATGCACCATTTATATATGCCGAAGCATGGGGGCATCCTCCCGCAAAAGTTATGCCGCACACACATGGTCGGACTTTTCCACGGGCAAGCCTCCGTCGGAATTTTGACCGTATGTACGCGGCATTAGGAGCAAAATCGCTCCTCCGCCCCTGCTGCCCCAATGCTTCGGCATATTTGCTTTTTTTTTTTAACTGTGGTGGTGAAATCACCTCCTACAGCACTGGAGTCGCAGGGATCAGGCCTGTCTCTGCGAACGCTGCAGTTATGTGTGTTTTTGTTTTGTAAGTGACAGTGATCGATCGATACTGCACTTGGGTGGCCTGGGCTGGACGAAGGGGCAAAACGCAGGTGCTAGCAGGTATCTGGGCTGATCACGCTAACACTGCGTTTTTGGGAACCCTAAAACTGCTGGGGACGCTAGTATAGATCTGATCAGATCAGATATTGATCCGTTCAGATACTATACCACTAAGAGGGGTGTATGCTTCACGCGTGGGTGTTAGCGTTACTGGCACTAACCTGACGCTGCCTGGGGTGTGACGCAGGGTTAACTAGGGGCAATTAGGGGGTTAAAACCTTTATTAGATAATATATGGGGGTACCTGACGCTATAAAAACCTGCGGCGAACCTAAAAAAAATAACTGGCTACCTATCGGCATCACCGACACTAAAACAGCGATCAGAAAAACGATTGCTTAGCGACTCTTTCAAAAAAAGAGTACCTGTCACTACCTATTGCTATCATAGGGGATATTTACATTCACTGAGAACAATAAAAATGATAAAAAAAAAAATATGGAAGGAACAGTTTAAAAATAAAACAAAAAAGCAAAATTAATAATAAAAAAAAAAACACCCCTGTCCTGCCCTGCTCTTGCGCAATGGCGAACGCAAGCGTGGGTCTGGCGTCATATGTAAACGGCAATTGCACCATGCATGTGAGGTATCACCGCAAAGGTCAGATCGAGGGAAGTCATTTTAGCAGTAGACCTCCTCTGTAAATCTAATGTGGTAACCTTTAAAGGCTTTTAAAAATGTATGTAGTTTGTCGCCAATGCGCGTTTGTCCGAAATTTTAAAGCATGTCGTGTTTGGTGTCTATGTACTCGGCCTAAGATCATCTTTTTTATTTCATCAAACATTTGGGCTGTGTTTTAGTGCATTAAAATTAAAAAAGTGTATTTTTTCCCCAAAAAATGCGTTTGAAAAATCGCTGCGCAAATACTGTGTGGAAAAAAAAATGCAACACCCACCATTTTAATCTGTAGGGCCTTTGCTTTAAAAAAATATATAATGTTTGGGGGTTCAACATAATTTTCTTGCAAAAAAAAAAATGTTTTCATGTAAACAAAAAGTGTCAAAAAGGGCTTTGTCTTCAAGTGGTTAGAAGAGTGGATGTAAGCTTCCTAATGTTGTGTATAAAATGCCAGGACAGTTCAAACCCCCCCCCCATCCCCCAAATGACCCCATTTTGGAAAGTAGACACCCCAAGCTATATACTGGGGGGCTTGTCGAGTCCATGGAATATTTTAAATGTTGACACAAGTTGCGGAAAAAAGACAATTTATTTTTATTTTTTTTGCACAAAGTTGTCACTAAATGATATATTGCTCAAACATGCCATGGGAATATGTGGAATTACACCCCAAAATACATTCTGTTGCTTCTCCTGAGTATGGGGATACCACATGTGTGAGACTTTTTGGGAGCCTAGCCGCGTACAGGACCCCAAAAACCAAGCACCGCCTTCAGGCTTTCTAAGGGTGTAAATTTTGGATTTCACTTCTCACTGCCTATCACAGTTTCGGAGGCCATGGAATGCCCAGATGGCACAACCCCCCCCCCCAAATGACCCCATTTTGGAAAGTAGACACCCCAAGATATTTGCTGAGAGGTATGGTAAGTATGTTGCAGATCTCTCTTTTTGTCACAAAGTTTTGAAAATTGAAAAAAAAAAAAATTATTTTCTTTCTTCATTTTCAAAAACAAATGAGAGCTGTAAAATACTCACCATGCCTCTCAGCAAATAGCTTGGGGTGTCTACTTTCCAAAATGGGGTCATTTGGGGGGGTTTTGTGCTATTTTGGCATTTTATGGCCTTCAAAACTGTGATAGGTAGTGAGGAGTGAAATCAAAAATTTGTGCCCTTAGAAATCCTGAAGGCGGTGCTTGGTTTTCGGGGCCCTGTATGCGGCTAGGCTCTCAAAAAGTCCCACACCTGTGGTATCCCCGTACTCAGGAGAAGCAGCAAATTGTATTTTGGGGTGCAATTCCACATATAACCATGGCATGTGTGAGCAATATATCATTTAGTGACAACTTTTTGTAGTTTTTTTTTATTTATTTTTTGTCATCATTCAATCACTTGAGACACAAAAAAAATATTCAATGGGCTCAACATGCCTCTCAGCAATTTCCTTGGGATGTCTACTTTCCAAAATGGGGTCATTTGGGGGGGGTTTTGTACTGCCCTGCCATTTTAGCACCTCAAGAAATGAGAGAGGCAGTCATAAATTAAAAGCTGTGTAAATTCCAGAAAATGTACCCTAGTTTGTAGACGCTATAACTTTTGCGCAAACCAATAAATATACGCTTATTGACATTTTTCTTTTTTACTAAAGACATGTGGCTGAATACATTTTGGCCTAAATGTATGACTAAAATTGAGTTTATTCGATTTTTCTTATAACAAAAAGTAGAAAATATATTTTTTTCAAAATTTTCAGTCTTTTTCCGTTTATATCGCAAAAAATAAAAATCGCAGAGGCAATCAAATACCATTAAAAGAAAGCTCTGTTTGTAGGAAGAAAAGGACGCAAATTTCGTTTGGGTACAACATTGCATGTCAGCACAATTTCCAGTTAAAGCAGCGCAGTGCCAAATTGTGAAATCACCTCTGGTCATTAAGCTGCGTAATGGTCCGGGGCTTAAGTGGTTAAGTATGAACCTAAATGTACAATATAGAGAAATAACAATACGAAAAGTAAAAAGTGTCCAATCCACACAGAATCCAACAGTGTGAACAAATCCTATCACATAATCAAATAAACAGATGTTCTTTCGAAAGTGGACTGTTAATGATGACTATGCTTGAAAACGACTGTTAAACAGTTCTTATAGCTGTAAGGGAAAAAAAGGGGGCGGCTGCTCCACACCTTCAAGGGAAATGGCCGCTCACCTCAGAAATTTTATTTTACCACACAGGTCAAACGGCGCTCTTAAGTGGACATATGATGGGTCTTCTCCAGGATTTATGGTGATCCAGGCCTCTGGGTCACTACTCCTCTTGCGGGGGTTTTATCTTTTAACGAATACAGTGTTTTATCAGCAGTATTGCGCTATGATTGTTTTTCCCTTTTTACTTTGAGCAGTATCTTTTAAACGGGAAACAAAGATTGCAAATCAAAACCCCCGCAGGAGGATAAGTGACCCAGAGGCTTGGATCACGCTGGGGAGGAGCGCTATAGATACTGGAGAAGACCCATCATATGTCAACTTAAGAGTGCTGTTTGAACTATGTGGTCAGATTTCTGAGGTGAGCGGCTATTTCCCCTGAAGGTGTGGAGTAGCCCCCCCCCCCTCTTTTATTTTCCCTTACAGCTATAAGAACTGTATAAGAACAGTCGTTTTCAAGCATAGTCTTCATTAACAGTCCACTTTGGAAGGAACATCTGTTTATTTGATTATTTTCAGCACGGTGTGCACTTTGTTGGTTTCTATGTTGATTGGACACTTTGTACTTTTTCTCTTTTTATTTCTCTATTTGATTGTACATTTATGTTTTCATAGTTAATATTGGTTTCTGGTATGATTTGATATCGTAAGGTGATTAGAATAAGCGCACCTCTCACATCTAGGGATTTTTTTGCCTCAGTACACAGTAGCTGCTAAGCTTTCATGTTCATGAGATCTAAATCAAAGGAAAATTCCATGCTGACTCCAGAAAGGCATCTGTAAAATCCCTAATTTTAACCGCTTAAGGACCACTCCACGTACATATACTGCAGCAGGGCAGCCCTTTAGTGCGAAATTTAGATTTTTGAAATAGATTTATTTTTCTTCAGGGTCTGGGGCACGCACGCGCACCACCGGTGACCCGCTCCCACTGTGATTGGACCCAGCAATGAGCCAATCTGCAGGTCCGGCAGACCCGATGTCCGCCGGGACCCACTAATCGTTCCTGAAGCAGACAGAATGTCGGTCTGCCTATGTAAACCAGGCAGATCACCGTTCTGTGACAGGAGAAGACAGAAATCTTGTGTTTCTGTTAACCGGAATACAGATCTGTCTTCTTACAGTTAAAGCACATCCCCCACAGTTAGAAAGCACCCCCTAGGGACACATTTAACCCTTTGATTGCCCCTTATGTTAACCCTTTCCCTGTCAGTGTCATTAGTACAGAGACGGTGCATATTTTTTTAGCACTGGTCCCCAAAAAGGGTCACTTGGTGTCCGATTTGTCCGCCACAATGTTGCAGTCTCGCCAAGTCGCTGATCCATTACTAGTAAAAGAAATCGATAAAACTTTTGCACAAACCAATCAATATACCATTTTGGGATTGTTTACCAAAAATATGTAGCAGAATACATGTCAAGGTCACCTGTGGCCAGGTGACAGATGCACACCGTAGGGGGACAGGAGTGCACCGCAAGGTAGTGAACCCTATGGCTGGCTTCTGCGGATAGGAAACTGGGTGGTTGTGGAAAGCGGGACCAGAGGAGCACAACCGGGATCCTAACGGAAGCTAGAGCCAAGATTCCCCAGGGCGCGGAGTCTAAGACCCAGCAGGTCTTCTCCAGAGCCTCTAGTGGTGAGGATGTTATGCTGCAGGCTGGGACCAGGTCGCGGCCCCTGGAGTTTCCTAGCTCACGCCCCGTAGGATAAGGGGAAAAGAGGGGATGCAGCAGCACAAGATATGAGAGAAACGAATAACAAGCTGAAGGTCAGGGGCCACAAGCAGACAAGGATAACGAAGAACGAGCCGAAGGTCAAGGGTCACGAGCAGACAGGGATAGTCGGGGACAAGCCAAATATGTAACAGAGAGACAGACGTAGCACACGGCAGGCAGGAACCCAAACACACAATGCCCAACAAACACGTTGATCAGCAAAGCAGGCTTGCAGTGCACAGGTTAATATAGTGTTCTGTGATAGGGCCTGGGGGTGGAGTCTGGCTGGGAGGAGATTATAAAGGAAGCCAGGTGAAAGGGCTCAGGCCTCTAAGATGAACACATGGGAAGGAAGGTAAGCTGACAGACAAACACTACTGCATATCCATGACAATACATATTGGCCAAAATTGATGAAGAAATTTTTCTAGCGCAAAAAATAAAAAAACAGGTGATTAAATACCGGCAAAATAAAGCTCTATTTGTGTGGGAAAAAAGGACATACATTTTATTTACAGGGTCGCACAACCGCGCAATTGTCTGTCTTTAAAGTAACGCAGTGCTGTATCGCAAAAAAATGGCCTGCTCATGAAGGGGGTAAAACCTCTTCCAGGGGTGAAGTGGTAAAGATTCTAGTTTTACAAATGCTGCCCATATTGGAAATTTACAATCATTAATGCCATTTCATAAAGTAGGCATCCAAACTATTTTTCAAAATGAGCAGATAGAGAAAATTTCCTACAGGTGTACTGGATAACCTCTTGTCACCCAAATGGTCCCGGTTCATATAACCTAGAACCCCAGAGATGATCTTTTCATAGAGAAAATAGCACCAATCTTTCAAGTCTTAAATAATATACAATTAAAAATACAAATCTATTGCGCTTGAGCTATAAATCTAACATGTAGCAGCTAGCACAATATTGCTGGATACAATAAAAATGATTTGATAAAAATGGTGCAGCGCTTGGCTAAGTAAAAATTCATATAGATCAAACAAAAGTTCATAAGAAATCAAAATGATGATCCTGGAGTGTATACTGGTAGATGGAGAAGGCCGTCACCCAATCATACTGACTCTTACCCTAAAATTAAAATGTATGCACAGTGGATAACCCGATGGTAATCCCAGCGATCCTCAGCTGTAAGGGGGTTCGTTCATCCAAAGCGGAGTATGCGGATACCAGTACAGAGATATGGATGTCAGTTATAGAGTACACCCCACCAGCGACCACCAGGAAAGCCAATAAAGGGTCCTCACCACAACCTTTTTTTTTTTTTTTTTTCTTCTTTTTTTTTAGCCCACTCTGGTGTGGTCACATGATCCAGCAGCTGCAGATCCCCACAATGGCTCTGAATTCCTGGAGCCACGACTTTACCTGGCGACTTCCATTGCCCCCTCCTTTGTCAGCCCTCGATATACAGCATCCATTGATCTAATCGGCAGTACAGCCAGTCCTTGTGCTTATTGTGACAAATCTCCTTGAAGTCAAGTCATGTAAACTGTAACAATATACTTCGCTTATTCACTCTATTTTTTTAAATATACAATTAAAGGGCTTGATGAGAGAAAATTACCTGTTGATCCTCTCACAAATCCTTACTTCCTGTGCTTGCTGTATTTACTGCACCGAAATCTCATGCACTGTAATCTAATCTGCCCATCCACCTCTGTGAACTACAAAACACCTCACCCTAAGTTATAGAGAGATGTTTTAAAGTCCTAGTTTGCTGCTTCTCTATAGATAGTCTGAGTGTTGTTAACCTGGGGCCAATGAAATGTGTTACTGGCAAGATCACCAGATCAGAGCAAACCGTGCAGCCACCACATCTCAGCACTTGTAAGCTGCCTTCAATATATTCTGTTTTGTTTTTGGGTTTACACTTCTTAAATGCATCAAGGTAAATACAAAGATGTGATGCTGCCACCTTTTCTTAAATGTAGATGTATGAAGAGAGGACTCAGAATGACACTTAAAATGGAATGTGCGTTGCTTAGCGTTTTACTTTAGAAAAGATAAACATGAAGTAAGAGTTGTGTGTTGCATGTAGTCTTACCAGTTGGGGCACATTCCATTTAGCTGCTATAGGGAAGGTATACTAGCTAAAGATGGTAATAAAGATATATTTTATGGTTGTTGCAGCAGCTACTCTCCCTTCCCCATCCGTTTCCTTGTTCTGAAGTACAGTGCAAGTAGGTCAAGAAGTGTAATTCTTCCTGGAGCAGACTGAACTTTGTAATATTTTTTTCAAATCAATTATTTTATTATTATTTAAAAATATTACATCTCTGACATCACATAAACAAATAGATGTTCCGAATTAACTAAGGGATAAACCAAAACATGGTTTATATAGATACATATGGAACCGATCATTGCACTTTAATTAGCCTTCACAGTTTTATAGTCCAAAATTATTTCCCCTTTCCCCCCAGTCGACGCCTGATTCCTCCAACCAAAAAAAAGCAATACTCCTCTCGTCTATTGACGTATAATCAGGCGTCTCCTATCTCTTCCTAATCCAGATCCATCTAACAAGACAAGACAGAAAACAGCAAAAAAAAAAAGGAAAAAGAGGGGGAAGGGGAAAGGAAAGAAAAAAAAAGGGTGGGGGGAATGTAGGATATAGTATGGGACAAGTTCCCTAGAGAGACCTCCAAGTGTCTCGACCAGTGCAAGAAGGGCAAATTAAACCGACACTTCCAGACCACCCCCTTAATTATCCTAATCCTCATCAAGGAGGGTTCTTCCCTCTTCTGAGGCTAGGAAGGCATTCCAGGAGCACCAGGTCCTGTAATAGCGTTCCTGCTGATGCCGTGCCGAGAGCACTAGGTCTTCTAATTTGCTTATTTCTTTAACTTTACGTATCCACATTCCGGTCATCGGTGGTACTAGTGATTTCCATTTCAAAGGAATGCATGAATTGGCAGCGTCTAACAGGTGGCTTATGCTAGATTCACTATATTCTTTCCCTGGTATATGATTGGCATGTAGAAGGAAGAACGCCTGGTCCTCCGGTATCCTTTGGTCTGAACAAACTTTAAGAATTCGTCTAACCTCCCTCCAAAAATTTCTCAATTTAGGGCAGCTCCAAAAAATATGTAGCATAGTGTCTTTATCTTCCTGGCATCTCCAGCACAGGTCTGAGGTGTCAGGATAGATTTTCTTTAATCTCACTGGTGTTCTGTACCACCTGGTAAGGATCGTAAAATTAGTTTGTTGTGTTTTAACACAGATTGAGGATTCATGTGTAAACCTGAAAATATGCTGTCGCTGCTCCAAACTGAAAGATTCCCCCAGTTCCCTTTCCCAATCCTGAACGCATTGTCGTCAATATTTCATAACTAGAACTAGCCGCTAAAGAGTGAGATGTTATCTCCTCCTCTGCACATAGTTTCTCAAGTCTTTTGAGCGGTCTATCAAATTGTCTCGGTGATGGGAGGGTATGCAAGAAATGGGTAATCTGTACGGCATTCCAAAACTTTAATCCAAAGTCACCTCCTTGGTCAGTCAATTCCCCAATTGTCAGCCATGCTCCCGCCTTTATATAGTTTAATGCTTGAATACACCCTCTATTCACCAGGTATCTAAATGCCACATCCTCATACCCTGGCGTGAATAAAGGGTTCCCTAATATCAGGTACAGAGGGGAAGTGGTAGGTATTATACCGACCATGGGAGCGTCTTTGCGCAAAGTCTAGCCGTATTTCCTACTAGCGGATGTTTGATCACCTCTTTAGGTAGGAAGGGGAAACCATGGCGCTCTACCCAAGGGTACCGGTGTTTGACCCTGTTCAATCTGCACCCAGAGCTTACTATCTCTGTCTATTCCAATCGATGACCCTGCACATATGTATTGCTTGATGGTATCTCCATATATCTGGGACCGCTAGTCCCACGTTTCTTTTAGGAAGCATTCATTGTTTCCGTTGCACCCAGGGGGTGCTTGCTTGCCCAAATAAAATCAAAAATTAATTTCTGGCTCTGTTTAAAATAAATTGGCGGAACATATACTGGTAATGCTTGTAATAAATATAGAAATTTAGGAAGAATGCTCATCTTAATGATGTTACAGCGTCCTAACCAAGTATATAGGCCAGCCTTCCATTTATTTAATAGTATCTTTATTTTTTGCAATATGTCATCTAGTCAAGGTAGAGTTACGAAACCAAAATAAATAATACAGGAATTCCAGGAATTTTACGAGTCTTTGTATAATCTACAGATAAACCCCCCTACACAGGATCAGATAGATTCATACCTCTCAACATCAGCTATACCCCAATTAATAGAAGAGGACAGGGAAGACCTTGAAAAACCTATAACTATAGAAGAATTACAAAGAGTAGTAAACACTACTAAACTGGGTAAGGCACCAGGGCCGGATGGTCTGACGGCCCAATATTATAAAACACTCCTCCCATCCCTATCTCAATATATGCTCAAGCTATTCAATGCATTAGGGTCAACAGCAACATTTGCTAAAGACACCTTGCTAGCCCATATCTCGGTTATTTTAAAAGAAGGAAAAGATCCAACTTCGTGTGGAAGCTACAGACCGATTTCCCTGCTCAATCTTGATCTTAAGCTTTTCACTAAAATCTTAGCAAATAGGATTCAAAAGTACATTCCTAATTTGATACATTTTGATCAGGTGGGATTTGTTCCCACACGAGAAGCACGGGATAATACTTTAAAAGTTATCAATTTATTACAGATAGTCAATGCAACACAAGGACAATGTGTTTTTTTAAACACAGACGCGGAAAAGGCCTTTGATAGGGTGAGTTGGAGTTTCATGCTAGCGGTCCTACGACATGGAGGTTTTGGAAGTAGGATGCTACAATGGATCTCTTCTATTTACTCGTGTCCAAGGGCCCAGGTACGAGCAAATGGCATATTATCGGAGACTTTTTGCATCTCAAATGGGACACGCCAGGGGTGTCCCCTGACGCCTCTCCTGTTTGCCCTGACACTGGAACCGTTTTTGTGTACGGTTTGTTTAAACCAGGACATTACAGGAGTGCACAAAAGGAACATTGAAAGTAAGATCTCAGCGTATGCTGATGATATGCTATTTTCTCTCACGAACCCTTTGATTGCGATACCTAATCTGATGAAGGAATTTGAGAAATACGGCTGGCTCTCTAACCTTCGTATTAATTTTAGCAAGTCAGAGGCAATGGGGGTTAATTTACCACAAACACGGGTTGAGCAACTCAAACAAAACTTCAGGTTCAAGTGGACTAATAAAGCATTAACATATTTGGGCACTCTAATCCCGCCGAATATAACTAGAATTTTTGAGCTAAATTTTCCCCCATTATTGCAACTTTGTAATATTTTAACAAGACTTTCATATTGAAACACTGTAGATGCCACAGGCTATTAATGTAAAACCTTAATGGCTTTGTTATGCAGCATTACAAATGCATACTGTCTTTTTTCCTCCATTGTGGCTGTATTTATGGATTTACATGTGAAGTAAGTTGAACTTCAGGCAGATGTAAGAGATAAGAGATTCATTAATGTGGCTGCGTAGTTTTTTATAAATCATACATTTTATTTTTATTGCAAATACTGTAGGTCCTGTTTATGTCTGGTAAACACCTCTTGCAATCCCCCAAGCAGAAGTAATCAGACTTGAAGGGGGGGGGGGGGGGGGTCTGGGAGTCAAAAAGGTGTACTCCGTGTATATGCGTTGGCACAGAACATGATGATAGGAGAGGGATGAGCTGATAAGTCTACTGTACTTTCACTGTCTCCTCATTGGGCTGGGGATAAGGGGGAGAGGTCACCACTGTATACCTTTCTTGTAAATGGCGTCCTCACTCTGGCAGTGCTATGGCTGTGTAAATCTCAACCCAATCACACAACACAGCTGTTTGCCTGGAGTTCAGCTTCTCCTGTTTTGGCGCTCACTGTAAGGGTTTTGTTTTTTATGACTACCAGAATTTTTTTTTAACTATTCTCTCTAATTTCTTTCAGAGGGGAGAGATTGAGTTTGAAGTAGTGTATGTTGCCCCAGAAATAGACTCTGACGATGAAAATGTAGAGTATGAAGATGAAAGTGGACACCGTTATCGCTTGTATCTTGATGAGCTAGAGGAAGGTGGAGCTAACCCTGCGGCACCTAATAAAGAAGGAAGTGGTGATGCTAAACCACTACGAGGTAAATAAAATGCATGCATTAATTTGTATAAACCATTAGAGCTGTAGGTTTCCTTCTAAGGAAGCTTGGGACACGTACATAATGGCATGATACATACTGCTCTTCCCATGCTTTAGGTTTAGATGCCTTTTTAATAATTCCTAATGTCTGATATACTTGGGTTCTGATGATTTAGGTACTTAAAGGACAATTGCACCTTTCTATGCAATTCCTCCTTAAAGTGATATTAAAGGAGCACTAAAGCTTCCCTTTTTTTTGCCCAAAAATAACAAACATGTTATACTTGCCTCCACTGTGCAGCTCGTTTTGCACACAGTGGCCCCGATCCTGGTCTTCTGGGGTCCCTCGGTGGCTGTCTTGGCTCCTCCCCGCAAGGACTCCACACCATAATGTGAGTGAGCTCGCATGGTGTGGAGTGATTGCAGGCACGCTCCCGTGATACAGCGGCGGCCATAGCCGCCGACTGTATCACTCGGCCCCGCCCCCCACGTCATTGGATGTGATTGACAGCAGCGCCAGCCAATGGCTGCGCTGCTTTCAATCCATCCAGTGTAGCCAATCGGCGGCCAGGCTGAAAAACAGAGGATGACGGGGACGAGCGTGGGACTTTCGAGGGGCCAGGTAAGTAAAACGGGGGCTGGGGGGGGGGGGGCGGTATTGTCGAATGTTTTTTCACCTTAATGCATAGGATGCATTAAGGTGAAAAACATGTAACTTTACTACTCCTTTAAAGCTTTTGTTTCATAAATGTGTGTATGTATGTATGTATGTATGTGTGTATATGTGTATATATATATATATAATATATTGCGCAACGGATCAAAAAACTCACGGATCAGATCGATCCTCGGATCAGAGTCACGGATCGGATCGTTTTCGGATCAAAAAAAAAAGACAAGACAAATCTTGTTACACCCACCAGAGTTTTAGATTTCATAGTTATTTTCAACAGGAAACTGAGCTTATATGCTTAAATACAGAATTTGGAAATCCGACACTGTTTAGATGTTAAATTTTAAAAGCAGCAGCAAACCTGCTGACCTTACATGGTTGCCAATGTGACAGGACACCTCTGATTTTCCCATTTGATTTAACATGTAAACAGCCTGTCGGATTTACAAATACTGTATTTAAGCATATAAGCTCAGTTTTGTGTTTTAAAAATAACTGTGAAATCTAAAACTCCAGTGGGTGTAACAAGATGTATGCTTGTCCACTTCTCACTCTATTATATGTGTGTGTTGTGTTTTGTGTCCTATGTGTGTGTCCTGCCCTCTCCTCGTGCAGCCTCCTCCTCTTTTTTCCACCCACGGGTAAAGGTGTTTTTTCTAGCCATCCCACTGTAATCCGTGGGCAGTCCTTCTATCACATGCCCTACTCACACAAACACAAGCCCTCCCTTATCCCGCAATACTTATACGTGCAGCTAAGTGGAAGTCGCACCCCCATGTAGGAAAGTGGTGTCACCAGTTCCCTCCTGTGACCTTAACTGTCCCAATCATCAAATCCCATAGCGGTGTCATTGATCGGCGGGCTGAGTGTTGTGTGTCTAGTGAAAGCCCCCCCGTGCTCAGTCCATACAGATCCCCCTCGATCTCCTCCTCTCTCTTTGGCAGCATCAGGACGTCCGGTGTGGCGGCGGCAGCAGCTCCTCTTGTGGATCCCTCAAGGTGCAGCATAGAGCACATCGCTGGGCTGTGCCTGTGAGGAGTCAGTCACAACGAGCTGAAGGGAAAGTGCCCGCCAATCCACTTCCATGGAGCAGCCTGCATACCCCGTGCCGGGTGGACCAAGATAGACGCTGCTCCGGGAGCTAGGCCGAAGCCGCGGCCTTTCCTATGGACCGGGAGGCCCGCGGATCGCTGTGTCCTGACCCGAAGGTGTTGATCAATGAGGATCCGTTGCACCCCTAATGTTTATTTATTTATTTATATATATATATATATATATATATATATATATACATACTTGCCTGCCCTGTGCAGTGGGTTTTGCACAGAGCAGCCTGGATCCTCCTCATCATGTCCCATGCCGATGTTCCTGGCTCCTCCCTCCTGCTGGATGCCCCCACAGCAAGCCGCTTGCTGTGGGGGCACCCAAGCAGGCATGCTAATGAACATCGCTGCATTTGGAGGGGGATCAGCTATGTATTAGGGGGGCTGGGAGGGGCCACTGCACACGGAAGTTTTTTTTTACCATAGAATGCATGAAGGCAAAAAACCTTGTGCCTTTACAACCACTTTAACGGCATACCACCAACCCCCTTGAGAGTGCAGTGCAGCCCAACCTGTCCAACGCTTACTTTGTCCCTGTTACTTTGTCCCCTGGGGGGGGTTGGGGACTTCCCTAAAGGACAAATTGTACCAAATTTATAGTTGTCTATTTAAATATTAACAAAAAAATGAATGGCTTTTGCAAGCTGCATTTCTTTTTCGTACATCACGGGACACAGAGCGACTTAGTCATTACTAATGGGTTATATAGATTACCTTCAGGTGCTGGCACTGGCCAATTCCAAACCGGAAGTACCCTCCCCTATATAAGCCCCTCCCATCCGGGAGCACCTCAGTTTTTTGCCAGTGTCTAAGGTGTTGGCCAAAGAGTAACATGTGTTTTCACTGGGCTTGCGTACAGGTTCTTTTGGGCCTTAGTAAGCTGTTCCGGATCCCACCAAAAAAGCTTCATAGCTAAACGGTCGGTACCCGGGCCTTGCAGCAGAAGAGCAAGGTTTTGCCTGTAATGCCTCTCTTAGGAGGGCTGGACCCTGGGATCCAGAGCTCTGGTCATACCCACGACCAAGATGTTGTCTGTGCAGGGTGCTATACAGGTCCAGGGGAGTGGAATCCTTTGGAACCCGGTCCCTGAAGGTTTAATTACAATGCCTGCCGTGATAGGTGAAGTTTGGGCTTCTGTGGACCAAACAAAGTCCTGCGGCGGGGATCAGGTAAGTGGGGGCCCCCAGGAACTTGGTTCTATTGGGGGACCCCCAAGCCTAATTTGTCTTTCTGTCTGTTACCTAACGGTATTCCCGCTAATATCTGTGTATGCCTGTAACTACTGAAAATGTAAAATTTTAATAGTAGTCAAGAAAAAAAAAAAAGGGACCGCGGTACCTGTGTTAAACCACTAGAGGCCGCTGTAGTCCATTTTTCTTGTCATGTGGATCTTTGGTTTTCTCAAGTCAAAAGATCCAGGCAGTTGGTAAGTTTCTCTGTGGGAATCCACTTCCTCTGCCCTGTTGCTGCGCTCATCCACCGCACAGGCCCTCCGGCAAAAAGGGCCCTGGCTCCTAGTCCCTGTTTGATTTCGAAAAGGGCGCCAATGGCGCGCGCGGGCGCGTGCACGCGCCTCCTATGAAAAAAAAGGGGCGGGTGGATGACGCTCGATGCGCGCCACGGCGCTTCTGTGCATGTGCAGGCGTCCCAGCTTGTATAAAGACACAGTACAAGTGTCAGCTGGATGCAAACAGAGCTAGCAACAAACAGTGGCACACAGAGGCGGTTGATGCAGGCATCCCCATAGAAAGGCACTTTAGTGGACACCAGCTGGTATATAGCAGCAACTGTGTTAGACTATTACCAGCAAAAATTGGTGTATGACGACGGGAATACCTCAGCTTTGTGCTTAAAGGATATGTCGTCCAGACGCTCCGGAAATAGGTCTTCCAGGAAGCCAAAGGGGTCTCCATCGGGCTCTGAGGATATTGGGCATGCTTGTACTGCACCAATCTCCCCTGAGAATTCAGAGGTCAGTAGCCGTAGAAACCCTGCAGGAGTGCCTGGTGCTGCGGCTGTCCCCAGTCCACCTGCTCCTGTATATATAACAGAGGAGGTTTTATCCTCAACTCTGGGAGGATTGGAAGAGAGATTAACAGCATTGATCGCTGCTTCCCTGTCACAGGGAAAGCGCGTCCGATCTCCGTCTCCTCCTTCAGAGTGCCTGTTAGTGGAGGAACAGTCCCACACAGAGATCGACCTACCTGAAGGGGATCAGGATGAGGTTGATTCAGTTATGGAGGAATCAACAGTGGAAGAACCTTTCTCAGCATCTCAGGCTGAAAGATTATGGGTTCAGTCTCTGACTAACATGGTCCGATCAGCATTTAAAATGCCTCTGGCGGAACCACCATCCACTACGGTTTCCTCGCTGGGGTCGCTAAAAGCTCCCCAGGCTGTCTGTTCCTTCCCAATCCACCCTTTATTAGAAGGGCTTATTTACCAGGATTGGGAGCATCCTGATAAAATATTTGCTCCCCCCAAGAGATTTCCGGTGATCTATCCCATGGAGGATAAGTTCATAAAAAAATGGAGGGTCCCTACAGTGGACACAGCCATCTCTTCTGTGAACAAATCACTGACATGTCCAGTAGATAATGTTCCAATGTTCAAAGACCCAATAGATAAAAAATTGGAGTCTTTACTAAAATCTGCTTTCTCTACAGCAAGCATGGTGACACAACCTGCGGTAGCAGCGATTGGAGTCTGCCAAGCAGTGAAAGATCAGTTGAAACAAGTCTTAAGGGACTTACCAGATCAGCAGGCTCTTGCCCTAGCTGACCTGCCTAGAGCCTTGTGTTTTGCGGTGGACGCCATAAAGGATACAATCCAACAGGCCTCCCGCTTTACGCTGTCTATAGTACATATGCGTAGGCTTCTGTGGCTCAAAAACTGGTCTGCTGAAGCTCCCTGTAAAAAACTGCTGGTTAGCTTCCCATTTCATGGAGAACGCTTATTTGGAGAAGATCTGGACAAATATATCCAGAAAATTTCTGCCGGTAAAAGTTCACTCTTACCGGTTAAGAACAAGGGTAGAAGTCCTTCTTTTAAGAGGCCTACTTCTCCAGTCCCCGGGCACATCGGCTGTGAAGCAGTTCCGACGGCCTCCGCGGTCAAATTCAGGGGGCAGAAATCAGGGACAATCACAGGGTAACAAGAAGCCCTGGATCAAGAGAGGTACAAAACCTCCCCCCAAGGCATGAAGCGTTGCCCCCACTCAATCGGGTGGGGGGAAGACTTCAGTTGTTCACAGAGACCTGGCGGGACACCATCAGAGACAGATGGGTGCTCTCCGCAGTAAGTCTGGGATACAAGCTGGAGTTAAAAGGCACTCCTCCTGCCCAATTTATGAGGTCAAACGTGCCAAGAGATCCCCAGAAGAGAGGATCCCTCCTTCTGGCACTAGAACAACTATTGCTCCAAGGTGTAATCATGAAGGTTCCCCTGGAAGAAAGCGGATTCGGGTTTTACTCGAACCTTTTCACAGTCCCCAAACCAAATGGGGACGTGAGGCCCATATTAAATCTAAAAGGGCTAAACAAGTTCCTAAATATCAGGACTTTTCGGATGGAGTCGATCCGATCGGTGGCCACCGCCCTACAAGGGCAGGAATGGTTAGCCTCGATCGACATAAGGGATGCTTATCTGCATATTCCCATCTTTCCGGCCCACCAGAAATTTCTACGCTTTGCAGTAGAAGGGCGCCATTTTCAGTTCAGAGCCTTACCTTTCGGTCTGGCCACAGCACCACGAGTGTTCACAAAAATTCTGGCCCCATTATTGGCCAATCTAAGAACACAGGGTGTAACGATAATGGCATATCTAGACGACCTGCTACTAATAGACCACTCAGTGGAAAAGCTGGAAGTAGCTATTCAAAAGACAATCAAGTATCTGGAATATCATGGTTGGATTATCAACCGGGACAAGTCAGCTCTAAGACCAGTCAAAAGTCTGGAATACTTAGGGCTAAGGCTGGATTCAAATCAGAGAAAGATTTTCTTACCTCCAGAGAAGGTGTCGTCTTTAAAAGATTTGACCCACTTAGTGGGTACAAAAAGAAAACCATCCATACGCCTCTGCATGAGGCTGCTGGGAAAAATGGTGGCTTCATTCGAAGCGGTACCCTACGGTCAATTCCATTCAAGGAATTTGCAAAGGGCCATACTGTCAGCCTGGAACAAAAAAGTTCAGGCTTTAGACTTACCAATGTCCCTGTCCCCTTCCGTTCGCAAGAGCCTCCATTGGTGGTTGGTGCCCCAGAATCTGGAAAAAGGGAAACCCTTCAGTCCGGTTTCTTGGAAGGTAGTCACTACAGATGCCAGCCTCATAGGCGGGGGGGGCAGTACTGGAGCAATGGTCTCTCCAGGGCAAGTGGTCAGAAGCAGAAAAGGCCCTGCCCATCAATCTCTTAGAGATACGAGCAGCCCGGTATGCCCTAGTAGCATGGACATCCAAACTCCAAGGGTCCCCTGTCAGAATTCAATCAGACAATGCCACAGCAGTGGCATATATCAATCACCAGGGTGGCACCAGGAGTCGTGCAGCCCAGAGGGAAGCAAATTGCATCCTGGAGTGGGCAGAAAAATATGTCCCAGCCATATCCGCGGTTTTCATCCCAGGAGTGGAAAATTGGAGAGCGGACTTTTTAAGTCGCCAACAATTATGCCCGGGGGAATGGTCTCTTCACCCCGAGGTTTTCCAGGCAATATGCCAGCGGTGGGGAACACCGGATGTAGATCTGCTAGCATCCAGATTCAACGCAAAGGTGGACAGATTTGTGTCTCGCACAAGGGATCCTCTAGCTTGCGGTTCGGATGCCCTAGTGTTCCCTTGGGATCAGTTCAAGCTGATATATGCATTCCCACCGCCACAATTGTTACCGCGATTACTCCGCAGAATCAGGGTAGAAAAGAAACCAGTGATTCTGGTGGCTCCAGCGTGGCCCCGAAGGGCATGGTACGCGGAGATTGTAAAAATGTCAGTGAGGAGTCCTTGGACCCTCCCACATCGTCCGGACCTGCTGTCGCAGGGTACCGATATACCACCCTTCCTTACCAGCCCTAGGTTTGACGGCCTGGCTATTGAAGCCCACATTCTGAAAAAGAGAGGGCTCTCTAATTCTGTAGTATCTACCATGATCAATGCCAGGAAGCCGGTATCCAGGCAGATCTATTATAGGATCTGGAAAGCGTACATTACGTGGTGTGAGGCCAAGAAATGGCATCCACGTAAGTACGTGATAGGGAGGATTTTGGACTTCCTACAGTGGGCTGTAGATAGGAAGCTGGCCTTGAGTACTATCAAGGGTCAGATTTCGGCCTTGTCAATATTTTTTCAAAGGCCCTTGGCTTCGCATTCACTAGTCAAAGCTTTCATACAAGGAGTGATGCGTATTAGCCCTCCGGTTAGTATTCCCATATGTCCTTGGGACTTAAACCTGGTTCTGTCAGTTCTACAGAAACAACCGTTTGAACCATTGCAACACATTTCCTTGGTTCTTCTCACCAGGAAATTGATTTTCTTAGTAGCCGTTTGTTCGGCTAAAAGAGTATCGGAATTAGCCGCCTTGTCCTGTAAGGAGCCATATCTGGTTGTCCATAAGGACAGAGTAGTATTACGTCCTCATCCAGCCTTTCTGCCCAAGGTGGTATCGAGGTTTCATTTGAACCAAGATGTGGTTCTTCCTTCTTTTTCCCCCAAACCTAGCTCGGTAGAGGAAAAGTTATTACATTCTTTGGATGTAGTAAGAGCAGTTAAAGCTTATCTAAAAGCCACTGCTCAGATTCGCAGAATGGATACTTTGTTTATTCTGCCGGAAGGCCCTAAAAAGGGTCAGGCAGCATCAAAATCCACTTTAGCCAAGTGGATTCGACAGGTCATAATACAAGCCTATGGCTTGAGAAAGAGACCGCCTCCGTTCAAAGTTAGGGTGCACTCCACAAGAGCAGTTGGAACTTCATGGGCAGTGCATCACCAGGCCTCCCTGGCTCAAGTATGTAAGGCCGCAACATGGTCTTCGGTACACACGTTTACTAGATTCTACCAGGTAGACGTTAGAAGTCAGGAGGATGTCGCCTTTGGGCGCAGTGTGTTGCAGGCCGCAAAAGATCCTCATGCCTGATGGCGCCCAGCTTATGTATCCCTCCCCTCATTTGGCATTGCTTTGGGACGTCCCATTAGTAATGACTAAGTCGCTCTTTGTCCCGTGATGTACGAAAAAGAAAAAGGGATTTTTATAACCGCTTACCTGTAAAATCCTTTTCTTGGAGTACATCACGGGACACAGAGCTCCCACCCCTCTTTTTGGGACACTTATTGCTTGGCTACAAAACCTGAGGTGCTCCCGGATGGGAGGGGCTTATATAGGGGAGGGTACTTCCGGTTTGGAATTGGCCAGTGCCAGCACCTGAAGGTAATCTATATAACCCATTAGTAATGACTAAGTCGCTCTGTGTCCCGTGATGTACTCCAAGAAAAGGATTTTACAGGTAAGCTGTTATAAAAATCCCTTTTTTTCACTGGTCACACTCAGTTTAGGATGATAGAAGGCTTAAATCTTTTGTGGATTGGGAGTTTTTTAGCCAATCTGTGTGTCCTTAAACAAACAACATGGATGAGTGGCTTATTTGCTCATTTTGAATGACTTCTCATGTAAGCTGGGAAGTGCTTTTACTAGGTAGTTCAGGTGCTGCTGTCGTCAGAGTGCTCACACACTTACCCCTCTTTATTTAAAAAATAGTTTTGTTTTATACCACTGAGACTCTTGCATTGGGAACCCCATTTTGCATGCTGATGTAACACTGTTATCAACAGGTGCAGAGTTGCTGTGGTTTCTTCTTTTTTTTTTTTTTTCTTTTCTTTTCATAAGAACATATGATTCATTTGTTTGCCATAGTCACCATACAGGATACGAGAGGTTATTTTGCAAAGATGGTTAGGAAGTTGGTAAACTGTAATAGAGCAGGATTCTATAGAGAACAATATCAGAGGTGGTTCATGGAGGAGTAGTCGTTAAATGCATTGGTATCATATTAGACATATAAGGATAGAACTCAAAATCTGTGGCTCCTGGCCCTATAGCACCACAATGGTAAAGTTTTTGGGAAGGTCTCCTTTTATAGATGGTTGGTTTTGCCAAATCCTTTGGATCACCATTTCAAACTATAAAAAAAAAAAAAAATGGAGCATAGCCTTTTTAGCTATATGGACCTGGGTAGCCATTGCCATATGTTGAACCCAGTCTATGTAGTTGGACATTTTCTCACTTAAAGTGCACCTGTGTTCAAACTATGGACTATAAAAGTATTTACATATTTGTTAGCAAGCAGTAAAGCGCGTTAAAACAAATACTTACTGACCTCTGTTGCTGCAGGTATTGCGGAGTAGCAAATTCTCAAATTTGTAAATGTTAATAGAGAGCTTTGTTAAGAGTCAAATTCCTATTCCTATAACCTTATTAATGGTTTTGCATGACCTGAGCAAGTGAAAAAGATGAAATATATACATGAGATTTTAGTGGCAGGTGATTTCCAGAAGGGAATTGGGAATAAGATATATATCCAATATCCCAATTTTATATCCCAATTTTTATTGATTTTTTTTAAACCACCATCAAAATTCACATTTGTTAGTGCCAGTAGAAAAATCAGTGCTAGGCAATAGGTTGATAAAAAGTGATGGGGAGTAGTGTCTGTCAGGTATTGCGATAAGATATTAGGGATAGATCTTTGAGGAGCACTGTAGTTTTGTTGTGCGTTTAATGCATGTTAACGTGTCAAGGCAGCCCATCCATTTGAATTGGTTGCAAAAATTGGACCTACAACATTTTTTTCCGATGAAGCTCACTGCAGTGCACAGTAGTGTGTTGCCGTGTACTGCAATGCAGGTAAGTGGCTTTAGTACATTGAGGTATCATTGGAAAAGATTAGCACTGCAACACAATACACATGTAATGTGCATTGTGATTTTCACAACACATTAGTGTGAGTGGGTCCTTAGTCACTTGGGGGAAATTTCTGTGTGGACCAGATTAGGAAATAACGTGAGTATGGAGAATAAAGGTCTGATTCAGAAGGATTGCTCACAGGGGCATGGCTATTGGCATTAACTTGTGGAATTAACACTACTTGGAGGGTATCTAGTACTTAGGATGTGGAACAGAAAGACCTTGGTTTTTGTATGATTTTGTTTATTAATCCGCAGCCTTTTACCAACACAAAATAAAACCTTAAATTTGACATGGATTAATCGGGTCTATCTGTTGCACAGGAAGCTGATGAACTTAAAAGTACTAATAGATTTGGAAATTGACCTGGCTGGGAGAAGAATGTTTATCACAAAATGTTTATAAAGTAGATGCAGTTTTCCACCCCCAGTCTCCATCATAAAACACTCTTCTTTGGCTTTTGTATACGGTTTACTTGGTGAATCTTCCTTCAGCATATCTTATGTGTTTTTTTTTCTAGTATTTGACCAGAAGCATCACGTAGAAGGACACGAAAATGGGGACCTGGAGCCAACAAGTGATTCGCTTTCAGGGGACACCGCTTCCAAGCTAGCATATTCTTCAGAGTCCCTGTCATAGGGCTCATATCTGGTGTCTATGGCGAAAGAGACCGATTATTCACTCTAGTGGACGAGACAAGCTGCAGTCTCACAGGGGGTCGGGATATTGGTACCCCCAATGCGGTTTCCTCAGGGTTTGTCGGAGCAGTTTTACATGTGCATAAATCCTGTCTCGTTTATCCACTAAGAGCCATACCTTGACACTTGCATGTTTCTTTTCTAGTTTTATTTTACTTTCCCATATTGTAAGCACCAAAGCACGTCTTTCAACATTTAAAGGTGTTCTGGTCTGCATGTCAGGCATTAGTAAAATAATGTGACTGACAAAGTAAGGGGATTTCAGCACAGTTACTGAAAGTGCTAGACAAGGTACATTTAATGCAAGTGGCAGAAGGGAAGCATTTTATGCAAAATAATGATTAGATCGTCATAAATTTCTTTCTTGAACACTTTCAGAGCTACCTTGGCTCAGTACAATCACTCTGGAGGGTTTTTTTTTTTAGTTTTTTTGTATGTTCCGTCATGCAGTAAAAGATCTTTCTGCTTTTTTACAGCTTTTTTTTTTAAACGATTTTGTTGACTTTTTTTTTTTTATTCTGTCCCGTACATGCAGTATGAAGATATTGAATTATGTCCACACTTTAACAGGTTCACTAGACAGATTTAGTATGTGTTCCTAATATAGGGCTTTATTTAAAAACTTGGTATTGAGTAAGAGATAATGGGAAGAGACTTTTTTTTTTTAAACAGTATTGTTTAAATGTCTTTGGCAGTCACTGGGGCTGACAGATAAATTCTGACACATAGCATCATCAGCAGAGAATGGAGAAAATTACACAAGAGTTAACTCCTGCTTTCAGTTACAACCAACTGGATATTTGCATTTAGAGGTGAACTCCAGGCAAACCAATTTGTTACAAACATTTAGAGAACCCCATAACTTTTAACAAATATGCTCTTCTTCTTTTTTCCTTCTCTGGCTTGTGGATCCCTTAAATCAAGAGTAGACAAGAGGTGATCTACCTTAATAACACGGGAAAATTCAAAGATAACTGGGCACAGTGTCGCCCAGTGCCTCCTCACACCTAACTTAAACTTCTAATTGCCGTACTACTGTGTCGCAAACGCATGCATTGCACGGCAATCCTGGGTTTAAATCGGGTGGTGAGAAGGCAACATATCGCCTAGTCACCACCCGCTGCACCTGTGAATAAGCACTTAGTTGTATTCGGCAGCGGCACCCTTAGGGCTCGTTAACACCTAAAGTTGGGGGTGATAAAACAGCAGGATATAATTGAAGTCTATGGCTAAGCACAGCAAACCCGCAGGAAAGCGAAATGTACGCTACACTGCAACCATTGTGTGGGTAAACCGCAGTGCATCAGTGTGAAAGCAGCCCTATACTGATATGTCCAGTGTTTTTCTTCACATTGATCTCTTCTCTTCTTTCCTGCTGCTGGCACCACTCTGGAGACCAGTAGCGGCGGGATAAGAAGTGGAGTGCAGTTGTTATCACTCCGCATGAGACAGGAGCCACAACTACAGAGGAAGCATCAGCTTATGCGGCTCTTGCTCCCTACTACAGCTCCAGCTTCACAAGTAATACCTCTGCATTGCACTCTGTTTTGCTGCGCTGAAATGGTGGGCCAGCAAGCCCAGACTGAGATCGTCACCTGTCCACTATCTACTGATAAATCGCAATCTACAGGTTGCTGCCCCCCCCCCCACTTTAATTTAACTAAATAGCCCACCTTCTAAAATCCAAAAAGCACATTTCCTGTTTATACATCTGATCAACACTGCCTGCTAGGTGCTGTTACTGGTCGTATAACAGCACTGATGTCACCACTAAGTTGGGGGTTTAAGCCGGCCATAGGCGGCACGATTTTTCTTTCCTGCAACCACAGATTGCAGATAAGAAAGTCGCTTGATTTCCCCCATCAACAGTCAGTGCCGTCTTAAATTCAACCCCTGTGTATGGGGCTTTAAACTGACAGCTCTGTCGTTTCTTATCCAGTTTAGTCAATTGGCTGATAAGAAGATTCCCTAATCCTGATGGAGCAACTTGCACATAAATAAAACTGTCCACTCCTCTCCTGCAGTGACCGCATTCAGATTATATCCTACTACTGCAAACGTTTTCTACGCTCATATAATAATATTTAACACTGTGTGAGGTTTGAACTGTAGAAGATTGCTCCAGCTGATGTAAGAAGCCTTAGGTGTTTGGAATACAAAAACACTTCAGTTTTCCATTGTACAGCAGGATGCTGCAGATATGACAGGGGAGTTTCTTGTTCCCCTGTCATTGACCGTGTAGACACCCACACTAGCTCTGGTACTTGTAGGGTGCCCTATCAGAAGACAAGTGGGGTTTCCGGGAAGCCCCTACTGCTGGCTTCAGCTAGGGATACTTCTAAAGGAGACTCCGTAATGACATCACAGGCATTTTATCTTACAATATCTCCATAATGGTGTAAGGCAAGGAGAACATTTTCATTCTTTTTCTTAATTTAATAGGGTAGGAGAGGGGGCTTTATATTTACCTGTTGCCTTTTGTTCAGCTTTAAATGTCACTTAACTATTAACATGTAATTTCTAATTGCTCTTTGCACTGTCATTAAATGAAGCCTTCGGTGTCTCACACTGACTTGATTTTGTCCCATGATGCCTCATATCTAGATCAGAGGCTCTCAAAGAAGTTCTCAAGTCATGCCAACAGTTCTATGGGTCTCTTGACAAAAGCACATAGAAAAGTTATGGAGGTCATTTGGTGATTGACCTAGCTGTGTTAGAGGGAGGGATTCCACAAAACCGGTCTTATTGGCAAAACCTTTGGATTGGTTTGAGAACCTCTGCTCTAGACTGTTCTTGAAAGCCAAAATGTGTGTGAAAGGACGGTCCTAAAGAAATAAGCACTCCATAAATAAGGACATGGAGATACTTAATAGTCCTTTTTACTGTTTTATGTATGAAGAGTTTTGTGAGATAGGTGTTTTTTGTTTTTTCCTCCTTTTGCAACTGCACTATATATATTGCTCGATTAAAGCTATGAAATATGTACATAGTAGCCAAATTGCTATTTATAAATATATAGTTTTTCTTGTTTGTGACATGATTTTTGTGGTGTCACTTATGTATATGTTCAAACCTTTTTATACTGTATATTTTTAGGTTGAGTTTTTTTAGTTTATACTATATCAGCATCAGTAAGGCCGGCCATACACGGCCCAGTATTTGCAAGCGATGCAACCAATTGCAATAAGCTGGCAGTGTAGGGGTGAACTCCTGAGTAACAACACGCATTCTCTAGCATTAAGCCCCGTACACACGGTCGGACTTTTGCCCAACAAACTTTGTTTTGAGCAAGTTGGACCAACAATCCGACCGTGTGTACGCTCCATCGGACAAACTTTTTTTCGTTTGGTTTTGGATTTCATCAGACAAAAGTTGGGTCTGCAAACGGACAAACTTTTGCCCAACAAAAGTCCGATGGAGCAAAGTCCGACCGTGTATACAGAAAACCATCGGACTTTAGTCCGATGGACAAAACAACTAATGTTAAAATCAACCAACAATAGCAGAAGTTGACCAAAGGGTGGCGGTAAAGATCAGAAAAGAGCAGAAAAAACACGTGATGTTGTAAGAAGTTTTAAGAAAGTTTGCAGAAAAGTCAGAGCGTGTGTATGCTATGGGTGTTCCCAACCAACTCCGTTCGGACAAAAAAACACGGAAAAGTCAGATGGAAGTCCGACCGTGTGTACGGGGCTTAAGAAGTACTTATCAGCTCAGAAGATGTTCTAACATGGTGGAAAATCTCTGTAATCACTCAACAATCCACCACTGATAAAGGAGACATGTTAATGGGCTTGCATCCAAATGTGGAGGGAAAAGTACAGCAATCTGGAAACACCATGGCCGATCTCTTGCTGCCTTGCATTGTTGGCCAGATATCTGAAGCTGCTGTGACTTTCCAATTACAGCCAGTACAGTGCCAGCCAGTATGGATATATGTGTTTAACCATTTAGTCACTGTCATGAGATTCTGTTTCTGAAACATTTGCTTCAACAGCAGACACTGTTGGCAATCCATTCATAAGGAGGTTTTTCTATGTGGAAGTCTTATAAACATGTCAAATTGTTTTGTACCGAGTCTTTTTCTGCACCTAAAACATCAGGCAGATTTCCTCATAAGTGTCCCTTCATGAATGTTTTAATGTCTTTTTTTTTCCCTTTGGTATGCACTGACTCCAAAAGTCATGTATTTCAGGTGCCACTAAATTAAATAAATCCACTAAATCGTGAAAATGTGTTTGTGTCTGCTTAAATACACTTGTATATTTGGTCTAAAGCAGGTGTCAGGCTGTTTTTTTGTGGGCCTTTGAAATGAATCACTTGTTGCCCCTTGAATAATATTGCACTTGATTAAGCCCACTGTTTCAGTTGGTCAGATAACTCAAATGGATGTTTTTAGATGCTTAAAAGATTGTACAGCAGCTTAGCGTGCTTTGTCTATTTTAAATGTATCTATAGGGAAAACATTTGAATAAATATAGGGGGTGCCATTTTCTTAGTCCCCGAAGAAGCCTTATTTGGATGAAACCTGTTGGGCGGAGCTTATGCACCTGAAATTATTTCAATGTGCGTATTTTACATGTATCTTTACTGTTTTTCTATGTTGAGAGAAGCCTTTTGAATGCCCCCATTTGAGGTTTTGATTGAATATCAGGGTTTTTGAAGAAAATGTAGGTAAATAAAACTGGTGGAAAATGATTCTTGCACTGTATGCAGTAAACTTCTTCTTTTTTTTTTTTTTTTCTTTTTTTTTATATATGCACCCACATGCTGGTATATTGTCTCACCCTTGACATGGTGCTGTAAACAGGAGTTCAAATGGATTCAATCATACTGGTGACTTATCAAAGCACACATTATCCTCTATAATTAAGTTTAAGGGTCTACCATCTGGCAAGTCTGCATTCTTATTTTTGTGGAGTACACATTAGTCTGCATTTGAGTGAAAGGTTTGATACAAGTACTGCACAATTAAGGTTCGATTTGTTTTCCTTGGATGCCATCTTTATCTTTGTGTTGCTACTTAGTGACAGAGACCATGCATATGCTTATCTAGAGTCTTGACCTCTCATAGGAGATTAAAGTGATTGTAAAACCCTGTTTATTTACTATAAAATTAACAAACCTGTTTTACTTACCTGTCTGTTGCAGTGGATTTGCACAGAGCAGCCCTGATCCTCCTCTTCTTGGGTCCCTCTTCTGTGCTCCTGGCTCCTTCCTCCTGTTGAGTGTACCCACAGCAAGCAGCTTGCTATGGGGGCACCCAAGTCGAGCTGCGGCTCCGTGTGTCCATTCAGAAATGGAGCTGTGGTTCGGCGCCGGCCCCGCCCCCTCTCTCTCTCTCCCCTGATTGGCTAACTGACTTTGACAGCAACGGGAGCCAGTGACGCTGCTGTTGTCTCCGCCAATCAGGAGGGAGAGTCCCGGAGGGCTGAGACACTCGTGGACAGCGCTGAATAGAGATGGGGCTCAGGTAAGTATTAGGTGGGCTTCTGCACACAGAAGGCTTTTTATCTTCATGCATAGAATGCATTAAGATAAAGGGGTTGTAAAGTCAGAAGGTTTTTTTAACTACTTCCCGACTGCCCACTGTGGATATGTCGGTATTTTGACATTAAATACTGTTGTTATAGCAGCAGATAGCTGCCATAACCCCGGTATTTTTCTCCACAGCGAACGGTCCGCTTTAAGATAAAAGTGGCCTCCGCTGCGAATTTGCCGCAAGATTATTTTATAGACGGCGGAAGAGGTGCCCCCTCCTGCCGATCCAGTGGATGATCTTGTCCTGTGGCTTGATGGGCAGGAAGTCGAGTGAGGGCATGATGGCCCTCACTTGACTCTATATGCCCTTGGAGGACCAGAGCTGCGTAAAACGTCACTTCAGCCCAACGGCCTTAAAGGGACAATATTTTTATTTATTTTTATTGCTTTTAAGTGTAAATGGGAGATCTGAGGTCTTCTTGACCCCAGATCTCACATTAAAGAGGTCCTCTCATGCTTTTTTTCTATTGCAAGGGATGTTTACATTCCTTGTAATAGGGGGAAAAAAACAGTGTTCAAACCACACATGTGAGGTATCGCTGCGATTGTTTGAGCGAGAGCAATCATTCTAGCAAAAGACCTCCTCTAACACAAAACTGGTAACCTGTAGAAATTTTTAACCATCGCCTATGGAGATTTTTAAGTGTTAACCACTTCCCTACTGGGCCTATTCTGGCACTTCTCTCCTTCATGTAAAAAGCATTTTTTTGCTAGAAAATTACTCGGAACCCCCAAACATTATATATGTTTTTTTAGCAGACACCCTAGGGAATAATGGCGGTCATTGCAACTTTATCTTGCGCGATATTTGCGCAATAATTTTTCAAATGCCTTTTTTTAGGGGGAAAAAAAAGGTTCATGAATTTAAAAATAACAAAACGGTGAAGTTAGCCCAATTTTTTTGTACAATGTGAAAGATGATGTTGCGCCGAGTAAATAGATACTTAACATGTCACGCTTTAAAATTGTGCACACATGGCATGGCGCCAAACTTCGGTACTTAAAAATCTCCATAGGCGACACTTTAATTTTTTTTTTTACAAATTACCAGTTAAGAGTTACAGAGGAGGTCTAGTGCTAGAATTGTTGCACACCAAGCGGTGTTTACATATGTGGGCGAGACTTGCGTGTGTGTGTGTTTGCTTCTTTTTCATTTACTTTTTTTTTTTTGATCACTTCTATTCCTATTACAAGGAATGTAAACATCCCTTGTAATAGGAATCTATCTTGACAGGTCCTCTTTATGGAGAGATACGGGGTCAATAAGACCCCACATCTCTTTCAGGCTGGAAAGCATGAGATTGAGAAAAGAAATTCACTGATCTCATGCTGACAGCCGCGATCGCGGCTTTGTTTACGTTCGGGATCCCGGGTTCGACGGTCATAGACATGACTGGTGACCATCTGTATCTCTATCGTCGTCATCCGGTACCGGTCGATTCGTTCTCCGGGCCCACGATGGCACGTGAGCCCGGAGAAGCACCGGATGGTGGAGGGAGAGATTGTCCCCTCCCGTCACCTATAAGAACGATCAAGTGGTGGAACTGCCGCTACGATCGTTCTTATCGTGCACAGAATCGCCGGCTGCAAGGAATGATGCCTGTAGCTGCAGGCATCATTCAGATATCCCAACAGAAAGTCCAGGATGGGGGGGGGGGGAGGAGAGGAGAGAGGAGGCACTGTCTTGGCTTATCAGAGCTTAATTCAAAAGCCTGCATCTGTGATGGTATAGGGGGTGCATTAGTGTGTAAGAATAGGCAGCTTGCGGAAAGACACCACCATCAATGCTGAATGATGTGTCAAGGTTTTAGAGCAGCATATGTTCAGGCAAGAATGGGACAGCAGTCCTCTCCCAAAACTCCAGCAACTGGTCTCAGTTCCCAGACGTTTAGAGAGTGTTGTTAAAAGAAGAGGGTATGCTACACCATGGTAAACATGGCCCTGTCCCAACTTTTTTTATTTTTTGAGATTTTCTCTTTAAACCAGACTGTCTCAACCTTAACACAGAGGAGCCCTTGAAATAACTTTCCAGTCTTAGGGAACCCTTCCCAAAAATGACTGCATCTACAACTCATGATACATTAGATTAGTGTGATGATTAGAATGGTTTTTACAGATAGCTAAAAAGATCAATGGTGTCAGTGGGAACTTATCAGAGTGTTAGAAATTGCTCATGGAACACTGGCTTAACCGCTTCCCGCCCAGCCCATAGTCAAATGACGGGCGCAGGAACCTTTCGTCCCCCCGGGCGGTCGTCATATGACGTCCTGGGATTCCCACAGTGTGGAGCACGCGCTGCATCACTGGAGACCCAATGTGCGTGCCCGACGGCCACCCGCGATTGCTCGTCAGAGCCAAGGACATGGATCTGTGTGTGTAAACAGAGATCCACGTCCTGTCAGGGAGAGGAGACCGATGGTGTGTCCCTTGTACATAGGGACAACCATCGGTCACCTCCCCCAGTCAGTCCCCTCCCCCCACAGTAAGAATCACTCCCAGGGAACACATTAACCCCTTGATCACCCCCTAGTGTTAACCCCTTCCCTGCCAGTCACATTTATACAGTAATCAGTGCAAATTTATAGAACTGTTCGCTGTATAAATGTGAGTGGTCCCAAAATGATGTCAAAAGTGTCCGCCGCAATATCGCAGTCCTGACAAAAATCGCAGATCGCCGCCATTACTAGTAAAAAATAATAAAAATAAATGTCATAAATCTATCCCCTATTTTGTAGGCTTATTGCGATTTATTTTTTTACCAAAAATATGTAGAATACGTATCGGCCTAAACTGAGGAAAAAAATAATTTTTTTTTTTTTAAATTGGGATATTTATTATAGCAAAAAGTGGATTTTTTTTTTTAAATTGTCAGTCTTTTTTTTTGTTTAGAGCGCAAAAAATAAAAACCGCAGAGATGATCAAATACCACCAAAAGAAAGCTCCATTTGTGGGGAAAAAAATGTTTGGGAGCCACGTCGCACGACCGCGCAATTCTTTCAGAGCGTGACAGTTCTGAAAGCTGGCCTGGGCAGGAAGGGGTGAAAATGCCCAGTATGGAAGTGGTTAAACATATGCTATGTTTTCTATGAGAACATTACATTGCTTTCATGTAGATTTTACACTATCCCAGCCTTCTTTTTTTTTTTTTTTAATAAGGGTTGTACTTAGTTTTTTTTTTGTCCTGACAGAGTGCCCTCATCCATTAATAAAGCAAAGAGTAACAATTTAAAGTGAAGTAAACATGGAGTTTTGGTCACAATGGTGTTACTTTATAACCAGTCTCGACGAAAGCTGCTGCAAAACCATTTGAAGCACAATTCTTTCCAAAACAAAACAGAAGACATTACCTGCTGTAAGCTCTGCAAAACCTGGAGTTTAGAGTGATGGAAAAGGTAAAATGGTTTCAGAGTCATCTGTTGCTGTTTATTAAAAAAAAAAAAATAGTTTCAAACCACAATACCTTTTGTGTGTCAAGTTTAATTTAGCCATCCAAAGGGGGCCATTAAGTTTTTAGAGCTTTTTTATTTTATTTTAACTATACAGTATAATAGCAAGTAATGTGAGAGCTTTATAAGACTATGGTCAGCCATACACGGTTCAAATCTCTCGCTGAGTTTTGAACTGTTATAGGGCAGGCTAAATGTACCAAGTTGATTGATTAACTTGGGTACAACCAGCCTGCCAGATTCTCTTGCAATTATCACTGGCTTCCCCCGCCCACCCCAACCGGGAGCAGACAATTGCTTGGCAGGGGGGATTTCCTTGTCGGCACTGTGTGTTGGTAGGGGCATTGTGCCAATTTCTATCCTGCAACCTGGTTTTTTTTAATACAAAATATGTAGCGTCTTGAGGTCTTCAAAAGAAAACAGGTGCTTGCTCTTCCATGTAGATAGGGGGTTTATAAGATTAATAGGACCAAAGATGCACTTTTTCAGTCTGCAGAATAACCACCCAAAACACTGGAAACTCCACTTATATCTGTAATGGTAATT
Organism: Rana muscosa; assembly: GCA_029206835.1. NCBI lineage: Eukaryota > Metazoa > Chordata > Amphibia > Anura > Ranidae > Rana > Rana muscosa. The sequence goes on from CM055122.1 coordinate 485,467,994, forward strand.
TTCAACACTGTAATTTTAAGCCTAGTACACACTACTAGTATTTTTTGTACAACCCAGCAGGGCTGAACAAAAACAAAACAAAACCTGACTGCTCGGGAGGAGCCGCTGTACTAACCATGCAATGTACTAGGCTTTTTTAGACTATGTAGCCATGGCCCTTTGGATATGGGTTGCTAAGACTATTGTTATGTAGAATCTTTCACAGTTGTTCTTGAAGACAGTAACCGAAAGCTAATCAATAATAAACACACTGCTATGGAATAGCTTATATACCTCAGTGTTTGCTCATTTGAAAAGAGAGCATTGTCTATGTGGAATAGTAACATGGGCTAGAGAGTTGTGTGCTTTGTAAATATTGTCTTATCTAGTATCCCTGATAAATACTAGGTTTGAACTGATAAAGTGCAATGTACATTTTGCTCTATGTTGGTGGCACTTGTAAGTTTATATGCTGATAAAGCAAGCACAAGCTTGAGGTTCCCTTATCTAACTGGTCCATCTCAGAATAAATGCTGGGAAAATGGATAGGAGACAGCAAACAAAGCTGGTCTTCAACTAGCCTAGGAGATATGAGGAAACTAAACCTACTAGAAGGACCTGTTTAGTCATCTGTGTGCCAGCCCTCCATCACAAAAGGCTAGAGATTAATCTTGTGGCAGCGCTGTCCATGTTTTCTAAAGCATGTATCTTTTTTTTTTTTGAGACACATATTAACCACTTAAGGACCGCCGCACGACGATGTACGTCGCCAGATTGGCACGGACAGGCACACGGCCGTATAGGAACGTCCTCTTTAAGAACCTGTCCGTGGGTCGCACTCGCGACCCGGTCCGAAGTTCCGTGACCGCGGACCCGATCGCCGCCGGTGTCCCGGGATCGGGTCACAGAGCTGAAGAACGGGGAGAGGTAAGTGTAAACAAACCTTTCCCCGTTCTTTCTAGGGGCAGTGTCAGTGATCGTCTGTTCCCTCTCATAGGAAACAACGATCGGTGATGTCACACGCCAAGCCAAGCCCCCTTCAGTTAGAATCGCTCATTAGGTCACATTTAAACCATACAGCGCCACCTAGAGGTTAAACCCTTCACATGTCATTTTCACAGTAATCAGTGCATTTTTATAGCACTGATCGCTGTAAAAATGACAATAGTCCCAAAAATGTGTCCGCCATAATGTTGCAGTCACGATAAAAATTGCTAATCGCCATTACTAGTAAAAAAAAATTCATTAATAAAAATGCCATAAAACTACCTCCTATTTTGTAGATACTATAACTTTTGCACAAACCAATCAATAAACGCTTATTGCGTTTTTTTTACCAAAAATATGTAGAAGAATACATAGCCTAAACTGAGGGTAAAAACGTTTTTTATATATTTTTTGGGGATATTTATTATAGCAAAAAGTAAAAAATATTGCATTTTTTTCAAAATTGTCTCTATTTTGTTTATAGCACAATAAATAAAAACCGCAGAGGTGATCAAATACCACCAAAAGAAAGCTCTATTTGTGGGGTAAAAAAAGGACGTAAATTTTGTTTGGGAGCCACGTTGCACGACTGCGCAATTGTCAGTTAAAAATGATGCAGTGCCGAATTGCAAAAAGGGGGCCTGGTCTTTAACCAGCCAAAATCGGCCGGGGCTGAAGTGGTTAAAGAAATGTGTAGGCTGCCACTGCTGACCTAAAGATGAGATTTAATGGGCTCCTACACACAAGTATATAAAGAAAACCACAGCTCTGTACATTAGGGGTGTTGAATATTATTGGCGCATAGCGATTTAGTCAGGAAAACCTCCCCAGTGGGAAGTAGAAGATTGCTTTATATCCTAGGATATAGTCTTTGGAGCAGTGCGCTGCAGGCTGTCGGGTGTCCGTTGTCGCCTTACACTTACCCCTCCTTCTCTGCCTGGAGATTGGCCATCTGATTTAATCCTAGGATGTGGAGGAGTTGGGCAGTGGGCATGTCCCTGCATCAGTAGGAAGTGGCTGCACGGTCTGTCAGCTCACTCTGCTGTGATGGCCACCGCGCTGGTGATTGGGATCCTGCTGGCTCTGATCTGGCGACAATGGCCGAGTGCACACTGCACAGTACACCTTTTCCAGGGAGGAGATTTCCACCCTGGCCTGGGAACATGCAGGTAAACACACCCCTGACTGGTCACATATTTGTGGTGTCTGAGGAAAGGGGGTGAGAGGCCCCAGGATGGTTGGTGGAGGAAGAGAGGAACCCTAGGTGGCTGAAGAAGGGGGCTTGTGGGTGCCTGGAGAAGGAGAGGACCCCTGGGTGGCTGGGGTAGAAGTAGAGGACCTCCGGATGGCTGTTTGGAGGAGGAGAGGGCCCCCACGGTGGTTGGGGGAGGAGAGGGTCCTGGGTAGTTGGTTGTATATTCACTGTGTGCTAGCTGCTAACTAATCATACAGCGCCCACTTTATTTTGTTTTTAATGCAGATATCACAGCATGTTCTCCAAGCTGACTGTCAAACTGCCTGATGTCCTCCACAACCCATTCCTCCCCCCTCAGCTCCTACTGTCTCTCGGCCAACCCCCCCACCCCTTTATATGTCTCAAAATGCTCCCGGTCACTAACCCCAGATTACCCAAACTCCACATCAGATGTACATGGCTCCCAGCCCATTCCTCTTCCACCTCCCTATTTAAACCAATAGCCACCACCCTCACCCACCCCACCGCCATTCACAGTCTCCAACTCCCCCCCCATGCAACCCTTAACAAGGTCCCATCCATCATTCAGTTCCTATTACCCCTCCCCCTTGACTCCTCTATCTAATAATATTCCTGGACTTTTCCAGCCTTCCATTCCTATCCTTGGATTCTTCCATCCTTTACTTCTTATTCATGAATTCCTCCTTCCCTATCCCCAGACTCTTCCATTCTCCCTCCATGGATTTCACCATCTTCCAATTCTTATCCCTTGACCCCCTCCATCCTTCAGTTCTATCCCCAGACTCTTCCATCTTTTAGTTCCTATTCATGGATTTCTCCTTCCCTATCCCCAGACTTCCATCCTCCCTTCCCTATTCATGGATTCCTTCTTCTCTATCCCCAGAATCCTCCCTTTCCTATTCAAGGATTCCATCCTTCAGTTCTCCTGACTACTTGACTTTATTTATGAAAACCATGGGCAGTAATAGTGATTCAACGCAGAATTGAATTGTGAGACCACTGAATATGCACACCTATACTGTGCATATCTATGCTCTTGTGTGTTGTGTAATGCACGCCATCTGTGTCTGATTAGTTGGACACAAGAGCACATCCATGAAGTTTTGGTTCTCTAAAGTACAGGGAGGCACTAATCTGCCATGTGTATGCATGGTACATTGTGTTCCCTGTATGTCCACCTTCCTGCACTCACTGATTCATGTCAGAATGATGGACACAACTCTGATGCACAGTGTGGCCCTCAGGTCCCAGTAGCAGTATGAAGTGTTCTAGGACTCTTGGTCATGTGCTTTGATAAAAGCCTTGCTCTAAGTCAGTGGTCTTCAAACTGCAGCCCTTTGCCTGCTTTTATCCATCCATCCCTCTCCTACCAACACAAATGATGGGGCATTAGTTCTCTGACACCAAAGATGGGGCACTGTTTATGCCCCCTGCCACCCAGACATTGCCAACTGGTCACCCAACGTTTAAAGGACAGTAAATGCTCAAACAAAATGAGCAGAAGGGGCCCAAAGGGCAGCGCTCAAGAGCTGAAATTCCTCATAGTATGTCACTACGTTCGTGTTTGTTGGCCGACAATTGTGTACCGTTAGTATGCAAGACAAGTTCCTGGCACACGCCCTTTGGACAAAAATCAGATTGTGTATACGAGGCTTAAGTTTCAACCATGCTCAAATTGATAGAAATGATATACATAGCCTCAGATATTTTTAATCACACAGGCAACAGAATGGAAATGGTATATGACCCAAGCATCAGTCATCCAAATAATGCCCACAAAGGGACTCCACATAAAAACAGCTGCAGCAGAAAATAGTGCCATGTTTGAGGCTGCATTTACTTTAGTGTTTTGTTTAACCACTTAAGCCCCGGACCATTTGGTAGCTAGAGGACCAGAGGTGAATTCAGAATTTTGCACTGCGCTGCTTTAACTGTAAATTGTGCGGACATGCAATGTTGTACCCAAACGAAATTTGCGTCCTTTTCTTCCCACAAATAGAGCTTTCTTTTAATGGTATTTGATTGCCTCTGCGATTTTTATTTTTTGCGATATAAACGGAAAAAGACCGAAAATTTTGAAAAAAAAATGATATTTTCTACTTTTTGTTATAAGAAAAATCGAATAAACTCAATTTTAGTCATACATTTAGGCCAAAATGTATTCAGCCACATGTCTTTAGTAAAAAAAATGTCAATAAGCGTATATTTATTGGTTTGCGCAAAAGTTATAGAGTTTACAAACTAGGGTACATTTTCTGAAATTTACACAGCTTTTAGTTTAGGACTGCCTATCTCATTTCTTGAGGTGCTAAAATGACAAGGCAGTACAAACCCCCCCCCCAAATGACCCCATTTTGGAAAGTAGACACCCCAAGCTATTTGCTGAGAGGAATGGCAAGTATTTTACAGCTCTCATTTGTTTTTGAAAATGAAGAAAGAAAATATATATATATATTTTCTTTTTTCAAAACTTTGTGACAAAAAGCGAGATCTGCAAAATACTCACAATCCCTCTCAGCAAATAGCTTGGGGTGTCTACTTTCCAAAATGGGGTCATTTTGGGGGGTTTTGTGCCATCTGGGCATTCCATGGCCTCCGAAACTGTGATAGGCAGTGAGAAGTGAAATCAAAAATTTACACCCTTAGAAAGCCTGAAGGCGGTGCTTGGTTTTTGGGGTCCCGTACGTGGCTAGGCTCCCAAAAAGTCTCACACATGTGGTATCCCCGTACTCAGGAGAAGCAACAGAATGTATTTTGGGGTGTAATTCCACATATGCCCATGGCATGTTTGAGCAATATATCATTTAGTGACAACTTTGTGCAAAAAAAATTGTCGTTTTTCCGCAACTTGTGTCAACATATAAAATATTCCATGGACTCGACATGCCTCTCAGTATATAGCTTGGGGTGTCTACTTTCCAAAATGGGGTCATTTGGGGGGGTTTTGAACTGTTCTGGCATTTTATACACAACATTAGGAAGCTTACATCCACTCTTCTAACCACTTGAAGACAAAGCCCTTTTTGACACTTTTTGTTTACATGAAAACATTTTTTTTTTTGCAAGAAAATTATGTTGAACCCCCAAACATTATATATATTTTTAAAGCAAAGGCCCTACAGATTAAAATGGTGGGTGTTGCATTTTTTTTTCTACACAGTATTTGCGCAGCGATTTTTCAAACGCATTTTTTGGGTTAAAAAATACACGTATTTTAATGCACTAAAACACACTATATTGCCCAAATGTTTGATGAAATAAAAAAGATGATCTTAGGCCGAGTACATAGATACCAAACACGACATGCTTTAAAATTTCGCACAAACGCGCATTGGCGACAAACTACATACATTTTTAAAAGCCTTTACAGGTTACCCCAGTAGATTTACAGAGGAGGTATACTGCTAAAATGACTGCCCTCGATCTGACCTTCGCGGTGATACCTCACATGCATGGTGCAATTGCTGTTTACATATGACGCCAGACCGATGCTTGCGTTCGCCATTGGGCAAGAGCAGGGCAGGACAGGGGTGCTTTTTTTATTTTTCTTTTTTTTTTATTATTAATTTTGCTTTTTTATTTTATTTTTAAATTGTTCCTTCCAAGTATTTTTTTTTTTTTATCATTTTTATTGTTATCTCAGGGAATGTAAATATCCCCTATGATAGCAATAGGTAGTGACAGGTACTCTTTTTTTGAAAAAACTGGGGTCTTCTAGACCCCAGATTTTTCCTCTGCCCTCAAAGCATCTGACCACACCAAGATCGGTGTGATAAAATGCTTTCCCAATTTCCCAATGGCGCTTTTTATATCCGGGGGGGGGCATTCCCTCCCACTGCTTGTAAAAGCAGTCCAGAGGCTAATTAGCCGCTAGGATTGCTTTTACATGAAAGCCGGCCGCAGGCTGAAAAGAATGATACCAAGATGATACCTAAACCCGCAGGCATCATTCTGGTATAAACATTCAAAGTCCAGCAACATACCAGTACGTTGCTGGTCCTTGTTGGACATGTATTGTAATCTTTTTATTTCATGCAGCCAGTTGGCTGAACGAAAAAAGAGATTGATCGGTGGGTATGCCCACCATTAGAATACCGCCCTTCATCCACCCACTTCCAATGATGGGCATACACGCACCATTTATATATGCCGAAGCATGGGGGCATCCTCCCGCAAAAAAGTTAGGCCGCACACACATGGTCGGACTTTTCCACGGGCAAGCCGCCGTCGGAATTTCGACCGTATGTACGCGGCATTAGGAGCAAAATCGCTCCTCCGCTCCTGCTGCCCCAATGCTTCGGCATATTTGCTTTTTTTTTTTTTTAACTGTGGTGGTGAAATCACCTCCTACAGCACTGGAGTCGCAGGGATCAGGCCTGTCTCTGCGAACGCTGCAGTTATGTGTGTTGTGTTTTGTAAGTGACAGTGATCGATCGATACTGCACTTGGGTGGCCTGGGCTGGACGGAGGGGCAAAACGCAGGTGCTAGCAGGTATCTGGGCTGATCCCGCTAACACTGCGTTTTTGGGAACCCTAAACTGCTGGGGACGCTAGTATAGATCAGATATTGATCTGTTCAGATACTATACCACTAAGGGGGGTGTATGCTTCACGCGTGGGTGTTAGCGTTACTGGCACTAACCTGACGCTGCCTGGGGTGTGACGCAGACCCTCTCTGACGCTAAAACCTAATTGATATCACCCGCCGGGCGATCAGGGGGTTAAACCTTTATTGGGTTATATACACGGCGGGTGCCCTGACACTATAAAAAGCAAACTAACTAACCAGCGTCACCCGTAACACTTATATGGTGATCACTGGTGAAAGGGTTAACTAGGGGCAATCAGGGGGTTAAAACCTTTATTAGATAATATATGGGGGTACCTGACGCTATAAAAACCTGCGGCGAACCTAAAAAAAATTACCAGCTACCGATCTGCATCACCGACACTAAGACAGCGTTTAGAAAAACGATTGCTTAGCGACAGTGGTGATGGGGTGAAAGGGTTACCTGGGGGGCAATCAGGGGGTTAAACCTTTATTAGATAATATATTGGGGTACCTGACGCTATAAAAACATGCGGCGAACCTAAAAAAAATTACTGGCTGCCGATCGGCATCACTGACGCTAAGACAGCGATCAGAAAAATGATCGCTAAGCGACAGTGGTGATAGGCGGTGAAAGGGTTATCTGGGGGGTGATCAGGGGGTTAAACCTTTATTAGGGGGGGTTAGGGGGCTACACTGGACCTAAGACTAAACTTTGGTGACACTTTTACAGTCACAAATGTCACTGATTGCAGTGATCACTAAATAAATGGTCATTGCAATCAGTGACACTGTGACTGGGGGCTGGGGGGGTGATCTGGAGGGTGATCTGGGGTGTCTGGGGGGGCCTGGGGGGGTGATTTATGTCCCTATGTGTCCTGGTGTCAGTGTAGTGTTGTGTGCACTGACCTGATATCTTCTCTTGTACGGCGCTCGGTATATGTGAGCGCCGCACCAGAGATGACATCACTTCCTCCTGCTCCCTCTGTCTGACACAGACAGAGGGGGCATTTCCATTCGCCGGGAGCGATCGCGAGGGGGTGGCCAGAAACGAATGGCTGCCCCCTCATCCCGGAACGCTCCTGGACACTTAGCCACCGCTCACTGTATAGGAGGGGGGTCCAATTGGACCCCCCAACTGTACAAAGGCAATCACATACACTCTACGTGATTGTGCCTGTCGGTGCCATTCTGCCGACGTATATATACAATGAGCGGTCGTTAAGTGGTTAAACGCACACAAAATCATGCACGTTAATAGTCAAAAAACGCGCATCGCCTATGTGGTGCCATATATTGTTAATAGCACCCCTAAGGTAGCAATACAGACACTTGAAGCTCATAAAGGTGCATAAGCTACTCTCCCGGAGGCTGCCCTATGCATGTATTGGAGCCCACAAACACACATGTGCAATGCCATTTTGCATCCTTTTACAAAATGCTGTACTGAACATTCAACCTAACAATCAGATGGTTTCCATTTTTAAGCTATCTAGAAAGAAAATTCCGTTAATATTGTCTGTTTCCTTTGTGCATATGCTTGTAACACAGTCTAATGGAAAATATATTAGTTATATACCCAGCAGTGGCAGCTAATTAAAAAAAAATAAGTATTTTTTATACCTTTCTAATCAAGAGTAACTTAAGAGTATATTGAGCATGTGCTTGTAAGTACTACACATGCAAAATACTTTAGGAGGCCAGGGATTTTCAGGGGGGGGGGGGCTTTGCTACACTAGAAGTCATTGACCTGCATGCCCGTGTTCTATTTTGGAATACTTATTTACTAAACAAAAAAAAACAAAAAACAAAATGGGGGTTATTTACTAAAGGCAAATCCACTTTGCACTACAAGTGCACTTGGAAGGGCAGTCGCTGTAGATCTGAGGGGAACATGCAAGGGAAGAAAAAAAAAAAACAATCATTTTAGCTTGCACATGATTGGATGATAAAATCAGCAGAGCTTCCCCTCATTTCAGATCTTCCCCTCAGATCTTCAGCGACTGCACTTCCAAGTGCACAGTGGATTTGCTTTTAGTAAATAACCCCCAATATATTGTAAGCTGTGTGGGTATCACCACCAGTGTATCAAGTAGTGTGGAAAAGTTTTTTTTTTTTTTTTAAACAGTGCCACCTGCAGGGTAAAAAGTTGCATTGAATGCTATAAAAATCCATGTATACCTGGTAAATATGGTATTGCTTTAAACCAGGATTTTTTTTTTTTGTTTTAAACAAAAGTATTGTTAACATATACTATTAACAACTATTAAAAACATGAGAGAGCCTAAATCATAATTCTGCATCGGGGATCAAGTTAGAGTTTAAATGTCACATCAATTTGTTGCTCAAGTTGTTGAGAAAAACATTCTTGATTCTGCTAAGAAATAGCTACAAAACGTGCTGTTCTGTTAACCTGTTTGGTTATAGAAATCCATCATTTAGAGTAGGTCATGTTACACCTATATTTAGGGTATAATATGGTTGCAAGCAGACCACAGCCCCTCCACATCATCCCCTCTGCAAGCATGCAGGATTCTTCTCCCTCATGGCAACTGTCACTTTTGAATTTTGTGTGGCTGTGCCATTCTTTCAGAGATCTGTGAATGAATGGACAACAAAGTTCCTTCTTGCACTCATAGTCTATTGATATTTCCTCCAGCTCAAACTTAAAATCCGACCTCTGTACAGGCAAGGAGCTGGCGGAAGAGTCTGCAGGAGCCTGGGGATTGCACTCGCAATCCACTGATCGTGGTTGCAATGTCATTTGGGGAAAAAAAAAAAAAAACGTATGGGTGCAATTATTTTTTTGGGCAAAAGGTGGACTTAGCCTTTAACTCATCCCTTAGGTTGGATAGCCAAACACATGCTCTAATCCATTCCCACCCAGCGTCCCTTTAACATGTTCTCTACGCCAGGGGTGCCATAAAAGACTGCCAGATCAAATAATCACTGATTTGGTTTCAGTGGTCACATAATCAGGAGCTGGTCCCACCAACTCCCAATCATTAACCACTTCAATACAGGGCTTTTTATACCACTTCCATACGGGCCTATTTTGGCACTTCTCTCCTACATGTACAAATCATCATTCTTTTGCTAGAAAATTACTCAGAACCCCCAAACATTATATATGTTTTTTTTAGCAGACACCCTAGGGAATAAAATGACGGTCATTGCAACATTTTTTTCTTGCACAATATTTGCGCAATAATTTTTCAAACGCCTTTTTTTTTTAAAAAAAAATGGTTTCATGAATTAAAAAATAACAAAACAGTAAAGTTAGCCCAATTTTTTGGGAACATATGAAAGATAATGTTACGCCGAGTAAATAGATACCTAACATGTCACGCTTTAAAATTGCGCACACTCATGGAATGGCGCCAAACTTCGGTACTTAAAAATCTCCATAGGCGACGCTTTAATTTTTTTTACAGGTTACCAGGTTAGAATTACAGAGGAGGTCTAGTGCTAGAATTGTTGCACGCGCTCTAACGCACGCGGCGATACCTCACATGCGTGGTTTGAACAGCGTTTACATATGTGGGCGACTTACGTGTGCATTCGCTTCTGATCGCGAGCTACCGGGGACAGGGGCATTTTAATTTTTTTTTATTATTTATTTTACTTATTTGTTTATTTTTTTACAATGATTTTACTTTTTTTTTTTTGATCACTTTTATTCCTATTACAAGGAATGTAAACATCCCTTGTAATAGGAATGTGTGTGACAGGTTCTCTTTATTGAGAGATGCGGGGTCAATAAGACCCCACATCTCTCCTCCAGGCTGGAAAGCATGAGATCAGTGAAAATTTTTTTCACTGATTTCATACTTACAGCCGCAATGGCGGCTTTGTTTACATTTGAGACCCGGGCGTGACGTCATCACATCGCGCCCGGGCCTCCGACAATCATAGAGATGACTGGTGACCATCTGGTCACCAATCATCTTTATGCTCATCACGTGACTCCACCAACTTTGCCGGAAGATTCGCTCCGGGTCCCCGCTCGCACGGGGGAGCCCGGAGAAGCACCGGATGGCGGCGGGAGGGGGGGGGGGGTGTCCCCTCCCGCCGCCTATAAGAACGATCAAGCGGCGGAACCGCCGCTATGATCATTCTTATGGTGCACAGAATCGCCGGCACTTCAAAAGGATATCTGAATGATGCCTCTAGCTGCAGGCATCATTCAGATATCCCCCTACAAACCCAAGGACGTCATATGACGTCCACCCAGGATGGGAGATCCCATCTGTGGACATCATTTGTCTATGGCTGGGTAGGGAAGTGGTTAATAGAGACCAGGAGTGGTCTTTAGAAGCTCAGGCACAGACAGTGTTGTAACCAACGTCGTTTAAATTAACAGCGTTAGGTAACGTAGCCACTTTTTGGGGTAACGAGTAATCTGATTACTCTTCCCCTCATGGCACCGCCGTTCCCATTACTTGGGCGGCGTTACCCCAATTACATCTACTCGCCGCAGCCGCCGCGAGTAGATGTAATGCAAGACTAACTAACTGCAAGCCGCCGTCTGCCTACCTGATCAGTGTGTCATGCAGACAGACGGCGGCCATTGCAGTGTTCAAAAGCCGCGCCTCTCGACTCCTCATCGTCTGTAATAGGCTGAACACTGCCTGCTGTGAAATTGAGTGTTCGCCTATCATAACACAGACGAGGATGAGCGGATGTCCGTGAGGATGAGCGGATGCAAGTGATAGGCGGAACACTGAATGCTGGGAAATTGAGTGTTCGCCTATCACAGATGAGGAGGCGTGGCTTTTGAATACTGGAATGGCCGCCGGGACGCCACCGATCAGGTAGGGAGCTACAGGCACAGTGATTGAAGCACGGGCAGTGAGGCACGGGCACACAACCAATATTATTTATGGTTATCTCTCCTATTATTTTTATACACTGAAAAAATTACATATATATCATCCTTCTACTGCCCCGCCCCCGTGTATATATAATATTACTTTGCTGAGTAACTAATTACTTTTTCAATGTAGTAACTGAGTTACTAACTCAATTATTTTTTGGAAGAAGTAATTTGTGACCAGTGGTGTTCATCTTACGTTAAAGTAATTAGTTACAGAGTGGTGTGCACAATGCAAGAGTGCCCTCACCACAGAAACCTTGGTCGCCCATGGATGCATATGTGGGGGGTGTGGGTGTTAAAGCCCATCCTCTTTGGTGCTGCACATTTACATTATGTGGGTGAAATTATTAACATTAAGTAGAACTCAATATTCAAATTTGTATTCCATAATAAAACTGACTGAAGCAATGCTAAATTTGAGCTTGTTCATGTAGATTTACTTTTTATAAGAATATACTATTGAGGCATATTGCACAGTTTTATTATTTTTGGAGACTATACAAAATGTTTCTTAAGACGGGAACCGTACAATTTGTATCTTTTACAACTTGTCATTTAACCATTATACCAACATGCCTTTTTGTAAATAGATGAACAAAAAATTCTAAGCCATGGAAAGGAGAGCAGCAATGACCACCTTTTGGTCAGAGAAATTAAGAGAACACACAGCTTTAAAGAGAAATGGGTTTGTTTTGGTGGATCCCCTATTCATTTTATTGAACAAGTGGTGTTTGTTTTTTCTTTTACTTTGACACAGAAAAGTAAATTTCTGGCTGGAGCTCCACAGTTTTTAGTATTACATGGATTTCAGATGAGGTAAAACCTCAGATCTTTGATGGTGTCTTGTTTTTCCACAGGGATGTTGGAGTGAGGGGAAACCTTTCCAGCGGGACACAGACAACAATGAAAACTTTGTGGCAAAGAATTCAAAGCTCCACTAGGTTTTACTGTTTGCTTGTGCCCTGGAGGAGGTTTACCCTCACACTTCTTGGCATGTCACTGGAACTGGAAGGAAGACTAAATAACTTCAATCGAGGCATGCCAATTAGGAAACAAACAAAAAAACTTTTCATTATTTAAAAACATCATTTTGAAATGGAGCGCTTTCATTTTCATGGAGTATGGTAACCCATAGATTCCTGGTGCAGGTATATTCACTTTGAGCTGACAACATAATTTGTAGAGGGTCTCGCTTTAATTGAAATCTTACCTTGCTAATCAGAAACTACAAGAAGCTCAACAAGCATTTTTAAGACATGGTGATATAAATTCACTTTGTGAAGAACAACAACATAGCTCAAGTGCGTCTATACTGTTGTTATTGGTATGTAAGCTGTCACTAACATGTTAGCGTAGGCATCAGAAGGTGTATATATAAAGCCTCCAGTATTTTTTTTAAAGTGGCCTCTAAATGTTGGGTGGTCTAATACAGTGTTTCTCAATTCCAGTCCTCAAGGCGCCCCAACAGGTCATGTTTTCCGGATTTCCCTCAGATGAAAACGGCTGTAGTGATTACCAAGGCATTGAAACTGATCAAATCACCTGTGCAAAATAATGGAAAGCCTGAAAACATGATCTGTTGAGGCGCCTTGAGGACTGGAGTTGAGAAACACTGGTCTAATACTTAAATATCCACATCCATGAGAACATTGGATATTGGCAATGGCTCATCCCAGAGCTCCACATTTGCCATCAATGCACTGGGAGGCTTCAGTGAATAGAAAGTCATGTAAAAGGGGTGGCGCCAAGTTGATGTCCACATCAGAGGACCCCATGCTTAGGGTCTCCCAGTTTGACCTACAGGGTAAAAGGCAATGGGGGTTATTTACTAAAGGCAAATCCACTTTGCTCTACAAGTGCAAAGTGCACTTGAAATTGCACTGAAAGTGCAGTTGCTGTAGATCCGAGGTAGACATGTAAGGAAAATAAAAAACAGCATTTTAGCTTGCACATGATTGGATAATAAAATCAGCAGAGCTTCCCCTCATTTCAGATCTACCCCTCAGATTTACAGCGACTACACTTCCAAGTGCACTTTCAAGTGCACTTTGTACTACAAGTGCAAAGTGGATTTGCCTTTCATAAATAACCCCCAATATGTGCCTACACCAACATGCTGGTGCCTAACTCCAGATCACCTATTACTTAAAAAAAAACACATGCTGAAAATTAAGATGATTGATGTCTCCAGTTAATGCAAAACCAACCACAGAGACACTCTATGACCAGCAATTAAGAGACATTGAATCAGGACAATATACAGAATGTCCTCACACAATTGATCCAGTGTAGAAAATCAGTAAACTCTACAATGTGTGCTACTGTTTAACTTAACATATTATTTTGTATAAGATTTACATTGACAATTAGTTCTTATTTCAGAAACTTTTAAAACAGAACATATGTATTGTTCTGTAGCATAGATTTCAGCTTTTTTTTTTTCCAGTGCAGGCTAAAATAAAGCTAGGAATCTGATGACTGCTAGTAGCAACACAGGCAGTTCCTAATGCAGGCGCTTTGTTGAGAGGCCAGATGAGACCATTAACTTGAATTGAAGTTCAAACCTTCTGTGCAAATACAATTATTATTATAATATATAAAATATATATTATAAAATATCTTTTGAAAATGTAACTTTAGTTACATATTAAAAAGGTAAAACCAAACTGTAGTAAAAAAACAAAGTGATTATTCCTTCCAGACGATGCCCAACTTGAGAGAAGACATGCATTTGGAATATAGGAATACTTTTTGCAGGCGTTGTAGGTTTACAAATACAGATAATGTTCACTTGTGTAGAGGTAATTTTCACCATACAAAACTCAACATCAGTGCTGTGCCTAGGCGGACAAGGCTCAAGCCTAGGGCGGCACTTTGCGGGGGGCGGCAAAAAAGCCGCCCCCCCCCTGCACAAAAACATTGCCCCACCCGTCCTCCCCCCGCTCAGATACAGCCTCCCGTGTGCACACACATGGCGTCGGCAGCCGCATCCACCACCTACAGCCACTGAAGTGCCTGACCAGTGGCAGAACGATCTGCAGCCTTGTGTGCTGTGCCAGGGTCTGAGAGCCTGGATGTGTCTTTAGACATCGGGAAATCCCACCCACTGCTTCACCATGCAGCCCAGACTCAGGTAGAACGACACCGTTGTAAGGGGAGAGTGGGGAGGAGTGTATGGCAACCAAGGAGTGAGTGTATGGGAGGGGTGGAAGGCCGTGCAGTCTCCTCATGCCATCTGTGTTTGTAGGACTGGTGGTAGCCCGTTTTGCTGGGACTTGTAGTGCACTCTGGGGGGGGGGGCTGAGATATGGCAGCCTCCTATGCTGGGACTTGTAGTGCACTCTGGGAGGCTGAGATATGGCAGCCTCCTATGCTCGGACTTGTAGTGCACTCTGGGAGGCTGAGATATGGCAGCCTCCTATGCTCGGACTTGTAGTGCACTCTGGGTGGCAGAGATATGGTAGCCTCCTATGCTGGGACTTGTAGTGCGCATTCTGGGTGGCCGAGATATGGCAGCCTCCTATGCTGGGACTTGTAGTGCACTCTGGGTGGCAGAGATATGGTAGCCTTTTTTGCTGGGACTTGTAGTGCACTCTGGGTGGCTGAGATATGGCAGCATTTTATGCTGGGACTTGTAGTGCACTCTGGGGGGGGGGCGAGATATGGCAGCCTTTTATGCTGGGACTTGTAGTGCCTGTGGGAGGACTGAGGAATCCTTAGCCCCCCACAGAGGGCACTACAAGTCCCAGCAGAGTGGGCTGCCATTCTTCAGTCCTCTGTAGTCTAGGGCACTACAAGTTCCAGCATAGGAGGCTGCCATATCTTAGCCCGCCCGCAGAGGGCACTATAAGTCCCAGCATAGGAGGCTGCCATATCTCAGCCCCCCCAGAGTGCACTGCAAGTCCCAGCAGAGCAGGCAAAAAAGCTGGGGGGGTTGTACTGGCAGGGGAGAGAAGGAGGCACAGGTTTAAGATGAGGAGAGATTTCTTTCTGAAAGTGAGGATTTATGCTGGAAGGGGGAGATGGGGGAGGATTTGTAACGAGAGGGGGGATTTATGCTGGGAGGGGGAGATGAGGGGGGGATTTGTGCTGGGAAAGGGGAGGTTGAGGCAAGGGTTTGTGCTGAGAAGGGGGATTTTTACTGGAAGGGGTTGTATAAGGGTGAGGATTTGTGCTGAAAGGGGGTATTTTTGCTGCTAGGGGGAGATGGAAGGGGTGTGGTTTACAGATGATAGGGCCAGTCTTAAATATGAAGGGGTGTGGCTTTGACAGGAAGGGTGGGTCGTATTTATATTTAGGGGGTGCATGAATTTAGTCAGACCTAGGGCAGCACAAAACCTAAATACACCACTGCTCCACATGCCTTTTCCACTGATCCCCATATTAAGTTCATCTTAAGGCTACTTTCACACTGAGGCGCGTTGCAGGCACTATAGCACTAAAAATAGCGCCTGCAAAGCGTCCTGAAAGAGCCTCTCCTTTCATTCCAGTGTGAAGGTCCGAGGGCTTTCACACTGGAGCAGTGCGCTGGCAGGACGGTAAAAAAAGTCCTGCTAGCCGCATCTTTGAGGTGCTGTAGGAGTGGTGCATACACCGCTCCTAAAGCACCCCTGCCCATTGAAATCAATTGGCAGCGCCGGCAAAGTTCCGCTGCAGCGGCACTTTTAACCCTTTTTCGGCCGCTAGCGGGGGTTAAAAGCGCCCCGCTAGTGGCCGAAAAACGTTGCAAAAACGTTGCTTTACCGCCGACGGCACAACGCCTCGGTGTGAAAGTAGCCTTAACCTCTTGGCGCCAGCGCCTCACTTTAAGAGGTTATGACGCTGGGAGGCAGGGAGCGGCTTAAGATCACGTGACCAACGTGATTAGCTGTCACATGGTCTGAAACTCCTGATCGGGAGCCTTCAGTTAGTCAACGGTACCTGTGCTGGGCGGACACTCTCAGCACAAGTGCATAGGTAGCAATTAATGTAAATATGTGGCTCCTTGGCACTAAGGACCAGGCGCAGAGAGGCTGCATATTTGCGTAAAAAATTAAAAGGTGAAATAACTCCAAAAATCCTGGCCACTCCTCTGGATTCCACTACACATAGTGGCCGTAATGCCCCATGCTGCCGATGTAATGGTCTATAGACTAATACACAGCCCTTGAGTGAGTGAGCATCCATCATATTGCACGCAATGGTAAACTATTATTGGTTAGCACAGCCATATGACCATGCTGATCAATGAGAAAAGCATCTGAGGCTTCCTCTACCAGTAATAGTAGTAGGAAGAGTACTTTTCATTGGAGGTCAATGCAGTCATGTGGTTGCACTGATTGAGCGATAGCCGTTGCCAGCATGATGATTGATACTGACTCCAGGGCTGTACACTGGCAGCATGGGGCATCACGACCGCTATGTGCAGTAAAATGCAGAGGGATAGCCAGGATATTTAGAACTAGTTCATATTTTCATTTATGTGAACTTACACTTTGAAATGGTCAGCTCTATTCTAGTGTGGTTGATGAAACTGAATGGCAATATTCTAGGCACCCGTCTTTGAGTATGCGTTTGTAGTCTAGCCAAATAACTAGATCCATTTTTTTTTTTTTATAGTGTCCCTCCTCTAAAAAGGTACTAGTTAAATGAAAAAGGTACTATTTTGAATTTGGGTATCAATATACCAATCCTGTTTTACAGGTTATATAAATTAAAGCAAGTTTACATGTTAAACATTCACAGTATTAATAGTAATAATAATCTGAAAAAAAACGCACCAGAAAAGTCACATTTTTAGCTAAAAGTGACGACATAAAAGTCAATATAACATTAAGTCTGAACAGAAAAGCTGTAAAGCGATTGAGGTCCTCTTAAATATCTTCTGTACACATTGCACAAATCTCACAGTAACGTGGTCCTCTGATACTGTACACAACTCACTTCTGAGGTTTCCTATCAGCCTTGAGTAACGTCACTAAATAAACTGTAGAAAAGTCATGTAAACAACGCAGATGTCCAGCAGCTGGGCAGTAACATTCATAGATGGTGTTTTTCAAGTCTTGTCCTCTAGGGGGAGTCATAAGAAAGCTGTTATAGCAGTCTGGTTTATGGGCTTTAAGCAGTCTCTTGGAGAAGAGTAGCCTTCTGCTGCTAGTGTGCAGTATTGCGGCTTCTGATAATCGCCACAGTCTGCCGTAGCCCAAGTACTATGGGCTTTAGGCCTGTCGTAGTCACACTCCTCTATGTGTATCCTGTGGGGTGTTTGGTAGTCCCCTCCACTGTCTTCTGCACTGGATGAGATGGAAAAGCTGACACCAGAGAAGGAGTGCTTGCGGTCCAGTGCCACCACAGGGACGTTGTAACCACACTCTGGTGAGAAGGTATGGTCCCGCAAGACATGGCGTTCTATAATTGGGGTGGCATACTCCGGCTCTGGGTACGTCAGCGGCAGTGCGTATTCATTGGTCCTGAGAGGGCAATCATAGTGGTTCTCCCTTTCTAGGCTGCCGTTATTGACATCTGTGTCCATGGGCTTGAATGTGGATCCTTTCCTCGTCACTGTGCCAGTGCCAATCATGAGGGACTGCTCAAAAGCTATGTAAAGAAAGGAAATACAGAATAATACAATTAAATCTGAATAATGTGTAGGAATATTTTAACTTTGAAAAGCTTCCATGAAAAGAGATTTTGTAAACAATGATTAGATTGAAGGTAAACATACTGGGAAAAGATGTGCATTTTTTTAAATGTTTTTATTTATTATTGCTTACTTCAAGTGTCCACCATTTTGGCCCATTTCCTGCGAACTTTGCTGGCAAATTAGACAGCCTATGGTGCTAGCCTGAAGTCAGTCAATTGTGTACAAACTCCAATGGAATGCCACGGATTCAGATTACATGCTGCTGGTTTATTCTGTGTTTAAGGTTTTTTAATTTGAGGTCAAAAGCTAGCATTAGTTTTGGTTTTAACAAAACTTTTCAAAACAGGCGATCATACAAATCCATCTGTTTACCTAGAGATACGATGTGATCAGTTATACATTCTATGTGTGCCCCCTGCATGTGCTTTAGTTTTGTATACCCATTCCCTGTTTTTTTTTTAAGCATACTGCCCCTAGGTGGCACTATAGCAAAGGAAATGCATGTTTCTTCAACCACAAGGAAAACTGTGGGAACCGCAATATGGGAGCTCTTTATATTCAAAATTGTATCGGAGTTTAGCTACCAAAGCAATTACCTACAGTTTGGTTGTTCAAGTGTGGACCAAAACAAAACACAAGGGGCAAGCACTTTTTCTTATAGGATATTTAAACCCAAGAACAAAATGTAATATATTGCAGCTTGCCAGTCTTTACATATGGTGGGTACATTAGTTGTCTGCAAGTACAGAGAAAATCCCTTTGATCTTGCTAGAAATGCAGTGTACTTGTCACGTTCTGTTCACTAAACTGAAATCACGCACAATGTTATCAGCCTTCTTAGCTGTCTTGTGTGAACTACAGAACACCTACGCCCTATTTAATGAGGAGGAGAAGAGAAGGGGTCTGTTGTACCAATCATGAGAGCAGCCTATAGTGACAACGCTGCTCCTCCCCAGGACAGGAAGGGTTTTACTGGCAGGATCACTGCGTAAAAAAAAGGGGAAAAAAACGAATGCAGTCACAACATATAAGAACTGCCAAGCTGCAGACAGAGCCAGTTTTGTGTGTTATTTTAAAGCACAGATTTTGTTTAATTAAAGCGGAGGTTCCGCGACCATTTTTTTTTTTTGTATTAAATCAGTGGATTTATATATCGCAATTGAGTACTCACTTTTTAGGTGTCTTGCAGCATCACCCGTCCGTTTTCATAGTAAAGATAAACTTTTATTATTTTATCTATGCATTTGCCATTTTGCTTGTGGGCATTGTGAAGCCCACAAGCAATTGCTTCCTGGATGCGGTGAATGCTCGGCTCCCGGCATTCACCGCTCTCGGGGATGCGCACTCTCTACGGCGACCTGCGCCGTAAGCATTTTAGTTGTCATAGCAACGGGCGGCGTCATCCCCAGTACACACCACGTGAGCTCCCATAGATCACTGCGGTGCTGGGGAGACGCCTACTCCCGCGGGAGTCGGATTATTCAATACTAAGGTATTTTGCTATTTTGCTATTTAAAAAAAATAAAAAGGCAGATTTTAGCTTCTACATGCACACTGATGCGGTGGAGACAGTGATGAGTTTTTGTGTGAACCTCCGCTTTAAGCCCGGTTCACACTAGCGGACTTCAAGTCACGCAATTTTCAGTGCGCCTTTAGAGTTAAGCCTCATACACACAATCGGATTACCCGACGGGAATTGTGTGTCCGAAAATCCGACCATTTGTATGCTCCATCGGACAATTGTTGTCGGATTTTCCACGGACAAATGTGGGATAGAATGCTTTAAAATTGTCCGCCAACAATTGTGTGTTGTACACAAGTCCGGCAGACAAAACTCCAAAGTACAAACACGCATGCTCAGAAGCAATACTCACCATAACACAACATTAACATTAGTTGCCCAAAGGGTGGTGCTAAAGAGCTGAATAACCACGTAGTTTCACGTTTGCTGGCCGACAATTCTTTGCCGTTTGTATGCAAGACAAATTCCTGGCCAATGCCCGTCGGACAAAAGTCCTACACTTTATCCGCAGAAAATCCAATCGTGTGTATGAGGCTGTAGACTTATTTGACCTTTACACACACTGGCACTTAAGCCGTATCAAAGTCACATCAAAGTAGTGTAGGGACTTTTTCTGAAGTCGCAGCGACTTCAGTAATCTCAATTGGAACAGCTCTCAGAGATGCATGGCATTTCACATGTCCTGGGGATTTTGGGTCTCACAAGTCGGATCCTAAGTCGCAGGAGTGTGAATTGAGCCTTAGGCCTGAAGATGGGTTAATACCCCCCAAACATTGTTTTATTCTCCAGGGTGTCTGCATTCAGAAAATATATAGTGATAGTTGTATGTCACATGATATTTGGGCAACGATTTATCAAGCGCAAATAGTAACAAAATACACTTAAAGCGGAGTTCCACCCAAAAGTGGAACTTCCGCTGTAAGTCCTCCTGACCCCAACAGGCCACATTTGGCATGTCATTCTATGGGGGGGGGGGGGTACCTAGTTCTGACAGGTACCCAGCTCCCACTTACGCCCGCGCCCCCTAGGCGACTCCTCCTCCTCCCTCCCTGCAATCTTCTGGGACAGGTCACAGAAGATTGCCTGCCCATTAGGGACGCGCAGCGTGACTCGCGCATGCATAGTGCGCACCCGGCTGTGAAGCTGCATGCCCACACTTGCAATGCCGGCACCGCGGAAAGGAGAGGGTGAGAAGCGAGGCTTCGGGCGGCCGCATCGCTGGATGGTGGGACAGGTAATTGTGTGTTTATTAAAAGTCAGCAGTTACACTTTTTGTAGCTGCTGACCTTTAATAAACACAAAAATGAGTGGAACTCCGCTTTAAGTTCATTTTAGCACAGTCTGTAATGTTTATTGAACCTTCCTTGTGTGCATTAATTGGATAACCCTTTTTGGTTGCTACTCATGTATAATCACTAAAAAATTTCCTTTAAAAAAAAATCATTTTAGAGCATTTTTTGTTAAATTATAAAAGATGAGGTCGCACAGACTAGATAGATATCCAACATGTCAAGCTTAACACCTTCCCGCCGACCTGCAGCTGAAGGCATCACCCCGGTATTGTTTTTGTTTTTTTAGAGCCAGCGGTTGGCTTTTTAGTGATAACAAGCGATGCGGCTAAAAAGCCGATTGGCTGTTATCCTAAGGAGTGGGATGGGACGTCCCCTCCTCCCGTGGCTCTCCCGTCCCACTGGAGGCCCGAGTGACCAACCGACACGTCCGCTGGCTGAACGAAGACCCGAATGAAGCCAGAATCGGCTCTGATCGGGTCTCCTATCTAGTAACCCGGAAGCGATGTCATGACATCACTTCCGGTTTACTCGGCTGCCAATGGCACCGATTTTTAAAAATCCCTAGTATTCCAAAAATGCAGATTTTGGTGTTTTGAATACTTTTAAGTGCAAAGGAGGGGTTTGGGGTCTTATAGACCCAAGATCCCACCATAAAAGGTACCCGTCACAGACTATTACTGTCACATGGGATGTTTACATTCATTGTGACAGCAATAAAAATTATCAGAATTTATTTTATTTTTAAACTGTAAAAATAAAATAAATAATTTTTTTTTTAAAGCGTCCCGTCCCTCCGTGCTCACGCGCAGAAGCGAATGCATACGCAAGTCGCGCCCGCAAATGTAAACAGTGTTCAAACCACACATGTGAGATATCACTGCGATCGGTAGAGCGAGAGCAATAATTCTAGCACTAGACCTTCTTCAACTCTAAACTGGTAACCAGATAAAAAACTTCTGCCTTTACAAGTCCTTTAAGCTTTTAAGATGGCTAAGAAGGAAAACAAAATATACGGATTTAGCCTAAACACTAGATTGTTAGTAGGGAACCACATGTGTTCACACAGTCAACTTACCGTAATTACCCCACTGAACTCTGTCTCATGTACCAAGTATACACATGCTACTTCTTTGAGGTATGACTTTGCAGACATTGCTCATGTTTGGATCAAAACTATTTCACACCAAAAACACAACCACCACACTATCGGTATTTAGGATAGAATATTAAGCATAGTCACATACACCATCCGTTTAAACCCAAACTGCCCCCCTTAGCGCAATTGCGGGGTGTTTCTTACCCTAGGTGGTTATTGTTTATGTTCAGCACAACTGTGTAGCTCTGCCCACACAGCTACATCATCCATTAATACTACAAGTCCCATCTGCCAATGCGAAAGACCACGCTAATAATGTCACCCCAATTCTCAACGATTCAGTGCTTCTTCCAGTCCTATAACAGTCTGTAGCGCCAAAGAGACCTGGCGCTGGGGGGCAAACAATGCAAGATCCTATGCATTACACCATGACACACTGATCGTGATTGCAATGATGCAAGAGTGTAATAAATGTTTTTTTTTTTTTTTATTGATTCAGTGTTGGTGCATTTATTTCATTTTTTTAAAAGATGGACTATGCCTTTAAGCCCAATGTATAATTGGTAATTGAGCCCCTGTTCTTATGCAGAATAAGCTAAAGAACACAAACGCTGTATACTTCATGCCCAAGTATACGGTGTATTTTAAACGTGTGTAGTAGTCTGAATGGGAGGCTAATCAAATCAGTGCTATGTAGGGAGTGTTTGAGGTTTGCTTCTTACCTTCTGTGTCACACTTGACAAAGTCAAACTTCTGCATCACTTCTTTGTCATTGGAGTAGCTGATGGTAAACTCTGTTGACTGTTGTCTCATAATGGGCTGTTCGAGTTGTTTCCAGCACCCTGCACCATAGGACATTCATTATACACTTGTACATTGTAATACAATCATAGGAAAACAAAGGCTGCTAACTTACCACCTTTTTGTTCCTCAGTTTTGTAAGCCTCTGTTTTCAATCTATTCCTGTAAAGACAAATAAATGCAACATTTAAAATACTATTCTAAGAAAACAAACATGCATTTGCAATGAATCCATAGTTAATGGTGCCGACAGCTTAGTGGCAGTATCTTTAGGCAGACGGGAGGATTTGGCATTGCCATTTCTGTAGCAGGATGAGGCAAGTATACAAAACAAGGGGTTGGTTTAGTGTTAGGGCATAGCTTAAGCTTACATCAGGTTATGTTATGGTTAGAAATCATGGGATTTTTGTTAAAGGGTTAGGCTTATAGTAGAACTAAAGGCAAAATGTTTTTCTTCACTTTGGATGGGGCAAAGCAGTGTCCATTTTTATTTCCCACTAGGAAGATGTCCCTTTGCTTCCTGTCCCATAGTCAAAACAGGAAGTGAGAAGAAATCGCTCCAAAGTAAAGGGAATATCTGGCTGTCACCAGAACTAGTGTCCCCACTGAAAGATATCCCCTCTAGTCCTGTTCTGGGGACAACCCAAAATTTAGGATTTTCTCTCACTTTAGGTGGTAATTGTAAACCTGACAAAAAGTGTGAGGCCTCGTACACACGACCAATTTTCTCGGCAAGAACCAGCAAGAAACTTGCTGGCAGAGAGGTCTTGCCGAGTAAATCGGTCGTGTGTACGCTGCTATCGGGTTTCTCGTCGAGAAAACCGACAAGAAACCTCGACGAGAAAATAGAGAACCTGCTCTCTATTTTCTCGTCGAGATTCTCCTCGGCATGTTTCTCGACGAGAAAAGTGAGTGTGTGTACACTTACCTGTCCGCCCGGAAGCCCGCGCATGTTCGAAATGAATTCGACGCATGCGCGGTAGCTTCCTAGGCATACGTAGGGTATACCAAGATGGCGGCGACGGCATCGAATGTGACGAGCGCATGCTCGACGTAGTCGATGACGTCACCGCGTACACTCCTTTCAAAGAACCGCGGGTTCTTTGAAACGAGCGTGTGTACACTCGGCCGGGACAAGTTTCTTGTCCAAGAATCTCGTCGAAAAAAACGACATGTTTTTTTCAACGAGAATCTCGGCCGTGTGTACGAGGCCTCAATCTCCCTCACGGGGACACAGACAGCAATAAAAACCTGACAGATGTTAAAAATCTCTTTACTTTATCCAAAACTAAAAAAAAAAACTAAAAAAAAAAAAAAAAAGGGGTTGCCTTTAGTTATACTTTAAATTAGGGCTGTGGAAATTAACTATTAATTCTTCGATTAATCGATTCATTTTTTGATCGATCAAAATTCTTTTGATCGGTACTCACCTCTCCGCCGGCTTCCAGGTCTTCAGGGAGTTCCGTTGGAGATCCGGTGACGTCACGGACACCGGCGGGGCTTGCCGTGTCCATCTGAAGGGCTCCTTTGCTGTGCCTTCATATCTGCATGCCGGCAGGACCTTACTATCTGCCACACGCAAGGGCTGTTACACTTCCCTCTATCAACCTGGGATTCTACAGCCATCCACTGGGAGTTGTGATAGTTCCCTTCACAGGACATCTACATGCCGACGGACTGATGTTAACCCCTCCTCATCTGGATTCAGCAGTGGTACCGATGTACACATTTTTATACCAGTATCATACTTGGCTACATGATTTTATGACTGCTTTTGCTACCGTTTGGTATTACTCGCACCATTTTTACAGTTTATGTAGCTACATTGGTTTTATCTCCAGTGCAATATTTATTTTGTTACCTACTTGAAGACTATAAAAGTTTTAATGCTATTCCCATCGAGCGCTGCCTTTGTGTGTTTTTTGTATCCTGCTATCCATTTTTACAGTGGTTGGTAGCTGCACTGGGAATTAGCCTGCAAGTAGATCAGCTAAAAGTAGTTGGATCTGTATGTGCGTTAATTAATCGAAATTAGTCGATAAAAAAAAAAACGATTAATCGAAAACAAAATTTTTAATCAGCAACAGCCCTACTTTAAATGTTTTAGCCTTACTTTAGGTTTTAAGGCAAAAAGGTGAAGGTTGAGTGGTAGGGTCAGGAGTTACATGTTGGAATGTCCTGGACGCAACAAACTATAACATTGCTATGAACAAAGGTACCAACTATGCAGGTTGCGGTATAAGGCCAAATCCTGCTTTTAAATGTGTTTTTGAAGTTATTGACAGTCATGCTGTTTAATCGTACAATAATTTAGGATTTAACCTTCTTGTTTGTCACAGCAAAGTATTTCAATAGAGAAATTTTAAATACAAACATAATTGCCTAAGACCCGGTTCACACAGGGGCGACTAGTCAGGCGACTCAGCCGCCTGACAAGTCGCGTCCCGCTCTGTTAAATGGAACCGTTCTAATAGGAGCGACTCAAGCCGCTCCGACTTAGAAAAAGGTTCCTGTACTACTTTGGGGGCGACTTGCATTGACTTCAATACAGAAGTCATTTTGTAAATCGCCTCTCAAGTCATCTTGAGATCGCCTTGCCGAGTCGCCCCCAAAGTCGTGCCGCCCCTGTGTGAACCGGCTCGAAGGGACTTTGGAAGAGTTGATTTTGAATATTATTATCTGAAGTGGTGAACATTTGCTTCATTAAACAGATCAAGTTTTAAGATATCAACTGAATTATTCTTTTATGCAATCATACAACTATTTTTTGATATACTCCATGCAATTTTAATATGATTTTAATCACGTATGTTAATAAAAACTTAGATTTGTTTTTTAAAGAATGTACTGACTTGTTTTTTGTTAGTTGAAACTCTTTCAAGTCCCCTGGGAAATATTTGTATTTTTAAAAGTTCTCATATTTAGGGACATAGCTGCACCCATATCCATGGTACTGTAACCTTTTGCATTGTGCATACAGTATTTCAATAATCTCTTACCCCCACCTGTGGTACCTTGGCGAGGGTGGCATCTCATTCCTTCCAGTAAGATCCAGAGGAATTCAGAACAGCCCAAATCTCACAGGAAGACACTCTTGCAATGAACTGGAGTGTCTTCTCACAAGATTTGGCCTAGTCTATATTCCCCAGGAAGGATACGGACACCAAAAGCAGCAATGTGGAAGACAATCTAAATCTTTTCTTTACAGGTGTCTTTTGAGCGTATCAGCAGGTAATTTTTACATAGGCATTATAGGCCAACTTCGAACTGCAATGCAAGGTATGCATTAAAAATTATTTTCATGATTCATAGACTAATCCAGAGATTGCAGCCTATCCAGTATTTTATTGGTTCTTTGATCAGAAATGATTTCTGTTCAGACTCCCATCTCCATGACAAGATTCGAAACATGGAGATATGGTAACATCCTTATAGCACCAAAACTATTTAAAAACATAAGACCAAAGTTCTTGCCAACAATAAAGAGAGATCGATGGCTAGGAACTGATGTGACAGAATGCAATTCTATGTGTTCCACGATCAACTGTGTTAGAATCCGTGACGAGAACAACCATCTACACAAAAAAAATCTGCAGAATTAGATAGAATGTTGCCCAGTACAGACTATATACCTAATAAAATAAAAGATTTATACATTTTTGGGTATGAAAGTACAGATCCCAACCAGTATGTTATCAGAGTAGGAGAACCTACCTTCGTGCTATGCATATACAGATCCCAGCTACAATTAAACACAGCACCAGCACCACTGCGATGAGGACAACAATGAGTTTCCACCCTAAATTGGAAACAAGAAAGGCATTTTTCTGAGAAAAAAATCTTGCTGGATAAATTATAAAGTTCACTAAAGGTGATATTTCTTATGATCAGGAAACCATCCTGTTTCAGAAAGAGATGCATACCAAAGTCATTTTCCTCCGAAGGAACTGGCTCGGTGATGTTCTCTTCCTCTTTTGCTGGTGTTTTGGCCCTCTTCTCGTTTGGCTTCTTCCACATAGGGTGGGTGGATGAGTTGTGAGCTGTGGAGGAAAAAATAGGATTTTTTACTCACCGTAAAATCCTTTTCTCTGAGTCCATGGACCGACACAGCTTCTCTTGACAATTGGGTATTATCCGTTAATTAGGAGTGACTAGGCAGAAAAACTTGTAAAAAGTGTTGCATCACACCATCTACAGTACCGCCCAGGGGGGCAGACCCTCTGGGTATAACCTCTCAGTCTGCATCTCGCAGATCAGTTCGTCAAAAAGCAGTACAAACTTAAAAGGAGGGGTGGGTGCTGTGTCGGTCCATGGACTCAGAGAAAAGGATTTTACGGTGAGTAAAAAATCCTATTTACTCTTTCGTCCATGGACCGACACAGCTTCTCTATTGACAAGTGGGACATCCCAAAGCAGTGTCAGAGAAAAAACGAGGGGTGGTAACAGCATAAAATAAACTTCACCCCAAACACAAAACAGCACTCCTCCAACGGAGGAGCTGCAACTCTAAACAGCCGCTTGTAAAATTCTGCGGCCGAAAGAGGCATCCGAAGATGAACCTACATCAACTTTGTAGAATTTTGTGAAAGTGTGAGCGGACGACCAAGTCGTCGCTTTACATAATTGGGAAACAGACGCTTGATGTCAGCAAGCCCAAGAGGCACCTATTGCCCTGGTTGAATGCGTCGTGACAGGAAAGGGGGGCGCTTGACCCTTTAAGGAGTAAGCCTGGATTACTATCTGTCGGATCCACCTAGAGATGGTGGCCGACGAGACTGCTTGGCCCTTCTTGGGACCAGCCACCGAACCAAACAGTGAGTCTGACTTCCGGAACAGGGAAGTAGCAGATAGGTATGAAGAAAGGAAGGCTCCGGCCGCAGCACCACCTTATCCTTGTGGAAAATCACATAGGGAGCCTTGCAGGACAAGGCTGCCAGCTCATAGACTCGTCTAACTGACGTAACAGCCACCAGAAAGACCACTTTCTGAGAAAGTGTCAACAGGGGAATATCTCTAATATTCTCAAACGGTGCCTTCTGAAGCACCGAGAGGACCAGGTTCAAGTCCCACGGAGGTAGCGGGGGACGGACCGGAGGGGCCACATGTCAAACCCCCTGCACAAATGTACTCGAGAGAGTGAGTCACCAGGGGTCGCTGAAAAAAGACAGCCAGGGCAGATATCTGTCCCTTAATCATACTTAAGGCAAGCCTTTGGTCCACCCCATGCTGTAAAAACAGCAGGATTCTGAAAACCAAATAAGTACGCTGATGCCATTTCATTTCCTCACACATGGAGATGTAGGCCTTCCAAGTGCGGTGATAAACCTTCCTAGAGGACTGTTTCCGAGCACTTCTCATAGTAGAGATTACTGAATCTGATAGGCCCCGGTCTCTCAGTACCTGGTTCTCAACAGCCATGCCGTTAAAGCCAGTGACTGTAAAGCAGGATGGAGTATGGGACCTTGCGATAGCAGGTCCTTCCGTAGTGGTAGGCGCCAGGGGACGTCTGCTACCAGACGTACTAGACCGGCGTACCAAGGACGCTGAGGCCAATCTGGAGCGATTAGGATCATTGGAATTCCCTCTGCCTCCACTCTGCGGAGCAGAAGAGGAAGAAGCCTTATAGGGGGGGAAGGCATAGATTAGCCGATACTGACCCCACGATGCCACCAATGCGTCCGTTGCGTCTGCCCATGGGTCTCTTGACCGGGCCACAAACCTCAATACCTTCCGATTGAGTCGGGAAGCCAGAAGATCTACGTCTGGTGTGCCCCATCTTTGGCAGAGGAGTTGGAACACCTCCGGGTGTAAGGACCATTCTCCCTGGTCCAGCATCTGGCGGCTCAGGTAGTCCGCCTGCCAGTTTTTCACACCCGGAATGTACCCAGCCGACAGTGCCGGTAAGCTCCTCTCTGCCCACTTCAGGTTGCGAGCAACCTCCGATGCTGCAGCTGAGCTTCTTGTTCCTCCTTGATGATTGACATATGCCACTGCTGTGGCGTTGTCTGACTGGATCCTGACTGGACGCCCTTGCAGCCTCTGAGACCATTTGAAGAGGCACAGCCTGATCGCCCGGATTTCCAGGACATTGATCGGCAGGAGGGCTTCCTCTGGGATCCAGCGACCTTGCGCCGACTGAACACCCCAGACTCCCCCCCAACCTGTAAGGCTGGCGTCCGTCGTGATCACAATCCAGTAAACCGGAAGAAATGACTTCCCGGCCATTAGAGCCGGTGCTGTCAGCCACCATACCAGGGATCTCCTGACTAGGTGGCTCACTCGGATTTGATAATCCAGAGATGAAGGGCATCTGTTCCATCTGGACAGAACTTCCTTCTGTAACACTCGAGTGTGGTATTGAGCATATGGGACCGCCTCGAAGGAGGCTACCATGAGGCCCAACACTCGCATGCCAAAACGGAGTGACGACCAATTCCTGGAAGTCAGCTGCCGTACTGCAGCCCCGAAGGGTCTGCAACTTCTCCACAGGGAGGAATACCTTTGCCTCTGAGGAATCCAGAATCAACCCCAGGTACACTAGGCGTTGAGTGGGCACCATACTGACCTTTGCGTGTTTAGTATCCAACCAGTCTCGAAGAGTGACAGGTAATGGACACGCTTACCTCTAAATTCTGAGCTTGAAGGCGCCTTCAGTAGAAGGAAGGTCGTCCAAGTAGCCCATGATAGCGATACCCCGCTGTCTTAGAAGTGCCAGAATCGGAGCGAGCACTTTGGTGAACGTCCTGGGTGCTGAGGCAAGGCCAAACGGGAGGGCCACAAACTGGTAGTGGTTCTTTCCGACAGCAAATCACAGAGACTTCTGGTGTCTGGAGTATATGGGGACATGCAGGTATGCGTCCTTGATGTCCAAGGAGGCCAGAAAGTCCCCCGGATGGAGAGCCGTGACTACAGATCGAACCGACTCCATCCGAAATCTTTGTACTTTCACAAAGCAATTGAGGGCTCTGAGATCCAAGATTGGACGAACCCCCTCCTTCTTCGGCACAATAAACAGAGTAAAAACCCTGACCCCGTTCCTGTTCTGGAACTGGAATAACTACCCCGCGTTCCAGTAGACCCTGGACCGCCCCATACAGGGCCTCCCGACGGGTCGGTAGTAGCTAGAGATTGGAGGTGATGAATCTGTCCGGTGGACAAGAGAGAAATTCTATCTTGTAGCCCGAGGAGATTACTTCGTAAACCCACCTGTCGGAGACTAGAGCTGTCCGCGAATTTGCGAAGACGTCCCCCCATCCGAGAGCTGGGTGGGGGCAGACCTTCATGCGGACGCAGATTTGTCCGCAGGCTTGTTGGGTATGCGGGACCAAGGACGCTTTTGTCCTTGGGCAGGCGCTTTATCGGCCTGGGGTCTTTTCCCTGTCGCCCTAGGGGGACGAAAAAACCATTGCGTGCAGTAAAGGAGGGCCCTTGCCCTTGGCGTGGCCCCTTACCCTTGCTAATTTGGGGAAGCAAAGTGCTTTTACCTCCTGTGGCATCCTTGATGATGTCATCCAGAGAAGCCCCAAAAAGTCTGTCGCCCTTAAAAAGCAGATCCAACAGGGCTTTCTTGGAAGTCTGGTCCGCAGACCAGCCTTTTAGCCAGATCAGGCGGCGTATTGCTACTGCATAAACCGAAGCTTTAGACAGCAGGGGAATAGTATCCATGTCTGACTCGCAGACAAACCTAAGGCCCTGGACCAACTGGTCGGCCAATGTTATCGCATCAGGAGGAGCATCTCGCTCCTTAACCCCTGGAGTAGCAATCTTGCCCATTCAGTAAGTGTCTGAGACACTAGGGCCCCGGCCAAATGCCGGGCGTACTGCCGAGTCTACCACTGAGTATAGGTAGCAAGCGAGTGCTTCAGCCTTCTTAACCACAGGGTCCTTGAAAACAAGAGCCCCTTCTACAGGAATTGTGGTGGCTCTATTAAGTCTGGACACCGGAGGGTCCACTATAGGGGGAGAGGTCCATTTCTTCAGAAAACTCTCCTCAAAGGGGTACCGTGCCGCAAACCTCTTTGGGGCTGTAAAGACCCTCAGTGGGTTCTCCCATTCCTTGTATAAGAGTTTATCAAAAGACACACAAGGGAACACCTTAGCAGTGCGGGCAGGTCTATGAAACCCAAGTGGACCGGAGTCTCTGCTGCTTCTGCAGTATTTTCCAACTTTAGCGTATCCCGCACTGCAGTAATAAGGTCAGATACCAAAGCCGTCTCGCGTACTGACCTGGAGCTGGAGTCACCCTCACTGTCCGGTCACGGTCTGCAGTCTCTGATGCGTCAGAATCTGGGCCCTGAGCCGTAGCTGGACCTGGTTCTGCATCAGAATTATCCCCAGAAGCTTGCAGGGGACGGGGCGTTTACTACCCCCTTTAATACCGTGTGCTGCTTCCACCCTGGCAGCAAACGCCTCTAGGATTGCCGTCATAGCGTTCATAGACACCAGCTGCTAAATATGGTGTTTCAGGGGAGAAGACATCTGGCTCAGATGCCATGCTGACCACACGCTGACAACCACAGGGCTCCAGGCAAGATATCAATAGGCAACCCTCCTACGCTGCAGAGATGCTGGGTTACCCAGAGGACTCGCCACCCTGGACCGGTACTGCTATGCTGCCGTGTGCTGCGCCTGTGATGCTGTCCCACTGCTGCTGTGTCAGTCTGCTTCTTTTATCAGCACTTCCTGTGTGAATTTTCGCGCCAGTGTAATGCACCCTAGAGGCCGGAGGCTCTCGCAAAATGGTTGCCAAAAACGTCTGTATGGAAGATAATGTGCGCTCTAAGAAAATGGCCGCCGAGCCGAAGATAAAGGTCAAGCAGCCGTAGCCCACAAAAAGATGGCCGCCGAACGGCAATATATACATACAGGGTGGACAAACATGGCCGCCGATCAGCTGATAGGGGCCAGTGGGTGTGGACTACAAGCAAGAGGCCGAACTCGGCATGGACCACCCCAAAATGGCCGCCGACAGCATGGAGGAGGAAGCACATACAGGTAAGCAGAAATGACATTTCTTTTAAATGTTAGTTACAGCCAGCCCCGCTCCAGTGGAACCCCTTAGGTGACCCCCAGCACCCAGCAACCTTTAGCTAGAAGCCCAGGGAGGAGGGAAAAGGCAGGGAGAGAGGGAAGAAAGGGGCCACAACCACTTACTTGATCTCTCCAGGAATGTCCAGCTAAATCACCCAGCCGAGGCAGGGGAGTTTACTTACCTATCCTGCATGTCTTATGCTGGAAGACATTACAAACAGATCATTGTCCGTGCGCGGAAGGTGACTGTTGGCCAGGCATGCTGTGATTGGACCCAAAATGGACGATCATATGTATGCCCTGGAGCGTGACGCTCACCTGACAGGCTGCTGCGACTCGGCCGTGAGGTCAGCCGAAGCTGAGCGGTCCGATGCAAGCCTTGGAGCGTAAGCTCACCGGCCAGGCTGCTGCGATTCGGCCGTAAGGTCAGCCGAAGCTGAGTGGTCCGATGCAGGCCCTGGGGCGTAGGCTCACCGGCCACCCGTGGAGCAACTAGCATGTCGTGGAAAATCCAGCGCGTAGCTAGGGTCGGCACATGCTCGATGGCCGCAACTGGGGAGACTACAAGGATCGAGGATCCAGCCTGTCACCCAGTCGGCAGTTGATCGAAGATCGCAGGAAACATCAAAAGTAGCAAAAAAATAAATATATATTTTTCCCCCGGACCAATGGGCCCGAAGGGAGCCATGTCCTACTCCTTGCTAGACAGAAAAAAACTGATCTGCAAGATGCAGACTGAGAGGTTATACCCAGAGGGTCCGCCCCCTGGGCGGTACTGTAGAAGGTGTGATGCAACACTTTTTACACGTTTTTCTGCCTAGTCACTCCTAATTAACGGATAATACCCACTTGTCAATAGAGAAGCTGTGTCAGTCCATGGACGAAAGAGTAAACATGGATGAGCTCTGAGAACTAATGCATTCCTGCACCTACTGGTCATGGTTAAAGCCCAGTGTCAGGGAAGAATTCTGAGAAGAACTGGCAAATATGTCAATATCCAATGCGCACGCGCATTAGCGAATGGCACGTAATGGCAAATCTTCCTACGCAATGGCAAAGCGTGCTAATTGCCAGTGTTCACTGGCCTATATAAGGACACCAGTGGCTCTTACAAATTGCTGGATTATCATTGGCCTTGTATCCCGTTTTCCCGTGCCTTGTGCTTCTGCTTCTGCTTGATTACCCGTTACCAACCCAGCTTACCCCTGACGTGCTCCTCTCCTGGCTCTGAACCCGGCTTGCTTCACGGACCTGCTCCTGCCTATTTCAGATTGACATCCTGTGTTTGACCTTGGGGTTGATCTTAACTACGTTCCTGACTGACTTCCTGTGTTTGACCCCTGGCCTGGCTTCTGACCTTCCTCCTGCTTTACCCATCTGTCAAGATCCGCCAGCACCTGCAGAGAATCATTTTCTGTGACCAACTTGTCTGCCCTTGGGTGTCCTCGCATCTGGAATCATCAGGCAGCTTTATCTTCAGGTAACCCGTGCATCTTTGGGCATAGCACCCTCTGTCATCACCTTCAGGGGTACTCTGAACTCAGCTGCAAGGGAAGCCCTTTCGTCACCTCAGCCTTCAGTCTGGTACATGAAACCTAATTAAGCTTTTAGCTTATATCAGTTAAAATGCATTTCAGGTGCATCAGAACAAAGTCTTAGTTATTTTCTTTAGAAAGCAGCCACAGCCCAAGCAAAAGCACCTGTCCCCTGCCAGCATGCAGTAGAGAAAAAACCCTACTCTCCCTGTGGAAGAAATTATCTCAATGCAGAGGTCATATATGTCACTTGCGAAGTCAGAACTAGAGCTCTCTAATCAGAAAAGAGGCATGAATTTTTCTGATAGCAGAACTATTGCTGTTACTCAGCATGGAGCGTAGACCACAGCTGCCAGACAGAGAACAAGGGTCTTTCTCTTCAGGTAGGGGACAGGTTTTTCTACTGTACTTTTCTAGGCTGGTGCTGCTTTTCTGGACAAAGATTGTAAGATCTGCAATACCTTTTGTTTGAATGCATCTTGAATGTATTTAGCTGGCTTAAACTGAAAGTTCAGTTGAGCTTTAAAGCTGGTCATATATGGTTTGAATCATGTATGGGCAAGCTGATTTTATCCAAGTCGATTGATGGATCGACTTGGGTACAACCAGCATGCCAAATTTTAATGTGATTATTGCCAGTGGCTATAGTCACTAGCAATAATCACTTTGTTCTTCCGGCAGGGATGGCTCCCAGCATCCCCAATGCTGGGACTGGGAGAACACAGTAGCACCACAGGAGGAATTCCCCCATCAGCGCTGACTGTGTTAATGAGTTAACTGAGTGATTTTATTTCCAGCAACCACAGGCTGCCCCGTCTATGGCTGCTTAAAATACTTTGGAATAAGACTACAGGGAAGATACCAGTAATGTTTATTTTAAAGATGACTTATTCTGTATTGTATTGCTGCCAATTCTGCTCTACAAAATATGCAGACCTGTCCACCTATTCCTATCTATGAATACTTTTAATTTAAATTGGATGCAGCTGCTTTTTGTATAGTATGCCACACAGAACAATGCAGTTTAAGTGAGGTTTCTTGCACTTACACTGTGTAAGAGCGCATCCTATAAGTTCCACTTTCATAGCAATCCTTTGGTTCCAGGTTCGAGGTATTATACGGAGAGCTCGTGCCACAACAGGAGGGATTAAGTTGTTACGAGTCTGATCTTGATAGTCTGAGTTCCCCTCCAATACCTATAGAACAGTACAATACATAGACTTTACTACACTATAGAATAAACATAGTCACACAAGCCATTACAATATGAAGATTATACAAAGGATGCATTGTGAGTTTAGAGAGTCACTTGAACCATTTTCCCAGATAAAGTGATAGTTCTGTGTGTTTTGTCTTTAGCAATCTGTCAGATTTTTCTCTTGTATTCAGCAGAGACAAATCTGAGGGGTTGCATCTGACAACATAGTACTTGTGCTTTACATATTCATACGCGAGACCCAAACTAGGTTTGAATGCATAAAACAAATTTAGAAATAAAAGTAAAGTAGGGATTTTCATGTAATGACATGTATTTTAAAGTGAATCCACAGGTAGTCTGGCACATATTGTGTATGGTCAGTTCTGAAGGACCACGATGCTTGGTGCTGTAGATCAAGGTCTACTGTACTGAGGGGGGCGACAAATGTTAGGATGACCACACACTCAAATTAATAGTCATCATATGGATACAAATGTTTCCACCATAGTACGCTCATACACAAATACATACATTATACGATTAACTATCAGGGCTCGTTTTCACTGCAGCTCCTTTAACAAGCAATCTGTAATAACTCCCTAAATTACACATTACCCATCTGCAACCATGTGCACTGCATGCGGTCGTATCTTGGCCCCATTCACTTAAATGGGATGTGTTCAGCCCAGTGAACATGACAAGGTAGAATTTCTGCTGTGACCAAGATACTTGTACACCTCCTGCCACTGCCTTTGTGGCTTTAGGCGGAGCAGTTGGTAAACACGTGGCTCAACCATGTGGTTTTACTACCCTCAACTGCTACCATCTTAAGTGAGACCTTAGGATACAGTCACATGAGCCTCCTGTGCATGGTTTATTTAAATGCACAAGAATTGATCTGGGAGCTATAAACATTTTACTTTTCAGTTTATTTTCTTCTGCGTTTCAATGTACCTGTGTATACTGTACATGCGTTTAGACACGATCAGAGTATCTAATCTGCCCCCAAATGCACAAAATGTTATCTTCGCTAAACAATTAAACTAAACAAAACGTAAAAACGCAGATAAAACACACAGGGCTAATTTGTTTGTTTTTCTTTCTCGTACATCACGGGACACAGAGCGGCATAGTCATTACTATGTGGGTTATATAGATACCTTCAGGTGCTGGCACTGGCAACTTCCAAAACCGGAAGTACCCTCCCCTATATAAGCCCCTCCCATCCGGGAGCACCTCAGTTTTTTGCCAGTGTCTAAGGTGTTGGCCAAGAAGTAACATGTGTTTTTCACTGAGCTTGCGTACAGGTTCTTTTGGGCCTCAGTAAGCTATTCCGGATCCGACCAAAAAAGCTTCATAGCTAAACGGTCGGTACCCGGGCCTTGCAAAGAGAAGAGCAAGGTTTTGCCTGTAATGCCTCTCTTAGGAGGGCTGGACCCTGGGATCCAGAGCTCTGGTCATACCCACGACCAAGATGTTTTCTGTGCAGGGTGCTATACAGGTCCAGGGGAGTGGAATCCTTGGGAACCCGGTCCCTGAAGGTTTAATTACAATGCCTGCCGCGATAGGTGAAGTTTGGGCTTCTGTGGACCAAACAGAGTCCTGCGGCGAGGAAAAGGTAAGTGGGGGCCCTCAGGAACTTGGTTCTATTGGGGGACCCCCAAGCCTATTTTGTCTTTCTGCCTGTTACCTAAGGTATTCCCGCTAATATTCTGTGTATGCCTGTTACTACTGAGAAAATGTAAAAATTTTAATAGTAGGCAAGAAAAAAAAAAAAAAAATGTGTAAGACCGCGGTACCTGTGTTAGACACTAGAGGCCGCTATGGTTCTTTTTCTTGTAATGTGGATTTTTTTCTTCCAAAATCAAATCCAAGCAGTTGGTAAGTTCTCTGCTGGGAAGCTGTCTCCTCTGCCCTGTTGCTGCGCTCATCCATCCCAGGGCCCTGCGGCAGGGACCCTGGCTCCCATCTAGCTCCTTATTTTTTCAAAAAAGGTGCCGAAGGCGCACGTGCACGCGCCTCTAATATATAGAGGCGATCTGGAAAAAGGGGCGGAGCGGGTGGATGACGCTCGGTGTGCGCCGCGGCGCTACTGCGCATGTGCGGGTGTCCAGCGTGTTTTAAAGCAATTACAGCTGGCTATTGAAGTGCACAGACAGCTAGCAACAGTAAAAAGGCACACAGAGGCGGTTGATGCAGGCATCCCCTAGAAAGGCACTTTAGTAGACACCAACTGTTATATAGCAGCAATTGTGCTAGACTATTCTCAGTAAAAGTGGTGTTTTTACGGCTGGAATACCTCAGCTTTAGGCTTAGGAATATGCCGTCCAGAAGCTCCGGAACTGAATCTTCCAGGAAGCGAAGGGGGTCTCATCGGGCTCTGAGGTCTTGGGCATGCTTCTGCTGCATCAGTCTCCCCTGAAAATTCAGAGGTAAGTGACCGTAGAGACCACGCAGGGGTACTTGGTACTGTGGCTGTCCTCAGTTCACCTGCTCCTGTGTATGTAACAGAGGAGGTTTTTTCCTCAACTCTGGGAGGATTAGAGAGAGATTGTCAACATTGATCGCTGCCTCCCTGTCAGGGAAAGCACGCCCGATCTCCATCTCCTCCTTCAGAGTGCCTGTTAGCAGAGCAACAGTCCCATACAGGGATCGACCTGCCTGAAGGGGATCAGGATGAGGTTGATTCTGTTATAGAGGAATCAACAGTGGAGGAACCTTTCTCAGCATCTCAAGCTGAAAGATTATGGGTTCAGTCTCTGACTAACATGGTCCGATCAGCATTTAAAATGCACCTTGCGGAACCATCAACCACTACTGTATCCTCGTTGGGGTCGCTAGAAGCCACTAGACTGTCTGTTCTTTTCCACTTCACCCTTTACTGGAAGGGCTCATTTACCAGGATTGGGAACATCCTGAGAAAATATTTATTCCCCCCAAGAGATTTCCGGTGGTCTATCCCATGGAGGATAAGTTCATCAAAAAATGGAAGGTCCCTACAGTGGACGCAGCCATCTCTTGTGTGTATAAATCACTGACATGTCCAGTGGATAATGTCCAAATGTTCAAGAACCCAATAGATAAAAAATTGGAGTCCTTATGAAAATCTGCTTCTTTTAACAGCAAGCTTGGTGACACAACCAGCAGTGGGGTCTGCTAAGCAGTGAAGGATCAGTTGAAACAGGTCTTGAGGGACTTGCCAGATCAGCAGGCCTTGCCCTTACTGATCTACCTAGAGCCTTAAGCTTTGCGGTTGACGCCATAAAGGATTCAATCCATCAGGCCTCCCGCCTTACGCTGTCTGTAGTACATATGCGTAGGCTTCTATGGCTCAAAAACTGGTCTGCTGAAGCTCCCTGTAAAAAATGGCTGGTTAGCGTCCCATTTTTATGGTGAACGCGTATTCAGGGAAGACCTGGACAAATATATCCAGAAAATTTCCAGCGGTAAAAATACACTCTTGCCGGTTAAAAACAGAGTTAGAGGTCCCTCTTTTAAGAGGTCTGCTTCTCCAGTCCCTGGGGCATCGGCTGTGAAACAGTTCCGACGGCCTCCTCGGTCAATTCCCGGGGGTAAAAAACAGGGACAATCGCAGGGTAATGAGAAACCCTGGGTCAGGAGAGGTACAAAACCTCCCCCAAAGTTAAATTCATTGAAGGGTTGCCCCCACTCAGTCGGGTGGGGGGAAGACTCCAGTTATTCGCAGAGACCTGGCGGGACACGATCAAAACAGATAGGTGCTCTCCGCAGTATGTTTGGGATACAGATTGGAGTTAAAAGACTCTCCTCCTTCCCATTTTTTGAGGTCAAACGTGCCAAGGGATCCCCGGAAGAGACAGTCCCTCCTGTTGGCACTAGAACAACTATTGCTCCAAGGAGTAATTATGGAGGTTCCCCTGGAAGAATGGGGGTTCGGGTTTTACTCAAACCTCTTTACAGTCCCGAAGCAAACGGGGCCCATATTAATTCTAAAAGGGCTAAACAAATTCCTGTATATCAGGACTTTCCGATGGAGTCGATCCGATCGGTGGCCACTGCCCTACAAGGGGAGGAATGGTTAGCCGCGATCGACATCAAAGATGCTTATTTGCACATTCCCATCTTTCCAGTCCACCAAAAATGTCTACGCTTTGCAGTAGAAGGGCACCATTTTCAGTTCAGAGCCTTACCCTTCGGTCTGGCCACAGCACCACGAGTGTTTACAAAAATTCTGGCCCTTTATTGGCCAATCTAAGAACACAAGGTGTAATGATAATGGCATATCTAGATGACTTGTTGCTGATAGACCACTCAGTGAAAAGACTAGATGTGATCGTTCACAAGACAATCAAGTATCTGGAATCTCACGGTTGGATTATCAACCGAGACAAGTCAGCCCTAAAAACCAGTCAAAAGTCTGGAATACTTGGGGCTAAGGTTGGATTCAGGCCAGAGAAAAATATTCTTGCCTCGAGGGAAGGTGTTGTCTTTGAAAGATTTGATCCACTTAGTGTGTACAAAAAGACAGCCGTCCATACGCCTGTGCATGAGGCTGCTGGGAAAAATGGTGGCATCATTCGAAGCAGTACCCTACGGTCAATTCCATTCAAGGAATTTGCAAAGGGCCATACTGTCAGCCTGGAACAAAAAAGTTCAGGCCCTAGACTTACAATGTCCTTGCCCCCTTCCGTTCACGAGAGCCTCCGTTGTTGGTTGGTTCTCCAGAATCTGGAAAAAGGGAAATCCTTCAGTCCGATTTCTTGGAAGGTGGTCACTACAGATGCCAGCCTTATAGGCTGGGGAGCAGTACTGGAGCAATGGTCTCTCCAGGGCAAATGGTCGGATGCAGAAAAGGCCCTGCCCATCAATCTCTTAGAGATACGAGCAGCCCGGTATGCCCTAGTAGCATGGACATCCAAACTCCAAGGG
Source organism: Rana muscosa (assembly GCA_029206835.1). Classification (NCBI taxonomy): domain Eukaryota; kingdom Metazoa; phylum Chordata; class Amphibia; order Anura; family Ranidae; genus Rana; species Rana muscosa. Next base: position 485,507,605 of record CM055122.1, read on the forward strand.
TCCCCTGTCAGAATTCAATCAGACAATGCCACAGCAGTGGCATATATCAATCATCAGGGTGGCACCAGGAGTCGTGCAGCCCAGAGGGAAGTAAATTACATCCTGAAATGGGCAGAAAGATATGTCCCAGCCATATCTGCGGTATTCATTCCAGGAGTGGAGAATTGGAAGGCGGACTTTAAGTCGCCAGCAATTATGCCCTGGGGAATGGTCCCTTCACCCCGAGGTTTTCTGGACAATATGTCAGCGGTGGGGAACACCGGATGTAGATCTTCTAGCATCCAGATTCAACGCAAAGGTGGACAGGTTTGTCTCTCGGACAAGGGATCCCCTAGCTTGCGGCTCGGATGCCCTAGTGTTCCCTTGGGATCAGTTCAAGCTGATGTATGCATTCCCACCGCCACAATTGTTACCTCGATTACTCTGCAGAATCAGGGTAGAAAAGAAACCAGTGATTCTGGTGGCTCCAGCGTGGCCCCGAAGAGCGTGGTACGCGGAGATTGTAAAATGTCAGTGGGGAGTCCTTGGACTCTCCCACGTCGTCCGGACCTGCTTTCGCAAGGACCGATATACCACCCTTCCTTACCAGCCCTAGGTTTGACGGCCTGGCTATTGAAGCCCACATTCTAAAAAAGAGAGGGCTCTCTAATCCTGTGGTATCTACCATGATCAATGCCAGGAAGCCGGTATCCAGGCAGATCTACTATAGAATCTGGAAGGCGTACATCGCGTGGTGTGAGGCCAGGAAATGGCATCCACGTAAGTACGTAATAGGTAGGATTCTGGACTTCCTACAGTGGGCTGTAGATAGGAAGCTTGCCTTGAGTACTATCAAGGGTCAGATTTCGGCCTTTTCAATATTTTTTCAAAGGCCCTTGGCTTCGCATTCACTAGCAAAGCCTTTATACAAGGAGTGATGCGTATTAGTCCTCCGGTTAATATTCCCATATGTCCATGGGATCTAAACCTGGTTCTGTCGGTTCTACAGAAACAACCATTTGAACCATTACAGCATATTTCCCTGGTTCTTCTCACCAGGAAATTGATTTTTCTAGTAGCCATTTGTTCGGCTAAAAGTGTCGGAATTAGCAGCTATGTCCTATAGGGAGCCATATCTGGTTATCCATAAGGACAGAGTAGTGTTACGTCCTCATCCAGCCTTTCTTCCTAAGGTGGTATCGAGGTTTCATTTGAACCAAGATGTGGTTCTTCCTTCTTTTTTCCCCAAGCCTAGTTCGGTAGAGGAAAAGTTATTACATTCTTTGGATGTAGTAAGAGCAGTTAAAGCTTATCTAAAAGCCACTGCTCAGATTCGCAGAACGGATACTCTGTTTATTCTGCCGGAAGGCCCCAGAAGGGGTCAGGCAGCGTCAAAATCTACTTTAGCCAAGTGGATTCGACAGGTCATAATGCAAGCCTATGGCTTGAGAAGGAGACCGCCTCCGTTCAAAGTTAGGGCGCACTCCACGAGAGCAGTTGGAACTTCATGGGCAGTGCATCACCAGGCCTCCCTGGCTCAAATCTGTAAGGCCGCAACATGGTATTCAGTACACACGTTTACTAGGTTCTACCAGGTGGACGTTAGAAGTCAGGAGGATGTCGCCTTTGGGCGCAGTGTGTTGCAGGCCGCAAAAGATCCTCATGTCTGATAGCGCTCAGCTTATGTATGGTGTATCCCCCCCCTCATTGGGCATTGCTTTAGGACATCCCACATAGTAATGACTATGCCGCTCTGTGTCCCGTGATGTACGAGAAAGAAAATAGGATTTTTATAACAGCTTACCTGTAAAATCCTTTTCTTGGAGTACATCACGGGACACAGAGCTCCCACCCCTCTTTGGGGACACTTATTGCTTTGCTACAAAACTGAGGTGCTCCCAGATGGGAGGGGCTTATATAGGGGAGGGTACTTCCGGTTTTGGAAGTTGCCAGTGCCAGCACCTGAAGGTATCTATATAACCCACATAGTAATGACTATGCCGCTCTGTGTCCCGTGATGTACTCCAAGAAAAGGATTTCTCTTGTCATCCATGGACTGACACAGCGTGTCTTATACACCTTTACACGTGGGTTATGTCCCTGCTTGCAGGAGAAGACCTAGGCAGAATGTGAGATGTTATACATACATTCTAAACAGCCAGAGCTGAACAGCCCCGCCCAGGGGGGCGGTCCCTCCGGACATAACCCTCCCACTGCAGTCAGCAGACCTCAGTTTTTTTCTGCCTAGCAGAAGGAGAAGACGTGGCTCTCTCAGGAGCCAGTCTCCTGACCTATTTTTATTCCTTTGGGAATTTTTTTCCTATTTTATTCTTTTGAGATCTTCTATCAACTGTCGGCTGGGCAACAGGTTGGGTACAAGATATCCTCGTAGTCTTCCCTGTCCGACCATCGAGCGTGCTGATCCTCGCCTTGTGTGCGTGAGACTCAGTTCACGACATGCCCCACGACTCCAGGGGTGGCCGGTGGGCTTCCAGCTCCGCGGTCCTCTCAAGATAGAACAGTCCGGCTGTATCTTTCGCGGTGGACCGGGCCGACAGCTACTCAGTACCGCACTGTGATAGTTCTGTCAGAAACACACCAGCGGGTCCCTCAGGGGACGGGTAAGTAGTCTCTCCTGGCTGCAGGTGAGTACATGCTGTGTGTTTCTTGTGTGGGGGGATTTTCCTGTCTCTCCCTGTGTTTTTTAATGTCACTCTCTGTTCACTAGTGCTGGTGCTGTACTGTGGGGGGTGCCTGGGGGCCATACTGTCCTGGGGGGGGGGCTCATGCTGCTCTGCATTCGCTGGGGCTGTTTTGTTTTTGGATGTGAGGGGCCTGGGCGCCGTTCGGTGCCATGTTTTGTGTGTGTGCTGATTTTTACATTGGCGGCCATCTTGCCGGGGCCCGCCGGAGCACATTGCGGCGGCCATTTTCTTGTAGCCGCACGTTTTTTCTGGCACTAGTTTGGCCTCTAGCGCCGCTGGGAACGGCACGAATCTCCTCACACACTCTCCTCTCAGCTCACTCACGCTGAGCAGCGCGGCGCAGTGAGACAGAGCGGCGGAACCGAGCGGTCCTGGTCAGGTTGGTGGGTTCCCTGGGCATTCCCCTACTTCAGTCAGCACAGCCTGTGGGTGGTCTGAGAGGGACATTATGGAGTCAGAGTCACCAGCTTCCCCTAACATGCCAGAGGCAGCAGCCAGTGCTCCAGCACCTGCGGTCCCTATGGACCAGTTGTCGGCAGTCCTGGAATCATTTCTGACCAGGATGGAAGCTGTGTGTGAGCACAAGGGAGCAAAAAAGCGCCCTCTCCCCACTTTATCTCCACAAGGGGAGTGCTCTGCTTCAGATATGGGCCTAGCTATTGCTGCTCAGGACCCTAGCTCTGAATATTTGGATGGTTTTGAACAGGACATTCCTTGTGAGGAAGACTCCAGTTCTGAGTCAGTAAATGACAGGGCGCTTGTTAGTGAACTCATTGATGCTGTGAGGGACACTCTCAAGCTAAATGCTGAGACCGCAGAACCTCAGGCGGATACAGTCTCCTTTGGTTCTTTTAAGACCAAGCCTTCTAAAAAGGTTTTTCCATATGTACCTTTCTTTGACCAGCTCATTGACCAGGTCTGGGAAAAGCCACAGAAGACTTTTATGGTCCCGCGGTGTTTGTCTATTAGATACCCCTTTGAAGACGCCCTGCTTAAAAAGTGGGCTTCTCCCCCGGTGGTCGACCCTCCAGTCGCCCGTTTAAACAAGGCCACCACTCTCCCGATGGAGGGGACTCCTGCGTTTAAGGACCCCACTGACAGGAGACGGGAGAGAGGGAGCCGCTCAGGTGTGGAAATCCCTGACAATACCTCCTCCCAGCAGCCAAGGGTGCAGGCAAATGCAATTATGATCAAAAAGAAAAGAAAATCACTTCTGGAAGCAGCACTCCGATTAAAAAGCCTTTATTCCAAAAGGTTCAGGAAACAAAAAACACACTGCACGACACGGCAAATTGGTCACATCTAGCTGACGCGTTTCACACTATTATAGTGCTTACTCATTTTGTTTCCTGAACCTTTTGGAATAAAGGCTTTTTAATCGGAGTGCTGCTTCCAGAAGTGATTTTCTTTCCCACTGACAGGAGGTCAGAAGTGGTGAGTAGAGCCATGTTCGCCTTGTTGGGATCCGCCCTACGGCCCGTAGTAGCGGCGACCCTTGTGTCTCAGACACTCACGGAATGGGCAAAAATTTTGCACCAAACTGTGCAGGAGTATAACCTTCCTCCAGACACTATTGCTCTGGCCCACCAGATGGTGCAGGGTCTGATATATGTGTGCGACGCCACGTTGGACGCGGCCCCTTTAATATCCAGGGCCTCTGTCTCGGCGGTGGTATTGCGTCGTCTCATCTGGTTGAAATGCTGGTCTGCTGACCTAGCCTCTAAGAAGCTCCTGACGGATCTACCTTTTAAGGGTGGTAGACTTTTTGGTGCTGCTCTGGATGACATCATCAAGGATGTCACGGGAGGTAAAAGCACTCTCCTTCCTCAAACTATCAAGGGTAAGGAGGCCCGACGTAAACCGGGTCCTTCCTTTCCAGCAAAAAAGGGGGTTTTTTTCGTCCGTCAGAGTCCACGGGTAAGCCATCCCAGACTGACAACAGTGCGGCTGGCGGGCACAAGCGCCCCTGGGTGCGTAAGCCGAACAAGCCGGCTCCCAAGCCCACCTCCGCGTGAAGTCTTGCCCCCGCCCGTCTCTGGGGTGGGGGGACGACTTCGCAGGTTCACGGATCGGTGGACCTCCCGGATCTCCGACCGGTGGGTGTGCGAGGTGGTCACCTCGGGATACAGAATAGAGTTCCGCTCCTGGCCCCCAGACAGATTCTTTCCCTCAAATCTCCCTCTCCTTCCTGCCCGTCGGGCAGCCCTCTTGGGGGCTGTACAGGATTTAATCGGATCCGGAGTAATTGTGCCGGTTCCGTCCCAGGAGAGGTTTCAGGGGTTCTACTCGAATCTGTTTGTTGTTCCAAAAAAGGACGGGGTTCGGCCAATCCTGGACCTCAAGGCCCTGAATGCCTTCGTGAAGGTGCAAAAATTCCGCATGGAATCCATTCGCACGGTGGTCGCTACACTCCGTCAAGGGGATTTTCTGGCATCCTTGGACATCAAGGACGCCTACTTGCATGTTCCGATCTGCGCAAGCCACCAGAAGTTTCTGCGCTTTGCGGTCGGCGAAGTCCACTATCAATTTGTGGCTCTTCCCTTCGGCCTAGCCTCGGCACCGAGGGTGTTCACCAAGGTGCTTGCTCCGGTCCTAGCTTTGCTGAGACAGCGAGGCATTGCTATCGTGGGCTATCTGGACGATTTCCTTCTAGGAGCAGACAGTGGCTCAGAATTGGAAGAAAGTGTGACTATCGTCAGTCAGACCCTCAGGGAGTTTGGGTGGCTCCTGAACGTTCAGAAGTCGGTTCTAGTCCCGACTCAGCGTCTGGAGTATCTAGGTCTGATTCTGGACTCCTTGGAAGCAAGAGTCTTCCTACCTCCAGACAAACTACTGACACTTCAGTCTGCAGTACGGGTGCTGACGTCCCGAAAATGGTCGTCAATCCGCTTTTGCATGAGAGTCCTGGGACTCATGGTGGCCTCCTTCGAGGCCGTTCCTTATGCCCAAGCACACACCAGGGCTTTACAGAAAGAGATCTTGTCCACTTGGGACAAATCCCAGTTGTCCTTGGATCTTCAGATCCAGGTGAGTCACCTGGTCAGGGCGTCCCTGACGTGGTGGTTGAGGTCCCCGGCTCTTCGGTCCGGGAAGTCGTTCCTCCCCATCCAATGGACGGTGATCACGACGGACGCCAGCCTGACGGGCTGGGGAGGAGTCTGGGGAGTCCTGTCGGCCCAAGGGCTTTGGACTCCGGACGAAGCCCTCTTACCGATCAATGTGCTGGAGATACGGGCAATCAGACTGTGCCTCTCCTCATGGTCGGAGAAACTACAGGGTCACTCCATCAGGATACAATCGGACAACGCCACAGCAGTGGCGTATGTCAACCATCAAGGGGGGACTCGGAGCTCAGCTGCGGCTTCCGAGGTCGCCCGCATCCTGAGGTGGGCCGAAAGAAGCGTGCCGGCTCTGTCGGCCGTCTACATTCCGGGCATAGACAATTGGCAGGCGGACTATCTAAGTCGCCAGACGCTGGACCAGGGAGAGTGGTCCTTGCACCCGGAGGTCTTTCAACTCCTTTGCAGACGGTGGGGCACGCCGGATGTGGACCTGATGGCCTCTCGACTCAATCGCAAGGTGTCGAGGTTTGTGGCCAGATCCAGGGATCCCTGGGCGGATGCCTCGGATGCGTTGGTGGCCCCATGGGGTCAGTATCGCCTGATATACGTTTATCCTCCGCTGCAGTTGCTCCCTCACCTGCTCCGCAGGGTAGCGACCGAGGGAATTCCGGTGATCCTCATTGCTCCGGATTGGCCTCGGCGTCACTGGTATGCCGATCTGGTACGTCTCGTCGCAGACGTTCCCTGGCGGTTACCAATACGGGGGGACCTTCTGTCTCAAGGTCCTATATTTCATCCTGCTTTACAGTCTCTGGTTTTAACGGCATGGTTATTGAAAGCCAGGTGCTGAGAGACCGAGGTCTCTCGGATTCGGTCATTTCGACCATGTTAAGGGCACGGAAGTCTTCCTCCAGAAGGATCTATCACCGTACTTGGAGAGCTTACATCGCCATGTGCGAAGAGCTGGACTGGCGCCCACGAACGTATTCCGTTCCCAGAATCCTGCATTTTCTGCAGCGTGGCGTGACCCAAAAGCTCGCTTTGAGTACCATTAAGGGTCAGATTTTGGCCTTGGCCATCTTCTTTCAGCGACCGCTGGCGGGTCATCCCTTGGTTAGCACCTTTGTGCAGGGGGGTTCGCCATGTGCTCCCCCCTGTCAAGCCTCCTCTCCCCCCGTGGGATCTGAATTTGGTGCCCTCGGTCCTCCAGGAACCTCCCTTTGAAAATATTAGAGATATTCCCCTCTTGACTTTGTCTCAGAAGGTGGCCTTCTTGGTGGCCATTACTTCCATTAGACGAGTGTCTGAATTGGCGGCCTTGTCCTGCAAGTCGCCCTTTTTGGTCATCCATAAGGATAAGGCGGTGTTACGTCCGCGACCTTCCTTTCTGCCAAAGGTGGTCTCGGCCTTCCACTTAAACGAGGACATTGTCCTCCCGTCCTTGTGTCCTCACCCATCGCATCCCAGAGAGTTTGCGCTTCACACTTTGGATGTGGTACGAGCCTTGCGGGTGTACCTGTCTGCTACTGCTTCTATTCGGAAGTCTGACTCACTATTTGTGGCTGTCTCTGGTCCAAAACAGGGCCAAGCGGTTTCGTCTGCCACCATTTCTAGGTGGATCAGACAAACCGTCATTCAAGCTTATGCTCTCAAGGGGCGGGCGCCTCCCTTTCCGGTTACGGCACATTCCACCAGGGCAATTGGTGCTTCCTGGGCTTTCCGACATCAAGCGTCGGTTGCACAAGTGTGCAAGGCGGCGACCTGGTCGTCTGTTCATACCTTTTCTAAGTTTTATAAGGTTGATGTGGCTGCATCTTCGGATGCTTCCTTCGGCCGCAAGGTGTTGCAGGCCGCTGTTTGATGTTGCAACTCCTCCGTTGAGGAGCTCTGCCTTGTTTGGAGTGAAGTTTTTGGTTTTCCATTTATACTGCTCCCATCCCTCTTGACACTGCTTTGGGACATCCCACGTGTAAAGGTGTATAAGACACGCTGTGTCAGTCCATGGATGACAAGAGAAAATAGGATTTTTTGTACTCACCGTAAAATCCGTTTCTCTGGCATCCATGGACTGACACAGCACCCACCCTTCTTTTTAAGTTTGTACTGCTTTGTTACGAACTGAGGTCTGCTGACTGCAGTGGGAGGGTTATGTCCGGAGGGACCGCCCCCCTGGGCGGGGCTGTTCAGCTCTGGCTGTTTAGAATGTATGTATAACATCTCACATTCTGCCTAGGTCTTCTCCTGCAAGCAGGGACATAACCCACGTGTAAAGGTGTATAAGACACGCTGTGTCAGTCCATGGATGCCAGAGAAACGGATTTTACGGTGAGTACAAAAATCTTATTTTTACAGGTAAGCGGTTATAAAAATCCTATTTTTCCCCGTCTAGCTCGTAAATGCACTGAGAAATGTTTTTTGAAAATAGTGTGCGTTATATCATTTTAAAATAATGCATGCGTTTATATGCATTTAACCACTTGCTTACTGGGCACTTAAACCCCCCTCCCACCCAGACCAATTTTCAGCTTTCAGCTCTGAGGCACTTTGAATGACGCGGTCATACAACACTGTACCCAAATGAAATTTTTATAATTTTTTCCCCACAAATAGAGCTTTCTTTTGGTGGTATTTGATCACGTCTGTGGTTTTTATTTTTTGCGCTATAAACAAAAAAAGACTGACAATTTTGAAAAAAAACACTATATTTGTTACTTTTTGCTATAATAAATATCCCAATTTAAAAATAAAAAAATAAAAATTCTCAGTTTAGGCCGATCCGTATTCTTCTACATATTTTTGGTAAAAAATAAAATAATAATAAAAAAATAAAAAAACACTAGGGGGCGATCAAGGGGTTAAATGTGTTCCCTGGGAGTGATTCTTACTGTGGGGGGAGGGGACTGACTGGGGGAGGTGACCGATGGTTGTCCCTATGTACAAGGGACACACCATCGGTCTCCTCTCCCTGACAGGACGTGGATCTCTGTACACACACACACACACACACACACACACACACACACACACACGTCCCTGGCTTCTTGACTGCTGATCGCGTGTACCTAGCAGACATTGCGGCTTCCAGGCACGCGCCTCGACACCCGCGTGACATAGCTGTCACAGCTATTCCGCGATGCGGGCCCGTGGCGGCGCGCAATGCGGAAGTAAACAGTAGGACGTCCAGGGATGCCTTCCCGGCAGTTCAGGTCCGCGCTGCGGCCGTCTTTCGGCTATAGCGCGGATCTGAAGTGGTTAAAGATGTCGTACAAATGCATATCAATTTATACAATTGCATACAAATCATTGCCCAGGTGGATGAGGCTTTACTGATAGCTAGGTAAGGTGCTAAACAATCACTGGGTGCCATATTAATAGTCTTGTAATGCTGTACACAGGCAACATAAGTAGACAGAAAGCAAAAGAAAAAATTTATAAAAAAATAAATAAATACAATTACCTTTTCTTCATTGTTCATTGCTCCCTTGTAAGTCCTCCACTTCGATCCATCTCTTGTAAAGCTGATTATATAGGATTTCACATAAAAGTTAAAGTTCGGCAAGGTGGATCCTGTAGTGACAATACCTGAAGCAAAACAATGGAAAGGCATGCGTTTTAGTGAGTAAATACCAAAAGAAAAAAAAAGGCTGGTTTGAATTTCCAATAAGTGGTCATTTAGAAACAGGCATCTAACAGAATCAAATATATCTATGTCTAATGTTTTCTGTGCTGTGAACTACATCACAAGAGATCCAGAAAACAGCCAAAGTAAAATGTATCTATAGGCAAAGCCATTAGTTTAAAAAGAGTAGGGAAGGGTTACAACCCTTATCAGTTTCTCTTTTTCGCGGTCTGTGTACGATTGGGGAAATTTCCCTTCCCTTACCTCCAAAAGTTGTCCCTTAAACAGGTGTCCCCATTGGAAAATGTCCTCTTTGCTCTGGGGGCCGCTGTAACATTTTGGATTTCCTTTCTTTTTATTTTAGATGACAATGTGCATCAGTAAAAATCTTTTTTCTCTTACCATCCATGGACTGACACGGTGTCTCTTTACACTTTACACGTGGGTTATGTCCCTGCCTGCAGGAGAAGACCTAGGCAGAATGTGAGATGTTAGACATACATTCTAAAAGCCAGAGCTGAACAGCCCCACCCAGGGGGCGGTCCCTCCGGACATAACCCTCCCACTACAGTCAGCAGACTTCAGTTTTTTTCTGCCTAGCAGAAGGAGAAGACGTGGCTCTCTCAGGAGCCAGTCTCCTGACCTATTTTTATTCCTTTTCTGGAATTCTTTTTTATTTTATTTTTGAGAATCTTCTATCAACTGTCGGCTGGGCAACAGGTTGGGTACAAGATATCCTCGTAGTCTTCCCTGTCCGACCATCGAGCGTGCTGATCCTCGCCTTGTGTGCGTGAGACTCAGTTCACGACAGGCCCCATGACTCCAGGGGTGGCCGGGTTGCTTTCATGCTCCCACGGTCCTCTCAAGACTGAACAGTTCCTGACTGACTGTATCTTTCACGGTGGACCGGGCCGACAGCTACTCAGTACTGCACTGTGATAGTCCTGTCAGAAACACACCAGTGGGTCCCTCAGGGGACGGGTAAGTAGTCTCTCCTGCCTGAAGGTGAGTACAAAAAGCTGTGTGTTTCTCTGTGGGGGATTTTCCCTGTCTCCCCCTGTATTTCATTGTCACTCTGTCACCATTGCTGGCGCTGTGCTGTGTGGGGTGCCTGGGGGTCACACTGTTCTTGGAGGGGCTAATGCTGGTCTGCAGATATGCTTGGGGCCTTTTTTGTGTGTTTTGGGGCCTGAGCGCCGAGTGGCGCTGTGTGTGTGCTGTTTTTTTCACTTTTGCTGAGTCATGGCGGCCATCTTGCCGTGGATCGCCTCAGTGAAGTGCAGCGGCCATTTTCTTGTAGCCCGCGCGCTCTTCAGCACTAGTTTTGGCCTCTAGCGCTGCTGTAACAGCGCAAATCTCCTCACAATCTCCTCACAGCTCACCAGCGCTGACACAGCGCGGTACAGACAGCGGAACTGAGCGGTCCCTGGTCCGGTTTGGTGAGTCCCCTGGGCGCCCCCTCCTCAGTCAGCACAGCCTGTGGGTGGACTTTTTATCTGAGGAGTCTCAGAGGGGGGCAATATGGAGTCTCTGTCACCAGCTTCCCCTAAATGTCAGTGGACAACAGGCAGTGCTTCAGCACCTGCGGTCTCTAGGGACCAGTTGTGGGCAGTCCTGGAATCATTTCTGACCAGGATGGGAGCTGTGTGCAAGCGCAAGGGAGCAAAAAAGCGCCCTCACCCCACTTTACTTCATGAGGGCAGTGCGCTGATTCAGATATGGGCCTAGCCACTACCGCTCAGGACCCTAGTTCTGAATGTATTGGATGGTTTTGAACAGGACATTCCTTATGAGGAAAACTCCAGTTCTGAGTCAGTAAATGACAGGGCGCTTGTTAGTGTACTCATGGCTGCGGTGAGGGACACTCTCAAGCTAAAATGCTGCGGATGCAGAACCTCAGGCGAATACAGTCTCCTTTGGTTCTTTTAAGGCCAGGCCTTCTAAAGAGGTTTTTCCATATGTACTTTCTTTGACCAGCTCATTGATAAGGTCTGGGAAAAGCCGCAGAAGAATTTTTTTATGGTCCCGCGGCGTTTGTCTATCAGATACCCCTTGAAGATGCCCTACTTAAAAAGTGGGCTTCTCCCCCAGGGTCGACCCTCCAGTCGCCCGGTTGAACAAGGCCATCACTCTCCCGATGGAGGGGACTCCTGCATTTGAGGACCCCACTGACAGGAGGTCAGAAGTGGTGAGCAGAGCCATGTTTGCCTTGTTGGGATCCGCCCTACGGCCTGTGGTTGCGGCGACCCTTGTGTCTTAAACACTTACAGGTTGGGCAAAAATGTTGCACCTAGCTGTACAGGAGCATAATCTTCCTCCAGACACAGTTGCTCTGGCCCACCAACTGGTTCAGGGCCTGGTTTATGTGTGCGACGCCACGTTGGACGCGGCCCCTTTAATATCCAGGGCCTCTGTCTCGGCGGTGGTATTGCGTCGTCCTATCTGGTTGAAGTGCTGGTCTGCTGACCTAGCCTTAGGAAGCTCCTGACAGATCTACCATTTAAAGGTGGTAGACCTTTCGGTGCTGCTCTGGATGACATCGTCATGGATATCATGGGAGGTAAAAGCACTCTTTTTCCTTAGACTAGCAAGAGTGAGGAGGCCCGCCGAAAACAGGGGCCTTCCTTTCCAGCAAAACAGGGTTTTTTCGTCAGTCAGAGTCCACGGGTAGGTCCTCTCAGACTGACGGCAGTGCGGCTGGTGGGCACAAGTGCCCCATGGTGCGTAAGCCGAACAAGCGGCTCCCAAGCCCGCCTCCGCGTGAAGTCTTGCCTCCGCCCGACTCTGGGGTGGGGGGACGACTTCGCAGGTCACGAATCGGTGGTCCTCCCGAATCTCCGACTGGTGGGTGTGCGAGGTGGTCACCTCAGGATACAGGATAGTATTCCGATCCTGGCCCCCAGACAGATTCTTTCCCTCGAATCTTCCTCTCCTTCCTGTCGGGCAGCCCTCTTGGGGGCTGTACAGGATTTGATCAGGTCCGGAGTGATTGTGCCGGTTCCGTCACAGGAGAGTTTTCAGGGATTCTACTCGAATCTGTTTGTCGTCCCAAAAATAGGACGTGGTTCGACCTATCCTGGACCTCAAGGCCCTGAATGCCTTCGAGAAGGTGCAGGAATTCCGCATGGAATCCATTTGCACGGTGATCGCTACACTCCAAAGGGATTTTCTTCTGGCGTCCTTGGACTTCAAGGACGCCTACTTGCATGTTCCGATCTGCGCAAGTCACCAGAAGTTTCTGCGCTTGCGATCAGCGAAGTCCACTATCGATTGTGGCTCTTCCTTTCGGCCTAGCCTCGGCACCAAGGGTGTTCACCAAGGTGCTTGCTCCAGTTCTAGCCTTCTGTTACAGTGAGGTATTGCTGTCGTGGGCTATCTGGACGATCTTCTGCTAAGAGCAGAAAGTGGCTCAGACTTAGAGGAAAGGTGACTATCGTCAATTAGACCCTCAGGGACTTCGGGTGGTTCCTGAACATTCAGGAGTCAGTCCTGGTCCCGACTCAGTGTCTGGAGTATCTAGTTCTGATTCTAGACTCCTTGGAGGCAAAGGTATCCTACCTCTGGAGAAGTTGCTGACACTTCAGTCTGCGGTGCGGGTGCTGACATCCCGAAAATGGTTGTCAATCCATTTTTTTGCATGAGAGTCCCGGGACTCGTGGTGGCCTCCTTCGTGGCCGTTCCGTATGCCCAATCACACACCAGGGCATTGCAGAAGGAGATCTTGTCCACCTGGGACAAATCCCCGTTGTCCTTGGATCTTCAGATCTAGGTGATTCACCTGGTCAGGGCGCCCCTGACATGGTGGTTGAGATCCTCGGCTCTTCGGTCCGGAAAGTCGTTCCCCCTCCCATCCAATGGACGGTACTCACGACGGACACCAGCCTGACGGGCTGGGGTGGAGTCTGGGGAGTCCTGTCGGCTCAAGGCCTTGGACTCCGGACAAGCCCGTTTACCAATCACTGTTCTGGAAATACGGGCCATCGGACTGTGTCTCTCCTCAGGTCGGAGAGAGTACGGGGTCGCTCCATCAGGAGCCAGTCGGACAACGCCACGGCGGTGGCGTATGTAAACCATCAAGGGGGAGCTCAGCTGCGGCTTCCGAGGTAGTCCGTATCCTGAAGTGGGCCGGAAGAAACGTGCCGGCTCTGTAGGCCATTTACATTCTGGGCATAGACAATGGGCAGGCGGACTATCTGAGTCGCCAATCGCCGGACCAAGAAGAGTGGCCCTTGCATATTTCAACTCCTTTGCCGACGGTGGGGCACGCCGGATGTGGACCTGATGGCCTCTCGACTCAATCGCAAGGGTCGAGGTTGTGGCCAGATCCAGGGATCCTTGGGCGATGCCTCGGATGCGTTGGTGGCCCCATAGGGTCCTTATCGCCTGATATAAACTCTGGTGATCCTAATTGTTCCTGATTGGCCTCAGCATCACTGGTACGCTGATCTGGTACGTCTCGTCGCGGACATTCCCTGTCGGTTGCCGATGAGGGAGGACCTTCAGTCTCAAGGTCCTATGTTTCATCCGGCTTACAGTCTCTGGCTTTAACGGCAGGGCTGTTGAAAGCCAGGTGTTGAGGGTCCGAAGGTCTCTCGGACTCGGTCATTTTGACCATGTTAAGGACACGGAAGTCTTCCTCCAAGCAGATCTATCACCGTGCCTGGAAAGCTTATATCGCCATATGCGAAGCGCTGGTTTGGCGTCCTCGGATGTATTCCGTCCCCAGAATCCTGCGTCCTCTGCAGTGTGGAGTGACCCAAAAGCTTGCTTTGAGTACCATCAAGGATCAGATTTCGGCCTTGGCCGTCTTCTTTCAGCGACCTCTAGCGGGTCATTTCTTGGTTAGCACCTTGTGTTGGGGGTTCGCCATGTGCTCCCTCCTATCAAGCCTCCTCTCCCACCGTGGGATCTGAATTTGGTGCTCTCGGTCCTCCAGGAACCTCCTTTTGGGAATATCCGGGATATTCCCCTCTTGTCTTGTCTCAGAAGGTGGCCTTTTAGTGGCAATCACTTCTGTTTGACGGGTGTCTGAGTTGGCGGCTTTGTCCTGCAAGTCGCCATATTTAGTCATCCATAAGGATAAGGCGGTGTTGCATCCGTGACCTTCCTTTTTGCCAAAGGTGGTGTCGACCTTTCACCTACATGAGGACATTGTCCTCCCGTCCTTGTGTCCTCACCCATCGCATCCCAGAGAGTTTGCGCTGCACATATTGGATGTGGTACAAGCCTTACGGGTGTACCTGTCTGCTACTGCTTCTATTCGAAAGTCCGACTCACTGTTTGTGACTGTCTCTGGTCCATAACAGGGCCAAGCGGTTTCGTCTGCCATCATTTCTAGGGGAATCAGACAAACCGTCATTCAAGCCTATGCTCTCAAAGGGCGGGCGCCTCCCTTTCCGGTTACGGCGCATTCCACCAGGGCAATTGGTGCTTCCTGGGTTTTCCGACATCAAGCGTCGGTTGCACAAGTGTGCAAGGCGGCGACCTGGTCGTCTGTTCATGCCTTTTAAGTTTTATAAGGTTAATGTGGCTGCATCTCCGGATGCTTCCTTCGGCCGCAGGGTGCTGCAGGCCGCTGTTTAAAGTTGTGACTCCTCCGTTGAGGAGCTCTGCCTTCTTGGAGTGAAGTTTTTGGTTTTTCCATTTATACTGCTCCCATCCCTCTTGACACTGCTTTGGGACATCCCACGTGTAAAGTGTAAAGAGACACCGTGTCAGTCCATGGATGGTAAGAGAAAATAGGATTTTTTGTACTCACCGTAAAATCCTTTTCTCTGACATCCATGGACTGACACGGCACCCACCCTTCCTTTTTAAGTTTGTACTGCTTTGTTACGTACTGAAGTCTGCTGACTGTAGTGGGAGGGTTATGTCCGGAGGGACCGCCCCCTGGGTGGGGCCGTTCAGCTCTGGCTTTCAGAATGTATGTCTAACATCTCACATTCTGCCTAGGTCTTCTCCTGCAGGCAGGGACATAACCCACGTGTAAAGTGTAAAGAGACACCGTGTCAGTCCATGGATGTCAGAGAAAAGGATTTTACGGTGAGTACAAAAAATCCTATTTTTTTTTTTTCCATAATAAGTGCATACAGCCATATTTACCTCCTCCCCACTATCTAAACACTAATAATTAAAAAAAAAGTATTTTTTTGCTTAGATGTACACTTTAAAGTGGTAATAAACTCTGGCATTAAAAAATAAAAAAAAAATCTTGCATACTGAAAAACGTACCTTGAAACAAAGCCCTCACCGCTGACAAAGCTGCCATCTTCATCCAGTCGTCCTTCTGGGCTTGCGACCGCTTGAATAGCCATGGCACAGAGCTCTGAAGGGATAGCATGAGTATGCCGACCCTTCAAAATGCATGCGTCGGTAACATCAGCTGCAGCAAAAGTGAGTATCTCCTAAACGGTACACGTTCAGGAGATTTCACTGTACCTACAGGTAAGGCCATTATAGCCTTACCTGTAGGTACAAATAAAAAAGTGGAGTTTACTACCACTTTAATGAAGTGCGCTACACAGCAAACGCTAATCCTCACTGAAGAATCCCAAGTTCGGTCTGGAAACAGCAAGGTTCATGTTTATATTGTTCCTCATTTTCAGTAGTTCAAAAGAAAAATACATTTGACAAATTAAAATATTCTTACCAGTTATTTTCCTCTTGTCTCCCAGGTCTATTTCTAGCCATTCACGGTCAAACTGATGACTGGAAGCCCAGGACACCCCCTGTGTATTGGGTTGGGCCTTTCCCGGGGACCAGACCGTCGTCTCCCCATTCTCACTTCTCCATTCCCAGGATGAGGTAGCTGAAAATTTCCCTTCTCCATTCCCTGCAGTCAATGAAGTGCTGCAATCTAAAAAAATATGTATCAATTTGATTAAGACGATCTATAGACATGTTAAAAACATGCTCATTCCTCTCACTGAATAAAAAACCTTACAAAAACGTATCCAAGATAAGAATTAACAATGCTACCTTCAATTTGTATAATGATTAGTGCTTAATTTTTTCACCTTAATGCATCCTATGCCTTATAGGGGACTCCGAACAGTAAGGGTTCATTCACAAGTGCAGCAGGCACTGCTGCTCCCCTGAAAAGTGATCCGAGTGTGTTTGACAGGTGCTAAGGCAATATATTTCCTCCTCACCACCTGATTTAAACCCATGTTTGCCATGCAATGCGTTCAATTGTGACACGGTAGTAAGGCAACAAAGGCTTAAATCAGATGTGAGGAGGAGACACACTGCCCAGTGATCTTTGACTTCTCCCATGTTGTTTAGACCTCCAAGGTTGCCTACCCCTGCTCTAGGCCGAGTTTTACACCTCTATTGGGAGGTCATTTATAGCTAAGGAAACTTCCAGGGATCATACGATTGTGTGGATAGCCAAACTTTCAACATGTTTTGTGGTTACCAGCTTTTTCAGGAGAGAAAACAAAAAAGGAGGACGGCCATACACTAGGAATAATAATGGGACATACAGTATCTCACAAGAGTGAGTACACCCCTCACATTTTTGTAAATATTTTATTACATCATTTCATGTGACAACACTGAAGAAATGACACTTTGCTACAATGTAAAGTAGTGAGTGTACAGCTTGTATAATAGTGTAAATTTTCTGTCCCCTCAAAATAACTTAACACACAGCAATTAATGTCTAAACCGCTGGCAACAAAAGTGATTACATCCCTAAGTGAAAATTTTCAAATTGGCCCAATCCCCTCCTCGGTGTCATGTGACTCGTTAGTGTTACAAGGTCTCAGGTGTGAATGGGGAGCAGGTGTGTTACATTTAGTGTTATCGCTCTCACTCTCTCATACTGGTCACTGGAAGTTCAACATGGCACCTCATGGCAAAGAACTCTCTGAGGATCTGAAAAAAAGAATTGTTGCTCCACATAAAGATGGCCTAGGCTATAAGAAGATTGTCAAGACCCTGAAACTGAGCTGCAGCACGGTGGCCAAGACCATACAGCGGTTTAACAGGACAGGTTCCACTCAGAACAGGCCTCACCATGGGCGACCAAAGAAGTTGAGTGCACGTGCTCAGCATCATATCCAAAAGTTGTCTTTGGAATATAGACAAAATAGACCTAAACCCTACTGACCATCTGTGGGGCATCCTCAGAGGGTGGAGGAGCACAAGGTCTCAACATTCACCAGCGCCGTGATGTCCTCAAGGAGAAGTGGAAGAGGACTCCAGTGGCAACTTGTGAAGCTCTGGTGAACTCCATGCCCAAGAGGGTTAAGGCAGTGCTGAAAAAAAGAATGGTGGCCACACAAAATATTGACATTTTGGGCCCAATTTGGACATTTTCACTTAGGGGTGTACTCACTTTTGTTGCCAGGTTTAGACATTAATGGCTGTGTGTTGAGTTATTTTGAGGGGACAGCAAATAAACACTGTTATACAAGCTGTACACTCACTACTTTACATTGTAGCAAAGTGTAATTTCTTCAGTGTTGTCACATGAAAAGGTATAATAAAATATTTTCAAAAATGTGAGGCGTGTACTCATATTGGTACTATGTGTACACTTGCATA
Organism: Rana muscosa; assembly: GCA_029206835.1. Taxonomy (NCBI): domain Eukaryota; kingdom Metazoa; phylum Chordata; class Amphibia; order Anura; family Ranidae; genus Rana; species Rana muscosa. The sequence continues at coordinate 485,525,520 of CM055122.1, forward strand.
CTAAATGATGACTGATAGGTTTATAAGCTTTAATAGCAGTAAAGACTTATGTTACATAGTACTTGCAGGGGCCCTTTGGATACGCTCTCATCCTTGCCCAGGGATGGTGACCTTGATGCCTCTTTTTGCTTGCTGACTATGATTCAGTCTTTGAGGTAAAGATCCTTCATACCAATGTCTCTAATAACTATATGTGAGATAATTGCCATTGATTCTACCATGTTTTGTACTTGTCTCTTATTATTCCGAGTGTATGGTGGGCCTCCTTTTTTGTTTTCTCTCCTGAAGAAGCGGGTAACCGCAAAACATGTTGAGAGTTTGACTATACACACACAACCATATGATCACTGGAGGTATCCTTAGCTATAAGTGACCTCCCAATAGAGGCGTAATGACCGCTTAGAGGAACTTATGTATTTTGAATGAATTTTTATACTGCAATGTTGAATCTATGTGAAATAAAATTACCGGTAATTGTTTTTAAAAGTCATTGCAATGTCTCATGACTGTACCAGAAAAATCCTACGTGCCCCACCCTTTCTGCTTGTACCTCATATGGGCAGACAGCTACTGAAAAGCAGGAAGAATCAATGAACTACAAGAGCACTCACCAGCACCCTCGCAGTTTATTGAGAACTACAAGCCATCTGCCGCAACAGAAGATGGTAGTTGTAGTTCATTCATTCAGAGAATGCTGCGACTTTCCCGCTGTCAGAATACACTGATCAGTGCTGCCGGCATCATACATTGCCCTTATGCTTGTGTCTTATGTATTCAGGCCTCATGCACACAGGCTTATGAACATAAGCAGCATTTTTATTACCAGAAGAAACACTTCCATAATGTTACATTATGTGTGTTTTCTGTTTGAGCGTAAATGCATTCCACTGGCCAGAATGTTCATTTATTATGGCCATTAGAATACATTTACGTGCTTCCTGCAAATTTATGCGTGTTTGAGCATCAAAGCTTCTCTCAGAAGGTGCCTTAAATGCATTTTTGCCTGCTTGTAAATGCCTATATGTGCATGGCCATGCAGGCCAACAGAGGTGCTTGTACAGGCATTAAAAAAAACAAAAAAAAAACACTCAACGTGGCGTGTGATTGTAAAAAGGATTTTTTTTTTTTTTTAAATAACAAACATGTATATACTTTCCTGCTCTGTGCAATAGAATTGCACAGAGCAGCCCAATCCTGCTCTTCCCGGGTCCCTGCCATCACTCCTGGCTCCTCCTCCCTTGCTGGTGCCCCCAATAGGAAACCGATTACCATGGTGGAACCAGTGTGTGTGAGCTCGCTCCCGAGCCCTGCTGCTGTGTCCATTGACACAGACAGGCATCGGTTCCCCCCGCTGGCTCATCACTGGAGCCGATTGAGCAAATGGCTCCCACTGCTTTAGATCTGCCCAGGGAGGAGGGACAAAGCCAGGAGAGCCACAGCTCTCATGCACAGTGCCGGATCACGATGGGGTTCAGGTAAGCACACAGAGCCATGGCTCGGCCCTGTCCCCTCTCCTCATTGGCTCATTAACTGATTGACAGCAGCGGAAGCCCACGGCTCCCGATGATGTTTCAGCCAATGACGAGGGAGTCTTCAGAGAGCCGAGGTGCTGGATCGTGATGGCGCTCAGGTGAGTACTAGGAAGGCTGCTGCACAGAGGTTTTTTACCTTCATGAAAATAATGCATTAAGGTAAAAATCCTTGAGGCTTTAGAACCACTTTAAGCTCCGTGTACATAAGGCCTCAAAGTTGAAGCAGTATGCCCGAGTCAGTAGCTTGGAAAAAACCTAGCACTAAATTTAAGTGGGGCACTTAATTATTATATACATAGCTTGGTACGGGTAATTGCAATGGACTATGCTCCACCAAGTTGCCAAAAAAGGTCTGCATCACCATCGCAGTTCTACGTACCTATCCAGATATAGCATCAGGACATGCACTGGACACGGAATGGATAATGAACAAAACTGTACACTGTGAGAACAAAGTTGTGAAAAGCAGACACCTGACAAATGAGCCCTTGTATAATAACAAATCATCAAGAGACAATGCTGAGAGTTTTCACATTTTCCCAAAATCCCATTCATTTGGTCTTCCATCATGTTCAGTGAAAGCAAGTTAATCAGCAATACAAGTAATTATTTCTCCTTCTGTCTCCCTGTAACAGTATGTATTTATACACTATTGGCAGGGGCTTCCCTGCAGGCAGACTCAACATGTGGAATTTGTACAACCTTCGCTCATTGCCTCAACAAGCTAGATATTTACTCAACAGCTGCAGAATCATTCTAACCCCAGGTGACTACTAGCTGGAACGCTGTCAGCGATCCACATAACCATTTTATTCTGCACTGTGTAAATGCTTTGCTGATAGAGCCTGCTAATAAAGCTCACGTTCAGATCTGTTCATCACAAATCTAAAGGAGCCATTTAGACTACATTTTCATATCTGTTAAAAAAAAAACTTGTACTATGGCTGCATATTTAGAATCTTCCTCAACAAGGCCCTTAAATCCTTACAGGAGTATAAATGTGCATTTATTGTAATTTGTGCATGTTAATTACCTTGTAAAGGACTTCTCTTGTGTAGATATTCAAAAGCCCTGAAACTACTGCTGGGTGCTGCCATCTTGGATTTGATTTCAGCAGTCCCAGCAGACTCCGAGCCATCACTCAACTGACTCTGATCAGTGGCGGCCAGTCCATAGGGGGCGCCGCTCCCCTAATCCATGCGCCCGGACCCTAATAATCTACATGCAGGTTGTCGGACGCATGGATTCCAATGTGTGTGTTTTTTTAAGCATGCGATTAGAGCCTGAGGCTCTAATTGGCTTCAAAAAAATAGGATTTTTATAACAGCTTACCTGTAAAATCCTTTTCTTGGAGTACACCACGGGACACAGAGCTAGTCATTACATAATGGGTTAAGGGTCACCAGCGGTGATTGGACACTGGCACAACCAATGGAAGACAGTTCCCCTCCATATAACCCCTCCCATCAGGGAAGTACCTCAGTTTTGTAGCAAAGCAGTAAGGTTCCCATAAGAAGGGTGGGACCTCTGTGTCCCGTGGTGTACTCCAAGAAAAGGATTTTACAGGTAAGCTGTTATAAAAATCCTATTTTCTTTATCGTACACCACGGGACACAGAGCTAGTCATTACATAATGGGACGTCCCAGAGCAATGCTCATATGAAGGGGGGGGAGACACAGATCAAACCGACCGCTTGCGGACCAGAAGCCCTATACTGCTGCCTGCAGCACACTTCGCCCGAAGGCGGAATCCTCATGTCCTTTCACATCTATTTGATAGAATTTGGAAAATGTATGGACTGAGGACCAAGTTGCAGCCTTACAGATCTGAGCCATCGAAGCCTGGTGGTGCACTGCCCATGAAGCACTTATCGCCCTGGTAGAGTGCGCCTTAACAGGAAAAGGAGGAGTCCTGTTCTTTAAACCATAAGCTTGAACAATTACTTGTCTAATCCACCTGGAAATGGTGGATTTTGATACCGCTTGGCCCTTCTTGGGACCATCTGGTAAAATAAACAAAACATCTGTTTTACGTATCTGAGCGGTTGCTTGCAGATACACCCTTACCGCTCTCACTAGATCTAGAGAGTGTAATAATTTTTCCCCCGCCGTCCGCGGGTTTGGAAAAAAGGAAGGCAGAACAATGTCTTGATTCAAGTGAAAAGCCGACACCACCTTAGGCAGAAAAGCCGGATGTGGTCGTAGTACGATCTTGTCCTTGTGACAAATTAGATAAGGCTCTTTACAAGAAAGAGCTGCTAGCTCTGATACTCTCCTAGCAGAAGCTATAGCAATCAGAAAGGCCAATTTCCTACTTAATATAATTAAAGGAATATGGCGAATAGGTTCAAAAGGTTGCTTTTGCAACACTGACAATACCAAATTCAAATCCCATGGACACAAGGGAGACCTGACTGGAGGATTTATCCTCAGTACCCCCTGAATGAATGTCCGAACTAGGGAGTGAGATGCCAATGGTCTCTGAAAGAAGACTGATAGAGCCGATATTTGCCCTTTGATGGTGCTAAGGGCTAATTTCATATCCACTCCTAACTGGCAAAAAGCAAGAATCCTACTTATTTCATATTTCAGAGGATTCCAACTTCTGGATTCACACCAGGAAACGTATGCTTTCCAGACTCTATGATAGATGAGTCTGGAGGCTGGCTTTCTAGCATTAATGAGCGTAGAAAGAGCCAGGCCAGAGACCCCTCTCTTTTTCAAAATGTGGGTCTCAGCAGCCAGGCCGTCAAATTTAGCCTTTGTAAGGAAGGGTGGAATACTGGACCCTGTGACAACAGGTCGTGTCGAAGTGGAAGCTTCCAGGGCCTTCCTATCGCCATTTTTACGATCTCGGCATACCAAGGCCTCCTGGGCCAGTTTGGGGCCACTAGGATTACTGGTATTCCCTCCTCCTTGATCCTGCGAAGCAGTCTTTGTAGAAGAGGGATCGGAGGGAATGCATAGATCAGTGAGAACTGATTCCATGGAGTTATTAGAGCGTCTGTCCCGTAGGCTAGAGGATCTCTCGTTCTGGACACAAAGTTGTCCAATTTCTTGTTGAACCTGGAAGCTAGCAGGTCTACATCTGGGTTTCCCCATCTCAGACATATGGCCTGAAAGATCTCTGGGTGAAGAGACCACTCTCCTGGTAGCAGCTGCTGACGACTCAGGTAGTCTGCTTGCCAGTTTTCTATCCCTGGAATGAAGATTGCAGAGATGCAAGGTACATGCTCTTCTGCCCATGCCAAGATCCGGTTCACCTCTCTTTGGGCTGCCCGACTGTGGGTGCCTCCTTGGTGATTGATGTAAGCTACTGCCGTAGCATTGTCGGATTGAACCCGAACTGGGTAGCCCTGTAACCTGTATGTCCAGGTTTTGAGGGCTAGATATACCGCCCGGATCTCTAGCACATTGATGGGCAGGATCCCCTGAGTCTTGGCCCAGGTTCCCTGGGTAGAAGCCTCCTCGAATACTGCACCCCAGCCCGATAGGCTGGCATCCGTAGATACCACCTTCCAGGCCACTGGGAGGAAGGACTTTCCCTTCCGTAAATTCCTGGCTTCTAGCCACCAATTGAAGCTGTGGCGTACTTGTGAGGACAGGCGCATGGGTATATCCAGAGCTTGGCTCTTCCTGTTCCAGGAGGCTAAAATATTGCCTTGAAGTAGTCTCGAATGAAACTGGGCGTAAGGGACCGCCTCGAAGGAGGCTACCATCTTTCCCAATAGTCTCATGCAAAGGCGAATAGACGGCCTCTTGTTTGCTTTGACCTTGTGGATCAGGTCTTTCAGAGACTGTATCTTTGGCTCTGGCAGGTATACCCTGTTTTGGGCTGTATCTATGATCATGCCCAGGTACACTATCCTTCTTTGGGCCTGGAGGGAGGATTTTTGTAAATTTATAATCCATCCTAAATGCTCCAGGTATCCTACTGTAGTGTCTACAGCGTGATCCAATCCCTCTTTTGACTGATCTATTAATAGTAGATCGTCTAGATAGGCTGTTACCGCAATGCCCCGTGTTCTTAGGTTTGCTAACAGAGGAGCTAGCACCTTTGTGAATACTCTGGGCGCGGTGGCTACACCAAATGGCAGGGCCACAAATTGAAAGTGGCGATCTTCTACCGCAAACCTTAGGAATCTTTGGTGAGCGGGGAGGATTGGTATGTGTAGATATGCGTCTTTGATATCTATGGACGCAATGAATTCTCCGCCTTTTAAAGTAGCGACCACGGATCGAATCGTTTCCATTCGAAAATGGCGAACGTTCAGAAACTGGTTTAGATTTTCTAGATCCAGGATGGGTCTGACTTCTCCGTTCGGTTTTGGAATCACAAAGAGGTTTGAGTAAAAACCTGAACCTTGCTCCTTTTGGGGTACCTCTGTAACCACACCTTGAGCTATTAAGTGATTCAAACCTTTGAAGAAGAATCCTCTTTTCTGTGGATCCTTGGAGAGTCTTGAACTTCGGAATTGAGAAGATGGGATCTCTCGAAATTCCAGTCTGTACCCTGAGGATATTGTGGATACCACCCATTTGTCCTGGGTTTCTGTCCGCCAAGTCGCTGAGAACTGACGAAGCCTTCCCCCCACTCGGCCGAGCGGGGGCGCCCCTTCAATGAGAGGTTTTGGGGGCTTGCTTATTAGCTCTTGAACCCCACGGCTTCTTGTTCTTCTGAGCCTGTTCTTTGGCTTTTTTGGGCGGCTGAAAAGGCTGTCGCCACTGGCTGGAGTCAGATTTCCCGGGAGCTGGGGAGAGAGTGTGTTTAAAACAAGGTCTCTTGTTTTTCTTTCTCTCAGGTAAAAGTGTCGTTTTACCACTTGATATCTTTTGGATATATCTTTCTAAATCTTCCCCAAAAAGGCGTTCGCCATGGAACGGGAAACTTGCCAACAACTTTTTGCATGGGGCTTCCGCTGACCAATGCTTAAGCCAAAGTACTCTGCGCATCTGTACCAGCTGGAGTGTAAGGCGTGATGCCTGTATGATAGAATCTCTCATGGCATCCACTGTGAAGCATAAGGCTTTAGGCAAATTCTCCCAATTTTTAGCCTGCTCTGAAGGCAGCTCCTTCAGCCCCTGCTTTACCTGTTGGCTGACGACCTGACACATACCGACTGCTGCTACTGCAGGTTGGATAATTGAGCCGGCCAAAAGGAAGGAGGATTTCAGTAAGGATTCCAACTTCTTCTCAGAAGGATCTTTAAACACTTGTACATTATCCACTGGACATGTCAGGTTTTTATTTACACAAGAAATAGCCGCATCTACCGTAGGCAGGCTCCATTTCTTTAAAAAATTTTCCTCCATAGGATAAAGAATGTTAAACTTTTTTGGAGGTGAAAAACGCTTATCTGGATGTTGCCAGTCTGCGTACAATAGATCCTCTAGTAACGGATGAACCGGGAAGGAGCATGCACCTTGCAGGGATCTTAATGATCCTAGGGAGGAGACAGGTGATTCTGTTACCTCCAAAGAGGGTAACCTAAATGCAGCTCGCACGGCTCCTGCATAGCATTGCACCTGTGACTTTAAAATCTGGGATACCGAAAAAGGCTCATCCGATATCCCTGATCCGTCTGACTCCTCATCCTCTGCTGATGTAGCCTCCTCCTCATCCTCCTCCTCCTCAGGTACTTCTGAAGGGAGGTCCAATACTGGAGGAGATCTGCTTCGCTTATTGTCCTTTTTAGAGGATTCCACGCCGCAGGTTTTTCTGCTGAAAGTTTTCAGACAGATACCAAACTTCACCCTTCACGGTGGGCTATGTGTGCCAACCTTCAGGGATATGGGTTCCTATTTAAAGGATACCTCTCCCCTGGGCCTTGTACAAGACTCTTACCAGGACTTTATAGCGAAATAGCGAAAGTGCTGGATCTTAGAGCCCAGTCCTCCGAAGAGAGACATTACAGGCGACGCCTCATGGATGAGGCCCGGATCCCATCCAGATTCAGCTCATTTGTAGGCGTCTTGGATGGATCCGAAAGCATAGCTCTTTTACCCCCAGAGGGTCTCTTTGGTAGAGCTTTCCTTTAGCACCTCCTAACGCGTCCAACACCTTTCGACACTGGCGAAAAAACTGAGGTACTTCCCTGATGGGAGGGGTTATATGGAGGGGAACTGTCTTCCATTGGTTGTGCCAGTGTCCAATCACCGCTGGTGACCCTTAACCCATTATGTAATGACTAGCTCTGTGTCCCGTGGTGTACGATAAAGAAAGGGTGGGCTTTGGGTGCAGAACACTGCACCCTAAGCCCACCCAGTTGTGTGACCATAGCAAATTATTATTCGCTATTGTCTTCCTGGTTTTTCCTCCCAGGCTAATCATAAACTGAGTCCTGAGACCCATCAGGCCACTGAGGAGGATGAAGGAGGAGACGCAGGGGAAGCCAATGAAGCCAAGGAGGAGATGCAGGTTGAAGCCGCTGTCCGCCGGAAGCTCTGCCTGCGACCTAAATGGAAGGTGGCGGCAAATGGACTATTTGCCGCCCCCCCAAAAAAAATACACCACCAGCCCCCACTGCACTCGGTAGTGTCCTCCATTCTTCACCTCCCGTCGACAGTAATGAGACACTTTCAGAAGAAAAGAGGGCCATAACATGCAAGGAGAGTGAAAACAGTGCTAAAGATTTAACATTTCCTAAAGAAATCAAGTTTGCTAGCACGTCCGGAGGCATGCCCGGAGGCTAGCACGTCCGGAGGCATGCCCGGAGGCTAGCACGTCCAGAGGCATGCCCGGAGGCTAGCACGTCCGGAGGCATGCCCGGAGGCTAGCACGTCCGGAGGCATGCCCGGAGGCTAGCACGTCCGGAGGCATGCCCGGAGGCTAGCACGTCCGGAGGCATGCCCGGAGGCTAGCACGTCCGGAGGCTAGCACGTCCGGAGGTCAATGCCAAATAGTTTATGGGAAAGAAAAAACATTGCAAGTAAGCATTTAAATACTAGATTTGTCTGTGCTACATGTCATTTTTTGATTTGGTGACACAAGTCTCTAACTTAAGCCTCATTTTATTTGTGAGCGGGTGGTCATAGGTGTAGGTGGGGATTCACCTGCCATCAATGCATCTTCTGCAAAGTGCAATTATGTTTATGTAACATAAAAGATTATTGGTGTTGAAATGCTTTTGCATGTTTAAAATGGAACTTCACTCTCTCAGTCAACATTGACCATTTTTAATGTTTATGCTGCTAGCATTAGTAAATAGATAGGAAGGTATATTTAGTTGTTTTAAACTTTTTTTTTTACATTTGTTTAGTTACTTCCTGGTTTCCAGGCCTAGACAAATGTCATACACCCCAGGAGTCTTCAGGTGGGGAGGAGGGGTTTTCTCAACTAAGGACACCCTCTTGCATGAATGCCTGAGCTAAGAGCAGATGAATTACAGGAAGTAAATGCTACATGAATCAATTGCCCTTACTCAAAATGGCCAAGGCCGGAAATACTAGTGCAGTGTTTTTCAAAGTGATTTCTCAGCAAAATAAAAGCATGGAGACATGGATGGATGGGGGAGATTGCTTTGAATATTACAAATTAATTAAATAGCATTTTTGGTTTGTATTGCTCCAATGCAGTGTAATTCCGCTTTAACCACCCTTTAATGCATGGCCCTACTGCTAAATGTGTATAGACCCGGCCAACTTATGCTCAGGTACTTCCATGGCAGCAAAGCTAAAATCATTTGCTTCACTGTGTGCAATGGTACTGCCCAAGAAATAGATCACAGCTTGGGAGGATTTTTATGCTTCCCTTTTGGACTCAGAAAATCCTATATACGGTCTCTGTACTCTGGTCACTGTAAAAAAGGGTGGAACCATTGTAACACAGTGATCCTCACCGAGATGCGCATACTAACTAGGCTAGCAATGTAAAAAAAAAATATATATATTATTTTTCCCTAGTTGGGGGATATTAAAAACACACACAAGACACTACGATCAGATAAATATTAGATCAGGTGAGTAGGAAACTTTTACACAGTCCCCGATTGCTCTCAACTGTTGATGGATAAGAGTAATGCCACGTACACACGACCATTTTTCTTGTCAGGAAAAATGAAATGTTTTCTCTTTGACGAGAAAAACGACCGTGTGTGGGCTTTTCATCATTTTTCCCGACGAGAAAAACGGCATTAATCACGACGAGAAAAATTAGAACATGCTCTAATTTTTCTCGTCGTGATTCACGGCATTTTTTCCGCGGCAGTCTTCCCATAGGGAAACACTGCCGGGGAGCCTACACACGGTCGTTTTTCTCGACCAAGGGAAAAGATGTCGGGAAAACCGGCCGTGTGTAGGGGGAACAAGCCGTTCCTCGTTTTTCCCGTCGATTTTCTCGACGGTGTTTTCACCGTCGAGAAAATCGATCATGTGTACATGGCATAAGTATCTGTGTGTATTTATTGGAAGATGAAAAGAGACATTTCAGAGGTGAGCAGGTCACTTCTAAACAACTGACTTTCTGTATGTCTCAGGCTATGTATACATTGCGTGGATAGTGTCAAATTCCATGACCACGCTCAATTACTGCATGCACATTTTGAGGTGTGTTCCAAGGAAGGCAGTACTATCTAGGTTCATTTCACAGATGTGGACTGTGGGAGATCTCAGCATTCTCAACCTGTGAATAAAAGGCGGTTTGCAGCTAGGATGTAATGGGGTTGATTTACTAAAGGCAAATAGGTCTGTCCACTTTGTAAGGGAGTATTCCCCAGAGCTTAGTTAATGTGGTGAAATTTCACTTTGCAAACAATACCCAATCAAAACAAGGTTTTGCTTGCACAAGGTTTGGATGATGAAAGCAAGCAGAGCTTCACCTCATTTACTAAGCTCTGGGGAAGATTCCCTTGCAATGTGAACAGTCTATTTTCCCTTTAGTAAATAAACCTTATGAGTGCCTACCTCACCTTTAGGCTCCATGCACACTGGGGCTTAAAAAAAAAAAAATCAAAAAAAAATCTGTTCTCTTGGCAGCATCTGTTGCCATATAGACCATTTTTTGTACAAAGTTTAGATGAGTTTAGGAGAGTTTCTTGTCACTGTTATTTTTATTTAGCCAGTAAGCTGAACAGAAAAAACAATTCCCCATCTACACAAGTGAAGCGAATGGAGGACCCCCCCCCATTGAAAAATTGTATTCCGACAGGGGCACCAGGCGCTACAGTCGCTGATTAACAAAAAAAGTTTCCCAGCATGTCCCTCTGACAAAAGTCAATCAAGTGATCATCTTGTGTCAAGTGGAGGTGGCCACACACTGACAGAAATACTTCTGGTCCCCGTTGAATCAACCCCATTTTAATTGGTGTATGGCCAGCTTAAGAAAGGTGGGGCATGTATACTGTAGACATCCTCCACACCAGCATATCAAGAGTAAAGCCAGCCATAGATCTTGGCTGGTTCAGCAGGGACCACCATTGATCTTGGCTGGTTCAGCAGGGACCAGCTAAGATTCAAACCATGTGTGGGCACAGCCTTTTGGATTTTTCATGAGATTGTTATCAGTGGCTGTAGCCACCAGCAAAAATCAGTGTTTTCCCGCCTGGCTCTCCTCACTCCTCCGCCAGAACACAATAGCTCCGTGGGAGGGATTCCCCCCCATCAACACAGTGTCGATGGGGGAAATTGAGCGATTTCCTTATCTGCAACCCGTGGTTACAAGAAAGAAAATTGCAGTGTCTATGGCTAGCTTAAGAGTAGTGATTGGACTATATATTTTAACCTCTGATAGCCATTTTCACCATTGAGTCTCCACCTGTGGTGTCTACAGCGAGCTAGCTCATTTTGACTGGCTGCACCTAGGAGTTACCATTTTGACAGAATAAAGTTGATCATGTCTACACGTGCTTTAAAAAAAAATCTAAATAAAATCAAGCAATGACCGCCTGTCTCTAGGGTGTTCGCGAGTCCCTTAGAAGCACTACTCAATGACTGTTAGATACGCTAGTACTGTATTTTCCACACAGACGCTTCATATTGGATCAACAGAGGCACTCTATTCAACAGTATTTGTTTTTCACTTTCTCATTTGCAGAGCTCTGGCCTTGTTCAAACACATAAAAAAAAACACATGCAGGAGTTTACAGTGTATTATTCTTACCAAGGCTGTTAAACACAAACCGGCGGTCTGAAAGTGAGCCACTGCAACATAAAACAAAAGGGGAGCCGCGATTAGTACAAACGAGACAAAGCATTCTTTCACAAGGCGGTTAATCTCATTATCTGGGAGAGTTACAAAGCATTGCTCCTATCGGTGTCTCCACTAGAGATGACAGATGATCATTGAACATGACTCCTCTTTACTCCTGAAAGGCCTTTGCCCCACGTCTGTTTGCATAGTGTCCTCTCATTGTCATGGATCATAGTCATGTTTGCCGAGTATTCAAGGGCTGTATTTAAAGTGCCATCTCCTGGCAATTTAACAGCTGCTCTAATGACAGCATCTTGTCAGATGGGAACATGCCAAGGTGACTGTCATATGGTGGGTGGTAGTCTTCGACTGAAAAAAACACATTCCAGAATAACTCTACTGGTGTCATAAATCCAGGTATGACGGTTTCTGAATGTTCCACCCGGATTCATTGGGAACTCAAATGTGTTCATGCTGAAACGGTCAGGTGATATTGTTTGAATCATATAAATTTTCACTTTTTAGAGAGGAGTTGTATTAAATTACCATTTGTATAAAGAAAAATGTCTCCCATTACTTATCTATGGCTAAAGCTGTAATTTACTAATGTATCTGTCAGTATATGCAGTCATCCGAGGATTGCATGAACATTTGGTTACATCATTAGGATTTCGCCATCAGTGTCTACGGTCCATTATCCTACTCAAGTATTGCACATTATATGAATTTTCATAAGAAAGCCTATTAATAAAGCTTTCTTCATATTTAAAGTGTAGCCCTGGGTAAAACCTGTTTTTTTTTTTAATAGAATGGGGGAAGGATTAGACCCTTTGCCATGTTTTTATTGTGGTCGGTTTTCCCAATGGGTATACCACCTCTATTTGTACTGGTGGCCATTATTACCCATCACAGAGATAGATATTTTGGAGTTGTCCCCAGAGCAAGGGGTGTTAGGAAATCTTCCAGTGGGGACACCTGTTCCATGAACAACTGTCTAATGGGAATTCTTGTCACTTGATTTCCTTACTGTTGCGTCTCTGCGACAGGAAGTGAAGAGTGAAGTGAAATTTCCCCTATGAAAAAATAAAAAAAATGGTAGAGATTTTGCCTTTTCCCTACTCTATCCACAATTTATGCTTGATACAGAAGCAGTTTAGTGTGATACAAAATGAACATTTGAATGTCTCACTAATAATGGAAAACAAAACAAAAACAATTGGTTTAGGTAATGAAACCGCAGTCTGTTAAAACAGTCCATGTTAACAAAATAGCAACATATTCCAATCAGATTCTGGTTATGCTGTATAGTACTGGTTAGAAGAAAAAAAAAAAATCAGATGGACTCTGTCTTACTTTAATACACAAAGGCCAGTGCTGATAAAAAACCGTTAAACATGTCAAAAAATAAATTTAGTGTGTACAATATTAACGGCAATGTACTGTCTTTTTAATGTTTTTTTATTTATATGAAAAAAATAAATCAGTTTGCTGAAAAATTATCCAACGTACGTTTTACCATACTGTGTTGCTTTCTATAATTTGTATTCACATTTGTTTCCCGATTTGTAAAGCTGCACAGAGATTGTGGTTTACTGCTCCTTCTTACAATACAAGTCTATATGTTGGATGAGTGTTGCAAATTGAATGTTTTCTTTCCCTCTAGTGGCTAACTACAAATCTATGTGTATAAATCTGAACTTACACTTCATACAAAAAAACACAAAAACAAAAAAAAAAAACACACCTGTTGTGGTGGGTACTGGATGGGAAATTTAATAAAGACAATATTTACCCTTCCCATGTCTTCCATTGTGCACATTGTGACCTCTTTATTCTATGGCTGATATCCTGGGAAAAGCCAAGTACCCCAAATCGTACGAGATGATGCTAACGCACAGTCCAGGGACATCTAGCAAGCTATGGACTGCTTGGCATTTCCTGAAATGTTGCCTGCAGGTTACAGACATCATCCTCACCATTGGAGGAAGTGGGTGTATTAACAGACTTCCCTTCTCCTTCCCCATATGTGTTTATTTTGTAGTGTAGTTTTTTTTTTTTTGGGGGGGGGGGGTTAACTAATAAGTGGAACTTTAATAAAACAATGAAGTGGAAGAACAAGCCTGTAAAAATATGAATACCCTTAAATAATGAAATATGTAATCAGTAAAAATATGCTTCCATCCCTTTAAAAAAAAAAAAAAATACCCAGCGGAGTGAAGGTGCTGGAACAAGGACTTGCAGTCTGTAAAGCAGAACAGACACACAGCCATGACCATCTGTACTAGATTTGGAAGGCCCCTTAGCATTTAACCCCCAACAATACCCATTATGTGCTTGTGAAAGAGGACACTATTGTGTGCCCACATGGTAGAAAAGGACTGCAAATTAATCCAGCAGAATGATCAGACTGGAATGGCAAGGTCAGGTCCATACAGTTAGCAAGAAAGTCATTCATGATGTCACATTACAACTCGTACTTCCAGCCTGGCTACACATTGACATGTCAGGGAAATCATTAGAGAACAAGTGACTAAATGTGAAAGTTTAAGCCAGTAAAACGCTGAACATTAAATGTAAGCTGAACTGAAAACTGCAAACACAGGGAAATTAGAAATGCCTGGGGGGGGGATAACCCCATGTAGTTAAAGCTTAACTTGTACTGCTCACAAAATGTTCAAAAGACCCTGTCAAGTTTTGTCAATACATTTTATGACACGCATGGCACATAGTTATCATAGCGATGCATACTTTGATCTTTCATCTGAAGTGACACCTGCTTCAACATTTCTGCAAGAATCTTTAAATCAAAGTGAAACAAGTCAAATATGACCACACAATCATTGTCCTCAATGTTCACACTGGTAAGGTTTAGACATTAGATGTGAGACTCGGAGTTCCAAATAGGCTGACTGTAAGTCGAGTCACATGTGGCTACCATTAATAGTAGCAAAAAGCTTAACTACAGCCAAAATGTATATGTATGTTTTGGATAGACACAGGCAGAGCTAGACTCTCAGGTTTTATTGCCGTGTCTCCTGTTGAAGAAACAAGGTTACAGGGAGGGAAACTTATTTATATTGTTGTAGCTTCTTAGGGGCCTTTCGCATGGGCAGATCGATCAGGGCCGTCTGTTTTTTTAGACGGACCCGATCGGACCATCCACTGCCCTCTAAGGTGTGGCAGATGTCAACGGACATGCAATCTGATCCTACCTGCTAAAAACAGACAGATGGGGAATCTGTTCCCCATTCGTCTGGCGAATTGGATCGGATGGCAGTTGGGTGTGAATAAACAGGCAGTCCGCTTACATCTGACCACCCACAGAGGAGAGCAAGCTGCGTCTGCTCTGCATAAGCGGACCGGACACCTGTCTGCTCAGCAGGGATTAGTAGACGGCTTCCTACCTGAGCAGGCAAACTCCTGGCAGAGCCTGCCCTATGTGAAAGAGGGGCCTTAGATGTGGTGGCTACATTTGTTTTCTTTTTGGGGGGGGCTTTTTTCACCTGGTGATTCAGCTGTTTTATTGTTCAAACTGTAGCTTGCATGAAAGAAAAAGAAAATTGACCCAATTCCCCATTGTCACATTCAAGGTGGATGGGGGAATCCTCCCCGCCGAGTTATTGTATTCTGATGGCGGGGAAACTTCCCTGCTATCAGAATACACTGATTGGCACTGTTAGTGTATAGCCTACAGCACTGATTGACAGGGCAGTTGTAGAGAAGTTGATCAGTAGATCTACTTCTGTTCAACCAGCGTGCCCATACATGGATTGAAATTCAGCCGGTTCAGCTTGTATGACCAGCTTAAGTCTGTTATTTTTCAACTTCCTTTAACAGACCAAGCTGTCCAGCAAAAGTGGCAGTTAGAGGATTGAGACAAACCATTTCACAATGACAGTGGTGCTTGCAATGGTCAGTTTTAATCCAAAAGAAAAAAAAAACTGTTGCTGTAACTGTATAAAAAGTGTTAGCTGGAGTTCAGCTTTAAATTGGTTAGTCAAGTTCATCTAAATCTGCTAGTCCATCCAATACTACCCTCTCCACATTCAGACAGTGCTGCTTTTCAAGGGTGGCTCCATTGTTTCTTCAGTGGAGTGGAGACACCCCAAGACAGGAAATGTGTTACTGGATCAACAGGTAAGAATGAAAGGAAAAAAAAGAATGCACTCACCACATTGACGGACTGGTAACCTGTAATATATTACATTTTTGTTTTTGGGTTTAAGGGCTCTTTCATACATGCGGACCGTTCAGGTCCACCTGTCAGTTTTTCAGGCGGACCTGAAGGGGCGCGCCATCTACCTCTATGGAGCGACGGATGTCAGCGGTGACACGTCCGCTGACATCCACTAAATGCAGATGGATGGAAACCCTAATTTTCCAACCATAGAGGAGAGCGGGGCTCTGACAGGTCCTTCCCTGCACAGTGAGCAGAGACGGACCTGTCATCCGTCGGCTCAGCGGGGATCAACAGAGCAATCCCTGCTGAGCAAGAGTCCGTCACAATGGACATATATGTGTGAAAAGGGGCCTAATACTGCTTTAAGGCTGTTTGTATCCTCCTGCCCCAATGACATAATTCTCCTAGTTTCTGGCCCAGGAATCACTGGGACTGGAAATGAGGAAATCTCCCCAACAGAGTCAGACAGAAATAAACATTTCACACTCTATTAAGAATTCAACGCTTGCAGTGTGGGTTTTCAAAAATAAATGAGCAAAATGTCACATAAGCACAAGACAGCTCTGGCATTGTGCGTCTACGTCGCGCCATCCACGCCGGACGTGCGGTGTCCCTTTGGACGCCGTCATGTCCACGCATTGGCCTCCACACACAGTGAGCAATAGGGGTGATCATGGGCGCAGGATGGGCGGAAGTACATTTCCGACCGATGACGCTTTTCTCTCCCCCCCCTTCCATTGCCACACGGCGTGACGTTGGTGGGCGGTACCGCGGTGATGCCTATATGGGCTCCCCTCCGGGTGGATCTGGCACTCGACACGCCTTGTTCACAACACTCCACTGCACACGGAAGTCCTTCTCTCTGGTCGGTCACCCTGTTTCACAGAGGTAACCCAGCAATCCAGTCCTCCCTTCACCTCACTTTCACCATCCTGGTATCAGTTTGCGATCACCTCACGCTCTCTCTCTCTACACAGTCTTGATTCTTTCCTAGTCGTATTTTTGTCTTTTGCACTCACACTCCTCTTGGACTGGTCACCCCTTCCTCAGCACTACCCTCATTTCACTTGCACGGGTCCTTCTTTCCTTACCATTCCCCATCTCTGGTCACCCTTCGTGACACACACACATCCATCCTTATTCGGTTCATTTATGCACAGGGTTGCCCTGTGTTTCCGTGCCCACCTGGCGGCTGCCCGTTTAGGTTGCCCCCGTTGGTCCACCCGCCACGGCTCCCGGTTGGGGGTATCCCCGGATGTCTGACATGCCTCACCTCCACCCCACCAGCAGCGAACCACAACTTGTAAGTAAGTATGTACTTAGGTGCTAGGGGTTACATCCTACCCCTATCTACATTTCCACCCATGTACTTATACATAATTTTTACCCTGGATATACCACGCGCATGCTCCTGATGAGTGGCATAGCAGCCACGAAACGCGCTGAGCTATCTGATCCCGTGCTATCAATGTTTCACAATCTGATCCCCCAATTATAAAGTATACCCTACCTCTACAGGTTCAATGAGGCCATAGGCCCTGCAGGCATTATTTCTCACTACGATTTTATACTACTCTGGCTGTGGTGACCCATTGAATTTTTTAATTGTCTCAAACTGACACATAACTGTTACTACACTACCATACATCTTTGTCAGAATCATGCTTATTGTCTATCCCTATAACAGTGGCTTCATTGTGATACTTTGTGTTATCATCATGTCTATTGTTATTACTTTGCTTATTATGTACCTTGATACTACTATTATTGTTTGTATGTGCCATGTGATATTTTACTTTGCTTATTATGTACCTTGATACTACTATTATTGTTTGTATGTGCCATGTGATATTTTACTTTGCTTATTATGTACCTTGATACTACCATTATTGTTTGTATGTGCCATGTGATATTTTAATAAAATTCTTTTGGTTCACCCATTTATTCTTTTGCATCCATGTGCTTCACGTAAAGTCCCACCCTCCTTGCTCTCCCCCTCTAAAATGTAACTGGGATGGAAACACGTGACCCTACCGGGCCACGATTTCATATAAATTCCCTAGGGATGGAAACACACAGCCTTACCAGGCTGTGGCTTCCTCAAAGTCCCTAACAACCCCCTTCGTTTTTCTCTTATTGTCTGTATGCAAGCTTATTTTATTTATTGGTAAAGTAAAAAAATCTAATCAAAAAACAAAAACAATAAGCTATTATTCAAGAATCCTCCATATTAAAAAAGTCTGCAAACCAATAAGTCAAAGGCAGTTGTATTTTAATATCTGTACTCTTTATTTGCTTAAAAATAAGGAGCTATCTGAAATTTAGGTACAACAATTATTACTTACGCTTTTGAAAAAATTCCATTTGCCAGAACCCCTCGGTATCGACTTGCACCTTTCTGATGCGTTACATGAATCCGACCTCCAAGTTCATCTGCAATAACTCCCACATGAATCGCAGCTTTGCACAGCAAAGAAGTCTGTAAGGAAAACATTTTAGATTGTTAACCATTTATACTGATCAGTAAAAATATACATTGCATATTATAAAATACAAAAAACTCAATATTTGAGCATTACTGATCTAGTATCTCAAAACTAGGTAAAGTATCTACCTACTAAGCAGTTACAATTTAAAACAGAATGGCAGGAATCATTATTTCTATTGTCATGATTAAAAAAATAAATTAAAAAAATAAAACACACAGCTATCTTTGGCTATTGGCATGAGCACCTAAAATACAGAGATAAATTCCAACTCTTGTTATTAAAATAGGTTTTTGTTTATCTCAGTGCCAAGATTCCATCCCTAGGATAAACGTATTTATGTACAGACATATGCCAGATCAGATTTGTTTCCTTAAAGCGGTGTTCCGCCCCCAAATTTTTTTTCTAAACCAGCAGCCGCCATTGCGAGTAAGGGTACCATGCAGCGTAGCCTTTCGGCTTCACGCCAGGAACCCTACTGCGCATCCGCGAGGCCCGCTCCTCTCTCCTACTGGCCCGGCGGCCGGGGAAGGGAGGAGGGAGCCCCGCGCTGACGCCACGGCCCGGACGTGGGAAAGTATACCTGTCAAAAAGACAGGTATCCTGTTCCCCCCCCCCCTCCAACCGCAAGGTGCCAATTGTGGCATCGGAGGGGGGGGGAGGAATCCGAGGAGCGGAAGTTCCACTTTTGGGTGGAACTCAGCTTTATGTTGGCCATAGCCGGTTGGAATCTCAACCGGTTCAACAGGAACCGGCCAAAATTCGAACAATGTATGGGCAGGCTGATTGTATCCAAGTCAATCCATTGATCGACTTGAGTACAACCAGCAGGTCTGATTTTTGCATGCGATTATTTCTAGCGGCTATCACTGTGTTCTCCTGACAGGGATGGTACCCCACGCAACCCCCCATCCCAGGAGAACACAAAAGCTCAGCTGGAGGTATTTGCCCATTAACACTGACTGTGTTGATGAGGGAATCAAGTGATGTTCTTTCCTGCAAATAAAAAATTATATAATCTATGGTCAGCTTTATTGTAGATCAGCTTTTCTGGTCTGTTTTACCATAAAATAACCCTTTTCAGCTGTTAGGAAAACCCTGTTAAAAACAACTCATTGCGGTGAGTGGGAAAAATGTCTCTTACTTTGGTGGTCAGTGGAAAGAAAGCCCCTATTACACTGGTGGTCAGAATGTCACCCTTACAGACAGCTAAAAAAATATATCATGTGGCCGACTCTGCTAAATGGCGTTAGCCCTGAAACTATGTAGGCACCATAAAAATGGGAGGTCAATTAGCTACAGCTCAAGGAGCCCCTAGCAACATTTAGGGGATCCCTAGGGTTCCATGGAAGCCTGGTTGATGTTTGCTGCTGAAGATCATTATCCACATGCATGTTAACTAATAATAATAATAATAATAATATTATTAAGAGACATGCAGGTTTTCTATGCCAAAACATTGAACATACCAACAGAGCATCATGCAATACAGGAGTTCTAAAGCAAAGGAAAAAGCATCACAGTTTAAAGCGTATCAATGTGGGGGTTGCATTAATTTACCTTTTTCTGGGTTTATCCCTTTTATTTTTAACTGGTGATCCTGCCAGTAATACATTTCCTGTCCTAGGGTGACAACACTCACTGCATCTACAAGGAACCAGCATGGTCACCCTAGAACAGGAAGCATTAAAACTACACAACACCCCCATCCTCTCCTCCACAACACAAGGGGGGTGGGTTCTGTAGCCCACAAAGAAAAGTGCATTTGAAGCGGGGTGTACCAGAATACAACATTTTTGGCAGAATCAACAGGTATTTTTTTGCATTTCTCAAACAGCTTTAACAAAATGATTTCAGCTGTATAATAGACCAAAAGAGGAGCAAAAGAGCAGCTCATATTGTTAGGGTTTACACATATGTTAATGGTTTATTCA
Source organism: Rana muscosa (assembly GCA_029206835.1). Lineage (NCBI taxonomy): Eukaryota > Metazoa > Chordata > Amphibia > Anura > Ranidae > Rana > Rana muscosa. Next base: position 485,545,778 of record CM055122.1, read on the forward strand.
AGCCATACAGACAGGAATCGCAGACCAGGTAAGCCTTCATATGTTTTTACTGAATATGGAGCACTATTTATCCTCCGAAAACCCAGACTATTCGATTTGGAAATGATCTTCCTAATGTGAAGATGGGGTGGCCTGTGTCAGGTGCATTCATCCAGTGACATTTCTTATGCGAGTAGAATGCAGTAGATTTACTTCTAGGCACCCTGCCCGTCAGCTGTCCACTGATGTGTAAACTAGAGCACACAATACTAGCTGCAGATGGACAGCTCTGTGAACTGGAATAACAATGAAGCCCCTCACAGCTGGATGACCTGGACTCATTCACTTGGATCAATGAAGCAACAATGCAGGCAACGTACTCATATGAACTTATTCTCTAGACAAAAGGCAAACTTGATTTTAATAGTTTGTTCACTCAAGTCATTCGATAGGAGTTTCTACAAATTAGGACATGCCTGCCAGTCAATGTCAGCAGACCAATTCCAATTCTGCTTTACAATGTCTAAGTGCATTTCTTGTCAGTAGTCTGTGCACAATGATGAGGTATATACCCACCAATATCACAGACCTCTATCAGGGTATAGGTACCCCAGATAAAATGCAAAATAAATTGGCATGGAATTTGTTTGAATGGCAAAATTGTCCTCGCCACAAGACACTAGAGATTAGATAAAATATTGGACAATAGCATTTTATCCAGTCACCAATAAATGTGTTTTTCTTCCGCAACATGTTCCCATATACAAATACACTATATAACCAAAAGTATTGGGACACCCGCCTTTACATGTACTTTAATGGGGTTCAATATTTAGTTGGCCCACCCTTTGCAGCTATAACAGCTTCAACTCCTCTGGGAAGGCTGTCCACAAGGTTTAGGAGTGTGTCTATGGGAATGTTTGACCATTATTCCAGAAACGCATTTGTGAGGTTAGGTACCGATGTGGACGAGAAGGCCTGGCTCGCAGTCTCCGCTCAAATTTATCCCAAAGATCGGGTTGAGGTCAGGACTCTGTGCAGGCCAGCCAAGTTTCTCCACCCTAAACTCACTCATCCATGTCTTTATGGGCTTTGTACACCGGTGAGCAGTCATGATGGAACAGGAAGGAGTCATCCCCAAACTGTTCCCACAAAAGTTGGTAGCATGAAATTGTCCAAAATGTCTTTGTACGCCGACGCCTTAAAAGTTCCCTTCACTGGAACAAAGGGGCCAAGCCCAACCCCTGAAAAACAACCCCACACCATTATCCCCTCTCCACAAAATGATTTGGACCAGTGCACAAAACAAGGTCCATAAAGATATGGATGAGCGAGTTTGGGGTGGAGGAACTTGACTGGCCTGCACAGAGTCAGACCTCAACCCGATCAAATTCATCCCAAAGACCTTGTGGACAGCCTTCCCAGTAGAGTTGATGCTGTTATAGCTGAAAGGGTGGGCCAACTCAATATTGAACCCTACGGACTAAGACTGGGATGCCATTAAAGTTCATGTGCGTGTAAAGGCAGACGTCACAATACTTTTGATAATATAATTCTAGTGCATCTCTGTGCCACTGGGTCTCTGCAGTTCCTTTAAGAACAATGAAATGGTTGAGAAACTGAGGTTGAGACGTCCATTGCAAAGGTCAGTGGCTTCCCATAGTGTGTACATTTGCCATCAGAACCTGGTCATATATGGTATAAATGGGAAACACTTGAAAAACTAACAGCACCATTCACTCCCAATGAATCGGTCAGTAAAAAGCATGCAAAGAATCTGCAGCAGACAAGAAGTAAGGCACCTCTCAACAACAACAACTTATATCTCGAAGACACAAGATATCCATGCAAGAGTTCTGCTTACCGGACTCCAAATTAAGAACAAAATTCCATTGTCTCTAAACCGAGCTAAAGTGTCCACACCAAATTCTAATTGTATAGTCCCCTTCAGATTCATTTCCAAAATATAGAGTGAAAATCTAGCTAATTGGGTATAAAATCGTAACTGTTTAGGTAGGTCTTCACAATTAATCGTTTTTAAAGGATTACTATGGTCATGGTGGGGAATCAGAGATTCAAACTCAGGTACAATGTTTTTACCAAAGAAGTTCTTTAAAATATAAAAATATATATAAAATAGGTTTTAAAGTTGCCTGCACATTAAACACAGATATGCTCCTGGTTAGCCCACTTATTTTCCTGAAAATGCGTAGAAAGGTAAAACGGTGTTAGTGACTCATGGTATGCTAACCTTGAGAGTAAAAGATATAGAAAATAAACAAGGAATGGTGTAGCGCAGTCAAATCTTTCTACATAGGTTAAAAGGAAGGCAAACCTGTTAGAGATGGAATTTATGCCTGAGGTCAATGTACTAATCATAGACAAGACATGACAGAAACTATGCAAAAGCTTAATGTTTAAAATAACACATAGAAATACAAAGCAAAATCCTTCTGTGGGAAATAAAGCTTTACTTCCCCAAACTGAAAGAATACATGATAAAAAAAATGATGGCTTTACTTTGAGAAAGTGTAATGAGACAGGTTATGGGGAGTTGGGCTGAAGGAGCCAACAAGTCCTCCTCTAAACCTCAATACTTAACATCAAGTATTAATAGAAGCAACTGCAACATTTTATCTTAGAGACAAGCACATTAAAACATTTAGCTTGAGCCTCAGTTCACACTAGATGCGGTGCGAATTAACAGCGAATTCACTGCAGATTTCGCACCACATCAAAATCGCAACCCGAATGCGGAGTGTATGTTACGTTGACGACACCCCGCGATTGGTTTGCAAAAAAAGCAGTGCAATCCGATTCTGGTGCAGACAAAAATAGGATTTTTATAACAGCTTACCTGTAAAATCCTTTTCTTGGAGTACACCACGGGACACAGAGCTAGTCATTACATAATGGGTTAAGGGTCACCAGCGGTGATTGGACACTGGCACAACCAATGGAAGACAGTTCCCCTCCATATAACCCCTCCCATCAGGGAAGTACCTCAGTTTTGTAGCAAAGCAGTAAGGTTCCCATAAGAAGGGGGGGACCTCTGTGTCCCGTGGTGTACTCCAAGAAAAGGATTTTACAGGTAAGCTGTTATAAAAATCCTATTTTCTTTATCGTACACCACGGGACACAGAGCTAGTCATTACATAATGGGACGTCCCAGAGCAATGCTCATATGAAGGGGGGGAGACACAGATCAAAACAGGCCGCTTGCGGACCAGAAGCCCTATACTGCTGCCTGCAGCACACTTCGCCCAAAGGCGGAATCCTCATGTCCTTTCACATCTATTTGATAGAATTTGGAAAATGTATGGACTGAAGACCAAGTTGCAGCTTTACAGATCTGAGCCATCGAAGCCTGGTGGTGCACTGCCCATGAAGCACCTATCGCCCTGGTAGAGTGCGCCTTAACAGGAAAAGGAGGAGTCCTGTTCTTTAAACCATAAGCTTGAATAATTACTTGTCTAATCCACCTGGAAATGGTGGATTTTGATACCGCTTGGCCCTTCTTGGGCCCATCTGGTAAAATAAACAAAACATCTGTTTTACGTATCTGAGCGGTTGCTTGCAGATACACCTTTACCGCTCTCAGTAGATCTAGAGAGTGTAATAATTTTTCCCCCGCCGTCCGCGGGTTTGGAAAAAAGGAAGGCAGAACAATGTCTTGATTCAAGTGAAAAGCCGACACCACCTTAGGTAGAAAAGCCGGATGGGGTCGTAGTACGATTTTGTCCTTGTGACAAATTAGATAAGGCTCTTTACAAGAAAGAGCTGCTAGCTCTGATACTCTCCTAGCAGAAGCTATAGCAATCAGAAAGGCCAACTTCCTACTCAATATAATTAAAGGAATATGGCGAATAGGTTCAAAAGGTTGCTTTTGCAACACTGACAATACCAAATTCAAATCCCATGGACACAAGGGAGTCCTAACTGGAGGATTTATCCTCAGTACCCCCTGAATGAATGTCCGAACTAGGGAGTGAGATGCCAATGGTCTCTGAAAGAAGACTGATAGAGCCGATATTTGCCCTTTGATGGTGCTAAGGGCTAAATTCATATCCACTCCTAACTGGCAAAAAGCAAGAATCCTACTTATTTCATACTTCTGAGGATTCCAACATCTGGATTCACACCAGGAAACGTATGCTCTCCAGACTCTCTGATAGATGAGTCTGGAGGCTGGCTTTCTAGCATTAATGAGCGTAGAAAGAGCCGGACCAGAGACCCCTCTCTTTTTAAAAATGTGGGTCTCAGCAGCCAGGCCGTCAACTTTAGCCTTTGTAAGGAAGGGTGGAATACTTGACCCTGTGACAGCAGGTCGTGTCGAAGTGGAAACTTCCAGGGCCTTCCTATCGCCATTTTTACAATATCGGCGTACCAAGGCCTCCTGGGCCAGTTTGGGGCCACTAGGATTACTGGTATTCCCTCCTCCTTGATCCTGCGAAGCAGTCTTTGTAGAAGAGGGATCGGAGGGAATGCATAGATCAGTGAGAACTGATTCCATGGAGTTATTAGAGCGTCTGTATTATTAGAGCGTCTGTCCCGTAGGCTAGAGGATCTCTCGTTCTGGACACAAAGTTGTCCAATTTCTTGTTGAACCTGGCAGCTAGCAGGTCTAAATCTGGGTTTCCCCATCTCAGACATATGGCCTGAAAGATCTCGGGGTGAAGAGACCACTCTCCTGGTAGCAGCTGCTGACGACTCAGGTAGTCTGCTTGCCAATTTTCTATCCCTGGAATGAAGATTGCAGAAAGGCAAGGTACATGCTCTTCTGCCCATGCCAGGATCCGGTTCACCTCTCTTTGGGCTGCCCGACTGCGGGTGCCTCCTTGGTGATTGATGTAAGCTACTGCAGTAGCATTGTCGGATTGAACCCGAACTGGGTAGCCCTGTAACCTGTATGTCCAGGTTTTGAGGGCTAGATATACCGCCCGGATCTCTAGCACATTGATGGGCAGGATCCCCTGAGTCTTGGCCCAGGTTCCCTGGGTAGAAGCCTCCTCGAATACTGCACCCCAGCCCGATAGGCTGGCATCCCTAGATACCACCTTCCAGGCCACTGGGAGGAAGGACTTTCCCTTCCGTAAATTCCTGGCTTCTAGCCACCAATCGAAGCTGTGGCGTACTTGTGAGGACAGGCGCATGGGTATATCCAGAGCTTGGCTCTTCCTGTTCCAGGAAGCTAAAATATTGCCTTGAAGTAGTCTCGAATGAAACTGGGCGTAAGGGACCGCCTCGAAGGAGGCTACCATCTTTCCCAATAGTCTCATGCAAAGGCGAATAGACGGCCTCTTGTTTGCTTTGACCTTGTGGATCAGGTCTTTCAGAGACTGTATCTTCGGTTCTGGCAGGTATACCCCATTTTGGGCTGTATCTATGATCATGCCCAGGTACACTATCCTTCTTTGGGCCTGGAGAGAGGATTTTTGTAAATTTATAATCCATCCTAAATGCTCCAGGTATCCTACTGTAGTGTGTACAGCGTGACCCAATCCCTCCTTTGACTGATCTATTACTAGTAGATCGTCCAGATAGGCTGTTACCGCAATGCCCCGTGTTCTTAGGTTTGCTAACAGAGGAGCTAGCACCTTTGTGAATACTATGGGCGCGGTGGCTACACCAAACGGCAGAGCCACAAATTGAAAGTGGCGATCTTCTACCGCAAACCTTAGGAATCTTTGGTGAGCGGGGAGGATGGGTATGTGTAAATGTGCGTCCTTGATATCTATGGGCGCCATGAATTTTCCGCCCTTTAAAGTGGCGGCCACGGATCGGATCGTTTCCATTCGAAAATGGCGATCGTTCAGGAACCGATTTAGGGATTTTAGATCCAGGATGGGTCTGACATCTCCATTTGGCTTTGGAATCACAAAGAGGTTTGAGTAAAAACCTGAACCTCGCTCTTTTTGGGGTACGTCTGTAACTACCCCTTGAGCCATTAAGTGATTCAAACCTTTGAAGAAGGATTCTCTTTTTTGTGGATCCTTGGAGAGTCTTGAACCTCGGAATTGAGAAGGTGGGATCTCTCGAAATTCCAGTTTGTACCCTGAGGATATTGTGGATACTACCCAATTGTCCTGGATTTCTGACCACCAAGTCGCTCAGAACTGACAAAGCCTTCCTCCCACTCGGCCGAGCGGGGGCGCCCCTTCACTGAGAGGCTTTGGGGGCTTGCTCATTAGCTCTTGCACCCCACGGCTTCTTGTTCTTCTGAGCTTGCCCCTTGGCTTTTGTGGGCGGCTAAAACAGGCCGCCGCCACTGGTTGGAGTCAGATTTCCCGGGAGCTGGGGAGAGAGAGCGTTTAAAACAAGATCTCTTGTTTTTCTCTCAGGTAAAAGTCGTTTTACCACTTGATATCTTCTGTATATATTTTTCTAAATCTTCCCCAAATAGGCGTTCGCCATGGAACGGGAACTTGCCAACAGCTTTTTGCATGGGGTTTCCGCTGACCAATGCTTAAGCCAAAGTACTCTGCGCATCTGTACCAGCTGGAGTGTAAGGCGTGATGCCTGTATGATAGAATCTCTCATGGCATCCACTGTGAAGCATAAGGCTTTAGGCAAATTTTCCCAATTTCTAGCCTGCTCTGAAGGCAGTTCCTTCAGCCCCTGCTTTACCTGTTGGCTGATGACCTGACACATACCGACTGCTGCTACTGCAGGTTGGGTAATTGAGCCGGCCAAAAGGAAGGAGGATTTCAACTTCCTCTCAGAAGGATCTTTTAAACCCTTGTACATTATCCACCGGACATGTCAGGTTTTTATTTACACAAGAAATAGCCGCAACTACCGCAGGCAGGCTCCATTTCTTTAAAAAAAAAAATTCCCCCATAGGATAAAGAATGTTAAACCTTTTTGGAGGTGAGAAACGCTTATCTGGATGTTGCCAGTTTGCGTATATTAGATCCTCTAGTAACGGATGAACCGGGAAGGAGCATGCACCTTGCAGGGATCTTAATGACCCTAGGGAGGAGACAGGTAATTCCGTTACCTCCGCAGAGGTTAACTTAAATGCACTGCTATAGCATTGTACCTGTGGCCTTAAAATCTGGCTCCTCATCCTCTGCTGATGTAGCCTCCTCCTCCTCATCCTCCTCCCTCAGGTACTTCTGAAGGGAGGTCCAATACTGGAAGAGACCTGCTTCGCTTATTGTCCCTTTTTAGAGGACTTAGTGATTAAGGTAGCAATTTTTTCCTCCAGATTATTTAGGGCAGCTGATAAAGTGTCCTCAGTGACATATACAGGCCCAGGCTTCACTGGGGAAGCCGCCATACCTGACAGAGGTAATGGCTCATCCTGAACAGGTGCATTTAGCAACACAGGAGAGAAAGGTACCGAGTCAGCACAGTTAGAGCCTCCTCTCAGGCGGTGGTGCTTTCTTATCTCTTTTTGTCCGTATTACTTCCCCTGGAAGGCTTACTGTTTAGACAAAATACAAGGTACCTAAATGCATATACTACCGTGTTCAGTTTAGCAAATACATTAAGTATGCAACTTTTAACACATAACTATGCATAACATGGATGTCTTCTAGGAAGTACCCAATCCAACCACATGGAGTCTTACGTCCCTGTATAGCTGCTGTGTTTCTCTGCCAGGAACAAGAGAACTAACGAGCTTGCTTGCTGCTGCAGTGCTTCTCACACTGACAGTCTTTTAAATTTGGCGCCGTTTCTGTGCCTGCGCGCGCCACGTGCCCGCGCACGCCTTCGCCCCCCGCTATGGCGGTGGCCATAGTGAGAGAGGACTCTCATCAGCCCTTGTTCCCACTTACCTGCATCTGCAGGTGTCTGGTCGGCCACCGAAAGGAATCGGGGTGCCCCAGCAAGCTCAGCAGCGGAGGTGACGAGCAGTGTACTTCGCCGAAGCCGACACTGAACAGAGTGAGTTGAGTATATTCAGCTCTTTACTCCCCCCAGTGGTGGAAAAAAAGAAGACATCCACTTTTTGAAAAACGTCCCAACTTAGTTATGGACCTTCTAATCTCACCTTATCCACGCCGCAGGTTTTTCTGCTGAAAGATTTCAGACAGATACCAAACTTCACCCTTCACGGTGGGCTATGTGTGCCAACCTTCAGGGATATGGGTTCCTATTTAAAGGATACCTCTCCCCTGGGCCTTGTACAAGACTCTTACCAGGACTTTATAGCGAAATAGCGAAAGTGCTGGATCTTAGAGCCCAGTCCTCCGAAGAGAGACATTACAGGCGACGCCTCATGGATGAGGCCCGGATCCCATCCAGATTCAGCTCATTTGTAGGCGTCTTGGATGGATCCGAAAGCATAGCTCTTTTACCCCCAGAGGGTCTCTTTGGTAGAGCTTTCCTTTAGCACCTCCTAACGCGTCCAACACCTTTCGACACTGGCGAAAAAACTGAGGTACTTCCCTGATGGGAGGGGTTATATGGAGGGGAACTGTCTTCCATTGGTTGTGCCAGTGTCCAATCACCGCTGGTGACCCTTAACCCATTATGTAATGACTAGCTCTGTGTCCCGTGGTGTACGATAAAGAAAAAAGGGTTCTGCACGAGTTTGGTGAAAATGCAGTGCAATTTGAGCTATACAAATCACACCAGAGACACTGCATGTAAGTTACACAGGAATGTGCTGCAATTCCTGTGCAAATTACATGCTGTTTCCCGCACCACACGAGTGTGAACCCGGGCTAAAAATTATAGTCCAGCAATCTTTTGGCCATCCAATAGATGCAGAGATAAAGTAACAGATTACAAACATTACCAATTTCTCCCTTACTTATTACCATTCCTGTGTGTGTTTTTTTTTTACCAAAATCTTAAGGTTTTTCTTTAGATTATTATGCCAATATACAATACAGAAAGGGTTAGATTATATATTTTCTTTATTATTGTCATGACTAAAAAAATAATATATACAGGTATATTTTTTTGTATAAAAAAAGTTAAATACAATTTCTGGATATGAATCTTATGGTTTTTATATAGCCAGCAGGCAGCGCTTTAGACTTCTTTTAGCGAGCTCTCTGCCTACCACTGTAGTAAAAAAAAAAGAAAAAAAAAAGAAAGAGGATTGAGAGGCGGAGGTGAAAGTTAAAGTGGAACTTCAGTCACCCAATCAACATCATTATCCTCATGCTGCTAGCATTAGTAAATAGATAGTAAAGTTTATCTTTTAGATTATAAGCACACCTCATGCACACTGGACGTTATAAAAAAGCCAGTAACGTTCCCTGTAGAAAGCTATAGCTGTGAAGTGAGTTTTCAGTGTTTTTGTAGCAGCGTTTTTTAGCTTTCTTTTTGCAAAATTATACTCCCATAATAGCTTATGGCTCAAAAATGTTGATAAACACAGCATAGTCGTGTTTTTCAGCTTTATTCAAAGTTAGAGCATTTTTACAGCTCCTCACTAGTTCTGGGGTTTTTTTCCAGCAAGAAAACGCCCCTGCCAAAAACTGTTGATAACAGCCTATACGTGCAAGGATAAATTGCATAACATGCTTGGGAGTTTATTGGCTGCAGAAAAAAACATCCAACGCCAAAAACAGCAGCTTTAAAAACGTCCAGTGTGTATGAGGCCTAACGAGCAGGGCCCTCTGATCCCTCCTGTATTGAATTGTATTGTTAGCTAAGTACACTCTCAAATATGCATGCCTGAGTTAAGGGCAGATGGATTCCAGGAAATAAATGCTACATGAATCATCTGCCCTTACTCAAGATGGCCAAGGCCAGAAATGCTAGAGGGTTGCATTTCAAAGTGATTTCTCAACAAAATAAAGCATGAAGACATGGATGGATGGGGGAGTTTACTTTGAATATTGTTTTTGGTTTGTGGTGCTCAGATGCAGTGAAGATCCACCTTAAAGCAGAGTTCCACCCAAAAGTGGAACTTCCGCTTTAAGGACTCACCCCCTTACATGCCACATTTGGCATGTAATTTTTTTTTTGGGGGGGGGGGAGTGGGTACCTAGTTTTGACAGGTACCCAGCTCCCACTTCTGCTCCAGCCGCCTAGTCGATTCCAACAGAAGTTCTCCTTCTCTCACTCTCTGCAATCTTCTGGGACACGTCCCAGAAGATTGCCCGGCCATTGAGCTGCAGTGCGACTCGTGCATGTGCAGTGCGCACCCGGCTGTGAAGCCACAAGCTGTCACAGCCAGGTGCCCACACTTGTGATGCCGGCACCAGAGAGAACTGAGGGAGAGAACCAAGGGCTCGGGCAGCCGCATCGCTGGACCATGTGTATTTATTAAAAGTCAGCAGCTACACTTTTTGTAGCTGCTGACTTTTAACAAACACAGAACCGAGTGGAACTCCGCTTTAAGCTGGCTAGTTCAGCTGGGACCAGCTGAACATGGATTACTGTGTGTCACTTGATCAACTTCTGTCAAAGTGAAATAGGAAAACTTTAATCGGCAGCTAAGATTCCTCCATCCACCTCATTTGTGTGGATGGAGGATTCTGATGGTTTTTTTTTCCGTTTAACCCGCTGGCAACCTCTGCTGTCTTTTCAGCTAACCCATAACACTTTTGAAGTCCTTTGTCATGAATTAAATATGTATTTGTATGCAAAAAATAAATAAAAATTGTATCCATATAGTAAAACATACTATAACATTCGATTCCCTTTAATCCGCTTTTAAAGCGACATTAGTTGCTTAGAGCATGCCAGGTAAGATGCCTACAAGTGCAGACTGTCAGAGAGTCTCAAATCTGAAAAATCAGCATGTAAAAACAAGGATGTCCAACCCTCCGAATTTATGTTCGTTAACCAAGTCTGTGAATGCCATATAGCAAATCAGTGATAACTGCTGTGTCCTTTAATGTTTAATAGATTAGAACCACAGCTCACAGTCATCCAGAACTTATGCAAGGGTGGAATGCTGAAGAGTCTTTCAGAAGCTGCAGTGCTTGAACAGATAGGAGGTAGGTAGGAGACACAAGGCATCGGATAAGAGGGTATAAAAGCCCTTCTACTGTTGAAGATTGCCATTAAAAAAATGTTCAGGGTCGCTTTAAGTCTGGGTTCACACATATGCAAACACAGACCTCGCATGTGATTCGCACCCGCATTGCTGTGCCGATCACATGCGATGTCTGTGCAATGCGAATTCAGACATACAGTTGTATGGCTGAACACACATTGAAATTGCACAAAAAAGGGGCAGGAACCTTTTTTTTCCCCCGCACTGGAATCGGATCGCATGGGTGTGAACACCCAAGCGATCCGATACCTGTCCAGATTCTGTGTGAACTGATTTGGGGGTGTCATTAACTTTACATTGACACCCGCAGCGGTTCGCAGAGGGCAGCGTTAACTGCCTGCGGGAGAGATGCAATGGGGGAACCCAGGCTAAGGGAGAGTTCTTATTTCATTAAAAATTAAAGTACTACAGCATTAAAAAGATAGTTCACAAGCAAGTTAAAGAGGAAGTAAACCCTGGTGGGTTTTTCTTCCTTTCCATTCCCTGCAAAGTAAAGGCATAAAAAGCTAGTATGCATCGCAAACTAGCACATTATGTGACACTTAGGACCGGTTCACACTGCTGCGATGCGGGAACTCTGCGATTCCACTGCGGGTTCCTACATCGCAAGTTTCCCGGCGGCAGTTCACGCTGTCCTAAGCGAACTGCTGGGTGTGTCAGTTAAAAGTTAGTAACACCCCCAAATCAGTTTGCAGATCGCAGTGCGATCTGCAAACTCAGACAGGCATCGGATCGCATGCGTGTGAACACCCATGCGTTCCGATTCTGCTGCGGACAAAAAAAAGGGTCCTGTGCAAGTTTCATGCAAATTCAGCCATACGATTTGTATGGCTGAAATCTCATCGCACAGAGATCGCATGCGATTTTCACTGCAGTGCGAATCACATCCGAACTCTTGACATCGCAGCAGTGTCTGCTGCAGGCTGCGCCCGTCTTCCTTCCTTGTGAGTCCCCACCCCCTACAGTTAGAATCACTCCCTAGGATACACATTTAACCCCTTGATCGCCCTCTATAGTGTTAACCCCCTTCCCTGCCAGTCACATTTATACAGTCATTTTTATAGCACCGATCGCTGCATAAATGTGAATGGTCCCAAAATAGTGTCAAAAGTGTCCGATGTGTCCGCCGCAATGTCACAGTCGCAATAAAAATCGCATATTGCTACCATTACTAGTAAAAATAAATAAAAATGCCATTAATCTATCCCCTATTTTGTAGACGCTATAACTTTTGCGCAAACCAATCAATATACGCTTATTGCGATTTTTTTTAACAAAAATATGTAGAATATATATCGGCCTAAACTGAGGAAAAAATTTGTTTAAAAAAAAAAAAAAAAGATATTTATTATAGCAAAAAAGTAAAAAATTGTGTTTTTTTCAAACTTGTTACTCTTCTTTTGTTTATAGTGCAAAAAATAAAATCTGCAGAGGTGATCAAATACCACCAAAATAAAGCTCTATTTGTGAATTTATAAAAATTCATTTGGGTACAGTGTTGCATGACCGCGCAATTGTCATTTAAAGTGCGACAGCGCTGAAAACTAAAAATTGGCCTGGGCAGGAAGGGGCTGAAAATGCCCTGTATTGAAGTGGTTAACAGTCACAGAATAGTTACAGAATATAGATATACACATCTGAACTGTAGCAACAACAAACTGCACCCGTAGTTACATAATAAACACCAGAATAATAGACCAGTCTGAATAGAGGTTAACATCGTGGTCAAAAGTGTATGATTTAAAATTCTTAACTGTATACTCATCCTGCCAGGACAACTATATATTCCTTTGTAACTCTTGTTTAATGTATGTTCCTATTTGGCAGTGTCAATATGTTAAAGTGACACTAAACAATAGCCTTAGTCCCCACAAATAATCCATAAAAATAGGATTTTTATAACAGCTTACCTGTAAAATCCTTTTCTTGGAGTACATCACGGGACACAGAGCGACATAGTCATTACTAATGGGTTATATAGATACCGTCAGGTGCTGGCACTGGCAACTTCCAAAACCGGAAGTACCCTCCCCTATATAAGCCCCTCCCATCCGGGAGCACCTCAGTTTTGTAGCAAAGCAATAAGTGTCCCTAAAGAGGGGCGGGAGCTCTGTGTCCCGTGATGTACTCCAAGAAAAGGATTTTACAGGTAAGCTGTTATAAAAATCCTATTTTCTTTCTCGTACATCACGGGACACAGAGCGACATAGTTATTACTAATGGGATGTCCTAAAGCAATGCCAAATGAGGGGGGGGATACACCATATATAAGCTGAGCGCTATCAGACATGAGGATCTTTTGCGGCCTGCAACACACTGCGCCCAAAGGCGACATCCTCCTGACTTCTAACGTCCACCTGGTAGAACCTAGTAAACGTGTGTACCGAAGACCATGTTGCGGCCTTACAGATTTGAGCCAGGGAGGCCTGGTGATGCACTGCCCATGAAGTTCCAACTGCTCTCGTGGAGTGCGCCCTAACTTTGAACGGAGGCGGTCTACTTCTCAGGCCATAGGCTTGTATTATGACCTGTCGAATCTACTTGGCTAAAGTAGATTTTGACGCTGCCTGACCCTTTCTGGGGCCTTCCGGCAGAATAAACAAAGTATCCGTTCTGCGAATCTGAGCAGTGGCTTTTAGATAAGCTTTAACTGCTCTTACTACATCCAAAGAATGCAATAACTTTTCCTCTACCGAAGTAGGTTTGGGGAAAAAAAAAAGAAGGAAGAACCACATCTTGGTTCAAATGAAACCTCGATACCACCTTAGGAAGAAAGGCTGGATGAGGACGTAACACTACTCTGTCCTTATGGATAACCAGATATGGCTCCTTACAGGACATAGCTGCTAATTCCGATACTCTTTTAGCCGAACAAATGGCTACTAGAAAAATCAATTTCCTGGTGAGAAGCACCAAGGAAATATGCTGTAATGGTTCAAATGGTTGTTTCTGTAGAACCGACAGAACCAAGTTTAGATCCCATGGACATATGGGAATATTAACCGGAGGACTAATACGCCTCACTCCTTGTATAAAGGCTTTGACTAGTGAATGCGAAGCCAAGGGCCTTTGAAAAAATATTGACAAGGCCGAAATCTGACCCTTGATAGTACTCAAGGCAAGCTTCCTATCTACAGCCCACTGTAGGAAGTCCAGAATCCTACCTATTACGTGCTTATGTGGATGCCATTTCTTGGCCTCACACCACGCGATGTACGCCTTCCAGATTCTACAGTAGATCTGCCTGGATACCGGCTTCCTGGCATTGATCATGGTAGATACCACAGCATTAGAGAGCCCTCTCTTTTTTAGAATGTGGGCTTCAATAGCCAGGCCGTCAAACCTAGGGCTGGTAAAGAAGGGTGGTATATCGGTCCTTGCGAAAGCCGGACGACGTGGGAGAGTCCAAGGACTCCCCACTGAAATTTTACAATCTCCGCGTACCACGCTCTTCGGGGCCACGCTGGAGCCACCGGAATCACTGGTTTCTTTTCTACCCTGATTCTGCGGAGTAATCGAGGTAACCATTGTGGCGGTGTGAATGCATATATCAGCTTGAACTGATCCCAAGGGAACACTAGGGCATCCGAGCCGCAAGCTAGGGGATCCCTTGTCCGAGAGACAAACCTGTCCCCCTTTGCGTTGAATCTGGATGCTAGAAGATCTACATCCGATGTTCCCCACCACTGACATATTGTCCAGAAAACCTCGGGGTGAAGGGACCCTTCCTCTGGGCCTAATTGCTGGCGACTTAGAAAGTCCGCCTTCCAATTCTCCACTCCTGGAATGAATACCGCAGATATGGCTGGGACATATTTTTCTGCCCATTTCAGGATGTAATTTACTTCCCTCTGGGCTGCACGACTCCTGGTGCCCCCCTGATGATTGATATATGCCACTGCTGTGGCATTGTCTGATTGAATTCTGACAGGGGACCCTTGGAGTTTGGATGTCCATGCTACTAGGGCATACCGGGCTGCTCGTATCTCTAAGAGATTGATGGGCAGGGCCTTTTCTGCATCCGACCATCTGCCCTGGAGAGACTATTGCTCCAGTACTGCTCCCCAGCCTATAAGGCTGGCATCTGTAGTGACCACCTTCCAAGAAATCGGACTGAAGGATTTCCTTTTCTCCAGATTCTGGGGAACCAACCACCAATGGAGGCTCTTGCGAACGGAAGGGGACAAGGACATTGTAAGTCTCGGGCCTGAACTTTTTTGTTCCAGGCTGACAGTATGGCCCCTTGCAAATTCCTTGAATGGAATTGACCGTAGGGTACTGCTTCGAATGATGCCACCATTTTTCCCAGCAGCCTCATATACAGGCGTATGGACGGCTGTCTTTTTTGTACCCACTAAGTGGATCAAATCTTTCAAAGACAACACCTTTCCTCGAGGCAAGAATATTTTTCTCTGGCCTGAATCCAACCTTAGCCCCAAGTATTCCAGACTTTTGACTGGTTTTTAGGGCTGACTTGTCTCGGTTGATAATCCAACCGTGAGATTCCAGATACTTGATCGTCTTGTGAACGACCACGTCCAGTTTTTTCACTGAGTGGTCTATCAGCAACAAGTCATCCAGATATGTCATTATCATTACACCTTGTGTTCTTAGATTGGCCAATAAAGGGCCAGAATTTTTGTAAACACTCGTGGTGCTGTGGCCAAACCGAAGGGTAAGGCTCTGAACTGAAAATGGCGCCCTTCTACTGCAAAGCGTAGAAATTTTTGGTGGACTGGAAAGATGGGAATGTGCAAATAAGCATCTTTGATGTCGATCGTGGCTAACCAATCCTCCCCTTGTAGGGCAGTGGCCACCGATCGGATCGACTCCATCGGAAAGTCCTGATATACAGGAATTTGTATAGCCCTTTTTAGAATTAATATGGGCCTCCCGTCCGCGTTTGCTTCGGGACTGTAAAGAGGTTTGAGTAAAACCCGAACCCTCATTCTTCCAGGGGAACCTCCATAATTACTCCTTGGAGCAATAGTTGTTCTAGTGCCAACAGGAGGGACTCTCTCTTCCGGGGATCCCTTGGCACGTTTGACCTCAAAATGGGAAGGAGGAGAGTCTTTTAACTCCAAACTGTATCCCAAACCTACTGCGGAGAGCACCTATCTGTCTTGATCGTGTCCCGCCAGGTCTCTTGCGAACAACTGGAGTCCTCCCCCCACCCGACTGAGTGGGGGCTTCAATGAATTTAACTTTGGGGGAGGTTTTGTACCTCCCCTGACCCAGGGTTTCTCATTACCCTGCTACTGTCCCTGTTTTTTACCCCCGGGATTTGACCGAGGAGGCCGTCGGAACTGTTACACAGCCGATGCCCCAGGGACTGGAGAAGCAGGCCTCTTAAAGAGGGACCTCTAACTCTGCTTTTAACCGGCAAGAGCGTATTTTTACCGCTGGAAATTTTCTGGATATATTTGTCCAGGTTTTCCCTGAATAAGCGTTCACCATGAAATGGGACGCTAACCAGCCATTCTTTACAGGGAGCTTCAGCAGACCAGTTTTTGAGCCATAGGAGCCTACGCATATGTACTATAGACAGCGTAAGGCGGGAGGCCTGATGGACTGAATCCTCTATGGCGTCAACCGCAAAGCCTAAGGCTCTAGGTAGATCAGCTAGGGCAAAGCCTGCTGATCTGTCAAGTCCCTCAAGACCTGTTTCAACTGATCCTTCACTGCTTAGCAGACCCCAATAGCTGCTACTGCTGGTTGTATCACCAAGCAGATTTTCATAAGGACTCCAATCTTTTATCTATTGGGTTCTTGAACATTTGGACATTATCCACTGGACATGTCAGTGATTTATACATACAAGAGGATGGCTGCGTCCACTGTAGGGACCTTCCATTTTTTTTTTTTTTTTTTGATGAACTTATCCTCCATGGGATAGACCACCGGAAATCTCTTGGGGGAATAAATATTTTCTCAGGACGTTCCCAATCCTGGTAAATGAGCCCTTTCAGTAAAGGGTGAAGTGGAAAAGAACAAACAGTCTGGGGGCTTCTAGCGACCCCAACGAGGATACAGTAGTGGTTGATGGTTCCGCAAGGTGCATTTTTAAATGCTGATCGGACCATGTTAGTCAGAGACTGAACCCATAATCTTTCAGCTTGAGATGCTGAGAAAAAGGTTCCCCCACTGTTGATTCCTCTATAACAGAATCAACCTCATCCTGATCCCCTTCAGGCAGGTCGATCCCTGTATGGGACTGTAGCTCTGCTAACAGGCACTCTGAAGGAGGAGACGGAGATCGGGCGTGCTTTCCCTGACAGGGAGGCAGCGATAAATGTTGACAATCTCTCTCTAATCCTCCCAGAGCTGAGGAAAAAACCTCCTCTGTTACATACACAGGAGCAGGTGAACTGAGGACAGCCACAGTACCAAGTACCCCTGCGGGGTCTCTACGGTCACTTACCTCTGAACTTCAGGGGAGACTGGTGCAGCAGGAGTATGCCCAAGATCCTCTGAGCCCGATGAGACCCCCTTCGCTTCCTGGAAGATTCAGTTCCGGAGCTTCTGGACGGCATATTCCTAAGCCTAAAGCTGAGGTATTCCAGCCGTAATACACCACTTTTACTGAGAATAGTCTAGCACAATTGCTGCTATATCACAGTTGGTGTCTACTAATGTGCCTTTCTAGGGGATGCCTGTATCAACCGCTTGCTGTATGCCTTTAAATGTTGCCAGCTCTGTCTCTGTACTTCATAGCCAGCTCACTACAATATTGTGGTTTTTTTTTTTTTAAAACTGCTGGGACGCCTGCACATGCGCAGAAGCGCTGCGGCGCGCACAGAGCGTCATCCCCCAGGCTCCGCCCCCTTTCCCGGCTCACCTCTATATATAGAGGCACAGGCACGTGCACGCGCACGCGCGCGGCCACGTGCGCCTTCGGCGCTAATTTCAAATATGGTAACAAGGGACAGGAGCCAGGGCCCCTCTTTGCCGGGGGATGGACGAGCACTGCAACATGGCAGAGGAAGCAGTTTCCTATAAGAGAACTCCCCATCTGCCTGGACTTTGCTCTGCTGAGAAGAAGCTAGTCCACATGACAAGAAAACATTCCACAGCGGCCTCTAGTGGACAAACACAGGTACCGCAGTCTAATATATTAAATATATAAAAAATTTTTTTTTTTTTTTTTTTTTTTTTTTTCTTGACCACCATTAAAAATTATTACATTTTTTTTAGTAGTTACAGGCATGCACAGAATTTTGCGGGAATACCATTAGGTAACAGACAGAAAGACAAATTAGGCTTGGGGGTCCCCCAATAGAACCAAGTTCCTGGGGGCCCCCACTTACCTGTTCCCCGCCGCAGGACTTTGTTTGGTCCACAAAAAGCCCAAACTTCACCTATCACGGCAGGCATTGTAATCAAACCTTCAGGGACCGGGTTCCCAAGGATTCCACTCCCCTGGACCTGTATAGCACCCTGCACAGAAAACATCTTGGTCGTGGGTATGACCAGAGCTCTGGATCCCAGGGTCCAGCTCTCCTAAGAGAAGCATTACAGGCAAAACCTTGCTCTTCTCTGCAAGGCCCGGGTACCGACCGTTTAGCTATGAAGCTTTTTTGGTCGGATCCGGAATAGCTTACTGAGGCCCAAAAGAACCTGTACGCAAGCTCAGTGAAAAACACATGTTTCTTCTTGGCCAACACCTTAGACACTGGCAAAAAACTGAGGTGCTCCCGGATGGGAGGGGCTTATATAGGGGAGGGTACTTCCGGTTTTGGAAGTTGCCAGTGCCAGCACCTGACGGTATCTATATAACCCATTAGTAATGACTATGTCGCTCTGTGTCCCGTGATGTACGAGAAAGAAAATCCGCTACTTAATGGTCCTGTAATCTATTTTCCATTAAATCAGTGGTTCTCAACCTGGGGGTCGAATGACAATTTGCCAGGGGTCATCGAATCCTGGGCTGTTCCTGAAGCCCGCGCTGCTCTCCCAGCCGCCCATTCAGTTTACGGCATCGCTGGGGGGCAGAGACTAGAGGTCAGATGACTGGTGAGGAAGGGGGAGGGGCTGGAGGAGACCCCATCTCCTGATTTCGGCATAGGGGTCACTGCTACGAGACACCACAAAGTCAGAGACACAATGAAGCCGGAAACAGTGAGTAACACTTCATGTGATTATAGTTGCCATTACAGTTCTCAGATCAGCAGATGACCTTGATCAAGAGCACCTAAGTTGGCCGATCAGAACTCTCTCCCCAGCACTGCCACTCATCCCACCCCCATCAAGCACTGCCACTCATCCCAACTCCCCGCCAGCACTGCCATTCATCCCATCCCCCCCTCCCTCCCCACCAAGGAGTAAGAGAAGGAGTAAAATTAGAGAGGACATGGAAAGGAGAGGAAAAGGGGGAGGAACAAAGAAAAAGGGAAAGAATAATGCCGCGTACACACGATCGGAATTACCGACAACAAAACCGTGGTTCCTTTTTCCGTCGCATGTTGGCTCAAACTTGTCTTGCACACACACACTGTCGCACAAATTTTGCTTGGAAATTCTGATGGTCAAGAACGCGGAGATGTAGAACACTATGACCAGCTGAGAAAAATTAAGTACAATGATTCCGAGCACGCGTCTAATTGATTCCGAGCATGCGCAGCACTTTTGTGCGTCGGAAATGGAGACACACACGGTCGGAATTTTCGACAAGAACTTTTGCCGTCGGAAAAATCGAGAACCTGCTCTCAATCATTTGTTGTTGGAAATTCCGACAGCAAATGTCCGGTGGAGCCTACACACGGCCGGAATTCCTGACGAAAAGCTCTAATCGAACATTTGTTGTCGGAAATTCCGACCGTGTGTACGCGGCATAAGAGAAAGAACAAGAAAGACGGCTAGAGAGGGATGGGGGAAAAAAAAAAGAAATTAGGAGAGAGATAAAAGAACAAAGAGAAAGAGTGGTACGTCCTAAAATGTACCATAAGGGTTTTAATACTGTACGAGTGGAAGGGAGCGCTAAATGTCCGTGGATTAGGGGCGCAATATACTGTACTTGTCTTGCCTTAGGTGCTGATAACCCATGCTATGAAAATAATTTTACTTGGGAAATGTTATCAAGGGGTCACAACACTAGAAGGTTGAGAACCACAGCATTAAATCATTCCATTGCAGTGTTTTCTGCCTCCTTGTAATTACCTCCATTAACTTCCAAACATCTGCTTTTCCCCCTCATCTTCATTTGCTTGGAACAAGCAGTGCGATAGTTGCAATCACCTGCACTGCTCTATTCACACTAAAAATCCCATAGTTCCTAGTCCATAGTCAATCTCAGGATTGAGCAAGAGTGGGTAGCTCCATTCCTACACAGTGGGACTATGAAGACAAATGTAATCACCCTCTAACTGGAAGACAGATCGTGGCAAAAAAAAAAAAAAAAAAAGAATTTGGAGGCTGAAAAGCAATAGGGGTGTTTTTTTAAGTTAGGAATACATACCCAAATTGATTTTTTTTTTTAAACAGTTTGGCGTCACTTATACAATACAATTCATTGTCTTTGTCACAATGCTGATAGATGGATTGAAATTCAGCCGGCCAAATTTTCAATCTATCTATGGCTGCTCATGATTGACTTTGAACGAGACTGTTGGAAAACTGGTCGATCAGTTGTCATAGCTGCTGAGCAGTGTATTCTGGCATCGGAGAAGTCCTTGCTGGCAGAATACAATGGCACAGGGGAGGATTCCACCATCCACCTGTCCACCAATTCCCCCATCCATGTGTGGATGAAGGAATCTGTTTGTTTTTATCAATCAGTAGCTGATCGCAAAAAAAAAAAAACACAAAAATATTACATGTTAGTTATAATACAATTAGTCATATGGACTTATTTAATCAAGCCCTTGAAACATTGGTAACCCATATTGAATTTTACGTATGTGAGAACCCACTCCTTATAAAAGATTTTGTGCCTGTCTTACAGCAGTTTCTGTGATGATCTTTGTAACTACAACTTCAGAGGTGTCCATAAAATGACTGAAACTAGACTGTATTGGTCATCAGTTGCTGAGAAAGCAGGCAGATCAATTAATGTACAAAGAGGGGAGGGCACCCAACACCCTTGTGTTATTCTTAGAAGTATCATATATAATTGTCAGGTGTGGCTTCTCTCTTAGTTTCCTGAGTCAGCTAAAGTCTCTTCAAAAGAGTACGGGACACACCAAGCAATCTGTGTAGGAAATACAGCCAAGATCTTAGAGGTCACTAATCTCAGCTGCCTTCATGTGGTTGGGGTTGGCTGCATCAACATTAGGTGTGGACCTTACAGCATTTGGAGAAATGAGCGTCTAGAGGCCAGGGTTTCACCCCGGTCATGATCTGTGCCTGACCTTGACAGAACTCTATAATTTAAAGCAATGTCTGCCCATCAAATCACTAGCTTGTCCCAACGTAAAAATCTGTACACAACTAAATTGCAATGTCTAGATCGCTTAAATAGTCTGAACTATATAGGTGGTTTAAGTTATAAAGTATCATAAAACTATAGTAAATATACAGGAAGAGCTATTGTTACATAAGGGCATTATTCAGCAATCTTTCACATACATATATAAAAATACAACTAGAACAAAGATCATCAGCTTTAGCTTAAGAGCCGGTTCACACAGGGGCGACTTGGGATCCGACTTGAAGTCGCCCCAAGTCGCGCAACATGTCAAATTCCATGTTAGTCAATGAGACCCGTCTTAATGTACACTACTGAAGTCGTTCCGACTTCAGAAAAGGTTCCTGTACTACTTCAATCCAACTTCTAGGCGACTTGTACCCATTAATTTCAATGGAAGTCGCCTCCAAAGTCAGATCATGTCTTAACTGAAGCAACAATACAGGAAGAGAGAATCGTTTTCTCAGGCAAACCCCTCCCTCCCATAGAGCTTATTGTTGTTTGATTGGCCACTGGAAAGTCGCCTTTCCTGGAGGCGACTTGAAGTCGCATTGTAAGTCGCGCTGTGGTGCGCGCTCAGGTCGCCTCACAAAGTCGTGGCCAGAGTAGTGTTGCCCCTGTGTGAACCGGCTGTAACTGTATTAAAAAAATATTTGACCAGTTTCACACTGTTCTCTGCTGACCGGATATAGTCAGACCAGTATCATTTTGTCACAAGCAATGTGTTAATAATAAACAATGGACGCCCATGTCAGATGGTTCTGATTATTCACAAAAAACAATTAGATAGCTTGTATAGTGCCAGCTAAACAAGCAGTTTATCCCCAGCTATAATGCTAGGATGAAAACAAAAATGGGGAGGACAGCCGCACTCCAATCCAACGTATGTTTATTGAGGAAAGAAAGGCACTACAAAAACCAGCATAAACCAGGACAGCTGACGCGTTTCACACTTGTTCAGTGTTTACTCATTCTCATCTTCAATGAACATACGTTGGATTGGAGTGCGGCTGTCCTCACCATTTTTGTTTTCATTGCTATGTGCATTGCCGGCACCCTTGGTCTCAGAGAGAAACATCTTTCCAAAACGTAATCTGCCTGGAGCGGCAATTTTTGGTCTTTATAATGCTAGGGTCAGTGAAAGTGAAAGTAAAAGAAAATTCCAAACTTTGGGATGAGGGGAAATCTTCCAATGGGGACACTAATTCTGGGGACCTAGGGGTCCCCAAACATTCCCTTAAAAGGGATTGTAAACCCTCATGTTTTTTCACTTAAATGCATCCTATGCATTAAGGTGAAAAAACACCTGGCAGTGACCGGCCCCTCAGCCCCCCCCCCCCGGTTTACTTACCAGAGCCCTGGAATTTCACCCGGAGACGAGGTCTTCCTCTGCCCGTGGTTCTACGCTCTTGATTGGATTGATAGCGGCGTAGCCACTGGCTCCCGCTGCTGTCAATCAAATCCAATGAAATGGGGGGCGGGGCCAAGTCATACATTCGGCGGCTATGGATGCGAAATGATGGACTCGGGAGCGCGCCCGCAAGGTATCCCCCCCGGGAGAGCGCTTCTCCTAGGGGGTTATCTGCAGAGAGGAGGAGCCGCGAAAACCACAGAGGGGCCCCAGAAGTCGGTATTCGGGGGCCACTCTGTGCAAAACGAACTGCACAGTGGAGGCAAGTATGATAAGTTTGTTATTTTTTTTTAAACGTGAAGCTTTACAAAATCGCTTTAATTTGTGAAGATTTCCTCTCACTTCCTGTTTGGCTATAAGACAGGACATGAAGGGAAATATCCCCACTGAGACACAGATAACAAAAAATATGATGGGTTATACTTATAACCCTCCCTTGCTCTATCCATAAATGAAAAAAATGTTTTGCCTATAGTTCTACTTTAAGGCATGGGAAATAAAGGATATCCTGAATCTATCATTACAAGTAAGAACCACATATTTATCAGAAGACAGTATGTTTATAATAGTGTTTCTCCATTTATGAAAGTGATGGTTTTTAAATGAATAGATAGAAATGCACAGAATCTAATAGTTCCTTGTGTAAGATGCGGTGGCTTAAACATTAACTATGCATGACTGGGCCAGACGCTGAATGACTACATCTACCCACGTGCTTGTTAACCTATAAAATGGCATGCTCAGTCCAAGTATGAGTCCTATAGAGGACCTGTCTGAACAGAAATAAGAGAGCTGTCACTGCTAACCGGAATTTGAAAGCCAGAAGCTCCAGTGCCATCATCCTTACTTCACGCCTTAGCTGACCTGAATAAGGATGCAATCATTCAAGTGTCAGGACCCCTTTAAGGCACATATTTGTTCAGTGGTCACAGCTTCTAAACCTCATCCTAAAGGAGGTTCTTTTTAGGGTAACCACGGAATTTAGAGTGACTATCACGTTCGAACAACGAATGGACTCACTATAGGGCAATGCAGACTTTAGCAGAAATTTCTCTCAAATGAAGGCGCCAGTTTGGAAAACATTCCTCTCCATTTTTGCAACTCACCTCTTTTAATAAAGCTGCCCTTTAATAAATGAAGCCTGATTTCCATGGATGACAATGCGGTTTGCTGCTTTTCTACTTAAAAGGGGTTGTAAAGCTTCGTGTTTTTTACCTTAATGCATCCTATGCATTAAGGTGAAGAAACACCTTGCACTCTCGGGCCCCCCAGAGCCACGAAACTCCTGGGCTCGTTCCCGCAATGGTTTCCCTCTGCTTGAGGCAGCTCGTCATTGGAGATTGATAGCAGCACAGCCATTGTCTTGTGCTGCTGTCAATCACATCCAATGACGTGGAGCACCAGGGGACGGGGCCGAGTGATACAGTCGGCAGCTATAGCTGCCGGCTGTATCATGGGAGTGCGCTCGCAAGCTAACCCTCTTGGGAGAGAGCATCCCATGAAGGGGGTTAGCTATTGCGGGGAGGAGCCGAGACAGATGCAGAGGGAGCCAAAAAAAAAAAAACAGGATCGGGGCCACTCTGTGCAAAACAAACTGCACAGTGGAGGCAAGTATAACATGTTTGTTATTTAAAACAAAAAACGAAGCCATACAACCCCGTTAATCTGTATATCTGTTCCATGTCAGCAACATGTAAATTTACCAAAGAAACCAGATTAGTGCAACAGCCAGGCAACTAGGATTTTCATAAAAGGATGCAAGCAATAGCAGTGTTCATATTCTTTCAGTAGAGGTCTCCCTTTTAGATTGCAAGCCCCCTTTTCTGTATCCTCCACATCAACAGTTATTTGTAGAGGATACCAAAAAGAAAGTACCATAGCTTTTTTTCTGGGCCTTGTGCATCCCTAAGCCACCTAATCTTGAATGTGATTTGATAAGATGAAAAAAAAGTCTCAATACTTACATCCCGATATCCTTCCTCTATATCTCCAGATATATCCCCTGCAAGGTCTCTGCATCCAGCTGGACAGTACCTGCTGCAAGCACAAAGAAACGAACAGTACAGTCACACGCATTTTTTAAATGAAAGGCAATACAACAGGATGAAAACATTACAGGTTGCTTTGGTTGACAACAGTGGTCTCCAAACTGCAGCCCTTTATCAGGCTATTGGGACACTATTCCTCCCCTTGATGCAAGGCGCTATTCCTTCTACGCCAACAATGAGACATAATTCCTGTCCATGATGCCAACAATAGGGCAATATTCCTACCACTGACCCCAACAATGGGGCACCATTTTTCCCCACCGGCACCAACTGCAGGGCCCTATTCTTCCCACTGATACCAATGATTGGGCACTATTCCTTGTCCTGATACCAACAATGCGGCACTATTCCTCCCAGTGACACCAGTGATTGGGCACAATTCCTTTGCCTGATACGAACAATAGGGGACTATTCCTCCCAATGACACCAAGGATGGGGCACTATTTCTTCCCCTAATACCAATAATAGGGCAATATTCCACCCACTAATACCAATGATGGGGCATGGTTTACTCCCAATTTGATGCCTTTTTCTACTCACACTGGCCACAATCCAGCCCCCTCAAAGTCTGAAGGACAGTAAACTAGCTCTTTGTTCATGAAGTTTGGAGACCCCTGTTCTACAATCATCAATGAAAAAGAATTCTGGACATCAAATAAGGGGCTACATATCAGTATCCATATGAAATGATAATAAACATTCCTGTTCATACAACATCATTAATACCAGTTAGTAAATCATAAAGCCTAAATATATGAAAATAGCACACACAAGTTACATATGGAAATAGTTGCTTTACTGATTATTGCTAAAACAATGCTTATATGGTATGCAAATCTTTCTGAACTGTAGAACAGTACACGGAACATAATCCTTACCTGAACTCTTTCTCTATGTAATGGTTGGAACGAGCCAGGCAGGTGATCAAATCTGTTGTTGAAATGTTCATAAAATAACAAAAATGATAATTAATAATATATAAAAATAAAATTAACATTATATTTAATGTCGGAATAAATAAACCAAGCCGCACACCGATGACATCACCGATGTTAAAATCGACTTTATTACAACATCAAGAAGGTTCATATGATCCCGCCTGTCCTCCTCCCACTCACCCAAAGAAGTGCTTAGTCAGAGGATCAAAGTGAGATGAGTGTTTGGAGCATTGTGTTTTATTTGCTGTAGCCATTATATTTTATATGAATACAGTTGTGCTCATAAGTTTACTTACCCTGGCAGAATTTATGATTTCTTGGCCATTTTTCAAAGAATATGAATAACACAAAAACTTATCTTTCACTCATGGTTAGTGTTTGGCTAAAGCCATTTATTATCAATCAACTGTTGTATAGAGAACAGGATGAGGCTGGGGTGGACTATGTTGGCACCTTATGCTAACTGACAACCAGTTAAGAGTAAGTAGTAAAAAAGGGGGGTTTTATTACAAAAATATATAAAGAAACAAATATTTTGACATTTCATAGAAATAGTAGTAATTCCGTGACATTTCCATGTATCATACCATTACAAACAATGGACCAGAATACAACTGTACATACATAAATTGTGCTCTACATGTTTCACGTTGTGATTCAAAAACAGAATCTGCTTCTTCAGGAGCTATGTATATATGTATGGATTTTCAATGGACATAGAATGAAAGATTAAGTTGTCACGTAACTATGAAATGAAATAGAAGAAAACATTATAAGCAAAATTCTCAATTTCAGATTACCTTTACCCCTGCTTTTATGTCCCGAGTGGTAATACCCACTCCCTCATGACATAACGGGAATTTATGGTTCGCGGCCTGTCCCCTCTGGTTCAGCACCTTTGGTAAGACTGTATGATATGGCGCACATCTATGGCCAAGGTTGGCCTGGTGTTTTATACTAAAATATACTATTTATATCCACTACAATTTTGCTTATAATGTTTTCTTCTATTTCATTTCATAGTTACGTGACAACTTAATCTTTCATTCTATGTCCATTGAAAATCCACACACATATATATATATACACACACACACACACACACACACACAGCTCCTGAAGCTCCTGTTTGTAATGGTATGATACATGGAAATGTCACGGAATTACTACTATTTCTATGAAATGTCAAAATAATTGTTTCTTTATATATTTTTGTAATAAAAACCTAGTTTTTTACTACTTACTCTTAACTGGTTGTCAGTTAGCATAAGGTGCCAACATAGTCCACCCCAGCCTCATCCTGTTCTCTATACAACGTCTAATGGGACGAAGGCACCATTTATATATATATATATATATATATATATATATATATATATATATATATATATATATATATATATATATATATATGAAATGGTCAGCCCAACCAAAACTGTTATTTTAGTTATGAGATGGTTATGTGGAGGTCAGTGGGTTGATTCATCCGTTGGATGCTTATTTTTTCTTTGGGTAGCCCTGTAACGAGATCTCCAATGGACTTCCTGACTCCAAAGAGCTTTATTCTTCCTAATGCAGCAAAAAGGAAGAATCTCTCTCTGTTAACCATTTCCTGTCATTTAAGTTTAAACCTTGTTGCAGACAATAGATGATGGTCTGACAACAGGCAGGTTTCCTACAAAATATTCTGCCATAAATAGTCACGCTTGGACCTCCCTGGCTCACATGTTAATGCTCAGAGGGAAAACAAGGGAGCGTTTTTCCAGGTACTTCCAGCAACAGTTTACCTTGGGAGAAAATTATTGACCAGGAGAACCCAACTCAACCTATATACAGCATCTCACATAAGTGAGTACACCCCTCCTATTTTTTGTAAATATTTTATTATATCTTTTCATGCATCAACACTTAAGAAATTACACTTTGCTACAATGTAAAATTAGTGAGTGTAAAGCTTGTACAACAGTGTAAATTTGCTGTCCCCTCAAAATAACTCGCACAACCATTAATGTCTAAACCGCTGGCAACAAAAGTGAGTACACCGCTAAGTAAAAATGTCCAAATTGGGCCCAACTAGCCATTTTCTCTCCCTGGTGTCATGTGACTCGTTAGTGTTACAAGGTCTCAGGTGTGAATGAGGAGCAGGTGTATTAACTTTGGTGTTCTCGCTCTCACTCTCTCATACTGGTCACTGGAGGTTCAACATGTCACCTCATGGCAAATAACTCCCCGAGGATCTAAAAAAAATTATTGTTGCTCTACATAAAGATGGCCTAGGCTATAAGAAGATTGCCAAGACCCTGAAACTGAGCTGCAGCACGAAGGCAAAGACCATACATCGGTTTAACACGACAGGTTCCACCCAGAACAGGCCTCGCCATGGTCGACCAAAGAAGTTGAGTGCAGGTGCTCAGCGTCATATGCAGAGGTTGTCTTTGGGAAATAGATGAGTGCTGCCAGCATTGCTGCAGAGGGTGAAGGGGTGGGGGTTCAGCCTGTCAGTGCTCAGACCATACGCCGCACACTGCATCAAATTGCTCTGCATGGCTGTTGTCCCAGAGGGAAGCCCGCAAACAGTTTGCTGAAGACAAGCAGACTAAGGACATGGATTACTGGAACCATGTCCTGTGGTCTGATAAGACCAAGATAAACTTATTTGGTTCAGATGGTGTCAAACGTGTGTGGCGGCAACCAGGTGAGGAGTACAAAGACAAGTGTGTCTTGCCTACAGTCAAGTATGGTGGTGGGAGTGTCATGGTCTGGGGCTGCATGAGTGCTGCTTGGCACTGGGGAGCTACAGTTCATTGAGGGAACAATGAATACCAAACACGTACAGTGACATACTGAAGCAGAGCATGATCCCCTCCCTTTGGAGACTGAAGGGATAACAACCCCAAACACCTCCAAGACGACCACTGCCTTGCTAAAGAAGCTGAGGGTAAAGGTGATGGACTGGCCAAGCATGTCTCCAGACCCAAACCCTATTGAGCATCTGTGGGGCATCTTCAAACAGGATGTGGAAAAGCGCAAGGTCTCTAACATCCATAAGCGCCGTGATGTCATCATGGAGGAGTGGAAGAGGACTCCAGTGGCAACCTGTGAAGCTCTGGTGAATTCCATGCCCAAGAGGGTTAAGGCAGTGCTGGAAAATAATGGTGGCCACACAAAATATTAACAATTTGGGCCCAATTTGAACATTTTCACTTAGGGGTGTACTCACTTTTGTTCCCAGCTGTTTAGACATTAATGGCTGTGTGTTGAGTTATTTTGAGGAGACAGTAAATTTACACTGTTATACAAGCTGTACACTCACTACTTTACATTGTAGCAAAGTGTAATTTCTTCAGTGTTGTCACATGAAAAAATATAAAAATATTTACAAAAATGTGAGGGGTGTACTCACTTTTCTGAGATACTGTATGTCTTTCCTGCAGACTATTCTACCATATCCGGTGAAGAGAGCACCCACAGGGCTCCAACAGACCTGCAAGGGTAGTTAGATGTGCATGCAGTCCACATCATGCATCAGGAGAGAAATCATGTTCTATTGGAAAAACGTTTGTTTATGGAGGATAGGAAGAGATGAAAACACCAGTACTGTTTATTTCCAAGGAAAAGAACAGCAGTGGGCAAATTTGGCTGAAAACAGTCACATTAGGAAACTGTCACCACAGGTCTATGGGTACCTATACACATACAAACAGTTCACAATTTTGCTGTAAGCAGCCAGATCAGGGGAACTTCATGCACAGCCTGTGGGCAACTTTACAGCTGCACTCATTAAAAGGGATCATTCACACTAGCCTGCACAATAAAAAGCAGCATTTCACCATGTGGGCTAGTGTTCAGCACCGAGCAGTGATGCGTATTTCAGTGCATCGCACGTTTTTTTCCTTTGACCTTTTATTGAAGTCAAGTGTCACATAGCGCCATCCAAAACATTGCAGAAAAATGTAGCATGCGTGCATTTTTCCATACATCACACCAGCATTGTTGTGTGAATGGGGCACAAAGAAAATAAGCAGGCATCTGCATTTTTCTCAAGCATATACCCTAATGGACCGTACACACGATCCGAAAATCAGATGACAGATCGTCCGACTTTTTACGCTTAATAGTCGCAAGTAGAAATTGAATAGGTTACTAAAGTCACGAAAAATCTTGCACGACAGAAGAAAAAAAAACAAAAAAATCGGAAGTGTTGTATGTATTTGTATTGTATTTTCGGACGACAACTATACTGATGAACGAAAATCGCACGATCTGGTATCGTAAGAGGAAAATTTTCGTGCTTGTCCGATCGAATAATATCGTGTGAAATGTCGTGATCGGCTCTCAATAGCTCTGTACTAACGATCGCGTCGAAAGCGGCATTTTTCGTCCGATTTTCGGATCGTGTGTACGGCCATTAAACTACATGCACTTTCCATTTCAGGTGTACAGATTTAGTAGGATGGTCTGTTCCCTCGATGATCACTACACAATAATTACATATTAAGTGCCAGCTGCTATAGTTTAAGAATCCAGAGAGAGGTTTTTACCTGGATGATCACTGCTGGCAAAATTTATTAGGAATCCTCTTCCAGATATGTGGATCCTGCTTTCGAAACGTATGATGGCTTCATTGCTGTCCAGATAGAGATCTTTAGCAACATTATTCTGATTACCACAATAGCTAGCTGCAATAAAAATACATATTTCATTAGTCTATATAGCCATTATAAATTAAAGTAAAATACTACATGATCACATCTTTATGTCCTAATATTAGCAAAATGAGTCTTTCTTGGCTCAGTTCCGTCCCACCCCACCCTCTACTCTAGACAGGGAGGTTACTGTTCACGTTAAATCCAGTAGGGAAGCTTGCGAGTTGGGAAAGTCAAACTAGAGACTTTTAAAGTGGAGATCAACATTTCCGGTTCGCTTTGTGATTTCTGTGTTCGGATGCATTTATCCATGTGCCTCTTCATCTCAATTGAGGACATATATGTTCTGGTGCATTTTGCCGAGTTCAAGGTGCATTCCATACAGGAAAAAAAAAAAGAAGGTTCTACTTTTGCTGACGCCACTGGTGAAAACTGGGGCCATTAAAATCCATGTTAAACACTTCCATGCATTTCTGATGCGGAATAAAAAATGCACTGCACTGCATCTGGCATGAACTAGTTCTTTAATTCAGCTGCCGAAATTTCTGGATCTACTTGACTTCGACATGCAGGTTCAGTGAAGGTCAACAAATGATTTATTAACTACTACACACTTTGGCCCCATACACACTATTAGATTTTCAGCAGATTTTGGTCTTCAGATTTACAAAAAAACATATAATATGAGGTCAAAACTTAAGAGTTTCAATTTGTATGCAATCAGGCAGGCCATTTCACTACATGGTTTTGGTAAATCTGAACATAAAATTCTGAAGAAAATCTAAGAGTGTGTATGGGGTCTTACACATTAGCATTGTACACTGAAGGACTGTTCCTATGGGTTAAAGTAGATCCAAACTGAATATCTATGTATCAAACAACTGCCATTTAAAAAAAAAATAATACTTGTCATGTTATGTAGCCACTTCTAGCCTGTCTATACGCATACACTTATGGCTGCATGTCATTTTCTCAGGTTGGGCTTCCTGATGGTGACGACAGTGGACCATGTCTGCATAATGTGAGTTGAAAGGTCCAACAGAAACCTTCGTGATAGGGTGAAAAACACAGGAGCACAACTGAGAGACAGGAACAGATCATTGTCAACCTCAGGCTTCATGTAAAGGAAGTTTGAAAACTAAACTACTATAAACCAGAGTGTACATGTACACAAGATAACAGGGCTGCTGAAAAAAAACGCCCACATGCTCTTAAATGTCTACAGCTGCAGTGTACGTACATGAGGCCTTAATCAGGAAGGGTCTAAAAATAAGAACATTCATGGCGGGTTTACCAGGTATATTAATGAAAAAACAGTAGATTCAAAAATGAGTGAAAATTACTATTGGAATTACGAACATGATAACACTTACATGAGATTTTAACTACTTGCTACCCAGGCCCATTCGGACACTTCGCTCCTACATGTAAAAATCATAATTTTCTTGCTAGATATTTACTCAGAACCCCCAAACATTATATATGTTTTTTTTTAGCAGAGACCCTATGGAATAAAATGGGGGTTGTTGCAACTTTTTATCTCGCACGGTATTTGTTCAGTAATTTTTCAAACGCGTTTAAAAAAAACAAAAACAAACACACGGTTTCATGCATTAAAAAAAACAAAAACAAAAACAGTAAAGTTTGCCCAATTTTTTTGCATAATGTGAAAGATGTTACACCAAGTAAATAGATACTGAACATGTAACGCTTTGAAATTGCGCATACTCGTGGAATGGCGCCAAACTTCAGTACTTAATCTCCATAGGCCGCTTTTTTTTTTCTTACAGGTTACATGTTTAGAGTTACAGAGGAGGTCTAGTACTAGAATTATTGCTCTCGCTCCAACGTTCAGGGCGATACCTCACGTGTGGTTTGAACATTGCTTACATATGTGGGCGTGATCTACATATGCGTTTGCTTCTGCGCATGAGCACGCAGGGACGCTTTAAAATATTTTTTGTTTATTTTACTTTAAATTTTTCCATTTTGACACTTTTTTTTGATCACTTTTATTCCTTTTGCAAGGAATGTAAACATCCCTTGTAATAGGAATAGTGCTCGACAGGTCCTCTTTACAGCAAAATCTGGGGTCAATAAGTCCCCAGATCTCGCCTCTAGGTTGGAAAGCCTGAAAAAAAAACAAAAGAAAAAATGATCCTTGCTTCCCAGCCGAGGCGGCGGCATTTTGTATATACTGTACATATACATACATACATACATACATACATACACACACACACAGTGGATATAAAAAGTCTACACACCCGTTAAAATGTCAGGTTACATACATTGCTTTACAAATATGACCCAAAGAGTTGAAAATAATAAAGTCAATTAAAAATAATAAAGACAAAAACAGGGTTGTAAATTTGTAGGTTTCTTTGAATTTGCTGAAAGCATTTGACTTGTAGGAATAGAAGCAAAACATGCAACAATGCACCTTCCTTTTTTATATTTCAGTAGACAAAGATGACACATGGGTGTTAATGGGTGTGCTTTCACATATTTCATATTGTCATGAATCCACAATGCAAATAAATAAGAGCGGGATTAAGTTCATGAAAATAATGCCATCCCACATTCCCCTGTTTATAACCAAAGCTTGTTTGTCTATATGAAAATCTACAGTCACAGTCCTCTGTGGCTCCACTGACATTTCACCGTGGACACACAACAAACAATGTCAAATAACTTTCCATTGAGGTATTTACAGAACATGGAAGTACACTGTAGAGTGATAGACAAACACAGGAAGCAAGTCTTTTCATATGTACTATTTACAGTAAGTGGCCTAAACTTCAACCAAAAAAAAAATCTGAATACAAAGGATTGAGAAAACACTGAGATCATTTGTATGTGCACATAAATCTGCAACACTGTCTCCGATATATAAAAAACTGCTAAACCACACCTGAATTTCATAAAGAAACAAAAAACACATGTTGGCCCCTTTTAAGGTGAATTCCTTGGCCGATATTAGTAAACGGCATTTTATTTTGTAACTTGGTTGCTGGCCCATTGATCTATTGGATGACTTTTTTTTATTCTTTAACCACTTCAATAATGAGCTATGCTCAAAAGAACCCGTAGGGTTGCCCAACTGTCACTATATGGTATCACAATCTCAATATGAGTTATAACTGGATAGAGTCTCTATGAAGAATAGAAAAATAGCAGACGGTTCAAGCCAACCATGCCCACCCAAAATCAAAGCATTAATTCTGGATAGGGTTTTGTGCTCCCTAGCCACTTCAATAGTGAGATATGCCAAACAGAACCTGTAGGGTTGCCCAACTGTATGGTATCACAATCTCAATACGAGTTCTCACTGGATAGAGGCTCTATGAAGACTAGAAAAATAGCAGACGGTAAATAGCAGACGGTTCAAGCCAACCATGCCCACCCAAAATCAAAGCATCAATTCTGGATAGGGTTTGCCTTGGAATATAACCACACATTGTTAGTTGTCATAATCCTCCAACAGTACAAGGTAAATAAGTGAACAGTAACCTATGGCCCTAAACAGGAATGATGGATCACCCAGTGCAAGATAAGCAGAAATCAACACAAACTAGAATACAGCAGTCACACTATAATGAAAACAAAATCTATAGGAGAATATAGTGTCCTGTTTTCTCCACTATGCTGCCATAGAGCTCGAAGTTAGAACAAGGGGTATATATTTCCTTATAGATTTTTGTTTATTATTATTGACAAAGAATAAAAATAAAGGGGGCAGGTGAGAGGCCATGAGTCTTACAAGATTACTAACAAGCCATGGGTAATATATATGACAAATGATTATATATATATATATATATATATATATATATATATATATATATACACACAGATATACACACACACAGTGCCACCGATGGAGGTCTCCCCAGAGGAACTCTATATCAACATTCTATCAGAGACAAGTAATAGATGTGTCAGTAGCAGTCTTCACATTGAGCCACACAGGCTCAGTGGATTAGAGCGCACTCAGTCTGAGACAGATAAGAGGCCAGGGATAATGATAAGAGGTGGATTGATCATATGCTGGCACAGGCAAGATTTCTCATCCATGAAGGGTACTGCTGCCTTTATCTTTTCTCTCACTCACCAGACAAATCTTAATAATTCACTGGCTGCTGATTACATGACATGACTTATGGACCTTTCAGTCAAAGGAAGGAAAATACAGTTCTGTCCTTCATTAGAGATCATGAGCTGGAGCAGAGGGATGTGTTACTGCAGGCTGCTAAGGGCAGGCACCAGTCACTGCTTTGTTCTATCAGGCGGGTAAAAAAGATGTATGTGACAAAGCTCTACAAAGTCACTTTCAATAGAAAACACTATTTTCTGGCACATAAGGTACAGAGCAATAAAAATTCTAACACACACTTTATATATAAACAATGCAAGATGACAGGGAAATAAAGGATCTAAGTCATCTTGTAGTGACCAGTCACCAGTATAAAACACAAACATATGCCACAAATTTTTGGAAACTGTTGGTCACCATTAAAAGGAAATTTCCAAGGAGAGAAAAGGTAGACGTTGTCATTGCGAATCTCCTGATTATTCTACTTGCTTGAATGTATCTGGCTTTAAATATTTTCAGAATCATTGACCAGAACAAGCATGCAGCAAATGATTTCTAAGTGAGGTCAGAAAACTAGGCAGAATCTCAAAGAACTGAACCCAACAAATCAATCTGACAGCCAGACAACCAGCATTTTCAGAAGGAGAGGGCTGCAAAGGCAGCCTACAAATTCAGCAAGAGACAAGTGGGCTAAATAAAAAAACAAATGCCTCCATCCACACAAACAAGGAGGATGGAGGAATCCCTTCACTGGGACACTATAGAGAGGTATTCTAATATACATGTTGGTAGCAGAGCGCACAATTATAGCCCAGATTTGAAAGAAAACAGGGATGCTTTCAATAAGAGAATGGATTTGCGAAATTAATGCTATAGATACTCTGGAGATGACGATAGAAGCAGAAGCGGGCCTTAAAGAACAAACTTTGAGGACATGGCAGCAGTGGGTAGAGTTTAGAGCCTCCGCATTGGTATCAACATGCATATAGAGCTTCATGTCAAGGAATCTCCCACTTCCTTTTCCCCCAAACCCCAACCTTCCCCCTCTTTTTTTTTTTTTTTTTATGTTGTTGTGTAGATGGAACGTTGGGACATAGGGAAGTATGAGTGTAGGATATGCAAAGGTATGGGTGTGATGAACTATAAAGGGATTTTTTTTTTCAAACAAATGCTTAGGTAACCTGATGTGATTAGATTTCTGCATATATTAAAACATTGAATGGGTGGGTAATGGGTTATGCCAGATATTGTATTATATGTATTGTTTTGTGTAAAATGACGAATTTATAAATAAAGATTATAAACACTGGGACACTATATTTTGACAGCAGCACTCTCTGCTGACAGAATACACTGATCAGCTTCTTATTAAGGAAAATTTACCAAAATGTTTATTTGACAGAAGTTGATCATAAAATTGACTTCTGTTGAGCTGACAGCTTCTGTTGAGCTGACAGCAAAATTCAGCCAGTCCATGCAGAACCGGACAAATTTTGTTCAGTGTTTGGCCAGCCTACCTTGTTTTGTTTCAGCAGGATAGTCACTAGAGGGAGGATCTAGAAAACTGTTCACGAAATACCATTAAGAAAATATGGTGCAGCAATCAGGTAAAATGAGAACGTCACAACATTTGAGTAAACCTTACAATAACTGAAATGGTGTTCTCAATTAAAACAGACTCCTTAAAGTGCCCCAAAATCAATCAGGACCGGTCAAAGGAAATAAATCAGCACGTGAGACAAGCACAACCTTTCTGTTTATCTCTCAGGTAAGTTGCCAGTGACACCAATTATCTTTTTTTAGAAGTGTGTAAAAGAGGCATTCCTTGATTACTAGTACAGTGGGTACGGAAAGTATTCAGACCCCCTTAAATTTTTCACTCTTTGTTATATTGCAGCCATTTGCTAAAATCATTTAAGTTCATTTTTTTCCTCATTAATGTACACACAGCACCCCATATTGACAGAAAAACACAGAATTGTTGATATTTTTGCAGATTTATTAAAAAAGAAAAAAACTGAAATATCACATGGTCCTAAGTATTCAGACCCTTTGCCCAGTATTTAGTATTTGCACCCTTTTGATCCAATACAGCCATAAGTCTTTTTGGGAAAGATGCAACAAGTTTTTCACACCTGGATTTGGGGATCCTCTGCCATTGCTCCTTGCAGATCCTCTCCAGTTCTGTCAGGTTGGATAGTAAACGTTGGTGGACAGCCATTTTTAGGTCTCTCCAGAGATGCTCAATTGGGTTTAAGTCAGGGCTCTGGCTGGGCCATTCAAGAACTGTCACGGAGTTGTTGTGAAGCCACTCCTTTGTTATTTTAGCTGTGTGCTTAGGGTCATTGTCTTGTTGGAAGGTAAACCTTCGGCCCAATCTGAGGTCCTGAGCACTCTGGAGAAGGTTTTCGTCCAGGATATCCCTGTACTTGGCCGCATTCATCTTTCCCTCGATTGCAACCAGTCGTCCTGTCCCTGCAGCTGAAAAACACCCCCACAGCACGATTCTGCCACCACCATGCTTCACTGTTGGGACTGTATTGGACAGGTGATGAGCAGTGCCTTGTTTTCTACACATACCGCTTAGAATTAAGGCCAAAAAGTTCTATCTTGGTCTCATCAGACCAGAGAATCTTATTTCTCACCATCTTGGAGTCCTTCAGGTGTTTTTTTTTAGAAAACTCCATGCAGGCTTTCATGCGTCTTGCACTGAGGAGAGGCTTCCATTGGGCCACTCTGCCATAAAGCCCCGGACTGGTGGAGGGCTGCAGTGATGGTTGACTTTCTACAACTTTCTCCCATCTCCCGACTGCGTCTCTGGAGCTCAGTCACAGTGATATTTGGGTTCTTCTTTACCTCTCTCACCAAGGCTCTTCTTCCCCGATAGCTCAGTTTGGCCGGACAGCCAGCTCTAGGAAGGGTTCTGGTCATCCCAAACGTCTGCCATTTAAGGATTATGGAGGCCACTGTGCTCCTAGGAACCTTAAGTGCAGCAGAATTTTTTTGTAACCTTGGCCAGATCTGTGCCTTGCCACAATTCTGTTTCTGAGCTCTTCAGGCAGTTCCTTTGACCTCATGATTCTCATTTGCTCTGACATGCACTGTGAGCTGTAAGGTCTTATATAGACAGGTGTGTGGCTTTCCTAATCAAGTCCAATCAGTATAATCAAACACAGCTGGACTCGAAGGTGTAGAACCATCTCAAGGACGATCAGAAGAAATTGACAGCACCTGAGTTAAATATATGAGTGTCACAGCCAAGGGTCTGAATACTTAGGACCACGTGATATTTCAGTTTTTCTTTTTTAATAAATCTGCAAAAATGTCAACAATTCTGTGTTTTTCTGTCAATATGGGGTGCTGTGTGTAAATTAATGAGGAAAAAAAATATGTATTGGACTTTATCAAATGGCTGCAATATAGCAAAGAGTGAACAATTTAAGGGGGTCTGAATACTTTCCGTACCCACTGTATAAGAAAGTTCCTCTTCCACTAACCACCACTGTAAGGGGACCCTCCTCCCACTGACCATCAATGTAATGGGTCCCCTCCCAACTGACCAAAATGAGAACTGCTTGGACCAACAAATTAAAAGGGGCACTATGCCAATGACCACACTACATTCTTTATTCATCACATACTACTGTATACAAGACTTAGAATCATGCAATTAGTATAAAAACAAACATACATTCAGTAAGTTAGTTACAGTTCTACTTATATTAAATATATTTACTTTTAGTATAGTAGCAGTGTTCAGCTGAACACTGCTACTATACTAAAAGTAAATATATTTAATATAAGTAGAACTGTAACTAACTTACTGAATGTATGTTTGTTTTTAATACTAATGGCATGATTCTAAGTCTTGTATAATCAGATGCAAATTTAGATGGATGCAGCGTCCTGACGCATTCCTGTGAAACATGTGGGCTTTCTGCATCATCTATCATTATTGCATCCAGCATTCCTCCATGGTCTATTGTATTTATGATTGTGTCATTTTTATCATATGATATTTTTAAATTTGTACTTTAAGCACATTGTGTTTTGAGTGTTCACCTTACAACTGTCCAACTAATTTATATATATATATATATATATATATATATATATATATAAATAAGTTATCTGCGACTTTAGTCTTCAGGAAAATATAAATAAATTATTTGGATGTGTAATCAATTTAGAGATTTTACAATCCAGTGCATTAGATAAACACAGCCAAAAGCTTGTACAAATTAGCTCACATAAGTATTTTTATTTATATATCTGTTTGTAACAAAGACTACTTTATATCTTAATCAGCCACCATCATATTCACATGATGGAGTGACACAAACAGCAAACATCTGAGTAAATTGGCTAAAGCAACGCACCTACCAGACGTTGGCTTTAATTTATCAAGCTGCAGAATCACTATACATGCACATTTCCCCATATACTTTAAGGCCCCATGCACACAGGGCATTTTTGCAGCTGCGTTTTTTACAGCTTAAGGCCCCATGCACACAGGGCGTTTTTGCAGCGTTAGACATTTTTTTTTACAGCTGCAAAACGCCCATCAATGTTATTCTATTCTATTATTCTATTAACACAGGGCGTTTTTGCAGCTCAAACCTGGAGCTCCATGACGCACAGGAATTGGGGTTTTTTTGCAGCTGGAAAACGCCTATGCCACTTGGAGCTCATAAAAGCTCTATGTGTGCGTGACAACATGGATGGGCGTTTTGCAGCTGTAAAAAAAAAAAACGTCTAACGCTGCTGTTAGCAGCTGCAAAAATGACCTGTGTGCATCGGGCCTAAATCCCAACTCAAAGCAAATAAAAAAAGTTATCTCCTGCTGTGGGGCCATGCCTGCACTGGTCGTTTGTGTAAGGGAACGATTAAAGGAGATATATATATATACACACATACATACACACACACACACACACACACATATATACACACATTATATATATATATATATATATATATATAAAATTACACACACACACACACACACATATTTAAAACGTTCTTCCACTTCTCCTCACAGCTCGACCGGTCCCTACAGCATCTGCACCCCCGCTTTCTGTCAGTCTAGGGTCCAGCTGGCTCTGAATGTTAAGTTGCCAAGGGACAGTCCACCCCCAGATCATGGGGGAGCGCCATCTGCTCAGGGAATAGAGGATCAGGTAAGTAAGCCTGTTTTTCTCCCCTGAAAAAACGAGCCATTAACCTTTACAGTGTGGGCACAACCCCGATGCAAGGGGTAACTATTTATTTGCCCATAGATGGGTTTATGTATCAAGTAAAATAACCGCTCATCCATTGTTATGACCTCTTATTTTAGCATACCTTAAGCACTAATTAGCACTTCTTAAGCGATATTGCAGCTTGGGTCATTATCACTTTCAGTCTGTACAATATAATAGAACATATGTTGCATGGGGTCCTACCAGATTAGCGTCGGACAAATTCAAAATGAATGCCATTAGATTAGACTTCTAGCCAGTCTAAAGATGTGTCAGCAAAACCTGGCAGAACCCAATTGTGTCACTCACTATGTGATGCTGCTAATTAATCCATAGTTAATATTTCTATATTCCTGATTCCATATATTTCCATACAAAAAACAGTAATGACCAGGTCTATGCCATACAACCTGCACGTTTGCAGTCAACCGATATTAATAACACATGTGTATGACAAATTCAGCTTCCTGAGACAAAAGACAACTGAGACAGTAACATCCGCTATAAATATCTGCCATGGACACACACAATGCACAGTAAACCTCCAATATGACCATACTTTTTTTTTTTGACCACACAGATGAAAAACAGGAAACCATCCTTTGTCCAAGAATAACCTTACCCAAACATTAACAACTCTTAAAGCAGAACTCCAGACAAACAGCCAAATACACAGTTGTAATACACATAATTGTATACAGCTTTATCTACCAAAAGATTAGTACTTGTTCGGTCTGTTGTGTGATTCTTCTACACCGAATAGCCGGTCATATGATTTACACACTTCTACACTGAACAGCAAAGCAGGTAACAGACTTCATTCCATATTCAGCAATGCAACCTCCAGTCCCCTCTTGTACAATTGAACCAATTTTTACAGAATTAGGACCACGCTGAACTAGGTGTAGAAGAGTGATCTTCCTGGATGAGCAGTGCGATATAGATTTGGGGAAGTCATAAGACTGAAAATACAGAACAAAGCTATACCCATTTCCTGGAATTCCATTTTAAAGATAACGTATCTGGCAATTCTAATACATTTAGTGCCGTTTCACACTACCGCGACTTGGGATCCGACTTATGTCGCCCCAAGTCGCGCGACATGAGAAATTACATGTTAGTCAATGAGAGCCGTCTTAATGTACACTACTGAAGTCGCTCCGACTTCAGAAAAAGGTTCCTGTACTACTTCAAGGCGACTTGTACCCATTGATTTCAATGGAAGTCGCCTCCAAGTCGGATCCCCTGTCTTAACTGAAGCAACTTTCCAGGAAGTGAAAATTGTTTTCTAAGGCAAACCCCTCCCTCCCACAGAGCAGATTATTATGTGATTAACCACTGGCAAAGTCGCCTGTCCTGGAGGCGACTTGAAGTCGCGTTGTAAGTTGCTCCAAGTAGCGCTGAAGTCGCTCAAGTCGTCTCCAAGTTGCCTTGAAAAGTTGCGCTGGAAGTCGTGTTGCCCCAGTGTGAACCGGCACTTAGAATGTTTGTTTAAAAAGTGTATACCAACAGTTTAATTATTTAACGGTCACATATCAAATGAATGTAAAAACAAATGCTCATCTGTCCAGATTCTTGTCCTTAACCAATATAATGCAGCAGCAGCTGTTATGGAAGGCTCAGACGGACAAAGACCTGCAGACCAGAGTATGCAGAAATGAAAATTAAGGTCACATAAGGGCAAGATGACATATGTTAGGACTCCTTAAGCTCAGTGCACAACCTGTTAAGTGTTAATTCATTGTTAGGGATATAATGCGTAGTTGGCCTCTAATCACATTTACTGGATTTAGGGAAAGAGGTTTGTCACACATGACAATATGATAGGCTGTGAGACAGTCTCTTCTCAAACCTTACAGGACCTAATACAAACGTCTATAGGACTCAGATAACATGCAATATGGCCCACTTTGTTACCTTTACTTCTTAACATGTATCTAAACCCAAGAACAAAATGTCATGCGTTTCAGCTTACCAGTCCTTAGATGTGGTGTCTGCATTCATTTGTAAAATTTCTACAAGCACAGATGATACCTGTTAATCCTGCCTGTGTCTAGGGCAGGAAGTGTGTTTCTGGAACACCAAGTAATAATAATGGTCAGCCTAGGGCAGGAAGTGTGTTTCTGGCAGGATCACCAGGTGAAAATAAAACAAATACAGCCACCACAACTAAGACTAGTAGGTTGCAATAAATTATTTTTTGAGGTTTTGGATATGCTCATCAACAAGTCAAGACCCTTCTGGAAAGCTTGCTGCCCACTAAACAACCCTAATTGGCCTAAACCTCAACGTGATTGGTGAGTACATTATTGGAACAGGGCCAGACTCTGTTTTATATGACCATTCCACCAGCTGGAAAGCCAGTGTGTAAGAATATCATTTTTTCCATATGAATAAATAGAACTATACTGTAATTGCCAATACTAAAGTACATTTTGTCCTTTGTGTCACCTCAATAATATTTAAAGTCACAAAAAGAAGACAACCGTTTCAGGCAGTGGCGGGCGGTCGATAAGGGGTTTTGACCAATAGGAAAGCCAATCATAGAACGATTTATTTTTGATAATATGATCACATGTTCCTCTTCGCAGAAGGGATGAGCTCCGGCGTGTTCACATTGAACACGTGCAGAGCCCGCCAGGAAGTCGGCACTGCGCTAATCATAGCCAGGGAGACATTTCCTGATCTCTGCAGCCGAGCTTCAGGAAATGTCTCCATGCCTGTCATTAGCGCAGTGCGGTGCCGACTTCCTGGCGGGCTCTGCACGTGTTCAATGCGAACACGCCGGAGCTCATCCCTACTTCGCAGCATGCTGCATGTAAGGGGGAAGGAAGTGCCATCTTTCTATACAGTTTTACATTTAGGGCCGTTTCCCACCAGTGAAAGTCCAGTGCAATTTTATTATGCATCAAAAATGCATGGACAGTATTTAACATGGATTCCAATGGCCCTAGTTTACACCACTGCAGTACATTCCAGCGCAGTCAAGAAAAGTAGAACATCTTTCTGTATGGAACGTGGCAAAACACATTAAAAACACACTGGAATGCACATGTCCTCAACTGAAATAAAGAAAAAAAAAAAAATAGGGGAAAAAATGCACTGGAATGCATCAAACATGTCCAGAACGCAGAAAATGTGGTGTGAAGTGACCCTAAAAGCAAGAGAAATTCCTTC
The DNA here is from genome assembly GCA_029206835.1 of Rana muscosa. Classification (NCBI taxonomy): domain Eukaryota; kingdom Metazoa; phylum Chordata; class Amphibia; order Anura; family Ranidae; genus Rana; species Rana muscosa. The sequence goes on from CM055122.1 coordinate 485,588,684, forward strand.
ATAAGAACCAAGCATCTAAGGATAGTGATTTCTGTTTATTATAGGTACTTGTATAGCGCCGTCAATTTATACAGGGCTTTAAATAGAGTGCCTTGAAAAAGTATTCATACCCCTTTAAATTTTCCACATTTTGTCACGTTACAACCAAAAATGTAAATGTATTTTATTGGGATTTTATGTGATAGACCAACACAAAGTGGCACATAATTGTGAAGTGGAAGGAAAAAGGATACGGTAAATGGGTTTACATTTTTTTTTCTTTTTACTAAATATGTGAAAAATGTGGTGTGCATTTGTATTCAGCCCCACCGAATCAATACTTTGTAGAACCACCTTTCACTGCAATTACAGCTGCGAGTCTTTTTGGGTATGTCTCTACAAGCTTGGCACATTTAGACAGTGACATTTTTGCCCATTCTTCTTTGCAAAATAGCTCAAGCTCTGTCAAATTGGATGGAGTGTGTCTGAACAGCAATTTTCAAGTCTTGCAACAGAGTCTCAATTGGATTTAGGTCTGGACATTGGGTCATTCTAACACATGAATATGCTTTGATCTAAACCATTCCATTGTAGCTTTGGCTGTATGTTTAGGGTCGTTGCCCTGATGGAAGGTGAACCTCCACCCCAGTCTCAAGTCTTTTGCAGACTCTAGCAGGTTTTCTTCTAAGATTGCCCTGTATTTGGCTCCATCCATCTTCCCATCAACTCTGACCAGCTTCCCTGTCCCTGCTGAAGAAAAGCATCCCCACAACATGATGCTGCCACCACCATGTTTCACGGTGGGGATGGTGTGTTCAGGGTGATGTGCAGTGTTAGAATTTTGCTTATAGGTCAAAAAGTTAAATTTTGGTCTCATCTGACCAGAGCACCTTCTTCCACATGTTTGCTGTGTCCCCCACATGGCTTCTCGCAAACTACAAAACAGGACTTTTTATGGCTTTCTTTCAACAATTGCTTTCTTCTTGCCACTCTTCCATAAAGGCCAGATTTGTGGAGTGCACAATAGTTGTCCTGTGGACAAATTCTCCCATCTGAGCTTTGGATCTCTGGAGCTCCTCCAGAGTTACCATGGACCTCTTGGGTGCTTCTCTGATTAATGCTCTCCTTACCTGGCCTGTCAGTTTAGGTGGACGGCCATGTCTTGGTAGGTTTGCAGTTGTGCCATACGCTTTCCATTTTCTGATGATGGATTGAACAGAGCTCCGAGAGATGTTCAAAGCTTGGGATTGTGTTTATAAACTAACCCTGCTTTAAAACTTCTCCACACTTTATTCCTGACCTGTCTGGTGTGTTCCTTGGCCTTCATAATGTGGTTTGTTTACTAAGGTTCTCTAACAAATCTCTTAGGGCTTCACAGAACAGCTGTATTTATACTGACGTTAAATTACACACAGGTGGACTCTATTTACTAATTAGGTGACTTCTGAAGGCAATTGGTTCCACTAGATTTTAGTTAGAGGTATCAGATTAAAGGGGGCTGACATACAAATGCACACCACACTTTTTCAGATATTTGTAAAAAAAATAAAATAAATGAACCATTTATCATTTTCCTTCCACTTCACAATTATGTACCACTTTGTGTTGGTCTATCACATAAAATTCCAATAAAATACATTTACGTTTTTGGTTGTAACAATGACAAAATCTGAAAAATTTCAAGGAGGCATGAATACTTTTTCAAGGCACTGTATATATTGTACATTCACATCAGTCCCTGCCCCCAAGGAGCTTACAATTTCTGTTGCCATCAGACATTATCCTTGTGTATTTTTCTCCCATTAATACAGTAACAGACTGCAGATCTTACCTGTGCATTGTGAAATAAAAACAGAAGATTATAAAAAAGTAAGCTGCCCAGTTTTAGAGCATGTTAGCAATGCGGAAATGCCAGAGACTCACCAATTTCTTCACTGGATGATCCTTTGTATATTTTGAGATAAGCAGATTCACAGTCTTGGGATTCAATATCCAGATCTGCCAGCTTTAGGTATAGGCTTTTACCAGCGGGCACTTTGATTTTTATTAAGCACAGGGTGTAGTTGGGGTAAGTGCCAGGATAGTTCTTAGATGTCAATGTGCCACTCTCTTCATTAGTAACCATGTGTCCACATCCGTCCACTGCAACAAAGGAAGGAAAAGAACATCAGAAAACGGGCTACAGCTAGGAATACAATATAAAGTAGTAACAATTATATGTTATCAATGATCAGATTTGACTTTATAAGCTTTGATCTTTTTTTTTTTTTTTTAAAAAGGTAGCCAACAACTGCAGAATGTTAGGAAAAATGACTCCTGAAAAAAACCCTGTTTTTTGGCTAACAATTCTGAAAGAAACAGTAGGACCTTACAAGAAAAACTGAGTCCATCTGAACGATAAAATTTTAATAGGTACAACTGCTCAGAGCATGGTATTTAATGAGCCGTAGATAATCACTGGCACAACAAACACAAGAGTTACAAAGTTTCAAGTTACTCTGCGCTCGGTTTGTACATCACTCAATACACAATTTTACTGTAACCTGAAATGTGGCATCTTTGTGCTGTCTAAAATTAACCAATAGCACTATATAAAAAGGTCACCTCTGAATCGAAAGCTAGGTCTACACTTAAAGCGGAGCTAAACACTCTCAATCAGCATTAGCCAATTTTAATCCTTAAGGCCCAGTTCACACTGATGCAAATTCTGATGTGATTTTGATCCGTTTAGAATGCATAGATTTGCATCTCATTTGAAAGAACATTGTTTTCAATTAAGGCTGCTCACATCAATGTGCTGCAAATCTAATGCGGCTAAAAAAAAAAAAAAAATCCGGTGCGGTGTGAATTCAGCTCCATAGACTTCAATCCGCATCAGGTTCCCGTTAGAATTGCACTGTGAACCGAGCCTGAGCTGGACAAACATGGGCCAAAATTTGGCTGGATGGCATCCGATCCATCTATGGACAGGCTGGTTGTACTGAAGTTAATACACCGATCAACTTCAATACAACCAGCCTGTCAGATTTTTTTTGCATGTGATCACTGCTGGTGGCTATAGTCGTGTTCTGCCGGCAAGAAAGGCTCCCCACCAGCATAACACAATAACGATGCAGGAGGAATCCCCCCCATCAACACTGACCGTTTCATGGGAGAATCAGGCAATTTGCTTTCCTTCCATCCTTGTGGTGACCTTTAGCCTCATATATTTATTACAGAGAATGACAAACAGTGGAGAATAAGCTATGCCCCTCCTGCATGGTACTGGTCCCCCAACGTGATAGGCAGACTTACTGACCAAAAGTAAGAAGCATCAGGCTGCTTTATGGCACTATGTATGGTGATGAAGTGGGTATTTGCATAACCATTTTTCATCTGGGATTGAAGCTCCTTTGGAAGATAAAGTTCTGACAGAAGTTTAGTTACTTTTAATTCAGTACAGATATTTTTTAAAGACACCCAACTGGAGTCTCGGAACCCTGAAGGATAACTGGGGGAAGATGGAAGCGTCCTCAGCGGTTACAGCACACTGCTGGAGGGCTTCGTTCTAAGTTTCACATAATGTGCTAGCACATTATGACATTGCCTTGCAGGTTAAAATAAATAAATAAAAAGCCAGCGGTTTACTTAAGTAGTGCATTGTACATCAGATACCTTACTTCTTACTCCCATTCTTTATTCCAGATACCTCTTCCAAAGCATCCCACAGTATAATGGTTCAAAGTCACAGTCACAATGAATCAAAGCCAATTTCCTGTCCTGGGGACCAGGCATTTTTTCTGCTCATTATCTTCTCTGGCACTGGTCCCCTCACCGCCCCCTCCTGCCTTGGGAGCCTATGAGAAATCCCCTGGCAGCTGGAAGTGTAATTTACACCAATCAGTGTTCACATCCCACATGTGGACACCCTTCAGGTAAGTAAAATAGACATTTTTTTTTTTTTTATATACCAGTAGTTAGAAAGGGAAGGGTGGGGGTTGCTAATAATCTGAAGTTGGCATTTAAACAACAGGGTGGCCCAGAGTACTAGAGCTATACCTGAAAAAAAAAATAGTTTTCAATTTTGACTAGAGTGAGCCATCGATGCGGACATCTTTGGAGTTCACTGGCAATCTATAGCCGCAAATATCTTGTGGTACATGATGTAGTTGTAATGTAGTCATTCCAGTATATAAGTTGTAAAGAGAGTGTAGACATATAACAGAGTAGGCCGAAATAAAAGGAAAAACACAAGCTTTTTTATAAGTATAGGGCTGTATCAGGAAAGTTTTCTTCTACTGGTATGTGACAAATAAAGGAGGCTGTGAAGTATCATGTATTCTATGCATTCTTCCAGAAAAAACAACTCTCATCACAAACCTCACCCATCAGGGATCAGGCAAAGCAGATAAACAGGAACAAACCGCAGGCTATTGTTTGGACTTTGGACAGCAAATACCGAATGCAAATCACTAAAAGCATTAAAATGATCCAACTGCTTCAGGAAAATGAATGGCTACAAATAAATATTGCTTTACTCAACCGGTTTCAAAACTCTTGTTTTAAACAGGAAACTTTTTCAAATTTAAAAAAAACTACAATACAAATTTAAAGCAGGGCTCATTCACAAAATGGGAAACAAAGCATTTTTCTAACACCTTGCATGGAAAGTAAATTGGTCTGGGTGCATTGTCTGCTATTGTAACACTGTGCTGTCATGCTATTTAAAAGAATTAGAACAGAGCCAAAAAACAAAAAAACTCCCAATGGTGTGACAGTACTGGGAAGACATAGCCCTGTGTACACTATGACTCTAGTGACTTTGACTTCCCTTTCGATGGCTGAATACAGTGGAAGACAAACAAGAGAAAGGTAAGTATATGCTACTATGATGGACTATATTAAAGCACACGACACCAGTAGCTTTGCCTGTGTGGCCAAAGCACGGGTTCATTTTGAGTCCTGGTTCTCATCTTTGCAGTTTTCTTGGGCATAGCAGCCCATTCCATTTGAATGAAGTGAAAACACAGGTAAAAGGTCCCTGTACCTTTTCCGAAAATGCATAAACAGGGAACCTGCATAGTGTAGTGTGGTGTGGTTTCCAGTGCCTGGGGGGCTGTTGGGAATAATATGATCCCCTTGCATCAACTAAACTGCATCTTTTTCTGTGGGTGCGGTAAGGTGGAGTGCGATTACACACCTACCCACAGTCTGCACTAATGTGAACCTAGCCTAAAACTGAACTCCAGGCTGAAGCACAAAAATACCTTGCAGTGCCCCCCTAATTTCAAGGGTTAAATGCTCATCATGTCTAGGGGTACCTGACAGACGACCTCACTTTGTAGAGTGGCTGAAGTTGGCTAAGAATTCATTTCAGGTATTCATATTTTTACAGTTACATTGGTCCAGCTTGGACCAATGTAACTACCATACGCGTGGGAGGCTCCTGGAAGCTGGAAATGACTGTAGTACCCTGTGCTACTACAGTGATCTCCAGTAGCTTCTGCGTCCCTTGCCGAGCAGCAGTCCTGCTGCATTCCAAACACGAGGATGCTCATTCAGCAGGGGTGTCATCCAGAAAACGCCTTTCAATTTCTCAATAAATGCATGCAAAGTATTCTCTGATTGGATGAGGTAGAGAGGCGGGGCAATGACATCACGATCTCCACCTTTTCCAATGAGAAAACTTTGCATCCATTGAGAAAATGAATAGCGTTTTCTGAATGGCACTTGTGCTGAGCAAGCAAACCATTGTGTTCACAATGCAGCAGCTCAACACAGGACACAGAAGCTAGTGGAGCTCACTGAAGTAGCAGTGCCCACTTCAATGATTTCTAGCTCCTAGGGAGATTGGCCAGGTATGTTATACACATAGGTGCATTGGTCCAAACAGGATCAATGTAACTATATAAAAATATCCAGGGCTTTTTTCTCTCAGAAGATATGTCTCTTAACTCCACACCCTACCCACCTCCCAGTTTCACCCCTTTTAGAAAATACAGAACCAAGCATCATTTTGTACTACCAAGTACGTATGGCAGTCAATAGATTTCTCCCCCCCCCCCCCCCGCAACAGATCTCACCCCAGCAACAATAAACCCCTCAGCAACAAAAGATCCCCCACACAACAAAAGACCTCCCTCGGCAACAAAATATCAAAATCTACAATAGACCACAGCAGCAACAACAGATCGCACAGCAGCCAGCCTCAAATAGGCCCTCCAAGCAGCCCGCAACAATAGACCTCTCCCTCAACAGTAGATCCTTCCCAACATCAACTGACCCTCCAACAACATAGGAAACCCCCCCACCAGCTACAATAGATCCCCCAGCAACCACCATGAATAGTCCCTCCAGCCAACCACAGCACTCCTTGCCATAAAATACATTCAGTGCTGGAGGCGCTGAAAAAAAGCCATGAAAATATCCATACCCGAGTTATTTTTTATTACAGTCAACTTCAATCACTTCACTACAAGGGTAAGCCTGTCATGCACCCCTCGACAAGATAAGTATTTAACCTTTGAAATGAGGGGGTTAAAAATATCAATACCTGAAAATCAGATGAATCTATATGATTAATGCATACTTACTGGGCATAGTAGACTATGCAAAACATGACCAACTAGACTAGAGTGTTTTTCAGTTGTATACCCTGTTTACTAAACATGTAGCCACATAGTAGTTGCACTGCTATATGCATAAACAGGTGAGTACCTATATACACCTACACTTCTTAGTTAACCTGAAAATCTAATACCAAAAACCAAATCCCCCTGTATGTCCAAGTTAAAAAAATAAAAATAAAAAAGTGGCAAATATCAGACAAAGGCTTCAAAAGTTCAGTAATTTTTTTACCTGCTCATTGTGAAAGGTGATGACTGAAAAAACACGCAATTAATCTGCTAGTCCCTGAGAAACTATTTTATGAATGTGACAGCAATTCATATAATTCATGGCAACACCACTCCCAGTGCATGACCTTCACTACATTTCTCCTATTTTCTTGTTTTGTGAAATTAAATAAACCTTTTCTTTAGGGGTTAATCCAATGTCACGGATTTTTCTCTGCCGTTAATCCCATAGGATTTTCTAGGGTTCATACCGATTTGTGTAATCTGGAGCGGACACGTGTTTTCTGCAGTGCTCATAATCAGGCAATGTCATGTGTTTAATCAGACTGCCAGACTTCCCTGTAAAATTCTACTTTCAAAACTGTATTTTTTTTTTTAAATGACAGTTGGAGTTTAGATGGTAAAAGGCAACAAAGACAACACCACATGCCAAAGCAGAAGAATGTCACCTGCCTTTGGCTAGCATTTATTACTTGACACTAGGGATGAGCTCGGTGTTCGAGTCGAGCATAGGTTCGACTCGAACATCGGCTGTTCGCGCGTTCGGCGAACAACGAACGATTTGGGCCGTTCGCGCCAAATTCGAGTGACGCGAACGGCCCACAATACACTGCGCCATCGCAGTGTAATCCCGGCGCTGTGATTGGCCAAGCATGCACTGTGACCCTGCATGCTTGGCCAATCACAGCGCCGGCAGCGAGGAGAGCAATGATTGGCCACAGGCACGATGCCTGTGGCCAATTATTGCTGAGGGGGTTTAGTACACGCCCCACACGATAAAAGGCCGCCAGCGCGGCGGCCTCGTGTAGTGTGTTCCGCCGCAGGGAAAGAGAAGAAGGATAGGCAGGGACAGTGTCATATTTTTTCTTTGCTAAACCTTGTGTGTAGGGACAGAGAAGGATAGGCAGGGAGAGTGTCAGTGTCATATTCTTTGCTAAACCTTGTGTGCTGAACGATATTGCTAAACCTTGTGTGTAGGGACAGACAAGGATAGGTAGGCAGAGTGTCAGTGTCATATTCTTTGCTAAACCTTGTTTGTAGGGACAGAGAAGGATAGGCAGGGAGAGTGTCAGTGTCATATTCTTTGCTAAACCTTGTGTGCTGAACCATATTGCTAAACCTTGTGTGTAGGGACAGACAAGGATAGGTAGGCAGAGTGTCAGTGTCATATTCTTTGCTAAACCTTGTGTGCTGAACCATATTGCTAAACCTTGTGTGTAGGGACAGACAAGGATAGGCAGTCGAGAGTGTCAGTGTCATATTCTTTGCTAAACCTTGTGTGCTGAACCATATTGCTAAACCTTGTGTGTAGGGACAGACAAGGATAGGTAGGCAGAGTGTCAGTGTCATATTCTTTGCTAAACCTTGTTTGTAGGGACAGAGAAGGATAGGCAGGGAGAGTGTCAGTGTCATATTCTTTGTTAAACCTTGTGTGCTGAACCATATTGCTAAACCTTGTGTGTAGGGACAGACAAGGATAGGTAGGCAGAGTGTCAGTGTCATATTCTTTGCTAAACCTTGTGTGCTGAACCATATTGCTAAACCTTGTGTGTAGGGACAGACAAGGATAGGCAGTCGAGAGTGTCAGTGTCCTATTCTTTGCTAAACCTTGTGTGCAGGGAGAGAGAAGGATAGGCAGGGGACAGTGTCATTGTTGCTAAGCCTCCTGCACAGTATACACCTGAAGCTACCCCTTATTGCTGGTTTTCCCATCTCCCTGCAGGCCATTAGAATGTCTGGAAGGCAAACAAGGAGAGGCAGACAGTCAGGAGCCAATAAAAGAGGGCAAGCAGGCTCTGTGTCTGGGGGCAACAGTGCTGGTCGTGGACGCGGTGCATTGTCATCAGCACATGGCCATGGGACACGCTTGTCCTTTTCGGCAGCTGGGCATGTTGAGCCACATCATGCCGAAGACTTGGTAGAGTGGATGACCAAGCCCTCCTCATCCTCTCTCACCCAGGCTCAGGGTACTGGCAAAGCAGCTGCCAAAGCGTCCTCTTCCCTGGTATCAATGTCATCATCAGTCACTCCTTCCCTAGACCCACCATGTCCTCCTCCTGAGGAGTCCCCCAAACTGTTTGAGCACAGTGTTGGGTACATGCTCCAGGAGAATGCCCAGCGTTTCGAAGGGTCTGATGATGATACCCAGCTAGAGGAAGGCAGTAGCGTGAGAGCAGAGAGAGGGGATGCTCAAGAAGGACACCAATCTGGCAGTCATGTTCCAGCAGCTGCAGCATACTGCCAGATTGGCTCCAGTGATGAGGAGGGAGGGGATGATGAGGTCACTGACTCCACGTGGGTGCCTAATAGGAGAGAGGAGGAGGAGGATGAGGAGGAGGCACATCTCCAACGAGGCAGGATGCCCTTGGGTGGCCAGCGTAAGGGCAGCACACCGACGGAATCACACCGCAGAGCTCCGCCTGTGCAGGGCGCTGCCTCTGCCTGTTATTCAAAAAGTTCTTTGGTGTGGGCCTTTTTTGAGGCGAGTGCATCAGATCGCACAGCTGCTGTTTGCAACATATGTCTCAAGCGTATATCGCATGGCCAAAACATCAGCCGCTTGGGCACCACATGCTTGACCAGACATATGTTGACCTGCCATGCAGCTCGTTGGCAAGCCTACCTTAAAGACCCACACCAAAGAACAAAGCGGACCTCTCCTTGCACCGCATCAGCTGGGATCTCCAACCCCACTATACCTTCAGTTCTCTCTGAAACCTGCACTGAGAGGAATGAAGGTGTAGAATTAGGTGTGTCACAGCCAAGTACTTGCGGCCACTCTGCTAGCAGTACACAGACGTCCGATTCTAGCAGGCAAATTTCCCTGCCCCAGCTGCTGGACCGTCGAAAGAAGTTCACTCCCAGCCATCCACATGCCCAGCGGTTGAATGCTAGCTTGGCTAAATTGCTAGCGCTTCAACTGCTGCCTTTTCAGTTGGTAGACTCGGCCCCCTTCCGTGAGTTTGTGCAATGTGCCGTTCCTCAGTGGCAGGTTCCCAAACGCCACTTTTTCTCACGGAAGGCGATTCCGGCTCTCTACCGGCATGTGGAAGGCAATGTCTTGGCCTCGCTGGACAGGGCGGTCAGCGGTAAGGTGCATATTACCGCTGACTCATGGTCCAGCAGGCATGGACAGGGACGTTACCTTTCTTTCACGGCCCATTGGGTCACTCTTTTGGTAGCTGGGAAGGATGCAGGACAAGGTGCAGTAGTGTTGTAGGTTGTTCCACCGCCACGCCTCCAAAATGCTACTACTGGTTGTGACACACCTCTGTCCTCCACCCCCTCCTCTTCTTCTTCCTCCGTGGCCTCTTCCTGTGCTTTGTCCTCGGAACCAGCGGTGCTCCGTAGGCGTTCAAGGGGCTACGCAAGTACGCAGGCAAAAAGATGCCATGCCATGCTTGCGCTGGTGTGTTTGGGGGACAGGAGCCACACTGGGGCAGAGGTTCTGTCTGCTCTGCAGGGGCAGGCCGAGAGGCCGTTGACGCCACGCCAGCTTAAGCCAGGAATGGTAGTTTGCGACAATGGCACCAACCTCCTCTCCGCTCTCCGACAGGGACAACTGACCCATGTGCCCTGTGTGGCTCACGTCCTTAACCTGGTGGTGCAGCGGTTCTTGGGCAGGTACCCGGGCTTACAGGATGTCCTGAGGCAGGCCAGGAAAGTCTGTGTGCATTTCCGCAGATCTTATAATGCCAGTGCTCGCCTGGCTGAGCTGCAAAAGGAGTTGAACCTGCCCAAGAACCGCCTTATATGTGACATGCCCACCAGGTGGAACTCAACGTTGGCCATGCTGCAGCGGCTGCACACGCAGCAGAGGGCCATCAATGAGTACCTGTGCGACTACGGCACCAGGACAGGGTCAGGGGAGCTCGGGTTTTTTTCACCACGCCAGTGGGGCATGATCAGGGATGCATGCACTGTTCTGGCACCATTTCAGGAGGCCACGAGGATGGTGAGCAGTGACAGTGCATGCATCAGTGACACTGTACCTCTTGTCCACCTGTTGGAACATCCGCTGCGTGGAATAATGGACAGGGCACTTGAGGCAGAACAGAGGCAGGAAGAGGAGGACTTCCTTGCCTCTCAAGGCCCCCTTTACCCAGACAGTGTTCCTTCTGTCCCACCCATCGCACAGGAAGGAGGAGGAGGAGGAGGAGGAAGAGGATTGTGTCAGCATGGAGGTGGAGCCTGGCACTCAGCATCATCAGCAGCAGTCTTTTAGGGATGATTTACAGTCCCAAGAAACCAGTGGACTTGTTCGTGGCTGGGAGGAGGTGGCTGCGGATCATGTCGTCCTTAGTGACCCAGAGGACTCCGGACTGAATGCCTCAGCTAACCTACGCTGCATGGCCTCCCTGATCCTGCAAAGTCTGCGGAAGGATCCTCGTATTCTTCGGATCAAGGAGAGGGACCATTACTGGCTGGCCACTCTCCTTGATCCACGGTACAAGGGTAAGGTTGCGGACCTCATCTTACCGCCGCAGAGGGAGCAGAGGATGAGACAACTCCGGGAGGCCTTGCAGAAAGGTCTGTGCAACGCGTTCCCAGAGACTGGGAGGTTACAAACTCCTGGTCTTGGACAACGAGTTGCTGAGGCTTCGGTCAGTCAAAGAAGGAGCGGTGGGGAAGGTGGCCGTCTGACCGAAGCGCTCAGACAATTCTTTAGTCCGCAGCCCCAAGGTATGATCGGTTCCAGCAACCATCGCCAGCGTCTGATATACATGGTGCAGGAATACCTAGGGGCAAGGTCAGACTTGGACACCTTCCCCACCGAAAATCCTGTGGCTTACTGGGTCTTGAGGATGGATCACTAGCCAGAGCTTGCACAGTATGCAATTGAGCTACTGGCCTGTCCTGCATCCAGCGTTCTTTCAGAACGCACATTCAGTGCTGCTGGAGGATTTGTCACGGATCACAAGGTGCGCCTGTCCACTGACTCTGTTGATCGACTGACCTTCATAAAGATGAACCAGTCTTTGGTCACCACCAGCTACCAAACACCTGAAGCTGATATAACAGACTAATTTATTTTCAAATGTCACATCCCTTCAAGACTGATGCTGAGAGTTTGTCCTGTTATGTTGACTGACTATCCTCCTCCTCCTCAATGATCCGATTGACGATGATAGCTTGGAAGAACATTTTTGTTTCTGGGTGCCGCCACCAGTGGCTAAGGCCCAATTTTTCAGCCCCTGTTTAACAGGGGTGTGTTATTACAATTTTTTATGAAATGCTTTGCAGCAGGGCTCATTCCTGCACTCCAACTAGAGTATCTGGGAGTGGTTGCAGTGTCGTGGCACCAGCACCAGTGGCTAAGGCCCAATTTTTCAGCCCCTGTTTAACAGGGGCGTGTAATTACAATTTTTGATGTAATACTTTGCAACAGGGCTCATTGCTGTGCTCCAAGTACAGTATCTGTGAGGGGTTGCAGTGTTGTGGCACCAGTGCCTAAGGCTCAATTTTTCTGCCCCTGTTTAACAGGGGCATGTAATTACAATACTTGATCTAATAATTCACAGCAGGGCCCATTCCTGCGCCCACCAAGACTAACTGTGAGGCCTTACAGTGTTATGTCAACACCACCACCACCACCAAAGGCCCAATTTTTCAGCCCCTGTTCAACAGGGGCATGCAATTACAATTCTTGATCTAATAATTCACAGCAGGGCCCATTCATGCGCCCACCAAGAGTAACTGTGAGGGCTCACAGTGTTGTGGCAACACCAACATGTAAGGGGCAAATTTCAGCTGAGTATATACGACAGGCCCCTACTTTCAAACATCCAACTTACAAACATCCAACTTACAAACGACTCCTCCTTGCAAACGGAAGGATACAACAGGAAGTGAGAGGAAATCTACCCCTAGGAAGGCAAATTCTCTCCTGTAAGAGTTAATATGGGAAAAAAAGTGTCTCCTCTCCACTGATTCTTTATCACCAATTCTTGTTTCAATAAAAACCCCAAATTTTCAAAAAACATTTGTCATTAGGACGGAAAGTGAGGTGAACTGTTCTGAACAGGTGCACACTGCACAGACAGCAAAAATAGGATTTTTTACTCACCGTAAAATCCTTTTCTCTGAGTCCATGGACCGACACAGCTTCTCTATTGACAAAGTGGGTATTATCCGTTAATTAGGAGTGACTAGGCAGAAAAACTTGTAAAAAGTGTTGCATCACACCTTCTACAGTACCGCCCAGGGGGCGGACCCTCTGGGTATACCCTCTCAGTCTGCATCTTCGCAGATCAGTTCGTCAAAAAGCAGTACAAACTTAAAAGGAGGGGTGGGTGCTGTGTCGGTCCATGGACTCAGAGAAAAGGATTTTACGGTGAGTAAAAAATCCTATTTACTCTTTCGTCCATGGACCGACACAGCTTCTCTATTGACAAAGTGGGACGTCCCAAAGCAGTGTCAGAGAAAAAACGAGGGGTGGTAACAGCATAAAAATAAACTTCACCCCAAACACAAAACAGCACTCCTCCAACGGAGGAGTTGCAACTCTAAACAGCCGCCTGCAAAACCTTGCGGCCAAAAGAGGCATCCGAAGATGCACCTACATCAATTTTGTAGAATTTTGTGAAAGTGTGAGCGGACGACCAAGTCGCCGCTTTACATAATTGGGAAACAGACGCTTGATGTCGGAAAGCCCAAGAGGCACCTCTTGCCCTGGTCGAATGCGCCGTGACAGGAAAGGGGGGCGCCTGACCCTTTAAGGCGTAAGCCTGGATTACTATCTGTCGGATCCACCTAGAGATGGTGGCCGATGAGACTGCTTGGCCCTTCTTGGGACCAGCCACCGAAACAAACAGTGAGTCTGACTTCCGGAACAGGGAAGTAGCAGATATGTATACTCTCAAAGCTCGGACAACGTCCAAGAAATGCAACGCCGACTCCTTAGGATTCGACGGCTGAGGACACAAGGATGGAAGTACAATGTCTTCGTTGAGATGAAAAGCCGAAACGACTTTCGGAAGAAAGGAAGGCTGCGGCCGCAGCACCACCTTATCCTTGTGGAAAATCAAATAGGGAGCCTTGCAGGACAAGGCTGCCAGCTCAGAGACTCGTCTAACTGACGTAACAGCCACCAAAAAGACCACTTTCTGAGAAAGTGTCAACAGGGGAATATCTCTAATATTCTCAAACGGTGCCTTCTGAAGCACCGAGAGGACCAGGTTCAAGTTCCACGGAGGTAACGGGGAACGGACCGGAGGGGCCACCTGTCGGACCCCCTGCACAAATGTACTCACGAGAGAGTGAGTCGCCAGGGGTCGCTGAAAAAAGACAGCCAGGGCAGATATCTGTCCCTTAAATCGTACTTAGGGCAAGCCCTTGGTCCACCCCATGCTGTAAAAACAGCAGGATTCTGGAAACCAAATAGGTGGGCGGATGCCATTTCATTTCCTCACACCTGGAGATGTAGGCCCTCCAAGTGCGGTGATAGACCTTCCTAGAGGACGATTTTCGAGCACTTCTCATAGTAGAGATTACTGAGTCTGACAGGCCCCGGTCTCTCAGTACCTGGTTCTCAACAGCCATGCCGTTAAAGCCAATGACTGTAAAGCAGGATGGAATATGGGACCTTGCGATAGCAGGTCCTTCCGTAGTGGTAGGCGCCAGGGGACGTCTGCTACCAGACGTACTAGATCGTCGTACCAAGGACGCTGAGGCCAATCTGGAGCGATTAGGATCATTGGAATTCCCTCTGCCTCCACTCTGCGGAGCAGAAGAGGAAGAAGCCTTAAGGGAGGGAAGGCATAGATTAGCCGATACTGACCCCACGATGCTACCAACGCGTCCGTTGCGTCTGCCCATGGGTCTCTTGACCGGGCCACAAATCTCAATACCTTCCGATTGAGTCGGGAAGCCAGAAGATCTACGTCTGGTGTGCCCCATCTTTGGCAGAGGAGTTGGAACACCTCCGGGTGTAAGGACCATTCTCCCTGGTCCAGCATCTGGCGGCTCAGGTAGTCCGCCTGCCAGTTTTCCACACCCGGAATGTACACGGCCGACAGTGCCGGTACGCTCCTCTCTGCCCACTTCAGGATGCGAGCGATCTCCGATGCTGCAGCTGAGCTTCTTGTTCCTCCTAGATAATTGACATATGCCACTGCTGTGACGTTGTCTGACTGGATCCTGACTGGACGCCCTTGCAGTCTCTGAGACCATTTGAAGAGGCACAGTTTGATCGCCCGGATCTCCAGGACATTGATCGGCAGGAGGGCTTCCTCTGGGGTCCAGCGACCCTGCGCCGACTGGACACCCCAGACTCCCCCCCAACCTGTAAGGCTGGCGTCCGTCGTGATCACTATCCAGTAAACCGGAAGAAATGACTTCCCGGCCATTACAGCCGGTGCTGTCAGCCACCATACCAGGGATCTCCTGACTAGGTGGCTCACTCGGATTTGATAATCCAGAGATGAAGGGCATCTGTTCCATCTGGACAGAACTTCCTTCTGTAACACTCGAGTGTGGTATTGAACATATGGGACCGCCTCGAAGGAGGCTACCATGAGGCCCAACACTCGCATGCAAAAACGGAGTGACGACCAATTCCTGGAAGTCAGCTGCCGTACTGCAGCCCCGGAGGGTCTGCAACTTCTCCACAGGGAGGAATACCTTTGCCTCTGAGGAATCCAGAATCAACCCCAGGTACACTAGGCGTTGAGTGGGCACCAATACTGACTTTTGCGTGTTTAGTATCCAACCACAGTCTCGAAGAGTCTGACAGGTAATGGACACGCTTACCTCTAATTCTGAGCTTGAAGGGGACTTCAGCAGAAGGTCGTATAAGTAGCCTGTGATAGCGATACCCCGCTGTCTTAGAAGTGCCAGAATCGGAGCGAGCACCTTGGTGAACGTCCTGGGTGCTGAGGCAAGGCCCAACGGGAGGGCCACAAACTGGTAGTGGTCCTTCCCGATAGCAAATCGCAGAAACCTCTGGTGTCTGGAGTATATGGGGACATGCAGGTATGCGTCCTTGATGTCCAAGGAGGCCAGAAAGTCCCCCGGATGGAGAGCCGTGACTACAGATCGAACCGACTCCATCCGAAAACTTTGTACCTTCACAAAGCAATTGAGGGCTCTGAGATCCAAGCTTGGACGAACCCCCTCCTTCTTCGGCACAATGAACAGATTTGAGTAAAAACCCCGTTCCAGTTCTGGAACTGGAATAACTACCCTGCGTTCCAGTAGACCCTGGACCGCCCCATACAGGGCCTCCCGACGGGTCGGTAGTAGCTGGAGATTGGAGGTGTTGAATCTGTCCGGTGGACAAGAGAGAAACTCTATCTTGTAGCCTGAGGAGATTACTTCGCAAACCCACCTGTCGGAGATTAGTGCTGTCCACTGAGTCGCGAATTTGCAAAGACGTCTCCCCACCCGAGAGCTGGGTGGGGGTGGACCTTCATGCGGACGCAAATTTGTCCGCAGGCTTATTGGGTATGCGGAACCAGGGAAGCTTTTGTCCTTGGGCAGGCGCTTTATCGGCCTGGGGTCTTTTCCCTGTCGCCCTAGGGGGACGAAAAAACCACTTGTGTGCAGTAAAGGAGGGCCCTTGCCCTTGGCGTGGCCCCTTACCCTTGCTAATTTGGGGAAGCAAAGTGCTTTTACTTCCTGTGGCATCCTTGATGATGTCATCCAGAGAAGCCCCAAAAAGTCTGTCGCCCTTAAAAGGCAGATCCAACAGGGCTTTCTTGGAAGTCTGGTCCGCAGACCAGCCTTTTAGCCAGATCAGGCGGCGTATTGCTACTGCATAAACCAAAGTTTTAGACAGCAGGGGAATAGTATTCATGTCTGACTCGCAGACAAACCTAAGGCCCTGGACCAACAGGTCGGCCAATGTTATCTCATCAGGAGGAGCATCTCACTCCTTAACCCCTGGAGTAGCAATCTTGCCCATTCAGTAAGTGTGTGAGACACTAGGGCCCCCGCCAATGCCGGGCGTACTGCCGAGCCTACCACTGAGTATAGGTAGCAACCGAGTGCTTCAGCCTTCTTATCCACAGGGTCCTAGAAAACAGGAGCCCCTTCTACAGGAATTGTGGTGGCTCTATTAAGTCTGGACACCGGAGGGTCCACTATAGGGGGGAGAGGTCCATTTCTTCAGAAAACTCTCCTCAAAAAGGGGTACCGTACCGCAAACCTCTTTGGGGCTGTAAAGACCCTCAGTGGGTTCTCCCATTCCTTGTATAAGAGTTTATCAAAAGACACACAAGGGAACACCTTAGCAGTGCGGGCAGGTCTATGAAACCCAAGTGGACCGGAGTCTCTGCTGCTTCTGCAGTATTTTCCAATTTTAGCATATCCCACACTGCAGTAATAAGGTCAGATACCAAAGCCGTCTCGCGTACTGACCTGGACTTTGAGTCATTCTCACTGTCCGGTCACGGTCTGCAGTCTCTGATGCGTCAGAATCTGGGCCCCGAGCCGTAGCTGGACCTGGTTCTGCACCAGAATTATCCCCAGAAGCTTGCAGGGGATGGGGCGTTTACTACCCCCTGTATTCCCGTGTGCTGCTTCCACCCTGGCAGCAAACGCCTCTAGGATTGCAGTCATAGCGTTCATAGACACCTCAGGGGCACCAGCTGCTAAATCTGGTGTTTCAGGGGAGAAGACATCTGGCTCAGATGCCATGCTGACCACACGCTGACACTCACAGGGCTCCAGGCAAGATATCAATAGGCCACCCTCCTGTGCTGCAGAGGCCGGGTCACCCAGAGGACTCACCACCCTGGATAGGTACTGCTATGCTGCGCCTGTGATGCTGTCCCTCTGCTGCTGTGTCAGTCTGCTTCTTTTATCAGCACTTCCTGTGTGAATTTTCGCGCCAGTGTAATGCACCCTAGAGGCCGGAGGCTCTCGAAAAATGGTTGCCAAAAACGTCTGTATGGAAGATAATGTGGGCTCTAAGAAAATGGCCGCCGACAGAAGATAGAGGTCAAGCAGCCATAGCCCACAAAAAGATGGCCGCCGAACGGCAATATCTGCATACAGGGTGGACAAACATGGCCGCCGATCAGCTGATAGGGGCCAGTGGGTGTGGCCGAACCACAGGAAGATGGCCGCCGGGCAGTCACAAGAGGCCAAACTTGGCATGGACCACCTCAAAATGGCCGCCGACAGCATGGAGGAGGAAGGACACAAACACAGGTAAGAAAAAATTACATTTCTTTTAAATGTTAGTTACAGCCAGCCCCGCTCCAGTGGGACCCCCAGCACCCAGCAACCTTTAGCTAGAAGCCCAGGGAGGAGGGAAAGGCAGGGAGAGAGGGAAGAAAGGGGCCACAACCACTTACTTGATCTCTCCAGGAATGTCCAGCTAAATCACCCAGCCGAGGCAGGGGAGTTTTACTTACCTATCCTGCATGTATTCTGCTGGAAGACATTCCAAACAGATCATCGTCCGCGCACGGAAGGTGACTGTTGGCCAGGCATGCTGTGATTGGACCCAGAAGGGACGATCATATGTATGCCCTGGAGCATGACGCTCACCGGACAGGCTGCTGCGACTCGGCCGTAAGGTCAGCCGAAGCTGAGCGGTCCGATGCAAGCCTTGGAGCGTAAGCTCACCGGCCAGGCTGCTGCGACTCGGCCGTAAGGTCAGCCGAAGCTGAGCGGTCCGATGCAGGCCCTGGAGCGTAAGCTCACCGGCCACCCGTGGAGCGACGGGCATGTCGTGGAAAACCCAGCGCGTAGCTAGGGTCGGCACACGCTCGATGGCCGAAACTGGGGAGACTACAAGGATCGAGGATCCAGCCTGTCACCCAGTCGGCAGTTGATCGAAGATCGCAGGAAACAACAAATGTAGCAAAAAAAAATAATATATATATATATATATATATATATATATATATATATATATATATATATATATCTTTTTTCCCCGGACCAATGGGCCCGAAGGGAGCCATGTCCTACTCCTTGCTAGACAGAAAAAAACTGATCTGCGAAGATGCAGACTGAGAGGGTATACCCAGAGGGTCCGCCCCCTGGGCGGTACTGTAGAAGGTGTGATGCAACACTTTTTACAAGTTTTTCTGCCTAGTCACTCCTAATTAACGGATAATACCCACTTTGTCAATAGAGAAGCTGTGTCGGTCCATGGACGAAAGAGTAACAAATGTTACAGGGGTGATAACCCTTCCCTATGTTTCACAAAAAGCTTAAAAATATATTTTTTGGCTGGAGCTACACTTAAACAATGTACCTGTTCAAAATTACAAACAGATTCTACATAAGAACAAACCTACAGTCCCTGTCTTGTATGCACCGCCTGTATACGGCTGTTCAGAGTATATAGGGCCTTTTTTATTTTGTGTGCGGGGTTCCCCTTAATATCCATACAAGACCCAAAGGGGCTGGTAATGGGCTGGGGTAAGGGGGGGGGGGTGTGATGGGGTAGCTATGTCATTTTTCTTAAAGATTTTCATCCATATTACCGGGACCAGACATTACATTAAAGCCGCAAGCAGTTTTAAATGGCTTTTTTTCCTTTAGAAATGTCATTTTGTGCAGGGACAGTTCTAAACACGGAAAACACGTGGCACTTCACAGGCATACTTTAGACACCCCCCAGGTACGATATTTAAAGGAATATTTGACTTTTTTTTTTTCACTTTATGCATCATTAAAATGACTGCTCCAGAAAAACGGCCGTTTTTAAAACTTCTTTTTGCATTGATACATGTCCCCTGGTGCAGAACCCGGGTTCCCAAACCCTTTTTAGGACAATAACATGCATAATAGTCGTTATAATTAGCACTTTAGATATCGAACGTTCGCATCCATTGTATTTAATAGGGTTCTAAAGTTCGTGCGAACTTTCGGTCCGTTCGCGGGTTCTGGTGCGAACCAAACCCGGGGGTGTTCGGCTCATCACTACTTGACACGTAGCCTTCCGACTCTTTCCGAGAAGCCCGCCACCCAGTTAAAGAATGTATATGGGGTAAGATCCCCTACTCCACTAGTTATTAAGGTTATACTCCCTTTCAAAAAGAATATATAAAAATGCTCACTTGTACTTTACTAAAGCCTGGTACACACGGGCCCATGTGTACACCTACCTATGCCACAGAAGCTGGATGAATGGCTTGCTTCTGTCAAATGGACATGCTGGAAAACCAGCATCTGATCAGCGCAGTGCTGGAAGCCAATGGCTGCGAGTGCTGATCGGTGTGTTCTGGCGGGGGGGGGGGGGGACAGTCCCCCTGTCAGAACACAATACCTCAGCGGGGAGATCACTGTATTAACATCGAACAGCTAGTACAGCGAGCACCTCAGTTTTTTTTCCCATTCAGTCCGAAAAAAATAAACTGATAATGTGTAGCAGGCTAAAGTCTCATATACTTGTATACAGATGCTACAAAAGGAGAGCTCAGTAGCCATCCCAGCCAACACATCATGTTTAGTTTACTTTATGTCATGAGTAGGGTTGGGCTCAAGTGTGTTCAGGTCGTAGTCCCAACCCACCTGAGAAGCCCTCACTGCACAACCCCAATCATAGGCAGTGAGGTATTTCCCGGCCCACAGCTGCACATACACACGCTGCCCATTACTGGCAGTGTGCAGTGACGGCTTCCTGGCGGGATTGCTCAGGTGGGTTTGGACTACGATCCAAACACACCCAAACCCATCCCTACTCATGACAAAGTAAGCTAAAAATGATATGTTGGTTGGGAAAAGGTTAAAGCTGAACTCCAAGGAAAAAACAGATAACCACGCACATAAAATACTCAGTATTTAATACTGTACATATCTGGTAGCCATTTTACCTGTCAAAGGATATGTAAACTACAAGCCATAGGATTTACACAGCCCTGCCAGACAGCACAGCCAAAGCTGGCTCATACACTAGAACAAAAACGGATTTGTACGAACTTTCTCATCAGTATATTTGATGACTGTCATTGGAAAGTATTTCAAAAATATGTTTGCTCTTAGAATTTTCCAAATGAAAACACTTGCTGTTAGAAATTAATCTGAGAAATAAAATCCCGCCCCTTCGAATATTCTGGTTACTGCAATTGAAAAACAGTCGATTTGTTCCCATTAACAATTAGAAATCTTTCTAACAATATTCTACTAATGTAGGACCAGCTCAAGTTAGACTACTTGTTGCTTCTCCAGTTTAAGGCATAGATGGTTCGACTCATGTTTGGGCAAGGCTTAACGTACCCAAGTTCACCTTGGGTACAACCAGCCTATTGGATTTCTGATGAGATTATAGCCGCTATGCTAGCAATAAATCACTGTGTATACTCCCAGCCGGGACGGCTCCCCCCACTGGGAGAACACAATAGCTGAGTAGTAGGGATTCATGGTTGCAGGAAAGAAAATTGCTCCATCTATGTCCGGCTAAAGCATTACAACTTTGGCACCCTCTTGCCTCCAGCCAGTGACTGAACAATGAGAGAACAGTAGCAGGCTCATGAGGTCATCTCTCACACCTCAAGCAGGAAAATAAGTTAAACACAACACATAGCTAATTGGCTTTTGCTTTTTTTAAGTGCATGGGAAGCCACACATGCCATATTCAGCCACAAATACAAGTGAATGGCTGTAAGCAGTCTTGCTCAAGTAAAACTGCAGACTGCTTTAGCATCATTAATTTACCGGCATATGGCATTTCTCTCCCAACGTGTTTTTGGGGAGAACCACCATGGGCGCATGAGTGGGTAAACGCAGATGCAAAAGAAATCAGCGTTTTACCCCAGCACGGCCATGTACAGCTTTAATTTAGCGGACACTAACTGTGAAACATGAGCAAGGCAGGATACACTCCTACAGAGACTGGAAATGCAGCCAGGCCCCAGGGACAATGCAAATCCTGTGCATATATGCAGGTGTTACATCAGTGGCTGCCCAATGGCAGCCACTGATGACATCGGACCTGAAGTAAGAACGGACGATTTCAGAAGTGGCGACGGACCAATGAGGAGCATGAACGTGGCATCATTGGAGGAGGGCACTCTAGGACTTAAGTGTGCCATATTGTGCAACCTGGAGGGGGGTACTCCAGGAAGTACTTGCACATTATAGCAAAGGCCCATCCATTCTAGAAGCAGCAAAGATCAGCTTTAAGCCTGTGTTGAAAACTACCAGTGTCAGTGTGCTAGCACTGAGGACTAACATACCAGTGCTCATGCATCTCAGTTGGTCCTTGCATATTCAGAGATAAAAAAAAAAAAAAAAACGGAACACCGGTATCTTCTAAGCAATGATTAGCAATCTCATAAGGTTTTATAATCTCTCCAATTACTATTCCCTAAAACCATCCAGTGGCAGTCATGAACCTTAAGGCACAAGGGAGTTGTAGACTGACTGTGCACTTTGCAAGTGTAGTTGCGCCAGAGCTTAGTAAATAAATGGATTTGTAACATATGTTCACAACTGTATATCTTTTTATGAATATTTGTATATTTAATAAATCATTTTTGTACTTTCATTCCATTGGTTTTCCAGTCACTTATAAAGTCCCATCCTTTCTAGGGGTTTTTTGTTTCTATTCAAATTTAGGGATGTGGTGACTGCAAAACAGTTCTATGAATAGGGGAATATCTTTCTAGTAAATAAGGAGAAGCTCGGCTGATTTCCATCATCTAATCACGTGCAAGCAAAAAAATGCTCTTTCATTTTCCTTTCATGTGATTGGATGCCGTTTGCAAGCCTAGAGGTGAAGTGGTACTTTGCAAAGAGCACAGCCTTTTTGCCTTTAGTAAATCAACCCTACGGCCAGTTATCAAGCATGTGTTTTTTTTATACATAGACATTACAATTGGTTTGATCAATCAAGTTTTGTATTTTTTTAAAGTACCCCATGGAATGAATGTTACCCTACAATTGCATTAATACAAGGATGCTGGGGTTGTAAGGAAGAAGGTGGAAGGACCTGTTTTATATAGATATCCTTTAAGAACATATCTTCAAAATATAAGAAAAACAATGATGTAATTCTATGCATTCAGCATCAGATCTGTTACTATCTTACACACAATATGACTTTTTACGCCATCCCACACAATAATGTATATACATTATTTTTTGTAGAACATCCATGAAAATGGTCATAAGCATACATCCTACATGCATTTGTACTTGATAAGCAATGTACCCTAGTTCCTGTATAATTTGCACATGGATACCAAGAATTGTCCATAACAAAACTATGCCCACTCGTTCGTTACACTAGTCCTGTGAAATGTTGCATAGCGCTGCTAACATAATTATGCTCAAGCTGGAGATGATCTTTGTGTGTGGGAAGGTAAGGTGATGATTGATGTTACCATCCAAAGAGCCTGAATAGACAATGTACTGACAAACACAGAAGACAATACAGAAAACTAGTGCAAACTGTCACTTAAGACTGTACACGTTGAAAACTCCAGTATTATAGGGTAGATACTATTTTTCAAGGTCACGTTTGTGTCTATCAACTACCTTACATGTCAGACTGTAGGGGGTATAGAAAGTGATTGAAAATTGTTACTCCTCAAGTTATAATACACCATGTGGGTGAAATATTTTGGCGATTCCTGTAAATGAAACCTTTTTAAATATTCTGATATCAGACTTTTTGCAGCTATGTACAACACAGTATGACTTCTGCCATAGTTTTAAACCTGGACACATCCAGGATATAGCAAGAACCACCTATCATTAGGGTAAAAACTTCCTTTTGGGTGAACATTGGCTTAAAAGTGGGCAAGTCTTTTCAAGGTGGGTATGGCACCAAAGATGAATTAACTGGGCATTTCTGTCTGCATCTGCGACTATCAATTATTATCGGGTGACATACATCATGTCAAGAAATATACACAAAGCAATAAATTGTTAGGCATTACTAAGAGTCACTTTAGAAAGGTAGGTGGAGAAAGGATCACTCGGCATCCAATAATATGCAAGTTGAAGGGTGAGTTAGAAGGCATTAATTTAAAAATTAAACATGTACATCGAGCTTACATGTTTCAGGGGAACAAGAAATCCTTCATCAGGGCTGTTGCTGCATGCCTTAAGATTGAGAAGGTTCCCAATTGGGTTTTATTAATAGCAAAGAATCCGAATGATCACTGTCGGGGTGGCTTTGGTAGCTGAGGCAGCATGCCCCCATCTTTTAAGCATGCAGCAACAGCCCTGAATAAGGGGGAGTGCTTGTTCCCTTGAAAACACATTGGCTCAATTTACTTGTTTCTATTGTCAATAAATGCCTTCTAACTCACCTTTCAGCTTGCATATTATTGGACACCGGGCACTCCTTTCTCCACCTACCTATGTCTACATGAGGAAACAACCTTAAGGCCATACTAAAAAGGCAGCAGCCCAAGCCCCACTGGAAGGGACTTCTTCCAACTTGCCCAATCCCCCACAACCAGTGACTGATCGAGTCAGTCCAGTGCGGATTCCAGCCCCAAGAGTCCTTTTGTAATTCTTTGACTCCATTAAAAGCGATAATTAGGTGATTAATGAATTTGTATGGTCTGTGATCTTGTGAATAAATCCCAATGTCCTTTCATTTACAGTAGGAGGTCCACTTGCATTAGATATTCTGATATTTACCTCAAAAAGGAACATAAATATTGGTATGAATCTACGTTCACACCAAGGGCCGGCGGTTTGAAATCGTGCAAGTTCAGCTGAACTCGCACAATTTCAAACCGACATTTTAGTCCGACTTTAGGGGCAATTTGACAGACATCTGTGCGGGTTCATGCACAGATGCCTATTCAAATCGCCCCCGAAGTAGCCAAAAGTAGTGCAGGAACTACTTTTGGGAATCGGTGTGACGCAGCAAAGATGGCGTTGCACCGATTCAGGCAGTACCATTGCTGGTAATAGGATCCGATTTGACATGTCAAAATCGCATGCCAAATCCTCCCAATGTAAACGTGGGTCATGCCTCAAGAGAATAATAACCTGTTGGTCAAGTTTTTCATCATGAACAAATGCCCCCTTGCCCTGCTGGATGGTAATGGCTAGTAAGTTGATCATAGACTGACAGATTATCGTGGGGATCAGGTTATTTCATGTTAATAACCAATTAAAAGATTTTCTAACAAACTGAAAATTGTTCGTGGCAGACTATTATAAGTGCATACAGCCCATAGTTTTTTGGTTTTGAATGGTGTGGAGAAGGGTTAACAACAAAGTTTTTATTGCAAAACATAAATTCAACAAGCTAAAAACAGACAATTCTGGTTAAAAAAAATAAAAAAAGTAAATCTTAAGCCCCGTACGCACGACCAGTTTTCTCTGCAAGAAAACTGCTGGGAGAGCTTTTTGCAGAGAAAACCGGTCGTGTGTATGCTTTCTCGTCGGGAAAACTGCCAGGAATCTCGACGAAAAAAATAGAGAACCTGTCTATTTTCTCGTCGGCCTGTTTCCCGACGAGAAAACCGTGAGTGTGTATGCTTACCTGTTCATGGTAAACCCACACATGCTCGATGAGACTTCAATGCATGTGCAGTAGCATACAAGGGTAGTGTAGGGTGTAGCAAGATGGCGGCAACGGCATTGAATGCGACGAGAGCCGGCTCGTCGTAGTCGATGACGTCACGAGTTCTTGCCATTCAAAAGAACAGCGGTTCTTTTGACTGGCGTGTGTGTACACAGGACTTGGCAAGACAAACTTGCCAGGAATCCCGTCCAGAAAACCCACTTTTTTTCCGACGGGATTCCCGCCCGTGTGTACGAGGCATCAGATGCAAGCTTTGTGAATGATTGGAGATAATAAAGAAATCCTGCCGCATTCTACATCAACTTTGAACAATTCAAGGAAGTACAGAAATCCAAGTGGAGTTGGAAGTGAGGCACTGGATACAAATTTTTAGCTGGTAGGTGAACTCTCATCTACTGGCTTAAGACTTGTATCAGCGCCTTGCGTTCACCTCCACCTGCGGTCTGTGTCCCTACATGGAAATTCACCATCCCTAGCTGACATAGGTACCATTGTCACAGAGGCCAAAAGTGAGCTGTCACCAGAACAGTTATAGCCATCTATTATTTTGTTGCATAGAAACTTCCTTAGGGAAGATTTCGCTTAGCTTTTGCCCACTTCTGAAGGGTAAGGTCTATAAATCTGGGTTCAAATTTCCTGCCCAATCACTACCATTTACTCCCAGCACTGGGGATGTCTAAGCCCTCCAACCTCTTCTCTCAATAGGCAAAATGGTTGTTCCTCAATGCAAAGATTCCCGTTTACGGCACAATCATTTCTTAGAAAGATTATTCAATGACTAGATCTTGCATGGTCCAACAGCCAAATCTTTCATGCCCATAGGTACTTTATTTCCTCCTAGTCACAATGGTAACACCTGGTTTAATCAAGAGTGGCATGCCATAGAAATACTGTGCAGGTCTCTTAAAAACTCACTGTTGGTACCATATTTTCAACTAATAAAAACACAACAAAAATGTTGCAAGCTAGTAAAACTTGTGACTATGTTACATCATTAAAACAGTAGATAATGTTGATAACACTGATCACAAGTCAACAAGATGGATATTTTATCAATGTCTGCCATATACCACATTCTTGTGGCTGGAGCCTACGCATACAAGAACCTCAGGAAATCCTTTCTGGATTAGAATATAAAAGGAAAACAAGCAGAGCAGCACATGAATACCACTCCCCCACAGATGTTAGTGCCTCTCCGGGACACACCATTTACTCCCAATTTAATTATCTCCACTATGGTTTGACAGGAGCTATTGCTGCAGGCCAAACTGCCTGGCCTTTCTGTGTGATCGAGTCCCATACTAGCACAGCTGTGTTCATGTGATCAGCATAGGACTAAATGCAGAAAGGAGCTTAGATCTTCCAATTCACTATATACAGTGGGTACGGAAAATATTCAGACCCCCTTAAATGTTCCACTCTTTGTTATATTGCAGCCATTTGCTAAAATCATTTAAGTTCATTTTTTTTTTCCTCATTAATGTACACACACACTGTATAAAATACTTTAAAACTGCCATATACTATACTTTCTAGAACAAATGTGGGGGCTTTAAGAGTCGCTTAGGCACACAAGCTTACTTCAGTTTGGGTGGAAGATATAACAGACATGGGAAGTCGATAGGTGGCTCTTCATACCAGTACACTTTTGGATTGTGGATGGAAACCACCTGCACTGTCTGTACATTACAGCTAGGGTTGAGCGGTCCCGAACTGTAAAGTTCGGGTCCGTACCGAACTTTTGGGTTTTTGGGTCCCGGACCCGAACAATTGACTGTATGTTCGGGTTTGGGTCCGGTGTTCGGCAATATGCATGTAAAGTCGCGCTTGTTTCCCATGCTTAGAACTGTCCCTGCACAAAGTGTCATTTTTGAAGGAAAAAAATTCATTTAAAACTCACTCGTGGCTATAAATGAATTGTCGGCTCCCGACAATACATAGAAAAGTCATTGATAAAAAAAAAAAAAAGCGTGGGGGTTCCCCAAATTCAATTACCAGGCCCTTCAGGTCTGGTATGGATATTAAGGGGAACCCTGCCGCAAATTAAAAAAATAAAACGCGTGCAGTTCCCCCAAATATCCATACCAGGCCTTCAGGTCTGGATTTAAAGGGGAACTCCACCCAAAAAAAAAAAAAAAAGGCGTGGAGTACCCCCCCAAAAATCCAGACCAGACCCTTTATCCGAGCACGCAACCTGGCAGGCCGCAGATCGCTGGTGCCAAACAGGTCTCCTACAGATTCTTCTGTGTACCTGTATATCCCGTACGGGCAAGCAGATTCATTGATTCTTCCTGTCAGTGTACTACACCATGGTGCTCCACAGCACCATGGTAGTTCACCGAGAACTAAGTCGACAGCTGCAAAGGATGCTGGGGCTTGTAGTTCACACACACACACAGAGCTGTGTAAATGAATGATGCGGCATGGGCACGCTGATTTCAAAGAGTGACAGCTAGTATGGGGAACTTCTCCCCATACCAGTGTTAATTTCGTCAACGAAAACCTATGTCATAATTTTCGTCAGAGGCTTTTTTACAGTGACGAAAACGAAACTAAAAAGTACAGCACATTTTCGAGTGACAAAAACGATGACGAAAATAAAATCCGTTTTCGTTAAGGAACGAAAACGGGACGTTAATGGCAAGGAGGGACATTTACCCTAATGAATTTACTGTAAATATTGTACAGGACGCCGTGGCTGGGTCCTGGAAGGACGCTATATTTCCCCTCTGTTTGGGCTGTGGTTCCTTTAAGGGAACAGCAATGGTTAACACACCTGTCCAAGGAAGTGGTTTAAGAGAAGGAGTGTAGTGAAGTCTGCATGGTGAATGGTGGACACTGCAAAAGCTGTGGAGGCTGTGAAAAGCTCTGGGAAGCTGTGAATGTACATGGCAGTGGCCTGCATGGAAGCCTGCTATCTGGGAAACTTACCTGCAACACCAAGGAAGGACTGTTTAACTGCGACAGCAGTTATAAACTCTACAAGTCGGTGAGACTGTCATTTCTTTTGTTTTGCTGCTGTGAAGCCATTTAAGTTTAAATAAACGTCCTTTTGTTTGAAAAGCCTGTGTCCTGCGATCTAGCTGGTTCCCCGAACATTACACTGGTGCTCGAATGCGGGCAGGACAGAATAACAGGCATAAGAAGAAAAACACAAAACGTATTTTTTTTTTGCATTGAACTTGACATTGAACTGACAGTTAAAGGGACAGTACATTGGATTTATGTCCTGGGTTAAAGCTGCACAAACGTTGAAAGCTGAAGCAATGGAGGAGCTAATTAAACAGCTGTCCCTGGCTAATATGCAAGCGCAAACTCGCCATGAGGAAGCAAATCAGCTGCAGCAAGAAAATACCCGCCTGTTGGTGACCCAGTTGGCAGCCCAGCAAGCAGCCCAGCAAGAGGTTATGCAGGCTCAGGTGGCTGTCTTAAAGGAAGCAGTGCAGCAGCTATCTCAGGTTCGGGAGCAAGCGGCTGTTGCCCCTGGCAACCAGGTGACTGTGAGGGCAAGCCATTTTTTGCAGAAATTGTCCCTAAGCGATGATGTAGAGGCATTTCTTGCTACATTCGAGAGGACGGCAGAGAGAGAAGGGTGGCCTCAGGACCAGTGGGCCAGCCTCATTGCCCCTTTTCTCACCGGAGATCCTCAAAAAGCCTACTTTGACCTGCCACCCGATGATGCTAAAGACTATCAAAAGTTAAAGGCAGAAATTCTGGCTCGTCTGGGGGTGACTACGGCCGTTCGGGCCCAACGAGTGCACCAATGGAAGTATCGTCCAGATCGGCCACCTCGGTCTCAAATGCATGACCTGGTGCAACTGGTAAAAAAATGGCTGCAGCCTGAGGTGTTGTCGGGCCCCCAAATCGTGGAACGGGTTGTGCTGGACCGATACCTGCGATCCCTGCCAGACGACCTTCAACGGTGGGTCAGCCATGGAGACCCCAAAACAGCAAACCTCCTTGTCGAGATGGTGGAACGATATACAGTGGTGGAGGACCTGCTCGGACCTACCAAGCGCATAGGCCCTAGTCTACCACGGCCTGTTCGACCAACTGCTGCCCTTCGAAAGGATGTTCCAAGGAGTCCTGGAGCAAACACCCCGGAAGGTCAAGAGTCATTCTCGGTACCTCCTCAGCGTTCTGTTCCTGTTCGGAGAGGAGGGGATGTACAATGTTGGCGATGTCATTCCTGGGGTCATACCCGGGCACACTGCCCACTGCAAGAGGAGCCCATGGAATGCGGGGTTCTTCGGAGGGGGTCTTTTTATGCCCATAAAGTATGCACCACACAGCTCGACCTGGGTGAGGAAAAATTTGAGTGTGAAGTCCAAGTGAACCACCTCCCTGCCCGGGCTTTGTTGGACTCCGGAAGCATGGTAACCCTGGTTCATCCTAGAGTAATTGGGAAGATCGGTCCGGTAAGAAAAACCTTACGGGTGGTGTGCATTCACGGGGACACTAGAGAGTACCCTCTCATCTCGGTGACCATCTCCTCAGCATGTGGCACTGGTACTCAAGAGGTGGGGGTGGTAAAGAACTCGGTACATGATGTTATAAAAGGACGAGACTGTCCGTTGTTTACAAAACTGTGGGAACAAGGAGAACAGTTCAGAGATTGGGGAGAAACTAGCCTCCCTGTTCCTGCTGCTGAGAGGAATAACCCTGAACTGCCAAATGTTCTTAATGTGGATCCAAATGATGAAATTGCTAATGGTTGGGTTAATGGTGATGAAAGTAGAGCTGATACTGTTGATAATGTCAAGACATGTGGTC
This sequence comes from Rana muscosa, assembly GCA_029206835.1. NCBI lineage: Eukaryota > Metazoa > Chordata > Amphibia > Anura > Ranidae > Rana > Rana muscosa. Next base: position 485,618,723 of record CM055122.1, read on the forward strand.
CACAGATCTACCAAAACACTGAGGGGGAGGATCTTCCCCACTTCAGGTAATGCTGGGGGAAGAGGACGAGGAAGTGGCCTCTACCCCTGCCCTGCCAGATTTGGGTGTTCCCCAGGGGGCGTTTGGTACTGCTCAGATGCAGGACCTCACTTTGGCCCGTGCACGGGAACAAGTTGTAGTAGTAAATGGGGTTCCCCAAGAGGCAGGTGCAAATGAGCGGTGGCCACACTTCGCAATGTATAATGAGTTGTTGTATCGGGTTACCAAGGTGAGGGAAAATGTGGTAGAACAATTGTTGGTACCCCAACAATATAGACGAAAGGTTCTGGACCTGGCCCATGATGATGTGTTAGGGGGACACCTGGGAGTTGAGAAGACGGAAGCACGGATCACCGACCGGTTTTACTGGCCAGGTCTGAAAGCAGAGGTAAAGAAATACTGTGCCTCTTGTCCCACCTGTCAGTTGACCGCTCCGGGGACCCACTTCCGGAGCCCTTTGGTCCCTCTGCCCATAATTGAGGTCCCATTCGAGAGGATAGCCATGGATATAGTGGGTCCCTTGGTAAAGTCGGCTCGAGGTTACTCCTACATATTAGTGATTCTTGACTATGCCACCCGATATCCTGAGGCGCTTCCACTGCGAAATACCTCCTCTAAGGCTATTGCCCGGGAATTATTCCAGTTGTTTACACGGACTGGTTTTCCCAAGGAAATACTCACAGACCAGGGCACCCCATTTATGTCGAGAGTTATGGCCGATGTGTGCAAGCTGTTCCGGATTAAACAGCTGCGCACATCGGTCTACCATCCCCAAACGGACGGGTTAGTGGCACGCTTTAACAAGACCCTTAAGTCTATGCTAAAGAGAGTGGTACAAAGGGATGGGGAAGACTGGGACTGCCTGTTACCAGCTCTCCTGTTTGCTATCAGTGAAGTGCCCCAGGCCTCCACTGGGTTTTCGCCCTTTGAGTTGGTATATGGGCGGAGACCTCGCGGACTACTTGACTTTATTAAAGAGGAATGGGAAAGTGAACCTGTTCAGCATAAGAGTGTTCTTGAATATGTCTCCCAAATGCAGGAAAGGATCCAAACTGTGATGCCACTAGTCAAAGAGCATTTGCAAAAAGCCCAGGAGGCTCAACGACGGGTCTATAACAGGGCTGCTAAAATAAGGCACTTCCAAGTGGGGGATCGAGTAGCGGTGCTAATTTCCACTGTGGAAAGTAAATTCTTGGCCAGATGGCAAGGTCCCTTTGAAGTTGTGGAAAAAGTGGGAGAGGTAAATTATAGAGTCCACCAGCCAGGCAAGAGGAAACCGTATCAGATGTATCATGTCAACTTGTTAAAGCCTTGGACAGACAGGGAACCGGTGACCTCCCTGGCTAGTGCAAGACTTGAGCCTCAGGTTGGGGTGGAGAGTGTCCAAGTAGCAAGTACCCTGTCTAAAATCCAAAGTCAGCAGGCAAAGGAGTTCTTGCAGAGAAATAAAGAAAAGTTTTCAGACTTGCCAGGGCTAACTAGTGTCATAGAACATGATATTATCACGGAACCTGGAGTCAAAGTTTTTGTCCGGCCCTACCGCATCCCAGAGGCTCAAAGGAAGGCCGTTTCAGAGGAAGTGAAGAAGATGCTGGACCTGGAGATCATTGAAGAGTCGCAGAGTGAGTGGTCGAGCCCGATTGTGTTGGTACCAAAGCCCAACGGGACTCTGCGATTCTGCAATGATTTCCGGAAACTTAATGAGGTTTCACGGTTTGATGCCTACCCCATGCCCCGGGTAGATGAGCTTATTGAGAGACTAGGTCCAGCCAGGTATATTACAACATTAGACCTTACCAAGGGGTATTGGCAAATCCCGTTGACTAAGGCTGCTAGAGAGAAAACTGCTTTTTCTACCCCAGAGGGGAGTTTTCAGTACAAAAGAATGCCTTTTGGACTACAAACTGCTTCAGCCACTTTCCAGCGAGCAATGGATAGGATTTTACGACCTCACCGGGAGTATGCCTCAGTGTACTTGGACGACATAGTCATTTTTAGCAGAGACTGGGAATCACACTTGCCCAAAGTCCAGGCAGTACTGGACTCTCTTTGGAAGGAGGGGTTTACAATAAACCCTGAAAAATGTGCTTTGGGAATGGAGGAGGTGAAATACCTGGGCTATATTGTAGGTAGAGGGGTGGTGAAACCTCAGGTTAACAAGGTAGAGGCTATACAGAATTGGCCCCGCCCCCTCACAAAAAAGCAGGTACGTGCATTCCTGGGCATGGTGGGATACTACAGGAGATTCGTACCCAACTTTGCCACATTGGCGGCTCCATTGACCGATCTGACTAAGGGACGGAAATCGGTCATGGTGGAATGGAATGCAGATGCTGAAAAGGCTTTTTTGGAGCTCAAGTCAGCACTGTGCCAACACCCTGTCCTGATAGCACCCAATTTTTCAAACGAGTTTGTTGTCCAGACTGATGCTTCCGATGTAGGATTGGGAGCTGTGTTGTCACAGGTTGTTCATGGTGAGGAGCACCCAGTAGTCTTCCTCAGTAGGAAGTTGACACCAGCGGAGAAAAACTACGCTATAGTTGAACGAGAATGTCTGGCCATTAAGTGGGCTCTGGAATCCCTCAGATATTACCTCTTGGGAAGGAAGTTTAGGTTAATTTCTGACCATGCCCCTTTAACATGGATGAGTCAAGGTAAAGGGACTAATGCCAGAATTACACGTTGGTTCCTGGCGCTCCAGGAATTTAAATTTGTAGTGGAGCATAGGCCCGGGAGACTGCATCAAAATGCAGATGCCCTCTCCCGAGTCCATTGTTTTAGCTCCACTGTTGCCTCCACCTCCTTGGCGTTGGGGCACAGGGGGGGGGGATATGTACAGGACGCCGTGGCTGGGTCCTGGAAGGACGCTATATTTCCCCTCTGTTTGGGCTGTGGTTCCTTTAAGGGAACAGCAATGGTTAACACACCTGTCCAAGGAAGTGGTTTAAGAGAGACAGGAAGTTGTAGGTTAGAGAGAGGAGTTTAGTGAAGTCTGCATGGTGAATGGTGGACACTGCAAAAGCTGTGGAGGCTGTGAAAAGCTCTGGGAAGCTGTGAATGTACATGGCAGTGGCCTGCATGGAAGCCTGCTATCTGGGAAACTTACCTGCAACACCAAGGAAGGACTGTTTAACTGCGACAGCAGTTATAAACTCTACAAGTCGGTGAGACTGTCATTTCTTTTGTTTTGCTGCTGTGAAGCCATTTAAGTTTAAATAAACGTCCTTTTGTTTGAAAAGCCTGTGTCCTGCGATCTAGCTGGTTCCCCGAACATTACTATATATATATATATATATATATATATATATATATATATATATATATATATATAAACACCACACCATGTATGCGTGTTATACGCCGATATTTGTTTTTTACTAATAGGGGGCGGGGATCGGGCGGTCCGCCCCCGGGTGACACACATTGGGGGGTGGTCAAGCCAGCCGCCCCGCCTCTCCTGGCCCTTGGACAGCACTGCCAGCAAATCTATCATTAGAAAAAAAAATCATTGCCAGCCCCTCCTCCTAAACCACACCTCCTCCTGTGTCACTCATTGTAAAATGAAGCTTGTAACCTCAATAGATTCATTCTTGTTGGCCGCTCTCCTCCTCCTGCTCCTCCTCCAAGTGTTGCTTTAGATTAGAGGAGGAGAGCCGTCACATGACCATCCATGAATCTTCAGAAGAGAGCAGCCATGTGACCGGGTCCATGCAAGAACAGAGCTATGATGTAAGTTTAGAGATTTGATTTACAATTCGAGTGACACAGGAGGAGCTGTGTATGAGAAAGGGCTGGCAGTGATTTATTCTTAACTTTAGAGTACGCTGGCAGCGCTGTCCCAGGAGACTGGGGGTCTCCTGGGAATGCAGGGGAGGGCTGTGTATTGTGGGGGGGGGGCTTTGTATTGTGCAGAGGGTGGGTGGCTGTGAACTGTGGGGGGGTTTGTATTGTGCAGAGGGTGGGTGGCTGTGTACTGTGCTGTGTACTGTGGGGGCTTTGTATTGTGTAGAGGGTGGGGGCTAGGGCTGTGCTGTGTACTGTGGGGGGCTTTGTGCTGTAGGGGGCTGTGTATTGTGAATTCAATTTTAGTTGACTAAAATGATTATATTAGACTAAATGTACTGGAGATTTTAGTCGACTAAAATACGATAATTAAAATGGGACTAAAACTAAAATGCCATTTTAGTCCTAAGACTAAAACTAAAATCGAAATTTGCTGCCAAAATTAACACTGCCCCATACTGCTGTCATAGGGAATGGGCAGCAGCTGCAGCATTGGGAACATAATACATGTTCCACCCTAAAAATGGGTGGAACATGTAAGGTCACTACATTCATGGCCATCTTGACATGCTCAACTAGGGTTCTGTGGAACCCCAGGGTACCTCCAATAGTTTCTGGGGTTTTTTGATCTGTGACCGACTGAGCCTCTTTTACTGGTGCCAATCATACTTCCAGGGCCAACATGACTGCAAGGGTGGCATTCTGACCAACACTGTAAGGGTTTTATGCATCCTACGAACTACCAATGTAAGAGGCATTTTTCCCATTGCCCAATGATTAACAGGTTTCAGTAAGGGTTCCTAGAGACATGAAAATGCTTTTAGGGCTGTTTTTCAGTACAAAAAAGTTGAAAAATGCAGATTTGGAGCCTTTTTTACCTACTGTAAAGTTAATTTCTTTAAAAAAACATTTGTTAAATATATATATATATATATATATATAAAATAGAAAGTTTTCACCAAGCAACTGGCTTTGTAACCTGAAAAGATAGAGGTCAAATGTGGACCATGCAGGTGTAAATCTATTCAGTATAAAAGACTGGCATGGAAATTCCCCTCTTTATTGCTGAGCCAGGAAACCTTTGCTGAACCAAAGGGACGTTTGGGACTTCCACGCTTTGTGAGATCACCAAGCTTGAGTGTTTGTGTCACCTGTAAGGAACAGACATCAGGATGCTGGAAGGTTGTTGGATTACAGAAGTCTACTAATTCTAGAAACAGATGCAAAATAAGGCCACAGGAAGTAGAGAGCAAGGATGATCAAACTGGATTAAATGGATCCCCAATATTCAGCCTCATGCATTTACCGATTAAGTCTAAACTTCTGAGAGATCCAGATCTTCCTGTGTTTTGGGCATTGTACACACAGGCTTCACATTGTATGACTGCAGCTGCAGGGTCAAGCTCATAATGAGTGTGCTGATTGTCTGCAAAGCTTTATATGCGTTCAGTAAATTTCAGCACTACTGTACTCAAAACTCATCAAAAACCCATTTGCTGAAGCCTGCTAGCAGCTTGTGTAAAGAAGCAACCAGCAGCATTCAAAATTATGACCAGTTTTCAACATTCCCAAATTGAATAGTAGAAAATGTCTGACATCTGTAAATCAAATGGCACCACATCCCGTTTGAATAAAGCACAATGAATATAAATGAATGGGATTTTTAACGGTGCAAGAAAACACAATATGTATCAAAAATATTAAAATTTATTTTTTCATTAAAATATATATGAACATGTAATAAAATGTATTTCATCTATTTTACACCTGATAACCAAAGTAGTATACAGACAAAATAATCTCGACGTTTCGCCAATTTAACTGGCTTCTTCAGGAGTCTTTGTCAAGTATAACTGAAACATAAGATGTACAGCATAAATATACAAAAAAGTGTACACAAATGAATTGTCTTTACACAATAATCAAAACATTCACAAACAAAAATGATACAGACAGAAAACCACATAACCGCATAGGAAAGTCAATAATACCTGTATATTATAGATGAAATAGATCAATTAACTGAAAATGGGGTCCGGGATGCTCTCATAAGTGAAGTAGATTTGGTGACCGCAGAGGAGAGGCGATATTAGATGCAACACGGAAAAATCCATATGCCAACGCTGGTGCATCTATGGGAGAGGAATGTTTTTTGCATAAATGAATGGGCAGAAATATATAATTAATATTATATATATATATATATATATATATATATATATATATATATATATATTTAATTATATATTCCTGCCCATTCATTTATAGAAACATTCCTCTCCCATAGATGCACCAGCGTTTGCATATGGATTTTTCTGTGTTGCATCTAATATCGCCTCTCCTCTGCGGTCACCAAATCTACTTCACTTATGAGAGCATCCCGGACCCCAATTTCAGTTAATTGATCTATTTCATCTATAATATACAGGTATTATTGACTTTCCTATGCGGTTATGTGGTTTTCTGTCTGTATCATTTTTGTTTGTGAATGTTTTGATTATTGTGTAAAGACAATTCATTTGTGTACACTTTTTGTATATTTATGCTGTACATCTTATGTTTCAGTTATACTTGACAAAGACTCCTGAAGAAGCCAGTTAAATTGGCGAAACGTCGAGATTATTTTGTCTGTATACTACTTTGGTTATCAGGTGTAAAATAGATGAAATACATTTTATTACATGTTCATATATATATTTTTCTAAAATCTATATATTTTAATGAAAAAATAAAATTTTATCTTTTTGATACATAGTGTTTTCTTGCACCGTTAAAAATCCCATTCATTCATATTCATTGTGATTCCCAAATTGAAGCTGAAGGGTGCTTTAAAGTGTATTTCCACTTTTGCAGCCAAATTGGGATAACACATGCTTTAAAATTTGTTATTTGTCCCCATTCACATAGCATAACTTAAAAAAATATTTAACCATTGCAGCGTACCTTTTTCTGCAGGACTAGTCATGTAACCAGTTGTTTGCATCAGTAATGCAGTTAAGCGTGCTTGTTATACTCACTGTGGAACCTAAGGGGTTAGTCCTCTGCATTGTGTAAAAGGGCTGTTTAAGCCCATCTTCTCTGATCATCCCCTTATTCCACAGTCCCCAAACCATCTCCTGATAGAACAGATCCTTGGGGACAAGCTGCACATGCTCAGTTTGGTGTGTATTGCTAGAGAGTTTTTTTCTATTTTCTTGGGAACGTGCATGTGATCAGCAGCAGCCCATCAGCACTGTCCAGACAGAGGGTCAGGGGTCCTGCAGCCTTTTAGAACAGTTAGGGGAGAATGAAAACTCCTTCTACAAGATTTAACCAGACACTGATAGAAGTCACAAGACTGCTCTAACTGCTGATGAGAAAAAGGTATTTAGCAGTTTATATTTACTAAAACTATTGCATTTCGATGTTCTGTGTATTGTGGGAGACCAGATATAATGAATGCAGGGTCCTGGGTTAAGGAACACTTTAAGGCTGGTACACACAGTTCGAATATCAGCTGGTTCAACAGAAATCGGCCAACATTAGGCCTGTTTGTACAGCAGCCTGTCCAAAGGAAGCTGGTCTAATAACTAGTTTTACTCTAAGGGCATACTGGAAAACCACCATCCTATCAGCGCTTGCAGCCAATGGCTGTGAGCGCTGACCAGTGTGTTCTGGCGGGGGTGCAGTTCCCGTCATAACACAATAGCACAGCGGGGGAGATCGCTGTACTAACATTGCTTGTGTTAGTAAAGTGATCTGTCAGTTTTTTTTTTCGTTCAGCCCAATGGACTAAACTCCTTGTGTATCAGGCATTATTTGAGCACACATTACCACAGTACAATGTAAAACATTTAATCCTCTACTTTCGGTATAATCTTTTTTTATTGAGATTTTCTGAAGAAATTAAAAACGATTATAATAATCCCACGCAGGGGATGTGAAAAAATGAGCATGACAGAACACAGCTTAATAATGCACATTAGAAACAAATGTGGTAGTGGGAATAGTCGAACATCAACAACCCTCCGGCCAAGACCAGGGGTCAACACAAGGTAACTGAGCTTGATTGCTCAGAAATTTTAAAAAAATTGCAGAAGAATCCACAAAAAAAAAATTAGAAAAACAAAAAATTTGAGGTCATACGAACAAAAAACAAATAAAAAACACAGGGGAAAAGCAAACATAGGTGGTGAAGAGGGGAAGGAAAGATAAAAGGAAGGTAGGGTAAGAAAAGGACAAGGGAAAGGTAGGGTACCCCCAGGTCGGGAGGGAAGAGGGGGTCAATTGGCGAGGCCCAAACTGATCGGATGCAGAGTGGGAAGAGCGTAGGACCACGACGGGCCCCAAACCTTGAGGAACTTGGCGTGGGAGTCATGAAGAATACTGGACATCTTCTTATTAATCATAAGAGTCGTTAAGATGCTCTTCACCTCCGCAAACGAAACAGTCGGCTTCTTCCAGGCCCTTGCCATTGCTCGCTTCGCAGCGATAAACAAATAAGTGGCCAACTTTTGTTGATAAGAGAAGAGGCCCGGGATCGGGCAGTGGAGTAAGGCCCATTTGGCTTCCCTGCGGGGGGATATATGGAAGAGAGTGGACAGAAGACCAAACACCCTTGACCAGAATCCCACCAAACGGGGGCAGGACCACCAGATATGAAGCTCATCTCCACGCTGACCACAGCCCCTGAAACATCTATCGCTGCAGGATGGGTTCGTTTTGGCGATACGGGAAGGAACCCAGTACCAACGGAGGAGCACCTTATAGGCTGCCTCTAGGGTAAAAGTGTTAAAGGAACATTCCGCAGTATTAGACCAGGCTTTGCTCCAATCCGCTAGGTCGATGTGTGATAAGTCCCGCTCCCAGTGGAGGACATAAGACAGCGAGGATGGAGTCCTGCTTGAGTTGAGGGAGGAGTATATCAAGGATATAGTACCCGAAGATCCCACGATTGTTGGCACGTAAGCTCATAGGCCGTCTTCTGGAAGGGGAAAACATCATTACGCCTGAGAGAGGAGATCCAGTGTCGCAAATGGAGATAGCGGAAAAATTCCACTGAGGTGGCGTCATGAGCTTCTCGGATAGAAGCCCATGAGGGGAAGGTGCGAGTTCCAAGAAAATGTCAGGACTTGAGAGAATCCATGGACTGGCCACCAGGAAAAAACATGAGGTTTTTCTAGGCCAGGGGGAAATAGGGGGTTATTCAGAAGGGGAAGGAGTGGGAAGGACGTGGACATAAGCCCACCAGAGTACCGGACTGTGTCCCAGAGTTTTAAGCTATGGGCCATCAAAGGGCGGAGATGGGAACCGGTGCACAATTGGGTATCTCCAGGAGAACCCAGGAAGGAATATCGGAAGTAGCTTGGAGCATTGTAAGCTGAGAGATTTGTGCAGCTTGGTAGTATTTGGCGATGTTTGGGACTCCAAGCCCGCCTCTAAGTCGGTGAACATACAGGGTAAAGCGAGAAACCCTGAGGGCGCTTGTAGGCCCAGGTAAAAGAAAGAAGCTTTTTCTGGAGGAGGCGCAAGAAGAATGCAGGGATACGGACTAGTAGAGTCCGGAAGAAGTATAAGATCTTTGGGAGGACAGTCATCTTGATGGCAGAGATGTGGCCAAGACAAGGTAGGGAACCTCCAGGATGCCATGAGCGCCATGATGAAGCGCAACAGAGGATAATAGTTCACAGAAAACAAAAAAGAGTAGTAAGAGGGGGTGAACGTAATACCCAAGTATTCTAAAGTAGAGCCGGACCAGCGGTATGGGAAAGAGGATTGGATGTGTGCGACCAGGGGGCTCGGTAATCCTCTACTCTCTATTATGCACAAAGTTGGCAATAGTGCAAAGCTTAATATGATAGCTGGTTTCTTTAGCCAAAAAGATCAGACATTTTGGTAAGACCTTTCCAGGGGTCTACTCCCTTCTTTTGGATCAGAGCACAGATTGGCCATGAAAAAGGGAGTATCCCCCAAAAGTGTGTCCTGAAAAATTAACTCAACAGAACTCAACCTTCATTAGCCTGCAAATTAAGTTTAGAGTTCTCTAAAACTTGAACATTTCAGGTTTCAGGTCAAGGGATCGGCATCATAGTGCGATTTATAAGACCCTTCCCTTGTCCCCAGAAAACACTCCTTTTGAAAGAAGGGATCCAACGTTAAGAGTAAAGCGCATAAGGCAAATGAAAATCAACAAATAACTACAAACACACCAACACTATTACAACGTATACCATGAGGTAGCATGGGGTGACAGCTTGGTACCTCGCAGATTACCATCCAAGAGTACTATTGGTTAATTTACTGAAACTGGAGTGTGCAAAATCTGGGGCAGCTGTGCATAGTAGCCAATCTAGCTTGTTTAATTAAGCTTTGACAAAAATCTGGAAGACGATTGGTTTCTATGCAGAGCTGCACCAGATTTTGCACTCTCCGGTTTCAGTAAATCAACCCCTATGCTACATAAGATATTAGTTCACAGGCATAAAGGACAAACTAACTGTTGGGCTGCCATTATTCTACATGTTGAACTGCATACAAGTGGACATTTGATTCTCTCTCTCTGCTAAACATTAACATGCATTTTAAAAAGCACTGCTGCAAGAAACCAAAAATCTCTCCAATAATGATCAATTGCCTCATCACTGGGAATTTACATAAGACATAAGGCCATAAGCAGCAGGGCATGTTGTGTTTTATTTCACCCAAATCAGCATACTAAAAGTGCCATTCAAAGTCTACAAAATGCTGAACTCAGCTTTGGCTCATCCAGCTGGTGCGTCTCCAAGTCTGTTTTCATGGAAATCAGCAAAGTTTTCTGTGAAAATGACGAGCTGTAGGTGTTAACAATAACATAACCTGTTGGCCGTGTATACAAAGAAAGAATAATAAAAAAAAAAAAAAAAAAAAACTATGTGCCATCGCCTAAAAAACAAAAAAGGAGGCAGAGACTTTGTTCTAAAAACATTGTTCTAAAAACTGACCAGAGAAATGTAGAAATGGTACATGTTTTTATGGTCCAGACACTATATTGGTGATGCCGCTAAAGATTTCTATAGTCCATTAAATGATGTGACAGGATCAGGCAGTGTCATGCTTGGTATGCTTTCAAAGACATGGGAAGGCCTTTGTTGAGCACACTTATAAATCTGAGCATCTTTGGCAGTACCCAAGTGAAAAAATGCCTATTCACACTCTTAGCAAGTCAGATCTTTCACTAAAGCCCTCCGATGTCAATAACAACGCATAAATGTAAATAATTTGGTGCCTTATGCAAATGCCACAAAATATGTCAGCAAAATATTTGCATAAATTTTTTAGGATGAAAGTATCCCCCCCTTATGCACTCAACGTTATGTAGGAGTATGAATTAGGCTTCTTAGAGACCGTATGTCAGTAAAGATAGCTTGACAATGATCCAATTTTTTTTATGCAGGACAGAGACCCTGTGACATCATTCTCTGTGTCCAGGCCTCAAGTGGTCTTCAAGAAGAATACTCGTCAGTCTGTGGGGCCTGCTCAAAGTTTGCAGCAGGACTGCTGTGCTCACACAATCAGCTGTAATTAAAAATTCTTTCCTTGGCTACTTTGCTGTCCTGACAGTTTGATATAATATGCCAGTACTATAAAGTGCTTAGATCCCGATAAAAATTATATAAACAATAAAAAGGTAGAACTCACAAGTCCTTAGAAAGGAGTGTACTTATAATGTCATCATTAGAAGCCAGCAGATGTTCTAACATTTAAAAATGGCAACGCAACCTACACTATGTTTTGGTCATCATTTCTCAACTTAAAGCCTCCCAACAGATCACGCTTCCAGGATTGTGTTAATCTTGCAAAAACCATCTCTTACACGCAGGGCGTTTTCCCAGCAATCCTAAACACCTTTTCTCCTGCCTGGAGCATTTTGGCAGAAAAATGCATGACATGTATAAATGTGTCAAGCACTTAGGTGTGAATTCATTTTATTGGCCAGAATAATAATTTATTCTACTTGAGGCCTAGCAATAACACGCGTTTAGACGCATCAAGCTTTTTTCTACCAACCGCCGCTGCTCCTGGACGCACTGGCAGTGGCGGGGTTTTTCTGCCCCTAAACGCCTATGTGTGCATGGACACATAGGCTAACATGGAGGGGTGTTTAGAGGTAGAATAAAAAAAAATAAAAAAAAAACACACAGCAGACACTCCTAAAAGCAGCGGTTTTAATGCTCAGTGCGCACGAGGCCTTAGGTATGACTGGAGAAACATGCATAAGTATTTTCCAGCCTGGTTAAATATTTATAAGATGGACCTTGTGATAATCGTTCTGCTGCCTCTGTGTCATCTTCATCTGAAAAGAAAAGATGCTGTATGGCACAGTGATAGTTTCATGGATAGAAAAACCTCATAGGTACCATGAGAGCTGCTAGCCCAGGTTAATGTAGATGAAAATCCTAAAGCTGCTTTCACGCTGCTCAGTAGCAAAAACTTATTTTTGCTGCATTTCTGGTTGCTTGACATCAGTATGCACCTGTGAAACGTGGACATGTGACAAAAAAAATTAAAAATATGCACCAAAAAAAGCAACCGCATTTTTCATGCATTTTCAATAACGAAGTGCATTTTTGGTACAGTTTTAAACACACCAAAATTTGCATTAAAAATGCAACTGACCCACAACTCGCTGATGTGAAGAGTTCCAAAGGATTCACGAGTCATGAATTCTGTCTGCTTTTTGTAACGCAAAAACAAAATAAAATAAAAAAAATGTCAGTGTGAAAGCAGCCTAACTGAATTACATGTACATAACTAAAGCACTATGGGGGGAGATTTACTAAAACCGGAGAGTGCAAAATCTGGTGCACCTCTGCATAGAAACCAGCTTCCAGGTTCTTTTGTCAAAGCTTAAAGTGGTACTAAAGCTTCGGATTTTTTCGGCCCTCTTCTGGGGTCCCTCGGCAGCTCTCTCGGCTCCTCCAAGAGCTAAACCCCTCTGGGAAGCTCTCTCCCAAGGGGACTACCTTGCGGGCGCGCTCCCGTGCCATACAATCGGTGTCCATAGCCGCCGATTGTATGACTCGCCCCTGCGTCATTGGATTTGATTGACAGCAGCGCGAGCCAATGGCTGCGCTGCTATCAATCTATCCAATGAAGAGCTGATAAGGCATGGGAGAACGACGCGGGATCGCGCCCTCGGAAATTCGGGGGTCAGGTAAGTAAAAAACGGGGGCTCGGGAGGCCGGTGACTGCAAGGTGTTTTTTCACCTTAATGAATAGGATGCATTAAGGTGAAAAAACACGAAGGTTTATGCACACAGGACGTTTTTATAGGTGCATCTGCCTCTAAACGTCCCTCTATGTTAGCCTATGTGTCCATGCACACAAACTTACAGAGGCATAAGTGTTTACGGGCAGTAGTAGTAGTGTTTAGGCATTTTTACATTATAGGGAGTGTTTTTACTAAAAAATAAGCCAAAAAAACGCCCATAAATGCTATTAAAAAAACACAGCTAACAGTGCTATTTTTTTCCTGATATTTTTAAATGTCCTATGTGCATGAGGCCTAATTGAACGAGCTGATGTTAGAATCTGATTGGCTACCATGCACAGCTGCACCAGATTTTGCACTCTCCATTTTTAGAAAATCAACCCCAATGTGTCAAACAAATGACTTTCCCATAAAATACTAGTTTTCACATTTTTTAAAATTCTTTGTGCATCTCAGTGCTGTCCATCTCCTCTAGTAATTTTAGCTACTAAATGATACATAATTGTCATCTATATAATTGCCCTCAACCAGCTTCCTGATAGTGACAACAGTGTATCATACCTGCAAAACCTGTGTCAGCATGGAGTCTCTACCAGGGTGTTTGCGACAGGGTGAGAAGACAGGAGCACAACTATCACAAACGGATGGCGCGTTCAGAGCGTTGTCACCCTATAACAGGAAGTGCCTAAATAGGGACTTACAAAACTGGATGTCTGGGTGGTAAAAAAAAAAAAAAAAAAAAAAAAAACTGTTCAATTACATTAACTTTCACGATTTTATTGAATGAGTTTAGATCTACTTAAGCTCTCTGCAAAGCACAACAGATCATTCAAACAACTGTAAAATACTAATATTAATACAATGTATGGATCAGAGAAGCTACTCGTCACAAGTTCTTGATGGAAAAAAAAAAAAAAATGATGTTTGACTAAGAGAAGCCCTTGAAGCGATTTAATAAGCTTTGTAGCATCGAGTGGTAGAACAAAAGAGAAAAGCAGGAAATCCTATGGACACTGTTAGGCCCCATGCACACGAGACGCAGGTGCAAACTCTGCTGAACACACGTTTTTAAACGCGCGTTTTGCCGCGTTTAACCGCATTTGCGTTTATAAGCGTTTCATCATAGACCCTCCCTAAGCTCAAAAAACAGTAAATTTTAACCATTTCAGCCAGTTTGTGAGACCAGAGTGAGTAGCAGCAGCTGAGAGAGCAGCAGTGTACTTGTATTTAGCGTATCACTTGCCACATCATCTGCCACAAGTTGTGGATTGTCCACTTGCCACGTCACCTGCCACGTCACCTGGCCACATCACCTGGCCACATCACCTGGCCACATCACCTGGCCACATCACCTGGCCACGTCACCTGCCACAAGTTGTGGATTGTCCACTTGCCACGTCACCTGGCCACGTCACCTGCCACGTCACCTGGCCACAAGTTGTGGATTGTCCACTTGCCACATCACCTGGCCACGTCACCTGGCCACGTTACCTGCCACGTCACCTGGCCACGTCACCTGCCACAAGCTGTGGATTGTCCACTTGCCACGTCACCTGGCCACGTCACCTGGCCACATCACCTGACACAAGTTGTTGATTGTCCACTTGCCACTTTACCTGCCACAAGTTGTGGATTGTCCGCAATGCGATGCAAGCAATTACAGTTTTCTTTTATATTTTTTAATAGTTTTTCATCATTTGCCAACATTTTTGAGATTTCCAATGTTAAAAAATAGGTCACCTTTAAAAACGCTTATAAACGCAAACGCGGCAAAACGCCGGTACCGCGTTTAGCGTCTGAAACGTGAAAACTTTTGCGTCTGAACCCATTTTTTTGCTTCTGGAAAAACGAGGTTAAACGCAACTGCTTGTAAACGCCAAAAAACGAGAGTGTGTGCATGGACACATAGGATAACATTGAATGGGTTCAGGAGCAGTTGAAAAAAGCGTCCAACTGCCTCTGAACGCGCGTTCAACAGCAAATAACAGCGTCTCGTGTGCATGGGGCCTTAGCAGACAGTGTGCTGTAACCACGCTGAGTGGGATGTTATCTCTCAGACAGTAATCAGTGAAAACAAAGCATTCCCCTGACAATTTGTGCTGAAACAGTGCAAACAGATAAAATAAAGTCTGTGTGCAGAATTCTCCACTTCATATGCATAGTCAACAGTCACGACAAAAGAAGAGATTTCCAATCAGCAGATGCTCAATTTCTTATTAAATCATTTTATTGCCCATTAACTCCAAACAATTGATAATTTATTTAAATGAGAAAAGACTGATAAGATCCACCATTAATAAATTGCAATTAAACTGTGCATATGGTTACACTGTGTGTCACTGTCATTATCTGCCTAAAGTGCAGGCTATACCAAAGGCTGGCCATATTTTCTCTGATAGAAGGAAAGGTGGCCATAGAAGTTCGACGATAGTCTCCTGACCTGGGATCAGGTGGCAGGCCACTGTCTATGGGTCAACGTACAAGCCTTCTCAGGGGACAAAGTAATTGGGCAGTTTAGAAAATCATGCCCGATTGCCATTGTTTTTTTATCAGTGGTGGCATTATCTACACATGGATTCCACTCTAAGTTTGTGTGACGAGGAAACGCTCACTGACACAGAACACATCATGGAGATGTTGAATTTCTAATGCAAGTGCAAACATTCACCAATGTCTATCTATGCCCAGTTTAATGTAAACCTGTCAAGAAAGAAATATGGAGGCTATATGGCTGACCACCTGAAAATTCTAGTTGCCTAGCCGTCATGCAAAACTGCTGGCCCAAGTACTTTCTGAACCACTGACCTGTGACAAGTATGCAGATCAGGAAAGTTAGGTCGGCCATAGACGGTCTGAAAGTTAGGTCGGCCATGGTTGCAGGAGAGAAATATGCACAAATTCCCCCATCAACACAGATCGTGTTGACAGGGGAATCCCTTCTGTCAGCCAATTGTCTTCTCCCGGCGGGGGCATCTCGTGATTATCACTAGCAGCAGAATCCGGCAGGCTGGTTGTACCCAAGTTGATTGATTAACTTGGCACATTCAGCCTGAACTGGCCGAGATTCGAAACGTGTGTGGCTGGCCTTAAGCTCATATCAAAATCTGACTGTACAAACTTCTTTAGATATACCAACAACTACACAATGCATCTTACAAAGTTTTTCTCTTAGAACAGGTTTTCTTTAAAACTACATGACCAATCTTTTTAATTGAATGGAATAATTTACAAGTAATGGAAGATTGTTCCCTTTTTCTAAAAAGAACAGAACATTGCTTTCATTGAGAGTGCCCCGCCCCCATCCACCAGCTGAATTGTAGAGAAGATCATGCAGTTCCAGGGGGCTCCCCATTCAAGAGCAGTCCACTTTTTTTTTTTTTTATATAAATTTATTTTTATTAATTTCAGTAGAAAATATACAATACAATGTACAAACCAAAAAAACCAATTGCCAGTACGCGATTGAGATGGTCTCGCAGGACCAACAACTAAAGTACACTTATGGCATAAAGAAATTAAATGCAACAGTAGAACAGCCATAATAGGCCAATGAACGTGCTATAGGCACAACAGCACCAAAGGGGCAGTCAACTTTTAATACCTGTTCATGGCCACCCTAAAGTCATCCATTTACATGAGAGTGCAGTTGCAATTTCAGTAAAATTCTGAGATGAAGAATACGGTAGTCAAAGCTAATCAAATTTGAAATCTAAACTACGGTGAACACTTGAGCATGAAGTAGCCAAATGATTTGCTGCTACAACATACTGACAAAATAATCTTACTACATATGACCAGTACAGGAGTACCAACGTGACAGAGGCAGTAACTGACTAGACAGGTGTATACAGGCAGCAATACACGAGACACAGCATACTAAATGCTAATCAGATGAGGTGGAGGATGTTCTGCTAAATTTCCCATGTATGGATAACAATAGCACTGATTAAGTGCTAGACACGAGCTATGGAAAGGGAGATGGGGAGGTTAAAAGAAATCAGCACTATGCTATATTGTATGCTACAAAAAGTAATCTCCTCCTCAACGTACTTACCATTTTAATCTTGGTTCCTAAACATCATACAGAGTACAGAGTAAAATGAAAGAGGACACTGCCGACACCCCCTTCTGAAGTTCAAGTGCCTGGCTAGCATACGGATTTATATTGGGTTTAATACATTCTGAAGTACTGAACAAGTATGCAGGATCAGGCTTTAAACTTGGCTCATTACTTTTGGCACATTTGTCCTAGGTCAGTATTGAAGTCAGAGGATCATCATGGTGGTCAGGCAACTGACATTTTCTCTTGACAAGGTTTAATGTAACCGAGATCAGGGCCGGCCCTACCATGGGACCAGATGGTACCATTGTACCAGGCGGCACTTTTAGGGGGGCGGCAAAGCTGTGAGCAGAAAAATCTATCCACAAAATGTAGCTGTAAAACTTGTATGCCCCTGTTGCCTGCCTAATTTAAGGATTATGCGCTCCTGCTCACTGCTCTGCGGCAGCAGATGCACCCCTTTCTAGGCTCCCTTCTTGAGTTCCTATGAGTCTCCCCCCCCTGGATCGGAGCTGGTACAGTCCCAGCGAAAGTGCATGTGGGCGGAGCAGGAAGAGAACCTCACACTGCAGCATCGATCTTTGGTTCCCGCCCAGCACGCAGCAAAGCGCTCCTCCTCCAGAGCAGAGTGAAGGTGTGTAAATCACGGATGACAGGCTGGATCCTCTTCTACTGTGAGTCCCGACTGCTCTGCATTCCATATACTGTGATTATAAACGTGCCCTGAACTTTTCACTGCAGGTTTATTGAAAGTAAAATTCTTAAACAGGTTAGGAATTAGTGTGACATTTCAGGTGCTGCATTATATGTAATCCACATACACATTATATCTTCTAAAATGAATGATTTTTTAATAAGATATAATGTGTATGTGGATTACATATATGTAGCACCTGAAATGTCACACTAATCCCTAACCTGTTCAAGAATATAACATTACACAGCAAAGGATGTGATTTCTTATCCCAGCCCAACTTCAAGAAAGTCCACTCTTGCAGTGTGGGGGAGGGGGAGAAGGGGGATACTGTATAGTCTTTTTTTACTTGATTCTATGCTTCAGCCAGCTCCAGTGCTCTCCTCCTCCTCCCTATCACATATAGAGGAAGATTAACCCTGTATGGTCTAAATTGGAGGCTGGAGTGTGACCACTGTCACTCCTAACTGACACAGGAGCTGCAGGGGACCAGTAACAGAACTGCAGAGAGCCCGCTGAAGCAAAGTACAAGGTAAAACTGAATACACAGCAAAGAATTCATTGGGTTCAGCAGGGGCTGAATTTTTGATCGATGTGTAACCCTCTCTGTTAGACAGAAACCGATTTGTTATATCCACTTCTGCTGGAAATCCTTGTTCGATTAGCTGTTTGCAGCCAAACGGAAGCAGTGCTGATCAGTGTATTTTGATAGGGGAGAGTCCCTGCTGTCAGAATACAATTCCCACATCCATCCAACTTGTGTGGATGGAGGAATCTGTCAGCCACTTGCTTGAGCCCCATCTCGATCCAGCAATGTGCACAAGAGCACTTGCTCTCTAGTGCAGGGGTCTCCAAACTCTCTAAAGGGCCAGTTTACTGTCTTTCAGACTTCAGGGGGACCGAACTGTGCCCAGTGGGAGTTAACAATGTGCGATCTGGTGTCGTTGGGAGGAATAGTGCCCCTTTTTTTGTCAGTAGAAGGAATTATGCCCCATCATTGGTGTCATTGGCAGGAATAATGCCTCAAGGGCCAGATAAAGGCAAGCAAAGGGCCCATCTGGCCGCAGTTTGGAGACCACTGCTCTAGTGGACTGGTTTTTTATAGTGCACTTTAATATTACTTTGCACTGTGTGTTTGATTTGCAGCACTGGGAGTTTGGTAGTAACTCCAAAACCAAATTGTGTACAAATGAACCATAAGAATTTGACTAGAGTTATTTGAATATTTGGGAGTTATTCACATTATATGTTATAGTATTTTACATTTTTTATTTACAGTTCCCTCACAAAATGTTTTTGCAGCACAGGGATTTTGGTCCCACATGTGATATGTAATTGAATATTTATGAGTTGTTCGCATTATATGTTTTGGGATTCGCCCCTTCATAATTTTGTTTGCAGCACTGGTATTTTGGTTCCATATTCATGTGCTATATATTTCACTTGGTCAGATTTGATAATGACACATACACTAAATTTGATATAATTTATAGGGGCTACTGCTATGCACTAGGGTGTATATACTCCTGGTCTCTGTACTCTGCAGTTTACTGCTCTTGACTTCTGCACATTGTATATTACTGTACATACTCTACCTCTGAACACTGTACACACTGCTTCTGATCCTTGTACTTTGTAATCTATCCAATTCTGACCTCTGCACTATATATATATATATATTTTGTGTGTGTGTGTGTGTGTGTGTGTGTGTGTGTGTGTGTGTGTGTGTGTGTGTGTGTGTGTGTGTGTGTGTGTGTGTGTGTGTGAGATAATTGGTCATGGGGGGGCGCAGCTTGGCATGTTCGCCCTGGGTGCTGGTTGACTTTGTCCCGGCACTGCCCCCTGCACTGTGAGGCAAATTGCCCG
The DNA here is from genome assembly GCA_029206835.1 of Rana muscosa. Lineage (NCBI taxonomy): Eukaryota > Metazoa > Chordata > Amphibia > Anura > Ranidae > Rana > Rana muscosa. The sequence goes on from CM055122.1 coordinate 485,638,394, forward strand.
CTCCACTCCCCGCTGCACTTCAAGCATTTTTATTATTAACTTTTTTACTGGTAATGGCAGTGATCTACGACATTGCGGTGGACAGGTTCGGACACTTTTAACACATATTTGGGATCATTGACATCTATACAGCGATCTGTGCTATAAAACTGCACTGATTACTGTGTAAATGTCACTGTCTGGAAAGGGATTAAATGGGGAGGTGTTTCTAACTGTGGGGGATGGGACTGACTGGAGGAGGAGAGAGATCTCTGTTCCTAATCACTAGGAACAGCAGATCTGTCTCTCCTCCCCTGTCAGAATGGGGATCTGTCTGTTTACATTGACAGATCCCCGTTCTGGCTCTCTGTGGAGCGATCGTGGGTGGCATCGCGGCCGCCGGCCAAGCACAGGTCCTTTTATACTCCAATATACATGTATAGAGCCATGACAGGTCCTCTTTATACTTCTATATACCTGTATAGAGCCATGACAGGTCCTCTTTATACTCCTACATACATGTATAGAGCCATGACAGGTCCTCTTTATACTCCTACATACATGTATAGAGCCATGACAGGTCCTCTTTATACTTCTATATACCTGTATAGAGCCATGACAGGTCCTCTTTATACTCCTACATACATGTATAGAGCCATGACAGGTCCTCTTTATACTCCTACATACATGTATAGAGCCATGTAAGGTCCTTATTATACTTCTATATACACGTATAATGCCATGAATGGTCCTCTTTACACTCCTATATACATGTATAGAGCCATGACAGGTCCACTTTATACTCTTATATACATGTATAGAGCCATAACAGGTCCTCTTTACACTCTTATATACATGTATAGAGCCATGACAGGTCCACTTTAGTTATCATAATATAAAATAATGGATGTGGGGGCATTTTGGTGGGCATGATTTTTTTTTGGGGGGGGGGGGGGGGGCAGCATTTCATTTTTGGTACCAGGCAGCACAATGTCTTGGGCCGACACTGACCGAGATCACAGTAACACATATGAAATACCACAGCTGTGGGGTGAAAGTGTGAGGCAGCTGATAGTTGAGGTTTTGAGTCAGTTGATTTACAGTAGTCTTTAAGATACTTCACTTGCTTACAGTGCCTTGAAAAATTATTCACACCCCTTGAAATTATCCACATTTTGTCATGTTACAACCAAAAACATAAATGGATTCATGTGATAGACCAACACAAAGTGGCACATAATTGTGCAGTGGAAGCAAAATGATAAATGGTTTTCAAATTTTTTTTACAAATAAATGTAAAAAGTGTGGCGTGCATTTGTGTTCAGCCCCCCCCCCCCCCCCCCCCGAATCAATATTTTGTAGAACCACCTTTCGTTGCAATTACAGCTGCAAGTCTTTTTGGGGATGTCTCTACCAGCTTTGCACATCTAGAGAGTGACATTTTTGCCCAATCTTCTTTGAAAAATGGCTCAAAATCTGTCAGATTGGATGGAGAGCGTCTGTGAACAGCAATTTTCAAGTCTTGCCACAGATTCTCAATTGGATTTAGGTCTGGATTTTGACTGGGCCATTCTAACACATAAATATGCTTTGGCCTAAACCAGGGGTCTCCAAACTTTCACTTCGAGGGCCAGATTCGGCATGTGAAAATTGCACAAACAAAAAAAAAAAAAAAAAAAATTTTTTAGGGCTGTGGAAATTCCTCGATTAATCGATACATTTTTTTGATCGATCAAAATTCTTTTGATTGGTACTCACCTCTCCGCCGGCTTCCGGGTCTTCAGGGAGTTCTGTCGGAGATCCGGTGACGTCACGGACACCAGCGGGGCTTGCCGTGTCCTTCTGAAGGGCTCCTTTGCTGTGCCTTCATATCTGCATGCTGGCAGGACTTTACTATCTGCCACACGCAAGGGTTGTTATACTTCCCTCTATCACCCTGGGATTCTACAGCCATCCACTGGTTGTAGATGGTGATAGTTCCCTTCACGGGACATCTACATGCCGACAGACTGATGTTAACCCCTCCTCATCTGGATTCAGCAGTGGTATCATTGTACACATTTTTATACCAGTATCATACTTAGCTACATGTTTTAGGACTGCTTTTGCTACCGTTTGGTATTACTCGCACCATTTTTACAGTTTATGTAGCTGCATCGATTTTATCTCCAGTGCAATATTTATTTTGTTATCTACGTGAAGACTATAAAAGTTTTAATGCTATTCCCATCGAGCGCTGCCTTTGTGTGTTTTTTGTATCCTGCTATCCATTTTTCCAGTGGTTGGTAGCTGCACTGGGAATCAGCCTGCAAGGAGATCAGCTAAAAGTAGTTGGATCTGTATGTGCGTTATAATTAGTCGATTAAAAAAATAATCGATTAATCAAACACAAAAATGTTAATCAGCAACAGCCCTAATTTTTTTTTAAATATGACTCTGCAGCATAAAATAGAATTTGACAGGCTAATGGCAGTAGAGCGTGATAGCACACCTGTATCCTCCGCCCGCACCTAAAAGCCGTAACCTCATGCACGGAGGCTAAACTTCCAGTGTGTACAGGGCTTTACATCTGTGTTACTGTTACACACCTCCATACATTTGAGTCCCCCATAAGAAACCCCTGCATATTTGTGTCCCCCATAAGAACCCCCTGCATATTTGTGTCCCCCATAAGAACCCCCTGCATATTTGTGCCCATCATAAGAACCCCCTGCATATTTGTGCCCACCATAAGAACCCCCTGCTAGGGCTGGGAAAAAAATCGATTTTAATCTTGAATCGAGTTTTGAGTTCAAATCGATTCAGATTTAAAGAAAATCGATTTTTTCAGATTTTTTTTTTTTTTTTTCAAAAAAAATTCATTTTTTTTTTTTTTTATATTTTTTTTTCCTTCAAGGTTTCCGTAGCAGGGCTGCAGGGGGCGTATCCGGAATGGCACTGGGTGGCGTTACCCCAATTACATCTACTCGCCGCAAGCCGCGAGTAGATGTAATGTAACACTAACTAACCGCAAGCCGCCGTCTGCTTACCTGATCAGCGTGTCATGCAGACAGACGACGGCCATTGCAGTGTTCAAAAGCCGCGCCTCCCGAGTCCTGGTCGTCTGTGATAGGCGGAACACTCAATTTCACAGCAGGCAGTGTTCAGCCTATCACGGACATCCTCTCATCCTCGTCTGTGTTATGAGGATGAGCGGATGTCCCTGATAGGCGGAACACTGAATGCTGGGAAATTGAGTGTTCCGCCTATCACAGACGAGGAGGAGGTGCGGCTTTTGAATACTGGAATGGCCGCCGGTGTAGCAGTAAAATCCGTATCCCATGAAAATCTGCATCAGGTACGGGCACAGTGATTGAAGCATGGGCACAGTGAGGCATTGGGCACAGTGAGGCACGGGCACAGTGAGGCACGGGCACAGTGAGGCACGGGCACAGTGAGGCACGGGCACAGTGAGGCACGGGCACAGTTCAATTCAACTAAGAGTAACCTCAAGATTTTTTGTTGTTTTATTAGCTAAATCCAAATACAGTATTAATAATTTGGATGTTTAACAATCTTTGTTGCACACTGACTTTGCAGTTAGAGAAAGGGTTTGCCTTTGCAATTTTCTTTGTTGATGCACTTTAATATAATTTAAAAAAAATCGAATCGAATTGTAAATCGAGTTTTTTATAAAAAAAAAAAAAAAAAAAAAAAAAAAAAAAATCGCAGTTTTTTTTTTTTGGGGGGGGGGGAAATCGCCCAGCCCTACCCCCTGCATATTTGTGCCCCCCATAAGAACCCCCTGCATATTTGTGTCCCCTTCAGAGCCCCACCCCACACACTGTGTCCCCATCAGACCCCCACTGCACATTTGTGTTTCCATCAGACCCCCGCCACACGTGTCTTAATCACAGTCCCCTCATATATGTCCAAATCAAAGCCCCCCTGCATATTTGTGTCCCCATCAGAGACCCCTGCACAACTGTGTTCCCAGTAGAGCCCCCCTTCCACATTTGTGTCCCTCAACAGAGCCCCCCCGCCGCACATTTGTGTGCCCAGAGAACCCCCCCCCCCCCAATAGCACCAGCAGTCACATTTGTGTCTAGCTTCAGTGCTGTTCTGCTGCACCCCTCGGCTGTTAGACACGTTGTAGGCAAAATTACAGCCCTAAAGGACACGGATGCTAACAGAGTGGCAGGACCAAGGAGGTGCAGCAGGTCCTAGCAATCAACAACCAGTGAGGCGCCGGGTTGGGCTGGCATCATCGGGCTGTGGGACCTGTGCTGCATACTGTCATGGGTGAGTATGCAGAGCAGTTCCTGCTACCCGACATAGCTTGAGAAGGAACCGACAACTCAAGCTACGGGCAGGAAAAAAACGTCCCAGCAGGCCATACTTTGGAGACCCATGATCTAAAACCATTCCATTGTAGCTCTGGCTGCGTTGTCCTGCTGGAAGGTGAACCTCTGCCCTAGTCTCAAGTCTTTTGCAGAGTCTAACAGGTATTCTTCCAAGATTGCCCTGTATCTGTCTCCATCCATCTCCCCATCAACTCTGACCAGCTTCCCTGTCCATGTTTCACGGGGGGGGGGGGGGGGTGGTGTTGAGGGTTATGTGCAGTGTTAGTTTTCCACCCCACACTTTTTGGCCTAAAAGCAAAACGCTAAATTTTGGTCTTGCCCGACCTGTCAGTTTAAGTGGACGGCCATGTCTTATTAGGTTTGAAGTTGTGCCATACTCTCCATTTTCGGATGATGGATTGAACAGTGCTCCTTGAGATGTTTAGAGCTTAGGATATTTTTTTTTTCTTATAACCTAACCCTGCTTTAAATTTTTCCACAACTTTATCCCTGACCTGTCTGGAGTGTTCCTTGTTCTTCATGATGCCGTTTGGTCACTTAAGTTCTCTAACAAACCTCACATATTCACAGAACCCCCTGCATATTTGTGTGCCCTTCAGAGCCCCCCCCCCCCCCCCACACACTGTGTCCCCATCAGATCAGTATTTATACCAAGATTAAATTGCATACAGGTGGACTATATACTAATCAGGTGACTTCTGAAGGCAATTGGTTCCACTGGATTTTAGTTAGGGGTATCAGAGTAAAGGGGGCTGAATACAAAAGCATGGCACACTTTTCACATATTTTTTTGTAAAAAAAAAGAAAATTGAAAACCATTATTCATAGTTTTCCTTCCACTTCACAATTATGTGCCACTTTGTGTTGGTCTATCACATAAAATCCCAATAAAATACATTTCCATTTTTGGCTGTAACTTGACAGATGTGGAAAATGTTCAAGGGGTATGAATACCCTTTCAAGGCACTGTATAGCTCAGGTTGACCCAACCTTGTATAATCAGGAGTAGAAGGAGAATCCACATCTTCTCCACTACCTCAGCTTTAGCTTATTCTGCCCAGAGCCAGGAAAGAAGACACCAAATGTAAGACAGGAGTAGTAGTGGGATAAGTGACTGTCGTTGTCCCTTGAGGGGGGACACAAAATGGTATGCAACCATGACACTGGTACTCAGTAGTACCTGAAAAACTTGTAAATTGAGTTGCAATCTTGTAGCAAATGGCATCACATTCTGTGGGTGATTTACTAAAACTGATGCACACAAAATCTGGTGGAGCTGTGCAATAGTAACCAACCAACTTCTAAATTCAGCTTTATCAATTAAGCTCTTACAATGCAGAGCGCATTGCACAGGGTGTCTTTGGCTCCGTTTCATGTTTGAATTAAGAGAAAAATTTGGGCCCGATTTGTCCCTTAAACGGAGAACAGGGACGCACCTGACCCCTGCTGTGAGCCGCATGCATATTAGGTGTGAACTAAATCCTAGCCTTGCACTGAATTGTGAGGTCAACGTATTAACTCCAATGTAAAAATGCCAAATTACAGCTAAAAAAAAAATCTAGGAGAAAAGAAAAAATTATAAAAATATGTAGCGGTCTCACCCACTCTCTCTCTTCTTCTTCTTCTCGGCTGGTTTACTCGTCTAGGGGGGGACCAGAGAGAGGGGTGAGGTGCTGCCACCAGCTCGCCCCTCCTATGTGTGCAGAGGTTTGAGCTAAGATCTTTACCTTCGGGTCTGTGTCCCTGTCCAGAGATTCCACTTCAAGACTGACCAGTAGATAGGTGAATGTAGAACACTTTGCTCCCAGAAAAGTAAGCCCACACCAGGTGACAGTACAACATCTATATTTATTTCCGCAGAGATAAATATGCCTCTTTGCAAGCAGACAGGTTGATACAAACACAAACTTTGTGGGGAGAGGGTTCAGGCACAATCCTTTCGGATCAGAGAAGCTGTTAGGAGTTCACAACAACTTTTGGCGCACGGTCCCTGCCACAGACCTGGTGAACGATGAGGTCTCTGCCAAAGGCCTTAGAATAGGCCTCTGCCACAGACCTTAGAATAGGCCTCTGCCACAGACCTGATGTAGCTGGGCCTCTGCAAAGACCACAGAACATGAACTACCTTCTAATGGCGACCCCTGTTTGGGGACCGTCCGGGATGGATCATCTCCCTGAGGCCTGCACTGTCACCAGCCAATGATGCGCTGGGTCTTCAGGCCAAGTCACCTCCCTGGTTCTCCTCGCCCGAGACTCGGGCCCCCTCACTCGGTGGGCCCCCTAGGCATCTTCTCCCATGCGGGACCCAGTCGGAGGTACTGGGCCCCAGGTCTTGGCTAGTATCTCACCCCAGGCTTAAGCTGCCTGGGATGGAACTCGAACTCCCTCGCACCCAGGCCAAGGGCACCTGGGCGCGGACGACAGAACAGCAGCCCCCAGGCTGAAGGTGCCTGGGGCTCCGACCTCGTGCGCAGGATGTCTGCCCCCTTTATACCCTCTCCCAGCAGCCAAAGCGGGTTCCCTGCCCCACTACTGCCACAAATCAAATTGGTCATAGATCACTAACAATTAGTGTATCTGGGCCATGCTACCACCCAGATACTCCCCCTAAATGTTAACCCCCGCTACATATACTTACCTTGGGAGGAGCATCTTGTAAGATCTGAGATATTCAACATTCCTAGGATCTCGCCTGGTAAGGGTATTTTTTCTCCTCATACATTTCTTTATTAAAAGATGTAATGTGGCATTTTTACATGAGTGTGGGCCACTGGTGAATAAGTGGACCTTATATTTTGATGGTATGATTCCGCCGTGTCTGAGTTAGACCTAAGGGTTTTTTTTGTTTTGTTTTTTTAACTCCACTAGAAATTGACAACTGTTAAAAACCACTTCACCCCCGGACCATTTTGGCTGGTTAAAGGTCCCTTTTTGCGATTCGGCACTGCGTCGATTTAACTGACAATTGCGCGGTCGTGCGACGTGGCTCCCAAACAAAATTGACGTCCTTTTTTTCCCACAAATAGAGCTTTCTTTTGGTGGTATTTGATCACCTCTGCGGTTTTTATTTTTTGCGCTATAAACAAAAAATAGAGCGACAATTTTGAAAAAAAAATCTATTTTTTACCATAATAAATATCTCCAAAAAATATCAAAAAAAAAAAAAAAATTCTCAGTTTAGGTCAATACGTATTCTACATATTTTTTGGAAAAAAAAAAATATCGCAATAAGCGTTTGATTGGTTTGCGCAAAAGTTATAGCGTTTACAAAATAGGGGATAATTTTATGGCATTTTTATAAAAAAAAATAAAAAAAATTGATTTACTAGTAATGGCGGCGATTAGCGATTTTTTTTCGTGACTGCGACATTATGGCGGACACATCTGACACTTTTGACACATTTTTGGGACCATTGTCATTTTCAGAGCGATCAGTGCTATAAAAATGCACTGATTACTGTGAAAATGACACTGGCAGTGAAGGGGTTAACCACTAGGTGGCGCTGTAAGGGTTAAGTGTTCCCTGCATAGTGTTTCTTACTGTAGGGGGGGGGGGGGGATGGACTCGGTGTCACATGACACTGATCTCCGCTCCGAGTACACGGAGCCGAGATCCGTGTCATTGTCACTAGGCAGAGCCGGGAGATGCTTGTTTACACAAGCATCTCCCCACTCGATACCTCCGTGAGACGATCGCAGGGATCCCCGCGGCGATAGAGTCCACGGGACCGGCGGTCCGACTCACGGGGATGACGGCAGGGTCGCGAGTGCGCCGCCGCCGGCGGCGTGCGATCACACGGACAGGCATTTAAAGGGGACGTAAATGTACAGGAGGCGGTCGGCAAGCGGTTAAGCATGGTGAAATTGTCCCAAAATAGCCCCCTGGGCCCCATTTTCTTTAAATTGTCAAAAGGCTTTACTTCCTTTTCAGTGTACACATTACTCTGAAACCTCAGAATGAATCTACTGTCTTGAGTAACAATGACCACAGATGGGTTCATCCAGTATGATGAAAGCTCAGATATCCAAATCATTACAGAGACAATATAGGGTCACCAATGTATTCTAGAAAATTAAAATTTGCAGCTACTGTACAGATACATGGGTTTTCATAAAATAGCATAAGAGAAATATTGACCTAGCTATCTTCCCTTCATATCAACTACCGGTACTTTTGCTGGGTTACAATCTCAGAAGCTATATACGTTGTATTTTTTTACAGCATTTCCTAAGCCTACATTTAGCAAATTTCAGTCCTTCAGAAAAGCACATTAAATAAAATGACTTACCGTATATACTTGAGTATAAGCAGAGATTTTCAGCACATTTTTTGTGTGCTGAAAATGCCCCCCTCAGGTTATACTCGAGTCACCTTTATGCGCCCGATCTCCTGGACTTTGGGGACCCGTTTCCGGCCGGCTATAGGTCCCCTGGACTGCAAACTTGGCGCACATGTAGCTCAACTCTTTCTCTACAAGTGTGCAAAGTTTGTTGTCCGGGGGACCTAGGCCGGGGAGCACCGATTTTTCAAAGCTGGGCACCCCTTCCATAGACTCCAATTTTAAACGGTAATTTCTCCGGTGATTTTGGGGACTCGGTACCGGCTGGTCGTAGGTCCTCTGGATCCCAACCTTGGCACACATGTAGCCCCATTTCTTCACTACAAGTGTGCAAAGTTTGTTGTCTGGGGGGGGACCAATGGCCGGGGAGCACCAATCTTTCAAAGCCGGGCACTCCTTCCTTCCATAGACTCCCATGTTAAACGTCAGTCTAGTCATGGACACAGTGAGGCATGGACACAGTGAGGCATGCAGATGGACACCCCAGGCTTATACACGAGTCAATAAGTTTTCCCAGTTTTTTGTGGTAAACTTAGGTGTATATACGGTAATTTCTTGTGAAGAAAAAAAAAAAAAATGACTTGAGGGGAAATTAGGTTGTTGATGTAAACCCTAAATGAATGAGATTCAGCTTGCTAAAGCAGTGTGTATGAAACCATTACCGGTACTTTTTTTGTACACGGTTTCATTCATCCTTTCTTGCTTCTCATGCCACAGAGATCCTGCAGCCGCTTTCTACCTACATCACCTTCAGCAATAGCTGCATGACATTTCCTGATAGTAACAGTGTAAAAGGCCTGTACACACGATAAGACACACAAGAAGAATATCGGGCAAAAAAAAAAACCCGCCATCGGAACGATCATCCGATAATCAATTCATTAGTACACAGCTTTCGAAAGCTGATCAAGAACGACAGATGCAAAAATATCCGAAGGGACAAGCACGAAATTAAGATAACAGAATGAACAATGTTCATGTACGGTAATTAGTATAGTATTTGTACAATAAAAATTGTGTGACCAAGATCATGCATGCTCGGAAACCAAAAAAAACATTACATCACTTCCGAAAGTAATATTTTGTCTTACAAGAATTTTCATAACCTATTCATTTTCGATATGAGACTAGCACGCAAAAAACGTACAATCATTTGTTCGATATTCTCATTGTGTATGCTAGGCCACCACAGAAAGATGCCTGCCTTTTGATCCCCTCTCTTGCTAACAAGCCCTTCTCCTGACGATATGAACTCTGGAGACTTTCCCTTAGTCACTCATCCTTCCACCTTTTGAATGCCTGGTGCAATTGGTCTCTAAGTTCTCAATCACAATGTCCTCTTCCCGTGATACCTTTTGAAAAAGTAGCCTTCTCTCCTGCAGTTGGAAAACATACCTTCTATTCATGGGATTGCTGAACCCACCACAGACTATCACAAATACTTGTCAATGGCTCCTACCACCCCTTTCCTTCCTAAAAATAAAGTCAAATGACTGTTCTCTCCAGGCTTGATTACAGACAGATTCAGTGTTTCCTGGCCTCATACCCCAACTATTCAAAAACTAAACAAGACCTCTCCCCTTTAAACGAGCTGCTCCCACAGGAAGCTATATCATATGCTGGGAACAGGAGCTAAACATCTCACCTACGCCAAAAGAGTGGGAAGAAGCATACACTATGATATAATCACACGCATAGGTTGGACTTGATGGACTTGTGTCTTTTTTAAACCTCACCTACTATGTAACTATGTAAATCTACAACAAACTCTGTTGTCTGCAACGTGCAGAAGAAAAATAAATAAAAAAAATGTTCTTGCACCTGTATAAATGCCCACTATAATTCTTCTCTACCAGACATATGTTGGCACGGTCAAAAACACAAAGAAACAATAACCCACATACTGTAGAAATGTGAGAAAGGATTCTGGGCCCAAATTTCTACACATACCAACAAGTCACAGGCACTACTATATCAAACATTCCTTTATCCAGGTGCCACTTTCTTGCAGTTGCCAGATTAGTGATTACTGGCATTCCCCCCACCTTCCACAATTGGTGAATGGATCACAGAACCAGACCATATAAAAAGGGAAAGCAGCAATTGTTGATGAAAGACGATAATGGTACGGAATTGTTCACCCACACCTGGGTGCCACATATAGCACTTAAGCAAATCCCCCACCAACTCTTAACCTACCTTTTGGAGCCATTGCAGGGATAGATGCCCTCCTCCCTCCTTATGCTCTTTCACCCCCACCCAACCCACTTCTACCCCCTTTATTCGTTTCTTTACCTGCTTACCAACCCCTTGTGTCTTTCTCTGTACCCCAATCCCTACAAGCTAGCAATTTCCTTAAATCCTAGCACTTTCTCCTCCATTTAAAGCCATTTTCACAGCCCTATAACAAGTTATCCCAAGAACACCTCTATACTATCGCCAATCCACAACTTTGCTTTTTTTTTAATATCTCCTCACTTGGGGACCCCCAGGTATTTTTATATTACCACAAACTGAGAACTCAGTCTTTCTTTAGGGTTTAAGCCAAAAGTTGTGGATTTTAAACACAAACCTGCTATGTTTCTAGATTTTCCCAAAAAAACAAAAAAAAATACATTCCCAGGCAATAACACAATTCTGTTTTATCTTAAAACTGGCACGTAATGTGGGTATGGCTATAAAATGGCTTCATATATAAATGCATGCAGTCCTCATGCATCCTTGTCTATTGTCATGGTTATGATCTCCCAGCTTCAATAAGGTATTTAAAACCAGACAGACAATGACCCATGTTGTCTGATGTCCTACATGACTACCTATTCCACTTTATCACTCCCTCTTCCAAAGCTAAGCAATAAGAAGTTTTACAAATGCTTCTATCCTAAATATGTATATGTATATATATATATATACACATACATACACACACACACACACACACAGTACAGGGTTACCAAATATGAATTACTCTAACATTTACCAAATAAGAGGTAATATTTGGCTCCCACACTCAGTAGGCTAGTCATTGTTTTATGCTTTTTCCTCCAAACTTACACGATACTGTTTAGAAATATTTTCCCACGCTAATTATGTATTTCATAATGGATTTTCCCGTGATCTGGAGGAATGTGTCATTAAAGTTAGACGCAAAACCTGTCTGAAAAGCTAGTCAGACAACAGCTAATAAGCTTGCAATCTACAACTATGACAGAGCAGTTACTAATTCATCAATGAAACCTATAGAACTGTAGCTGGATGAACAATACTTTGACACAGACAACACCATCACCTGACGAATATGCTATGGTATACGTCATATCTCCGAAACCCAGAAATCAACTAATGAATATCTGTTGAGAGAAATGTGGGGCTGCTACTGCATTCCTTCTGAAGATGTCAATATATCTTCAATACATTTGAGTAACAAACCCTCAGCAAAAGAAAGTCAGAATTTGTTACATATTTTCCTGGTACACATTAAAGGCCCCTTTCACACAGGTGTTTTTACAGAGTTTTTGCAGTAAAAATAGCGCTGTAAAAATGCCTGAAATAATCCTGCCCCATCATTCTCAATGTGAAAGCCCTGAGGGCTTTCACACTGAGGCGATTTGCTGGCTGTGCGTTGGAAAAAATCCTGCAAACAGCTTTTTTGGAGCATCTTTAGGGCGCTAAAAATAGCGCTGAAAAATCGCCTATCTCCGGTAAAATATCGGGAACAAATCTCATAATTTTTTTGCGTTTTTTCAATGCATCAGTGTGAAAGGGGCCTAACCTGGCCACATGCAGCCAAGCTTTTTTCATTCAGCCGGCGGGCTGAACAAAAATAACTGAACCGATCCCCACATTCAGACCACTTTCACACTGAGGCGCTTTTCAGGCGCTTTCACGCTAAAAAAAGCGCCTGAAAACTTATTTCCATTAAAATCAATGAATGCTTTCACACTGAGGCAGTGCGCTGAAAAAACGCCCCTCTCCATTGAAATGAATTGAAAGCGCTTCAAAAGCGCCTGAAAAGCGCTTCAAAAGCGCTCAGTGTTTTACTGGCAGTTTTTTAAGCGCCTCAGTGTGAAAGTGGCCTCAAGGTAGATGTGGGAATCCTCCCCACTGTGTCATTGTATTCAGACAGCGGAGGAGTCAGCTGGACTCCTCCGCCGTCAAAATACACTGATCAGTGCTGCAGCCTATTGGCTGCAGTGTTGATCAAACTAAAGTTTTCCAGCAAGCCCATTAATGAACAGTTGATCAAATGCTCTCAAACAAGACAAGCCATAGATGGATCGAAATTAGTCGGGTCCCTGCTGAACCGGCTGAATTTTGGTCCAATCTTTGGCCAGCTTAAGAGCACCGAAACCAAAGCAGTGGCCAATAATGCACATTATTTTCCAATTCTATCCCTATCCATAACATCTTACATTTGTCTTGGGACACCATCCAGTAAAATGATGGCCTAACACTTCAATAATATTATTATTATCCAATTAATGTGCAACTTAATCAAAATGACTAAATCAGCACACAATAGAATAGACATAACTTACTTTCTGATCAATTCAGGCTTGATTCAGATCTGATGTGATCAAGCTGAGTCGATCAGCCAGGGCATACATTTTTCAATTGTGTTGCAGTGATCAGCAGCACTAAAATGCAATTGTATTTTGATCGATCAGTGCCTGCATGTTGAAAATAGAGACTGTAACAATAACTTATGATCATAATTTACAATAAGATCTTTCAACCACTGATCAAAATCCACATCCAGGTTTGTGGCATATCAAATGAGCAATCAACTATGGATCAATATTCCTATCAGGAGAGATTAATTGGAAAATAAATTGACCATGTGCCAGAGCATGCAAGGCCACTATAGGACTAGAGCTCCTGGGGGTTTTCAGTCATTTATTCTTAGCCCAGAGCAGATACTATGGAACATTTGGCTCCTTATGGGGTAAACCAGGGGCCCCCCCACCCCTGGGCCACAGACACAGGCCGATAACTGCCTTTGCCTGCCGAAGGTAGGACTGCGCAGGGAAGGCAGAGATTGAAAGGGAGGGGGTGGGCATGACTGCAAGGGGCACTGTAATATAAAGAGGCACAGTGATATAAAGGGGATTGCACTGTAAAGGGACACTAATCATTACAGTGCTCCTTTACAGGGCACTACCCTTTAAATATTTGTAATGGGGAGTGCCCTGTAAAATAATGGGGCACTGTGATCTGAAGGTGAAATGAGGACACTGATATAAAACTGGAGGACTGTGCTGTAAAGTGGGGGCTGAGGCCCGACTCCGTGAACACCCTGCCCCCCTTCCCCGGAGCCAAAAAGTTTGGGGACTGCTGGTGTAAAACTACACAAGCAGCATAAAGCAACAATATATATTTTGCGCTGTGCTTCAATTGCGTGCAAAATTATTGCTACTGTATGCTACTTGTGTAGCTTACACCATAGGGAGACATTTGTTCAAGCTGTGAAGTTATCTTTTGCTACCCCTAAATGATTTAGTAACATTACTAAAGTACTTTAAAATCGCCCTTGAAATTCTAACGTAGTAAATGGCCTTTAGATCGCATTTGACTATAGACTGCTTTGATCAATTGCACAAACCTCCTCCCATCTGATTGTACACAATCCCCACAACCCACAATCAATGGCAAGTGCAGGACAAGTCAATGGCAAGTTGGTTTGTGTGACTGATTGCAGCAATCTGTTATTAGTCTGGCCTGTGTAGTTAAGGCCGCAGTGACAGCTAAAGATAATCCAAAGAGATATGACGAACATACATGCCTTTACTTAGCAATCTGACCATGTGAGAGGTACAAAACATTCATAAAAAGGTATCCAAGGACTGCAGCACTGCAAGACTAATAAAATGGGTGGGAAGTTTTCATCTAATGCCTTTATTCATAGTAGAGATAACCTGGCACCACAGTTTACGGCTGCGGTGCATACTTTGGTAGATTTTTGTTCACACAGAAAATCACGTCAGCACATTCCATTAAGCCATCAGAGATTCGACGAATGTCATTCAAAATTACTTCAAAATTTAGTTTGCTTTTGGAATAAATGGAATTCCCAGAGGAAAACTACATACACTTAGAATTTCATTTGATGAAAATTTTCCATCCCGATCCTTCAATCTTTAAAACAATTATTGATCGACCCCATTTACTATTAGAAAATCAAACAAACGTTCCAAAATGGAAACAAAAAACAATGTTCCAAATTTTCCCAGACAAAAAACATAAATAAAAAAAATTCTACCCCTGTATGGTTTTAAAAAGAAAAACAAACATTCTTCCAAAAAATTTTGAAAGAAAAAATGATCCTGCAGCTAGTTTATCTGTGTATGATCATCTTATATCTATTATATGCAGTCCCGGTCCAGTGAGGAGATTTTGTCCATCATTTAGGTGCATTGTTCTGGGTCATATGGCGACAGTACTTAGCATTGCAGGCTGTTCATGTATAGTCAGCACTTGCACTTTTACCAATTGGATGAGTACCTAAATACACTGCACTCCTTACATTGTGATTGTATAGTTTACCTGATCCATGTTAAATGCTACAAAACCAGATCACAATACAACGCTAAACAAAATCAGATACCATATGAAAAGCATTCACACCTTGAAAAATGTGTTCATTCATTATATACTGCAATACTAAAAGGAGTTAACAGGACGGGAGGTTCCCTATAAAAGCAGATTGCTTTCTATATAATCTGTGACATGATCTGTAATGAACGCATTTTTTACTATATTAGGATTAACCTATTCAAGGCAATTTTGTATCATACAAAAAGCACTATAAAGCCCCGTACACACGGTCGGACTTTTGCCCAACAAACTTAGTTTTAAGCAAGTTGGACCAACAATCCGACCGTGTGTACGGTCCATCGGACAAACTTTTTTCCGTTTGGTTTTGTTTTCATCGGACAAAAGTTGGGTCTGCAAACAGACAAACTTTTGCCCAACAAAAGTCCGATGGAGCAAAGTCCTACCGTGTGTACAGAAAACCATAGGACTTTTGTCCGATGGACAAAACAACTAATGTTAAAATCAACCAACAATAGCAGAAGTTGACCAAAGGGTGGCGGTAAAGAGCAGAAAAAACCACGTGATGTTGCAAAAAGTTTTGGGAAAGTTTGCAGAAAAGTCCTGTGGTGTGTATGCTATGGGTGTGCCCGGCCAACTCCGTTTGGACAAAAATCCACGGAAAAGTCCGATGGAAGTCCGACCGTGTGTACGAGGCTTAATGCGTCTTGGTAACAATCATTTTGGTTAATATTGTACCTGCACCTTATGAATTGTGCTGCACCATGCAATTTATAGGCTTTTCCCAAAAAACAAAACAAATAGACAGTTCAAACACAATGTTTCTGACTACAATAAAAATGATTACACAACACGTTTTAGATTTGCAAACATTGAAGTCTACAATTCCATAACAAAAAAAAATGTGGGTAGATAGTGACATTGCCCATAATACAAATAGGCTAAAGCTGGGGGAGAACCCACACTTCACTATGACAGACAAGTGTAAAGACATCTAGCTAGAGGTCTGTTCATCAATGTTTTCTCCATAAGATTCTATTAGGAAATAAGGGGTAATAGTTGGGTGAATCTTGAGTAAAGGTTGGGTAAAAGTAGGCTTCATTCACCCTTGTGTGACTTGTCATGTGACTTTTGACACTAAAGTCGCACATCATGTTTTTCAATGACAATTGTTCAAATATGTGCAACTTAAAGTCACTGGGACTTTAAAAAAAGTTTCTGCACTACTTTCATGTGACTTGAGTATTACAGAATGTAAACGTTGTATGAAAGCCGCACCTGAATGTTATGCATGCGACAGTTGTCCATTATCATTGGTCAAAGCCAAAGTCGCATCCAAAGTTGCACAACTTAAGGGTTGGGTAAAAGTCAGGTGAATCTTGGATGAAGGTTGCATCGAAGTTGGGTGAAGGTTGCATAAAAGTTGGGTAAATCTTGGGTATAGGTTGCATTAAAAGTTGGGTAAATCTTGGGTATAGGTTGCATTAACAGTTGGGTAAATCTTGGGTATAGGTTGCATTAAAAGTTGGGTAAATCTTGGGTATAGGTTGCATTAAAAGTTGGGTAAATCTTGGGTATAGGTTGCATTAAAAGTTGGGTAAATCTTGGGTATAGGTTGCATTAACAGTTGGGTAAATCTTGCAATAAAATTTGGGTAAATCTTGGGTATAGGTTGCATTAACAGTTGGGTAAATCTTGGGTATAGGTTGCATTAACAGTTGGGTAAATCTTGGGTATAGGTTGCATTAACAGTTGGGTAAATCTTGGGTATAGGTTGCATTAACAGTTGGGTAAATCTTGGGTATAGGTTGCATTAAAAGTTGGGTAAATCTTGGGTATAGGTTGCATTAAAAGTTGGGTAAATCTTGGGTATAGGTTGCATTAAAAGTTGGGTAGATCTTGAATATAGCTTGAAAAAAAGTTGGGTAGATCTTGAATATAGCTTGAAAAAAAGTTGGGTAGATCTTGGGTATAGGTTGCATACAAGTTGGGCGACTCTTCCGTAACGGTTGCAAAAAAGTTGGCTAAATCTTAAAGCGGAGCTCCACCTTAAAGTGGAACTTCCGCTGATCGGAACCCTCCGGTGCCACAATTGACACCTTTCAGGGGGGAGGGGGGGTGCAGATACCTGTCTAAGACAGGTATTTGCACCCACTTCCGGGAGTCCTCTCTGCGGGAAGTACGTCACTTTCCGCAGATTCCCTGTTGTGTTCTGGGAGACACTCGGCTCCCAGAACACAGGGGACCATTCAGAACGGCGCAGCGCGACTCGCGCATGCGCCGTAGGGAACCGGGCATGAAGCCGCAGGGCTTCATTTCCTGGTTCCCTCACCGAGGATGGCGGTGGGGGCAGCAGAGTGACGAGCGATTGCTCGTCCTCTGCTGCGGACGTCGCTGGACTCCAGGACAGGTAAGTGTCCATATATTAAATGTCAGCAGCTTTGCAGCTGCTGGCTTTTAATATTTTTTTTTCCGCGGCACCTCCGCTTTAAGTATAGGTTACATAAAAATAGTGAAAACCTTGAGTATAAAAGTGCAAAAAGATTGGGTAAATCTTGGGAAAAGGCTGAAAAAAAAAAAAAGTTAGGTAAATCTTGGGTGAAGATAAAAGGAACCTTGAGGCTGGCCATTCATTATACAATTTTCCTTTAGATTTCTCAAACACCATACAGTATAATATAAGGTCAAACCTAAACAACACTTTCCATTTGTTTCCAATCAGGTGGGCCCGGCACTGCATAGTTGAAGGCAAATCTATAGGGAATTGTAGAGAAAATTGTAAAATGTATGGCCAGCTTTATTAGTCATGGTGCCCACTGAGAAATAAATATGTGTACACAGGGCACCTTCACATAATCTTGGGTGTCCACTGGGTGAATCCTGGGCAAACACATAGATAACCTGTCCCCCTATTACCCTGTAGTGCCCCATAGCTGGCTGTGAGTATGGGGTGCCCACTTACCCAGAGTCTCAGCCCGTAGTAGTAGCGGTGCGGTGAGTGCAGTGAGCAGTGCGGTAAGTAGTAGAGCTCCGGGTGCTGTGATCCCAGCCATGTCTCTGAGAAGTGGCCACTCTCCGGCAAAGTTGTTAGCGGGCTGTCACTAGACGTAGGATATCCTCTCCAGACAGGGAAACCCCGACTCTCCATACAGAGACACGATGAATAGGAGCCGAGCTGGATAAGAGAGGCGCACATAGACATAGAACGGTCCTCCTCCGGTGTGGACGATCCTCTCCTGCCCCGACTCACTCACACACACTCCACTACTCCTCCTGATCCCGGGGAGGGGACGGGGGAGGCTTCAACACTGGCCGCAGCAGCGACTCCTGCTGGTGGCTCAGGGGAATAACCAGGCAGGGAATTCAGGTAAGAGAACACGAGGATACAGAGAATGAGAGTGAAAAGGGGAAGAGAGATCGATCGCGTGTGTGTCTTCTAATTATAGTCATAGACCAATACTGTACTCAGGTGTAAGTGTAGACAGAACGTTTTAAGTAGAACCAAAGGCAAAACTTTTTTTTTTTGGATATTGTAAACTTTTTTGCTACATGTGTCCCATTGAGGAGATTTTCCCTTCACTTCCTGTCCCTGAGCCAAAACAGGAAGTGAGAGGAAATCTCTACAAAGTGAGGGAATCCCAGAGTGTCGACACTGGAAGATTTCACCTCTTTTCCCATTCAGGTGAAAAATCAAAATTTTGGGTGATAACAGTAAAGAGGACAAATATAGAGGGTGAATCTCCCTAAAGAGGACATGGCTCTATCCAAAACGAAAAAAAAAAAACGTTTTCCTTCCGTTTTAAGTGATACCCTTTTTTGGCTAGAAAAGCAAAAATAAACCCCAGGAAAAAAAAAAAAAAAAAAATTGAAAAAAAGAGCCCTCAAGAGCTTTAAATCGCAATTAAATCACAAATGTACCACATAGGTGTGCGCAGCCTATTGTATTAGGGTGTGCTACCCAAAGCTCAAACACGCATGCATGTGTGTGTCTATGTATATGGCACTGGCACATTGATCTCCCTGCCCGCTATGGTTGCCACCTCATCCCTTTAAACCCGAAAAACATCTGAATTACACAGGTTCTGAGGCTAATTAAATGCAGATAAGGCACCAAGTGAGTTTAAAGTGGAGTTCCACCCTAAAAAAAATTGTTTTACCAAAAATCCTAAAAAAAAATTGAAAAAAAAAAGAAAAAAAAAATTTACTTACCAGAAATAGCGGTTGCTGTGCGGAAGTCCCTAATCTGCCTCTTCCTTATCCGCAGTGGGTATTATTCCTGCGTCCTCCTGTGGTGTTTCCTTGTGAATGGGGCGCGCTGCCTTCTGGGAACTGTGTGTATCGCAGAGAGCAGCCGGCCCATTCACAAAGCGCCACGCCACTCGCGCATGCGCAGTAGGAAACAGGCAGTGCCTGTTTCCCTCAGTAAGGATGGCGGCGCGGGGACCTGCCACGATCGAGCGATCGGCCTCGGGGGGGCCGACTTCGCAGGCGACTAGGGCAGGTAAGTGTCCTTATTAAAAGTCAGCAGCTACAGTGTTTGTAGCTGCTGACTTAAAAAATAAAAATAAATAAATCGCGGGTGGAACCCCTCTTTAATTACCACCTTAATCAGCCACAGAACCTGTGTAATTAATATGTGTTCGGGTTTAAAGGGGTGAGGTGGCAACCCTAGTGCCCGCACAGTGAAAGAAATGGGTAATCACTTCTCTTATAGCAAAGCCAATGAGAGGGAGATCTTTCAAATCTCCCCAGTGCTACACAGAGTGTTAATGCTACTGTGTGTGATTAGGGTGTGCTAATTAATGCTCTTTAAGACGGTGTGCCCCTTGACGCAGATTCTAACAGAGCCCACATCTGCATGATACCTAAGCCGGCCAGAGATCCAGATGATGTAGCAAACCATTGTCATTACAGATTGGATCCAATTCATATACAAACAGGTACTACCATTGCCAAATCTCGCTAATCAATAGACCTATAATTGCTGACAAAAATATATGCTAAAAGACTTAACACATTTTTTGAGTGTCTTATCCATGTAGAACAGGTCAGGTCGGATCAGATTCAAAGAGCAATTAATTTTGATTTGATATTACACTCCAACTGGGATGAAATGGGAGTCAGACAGGGAATGCTGCTATTGCTGGATCCACATATGGCTTTTTATTCCCTGTCCTGGCCCTTCCTCTTCCATATCTTGTGGAAATGGAATTTTGATCCCAAAGTTTCTCACCTTGTAAAGCACTCTATACTCAAAACTAGTGATGAGCCGAACACCCCCGGGTTCGGTTCGCACCAGAACCTGCGAACGGACCGAACGTTCGTACGAACATTAGAACCCTATTAAATACAATGGATGCGAACGTTCGAATTCTAAAGTGCTAATTATAACGACTATTATGCATGTTATTGTCATAAATAGGGTTTGGGAACCCGGGTTGTGCACCAGGGGACATGTATCAATGCAAAAAGAAGTTTTAAAAACGGTCGTTTTTCGGGAGCAGTCATTTTAATGATGCATAAAGTGAAAAAAAAAAAGTCAAATATTCCTTTAAATATCGTACCTGGGGGGTGTCTAAAGTATGCCTGTGAAGTGCCACGTGTTTCCCGTGTTTAGAACTGTCCCTGCACAAAATGACACTTCTAAAGGAAAAAAAAGCCATTTAAAACTGCTTGCGGCTTTAATGTAATATCTGGTCCCGGTAATATGGATGAAAATCTTTAAGAAAAATGGCATAGCTACCCCATGACCCCCCCCCTACCCCAGCCCATTACCAGCCCCTTTGGGTCTTGTATGGATATTAAGGGGAACACCGCACACAAAATAAAAAAGGCCCTATATACTCTGAACAGCCGTATACAGGCGGTGCATACAAGACAGGGACTGTAGGTTTGTTCTTATGTAGAATCTGTTTGTAATTTTGAACAGGTACATTGTTTAAGTGTAGCTCCAGCCAAAAAATCTATTTTTAAGCTTTTTGGAAAACATAGGTAAGGGTTATCACCCCTGTAACATTTGTTTTGCTGTCTGTGCCCCTGTTCAGAACATTTCACCTCACTTTCCGTCCCAATGACAACTGTTTTTGAAATGTGGTGTTTTTCTTGAAACAAGGATTGCTGATAAAGCATCAGTACAGAGGAGACACCTTTCTCCCATATTAATTCTTACAGGAGAGAATTTTCCTTCCAAGGGGTAGATTTCCTCTCACTTCCTGTTGTCTTCTTGCGTTTGCAAGTAGGAGTCGTTTGTAAGTTGGATGTTTGAAAGTAGGGACCTGCCGTATATACTCTGCAGAAATAGGCCCCTTAGTTGTTGGTGTTGGCACAACACTGTAAGCACTCACAGTTACTCTTGGTTGGTGCTGGAACGCCCTGCTGTCAACTATTATATCAGGAATTGTAATTACATATAATTGTTGAACAGTGGTAGTAAAAATTGGGCCTTTGATGGTGGTGCTGGTGCCACAACACTGTAAGCCCTGACAGTTACTCTTGGTGGGTGCAGCAATGGGCCCTGCTGTGAATTATTAGATCAAGAATTGTAATTGCATGCCCCTGTTGAACAGGGGCTGAAAAATTGGGCCTTTCGTGGTGGTGGTGGCGTTGCCACAACACTGTAAGCCCTCAGAGTTACTCTTGGTGGGTGCAGGAATGGGCCCTGCTGTGAATTATTAGATCAAGAATTGTAATTACATGCCCCTTTTGAACAGGGGCTGAAAAATTGGGCCTTTCGTGGTGATGGTGGTGGTGGCGTTGCCACAACACTGTAAGCCCTCAGAGTTACTCTTGGTGGGTGCAGCAATGGGCCCTGCTGTGAATTATTAGATCAAGAATTGTAATTACATGCCCCTGTTGAACAGGGGCTGAAAAATTGGGCCTTAGGCACTGGTGGCACAACACTACAACCCCTCACAGATACTGTACTTGGAGCACAGCAATGAGCCCTGTTGCAAAGTATTGCTTCAAAAATTGTAATGACACGCCCCTGTTAAACAGGGGCTGAAAAATTGGGCCTTAGGCACTGGTGCCACAACACTCCAACCCCTCACAGATACTGTACTTGGAGCACAGCAATGAGCCCTATGGCAAATTATTGCTAAAAAAATTGTAATTACACGCCCCTGTAAAACAGGGGCTGAAAAATTGGGCCTTAGCCACTGGTGGCGGCACCCATAAACAAAAATGATCTTCCAAGCTATCATCATCAATCGTATCATTGAGAACTCGGAGGAGGAGGATAGCCAGTCAACATAACAGCACAGGCACTCAGCATCAGCATCAGTCTTGAAGGGATGTGACATGTTAAAATCAATTAGTCTGTTATATCAGCATCAGGTGTGTGGTAGCTGGTGGGGATCCAAGACTGGTTCATCTTGATGAAAGTCAGTCGATCAACCGAGTCGGTGGACAGGCGCACCCTGTGATCCGTGACAAATCCTCCAGCAGCACTGAATGTGCGTTCCGAAAGAACGCTGGATGCAGGACAGGCCAGTAGCTCAATTGCATACTGTGCAAGCTCTGCCCAGTGATCCATCCTCAAGACCCAGTAAGCCAGAGGATTTTCGGTGGGGAAGGTGTCCAAGTCTGACCTTGCCCCTAGATATTCCTGCACCATGTTTATCAGACGCTGGCGATGGTTGCTGGAACCGATCATACTTTGGGGCTGCGGACTAAAGAATTGTCTGAACGCATCGGTCAGACGGCCACCTTCCCCACCGCTCCTTCTTTGACTGGCCGAAGCCTCAGCAACTCGTTGTCCAGGACCAGGAGTTTGTAACCTCCCAGTCTCTGGGAACGCGTTGCACAGACCTTTCTGCAAGGCCTCCCAGAGTTGTCTCATCCTCTGCTCCCTCTGCGACGGTAACATAAGGTCCGCAACCTTACCCTTGTACCGTGGATCAAGGAGAGTGGCCAGCCAGTAATGGTCCCTCTCCTTGATCCGAAGAATACGAGGATCCTTCCGCAGACTTTGCAGGATCAGGGAGGCCATGCAGCGTAGGTTTGCTGAGGCATTCGCTCCGGAGTCCTCTGGGTCACTAAGGACGACATGATCCGCAGCCACCTCCTCCCAGCCACGTACAAGTCCACTGGTTTCTTGGGACTGTAAATCATCCCTAAAAGACTGCTGCTGATGATGCTGAGTGCCAGCCTCCACCTCCATGCTGACACAATCCTCCTCCTCCTCCTCCTCTTCCTGTGCGATGGGTGGGACAGAAGGAACACTGTCTGGGTAAAGGGGGCCTTGAGAGGCAAGGAAGTCCTCCTCTTCCTGCCTCTGTTCTGCCTCAAGTGCCCTGTCCATTATTCCACGCAGCGTGTGCTCCAACAGGTGGACAAGAGGTACAGTGTCACTGATGCATGCACTGTCACTGCTCACCATCCTCGTGGCCTCCTCAAATGGTGCCAGGACAGTGCATGCATCCCTGATCATGCCCCACTGGCGTGGAGAAAAAAAACCAAGCTCCCCTGACCCTGTCCTGGTGCCGTAGTCGCACAGGTACTCATTGATGGCCCTCTGCTGCGTGTGCAGCCGCTGCAGCATGGCCAACGTTGAGTTCCACCTGGTGGGCATGTCACATATAAGGCGGTTCTTGGGCAGGTTCAACTCCTTTTGCAGCTCAGCCAGGCGAGCACTGGCATTATAAGATCTGCGGAAATGCACACAGACTTTCCTGGCCTGCCTCAGGACATCCTGTAAGCCCGGGTACCTGCCCAAGAACCGCTGCACCACCAGGTTAAGGACGTGAGCCACACAGGGCACATGGGTCAGTTGTCCCTGTCGGAGGGCGGAGAGGAGGTTGGTGCCATTGTCGCAAACCACCATTCCTGGCTTAAGCTGGCGTGGCGTCAACCACCTCTCGGCCTGGCCCTGCAGAGCAGACAGGACCTCTGCCCCAGTGTGGCTTCTGTCCCCCAAACACACCAGCGCAAGCACGGCATGGCATCTTTTTGCCTGCGTACTTGCGTAGCCCCTTGAACGGCTACGGAGCACCGCTGGTTCAGAGGACAAACCACAGGAAGAGGCCATGGAGGAAGAAGAAGAGGAGGGGGTGGAGGAGAGAGGTGTGTCACAACCAGTAGTAGCATTTTGGAGGCGTGGCGGTGGAACAACCTCCAACACTACTGCACCTTGTCCTGCATCCTTCCCAGCTGCCAAAAGAGTGACCCAATGGGCCGTGAAAGAAAGGTAACGTCCCTGTCCATGCCTGCTGGACCATGAGTCAGCGGTAATATGCACCTTACCGCTGACCGCCCTGTCCAGCGAGGCCAAGACATTGCCTTCCACATGCCGGTAGAGAGCCGGAATAGCCTTCCGTGAGAAAAAGTGGCGTTTGGGAACCTGCCACTGAGGAACCGCACATTGCACAAACTCACGGAAGGGGGCCGAGTCTACCAACTGAAAAGGCAGCAGTTGAAGCGCTAGCAATTTAGCCAAGCTAGCATTCAACCGCTGGGCATGTGGATGGCTGGGAGTGAACTTCTTTCGACGGTCCAGCAGCTGGGGCAGGGAAATTTGCCTGCTAGAATCGGACGTCGGTGTACTGCTAGCAGAGTGGCCGCAAGTACTTGGCTGTGACACACCTAATTCTACACCTTCATTCCTCTCAGTGCATGTTTCAGAGAGGACTGAAGTTATAGTGGGGTTGGAGATCCCAGCTGATGCGGTGCAAGGAGAGGTCCGCTTTGTTCTTTGGTGTGGGTCTTTGAGGTAGGCTTGCCAACGAGCTGCATGGCAGGTCAACATATGTCTGGTCAGGCATGTGGTACCCAAGCGGCTGATGTTTTGGCCACGCGATATACGCTTGAGACATATGTTGCAAACAGCAGCTGTGCGATCTGATGCACTAGCCTCAAAAAAGGCCCACACCAAAGAACTTTTTGAATGATGGGCAGAGGCAGTGCCCTGCACAGGCGGAGCTCTGCGGTGTGATTCCGTCGGTGTACTGCCCTTACGCTGGCCACCAAAGGGCATCCTGCCTCGTTGGAGATGTGCCTCCTCCTCATCCTCCTCCTCCTCCTCTCTCCTATTAGGCACCCACGTGGAGTCAGTGACCTCATCATCCCCTCCCTCCTCATCACTGGAGCCAATCTGGCAGTATGCTGCAGCTGCTGGAACATGACTGCCAGATTGGTGTCCTTCTTGAGCATCCCCTCTGTCTGCTCTCACGCTACTGCCTTCCTGTAGCTGGGTTTCATCATCAGACCCTTCGAAACGCTGGGCATCCTCCTGGAGCATGTACCCAACACTGTGCTCAAACAGTTCGGGGGACTCCTCAGGAGGAGGACATAGTGGGTCTAGGGAAGGAGTGACTGATGATGAGTCTGACATTGATACCAGGGAAGAGGACGCTTTGGCAGCTGCTTTGCCAGTACCCTGAGCCTGGGTGAGAGAGGATGAGGAGGAGGAGGAGGGCTTGGTCATCCACTCTACCAAGTCTTCGGCATGATGTGGCTCAACATGTCCAGCTGCCGAAAAGAAGGACAAGCGTGTCCCATGGCCATGTGCTGATGACAATGCACCGCGTCCACGACCAGCACTGTTGTCCCCAGACACAGAGCCTGCTTGCCCTCTTTTATTGCCTCCTGACTGTCTGCCTCTCCTTGTTTGCCTTCCAGACATTCTAATAGATGGCCTGCAGGGAGATGGGAAAAAAGCAATAAGGGCTACCTTCAGGTGTCCTTCTCTGTCCCTTTACTTAAGGATTTCTAAATATGGTTGAGGATGATTGCTTTTGCACAGAATAGCACAACGACAATTTCCCTGACTGTCCAAAAAACAAGGATTTCAAAGATGGTTGATGAGGAATGCTTTAGCACACTATAGCACAAGGAGAATTTCCCTCACTGTCCTTCCCTGTCCCTAGAAACAAGGATTATCACAGTGAAAGAAACTGACACTCTTCCTACCTATAGTTTTCTGTCCCTAGAAAAAATGTTTTTTTAAAGCACACTATAGCACAAGGAGAATTTCCCTCACTGTCCTTCCCTGTCCCTAGAAACAAGGATTATCACAGTGAAAGAAACTGACACTCTTCCTACCTATATTTTTCTGTCCCTAGAAAAAATGTTTTTTTAAAGCACACTATAGCACAAGGAGAATTTCCCTCACTGTCCTTCCCTGTCCCTAGAAACAAGGATTATCACAGTGAAAGAAACTGACACTCTTCCTACCTATAGTTTTCTGTCCCTAGAAAAAATGTTTTTTTAAAGCACACTATAGCACAAGGAGAATTTCCCTCACTGTCCTTCCCTGTCCCTAGAAACAAGGATTATCACAGTGAAAGAAACTGACACTCTTCCTACCTATAGTTTTCTGTCCCTAGAAAAAATGTTTTTTTAAAGCACACTATAGCACAAGGAGAATTTCCCTCACTGTCCTTCCCTGTCCCTAGAAACAAGGATTATCACAGTGAAAGAAACTGACACTCTTCCTACCTATAGTTTTCTGTCCCTAGAAAAAATGTTTTTTTAAAGCACACTATAGCACAAGGAGAATTTCCCTCACTGTCCTTCCCTGTCCCTAGAAACAAGGATTATCACAGTGAAAGAAACTGACACTCTTCCTACCTATAGTTTTCTGTCCCTAGAAAAAATGTTTTTTTAAAGCACACTATAGCACAAGGAGAATTTCCCTCACTGTCCTTCCCTGTCCCTAGAAACAAGGATTATCACAGTGAAAGAAACTGACACTCTTCCTACCTATAGTTTTCTGTCCCTAGAATTTTTTTTTTTTTAAAGCACACTATAGCACAAGGAGAATTTCCCTCACTGTCCTTCCCTGTCCCTAGAAACAAGGATTATCACAGTGAAAGAAACTGACACTCTTCCTACCTATAGTTTTCTGTCCCTAGAAAAAATGTTTTTTTAAAGCACACTATAGCACAAGGAGAATTTCCCTCACTGTCCTTCCCTGTCCCTAGAAACAAGGATTCGCACAGTAAAACACACTGACACTCTCCCTACCTATAGTTTTCTGTCCCTAGAAAAAATGTTTTTTTAAAGCACACTATAGCACAAGGAGAATTTCCCTCACTGTCCTTCCCTGTCCCTAGAAACAAGTGTAGCGCTACCCCCAGTTAAGAGAGCCGCTGATATTGATTTGGGCCCTGCAGTGCACCGCTGTCAACCCCCGGCAATCGGCTCTAACCTCCCGTGGCACAGCTGGTGATAGAGAGATAGGACCGCGTGATTGCAACTGTTGGTGACGCAGTCCTATAACAAACATACACAGAATATACTTTAAAACTCCTATTAAAGTAAGCGGAACTGACACCAAATGTACTTTACCCAGATATTTTACTGAGGCTAATGGGCAAGTAATAAACAACAGTATAACAAGTTGCAGATCCCTGCAATAAACAGTAATAAAGATAAACAGAGTAATCAGAATAATAAAGTATTGCTATGCAACTCTAGCGCTGCCCTTTTACAGCTACTTCCCCTCATGGGTAGACTAACACCCAGCAATGTCTACCTATGCAGTCAGGCCTGACTGATCTAAATGGAAGTTCAGTGAAACAATATTCGCTAGCAATCTTTTCGGTGGTGCACTTGAAGAACAACTTTGTAATCCCAACGAATAGTAAAGATAAAAGATCTGTCTTTAAACAGCTCTCACCACCCGGACAAGTCCAAATCCGTTTCCTCCATCGATTCGTCTGGGAACAGGAATCCACCGACATCCAAGTCTTCAATCCTTCTGGTGTACTGCAGCAAGGAGGATTAGATGTCTCTAAGGCTCTGCTAGGCTGGCAGAGGGCTCTTTGGAAAGGAGCACACGGCCCAGGCTTCAGGCCTTGTGCACACAGCAGTTCAGCACAGAGATCCTCTTGCTAGGAGAGGGGTGTCCAAAGAGGCCGACCAAAACTCTGCCTCCCCTTTATAAAGTCTGCCCCAGCAGTCTCTGTTCTGGAGCAATGCACCCTGGGTGCTGCAAGATGTACTGGGAGATGTAGTCTCTCTCTCCTCTGCTTTCACTTCCATAATGTCTCTTTACTTCCTCCCGACTCACCTCTCACCTGGAACTTCTTGTCTCTCTGCATTAAAGGGGAACACCCCGCTACACACTCCCCCCACTTGAACTCTTTGGTCCCCAAAGATAAACTTCAACAAATACTGTTTACCATTTTGGACAATGTCGAGCATGATGTTGGCATAGGGAATTCCCACCAAAACTTTGGGATGGAACTCTCTTGCCCACAGGTCACACTACCATGAGTGGCCTGCCTAACTGTGCCAGAGAGTGAGCTGGGGTTGCCCTCCACCAAATGGACGGTGGAAGGATCAGGTTGTTCAACACTTCTCCTAGCCGTTACAACAGAGTCCTCTGAGCTCGTCCCCATTTGGGGGTAAGTTAGTTTCTTGGGAGGCCTGATGACTCTGCGAGCCCTCTGCTCTCTTGGTGCTTCTGACTCTGGCACCACAGGCTCTTCTTCAGGAGTAAGTTCAGGTAACATTGCTGGTTCTGGAACCTCTGATTCAGAAGTCGACTGACGTATGGAATCTCTAGAGTCCTCCTCTGCGCAAGTGTCAGGAACATCTTCCCAGTAATCAGCTGAGGGACTGAAGGGTATGAATTCAGTAGCCTCCGGATTCAGCGTTGCATCTGGGGTATCCCCTCCATTTGGGAGATCTATGGCGGACGTTCCCAGAGTCGAGGGAGGCCACAGCCAGTCCAGTTCTCCACCTTCTTCTGTACTCAATTGGGAGGCCTCCCCATCTTTGGCTCGAGAGGTCTGGGACCGAGTGTTCGGCCTAGGAATATCCAGGATAGAGGCCGGTTCAGGGGAGTCTCTCACAGGAGGTATTCTGACTGCCTCAGCAAGTGGGAGCAGGTGGTTCCGATGCCACGTCTTCAGTGGACCCACCTTTCCTTCTGGCTTTAGTTTGTAGACAGGCAAACCGGGCAACTTCCTACAGACAACATAGGGCTCAGATCTCCACCTGTCGGCAAGCTTGTGTTTTCCAGGGACCCCCAGATTGCGTAGCAGTACTCGGTCCCCGGGCTGCAGATCTTGCACTCGAACCTTCAGATCAAAATTTCTCTTGTTGCGGGCCCCCCTTTGATCCGAAGCCGCCTGGGCTTGTTCATAGGCCACCTGCAAGCTACGTCTAAGTCTGTCCACGTATCTCTTGTGGGATGTAGCTGAGGTATTGTCTATAGAAGTGCCAAAGGCCAGGTCCACAGGTAGCCTTGCTTCTCTCCCAAACATAAGTCGATAAGGGGAGTAGCCAGTGGCGTCACTTGTGGTACAGTTATAGGCATGTACTAGGGCTGATATGTGCTGACTCCAGTGTTGCTTCTTCTCTGTTTCTAAGGTTCCCAACATGTTGAGCAGGGTCCGGTTAAATCTCTCCGGCTGAGCATCTCCTTGTGGGTGGTAAGGCGTGGTTCTGGTCTTCTTTATTCCTAATGAATCCAAAAGTCTTCGGATCAACCGACTCTCAAAGTCCCTTCCTTGATCTGAGTGGAGTCTCTGTGGTAGTCCGTAATGGACAAAATACTTCTCCATAAGTATCTTGGCCACGGTGGATGCCTTCTGGTCTTTGGTTGGGAAAGCTTGAGCATAGCGGGTGAAATGGTCGGTTATTACCAGAACATTCCCCAATCCACTCAGGTCGGGTTCGAGGCAGAGAAAGTCAATGCATACCAGATCCATTGGGCCTTGACTCTGTAAGTGGCCCATTGGGGCAGCTTGATGGGGTAGGGTCTTTCTCTAAATGCATCGTGCACAGGAATGGCAATACTCCTCTACTTCTGCCCTCATGCAGGGCCAATAGAACCGATTTCTGACAAGCTGGAAGGTCCTTTCTGCCCCTAGGTGACCATGATGGTCATGCAGGGCAATTAGTACAGTCTCTCGGTGCTTCTCTGGAAGAAATAACTGCCACTTATCTTCTGAGTCATCAGAGGGGCCCCTTCGGTAGACCACTCCCTGATGTACCTGTAGCCTGTCCAATTCCTTCCTCAACAGGCGAGCCTCCTTTGAGGGGTGATGTAGGAATTTGTTGGGATCCTGATTCTCCAGGGCTTCGAGGACCAATCTCCCCATGGGGTCTTCCAATTGGTCACACCTCAACTCCTTCTTGGACAGTCTCGGTAGGTTGTCTTCCTCCAGTTGAGTTACCCCACAATAGTGTTTGGGGACTCCTACCATGGTAACCCCTATTTCTTCTGCTCTGGAGCCTCCTCTGGCTTGGAATTCAGCCCCTTGACAAAGGGCCCGCACCCCGTCCGGTGCCACTTGGGTCCAATCTTCCCAGTCATTTGTCGTGGCATGAGACCTCCGGGACAGGGCATCTGCATCCCTATTTCCGGCTCCTGGTCTGTACTTCAGACTGAAGTTGAATCCAGACAATGCGGCCAACCACCTGTGTCCGGTGGCATCTAGTTTCGCGGTGGTGAAGAGGTAGGTCAGGGGGTTGTTGTCTGTCTTCACAGTAAACTCTGCCCCATACAAGTAGTCTTTTAGCTTGTCTACTACCGCCCATTTGAGGGCTAGGAATTCCAGCTTATGAGTGGGGTAATTCTTTTCTGAGGGGGTCAGGCTCCTGCTCACATAGGCCACTGGTCGCAGTTGTCCTTCATGTTCTTGGTAGAGTACACCACCTAGACCCTCATGGCTGGCATCCACATGTAATTCATAAGGTCTGGTAGGGTCGGCGTAGGCCAGGACTGGGGCAGTGGTTAAGCTCCTCTTCAGAGCATGAAAGGCCTCTTCACACCTTGGGTTCCACTGATCTTGAACTGACTCACCAGGCCTCCTGGGCCCTGAGTCATCCTCTTCCCCTTCTGCCTTTAGCAATTCATTCAACGGGCGGGCAATCCGAGCAAACCCCTCCACAAACCTCCTATAATAGGAGCAGAACCCCAGGAAGGATCTGAGCTCTGTTACTGTGGTGGGTCGTGGCCAGGAAGTGACTGCTTCCAACTTCTCAGGATCTGTGGCCACCCCTTCTTCAGACACTATGTGCCCCAGATAGTTCACAGAAGACTGGTAGAACCGACACTTCTCGGGGGAAAGCTTAAGTCCCTCTTCGCTGAGTCTTCTCAATACTTTCTCCAACCTGGCTTCATGTTCTTCCAAGGTTCTTCCAAAGACAATGACATCGTCCAAGTACACAAGGACTTCTATAAGATTCATGTCTCCAACAGTCTTCTCCATAAGGCGTTGAAAGGTAGCAGGAGCTCCAGACAGACCCTGAGGCATCCTATTGAATTCGAAGAATCCCACCGGGGTTATGAAGGCTGTCTTCTCCCTGTCTTCTGGATGCATAGGGATTTGATAGTACCCACTCTTGAGGTCCATCACACTGAACCATTTGGCTCCAGACAAACTTTGTAGGGCATCTTCTATCCTTGGCGTGGTGTATTGGTCAGGGATGGTTCTCCTGTTGAGAGTCCTGTAATCGATACAAAGCCTCAACGACCCATTCTTCTTTCTGACCACCACGATTGGGGAGGCATAGGGACTTCTAGACTCCCAGATCACACCAGTCTTCTTTAGTTCTACAAGTTGTTCCCTCAGATCCTCCAGATCTGCCAGGGGGACCCGCCTGACCCTCTCTCGGAAGGGCTTATCTTCTTGGAGGCGGATCCGATGGGTGGCACTTCTTGCACACCCCACATCGAATTCATCTTCGGAAAAGATCTTCTCCCACCTGGTCAGCTGGGCCTTGGCTCTTTCTTTCCAAGCCCTGGGTAGGTTCGGGTTTTCCACGGACAGTTTCTTCCAAACATCTCCTCCGTCACCCGTCCCCTTGACTTCGGACCAAGTGACCGGGGCAGCAGGGCTCACCTGACCAAGCAACACTCTGGCAGGGATCTCCATGGGTCCTCCCGTAGTGTTCCTAACACTCCCCGGAACTCTGCCATGGGCCTTCTTCAGGGCCTTGAACGGAATCACTTCTGGTATCACTTCCAGGCCTGAGGACTCTTCCCTTGGGTCTGATTCCAGCATGACAAAGGGGCCAGGTTGTTCCCACGAAAGCTTCACAGTGGCCCTAAGACAGGTTACTTCTCCGGGCTGTAGCACTACTCCTTCTCTGCCAAGTCTCCACACCTTCCCTATCCCCTCTCCCGGGGTCTTCTGCTCTAAGACCAGTCGTTGGTAGGCCGTCTTTAGCATGGGATGGATTTTGGTGGCTGAATGGTTTCTCTCTTTCACTAGAGGGGTCAGGAGTCTCCTGACTAGATCCGTGTTTGTCCCAATGATCAGGGAAATCTTGCTGGCTCCAGGCGGCCGGGGACACACAACTGCCAGGGTGTCAAACACTTCAGCCTTCCCAGCCACGGATGGGTCGAAAGTCATCTTTATGGGCAGGTACCCATCATAAGGGAAACTCTGGGTTCCAAGTCCCCATATCTCCAGCTCTTCTATCTTCTGGATAGGCAGATGACTCAAGTGCCTATCATAGAAGTCCCGGTATAGTAAAGTCACCTGTGCTCCGGTGTCCAAAAGAGCTTTAGTATAGACTCCTTCCACTTGAATGGGCACAGTAGGAGACGGGTCCACCAGTTCCTTTGGGTATGGCTGGACTGGGGTCACCTCTTTTTTTTTGGCTTTCGACCCTTGCCCTGCTCCTTTTGGACTTTAATTTTTCCTGAGCCTGGCATGCATTGACTTTCTCCCTCTCAATGGGGGCACAAACCCGCTGAGGGATGTTATTGTTCCTTTTAGGTGGATGTTCCTTCTTTGGGGTGCTGTACTTCCACTGAGGGGTCTTGCCCCCTCCCTCTGGGGTACATCTTGGTGGGGGTGTACTATACCTCCTCCTAGGAGTTTTGTCTCCTCCATTCTTGGCCTTTTTTTTTAGTTTGGAGCGCACTGAAGATGATGGGCACCCGGTTGACTCCTTCACCGGGGCCCTTTGGAGTTTCCCGCCGGCTTGCAATTATCTGTTCTCTTCTTCTTTGGGCTGGAGCATACGTTAGCAAAGTGGCCACTCCCTCCGCAGTTATAGCAAATCACCTCTTCTCGGTCCTGTAGGGAGGCCGGTGCTGAGGTGTTCGGGAACAACTCCTTTCTTGGGCTTGGTTTCTCTCGTCTTCTCTGATCTTTCTCCATCAAAGAGGTCAGCATCTCCAACACTTGGGCCATTTGCGATTTCAGAGTGTCAACCTCCGCATCTCTTTCTGGGCTCTTGACCGAATGGACCAACACTGGTACAGGTGTGACATTCGCCTTGGCCACCTGCTGATCTTCCTGCAGCGCCTCTTCGTCCCTAATAATTTTTATTAGATCAGAGTAGGTTAGTGACATTCCTCCTCCTGAGGTTTTCAGGTGCAGCCAGACCGGGTCTGAGCGCCGCGCTCCCCTCATGATCTGCTTCATGCGTGCTTCATCTGCATCTTTGGGCAGCATTCCCTTCTTCAGTACAATCTTGCATAACTGCCTGTTCAGCCTTCTAACATATTCTGACAGTTTCTCATTCGGCTGCTGGAGAGTGTGTTCAATTTGATAAATCATCTCTGACACCTTCTCCAGCTGACCAAACTCTTCCTGCAGCATGGCCAGGCAATCTTGAGCTGTACAGTTTTCATTTCCAAACCGGAAGCTCTTCACCGCTTCTGCCGCGGCACCTTTCAGACTTTCTAAGACTCGCTGTCTCTTCTGTGCCTCAGGCACCTCCCATGCTTCTACTGCCTGCAATGCCTGTTCCACCCAAGTGTCAAAATCTTCCTCCCCCGCAGGGACGGGGAGCTTCCCTGAGAAGGTGCTAAGCTTCCGGTAACCGGCCTCCACATGCACCGTACTGCTTTTCTGGCACTTAATTACAAGGTCTCCTAGAGCATTCAACAATTCAGGCCCTATAGCGGCCAGCGGTGATCCCGGGCTTAATAGTTCCTTAAGCTTTTCTGCTTTAGGGGATAGTGGTGGAGATAATTGTGGGAGTGATGGCTTTGGTGTCTGAAACCATTCTTCCTTCACTGGCAGCGTATGTATCAAGTGATAGATCTGATTATCTATGGCTTGTATACTCTGACTTTTAAAATGCTCTGGGATTTCGTTTTTCCATTCTACCAGTGCGTATGTAAACGAGATCACTGGATCTGGCCTAAAATCCATCACCCATGCATTGTGGCTCGGAGACAGTAACAATACGAGCTGTTTTATCTCCTCTTCCTTCCATCTTTCCCCCGGGAGTACAATGACTACCGCCGCGGTTGGATCGGCGCCAATCGCTGCGCACCACTGTGACATTGCCAGCGGGTCCATGCTGGTACTTCTGACCGGCTTGATTGCAGCGTGCAACGTACAAGAATCCCGGACTCGAGCCCCCACGTGTAGCGCTACCCCCAGTTAAGAGAGCCGCTGATATTGATTTGGGCCCTGCAGTGCACCGCTGTCAACCCCCGGCAATCGGCTCTAACCTCCCGTGGCACAGCTGGTGATAGAGAGATAGGACCGCGTGATCGCAACTGTTGGTGACGCAGTCCTATAACAAACATACACAGAATATACTTTAAAACTCCTATTAAAGTAAGCGGAACTGATACCAAATGTACTTTACCCAGATATTTTACTGAGGCTAATGGGCAAGTAATAAACAACAGTATAACAAGTTGCAGATCCCTGCAATAAACAGTAATAAAGATAAACAGAGTAATCAGAATAATAAAGTATTGCTATGCAACTCTAGCGCTGCCCTTTTACAGCTACTTCCCCTCATGGGTAGACTAACACCCAGCAATGTCTACCTATGCAGTCAGGCCTGACTGATCTAAATGGAAGTTCAGTGAAACAATATTCGCTAGCAATCTTTTCGGTGGTGCACTTGAAGAACAACTTTGTAATTCCAACGAATAGTAAAGATAAAGGATCTGTCTTTAAACAGCTCTCACCACCCGGACAAGTCCAAATCCGTTTCCTCCATCGATTCGTCTGGGAACAGGAATCCACCGACATCCAAGTCTTCAATCCTTCTGGTGTACTGCAGCAAGGAGGATTAGATGTCTCTAAGGCTCTGCTAGGCTGGCAGAGGGCTCTTTGGAAAGGAGCACACGGCCCAGGCTTCAGGCCTTGTGCACACAGCAGTTCAGCACAGAGATCCTCTTGCTAGGAGAGGGGTGTCCAAAGAGGCCGACCAAAACTCTGCCTCCCCTTTATAAAGTCTGCCCCAGCAGTCTCTGTTCTGGAGCAATGCACCCTGGGTGCTGCAAGATGTACTGGGAGATGTAGTCTCTCTCTCTCCTCTGCTTTCACTTCCATAATGTCTCTTTACTTCCTCCCGACTCACCTCTCACCTGGAACTTCTTGTCTCTCTGCATTAAAGGGGAACACCCCGCTACACAAGGATTTGTACAGTAAAACACACTGACACTCTCCCTACCTATAGTTTTCTGTCCCTAGAAAAAATGTTTTTTTAAAGCACACTATAGCACAAGGAGAATTTCCCTCACTGTCCTTCCCTGTCCCTAGAAACAAGGATTCGTACAGTAAAACACTGACACTCTCCCTACCTATAGTTTTCTGTCCCTAGAAAAAATGTTTTTTTAAAGCACACTATAGCACAAGGAGAATTTCCCTCACTGTCCTTCCCTGTCCCTAGAAACAAGGATTCGCACAGTAAAACACACTGACACTCTCCCTACCTATAGTTTTCTGTCCCTAGAAAAAATGTTTTTTTAAAGCACACTATAGCACAAGGAGAATTTCCCTCACTGTCCTTCCCTGTCCCTAGAAACAAGGATTCGTACAGTAAAACACACTGACACTCTCCCTACCTATAGTTTTCTGTCCCTAGAAAAAATGTTTTTTTAAAGCACACTATAGCACAAGGAGAATTTCCCTCACTGTCCTTCCCTGTCCCTAGAAACAAGGATTCGTACAGTAAAACACACTGACACTCTCCCTACCTATAGTTTTCTGTCCCTAGAAAAAAATGTTTTTTTAAAGCACACTATAGCACAAGGAGAATTTCCCTCACTGTCCTTCCCTGTCCCTAGAAACAAGGATTCGTACAGTAAAACACACTGACACTCTCCCTACCTATAGTTTTCTGTCCCTAGAAAAAATGTTTTTTTAAAGCACACTATAGCACAAGGAGAATTTCCCTCACTGTCCTTCCCTGTCCCTAGAAACAAGGATTCGTACAGTAAAACACACTGACACTCTCCCTACCTATAGTTTTCTGTCCCTAGAAAAAATGTTTTTTTAAAGCACACTATAGCACAAGGAGAATTTCCCTCACTGTCCTTCCCTGTCCCTAGAAACAAGGATTCGCACAGTAAAACACACTGACACTCTCCCTACCTATAGTTTTCTGTCCCTAGAAAAAATGTTTTTTTAAAGCACACTATAGCACAAGGAGAATTTCCCTCACTGTCCTTCCCTGTCCCTAGAAACAAGGATTCGTACAGTAAAACACACTGACACTCTCCCTACCTATAGTTTTCTGTCCCTAGAAAAAATGTTTTTTTAAAGCACACTATAGCACAAGGAGAATTTCCCTCACTGTCCTTCCCTGTCCCTAGAAACAAGGATTCGCACAGTAAAACACACTGACACTCTCCCTACCTATAGTTTTCTGTCCCTAGAAAAAATGTTTTTTTAAAGCACACTATAGCACAAGGAGAATTTCCCTCACTGTCCTTCCCTGTCCCTAGAAACAAGGATTCGTACAGTAAAACACACTGACACTCTCCCTACCTATAGTTTTCTGTCCCTAGAAAAAATGTTTTTTTAAAGCACACTATAGCACAAGGAGAATTTCCCTCACTGTCCTTCCCTGTCCCTAGAAACAAGGATTCGCACAGTAAAACACACTGACACTCTCCCTACCTATCCTTCTCTTTCCCTAAACTAAAGGAATCCAGGTTAAGCAAGAAAAAATAAATGTCACTGTCCCTGCCTATGCTTCTCTTTCCCTGCTCCGGAACACACTACACTAGGCCGCCGTGCTGGCGGCCTTTTATAGTGTGGGGCGTGTACTAAACACCCTCAGCAATAATTGGCCACAGGCATCCTGCCTGTGGCCAATCATTGCTCTCCTCGCTGCCGGCGCTGTGATTGGCCAAGCATGCGGGGTCACAGTGCATGCTTGGCCAATCACAGCGCCTGGATGACACTGCGATGGCGTAGTGCATTGTGGGCCGTTCGCGTCACTCGAATTAGGCGCGAACGGCCCAAATCGTTCGATCTTCGTCGAACGATCGAACAGCCGATGTTCGAGTCGAACGTATGTTCGACTCGAACACCGAGCTCATCCCTACTCAAAACCCACATCTTCAGGTATGGCTACAGATTGAATCAAATTCATATACAAACAGGTACTAAGCTAGACAGGGTTGCCCCCTATCACTACTACTATTAATCATTGCAATAGAAACAATTAGATAACAATTAGATCCAGCCCGAATATTTGTGGCATTCCAAGTGCTAGTAAAGCCCCGTACACACTGTCGGACTTTTGCCCAACAAACTTCGTTTTAAGCAAGTTGGACCAACTCCATCGGACAAACTTTTTTTCGTTTGGTTTTGTTTTCATCAGACAAAAGTTGGGTCTGCAAACGGACAAACTTTTGCCCAACAAAAGTCAGATGGAGCAAAGTCCGACCGTGTGTACAGAAAACCATAGGACTTTTGTCCGATGGACAAAACAACCAATGTTAAAATCAACCAAAAATAGCAGAAGTTGACCAAAGGGTGGCGGTAAAGAGCAGAAAAGAGCAGAAAAACCACGTGATGTTGCAAAAAGTTTTGGGAAAGTTTGCAGAAAAGTCCTGTGGTGTGTATGCAATGGGTGTTCCCAACCAACTCTGTTCGGACAAAAAACCACGGAAAAGTCCGATGGAAATCCGACCGTGTGTACGAGGCTTAAGATCCACAAATGTGCTTTCTTTGCTGATGACCTGTTGATGTTTATCACAAAATTATTCATAGCCTAACGTATTCAAGGTTTTAACAGATTTTGAAACCATGTTGGACCTACAAGTAAACCCAGATAAATCAGAAACACTTCTGTCCCTTTTAAAGGTTGTACACTTACATTCGGACATTTCTTTGATACATCAGGCTAACTATATATCTTTTTATGATTGCCTGCAAACTTAGATGAAAACTAAAGCCTTGTACACACGATCAGATTTCCATCGGACAAAGCCGCAGAATTTTGTCCGAAGGGCGTTGGCCGTGAACATGTTCTGCATACAAACGGAAAAACTTTGTCAGCCAACATACACGAAACGACGTGGTTTTTCAGCTCTTTAGCGCCACCCTTTGGGCAAGTTCTGCTAATGTTGTCTTATGGTTAGCGGTAGTTCGGAGCATGTGTGTTTGTACTTTGGATTTTTTTCTGACGAACTTCTGTACACACGATCGGAAAATCCAATGCCACACATTTGTTGTCGGAGAATTTTAAAACATGCTATCCCACATTTGTTGTCGGAAAATCCGACAACAATTGTCCGACGGAGCATACAAACGGTCAGATTATTCGACAACATCCTGCCATCACACATTTCCCGTCTGAAAATCCGATTGTGTGTACCAGGCTTTAGTCTACCTACACTTTTTCCTGGATAAAAATGACTGTACACCCTAAAATATTGTACTACTTTCCATCTTTGCCGGTTTCTATTGCTTTCCTTTACCTTTAAAAACTTCAAACATTTATCTTTATACGTTTTATACAGGGTTCTAGAAGATGCCAAATCACCCGCTCAACTCTCTGTGTCGCTGAATCGAATGTGGGCCTGGGAGTCCCACATCTCCAGAGATGTTATCAGCTAGCCCAAATAACCCAGTTGAAACAAATCTTCTCCAATGGTTACAGACTGAATATGATTACACTTGAGGCTCAGACAGGCTCTCCGCAGATCTTTTTATGTGGTTCAGTCCCAAGGACCGCAGGGCGATAATATGCCCTACTTTATCGCACTCGCTTTGTCTCTGGGACATCGCTTGTAAAATTTATCTCCTCAGGTCCCACCATACGTCTGTGACACCTCTTTTCAACAGTCCACATTTCCCCCTGGGCCTTTCTCCTCACCTCTTCCAGTGGTGGACTAAAAAGGGTCTATATAGGACAGGGCACTGTTTGGATTATTGTTGGGTTAGACCTTCAGAGTACTTCCTTCAAACCTTAAAGATGCATTCCTTCGCCATCATTTTGGGAGCTCCCTCAAGCACTTAAATGAAGATATTACCATGAGAACAATGAGAACAAGTGCTTGCGGGACCCTGGAATAAAGGGTGGGCATCTGGGTGCAGTAATCCTGCTTTTCCACTCCTGTGTCCAAGCTTTCTTAGCTAGGTGCATGGGAAGTGGATCTTGGTCACAAATGGTTCATCATGGTGCACAGGGGGAATCATTAACATTGCACTCATCAAAGCAAACTTTAAAGTACTGTCTCACTGGTTCCTGGTATCATCGAGGATTGCTACGATATTCTTGTGCTTTAGGGGCTGTGGACTTGAGGGCACTCTGTACCTCGTTTGGTGGTCTTGCCAAAAAGTCTAAAGCCTCGTACACACGACCGAGAATCTCGTCGTAAAAAAACACGTTGTTTTTCTCGACGAGATTCTTGTCAAGCTTTCCTTGCATACACACTGTCAATTCCAAATCTTGTTGTTGTAAAGCGCGGTCACGTAAAACACGTACGACGGCAGTATAAAGGGGAAGTTCGATTCCAATGGCGCAACCCCTTGGGCTGCTTTTGCTGATCTTGTGTTACCGTGTGTTAGTAAAAGTTTGGGGAGAGACGATTCGCGCTTTTCAGTCTTCGTGCTTTCAGTTCGTTTTAGCGTGATGAATGTGCTATCTCCATTCCGAACGCTAGTTTTACCAGAAGGAGTGCTCCCGTCTTATACTTGATTCTGCGCATGCACGATTTTTTTAAGACTCGGAAAAGCATACACACGACCGGTTTTCTCGTCGGGACGAGAATCCCGACGAGAAAAACGAGAATCCTGACGAGAAAATAGAGAGCAGGTTCTCTATTTTTCTCATAGAGATTACCGGCAGTTTTCTCGACAAGAAACCATACACACGAACGGTTTTCTCGGCAAGAAAGCTCTCCCAACAGTTTCCTTGTCGTTTCTTGACGGGAAAACCGGTCGTGTGTACGCGGCTTAACATTTGTAACTTGATTCACACAGTGACTAATGTTTATGTAGCGGAGCCTCACTCTCCCTCTCACCTATTGTGCATGGCTTGTGTCTAGGGGTACATGGGAGAGGAGAGTGCAGGAACACTACGCCAAGCTCTCCCCTCGTTTGCATAGGAGGGTTGAGCAAAGTTAGTTGATTTACCTCCCGGGTCTGTCCACTTCATACGAAGCCTTAGTTGTTCCATGGAGACGTGTCTGCCAATAATAGAGCCCCACACCAATCGAAAGTCCAACACTCTTTTATTTCCTGTACAATAGGGTGAACACAATCAGTTGAACTTCCAATAACAGACGAACATGGGGGTGTGGGAACGAGTAGGCCCAGGCACAACTGAACTCTCCTATTCCTTTGCTAGCGAATAGGCCTGGAGCACGGTCTCTGCCACTGACCGTGAGTTTTGGTCGCTGCCACCGACCGGATGAACTGTTGAGGCCCCTGTCACAGGCCTAATAGCAGGTCTCTGCCACTGACCTGATTGGAATAGTTGGACCGCTGCCACCGGTCATTGAACGAGGACTGAACTTCCTCTCTGAACTTGGCCCCTGTTCGGGAAAGATATCCATCCGGGCGGTCTCCAGAGGTTCACCCGGCACTGGCAATATGCTGCACCAGATCTTCGGTTGAATCCCTCCTCCGGTCCCTTACGCCTCTGAATTCGGGTGCCCCACTCCCGGGGCCCCCTAGGACGATCCCTTTCTTGTGGGACCCAACGGAAAGTACTGGGCCCCAGGCCTCCGGCTGAGTACCTCTCCCCAGACTGAAGGTGTCTGGGATGGAACACAAACTCCAAGTGTCCAGGCCTAGGCCGCCTGGACACCGACCGCAACAACAGTCCTCAGGCTGAAGGTGCCCGGGACTCTTCCCTCGTGGCAAAGATGTCTGCCCCCTTTATACCCTCCCCCAGCAAGCACGGCGGGTTCCCCACCCCGCCGTACAACCGCTGCGAGAGGTCACAAAGGGTACGGCACTGCTGCGATGGTTCAACCCCGGCCCAAAGTGACATCGCCACCTGCTGGGCCGCAGGGAACCATGCATCACTGGTGTCCTAGCCAGTTTTAAAAGTACATACCCGCTACATTTACATACAGCATAAAGCAGCATGTTGGATGACATATCCAAACACTCTCGGCCCCTTTATTTTTTTTATCCTTTTTGGCTGCAAAAATGTCTTTTGCTAAAGCCTGAAAAACACCAATAATTAACATTGTTATGACCAAGAACAAAACTTGTTGGGTAATGCTCCATGAAAATTTGGCCAGTTATTTACTGGAAAAACAAGCCAGATTCGGAAAAGTCTGGGACGCCTGGATCAGATATTTACAATTGTACTGAATGGAGCAACTAGCTACTTCTTTTCCACACCTTCCTTGTCTTTTTTTCTTTTACTCTTCTTCTCCTTTTCCTATACATTATTGGCAGGCCATATGGAAATTTTCTGTTATTAGACTGTTGTTTGACCCTTTGTAGGCACCGTTTTCCCACTTGTTTTTGAGCGGGTTGCACTAGGCGCTGACATAGCTCACTTTCTCGCTATGTCTAGGGAGGGCGGTCTAAAAGTAATTACGTCTTCTTCTCAGATTGAATACACAGGATATTGCTTGTGTAGCTGTAGCTCAATGGTATTGAAATGAATGTATCCTCCATGGTTAATAATTACCTTTTAGATATGGCCAACTTAACCAAAGCTTGGTTGTCAAATCTGATCTTTGCACTTGTACCTGTATTTTTATTTTGCCTTAAAGCCTTAATAAAAAGTATTGGAACACAAAAAATCATTTTTTTGATGTTTAGTTTTAATTCCACTTTAAAGCTGAACTCCCCAAAAAAATAAAAATACCCTTTCAGTGGGACACCCCCACCCCATTTACACTACAAGAGTTCAATTTTTATGTCTAGGGGGTGCAGAAAATGGAAAAATAGTTTACTTTATTTTGAGCCAGCAGGCTCCCTCTGTCTGTACAATATTAAAGCTACAAGTCCTCCAAGTCCCAATCAACATAACATGTATTAATGGATGAGAATGGAAGGAGTCGCTGATATTCTCCATTAACTTACATTACAAAATCTAATCAAGAAAAACCTGGCTTAGACTCTACTCCACGGTGTTTACTCAATATATAATGTGAGAAAAATGATTCAAACATGTTTGAAAACACTCCAGCGACACTATACATCAATTACAAAGTTATACAACTTGTTTTTAATCAAAGCCATAAATATTTTAGAAGGAACATGTACAAAATAACAAAACACACAAAAATATTGGCCAACAAGTAAAAACAACTAGGCAAAAGCTTATGCTC
The DNA here is from genome assembly GCA_029206835.1 of Rana muscosa. NCBI lineage: Eukaryota > Metazoa > Chordata > Amphibia > Anura > Ranidae > Rana > Rana muscosa. Next base: position 485,681,026 of record CM055122.1, read on the forward strand.
TCTGAATATTAGGTGTTGTAAAGTATCATAACAGGAACCCACTGTATCCAACATTAACAGGAGTATTTATGAATGTAACCTGTGCTGGGTCCTAATATTTGTAGGGTCATATGGGAAGCATCAGATCCCTCAACATTAGCATGTTTTTTCCAGACTGGATAGTATTGCAATTTAATTAAGGGAATGGTCCAATAGATCCCACAGAAAGTCCATGTATTATAAGACTGGCTTCAGTTAGCAATCATAAGATACATGTGATACAGGTGTTATAAACGTAATCTTTATTCAAGTGTTCCCCAGAACTTAATGGATCTCACCTCAAGCCTGAGGACCCAGTGCAGGGGATGACGATTTTAGTCTCTCTGTTCACAACCAGCGATTTTGGATTGTGCACAGAATCGCTGCGATTCTGCCAGAGATTTCAAATCGCACTGCAATAGTGGCAAAACACACCATGCGTGTTTGGGTGGCATTAATTTTTAATGGCACCTCATACACGGTGCAGTTTTGTCATGATTGTTGCATGTTAAATCGCACGGCAGACCGAATCGAGCGAAGCTTGTTGCCCAAAAAGGAGCAGGAGCTTCTTTTTGGTGAGAAGCTTTGTGTGATGCGGTTTGCTGCAATTGCCACGCAATGTATTGCGTGACAATCGTGTCAAAACTGCACTGCATTTGAGGTGCCATCAGTGGCATAACTAGGGGGTGGCTTCTGGGGCTATAGCCCTGAATCTGGGGCTCATAGCCCTAAGTCTCTTACTACAGGGGTCCCTAAACCACCGAGCGGTGGCCTCTCTGTAGCCAGGTTTTGGGTGAGCAGGCAGGTTGCATGAGAGAGCCAGAGGGCGGGCAGATGAGATACCTGGGCAGGCGGATGAGAGAAGCGAACGGGCAAGCAAGCAGAGATAACATCATCTCTATCCGCCCGCCCTGCATCACTGCTCTTCTGCCCTCACAGCCAGGCCTCTTCAAAGTCGGAGGTGCGATAAGAAGCAGAGAGATGACATCATCTCTCACTGCCTGCCCCACATCACCACTCTCCTGCCCTCACTCAGAACCGACCACTACACCTGCCTCCTTGCTAAATGGACCAGTGCTACCATCAATGCAGTGACAATGCACATTTGGTGGCACTGGCTGGCACGGCAAGTGACAATCTGCAAATAGTGGCAGGCAACGTGGCAAGCGATCATCCACATTTGGTGGCAGGCGACGTGGTAAGTGACAATCCACATTTGGTGGCAGGCGAGATGGCAAGTGACAATCCACATCTGGTGGCAGGCGACGTGGCAAGTGACAATCCACATCTGGTGGCAGGCGACGTGGCAAGTGACAATCCACATCTGGTGGCAGGCACCCGGGCAAGTGACAATCCGCAAATGGTGGCAGGAGACGTGGCAAGTGACAATCCACATCTGGTTCTGGTGGCAGGCGACAAGGCAAGTGACTATCCACATCTGGTGGCAGGCGAGGGGACAAGTGACAATAAGAAAACGGTGGCAGGCGACGTGGCAAGTGATAATCCGCATCTGGTGGCAGGCAACGCGGCAAGTGACAATCCGCAAATGGTTGCAGGCGACGTGGCAAGTGACAATCCGTATCTGGTGGCAAGTGACAATCCGCAAATGGTGGCAGGCAATGTGGCACAATTTTCTTCCACGCAGACGATCCCCAGTGCCAAAGAGGTTGGGTATCGCTGCTATGGGCTCTAGCCCAAAAAATAATCCATGCACATCCATTATTAAATGTCACTGTAACCTATTTTATATGAAACTGTTTTCTACCACCTTGTAACATCCTCCATGAGCTCACAAACCTCTCCTGTTCCCCCCTCACTTGCGTTTGTTTGGATGTTAGTTGTGTTCATGTGAATTTCTCTATACACGCTTCAAATCCCATAGTCTATAGTCACCTGTTCTCCTGGGGTGCCAGCAGTAAAAGGTGGCTATGTTCCTACATAGAGTGGGCCCATGGAGAATGAACATATTCACAGCAGCAGCAAAAACAAAAAAAACATAGAAGGTAAGTGTCACTTTAAGTTAGGTATTGGAGCACTGCTGCTGATTTCTATTTACCAATTTAGTGCCCTTATATTAAAATGCCACAGTGTATACACTTTTTAACCAGGGTTGAGGTTTCTTCAGGGGTGCCTTGGCAAAATGCCGAAAAATGTATCTAAGCCCAGGTTCACACTGAGCTGCGGGAGTGAAGCCGTGCGAGTTCAGCCGAACTCACACGGTTTCACTCTCGCTGGCAGTCCGATTTCAGCCGCGATTACAAAGACATCTGTGCAGGTTCTCTGCACAGATGTCAATGTAAATTGCGGGCCGAAATCGCAAAAAGTAGTACAGAAACTACTTTTTGAAATCGGTGCAGTGCCGCACCGATTTGGACGGTGCCATTGCCGGCAATTTGCGGCAAATATCGCCGTTTTGACATGCCAAATCGCATGTCAAAACGCACCAATGTGAACCAGGGCTTAAACTGTATACAAGCCAGCATGTTGATCAAGCCTGTTGTTTAGTTACACAAAGCCACAGGTTTTCATTATACACCATTACAACTTTCTAGACACTGGCATCCTAACAACCAATGATGTCATCAGTTAATAAGGAGGAGGTCGCCTCCACAGTATCCTTGTTTGACCCTCCTGTGCTCCTCTCCCTCAGCACTGGGGTGACATTAGCTGACTGATGAAGAGAAACTGAAGGAGAAGGGAAACATTGGAATACTAGTCAGTACCAGTGTGCCAAAGTGTATTGCTTTGTAAGAATAAATCACTTCTAATGTTGGGCATCCAATGTGTGAATGTTGCTGCATTTTGTAAAGCTATTAGAATAGTTTTTTACATTTTAGGATGGGGTGCCTCAAGATTGTCCATTTTAAAGGGTGCCTTGAGTTTGCCTGTAGTTTTAAAGGGTGCATTGACTAAAAAAAGGTTGAGTAAAACTGCTGTAATACCATCTCAGTATTTTCTGACATCAAGGCTCAAAGAAGTAGTGTATATACACAAACATACTACACCACCCACCCCAAACCATTCCAGCTATGTCAAGATGTAAGAGCCATAGCACATTCCAAAAGAGCAAATGACAGCCAAGAAAAGGTGTCATCTACCACTTCTCAAGTGAAATATGCACACATTTGTCCCTAGGCAGCCATCACATACATTCCTGTCCCATGTTCAACACTGATTGCTTTAGAAGCAGAGCTTGATTTCTTACAAAGCATGACAATGCTGTAAAAAAACTATTTTTCGAATTAAAAATTTGCTCAATTCTTAGGTCTTAGTATTTGCAGTTCAATAAATGGATGCAGTCATAGGCGTGCGCAGGGGGTGTTCCAGGTGTGCCCCAATCAATACGTGTGGTACCTATTCTCCCTACTGCCTGAGCTTCCCCCAAGTCCCCCCCCCCCCCTCCCGTCCTGCTGGCTCTCCTCTCCCCTGAGCTGCTGCGGGAGATGATTCAGGATTGATAGTGGGGAAAGGGGTAAGTAAATATGTAATTTACCAGCGCCTACCTTTTCTAAATGAACAAAGTGAATACACTCACTCATTGTGTTCATTCATAACTAAAACATAGTAAACTGTGTTTACTATGCTTATGTAGCACACAGACCTGGTGAACTTGGCCTCCGTTTAGGGAGAAGACGTCCCTCCGGAGAGTTACCTGGACCCTTCCTTCACTGTGACTTCTGCACCAGTCCCTCGGAACGGTTCCTCCCCCAGCCTCCTCTTCCAAGATACGGGTCCCCTTGCAAGGCGGCACCCTGAGACTCCTCAATCCCCGATGGGCTCCAGCCGAAGGTGCTGGACCCAGGCCTCCGCCGCAGCCCCAGGACTAAAGGTGCCTGGGACTGATCCACCGACCACGAATTGCAGACCCGCCCCTGGGCTAAGGGTGCACAGGGCGGACAGGAACAAGAACCCTGGGGTAGGACCCCCGACAACGAACCCTCAACAGGCAGCATCTGCCCCTTTTGTATCCTCTCCCAGCATGCCCAGCAGGTAGACCACACCCACTATATGGCTGCCAAGAGGGGACACACAAGACACAGCACTGTATCAGCGGTTCAACCCTGGCCTACTATGGCAGCGCCACCTGCAGGCCACAGGGAACTGTACACCAATACTCCACCTGTGGACCAAAATGGTTTCAAAAACTCTAACAATTAGGGTGTTTGGGTATAACTACCACCCAAACACTTCCCCTAAATTTAGCACCCCGCTACACTTAAGTTTGTGAATGAACAGGAAGCCACTCAGCACAGAGCACTTCACATTTATTCACTGTCCAGTGCAGCTGAGGCTGCAGAGAAAGGGATACGTGTTTGAGCTTTGGGGTGCATACCTTAATGCAAAAGGCTGCGCACACCTATGGATGCAGTTCTTCATGAATATAATACTGTAGAAGTGAGCAGGGCTGCTGTTAGGAATCATGGGACACCGTACAGCCTACCTGACAGGGATCCCCCTTACATGATATTTTTGCTAAAATGTCACGGCCACAATGCAATGCTTTGCAGCTATGGCAGAAATTATACCGTCAATGATCAAAACCCATTTAATTGAATAGGGCTGCTCTGCAGTGGGGGGGGGGGGGTTAAGGCAGGTGGCGAGGGGGCATTATGCCTTCTCACTGCTTGTCGAATTGCTGACTGTTTTTCAGACAGCAAAGCACATTTAAACAAATCCTTAAAAATAAAAATAAATTAGTTTAATTATTTATTTATTTATTTACTTTTTTCAACTGCCCTGTTGGGTGAGCATTGGTGAAATATCAGGGGTCTAAACAGACCCCTAATGTCTCACACTTGTGACAGAGATTCATCAGTCCCTTTCTCTGCAGCCTCAGCTGCACTGGACGGTGAATGAATGGGAAGCGCTCTGATGCTCCCTTACTTACCCAGTTTAATATGCTTCAGTGATGAATGGACACAGGAACAATTGGTACCGATCCCCCCACTGTGTTTATTTAGGAAAGGAAGGGGCTGGTAAATATGACATATTTACTGCTATCACCACAGCTCCAACCCCTGCTCTCCATCCAGAAAAAAAAACCCCTGTGTGCCCACAGCAGCTTAGGATTGCCACATCATCCATTTAATCGAGGACACATATTTAATTACACAGGTTCTGAGGCTGATTTATTGCAAATAAGGCACCAAGTGAGTTTAATTACCACCTTAATCAGCCACAGAACCTGTGTAATTAATGTGTGTCCTGGATTAAAGAAATGATGTGGCAACCCTACAGCAGCCGGTGGGAGAGGAGGACAGCCGGCAGTGCTGCGGGGGAGGTGGTGGAACTACAAGGGTCATAAAGGTTGCACTTGATCTGGCGTTCTGTCACTGTGGGAGGGACCCCAAGACGGCAGGAAGGTGGTCCACTGCAAGACTGTAATAAATGGCCCTGGGGAGGGGGCACACAGGGCGGCCTGACAGCAGGCAGAAGGGGGATCCTAGAACCAATCCCCATGCAGTGCAGCTAAAGGTAGAAAAAGGAGTAGAAGCTGGCAACACTGCAGGGGGATCCACAACAGTCACAAGTGTCAGCAATAAGACAGTAGAGTAAGTACCCTCCCTTTTGAACTGATGGGGCCTGGGCCCAGTAGAGGAGAAATGGCTGTACTGCCTTATCAGCGGCTCTGTAAATGTGCATTGAGCAAAAATGCTTACTACTTAAACAGTGTCTGTAATGAGCATGATATATACTATCAAAGCTCCTGAAAAGTAACAGCAAGGCTGATGGCACACAGTCCATTTTCTTGCAACGATTATCCCTCGTTTTGATTTGTTACAAAAAAAACCCATAATGGTTCTCTGCAGGCTCGCTAACCGCGACATTTTGAAAGTGATTTGTCTCTCTGTTGCCCAGTGATCCTAATTCAGCATTTCCGCATTTTTACTGCCTCCTGACCAGGGCTGCTGTTAGAAATCACTGGGCCCCGTACCGCCTATGTGACAGGGCCCCCCTGAAAATATCAAATAATATTCTTGCTAAAAATGCCAGGACGTGATTGCTATGCTTCACACTCATGGCGAAAATTATACCCCCATCGAACAAGACCCATTCAGGTGAATAGCACTGCTCTGCAATCGTACTACAACTGCGTGCAAAGCACTAAAGTGGGGTTAAAGCAGCTGGTGAGGAGGCAATATGCCTCCCCATCACCTGTCAAATGCTCTTTGAAGAGCGATCTGAATGCTGACTGCTCTTCAGAGAACAAAGCATATTTGAATAAGTCCTTAAAACTTATTTTTTTTTAAATTTCACTGGCACTGGACAGTGAATGAATAGGAAGCACTCTGAAGCTTCCTGTTAATTGACAGACTGAAGCAGAATAAACACAGTTTACTATGCTTCAGTTATGAATGAACACAGGGGGGGGGTTATTTACGAAAGGCAAATCCACTTTGCACTACAAGAGCACTGCGAGTGTACTTGGAAGTGCAGTCGCTGTAGATCCGAGGGGGACATGCAAGGAAAATAAAAAACAGCATTTTTGCTTGTACATGATTGGATGATAAAATCAACAGAGCTTCCCCTCATTTCAGATCTTCCCCTCAGATCTACAGTGACTGCACTTCCAAGTGCACTTGCAGTACACTTGTAGTGCAGAGTGGATTTGCCTTTCGTAATTCAACCCCAGAGAGTGATTGGTACCGATCGCTCACGATGTTCATTTAGGACATATGACGTAGTTACTGGGCCTCTCACTCTCCATCCTGAACCTGACCTTCCTGTGTGCCTGCAGCAGCTCCCAGGCAGGGAGGAGAGGGGGGAAGCTGCAAGGGTTGGTGAGAACGCAAGGGGCCCGGACAGCAGGGGGTTGGGGCGCAGATACTTATTCCCCTACTGCGCAGCCGGAGGAAGAAAAAGGAGGAGAAAATGGCAGCGCTTCAGTGGCAGACACAAGAGTCGGCAATAGGGCAGTACAGGCGAGCCTTCTACTTGGCATGTGTCTGAACCCCCCTTTTGAACTAATGGGGCCCAGGCCCAGTACAGCATACCTCCCAACACGCACGGATTCTGCGGGAACAGTTCCCGCAGACCCGCGAGAGGATCTTAATTCCCGCAAGGAGGAGGAGAAGGAGGATCTCGGAAGACACGCAGGCAGCAGCGGTAAGACAGCCCCACTCTGCTATCCTGAAAGCAGAAACCCCCCCCCCCCCCGCTCGGCAACTAAGACTAAAGCCTTCCTTAAAAAAGCAATGTTCCTATGTTCCTCGGCAGAACCCCTCCCCCCCCCTCTCAACAACTCCGATCCAAAGTTAGGTTAGGTATAGAACGAACCCCAAACCCCCCCCCCCCTCCGCTCAACAACTCCGATCAGAATATAATGCAGAATGAACCTCTCCGTCCCGCGGCAGCCCCCCCCCCCCCCCCCCGCTCAACAACTTTAACGGGAGGGGGAAAAATTAGGATAAATGTCCCGCAGGGGCCAGTTGAAAAGTTGGGAGGTATGGTACAGGAGGGCTGGTTTTACTGCCTTATCAGCAACCCTGTCCCTGACCACCCCCTTAAGCCTAAAAGGCAGGGCTGTACACATGCTCATGCTGGGATGCTTTGCTTCGTACCCGCAGCAAAGATGATATTGTGTTTGCCGGACAGGACCTCCATCAAACCTGATCTATTCAAGCACATAGGGCTGCACTGTAACTGCATGCAATGCAAGCAGTTGAGGCTCGGTAGTGCAGCATTTACAGGGTTTGAACAGACAGTGAGGAGGTGACAAAACACCTCCTAACCACCTGTCAAAGGCATCTAAAAATTAATCCACCAGAGGAGCAACAAGGGCAGCGGCAAATCTAAACTAAAGCCTCGTACACACGGTCGGACTTCCATCAGACTTTTCCGTGGATTTTTGTTCGAACGGAGTTGGTTGGGAACACCCATAGCATACACACGCTCGGACTTTTCTGCAAACTTTCTTAAAACTTCTTACAACATCACGTGTTTTTTCTGCTCTTTTCTGATCTTTACTGCCACCCTTTGGTCAACTTCTGCTATTGTTGGTTGATTTTAACATTAGTTGTTTTGTCCATCGGACTAAAGTCCGATGGTTATTTGTACACACGGTCGGACTTTGCTCCATCGGACTTTTGTTGGGCAAAAGTTTGTCCGTTTGCAGACCCAACTTTTGTCCGATGAAATCCAAAACCAAACGAAAAAACTTTGTCCGATGGAGCGTACACACGGTCGGATTGTTGGTCCAACTTGCTTAAAACGAAGTTTGTTGGGCAAAAGTCCGACTGTGTGTACGGGGCTTTAGCCTTAGGTTGATGAGACATGGGAGACTCTGCAGCTAGCTATTCTAACAATATGTCAAACTGCATCGGTAGGATCGCTAAGATGTTGCCTTTTCTTTCTTCCTATGGAATCACTTCCTATGTAGATGAGGCAACGAGATCTTGCTCCCATTGCTAGTGATCGAGATCAAACTTTGTTTTATGCCCATGGACAGAACGACATCTCATTGTGTGTGACGACAGAGGGAGTTATTCAATACAGACACAACTCTGTGTAGCGCACCAACCACAGACTTTACCTGCTTTTCTTCTGCTTGGCTCCTCCGCAGGAAAAGAATGAGGCACACCGCACCACAAGCCCGTACCCTCCTGAATAGGGAGGTTGAGCGGTGTTAGTTTCTCTGGCCTGCCTGCGACTGGTGTAAAAAGGCCTCCAGTGCTGACCTCGTTTTTGCAGCAATCAGAACAAGTCTTTAATTTTCCCCAGTAAGCAACTGTCCACACTAACTGAAAGGTCCAACACTTGTTTTTTCCTTCTTGCACAATAAACAGTCTCTTTTAGAGCAGACGGGTTGAGATAAACACAGGTCAGATAAGGTGGGAGGAGGTCCAGGCACTAACTTAAATTTTGGTTTCTCCTGTTCTGAATAGCACTAACAGGCTTGGCACACGGTCGCTACCACCGACCATGAGGGGTCTCTGCCACAGACCAGGTGAATAGGGCCTCTGCCACAGGCCCGGTTGTTGGGTCTCTGCCACCGACCGGATTCACGATGGGTCTCGGCCACAGACCATGAGAACGTGGATTTACCTTCTAAAAGTATTGACCCCTGTCAGGGAAAGGACATCCATCCTGAGAGTTACCAGAGGCCCCACCGTCACCAGCGATACCGCGCCGGGTCTTCGGGAAGGGTCACCTCCCTGGCCTCCTCATCCTAGATTCGGGCACCCAACTCCAGGGGGTACCCTAGGAGCCCTCGATCCCTTGTGGGACCCAGTCGAAGGTACTGGGCCCCGGGCCTCTCTCGAAGTACCTCACCCCAGACTGAAGGTGTCTGAGATGGAACAGCAGCTCCGTCTCTGGGCCTAGAGCACCCAGAGACCACCCGACAGGCCTCTGGGCCTAGGGCACCCGGAGGCGACACACCCGCACCCAGGCTTAAGGTGCCTGAGCGTGGAACCAACGACCCCTCTGGAAGATGGCCGCCCCCTTTTATATCCTCTCCCGACAGGCACAGCAGGTTCCCCGCCCCACCGCACCACTGCCGAGAGGGGACAAAAAGGACACAACCTCATACTGCAGTTCAACCCGGGACCCACGACAACAGCGCCACCTATAGGCCCCAGAGAACTTAACCACCAGCACTATCTCCCAGGGATAGAAATGGTCAATGAGACCTAACAATTGGTACATCTGAGCCTGGCTACCACTTAGATGCTTCCCCCTAAATGTAACCACCTGCTAAATTTGTATTAGGGATGCATGTCTGTTCCTAGTCCGAACCAGCCTGGGCATTCCCACCAGGAAGATGTCACTACAGACCACCAGTTACATGCTGGGTGTTTGGTGTGCTCCTGTACCTTTAAGGAGGGGTGGCTCCCCTTCAGTCCACCTGTCCTCATCTATCCATCAGAATGCATGTACTGATATTGTGGGGATACTCATAGGTTAGTGTAGGGCCACAGATTACAGGGTGCCTTGACGTGGCTCTCGAATGTGTTTGTAAATACGTGCGGACAAAACCTCTGTTTTTAACGCATACTGTTAGACAGGTTAATTGGTTGTCTGTGAGCTGGTCCGTAAGTAGGCTTGTTTTTTTCCTGGGCATTCCCCAGGCCTTGTTGTCACCAATAAATGTGGCTGAGGCATCGCCAGTTCTGCAGCTGCGCAAGTACATGCCCCTTGTATACGTGTGGCTGTAGGAAGGGGTATACCTCAGCCGCTTATGATTGGCAGCCAGCAGGGACAGCTTTCTGGCGAGATAGCTCAGGCTGGTTCTGACTATTATCAGAACATGTCTGAACTCATCCCTAATCCAGAATTGTGTACTTTAGTTCAATCCTTATCTTGAGTGTAGCTGCCGACTGCTAGTTAGGGGATTTAGTGATTGATTGTAGACATTGGTTTCACTAGAAACTCAGTTTCAATCTCCTTGTTGCCCAATCTGTTTAGTATTCAATTTGTTGTATTTACCAATGACAAAGACCACCACACTTCTGTGTCTTCCCGAATGACTGAGGATGACTTCATACTGAGAGTGAATAAATGAGGTTCTAGTCATGTGCAAACCCGAAACGTCTCACCCTTTCAATGAGATTCTACTACTACTACTGTGAGGAGACTCGGGGTATTCTATGCGATTAGACGCAAATTCAACTCAACAGCATTTAGTCACACGGACAAAGCCCTGGACTTTTGTATCTTTTTTGTAATAGAGTGGCTTCTAGGTATTGCTGAAAAATTGCCTGGGAAATCAAAATGGACATGGCATTGTAACATTGGATGAAAAGACTCAAATCAGGTGGTTTGATCTTTAACCACTTAAGGAACAGGCCTATTTTTCAAACTTGTTGTTTACAAGTTAAAATCATTTATTTTTTTTATGTAGAAAATTAATTAGAACCCCAAAACATTATATATACATTTTTTTCAGACACCCTAGAGAATAAAATGGCGGTCATTCTAATACTTTATATCACACCGTATTTGCGCAGCGGTCTTACAAACGCAATTTTTTGGGAAAAAATACACTTTCTTAACCACTTCGCGCCCGGGCCATTACAAAAAGACGGCCGCATTGCGGCGCTCAATTGCCAGGAGGGCGTCCATGGCCGCCCACCTGTTTACTTCCGCAATGCGCGCCCCAGGCGGCGCGCATCATGGAAGAGCTGTGTCACGCGGGTGCCGATGCGCGTACCTAGCGGCCGCGATGTCCGCCAGGTACCCACGATCAGCTGTCACAGAGCCAGGGACGTGGATCTCTGTGTGTAAACACAGAGATCCACGTCCTGTCAGGGAGAGGAGACGGATGGTGTGTCCCTTGTAAATAGGGACACACCATCGGTCACCTCCCCCAGTCAGTCACCTCCCCCCACAGTTACAATCACCTAGCAGGGAACATAATAACCCCTTGATCGCCCCATAGTGTTAACTCCTTCCCTGCCAGTCACAATTATACAGTAATCAGTGCATATTTATAGCACTGTTTGCTGTATAAATGTGAATGGTCCCAAAAATGTGTCAAAAGTGTCCGATGTGTCCGCCATAATGTCGCAGTCACAATAAAAAACTCGCAGATCGCCGCCATTACTAGTAAAAAAATAAAAATAAAAAAAATGTCATAATTATATCCCATATTTTGTAGGCGCTATAACTTTTGCGTAAACCAATCACTATACGCTTATTGCGATTTATTTTATTTTTTTTACCTAAAATATGTAGAAGAATACGTATTGGCCTAAACTGAGAAAAAAAATAGGTTTTTAAAAAAAAAATGGGATATTTATTATAGCAAAAAGTAAAAAATATTGTGTTTATAGCGCAAAAAATAAAAACCGCAGAAATTATCAAATACCACCAAAAGAAAGCTCTATTTGTGGGAGAAAAAGGACGTCAATTTTGTTTGGGAGCCACGTCGCACGACCGCGCAATTGTCATTCAAAGCGTGACAGTGCCGAAAGCTGAAATTTCGCCTGGGCAGGAAGGGGGTTATGTGCCCAGTAAGCAAGTGGTTAAAGCGGGATTCCACCCACGATTTTTTTTTTTTAAAAGTCAGCAGCTACTAACACTGTAGCTGCTGACTTTTAATAAGGACACTTACCTGTCCTACTCGCCCGCAATGTTGGGCCCCCGACGGCGATCGCTCTGTGCTGGCAGGTCCCGGCTCCTCCATCCTGACTAAGGGAAACAGGCAGTGAAGCCTTATGGCTTCACTGCCCGTTTCCTACTGCGCATACGCGACTCGCACGGCGCTTTGTGAATGGGCGGCTGCCTCCTGGGATTACACTCAGTTCCCAGAAGGCAGCGCGCCCCATTCACAAGAAGAGGAAGCAGAAGGAGAACCACTGAGGCAAAGGAAGAGGCAGATTAGGGGACTTCCGCATAGCAACGGGCATTTTGGGTGAGTATAAATTATTATTTTTTTCTAATTTTTTTTTAGGAATTTTAGTGTTAAAACGTTTTCTGGGTGGACCTCCGCTTTAAATAAAAAAAATCAGAAAACAGTAAAGTTAGCCCATTTTTTTAATTTTTTTTTAATAAAAAATAATGTTACGCCAAGTAAATTGATACCCAACTTGTCACACTTCAAAATTGCGCCCGCTTGTGGAATGGTGACAAACTTTGACACTTAAAAATCTCCATACGCTACATTTAAAAATTTCTACAGGTTACAAGTTTTGAGTTACAGAGGAGGTCATTTGCTAAAATTATTGCTCTCGCTCTAACGATCGTGGTGATTCCTCACAAGTGTGGTTTGAACACCGTTTACATATGCAGGCGCGAATTACGTATGCGTTCGCTTCTGGGCGCGAGCTCGGCGGGACGGGGCGCTTTAAATTTTTTCTTATTTTACTTTTTATTTTTTTATTTTACACTGTCCATTTAACAACTTTAGGACACTTTTATTCCTATTACAAGGAATGTAAACATCCCTTGTAATAGAAAAAAAGCATGACAGGACCTCTTTAATGTGAGATCTGGGGTCAAAAAGACCTCAGATCTCCCATTTACACTTGAATGCAATAATAAAAAAATGTCTTTAAGACCATTGGGCGGAAATGACGGTTGACGTCACTTCCGTCATCCAACAGTATGGAGCCGCGTGGAGACCATCTTTCTCCCACTCCGCTCAAGCTCTCGCAGGGGAAAGGACCCGATCGGCTCCGCCGCTATAGACGGCTCCGGTAAGCGGCGGAGACCACCGGGGAAGGGGGGGCTATCCACCGCAGAGACCACTTTTATCTGAAAGCAGACCGCCCGCTGTTTAAAAAGATACCGGGGTTATGGCAGCTATCTGCTGCCATAACAACAGTATTTAGTGTCAAACAGCCGACATATAACGACGGTGGGTGGTCCGTAAGTGGTTAAAGTGATATTAAAATCATTTTTTTTAGCCTTTTTAGCAGCTTAACCACTTCCCGCCCGGCCTATAGCAGAATGACAGCCGGGCGGTGGTTCAGTTATCCTGACTGGGCGTCATATGACGTGAGGGCGCGCATTGCGGCGATCAGTGGTGTGGTGTGTCAGTCTGACACACCGCTACAGCGATCTCGGTAAAGAGCTTTTGACGGAGGCTCTTTACCACGTGATCAGCCATGTCCAATCACGGCCGATCATGATGTAACCAGGAAGAGCTGTTGATCAGCTTTTCCTCACTCGCGTCTGACAGACGCAAAAAGAGGAGAGCCAATCGGCTGCTCTCCTGACAGGGGGGGTCTCTGCTGATTGTTTATCAGTGCAGGACCACCAGGATGCCGCCAGGACCACCAGGGATGGCCACCACACTGGACCACCAGGTATGCCACCCTAGACCACCAGGGAAATGCAAACAAGTGCCCAGGCAGCTGCCAATCAGTGCCCATCCCCAATGCCTGCCAGTGCCATCAGTGATGCCTATCAGTGCCATCTATCAGTGCCGCCTATCAGTGCCCACCAGTGCCACCCATGAGTGCCCATCAGTGCCGCCTATCAATGCCCATCAGTGCTGCCTGCATATCAGTGCCACCCATCAGTGCAGCCTATCAGTGCCACCTAATCGGTGACACCTTAATAGTGCCCGTCAGTGCCGCCTTATCAGTGCCCATCAGTGAAGGAGAAGACTTACTTATTTACAAAATTTTATAACAGAAACAAAAGAAAAACTAATTATTTTTTCCAAATTTTCGGTATTTTTTTATTTGTTTAGCAAAAAATAAAAACCGCAGAGGTGATCAAATACCACCAAAGGAAAGCTCTATTTGTGGGAACAAAATGATAAAAATTCAGTTTCGATACAGTGTAGCATGACCGCGCAATTGTCATTTAAACAGCGACAGCACTGAAAGCTGAAAATTGGCTTGGGCAGGAAGTGTAAGTGTAAGTGCCTGGTATTGAAGTGGTTAATCTTATGTAGCGGGTATGTACTTTCCCGGGTGTAATTTGAACTTGGCAGCGACATCAGTGATGTGTAATTCCCTGCGGCCCAGTGGGTGGCGCTGTCGCCCTGGGTTGGGGTTGAATCATTGCTGTGTGCCGGGCCTCCTTTTTGTCCTCTCTCGGCAGCAGTATGGTGGGGCGGGGAACCCGCCGTGCTTGCTGGGCGAGGGTATAAAGGGGCCGGCCATCTTTGTCACGGGGTCGGAGTCCCAGGCACCTTCAGCCTGAGGGCGGTGGTTCGTGTCGATCCTCTGGGCGGCCTAGGCCTAGAGGACAGTCGGAGGTCGTGTTCCATCTCAGGCACCTTTGGCCTGGGGTGAGGTACTCGGATGGAGGTCTGGAGCTCAGTGCCCAACACTGAGTTCCGCGAGGGAAGGAGATCCTAGGGAACCCCGGGAGTGGGTACCCGAATACGAAGGCGTAATGGACCGGGGGGAGCTCCTCACTTGAAGATCCGGCAGTGGCGGTGCGTCCATAGAGGGCGCCGGAGCGCCGCCCACTCTCGTTCCTGCACCGCCACTGAATGACAATAAACAGATTCATGCATTGCATGAATCTATGTATTGTCACCGCTGCCGCGCTGCCCACTATTCATATGGCCGGCCTCCTGGTGAGTGCCGGCCATATGAATTAGAGCGGTGGCCGGCGGTGGGTGTGACTTGGAAGTGTCTATCAGAGCCAGCGGCTCTGATAGGCTTTCCGAATACAGCTCTCACGCTGTAATCGGCTTCCAAAAACTCCTCCAAGGTATGTACGGGGGTGCGTTCCTTGGAGAAGACTGTGGGGGTTTCAGCCAATCAGGTTCACCGGATCTGGTTACCGGTAACCTGATTGGCTGAAGCGACATCCAGGGCAGGAGAAGACATCGAGGACGGCGCGGACTCGAGGAAGGTAAGTGCAGGGCTGGGGGGGGAACAGGCTGTATATGGGGGACAAACTGGCTGTATATGGGGGACAAACTGGCTGTATATGGGGGACAAACTGGCTGTATATGGGGACAAACTGGCTGTATATGGGGGACAAACTGGCTGCATTTGGGGGGAAAACTGGCTGCATTTGGGGGGCAAACTGGCTGCATTTGGGGGGCAAACTGGCTGTATATGGGGACACACTGACTGTATATGGGGACACACTGACTGTATATGGGGGACACACTGGCTGTATATGGGGACACACTGGCTGTATATGGGGGACACACTGGCTGTATATGGGGGACACACTGGCTGTATATGGGGGACACACTGGCTGTATATGGGGGACACACTGGCTGTATATGGGGTGTGAGGGGGTTAACTCGGTAGCGGGTGTGTGTGACCCCCTGGTTGGGCTCCCCACACAAAAACAGGGCCAGCAGACGGAGGTTGTGGTTTTCAAAATCAAAAGGTGCGGTTTATTTCTCTATGTACAGTGACAAAAACACAGCAAAGCCAAAAAGAAACAAACAAAATAAATCCTGGTCAGTTTGACCTCTGACTAAACATGCAGGTTTCCTAAACTAACAACTGGGATCAGCCTGGTGCTGTCCTAGTCCCTAAGTCCCTGGTTTAGTAAAAGTCCAAACAAATAGCCACACAGGCTTTGCCTCACCGCACAGGGGTTCACTCTCCCTAGACAGTCCACACAGGTCTGGTTCCAGGCATGAGCTAACATCTAATGAAGCTGGGAGTTTTTATAGAGGCCTTAAACGAACTGACAGGCTTCAGCTGGTCTCATCAACTCCCTGCCTCACGACGCCCAGCACTCTCCCTAGAGGTATGAGTCATTCATGAGCCCACTAGCCTCAGCTGGGCTTCATCAACTCCCTAGTTGTATAAGTCGGCATAAAGCCTGAATCTGGGAGAAATATATCTACCCCCCTGGATGCAACCAGGTGACTTTACCTTCCTGCTGTCACATACCCCCCCCTCTTGTTTTAACCTTGGGGTTGGAACACCAGCAATCAGGCATTCATGTACTCGAGACAAAGCATCCACATTCCCCATTTGAACGCCAGGGCGATGCTTTACTGTGAAGTTGAATTCCTGTAGGGCCAGGAACCACCTATTCACTCTTCTATTTGTCTCCTTGTTTTGAGCCATCCACTTTAACGGAGCGTGATCCGTAACCATGTCAAAGTGCCTACCTAGCAGATAGTACCGAAGGGAATCTAGAGCCCACTTCACCGCTAAACACTCCTTTTCAACCGTGGCGTAATTTACCTCATGGGACTTCAACTTCCTGCTGAGGTAAATGACTGGGTGCTCTTCCCCGTTCCAGACCTGGGACAATACTGCTCCTAACCCCACATCTGACGCATCACTTTGTACGACAAAGTCTTTAGAGAAGTCGGGTGAGTACAACACTGGCTGGCTACATAAGGCTTGTTTCAAGAATTGGAATGCTGCCTCAGCCTCGGGGGTCCATTTAATCATG
The DNA here is from genome assembly GCA_029206835.1 of Rana muscosa. Classification (NCBI taxonomy): domain Eukaryota; kingdom Metazoa; phylum Chordata; class Amphibia; order Anura; family Ranidae; genus Rana; species Rana muscosa. The sequence goes on from CM055122.1 coordinate 485,697,826, forward strand.
ACCGACCCTTTCCCTTTCGTCAGGTTGGTTAGGGGCACAGCCTTAGAAGCAAAGTGGGGAATGAAGCGCCGATAATAACCCGCGATTCCCAGAAAGGCTCGTACCTGCTTCTTGCTGTTGGGACGTGGCCAACTCTGGATGGCCTCGACTTTGTTGAGTTGGGGTTTTATTACTCCCCTGCCAATGGTGTACCCAAGATATTTGGCCTCCTCCTGCCCAATGGTACACTTCTTGGGGTTAGCCGTAAACCCCGCTTCCCGAACAGAGTCCAGGACTGCTTGCACTTTTGGCAGATGTGAGGCCCAATCTGTGCTATGGACAATTACGTCATCCAGGTAAGCCGCAGCATACTTCCGATGGGGCCTCAGCATCTGGTCCATTTTCCGCTGGAATGTGGCCGGCGCATTCTGTAACCCGAACGGCATTCTCTTATATTGGAACGCCCCGTCTGGGGTTACAAATGCGGTTTTCTCTTTGGCCGACTTGGCCAGGGGAATTTGCCAATACCCTTTTGTGAGGTCAAGAGTCGTCATGTATCGGGCTGTTCCCAGCCGGTCGATCAACTCATCTATACGTGGCATGGGGTAGGTGTCAAATTTTGTAACTTTGTTCAACTGACGAAAATCGTTACAAAATCGCCAGCTCCCATCCGGTTTAGGCACCAACACAATGGGACTAGACCAATCACTTTGGGACTCCTCTATCACCCCTAAGTTCAGCATTTTCTGTACTTCCTCCCGTATTGCCTCCCGTCGGGCCTCTGGGATCCGATAGGGTTTTAACTTCACCCTTTCACCGGGCGGGGTAATAATATCATGCTCTACCCCAGATGTTTGTCCCGGCAGCTCAGAGAACACCTCCTTGTTGCGAAGCACAAACTCCTTAACCTCCTGTTGTTGGGGTTGTGACAAGGTGGCTGCTATTCCAACCTCCGGAATCACGCAACCAGTTTGAGCTGGTGCCCAAGTTTCTGCGACTAGGGACTCTCTATCCCTCCAGGCTTTCAACAGATTAACGTGATATATCTGTTCGGGCTTTCGCCTTCCTGGTTGTCTGACCTTGTAATTCACTTCGCTCACTTTTTCCATTATCTCGTAGGGGCCTTGCCATTTGGCAAGGAATTTACTTTCAACCGTAGGGACAAGTACCAATATCCTATCCCCCGGGGAAAAGGTACGGGTCTTTGCTCCACGGTTGTACACTCTCTGCTGTGCCAACTGCGCTTGGGCCAAATGTTCCTTCACGATGGGCATTACCTGTGCAATTCGATCTTGCATCAGGGCGACATGCTCAATCACACTCCTGTGGGGAGAACTCTCACTTTCCCAAGTTTCCTTGGCAATATCCAACAGCCCTCTTGGGTGTCTCCCATACAGTAACTCAAAGGGGGAGAATCCCGTAGAGGATTGGGGCACCTCCCTAATAGCAAACATCAAATAAGGAAGTAGACAGTCCCAATCCTTTCCATCTCTATCCACCACTTTCTTCAACATTTGTTTTAGGGTTTTGTTGAATCTTTCAACCAGCCCATCGGTTTGGGGGTGATACACAGATGTACGCAATTGCGTCACTTTGAACAATTTACACAGCTCTTTCATAACCCGGGACATAAAGGGTGTACCTTGGTCCGTAAGCAGTTCTTTACAAATACCCACCCGGCTAAAAACAAGAGATAGCTCTTTGGCTATGGTTTTGGCCGAGGTATTTCTGAGAGGGATCGCTTCTGGATAACGGGTGGCATAGTCCATTATAACCAATATGTACTGGTGCCCCCTAGCGGACTTGATTATAGGACCTACCAAATCCATTGCGATTCTCTCAAACGGGACCTCAATGATGGGTAGAGGGACCAGCGGGCTACGGAAATGTGGCATCGGGGCCGACCTCTGACACACAGGGCAGGAGGAACAATAATTTTCTATGTCCTTCATCACCCCAGGCCAATAGAATCTCTGTAATACCCTCTCTCGGGTTTTCTCTGTCCCCAGATGACCTCCAAGAATGTGCCCATGGGCCAACTCCAACACCAACTTCCTGTAAGGTTTGGGCACCACCAGCTGCTCAACGGTTTCTTCTGCCCTTTTTGCCACCCGATACAGTAGGTCCTTCTCTACGCTGAAGTATGGGTAAGTGCAGGTATTATCTGGGTTCACTAACTCGCCATCTATTTCCACTACGTTTTCCCGTGCCTTTATTAGGGCGGGGTCTTTTAACTGTTCTGTGGCAAAATTTTCCCTGTGAACCTCCAGATCAGAAAACTCCACAGACGGTAGGTTTTCGTCTGAGGAGGTGGGCTCCTCTCCAGTTTCTTGAGTCTCCCCTGCCAATACTGACAAGGGAAATTCTGGAGAGTCCTCACCACTCTCAGAGGAGTTCTGGCTATCACATTCCTGGTACATAGGGGCACCAGTGGGGGGCTCAGGATCATCCCACAGTTCCCAGAACTTCGGAAAATCCCTTCCCACAATGGCATCATGCGGTAATTGAGATACTAACCCCACTGGATGAGAGAGGGTACCTTTGGGGGTCTCGAAACACACTGTAGTCACTGGATACTCTCGGGTGTCCCCATGCACACAAATAACAGCTACCTTGCTATTCCCAGAGACCTCTGTTTTAACTAATTCAGCCTTTATCAGGGTCACAAGGCTACCTGAATCCAGTAATACCACAACATTTCTACCATTAATACACATTTTGCATAAATGTTTCTCAGTTCCCCGAATGGCAGTGCATGCGACTGTCGCACACAGCGACTGACGTCTGTCCATCAGAAAGTCACATTGCATGGGTTCCTCCACAACCGGGCAATTTGCTGCAATATGTCCCGCTTGCCGGCAGCGGTAGCAAACGATCCTTCTTGCGGCCTCTTGAGCCGCTGATTTCCCAGGCTGTTCTCGCCAAACTTGGGGTAGAGCTCCCACCCTCTCACTCTCTCCACCCTCACCCCTTGGAATCCTCTTATCCGCCCCTGGGGATGGTCTGGTCTTAGGGTGGAAAGTCCGAGAGTCTCTGGAAGAGGCCGTCAGGTTCTCTGTAGCCAAGTATCTCTCTACACGATCCACAAGTTTACCGGCCGTTTCTGGGTCTCCATGGCTTACCCACTTTTGAATGGCGGTAGGAAGAGCTCTCAAGAAACGATCCATCACAACACGTTCCACAATCTCCGGTGCGGACAAAGTCTCTGGCTGTAGCCACTTCCTGCTCAGGTGAATGAGATCATACATTTGAGACCTGGGGGGTTTTCCAAGCTGGAAAGTCCAGTTATGCACACGCTGAGCCCGGACAGCCAGGGTGACACCCAGCCTTGCCAATATTTCAGCTTTTAGCATCACATAGTCTTTTGCTTGGTCAGGCTCTAGGTCATAGTAAGCCTTCTGCGATTCACCAGTTAACAGAGGAGCCACCAGTCCAGCCCACTGCTCCTCAGGCCACTTTTCTCTTTCAGCAGTCCTTTCAAATGTGGTCAAAAATACCTCTGGATCATCCTCTCCAGTCATTTTTGTCAATAAACGACTCACCCCAAAGGACGCGGTATTAGTGGGACGGCTTTCCTCACTGGTCTGCGGACGTTGCTGCATTACTGCTTCCATTTGTTGTAGTCTCTGCTCTTGCTTCTGTAACAGGTCTATGAAGCGGGCCTCAGATTGCTGCTGGGCTTGTTGATGAGCTTGCTGCTGGGCTGCAAGGCTCCTTTGCAAACCTGCATTTGTCTGCTGTTGATTGGCATTTGCTAGAGCCAGCTGTTTCAGTATCTCCTCCATGCTGGCTTAAAAAAAACTGCCACTGGTTCTCCACCAACTGTGAGGGGGTTAACTCGGTAGCGGGTGTGTGTGACCCCCTGGTTGGGCTCCCCACACAAAAACAGGGCCAGCAGACGGAGGTTGTGGTTTTCAAAATCAAAAGGTGCGGTTTATTTCTCTATGTACAGTGACAAAAACACAGCAAAGCCAAAAAGAAACAAACAAAATAAATCCTGGTCAGTTTGACCTCTGACTAAACATGCAGGTTTCCTAAACTAACAACTGGGATCAGCCTGGTGCTGTCCTAGTCCCTAAGTCCCTGGTTTAGTAAAAGTCCAAACAAATAGCCACACAGGCTTTGCCTCACCGCACAGGGGTTCACTCTCCCTAGACAGTCCACACAGGTCTGGTTCCAGGCATGAGCTAACATCTAATGAAGCTGGGAGTTTTTATAGAGGCCTTAAACGAACTGACAGGCTTCAGCTGGTCTCATCAACTCCCTGCCTCACGACGCCCAGCACTCTCCCTAGAGGTATGAGTCATTCATGAGCCCACTAGCCTCAGCTGGGCTTCATCAACTCCCTAGTTGTATAAGTCGGCATAAAGCCTGAATCTGGGAGAAATATATCTACCCCCCTGGATGCAACCAGGTGACTTTACCTTCCTGCTGTCACAGGGGACACACTGGCTGTATATGGGGACACACTGGCTGTATATGAGGGGCACACTGGCTGTATATGGGGACACACTGGCTGTATATGGGGACAAACTGGCTGTATTATGGGGGACACACTGGCTGTATATGGGGACAAACTGCCTGCATTTGGGGACAAACTGGCTGCATTTGGGGACAAACTGGCTGCATTTGGGGACAAACTGGCTGTATATGGGGGACACACTGGCTGTATTTGGGGACAAACTGGCTGCATTTGGGGACACACTGGCTGTATATGGGGGACACACTGGCTGTATATGGGGACACACTGGCTGTATATGGGGACACACTGGCTGTATATGGGGACAAACTGGCTGTATTATGGGGGGACAAACTGGCTGTATATGGGGACAAACTGGTTGCATTTGGGGAAAAACTGGCTGCATTTGGGGAAAAACTGGCTGCATTTGGGGAAAAACTGGCTGCATTTGGGGGACACACTGGCTGTATATGGGGGACACACTGGCAGTATATGGGGGACACACTGGCTGTATATGGGGGACACACTGGCTGTATATGGGGGACAAACTTGCTGTATTTGGGGACAAACTGGCTGTATTATGGGGGACAAACTGGCTGTATTATGGGGGACAAACTGGCTGTATATGGGGGACACACTGGCTGTATATGGGGGACACACTGGCTGTATATGGGGACACACTGGCTGTATATGGGGACACACTGGCTGTATATGGGGGACACACTGGCTGTATATGGGGGACACACTGGCTGTATATGGGGACACACTGGCTGTATATGGGGACAAACTGGCTGTATTATGGGGGACACACTGGCTGTATATGGGGACAAACTGGCTGCATTTGGGGACACACTGGCTGTATATGGGGACACACTGGCTGTATATGGGGGACCCACTGGCTGTATATGGGGGACACACTGGCTGTATATGGGGGACACACTGGCTGTATATGGGGGAAAAACTGGCTGTATATGGGGACAAACTGGCTGTATATGGAAACAAACTGGCTGTATATGGAAACAAACTGGCTGTATATGGAAACAAACTGGCTGCATTTGGGGACAAACTGGCTGCATTTGGGGACAAACTGGCTGCATTTGGGGACAAACTGGCTGCGATTGAGGGGACAAACTGGCTGTATTTGGGGACAAACTGGCTGCATTTGAGGGGACAAACTGGTGGCGTTTGGGCACAGTGGCGGCAATTGATGTTTTTTTTTTTCAGTTTGTTTGCGCCCCCCCAAAAATTTTGAGCACCAGCCGCCACTGAGACCCGGTGCAGCATATTGCCGGTGACGGGTGAGTCTCTCGTCGGAGACCGCCTGGAGGAAAATCTCCCCTCGCTCAGAGACCACAGCCCACTTTCAGGAAGGAAAGTGGAGAACACATTGTGTCTGGGCCTATTCGCATCCACACCTCCTTTCCTGTTCTATTCCTCAAGGGAGTTCAACTGATTGTGTTCATTCAGTTGAGAATAAAGGAGTGTTAGACTTTAATGGTGTGGGGCTCATTTCCTGACAGACATTGTTCAAGGTAACTCTGTGATGGAGGATCCAGATGCACAACACTGACCCGAAGGTAAAACAAGAACGTTGCTTATACCGCACTGACACCTGTGGTGAAGGCCAGGCGTGGTGTCCCCGCTCCCTCCCCTCTAAGGTACCCCTAGACAAGAGACAGACGAGCTGAAGACAAGAGTGGAGTGAGGGGGGCGCTACACTTACTAAGTATGCAGCTTCTTTAACTTTTATTCGTTGACTATGTTATTGTTTAACTTGTTTCCCCTGGGTTTCTTGTTTCAGGGTGGCTCATTTCTCTTGAAGCATCCTACTGAATCACTCATGCATGCAGGGACCAAAATTGTGTCTCCCTACAATGTGTGCATTAAAACAGAAGTATGGGAACTAAAAAAAAAATAAACATTCATACTGACCTAGGTGGATGCTGCATCTCTCCTCCGCCGCAGTGTTGTCAACATACCAGATTGAAATTTACTGACACAGCCAGGTTTTTACTGACATTTTCAAAAGTTAAAAATTTACAGTTTCACGTGCAAGTTTTAGTATTTAGGTTACAAACAAGTGTAATATTCAATTAGCAATGTGATTTAAGGTAGATATTAACTTCTTGCAGACAGCCCTACCATAGGCGTGCACAGGGGGTGTGCCAGGGCACATCCTAATCACTCTGTGCAGTGCTGACTCCCCCTACTGCCCAGGCATCCCTCTTCTCTCCTCTCCCCTTGGCTGGCGTGGGGAATGTTTCAAGATGGAGAGCGGGGGAAAAGGCTAGTCAATATGTAATTTACCGTCCCCTTCCTTTGCTAATTGAACGCAGTGAACACACTCACTCACTGTGTTTATTCACAAACTGAAGAATGGTAGTTTAGTGTGTTTGAGCTTTGGGGTGCCTACCCTAATGCAATAGGCTGTGCGTACCTATGAGCCCCACGTACATTTACTGCGGCAGGGCGGCCGCTCTGTGCTAGATCAGGTACGCGAGCTGACACTTCCGGGTCTGGGGTGCGCATGTGTGCTCGATGTCCGCCGGGACCCGTTGTTTGTTCGGGACACAGGCCTATTTAAACAAGGCAGACCTCGGTTCTGTTAGAGGGGAAGGTACTGATCCTGTGTTTCTCGCCTGAGCAGAAAAACTGATCTTTGCCTTCCCCTAGTCAAAGCACCCCCCACACAGTGAGCAAGAACAACTTAGGCATACATTTAACCCTTTGATCGCCCCTTATGTTAACCCCGTTCCTGCCAGTGTCATTAGTACAGTGACAGTGCATATTTTTTTTAGCACTGATCATTGTATAAGGCCCCTTTCACACTGTGGCATATTTCAGGCGTTTTAGCGCTAAAAATAGCGCATAAATAACGCCTGAAATACTCCTGCCCCAGCATTCTCAATGTGAAAGCCCGAGGGCTTTCACACTGAGGTGATGCGCTGGCGGGAGGAAAAAAAATCTCCTGCAAGCCGTATCTTTGGAGCGGTGAAGGAGCGGTGTGTATACCGCTCCTTTACCGCTCCTTCCCATTGAAATCAATGGGTGTAAATGTACCCCAATGCCCCCGTACACACGATCTGATTTTCTGTCGGGAAAACCTTGGATGGTTTTTCCAACGGAATTCCGCTCAAGCTTGACTTGCATACACACGGTCACACAAAAGTTCTCTGAACTTTCGACCATCAAGAACGTGGTGATGAACAACACTACGACGAGCCGAGAAAATTAAGTTCAATGCTTCCGAGCATGCGTCAAATTGTTTCCGAGCATGCCTCGGAATTTTGTGCGTCGGAATTGCTACAGACGATCAGAATTTCCTGCTCTCAATCTTTTACTGGAGGAAAAGTCCAATGGAGCATACACACGGTCGGCATTTCCGACCAAAAGCTCACATCGGACTTTTGCTGGCGGAATTTCCAACCGTGTGTACGCGGCATTAGAGCCCTTTCACACTGATCAGTTTTTGATCAGTTTTTCAGTTTAAAAAAAACAAAACATACATCCCTTTAAATCCTATGAAACTCTTCATACCATTCAGTTGTGTTATAGTTGCTTGCTGCATCTTTGGTGTGCTTTTCAAAACCGCCCCAAAAAGGCAGCTCCCCATTGAAATGAATAGAAAAAAATAAGTTGAAAATGCATTAAAAACGCAGCTCAGTTGTGTTTGTGGTACGTTTTTTGAGTCACATTATGCATGTTTCACAGGTACATGCTGGGAGTCAGGCAACAAGAAAATGTACCAGGAATGCACTGGAAACGCATCAAAAATGCATGTAGCGGCCTCACCCTCTCTCTCTTCTTTAATGGTTACTTTGGCTTCGGTCTAGGGGTACCTTGAAGGGGAGAGCGAGGTGCGCCATGGCCCATGTCCTCTAGATTACAGCATGTAGAGGTGAAGGCCAGCACCAGATTACCTTCGGGCTGTGTATATGCTCAGAGCCAAGTCTGTTCTGCTGATAACCCCCTTTGCTCCCAGTAATTGGAGTACCACACACTGAAAAGGTCCAACACTTATTTATTCCATAAAGGCAAACAAAGAGTCCTTTGCGAGCAGACAGTTTGATACCCATAGAACAGTTCAGTATTGGTGAAACCTCAACGGTTTAGTTTCTTTGTGCCTTGACCTACTCCCCACCAACGGTTGCTAAGCACAGTGGCTGTTAAATGGACTTTTGGTACAGAGTCTCTTCCAGCGACTCTAGTGAAGAGGAACTGGAGTTACCTTTGCTACGTTGCAGCCCCTGTCAGGGGGAAGACATCCCTCCAAGGGAGTTTTAGAGGCCCCGCCGTCACCGGATTAATGCTGTACCGGACTATCCGGAAGGGTTACACTCCCCGGCCTCCTCACCTCAGATACGGGTCCCAACACCTTAGGGCCCCTCGGACTCCTCCACCCTCGTGGAACCCAGTCGAAGTTATTGGGTCCCAGGTCTTGGCCGTATTACCTCACCCCAGGCTTAAGGTGCCTGGGATGGACTCCATCTCTCACTCCGGCCAGGTCAAGGGCACCTGGGCCCGGAACTCCGGAACGCCAGCACCCAGGCTGAAGGTGCCTGGGCGCGGCCGCGTCCTCCAACTCTCAACAACCCCGAGGTCAGGGCGTCCGCCCCTTTTATCTCCTCTCCCTTTGCGTCACAGCGGGTTCCCCACCCCGCTGTACCGGCGCCAGGAAAAGACAAAAAGGTACAGTCTTGCGGTGCAGGTTCAACTCCGACCCAGGGCGACAACGCCACCTGCAGGTCACAGGGAACCTTGCACCACCAGAGTCCTCCAAGAACCACAAAAGGGATTCTCAGATTCCCTAACGATTAGTACATCTGGGTTAAATAACCCAGATGCTCCCCCCCAAATTTAAATACCAGCTACACGCATATGCATTTTTTTTCAACAGAGCACATCAGTGTGCTGTTTTTTTTTTTTCTGCTGCCCACAGGGTGGGGGAAGGGGAGGAGACCTGTAAGTGAAAGGGAAACTGCAGTAGAGAAAGCAAATCTTTTGGCCGGTAAAACAGGGCGTGTGTATTTGCTTGTACTTCTGCTTTTAAGCCCATCTGAAATTTGTGCCAGACCATTAATTGCAACAACAACCTTCATATAAGATTATATCTGCATTTAACATATTTTATTGATGTTTTGACCTGTAAAAGCTTCCTTTGTGTAGATATCCATGAAGCCTAAAACTGCTGCCTTCTTGAGTGTAAAGTCAGTGAACCCAGCAGACTATGGTATTCTCCTTTACTCCTCCCCTGCCTACTATATAAAAGGTTATGTAGGGAGTTGACGGGAGTTTTTTTTATGTAGGGAGTTGACGGGAGTTTTTTTAACATCAAAAGGGTACACAAACCCTTTGCATTATAAAAAGTTCTTATTTATTGCAGAAAATAGGCCAGAACAAGTGCAGGATTCAGCTAAGTGCAGGGCCAGCAGAACTATGTTACAGCTATAAAAAGAAAAAGTAATACTGGAAATACTGAGATGAAACTATTGATGATTTTTTTTTATTACTATTTTCAAAAATACAGTAAAAGTAAGAGTTATGTATAATTTTTCCTTATATGCACTTAATTTAAAATAAAACTGGTGCAGGTGCAATAGTCCTAGACTTTCAGACACAGCTGTTTAAAATGTGTTAACTAGATTACAAATAACTGTGAACGTGTGAATTAAAATCTACAATGGAATGTCTTGCATAGTGTTAATTTGATTCTGATGCTTTATTGGGAAAAAAAAAAAAAAAAAAAGAAGTGCTCTACATAATATGTGTCAGACATCTATGAAAATGATCTGAGCTGGAATCTAGGTGGTGATTTGAAAGTGTTAATAGGGTTTTATACAAAATGAACATATTTGTAAAGGAGTATTCACCATGACTCTCCTAAAGACTATAGATGGTCCAAATCTCAAGCCACGTATGGGCAGAGGCTGAATGTACCCATTGATAGATCAACTTGTGTACAACCAGTCTGACGGATGTTACATGAGATTATTGCTAGTGGCTGTTATACTGTGTTCTCCAGGAGGGGACGGCTCCCACTGCGCCCCCCCCCCCCCCCGGCTGGCAGAACACATTAGCTCCGCGGGAGGGATTCCCCTGTCAACATGGTCGGTAGCAAGTGAATTTCTTTAATTGCAACCCATGGTTGCAGGAAAGAATTTGCCCTACCTATGGACAGCCTTATGCCCTGTACACACGATCGGTTTTACTGATGAAAACAGTCCGATGGACTTTTCTCATCGAACAAACCGATCGTGTATGGGCCCCATCTGTCTTTTTTCCCCATCAGTGAGAAAAAATAGAACATGTTTTAAATTTATCCGATGGGGAAAAAAACCGATAGCAAATTCTGATCGTCTGTGTGGAACTCCATCGGACAAAAAACCCACGCATGCCCAGAATCAAGTCGACGCATGCTCGGAAGCATTGGACTTCATTTTTCTCGGCTTGTCGGAGTGTTTTACGTCACGGCGTTTGGGACGGTCGGAATTTTGACTGATGGTGTGTAGGCAAGACTGATGGAAGTCAGCTTCATCGGATTTCCGATGGAAAAATCTATCGGATCAGAATCTATAGGAAATCCGATCGTGTGTACAGGGCTTTAGTCTGTTCGTAATCTACAAGAGTCGTCTTGGAGTATTCCTTTTCCAGGTACAACTTCCCCTTCCTGCTTGGAAATGCCATCCCACTGACACTTTTACATGAAATAAGGCATGGCTCAGGACATGCATATGTAGCGGCCTCACCCCCTCTTTCTGGTCTAGGGGTATGTTGTACGTGAGGGTGAGATGCGCTACGGCCCATTTCCTCCCCATTGCAGCAGGTGAGGTGAAAGCCAGTACCAGTTATTCTCCTCGGGCCTGTGTGTTTCTATTAAAAACCAAGACTTGCTGTGCTGACACTCCCCTTCACTCCCATTAACCAGAGTTCCACACACCGATAAGGATCCAACACTTGTTTTATTGTAGACACAATTAAAACAGTTCTTTGTCAGCCGATAGGTTGAGACCCATAAACAGTTCAATACGGTGGGGTGAGCAGGTCGATGCACTGTCCTAACGATAAACTAAACCACTGTGGTTTCACCAGCGGTTGATATAGCCATTGGCTAGAGAGAGAAACTTGAAACTTGTGAGTCTCTACCAGCGACTGAAGAATAGGAATTGGAGTACCTTTGCTGCGTTGTGGCCCCTGTCAGGGGGAAGATGTCCCTCCAAGGGAGTTACAAGAGGCCCCTCCGTCACCGGGTTGATGCTGCTCCGGACTCTTCAGAGGGGTAACCTCTCCGGCCTCCTCACCTCAGACATGGGCCCCATCCACCTCAGGGTCCCTCGGACTCATCCGCCCTTGCGGAGCCCAGTTGAAGTTACTGGGCACCAAGCCTCCGGTGTAGTACCTCACCCCAGGCTTAAGGTGCCTGGGATGGATGCCAACTCCGCTCCGACCAGGCCTAGGGCGCCTGGGCTGGAACTCCGGACCGCCCGCACCCAGGCCTAAGGTGCCTGGGCGTGCGCTCAAAAAGACCTCGTGGCGAGGGCGTCTCTCCCCTTTATCCCCTCCCGTGACGTCACAGCAGGTTCTCCGCCCCCGCTGTACCACCGCCGGAACGGGACAAAAAGGACAGCACCGCGGCAGTGATTCTACCTCGACCTGTGGGAACACCGCCACCCCAGGCCAAGGAGAATAGTACACCACCAAAGTCCTCCACGACAGAAAGTGGTCTAAATCCTCTTATGATTTATACACACCTGGGTCATACTACCACCCAGGTGTATCCCCCTAAATTTAGACCCCCGCTACACATATATTTAACAAACAAAAATGTGCCTGTATGTGGGGAAGTGCAGCGTGGTGCATGGCAGTAAACACTCAGAGTCCAGTTACAGAGAACAGAGCTTATATTAATTATAAAGTTTAGCAATTCACAATAAGCCCGGTGGGAAGGGGCCCGACTTTGAATGCACACAGAAACTAACAGCAATGTATAGCAGAGCAGGTCTCAGAAGTGCCAACAGCATCTGTCTTGAGGGGTGGAAGGAGTCCTGGCTGGTCCATACCCAAACGTGGAGGTGTCCAGGAAGGATGGAGTGTCCCTATCCTTTCCCTACTCATCTGGAACCTCTCCCTGCTTCTAATAACTTTCCTTACCACGCGGGTAACTTGTCCCTACACTACCCACACCCGAAATGTCCACCGAGCCTAGGAGCCAGGGTCTTAAATAGGTGCTGCCTGACCCAAGATGGCTGCCAGAGTCACATTAGGTGGCAGCATCCAATCAGATAGCTTCCCCAGTGACCCAGGAAACAATTGAGGAACCATGTTCCTCCTGACTTCCCCTCCAAACGCAATGTCTCTATGGTCGAACATCACCTACAGTGGAGAAAATAGACTGCACCTACCTACATGTTGATGTTGGAGTTGTAGAGTAAGTTGAGAGACACCAGTTTGCTGGTGTAGAAAAGGAAAAAAGTGAGTGTTTAGGTGTTATACATTAAAGAGTTTGTGCTCTGGTGTACTCAATGTACATGTATTACAATTATTTAAATATTGTATTAGTTGGTAAATAATTTTTGTTAAGTGTGCATGGCTGGTGAAGCAGTAGGGGCATGGGGCAGGATATATCCACCAGTCTGCAGGTAGGGTGGTGGGGAGGTTGTCAGATTGGGGGGATATGGCTGTCACCTGCTGGACATCATGTTACCGTCATATCTTCAGGTCTTTTATAGAGGGATGTAGATGGAGTGCATGTTTGCAGTACACTATGTATTACATAATATGACAGTACATGTCATTATTTTATATAGACACATAAATGTTTTAATTGATGGACTATATACATTGTAAAGTGTAATGTGTACACTACATTTATTGTGCACTGTTACATCATATTATCTTATATTACCATGTTTTGTTTGTAAATTTGCAGTCACACAAAATGAGTAATGTTAGTCTTAGTTTTATATAGGAAGTCCTATATACATATCTTATTGATGTAAATCATTAATCATGTCCGTTGGTCTGCGAGTGCACGCGGGTCCGTTGGTCTGCGAGTGCACGCGGGCCCGTTGGTCTGCGAGTGCACGCTGGTCTGCGAGTGCACGCGGGTCCGTTGGTCTGCGAGTGCACGTTGGTCTGCGAGTGCACGCGGGTCCGTTGGTCTGCGAGTGCACGCGGGTCCGTTGGTCTGCGAGTGCACGCGGGTCCGTTGGTCTGTGAGTGCACGCGGGTCCGTTGGTCTGCGAGTGCACGCGGGTCCGTTGGTCTGCGAGTGCACGCGGGTCCGTTGGTCTGCGAGTGCACGCGGGTCCGTTGGTCTGCGAGTGCACGCGGGTCCGCGAGTGCACGCGGGTCCGTTGGTCTGCGAGTGCACGCGGGTCCGCGAGTGCACGCGGGTCCGTTGGTCTGCGAGTGCACGCTGGTCCGCGAGTGCACGCGGGTCCGTTGGTCTGCGAGTGCACGCTGGTCCGCGAGTGCACGCGGGTCCGTTGGTCTGCGAGTGCACGCTGGTCTGCGAGTGCACGCTGGTCCGCGAGTGCACGCGGGTCCGTTGGTCTGCGAGTGCACGCTGGTCTGCGAGTGCACGCGGGTCCGTTGGTCTGCGAGTGCACGCTGGTCTGCGAGTGCACGCGGGTCCGTTCGTCTGCATGTGCACGCAGGTCCGTTGGTATGCGAGTGCACGCGGGTCTGTTGGTCTGCGAGTGCACGCGGGTCCGTTGGTCTGCGAGTGCACGCTGGTCTGCGAGTGCACGCGGGTCCGTTGGTCTGCGAGTGCACGCTGGTCTGCGAGTGCACGCGGGTCCGTTGGTCTGCGAGTGCACGCGGGTCCGTTGGTCTGCGAGTGCACGCGGGTCCGTTGGTCTGTGGGTGCACGTGGGTCTGCGTGGTACCTGTGTATTGTCTTGTTGAGTACCTGTGTATTGTCTTGTTGAGTACCTGTGTATTGTCTTGTTGAGTACCTGTGTATTGTCTTGTTGAGTACCTGTGTATTGTCTTGTTGAATAGTTGGGTCAGGAAGATAGTGTTAGGTAATTTGGACAGGGTATAATCTCGAATCCTCATTAAATTAATAGGTACGATGCCCAGCGGGTGTGGCGAGGCGACTCGGTGTACATCTTGCAGCATGTATGCGTTCCTTGATCATCTGATCGAGGGCGATTACTGCTGTGCAAAATGTAAACACATTGTTTCCCTGGAAGCCCAGGTTCTGAATCTAGGGAAGCAACTGTCAGCACTGGGAAGTCCCTCCACACTAAAGGAGAGCTGGATACGTACCCGGCAGGTGATGGCAGGGGCCAGCACAGAGGTGGGTGGAGTCAAAGAGGTGCAGGCACTAGAAAATAGTAGATGGGTGACAGTCAGGAAGGGTAGAGGGCGAAGTGCCAGGGAGGCCGATCCAGGGCTGGAGCATCCCAATAAGTATGCTCCATTGAGTGACATTGGTGAAACCAGTCCGGGACCAGCACTGCTGGAGCTGAGGGACTCTCCTAGCTGCCAGGGGAAGAACTCCTCCAGTGAGAGTGGGGGGGAAGCGAAGGGAAAGGAAAGACAGATTCTGGTGGTAGGGGACTCAATTCTTAGAAGGACAGAGAGGGCAATCTGTAACAAAGACCTGAAGCGCCGAACTGTATGTTGTCTACCGGGCGCTCGGGTTCGGCACATCACGGATCTGGTGGACAGATTACTGGGAGGGGCTGGGGAAGACCCAGCTGTCATGGTGCACGTTGGCACCAATGACAAAGTCAGAGGCAGATGGAGTGTCCTAAAGAACGATTTTAGGGACTTAGGAGCTAAATTGAGGAAAAGGACCTCCAAGGTAGTATTCTCGGGAATACTACCAGTACATCGAGCCACACCAGAAAGGCAGAGGGAGATTAGGGAAGTGAACAAGTGGCTGAAGAGCTGGTGTAGTAAGGAGGGGTTTGGGTTCCTGGAGGACTGGGCCGACTTCTCAGTCGATAACCAGTACTATAGAAGGGACGGACTGCACCTAAATGAGGAGGGTGCAGATCAGCTGGGAATAAGGATGGCCAAAAAGTTAGAGGGGTTTTTAAACTAGGTGACAGGGGGGAGGGTCCAGAGATAGTGAGAGTCAGCGGGGAACATATTCTAAAGGGTAGTATTAGGGGCATTAGTGGTAGGGTAACCAAAGAACATAAACCCAGGGTAAGTATAGTAGCAAGTCCTAGTTGCAATCTGGGAACACCCAAGAGGATAGTATGTGACCGGTCAAATAATATTAATGCATTAAAGTGTCTGTTCACCAACGCCAGAAGTCTGCCAAGCAAAATAGGTGAGTTGGAAGCTCTGGTGCATGAGGAGAGCTATGATGTAATCGGTATTGCTGAAACTTGGCTTCATTCCTCACATGACTGGGCTATTAATATTCCTGGCTATGCACTCTTTCGGAAAGACAGGGTAAAAAGGAAGGGTGGAGGGGTCTGTCTCTATGTGAGAAGTGATCTCAAAGCGAGTGTGAAAGAGGACCTGGTGGATGGAGAGTGTGATGAGTCTGAAGCATTATGGGTGGAACTGCATACAGATGTGCGTAGTTCAAAGCTAATCATTGGAGTTTGTTATAGACCACCCAATGTTAATGAGGAGTTAGAGACTCAGCTCCTTGCACAGATGGAAAGGGCTGCAAGGGCTGGGACGGTGATAATAATGGGGGATTTTAACTACCCAGAAATTGACTGGAGTAATGGAACTGCTGGGACAGTTAAAGGGCAAAAATTTATAAACCTATTGCAGGACAATTTTATGGTCCAGTTTATTGAGGCCCCAACTAGGAATGATGCTCTGTTGGACCTGGTAATCTCAAACCATGCAGAGCGTATTACTAATGTTCAGATAAAGGAACACCTGGGTAGCAGTGACCATAACATGATTTCATTTGATGTTAGTTGTAAGCAAAAATCACATACAGGAAAGATAAAAACACTTAATTTCAAGAGAGCAAATTTTCCAAGGATGAGTGCTGCTCTCCAGGACTTAGACTGGGAAGGAATATTGGCATCAATGGGCACAGAACAGAAATGGTAATTCTTCAAAAAGACTGTTTGTGAACAAAGTATCTTCCCATGGGCAATAAGTTTAAAAGGCTAAAAATAAAACCTATGTGGCTCACTGCCAAAGTTAAAAAAGCTATAAACTATAAGAAAAGAGCTTTTAAAAAATATAAAAATGAGGGAACACTAGTGTCATTTAAATGTTACAAAGAATATAACAGGATATGTAAAAAGGAAATCAAGGATGCAAAAATTCAAAACGAACGACAGATTGCAAAAGATAGTAGGACAAACCCCAAAAAATTCTTCAAATATATTAATAGTAAAAAGGTCAAGTCTGAGCATGTAGGCCCTTTACAAAATAATCTAGAGTGGGTGACTGGGGACAAAGAGAAGGCTAATTTATTAAATACTTTCTTCAGTTCTGTGTATACAAAGGAGCATGGGGGAGCTCATGTCCAAAATGGGGGTGGTAGTGACACAGCCCCAAATCCACAATGGCTCAAAAGTGATATGGTCCAGAAATATTTAGATGGAATAAAGGTGGATAAAGCACCTGGACCAGATGGCATCCACCCACGGATCCTAAAAGAATTGAGCTCTGTAATTTCAAAGCCATTGTATTTAATTTTTAGGGACTCATTATTGACAGGAATAGTACCACTGGATTGGCGCAGGGCAAATGTGGTGCCTATATTTAAAAAGGGAATTAAGTCTTTACCAAGTAACTATAGACCTGTTAGTTTAACTTCTATAGTTGGGAAAATACTGGAGAGATTAATAAAAGACCACATAGATGAGTTCTTGCTGGAAAAAAACTATTTAAGCAACAGAAAGCATGGATTCATGAAAGACAGAAGTTGTCAGACAAACCTGATTTCTTTTTATGAAGAGGTAAGTAAGACCTTGGACAGAGGCGTGGCTGTGGACGTGGTATACTTGGATTTTGCAAAAGCGTTCGATACAGTTCCCCACACACGGCTCATGTGTAAGGTAAAGTCTACAGGATTGGAAATATCAGTTTGTAAATGGATAGAAAACTGGCTAAAAGACAGAATTCAGAGAGTAGTGGTTAATGATTCTTACTCTGAATGGTCCAAGGTTATCAGTGGTGTACCCCAAGGTTCAGTGCTGGGACCCTTACTTTTTAATATGTTTATAAATGATATTGGGTCTGGCATCAAAAGTAACATTTCTGTCTTTGCAGATGACACCAAGCTATGCAGTGGAATAACGTCCTTACAGGATGTCGCCAATTTACAAGCCGACCTCAATGCTCTGTCTAATTGGGCGACTATGTGGCAGATGAGGTTTAATGTTGATAAATGTAAAGTTATGCACTTGGGGGCTAATAATATGAATGCATCATACATACTAGGGGGAGTACAACTGGGGGGATCCGTAGTGGAGAAGGATCTGGGGGTTTTGGTAGATCATAAGCTCAATAATGGCATGCAATGCCAAGCTGCGGTTTCCAAAGCGAGCAAGGTCCTTTCTTGTATTAAGAGAGGTATGGTCTCCAGAGAGAGAGATATCATTTTGCCCCTGTTCAAATCATTAGTAAGACCTCATCTGGAATATGCAGTTCAGTTTTGGGCCCCAGTTCTCAAAAAGGATATTGGGGAACTGGAGAAAGTGCAGAGAAGGGCAACCAAACTGATAAGAGGCATGGAGGAGCTCAGCTATGAGGAGAGATTAGAGGAACTGAATTTATTCTCTCTTGAGAAGAGGAGATTAAGGGGGGATATGATCAACATGTACAAATACATAAGGGGTCCATATAGTGAACTTGGTGTTCAGTTATTCACTTTACGGTCAACACAAAGGACAAGGGGGCACTCTTTACGTCTAGAGGAAAAGAGATTTCACCTCCAAATACGGAAAGGTTTTTTCACAGTAAGAGCTGTGAAAATGTGGAATAGACTCCCTGCAGAGGTGGTTCTGGCCAGCTCAGTAGATTGCTTTAAGAAGGGCCTGGATTCTTTCTTAAATGTACATAATATAACTGGGTACTGACATTTATAGGTAAAGTTGATCCGGGGAATATCCGATTGCCTCTCGGGGGATCAGGAAGGAATTTTTTCCCCTGCTGTAGCAAATTGGATCATGCTCTTCTGGGGTTTTTTTGCCTTCCTCTGGATCAACTGTGGGTATAGAATTGGGTATATGGGATTGTACGATATATGTTTTTTTTTTGTTTTTTTTTTGTTTTTTACGGTTGAACTGGATGGACTTGTGTCTTTTTTCAACCTGACTAACTATGTAACTATGTAACTATGTCTGACATTTTGTGACATTTTGTTACTTGTTTTGATATAGCTTGTATACTAACAGCGGCCATCAAAATCTCCTGATGAAGCCGTGACAGGCGAAACATGTTGGCAACATGACTGTGATACCACTGTATATGTGAACACACTATGATAGTCGATCCAAGATGTGTATATATTGCCTATTTTTTTATTGAATTTTAATCTTGTATACCAATAAGCAATGTCATTTTAATTCTTCTCACAATTTTTGTGTAGACCGTTTTATATGGCACCTAGAAAATCCCATATTGCCATAACCATTTTCTATATATACAGTATGCTATATACAGGTATAGAAAATGTACTGAATGAGGAAAAGTAAAGAAAATCAAATTTTAAGGTTCTGCCTAATACAACATTGTTTTTCTAAAACAAAGGGTTAAAGCACATCATCAATGGTTAGAGCATATTTAGGCTGTCACTAATGAGTTAACCTGAATATTGATAAGTCACTGAGGGGCTAATGCACATAGTCTGGAGACTGGTCACAGAGAGGTTAATAATTCACATGCTCTGGAGACTTGCCACTAAAAGGTTAAAGTGATATTATTAAAGGCTGTTTGCCTCCTTAGCAAGCCGTTGCTATTGAGGCACCTATGCAGTCACGCTCCTGAGCTGGACTGTGTGCATTCATAGACACACAGAGCTCTGGAAAGCCACACCCCTACTCCCTCCGCAGAGGAGTTTTTCTGACAGCAGCAGGAGACTCTGGCTCCTGCTGCCCTCAGTGTCTCCTGTGAAAGCAGGAAGAGAGAGGAGCGGTGCTGGAGTTGAGACAGAGCTGGAGTGGTGACAAGAGTCAGGTAAGTGTTTAGGGATGGAGATGGGTAGGGGTAAGTAGTGGGGTGTTTTTTTTTTTTTTTTTTCCTTAAAGCAGTATTAAACCTAAAAGCAAACATTAATTACATTGCAGCTTACCCGTTCTTAGATATGATGGCTGCATTCATTTTCTTTTTTAGGCTTTCTTCTATTTTCATCTGGTAATCTTCCCAGTAAGTATGATGTTTTTGCAAAAGAACATCTCTCCAGCAGAATGTATAAAGTACACGGATAAGACAAACCATTTAACACTGGCAGGGTGCTTACAGTGATCAACCTTTATTTATTTATGTAAAACCTTTATCTCAAAAGGAAAACATTTTTTTGTTGTAACTGCTTATAACATTTTATCTGGAGTTTGGCTTCAAATTGTTAGTGTATTTAAATCTGCCAATACATTCAACCCTCTCTTACCCCCAGATTAACAATGCTGCTGTCCAAAAGTGTCCCCTGTTCTCCTTTATCCAGAGTGTAGACACTCTAATACAGGAGATGTGTTACTGCATGGATCACAAGATGAAAACAGAGGGGAAAAAAAGCATAAGAAAAAAAGACTAATGCAGCCACCACATCTAATGATTGGTAAGCTGCAATATATTACATTTTTGGTTTTAGCTTTGATACCGCTTAATGCAGAGAACGTATCAAGGTAAAAATCCTTTTGACTTCAGAGCCACTTTAATGGCCAAACTGTACACTGCTAGTGTGAATACTTGAATTCAGTGTACTGTAGACTCCTTATCACTGATGATGGTGTCATCCTACCAGTAACACACTTTCTATCCTAGGGTGACAATGTTCACTCACTGTTCTGGCACAGCAAGACCAGCGTTGCCCTGCTAGTACAGGAAATGTTCCGGGACTACAGAACAACACCCCCACTCCTCATCTCCATAACAGGTGGGGATGTGTTCTGTAGTCCACAGGGAGAACTGATGACACAGCTAACTGGTAACAGCAGAGATCACATGTAATTATCAGCTCATTGGATTTCTGTCAGGATCAACAGGTAGTTTTTTTTTTACACCTATCTAACAGGTCTAATAAAAAAAATTTCAATAGTATATTTTATAGACAAGGGAGCAAGTTAGAGATGTTTCATTGTTAAAGTGGAGCTCCACCCTAAAGTGGAACTTCCGCTCATTGGAACCCTCCCCCTTCCGGTGTCACAATTGACACCTTTCAGGGGGGAGGGGGGGGGTGCAGATACCTGTCTAAGACCGGTATTTGCACCCACTTCCGGGAGTCCTCTCTGTGGGAAATCTGCGGGAAGCACGTCACTTCCCGCAGATTCCCCGTTGTGTTCTGGGAGACACTCGGCTCCCAGAACACAGGGGACCATTCAGAACGGCGCAGCGCGACTCGCGCATGCACCGTAGGGAACCGGGCATGAAGCCGCAAGGCTTCACTGCCTGGTTCCCTCACCGAGGATGGCGGTGGGGGCAGCAGAGTGATGAACGATTGCTCGTCCTGTGCTGCGGACGTCGCTGGACTCCAGGACAGGTAAGTGTCCATATATTAAAAGTCAGCACCTGCTGTATTTGCAGCTGCTGGCTTATAATATTTTTTTTTTCCGCGGCACCTCCGCTTTAAGGTTTACATTTATTGCAAAATAGGCATTAACTAGTCAGAATCTGTTTTTCATTAAATAATTGACTACACTCACTGACTTCAGTAAAATCAAATCTGATTGACTGGTTAGTGCATTTTTTTTTTACTATACCAGGAGAATGTAACTCCCAAATCCTTCACATAGAACAGGCACCATTGTTCTGATGATGTCATAGAACCCAGAGACCTATTTATACCCCAAAAAGTCCTACTGTGCTCATTGCCATTTCTGGAGAGTAGTAAATAGAATGGCTCCTGCCCTTGTTGATTTGTGATCCTAATGATGCCTGGATAGATACCTGAATCTAAATTAAGACCATAGTATGCTAGGCATTTCCCATTTGAAACATTCTTCATCAAAGCCCAAGCCAAACATCATGTGAGATGTGTCCTTCAGGGCTCTACAGATTTATCTTGAACAGCCATGCTAATCTGTTTCAATAAAATGTATTATCTTTTCCTCACTGTAAGGCCTTGTTTGGAAGGTCAGGCGAGGTGTAAAAACAAGTGGTTGAGTCATTGTTTCACTGCCCTATGACCACTAAGCTGCAGGTTGACATGGCCAGAAGCCATGTTAGTACAAACTGCTGTGGTTATCTACACCGGGGGACATTTTTTTTTTCTTAATAAAGGACTTGTTAAAATCTGCCTGTGTTTTTCTACACTACACTTTTTTTTTTTGGGTGAACGAGTAGGGGTACTATGTACCCCATACTTATTCACATGGGGTGGGGCCGGGGCAGAGCCCCCCTGCCCAAAAGCACCCCCCATGTTGCATGTGGCCTGGAATGGTTCAGGAGAGGGCGCTTGTTTGCTCCCCCCTTCCCTGGCCTGCTGGGCTGCATGCTCAGATAAGGGTCTGGTATGGATTTTGGGGGGGACCCCACACCGCTTTTTCCTTAATTTTTCATTGCCGGCAATTCTTCTTCTTCTTTTTTTTTTTTACATTCAGCTCTCAGACAAGAACCTGCGGCCGCCCTCTCCTTAACAACCATGTTGTTTAGTGGTTGTTAAGGATGCCAACAAAGATTCAACAAGGCCACGTGTGCTTAGCCCAAGGTAGCACTCCGTCCCCATTAATTAGTAGAACAAAAAAGAAAACTAGTTGCCCATGGGACTTTAAGGAGTGGTGCCAAATAAAGTAACAGGATATTAAAAAAGTACAAATGTGATTTTATATATCATAAAAACAGACAGACATGGACATTCAAATACAGTATGTGCCGGGTTGCCTGCAAAAATATAATAAAGTATGGAGTGTTTGGTGCTCTTCAGATCTTACCATTGCTAGCGACTAAAATGTACATGGTCTTAGTGTATCCTAGTCCATATGGTTGATTAGTTTTGCCATGAGTACCTCTACAAGTACCTTTTTGGGAAATGTGTTCTTACGTTGATTGAGACCGTAAATGTAAGTTGTTTATTCTCTGTTTCCATGGTTTGACCTATTCTCCTGCTGTATGAGATTGTACACAGTCTGATTTGTAACCGGTTTATTCAATATTACTTGCTTCTGTACTTTGTTTACTTTTGCAATAAAATGTATTAAAAAAAAATACAGTATGTCATCATAAAAAGGCATATCACAATAAACCGATATACTGAAAATAGTGCAATATTAGCAATGTTGTTGTGGAAGCGCATAAATTCATATATTCTTAAAGCTGTAGTCTCTACGCGTTTCGTAGAGTAGCGCCCACTTCCTCAAGAGACAGACAAAATTGGATGTGTAATGTATCTGTTGGAAGACCATGTCATACATATAAAAAATAGTAATAATAAATAATCAATTAACATGATGGGCTGCCCACTATAGAGTTAAGATGAAACCACTAACATGTAAAACAACATACTTGTGTAGCACTCACACACCCTACTAAATCTCTCCTCCTTGATCTAGTAGGGTACACCTGCTACTTACCCGGTATTCCTCCCTAAGTGTAGAGAGACGAGCGGTGTTTGTTTTGTTTTGGGTCTTGCGGCTATTACCTCCCCATAGTGGATCCTCACGCTCCGTTGTCTAAACAATGTCGAATAAAGTTAATGTCCATACAGGATTTAAACCTGAACGACAAGGTTTATTCTCTTTTCTTTGTATTAACTCGGAAGCAGGTTCAAAGATGAAGAAAGGGAAAAAAAAGAGGGGTTGGTTCAGGCACGCAACACCTACGATGCAATCGTCGCCACTCAAGCCTGTGTGGCCTTTGCTCACCCGGATAGTCCCCTTGAGAGCGGTCCTAGCAGCCGGTGTGGAGCACGGAAAAGATAATTATAGTTTCCCTTGGATACGATCAGGAGATCCTCTGCCACAGAATTTTTAAGTCCCGAACTCCCTGGCCAAGTAACAACCAGAACTTAGGTGCTAATGGGGCACGTCACAAGGCTTTTGGCGGATTGGAATCTTTTTCCCTCTGACAGGTAACCAGGCCTCTCCCGAGACAGTGACTTCTTCACTAATCCCCTTGGGACCGATCCTCCCCTGGCGTCCTCTCGTTCAAAATGGGTCACCCTCACTTGGGTACCCTGGGACTCCTTTTCAGGTGTAGGCCTCAGCCAAAGGTGCTGGGCCTACCTGCAGCGATGCAGCCTCAGGCTAAAGGTGCCCGAGACCGAAACACACGCACGCACCCCTGGCCATTAGGGCCACCGAAGGTGGGGTACGCGCCGAACAGGACCAAGGGGTCCCCTGAATCTCCTCACGTCCAATGGCGTCTGCCCCTTAAGTACCCTCTCCCAGCATGCACAGTGGGCCGACCATGCCCACTGCACGGCCACCGAGGGAGGACACCCAATGGCACTCATTATCTCCTGTGGTTCAACCTGAGCCCGAAGTGACAGCGCCACCCCCAGGCAACAGGAAACTGTACTGCCAGGCAGAATCACACCCAGAGCAGAAGCAGCTCAATATAATTTAATTGATCTGAGCCCAAACTACAGGCTCAGACTGCCCCTTAAATTTGAACATAGCGCCCCTTAAATTGGGGGGGGGCGCTACACTTACATATCAGTTGAAAAATCAAAGCATCTCAGGCTAGAGCGCCACTGCGTTCATAAGTGTGCAATAAAAGTCCCAGCCATGTGGCGAGACCTCCCCAAACGTAGTCTATGCCGGGAGCTGATGGTGGCGGGTAAATCGGGGGCTGGAACCAAATAAAAGAGAGGTAGAGGATACAAGCCATAAAACAATAGGGAAAAGGATGGGTAGGTGAGGGAAGATGGGTCAAAGACCAATGGAAAACAAATGATGATTGGAGAAAACAAGTAATGGGTGAAAGAATGTGAAAAAAATTTGAAAAGTGAAAAGGTCAGACCAAAAAAGTAAAAGTATTTTAAATACCATGGTGTGTAAACAAGGTCCAAAAATGTAAAATATCAAATAGGAATGATAAACCATACCTGTAGGAGGGCACCCAGAGAAAACCTTTTGTGTGCCCCGCGGCTGGTCACATGCTGGCGTTTTGCTGCCATTTAGCGGCATGGCAATGAGCTCAGGCTGTGTCTTCTCAGCTGGGCCCATTTGCCCACATGATGCTTGGTAGGGGGTTGGTCCTTGTGACAAGAACTAACTACAACAGTGTCTCTTCCCTATGCCTTCTTTCTGTGCTGCTACTCAGCTGTGTTGGTCAGACTTAGGTTTTCTCTGGGTACTTACCTACAGGTTTATCATTCCTATTTGACTCACTTTCACCTCTCACCTTCCTTTTAGGTATATAGTATTCTTTCACATTTCTGGACCTTGTTTACTCACCAGCGGTGCGCTAACCTGAAATGCTTTGATTTTTCAACTGATATGTAAGTATGCTGTCCTACATGTTAGTGGTTTCATCTCAACATTATAGTGTGCAGGCCCGTGATGTTAATCGATTATGTATTATTACAAGTTTTTATATGTGTGACATGGTCTTCCCACAGATACACACACACACACACACACACACACACACACACAAATCTAATCTTGGCTGTCTCCTGAGGAAGTGGGCGCTGCTCCACAAAACGTGTAGAGAGCTTTAGAATATATGAATTTAAGAGCTTCCATAACATTGTTAATATTGCACTATTTTCAATATATCAGTTTATTGTGATATGCCTTTTTATATTGACATATTTGAATGTCCATATCTGTCTGTTTTTATGATATATGAAATAAATGTACTTTTTTAATATCTTGTTACTTTGTTTGGCACCACTCCTTAGACCCGGTTCACACTGGGGCGGCACGACTTTGGGGACGATTCGGCAAGGCGATCTCAAGACGACTTCAGAAGTGACTTGCAAATGCAAGTCGCCCCGAGTCGCCTCCAATGTAGTACAGGAACCTTTTTCTAAGTCGGAGCGACTTGAGTCGCTCCTATTAGAACGGTTCCATTGAACAGAACGGAGTGCGACTTGTCAGGCGGCTGAGTCGCCTGATGAGTCGCCCCTGTGTGAACCGGCTCTTAAAGTCCCATGGCAACTAGTTTTCTTTTTTTGCTCTGTTAAGGATGCTGGCAGCTTCCGGTTCCTTAAATATCACATGCCGAGACCACTACTTATTTACCGCATTAATTTATTTATTTTTTCCTTTCATGAATTTACTTTAACTCCTGTTTTATGCGTTATTTACTGATCGTTTTTGCTTTATGCAGTAAATACTGCATTAAGCAGTAGTGAAATTATATTTTCATGATCACATGCGGTATTTGGGAAAACACCTAAATACCGCATGCGATTTGCTTTTGTGAATGGAGCCTAATATCTCTGCATGGAATTTATGATGTTTTCTTCAACTGATGAATTGGATTTCCCTTCTCTGCCTATGTTTACTGATTATGTGAGTTATGTAACCTCAGCCTGGACACGTGCCACTCTGTACCTCACCGCCTGCACATAGCTGACCTCTGCCCATTCACAGCTATGATTCTGCTCATGGTTTGGTGATTTGCTGCTGTTGACCCTGGCCTGTGACCTGATCGTGTCTGAGATTCGTACGCCCTGGGTGTAATGCCAGCTGTACTCTTGTGCATCTGATACTAACGCTCCTGTGTTCCGCCACCTGGGCTCTTGTGCCCTTCCATCATTCTTTCAGGCCCTGCCTTAGTTTCCAAGGGTATTTGGATTGGGGCTGTGCAAGAGGCTACCCTCATTATCTCAAGCTCCTCATACAGGTACAGTGAGGGGAAAAAGTATTTGACCCCCTGCTGATTTTGTACATTTGTCCACTGACAAAGAATTGATCAGGCTATGATTTTAATGGTAGGTTTATTTTAACAGTGAGAGACAGAAAAATCCAGAAAACCGCATTTAAAAAAAGTAAAAAATTGATTTGCATTTTAATGAGTGAAATAATTATTTGACCCCTTAGCAAAACATGAATTAGTAGTTGGTGGCAAAACCCTTGTTGGCAATCACAGAGGTCAGACGTTTCTTGTAGTTGGCCACCAGATTTGCACACATCTCAGAAGGGATTTTGTCCCATTCCTCTTTTAGATCCTCTCCAAGTCATTAACGTTTCGAGGCAGACATTTAGTAACTCGAGCCTCCAGCTCCCTCCACATATTTTCTATGGGATTAAGGTCTGGAGACTGGTTAGGCCACTCCAGGACCTTTAATGTGCTTCTTCTTGAGCAACTCTTTTGTTGCCTTGGGCTTGTGTTTTGGGTAATTGTAATGCTGGAATACCCATCCACGACCCATTTTCAAAGCCCTGGCTGAGGGAAGGAGGTTCTCACCCAAGATTTGATGGTACATGGCCCCGTCCATCATCCCTTTGATGCAGTGAAGTTGGCATGTCCCCTTAGCAGGAAAACACCCCAAATGCATAATGTTTCCAACTCCATATTTGACAGTAGGGACGGTGTCCTTGGGTTCATAGGCAGCATTCTTCCTCCTCCAAGCACGGCGAGTTGAGTTGATGCAAAAGAGCTCGATTTTGGTCTCATCTGACCACAACACTTTCACTGAGGTTCTCCTCTGAATCATTCAGATGTTCATTAGGAATCTTCAGATGGGTCTGTACATGGGCTTTCTTGAGCAGGGGAACCTTGCGGGTGCTGCAGGAATTCAGTCTTTCACGGCGTAGCGTGTTACCAATTGTTTTCTTGGTGACTATGGTCCTACCTATCTTGAGATCACTGACAAGATTCTCCTGTGTAGTTCTGGGCTCATTTCTCACTACTCTCATGATCACTGAAACTCCACGAGGTGAGATCTTTCATGGAGCCCCAGACCGAGGGAGATTGACAGTTATTTTGTGTTTTTTCCATTTGCAAATAATCGCACCAACTGTTATCTCCCTCTCACCAAGCTGCTTGGCGATGGTCTTGTAGCTCATTCCAGCCTTGTGTAGGTCTACAATCTTGTCCCTGACATCCTTGGACAGTTCTTTGGTCTTGGCCATGGTGGAGAGATTGGAATCTGATTGACTGGTTGCTTCTGTGGACAGGTGTCTTTTATACAGGTAACAATAACAAGCTGAGATTAGGAGCACTCCCTTTAAGAGAGTGCTCCTAATCTCAGCTTGTTACCTGTATAGAAGACACCTGGGAGACAGGAATCTTGCTGATTGATAGGGAATCATATCCTTTTTTCACTCATTAAAATGCAAATCAATTTAACTTTTTTTAAATGCGTTTTTTTTTGGATATTTTTGTTATTCTGTCTCTCGCTGGTAAACTAAACCTACCATTAAAATGATAGATTGATCATTTCTTTGTCAGTGGGCAAACGTACAAAATCAGCAGGGGATCAAATACTTTTTTTCCCTCACTGTACAAGACAATAGCAGTAGACTAGTGCCAAAATTGTTCATTACAACACTGCAGTTGTCAGTTTGTGGAAACCATCCTTGTAGTTTGATTTTGTGGGAAACCGAAAGAATGTATTTACATTACAAAAGTAGGTTTTGAAAATACCTTCATGAAAGGAAGGGTGGTCACACATTGTGCAAAACAGATATTTATAGAGTCCTGTCATTTCAGGAGTCAGTAAAACCTGACATACTAGTTCCTCAAGTCTGATCAGTGCAAGACAGGATATGGCGAGTTCCAGGAAGAGAAGTATCTACCCACTACCGCTCATTTTGCAGTGCTTGCAATTACTCCAAGTGATTGATTGTATGTATGTCATAAATAAACAAGTTTGTATAAAAAAACAACTGCCACCAATTCTGAAGATAAGTGATTGTTTAATAAAAGATAGAGATCATATGTAAACTTACCCTTAGGCTCGGTTCACATAGGTGCGATGCGGGAACACTGCAAATCCACTACACGTTCCTGCATCACACCTGACTCGCAAGGTAGTTCACACTGCCTTATGCCAACTGCTGGGAGTGTCAATAGAAAGTTAATGACACCCCCGGATCGGTTCCCATATCGCAGTGTGAACTGTCAATTCGGACATGAATGAGATTGCATAGGTGTGAATACCCATGCGATTCGATTCTGGTGCCGACCAAAAAAAGGGTCCTGCACAACTTTGGTCCGAATGCGATGCAATTTCAGCTGTATTATCTGTAAGGCTAAAATCGCATCGCACTAGGGTTGCCACCTGTTCGGGATTCACCTGGACAGTTCGGGTTTGGACTATGCGTTCGGGTTTCAGACTCTCTGAGACCCGGACATGTTATTTAGACTGGACTAAGTCTCCCTCATCACCCTTCTCTCTCCTGCCTCTAAGTAAGTATGCTAAGGTAAATCGGGGTTCTCAGAGCACTCATTACATCAGAGCTCCCCTTTACACCAAAGGCCACAGTGCTCCCCCTTACATCAGAGTCTTTGCCGTACACCAGAGCATCCCTTATGTTAGAGTCCCCAGAGTTCTCCCTTACATCAGAGTCTGCAGAGTCCCCCCTTTCAGTAAAAGGGGAACTCTGTGGACTCTGATGTAAAAGGGGAACTCTGTGGACTCTAATGTAAAAGGGGAACTCTGCAGGCTCTGATGTAAAAGAGGAACTCTGTGGACTCTGATGTAAAAGGGGAACTTTGTGGACTCTGATGTAAAAGGGGAACTCTGCAGGCTCTGATGTAAAAGAGGAACTCTGTGGACTCTGATGTAAAAGGGGAACTCTGTGGACTCTGATGTAAAAGGGGAACTCTGCAGGCTCTGATGTAAAAGAGGAACTCTGTGGACTCTGATGTAAAAGGGGAACTCTGTGGACTCTGATGTTGTCATGGATCTGCCACCTAAGGGTTAATAGTGCAGACTGATTTCAGTGATTGGCAACAGGCTGCCTTATTTAAACACCTCAGCAGCACTGTGTCTTCGCTGCCTGATCTGCAGTTCATACCTGTTCCAGTGTCTTCCTGTGATCTGATCTATTTTCTGTGTTTGTTTGACCCGGCTTGTTTGACTAAGATTGATCTCTGTTATCCTGATCCCGGCCTGCCTTGTAACCACGCTCAGCTCTACACTGCTTGATTTCCTGTTGCCGAACTTTGCCTGTATCCTGACCATTCTCTGTCTGTCGTCTATACCTACATCTGATCGTCTGTTACCAAACCCGGCTTGTCTGACTACGTATTCAGTGTCTCCCCAGCCAGTGCACCTACCAGCCTGTTTCCTGTTCCCTGCTGCACCAGCTGAACTGACAAGACCAAAGACGAACCAGGCACCCATACACCGCCAGGCTCTTGCGGCCACTGTTGCAACATCGGTGGCCCTTGAGCCAGGGTTGTACTAGAAGCCTTCCCACTGCACATCAGGCTCATCCGGCAGGTACGTAACAGATGTAAAAGGGGAACTCTGTGGACTCTGATGTAAAATGGGAACTCCGTGGACTCTGATGTAAAATGGGAACTCTGTGGACTCTGATGTAAAAGGGGAATTCTGTGGACTCTGATGTAAAGGGGGAACTATGTGGACTCTGATTTAAAAGGGGAACTCTGTGGACTCTGATGTAAAGGGGGAACTATGTGGACTCTGATGTAAAAGGGGAACTCTGTGGACTCTGATGTAAAGGGGGAACTCTGAGGACTCTGATGTAAAGGGGGAACTCTGTGAACCCTGATGTAAAGGGGACTCTTGTGATTAACTTCATATGATTGGAAATGTTATTTAATAGCAACATCTATGCATAGTATATGCATACTATGAAAAAAAAATTGTTGTGCAACGCTGAAGTGTTTGGGTTTGGCTTGAAGAAAAGGTGGCAACCCTACATCGCATAGACATCGCATGTGATTTGCAGTGCACAGCGCTCTGGTGTGAACTGAGCCTTAAAGAGACAATAAACTCTGCTTTAAAATAAATTATATTTCATTATACTGTATATTCCTAAGGTAATATTAAATTCCACTACATTTTTTTTTCGTTTATGGGCCCCCAGGAGCTGTTTGCAATAATGCGCTAGTATGTCTAGTATATATTAACACATTATGGCTGACTAACCTGACTAACCTGTCAAAAAGAACCCTCCAGGACTGCGCAGTCATCACTCCAGCAGGTCCTGGGTTCGTCCACCTTCCCCCCTGTCTTCCTTCCTGGTTCGCGCTCTCCAGCTGCTTGAATAGCCAGGCCGCGCTATGTCACTCCCGCGAGGGCGCTTGAGAGGCCGCTTTACCATGGCACAAAGCTGGTGCCAAAAAAGTGGTCCAGCTGCACACGCATGGCTCAGATTACTTTACCGCTGATAGGCCAGGAGAGGCATTTATGAAAGAAGAGACCACTAGGGTCTCTTCTCTTATCGAAATATTGCCAGCGTTTTAAAAAACAATTACTTTAATACTGCCTTAACTCAAAAGAGTATCTTCTGTTGCTCTCAGCTTCCTCCAAATTCCTCTTTTTTTTTTTTGCAGCTGTGATCTGATTCCTGATAGAGGGTGGCTACATCCGTTCTCCATGATCCCAATGTGTGTAGGAACATAGCCACCCTCTCTTGCTTGTTCCCGAGATGGGCTAGGAACTATGAACTATAGGATTTGTAGTATGTATAGAGCAGTGCACATGACCACAACCATTATGCATTTCTGTTTCCAGACAAAGGGAAGTGCGTGGGGAAAAGGAGAAGTTTTGGAACTTTCAGAGGATGTTACCAGGAGGCACAAAAAACTCAGTGAGAAACGATTTAATGACAAATAGCTTACAGGGCCTTTGGGTAGTGGATTTGCATGGATTAGCAAGGCCTTCCTGTTTTGAATTGTATTGTAAGTATACTGTTTCCCTCCATTTTGTAAAGCGCTGTGCAAACTGTTGGCACAATATAAATCCTGTATAATAATAATAATTATATTTGGAGAATGGAGCATAGTAGTGTCGATTTAAGAGTTGATATACACTAGATTACCAAAAGTATTAGGACGCCTGCCTTTACACGCACATGAACTTTAATGGCATCCATCCCAGTCTTAGTCTGTAGGGTTCAAAAGTGAGTTGGCCCACCCTTTGCAGCTTCAGCTCTTCTGGGAAGGCTGCCCACAAGGTTTAGGAGTGTGTCTATGAGAATGTTTGACCATTCTTCCAGAAGCACAGTTGTGAGGTCAGGCACTGATGTGGACGAGAAGGCCTGGCTTGCAGTCTTCGCTCTAATTCATCCTAAAGGTTTTCTATTGGGTTGAGGTCCAGACTCTGTGCAGGCCAGTCAAGTTTCTCCACCCCAAACTCACTCATTCAAGTCTTTATGGACCTTATTTGTGCACCGGTGAGCAGTCATGTTGGAACAGAAAGGGGCCATCCCCAATTGTTCCCACAAAATTGGGAGCATAAAATTGTCCAAAATGTCTTGGCATGCTGATGCTTTAACTAAGGAGCCAAGCATAACCCCTGAAAAACACCCCCACACCATAATCTCCCCTCCACCAAATGATTTGGACCAGTGCACAAAGCAAGGTCCATAAAGAGACTTGGATGAGCAAGTTTGGGGTGGAAGAACATGTGTGTGTAAAGGCAGGCATCCCAATACTTTTGGTAATATAGTGTATGTGTATATACACATACACTATATTGTGTATGTGTATATACACATACACTATATGTATGTGTATATATAATTATTATTATTATACAGGATTTATATAGTGCCAACAGTTTGCGCAGCGCTTTACAACATCAGGGCAGACGGTACAGTTACAATACAATCCAATACAGGAGGGATCAGAGGGCCCTGCTCGTATACTTTAAGTTCCTTTTGAAAGAACCCTTTATAAAAGCATACCCAAGCCAGCTTTCTTTTTAGATAGGATAAGGAAGAATCCCCCTATCAGGTCTTTTTTTTTTTGTTATCTCGTTATGAAGACTCATATCGTGGGCTGCAACAAATATTCGGTCGTGAATCTGAGCAAAAACATGAAAATGTCTATAAGTGCCTTTAGGCCATGAACGCCTATCAGTGTCAGTGTGTTGTCATAATTTGTGCATTGATATATTTGTTCTACATACAATATGTGCACTAGCATGTTGGGTGCCATTTCATAGCTCCCAACTGTCCCTGATTTGGAGCAATGTCCCTCTGTCACTCATTCCTCCTCATTTGTCCCTTATTTTGATCTGATCTATATATTTGTATATAAAATGCACTTTTTTTCTATCAAAAAGTGTTTTCCAGCGCTAATCCTTCATCTGATTTCTAAATTGCTGCATTTGTAAATTCCAAAAGCCAATATAAATGAATAATAGTGGTAAAAAAAGCCCTTGTGGATTTAACGAATCCTTGTTTTTTTGTTGTACAATTCACCTTTATGGGCGTGGCAAGGGGTGTGTCCTATGCCTGCATACTTTTGCTGATAGGTGTCCCTCATTCCCATCTCAAAAAGTTGGGAGGTATGACATTTATTTTCAGTGGCACTTCAATGCACCAGGGCAACACACTTTCGGTGTGTGCTATGTGTTAGAAAAAAAATTGGTATTTGGTTTGTTTTGGAGGGTTCAAATGAATGGACTTCCTTAACACAACACAATTTAATGAATAACATACCGCCTAGGTGTAAACAGGCCCTTAAAGGAACACGAAGGTTCCAGTTTAAAAAAATCAAAATAACAAACATGTTATACTTACCTCCACTGTGCAGCTCGTTTTGCACACATCCTGGTCTTCTGGGGTCCCTCGGCGGCTGTTTCAGCTCCTCCCCGCAAGGACTCCACACCATAATGTGAGTGAGCTCGCATGGTGTGGAGTTACTGCGGGCACGCTCCCGTGATACAGCGGCGGCCATAGCCGCCGACTGTATCACTCGGCCCCGCCCCCCGGCGCGCCGCGTCATTGGATGTGATTGATAGCAGCGCCAGCCAATGGCTGTGCTGCTTTCAATCCATCCACTGTAGCCAATCAACGGCCAGGCTCAGGAACTCGGAGGATGACAGGAGTGAGCGCGGGACTTTCGAGGGGTCAGGTAAGTAAAACGGGGGCTTGGGGGGGGGGGCGGTATTGTCAAATGTTTTTTCACCTTAATGCATAGGATGCGTTAAGGTGAAAAAACATGTACCTTTACAACCCCTTTAAGCCATCTAGTTAGGTTAAGTATAACTAAATTCATGAAGTTGTATAGATTCCCCCATAATATTAAAGCGGGATTCCACCCGCGATTTTTTTTTTTTAAAGTCAGCAGCTACAAATACTGTAGCTGCTGACTTTTATTAAGGACACTTACCTGTCCTAGGCGCCCGCGATGATGCCCCCCCCCCCGATGCCGATCCCTCGATCATTACAGGTCCCGCACCGCCATCCTCACTAAGGGAAACAGGCAGTGAAGCCTTGTGGCTTCACTCCCCGTTTCCTACTGCGCATGCGCAAGTTTTGCGCCGATTTGTGAATGGGCGGCTGCTCTCTGGGATTACACACAGTTCCCAGAAGGCAGCATGCCCCATTCACCAGAAGACAAAGTGAGGAGGATGCGGAAGAAGACCCACCGCGGATAAGGAAGAGGCAGATTAGGGACTTCTGCATAGCAACCGCTATTTCAGGTGAGTAAAATGTATTTATTTATTTTTTCAATTTTTTTGCAGCATTTTTGTGTAATTTTTTTTTTCAGGGTGGAACTCCACTTTAAATACTTTCTAGTGTACCTTTATGTATATCATGGCTACTTCTTGCACCACATGCCAGAAGTAAGCTGTGCTGCAATGTCTCTCAGCAGGGCTAACTTATCACCAGCAGCTGAGAAAACCAAACAGCTCTGTTTATTT
Source organism: Rana muscosa (assembly GCA_029206835.1). NCBI lineage: Eukaryota > Metazoa > Chordata > Amphibia > Anura > Ranidae > Rana > Rana muscosa. Next base: position 485,732,109 of record CM055122.1, read on the forward strand.
TCTCTTATATTTGTGCTGCTTAGCTCCTCATTCACAGTCGCAAGTTATATTTTTCTAGAGGACTGGAATCTGTGCAACAGCTATGAAACTCAAATTACATTGTGTGGACTGTGGAATTTCCAGTTGCCCATAAGAAAACTCTCTACAGGGCCTATGCAAAGTTTTAGCGTAGTGCCCCAGGTGGATGTTATGATTTCTACAAAGTTTTCAGGAAAGACCATGGTGGCATGTTTTGCTTACTTTATTTTAGTATGTTAATTTAATTAATGTAATTATTTGTAAATGAAACGCGTGTCACCAAATAATTTTGTTGGTTGGTAATTCATGTGGGAAACGTAATTTATCTGTGTGAAAATGTAAATCATTGCAAGTACAGGATGATGGTGCTACATTTGTGGTTAGACTTTTGAGGATCATAGTTTCTTGAGAACCATTTGGAATCACCATATTGTGTGGGTATAGAACTATGTGTGGCACCCTGGAGCCCAAGTAGCTTTATGAATCTACAAATGTCTGGTCATGGCACATCACCCTGTAAGCAAAGTGATCTGAAAAGGATGTTGAACTGGAGTGGTGGTGCGTCCATTAGGGGCGCTACCCCCTCTCTCCAACCACCCTGTGTGTGTACTATGGATAGATTCATGCATTGCATGAATCTATCCACGGCCACTGTAACCATCCCCATTCAGGCGTCCGGCCCCTTTTCGGGCGCCTGAATTACAGTGGCGGGGGGTGTTTTTGAAGCACCCGATTAGAGCCATAGGCTCTATAAGGCGTGAAAAAAGGTGCACTGCGAGCGCAATCCATTGCGTTTGCAGTGCACCCAGGTGTGTTAGCAAAGCAAATGAATATTTGCTTTGCTAACACAGAACTGCCTCTCAACCAATCAGGAGGCCTGGGTGTAAAACCGGGCACCTGATTGGCTGAAAGTAGAGGCGATCTCATTGGCCCACCTAGAAAAACAGGAAGAAGACAGAGCATCCATCGCCGCACTACACATCCCACAGCTCGCTACCTGACCTGCTGCCTGACCCACCATCACGATGGGGTAAGTGCCGGGCAGACAGTGGGCGGGTGGGCACAGTGGCTGCATATTATGGTCACAAAGGCTGCAATTGATGGAGCACAGTTGGCTGCATTTGCGGGGCACAGTGGCTGCATATGATGGGCACAGTTGGCTGCATATGATGGGCACAGTTGGCTGAATCTGATGGGCACAGTTGGCTGAATCTGATGGGCACAGTTGGCTGCATATTATGGGCACAGTTGGCTGCATATTATTGGCACAGTTGGCTGCATATGATGGGCACAGATGGCTAATTTTGCTGGGCACAGAGTCTGCATATGATGGGCACAGTTGGCTGCATATGATGGGCACAGTTGGCTGCATATGATGGGCACAGTTGGCTTCATATGATGGGCACAGTTGGCTGCATATGATGGGCACAGTGGCTGCAATTGATGTTTTTGTTTCAGTATTTTTCAGAATCTTTTAGTTCGTTTGCGCCCCCCCCCCCCCAAAAAAAAATGTTGAGCACCAGCCGCCACTGAACTGGACCAATTCAAAAGCTTCACACTCATTTCATACAATCCTAGGGAGTTCCCATGAGAATAGGAGTTGTTAGGCCTTGTACACACGGTTCGGTTGTCATACGATGGAGCGTCTCATTTTTGTCCAAAAGCGCGTGTGCAGGATTTTGTCTAGCATACTAATGTAGCAATACCCCAAGTTAAGAGGGCTGCAGGTATAGTTTTGGGCTTGTAACACACTGCTGTCAACCCCCAGGAACTGTCTCTAACCTTCCTTGGCACAGCTAGCGCAAATGGAAGTGTGAAACCCGTTCTGTTATAGGAATCACCACTCCTCAATAAAGCATACACAATCAGTTAATATCAAATTACCTGAGCTGACTGCTTCAGCTGGGAAAGACAGTACACTACACAACGTGTTTGCTTAACCACAAATACTTTTACTGAGTAGAAGATATAAGGTTAGACAATAGTACAGTTATCTATGCAGAGCCCTGAAATAACAAAAGTCAAGTAAATAACAAGTACTATATTCTAACAGTCTTATGTACACGGAATGTCTCTTAGTAAACTACACTCGCGAGCTTCCCCCTCGTGGCCAATATGGCGCCCAAACAATGTCTCCCTGCTGAACAGTCAAGCCCGACTAATTCACACACAGTTAATTTGTTGAGAAGGTTCTTCGCTAGCAATGGTGGTGCACTTTGTAGGTTATTTGTAATCCAAAGGTATTAAATTGTTAGTTACTCAGCATGCAATAAGACAACTTAACTCCGGCTGCACAACACACTGTTCCTCTGGGGTGCAATGTAACACTCCGGTAACGGTGAGACCTGACCAAAGGATACTGGGCCTAATAGGTAGTCAATGAATACTGAGCAAGTGCTCTCTCACCCAACCGGACCAGTCCGTACAACCGACTTCAGTAATTGGTGCTCCAGCACACAGTCTCACGATACCCGTAGTCTCCGATCCTCTCGACCATCCGAGGGAGATTGATGGATGAGACGACTCTGGGTTCTCCCGTGACGATCGGCAAGCTCTCTGGACCCCCACACCCAGGCTCTCCGTCCTAGTCCAAAGCAACAGGCCCCAACGTAGGCTCCACTTGCTAGGAGGGCGGTGTCCAAAAAGACCCGCGTGTTGCTCCTCCCTGCTTAAATAGTCCTTCCCCAGCAGACCTTGCGCCGGGCAATGCACTGTGGGTGTCCCGCTGCATACTGGGTATAGTAGTCTTTGTACTCATTAAAGTGACACCCCGCTACACTAACTATCCACATATTGTCGTTCGGCAAACACGAACGTAGTGACATACTATGAGATTATAAAGAGGAAGTTCATTTCTCGAGCGCCACCCTTTGGGCCCCTTCTGCTAATTTCGTGTTAGTAGAAGTTTGGTGAGTTGATTCACGATTTTCAGATCGTTCCTGATCTTCAAATGACATTTTGGGAGTAGGCACTGTAGTTACTTTAAAAACAACACAATGAAAAATTAACAAGGGACACCAGCAAAGTTGTATCTTTGATCTTAAAATCTCAGGGATAATGGTGTTGTGGTAACTTCCCCAAAAAATCTAAATACAAACCATAATATTAATATTATTTCTATCGCTACAAAACAAATGCCTTTTAAGATACGTTTGGCATAACTACATCAGTATCACCAGCAAAGCAGCTTTATTATTATCCCATTAAAGAAGATGAGAATGTGCGCTGCATTTCGACATTTCATCAATTGCCGCGTCAAATTATATCTGAAGCCAAAGCTACATAGATTCACTCTCTCCATATGCCATGATGACAGTAAGTGATAGGAAATGCAAAATGTTACATTTGTCACTGATGCAGTAACAGGAGGAAAATCTTTCAATGGGGACACCTGTTATGGTTACTGGAGCTCTTCCAGAAAGGAAAGATGTAACACAGGAAAAGTATATAATATGTTGCTTCTTTAGTTGCCAGTGTACTTTTCTTTCAGAAACCTGAGCCACAGTGCTGAATAGGAAAAGGGTCCAGAAAAGGCATAGTAAAAAAAGGCATCTAGTTGTGACCCCCCCATGCCGCCACTAGCACCGTTAAGGTGATCAGAGAGCTATGCAGCCACCCAGATCACTTTTCATTAAAATTGAGGAGCTGACTGGAACAAAACAGATACAAGCTCATAGCTGCCATGAGTATTTCTAAATGCTTCAGACTCTTGATGTACTCTGTACATGCAGAGAGCTGAAGTTGCTTAATATTGGCTTTCTATCTATACAAAATGGCAATACACTGTATCGCTAAAAAGATGTGGTTAAATAATTTTAACAATTTTTTTTTTTTGCTGCCATAACTTTCTCAAACGCGGTTCTGTATGCTTATTTGTTGAGATCAAAAGCATTACCAAAATACAATCAAAGGAAGTCAGAGAGGACATACAGCTCAGATTCTTTGTTGGCCTTTTTACAATAGGGTGCTTCTACTCTAATCAAGACAGTGTAAAGCCCGCCATAGATGGTTCGAATTTCAGTCGATTCAGCAGGGAATGTCCTAGGTTCAATCCATCTATGGGCAGGCTGATTGTACCCAAGTCGATCCACCGATCAACTTGGGCTCAACCAGCATGTCGGATTTCTAGCCTAACCATGGGCTGCCTGAGGGCAGCAGCCGTCAGGCTCTGAAACCGTTTTGGGGAGAAGGAACCCAACTCTCCAGTGCTTCAGACTATTTATCACCCTTCCAACCCCCTTCTGGACACTCAACTCCTGGACTGGCTGGAGCATTATTTATGGTTATTTTCATCTCCCTCCCTGAGCTCTGGAAGCTTCTTCCAGAGGCAGCCTGTGAAACCCTGCACACAAGGTTGGAGTTGATTCAGAAAACAAATAGGAAACAGGGTGGGTGGGGGAGGTAGGTGGCCGTTGTTCCAAATACAGAGGGGTTGCATATTTTATTGAGGAAAATAGAATTCCCTGCTAAAGAAAGTTCCATCCTGGAGAATCCATAATGTAGATAAACAGTGATACCCCCATTGAATGTAGTCTAATGAAGCGTTGCTCCATAATAGTGATGAGCCGAACACCCCCGGGTTCGGTTCGCACCAGAACCCGCGAACGGACCGAAAGTTCGTACGAACATTAGAACCCTATTAAATACAATGGATGCGAACGTTCGAATTCTAAAGTGCTAATTATAACAACTATTATGCATGTTATTGTCCTAAAAAGGGTTTGGGAACCCGGGTTGTGCACCAGGGGACATGTATCAATGCAAAAAGAAGTTTTAAAAACAGTCGTTTTTCGGGAGCAGTCATTTTAATGATGCATAAAGTGAAAAAAAAAAAGTCAAATATTCCTTTAAATATCGTACCTGGGGGGTGTCTAAAGTATGCCTGTGAAGTGCCACGTGTTTCCCGTGTTTAGAACTGTCCCTGCACAAAATGACACTTCTAAAGGAAAAAAAAGCCATTTAAAACTGCTTGCGGCTTTAATGTAATGTCTGGTCCCGGTAATATGGATGAAAATCTTTAAGAAAAATGGCATAGCTACCCCATGACCCCCCCCCCCTACCCCAGCCCATTACCAGCCCCTTTGGGTCTTGTATGGATATTAAGGGGAACCCCGCACATAAAATAAAAAAGGCCCTATATACTCTGAACAGCCGTATACAGGCGGTGCATACAAGACAGGGACTGTAGGTTTGTTCTTATGTAGAATCTGTTTGTAATTTTGAACAGGTACATTGTTGAAGTGTAGCTCCAGCCCAAAAATCTATTTTTAAACTTTTTGGAAAACATAGGTAAGGGTTATCACCCCTGTAACATTTGTTTTGCTGTCTGTGCCCCTGTTCAGAACATTTCACCTCACTTTCCGTCCCAATGACAACTGTTTTTGAAATGTGGTGTTTTTCTTGAAACAAGGATTGCTGATAAAGCATCAGTACAGAGGAGACACCTTTCTCCCATATTTATTCTTACAGGAGAGAATTTTCCTTCCTAGTGGTAGATTTCCTCTCACTTCCTGTTGTCTTCTTGCGTTTGCAAGTAGGAGTCGTTTGTAAGTTGGATGTTTGAAAGTAGGGACCTGCCGTATATACTCTGCAGAAATAGGCCCCTTAGTTGTTGGTGTTGGCACAACACTGTAAGCACTCACAGTTACTCTTGGTTGGTGCTGGAACGCCCTGCTGTCAACTATTATATCAGGAATTTTAATTACATATAATTGTTGAACAGTGGTAGTAAAAATTGGGCCTTTGATGGTGGTGCTGCTGCCACAACACTGTAAGCCCTGACAGTTACTCTTGGTGGGTGCAGCAATGGGCCCTGCTGTGAATTTTTAGATCAAGAATTGTAATTACATGCCCCTTTTGAACAGGGGCTGAAAAATTGGGCCTTTCGTGGTGGTGGTGGTGGTGGTGGCATTGCCACAACACTGTAAGCCCTCAGAATTACTCTTGGTGGGTGCAGCAAGGTTCAACTCCTTTTGCAGCTCAGCCAGGCGAGCACTGGCATTATAAGATCTGCGGAAATGCACACAGACTTTCCTGGCCTGCCTCAGGACATCCTGTAAGCCCGGGTACCTGCCCAAGAACCGCTGCACCACCAGGTTAAGGACGTGAGCCACACAGGGCACATGGGTCAGTTGTCCCTGTCGGAGGGCGGAGAGGAGGTTGGTGCCATTGTCGCAAACCACCATTCCTGGCTTAAGCTGGCGTGGCGTCAACCACCTCTCGGCCTGGCCCTGCAGAGCAGACAGGACCTCTGCCCCAGTGTGGCTTCTGTCCCCCAAACACACCAGCGCAAGCACGGCATGGCATCTTTTTGCCTGCGTACTTGCGTAGCCCCTTGAACGCCTACGGAGCACCGCTGGTTCCGAGGACAAACCACAGGAAGAGGCCATGGAGGAAGAAGAAGAGGAGGGGGTGGAGGAGAGAGGTGTGTCACAACCAGTAGTAGCATTTTGGAGGCGTGGCGGTGGAACAACCTCCAACACTACTGCACCTTGTCCTGCATCCTTCCCAGCTGCCAAAAGAGTGACCCAATGGGCCGTGAAAGAAAGGTAACGTCCCTGTCCATGCCTGCTGGACCATGAGTCAGCGGTAATATGCACCTTACCGCTGACCGCCCTGTCCAGCGAGGCCAAGACATTGCCTTCCACATGCCGGTAGAGAGCCGGAATAGCCTTCCGTGAGAAAAAGTGGCGTTTGGGAACCTGCCACTGAGGAACCGCACATTGCACAAACTCACGGAAGGGGGCCGAGTCTACCAACTGAAAAGGCAGCAGTTGAAGCGCTAGCAATTTAGCCAAGCTAGCATTCAACCGCTGGGCATGTGGATGGCTGGGAGTGAACTTCTTTCGACGGTCCAGCAGCTGGGGCAGGGAAATTTGCCTGCTAGAATCGGACGTCGGTGTACTGCTAGCAGAGTGGCCGCAAGTACTTGGCTGTGACACACCTAATTCTACACCTTCATTCCTCTCAGTGCATGTTTCAGAGAGGACTGAAGTTATAGTGGGGTTGGAGATCCCAGCTGATGCGGTGCAAGGAGAGGTCCGCTTTGTTCTTTGGTGTGGGTCTTTGAGGTAGGCTTGCCAACGAGCTGCATGGCAGGTCAACATATGTCTGGTCAGGCATGTGGTACCCAAGCGGCTGATGTTTTGGCCACGCGATATACGCTTGAGACATATGTTGCAAACAGCAGCTGTGCGATCTGATGCACTAGCCTCAAAAAAGGCCCACACCAAAGAACTTTTTGAATGACGGGCAGAGGCAGCGCCCTGCACAGGCGGAGCTCTGCGGTGTGATTCCGTCGGTGTACTGCCCTTACGCTGGCCACCAAAGGGCATCCTGCCTCGTTGGAGATGTGCCTCCTCCTCATCCTCCTCCTCCTCCTCTCTCCTATTAGGCACCCACGTGGAGTCAGTGACCTCATCATCCCCTCCCTCCTCATCACTGGAGCCAATCTGGCAGTATGCTGCAGCTGCTGGAACATGACTGCCAGATTGGTGTCCTTCTTGAGCATCCCCTCTGTCTGCTCTCACGCTACTGCCTTCCTGTAGCTGGGTTTCATCATCAGACCCTTCGAAACGCTGGGCATCCTCCTGGAGCATGTACCCAACACTGTGCTCAAACAGTTCGGGGGACTCCTCAGGAGGAGGACATGGTGGGTCTAGGGAAGGAGTGACTGATGATGAGTCTGACATTGATACCAGGGAAGAGGATGCTTTGGCAGCTGCTTTTCCAGTACCCTGAGCCTGGGTGAGAGAGGATGAGGAGGAGGAGGAGGGCTTGGTCATCCACTCTACCAAGTCTTCGGCATGATGTGGCTCAACATGTCCAGCTGCCGAAAAGAAGGACAAGCGTTTCCCATGGCCATGTGCTGATGACAATGCACCGCGTCCACGACCAGCACTGTTGCCCCCAGACACAGAGCCTGCTTGCCCTCTTTTATTGCCTCCTGACTGTCTGCCTCTCCTTGTTTGCCTTCCAGACATTCTAATAGATGGCCTGCAGGGAGATGGGAAAAAAGCAATAAGGGCTACCTTCAGGTGTCCTTCTCTGTCCCTTTACTTAAGGATTTCTAAATATGGTTGAGGATGATTGCTTTTGCACAGAATAGCACAACGACAATTTCCCTGACTGTCCAAAAAAACATGGATTTCAAAGATGGTTGATGAGGAATGCTTTAGCACACTATAGCACAAGGAGAATTCCCTCACTGTCCTTTCCTGTCCCTAGAAACAAGGATTCGCACAGTAAAAGACACTGACACTCTCCCTACCTATAGTTTTCTGTCCCTAGAAAAATTTTTTTTTTAAAGCACACTATAGCACAAGGAGAATTTCCCTCACTTTCCTTCTTTGTCCCTAGAAACAAGGATTATCACAGTGAAAGAAACTGACACTCTTCCTTCCTATAGTTTTCTGTCCCTAGAAATTTTTTTTTTTTAAAGCACACTATAGCACAAGGAGAATTCCCTCACTGTCCTTCCCTGTCCCTAGAAACAAGGATTCGCACAGTAAAAGACACTGACACTCTCCCTACCTATAGTTTTCTGTCCCTAGAAAAAATGTTTTTTTAAAGCACACTATAGCACAAGGAGAATTTCCCTCACTTTCCTTCTTTGTCCCTAGAAACAAGGATTATCACAGTGAAAGAAACTGACACTCTTCCTACCTATAGTTTTCTGTCCCTAGAAAAAATGTTTTTTTAAAGCACACTATAGCACAAGGAGAATTCCCTCACTGTCCTTCCCTGTCCCTAGAAACAAGGATTCGCACAGTAAAACACACTGACACTCTCCCTACCTATAGTTTTCTGTCCCTAGAAAAAATGTTTTTTTAAAGCACACTATAGCACAAGGAGAATTTCCCTCACTTTCCTTCCCTGTCCCTAGAAACAAGGATGATCACAGTGAAAGAAACTGACACTCTTCCTACCTATAGTTTTCTGTCCCTAGAAAAAATGTTTTTTTAAAGCACACTATAGCACAAGGAGAATTTCCCTCACTTTCCTTCTTTGTCCCTAGAAACAAGGATTATCACAGTGAAAGAAACTGACACTCTTCCTTCCTATAGTTTTCCGTCCCTAGAAAAAATGTTTTTTTAAAGAACACTATAGCACAAGGAGAATTCCCTCACTGTCCTTCCCTGTCCCTAGAAACAAGGATTCGCACAGTAAAAGACACTGACACTCTCCCTACCTATAGTTTTCTGTCCCTAGAAAAAATGTTTTTTTAAAGCACACTATAGCACAAGGAGAATTTCCCTCACTTTCCTTCTTTGTCCCTAGAAACAAGGATTATCACAGTGAAAGAAACTGACACTCTTCCTACCTATAGTTTTCTGTCCCTAGAAAAAATGTTTTTTTAAAGCACACTATAGCACAAGGAGAATTCCCTCACTGTCCTTCCCTGTCCCTAGAAACAAGGATTCGCACAGTAAAACACACTGACACTCTCCCTACCTATAGTTTTCTGTCCCTAGAAAAAATGTTTTTTTAAAGCACACTATAGCACAAGGAGAATTCCCTCACTGTCCTTCCCTGTCCCTAGAAACAAGGATTCGCACAGTAAAACACACTGACACTCTTCCTACCTATAGTTTTCTGTCCCTAGAAAAAATGTTTTTTTAAAGCACACTATAGCACAAGGAGAATTTCCCTCACTTTCCTTCTTTGTCCCTAGAAACAAGGATTATCACAGTGAAAGAAACTGACACTCTTCCTTCCTATAGTTTTCTGTCCCTAGAAAAAATGTTTTTTTAAAGCACACTATAGCACAAGGAGAATTCCCTCACTGTCCTTCCCTGTCCCAAGAAACAAGGATTCGCACAGTAAAACACACTGACACTCTCCCTACCTATCCTTCTCTTTCCCTAAACTAAAGGAATCCAGGTTAAGCAAGAAAAAAATAAATGTCACTGTCCCTACCTATGCTTCTCTTTCCCTGCTCCGGAACACACTACACTAGGCCGCCGTGCTGGCGGCCTTTTATAGTGTGGGGCGTGTACTAAACACCCTCAGCAATAATTGGCCACAGGCATCCTGCCTGTGGCCAATCATTGCTCTCCTCGCTGCCGGCGCTGTGATTGGCCAAGCATGCGGGGTCACAGTGCATGCTTGGCCAATCACAGCGCCTGGATGACACTGCGATGGCGTAGTGCATTGTGGGCCGTTCGCGTCACTCGAATTTGGCGCGAACGGCCCAAATCGTTCGATCTTCGTCGAACGATCGAACAGCCGATGTTCGAGTCGAACGTATGTTCGACTCGAACACGAAGCTCATCCCTACTCCATAACAATGAAGTTACTTGGAGCTTGTGGTACAAAGTTAAAATTACAAAAGTTTGGGTACCCATAAGCTGCTGGATTTACACTTGTATGTTTTTCCCTTTTTGGTGCACTTTCTATTGAAATCAATATGTGTTGTTGCACACTTTTAATGCGTGATGCAAGGCACTTTGCATTGAATGTCAACATGCATGGTAATATGCACGGACATGCGATGATGTGCATAATGATGTATTTATGTGCGTTATGACATGCATTGATGCACATCCTAATGCATGCTTTAAAAATTTATCAGCCCAAGATAATTATCATGCATATCAGCCAATTTTGTCCACACAATCAGCAGAGATAAAGCTGGTTCTGAATTTGTCAGTAAACTTAAGCCCCGTACACACGGTCAGACTTTTGCCCAACAAACTTCGTTTTGAGCAAGTTGGACCAACAATCCGACCGTGTGTACGCTCCATCGGACAAACTTTTTTTGCTTTTTACTTGTTTTCATCGGACAAAAGTTGGGTCTGCAAAACGGACAAACTTTTGCCCAACAAAAGTCCGATGGAGCAAAGTCCGACCGTGTGTACAGAAAACCATAGGACTTTTGTCCGATGGACAAAACAAATAATGTTAAAATCAACCAACAATAGCAGAAGTTGACCAAAGGGTGGCGGTAAAGAGCAGAAAAACCACGTGATGTTGCAAAAAGTTTTGGGAAAGTTTGCAGAAAAGTCCTGTGGTGTGTATGCTATGGGTGTTCCCGACCAACTCCGTTCAGTCAAAAAACCACTGAAAAGTCCGATGGAAGTCCGAACGTGTGTACGAGGCTTAACACTGCATGTTTACCCAATGATTCATTGAAAAACAGTTGTTTGGCTGTCGTATTGTACCTGTATGTCCAACCTTCATCACAAGCTTACAGTTGGCATTAGGGCTGGCTTTAGAAATAACTAACTGCAACTTTTGGGACCAGATCACAGCTGCTGATGCTGAATGATTCTTTTATTTCTGCTGCTGTATGCCAATTTATTGTTAACAGTGCCATCTAGTGGTTTCTTTTAAAATATAATGGGATTGATTTACTAAAGGAAAATCCACTTTGCACTACAAGTGCACTTGGAAGCAGTGGCGTCTCCAGCTTTCATATTTAGGGGGGGGGGGGGCACATGGGGGGACAGGGACAAAAGTAGGGGGGCCAACTATAAAATGCAATTATATATATATATCCTGGGGCCCTTTACTACGATCCCACAACGGGCCCTTTCACATGTTCTGCAGTGAGCTCCCTTCCTACTATGCTGGGGCCCCCCAGGGTGGCAGAAAACAAAAGATATATGTCACCAGCACACCAAGAAAATATAAGGGTCCAAAGCAGTGGGAGAACTATCAGGGTTGCAAAGGTTGTCTTGCCACTGGGCCCTGTCCCTGCTATTGACAGCACTGGTCTGGCATCTGTCTCCTTGGCAGCTGTGGCAGTCTATTAGGACCTAGTGCTGGTGACATTATGGGTGCATGCAGGGGAAGGCTGGCACTATTGGTTATAGAGAGCCGAGCCCCCAGCTGGTCACCTAGCAGAAGTAATGCTGTATAACCTTCTCTGTTGACATGCTGATCGGGATGTGATCCATGTGATGCTCCCAGTCAGATCTAATAAACACAGTATTTATTAGCATCAAGAGTACAACCACATATATATAAACTGTATGTTTAGTGGGCCATGTCCCGTGGCCATGTGGGCTCTATGCCTGTAAAGTGTGGGCTTTGATCAATAAAATCCCTGATATTTAACACTAGGATTTGACTAGGAGCATCACCTGGATTGCATCACGATCAGCATGTCAGAGAAGGCTCCACTGCTGCTAAGCAACCTGCAGGGAGCTCAACTGTCTACAACCAATAGAGATGGTCTCGGGTGTGTTTGAAATCCCACATGCCGATCTCGCCAGGAAGCCGACACTCCACAGTGCTAATCACAGCCAGTGAGACATTTCCTGATCTGTGGAGCTGCGGACCGGGAAATCTCACTGCCTGTGATTAGCGCTGTGCAGTGTGGGCTTCCTGGCAGGCTCTGGCATGTGGAATTTTGAACATGCCCAGCCCATCTCTAACAACAAATTGTGCTGGCCCTCCTGTACATCAGCCCTATAAAGTAACTAGCACTGGGTTCCAATGTGCTGCCGCCGATGGAGACAGAGACCAGCGCTGTGAATAGCCGGGACAGGACAGCAACTCTGGTTGTTGAGTAATATATTTATTCCCGCGCTACCATGTGGAATAATATAGTAAGAAAGTGGAGCTGCTGCAGGCACCGAAAAGGGTCAAACCAACCCGTTAATGTGAGATTGAGCAGAGGGGGGGTTTGGTGCTTGCGGTAAAAGGACAACCGCATATATGTGTATACATATCACAGGGGTGGCTGCTCCTCCCTTTTGATCCTGGACCAGATGTGGGTCTAGGGCTTTAGTCTTTGTCAATCAGTGGCAGCAAGGATTTAAAAAAGAAATGGGGTCCCAAATAGTGTAGTATGTTTAAAGCCAACAGCGGTATTTATTATATCAACAGTTAAGGGTACTCACATAATACATATAAACACAACACTTATCTCCTACGAGCAGCGAGCTTGTCTGCTTACATCTAGCTGTGTGCCTATTCGTCCCACTGAGTGACAAAGACTAAAGCCCAAGACCCACAACTGGTCCAGGATCAAAAGGGAAGAGCAGCCACCCCTGTGATACATATACCCATATATGCGGTTGTCCTTTTACCGCAAGGTAAGAAGCCACTCTCACTGGTGTGTCCTTTGCACGAAGAGGAGACTGTTACACCTCTCCAGCACTTTTGCACATGGAATCTGTTTGCACACTGAAGAAAGAATATCAGATTGCTATGCTCACAATTTGATTGCGATTTTGCACATAGTTTTTGGACTTTGCACTATTTATTACAGATTGGACATTTTTATATTTTGCTTTGCACAGTTGCACCTAGTGTTTGTTTTGCACTTTGCACAGGATTACATATTGGACTTTGCACATTTATTTTGCACAGCCCCTATGGATATTTATGTATATTCCAGATTCTGAGATTCATATGCACGCTGCACTTTGTTATTATTGTTTTTTGGATTTATGTTTATGCGTTTAGCATTCATGCGTTTAGCAATCTGTTTATATCAGTTATCTAATTTTACTATTTGATTCTATCACTAGTAACAGCGCAACTCTGGTTGTTCCAGCACTGGTCCACACTGGGAACATTCCCCCATCCACCTATAATGTGTAGATGGGGGAATTGGATCATTTCTTTTTTTTTTCATTCAACCTAATAGTTGAATGAAAAAAAGTGATCAATGTATGGGCTGCCTAAGAGCTAAGACCAGCCATAGACAGTTTAAATGTCGGATGGTTCAGCAGGAACTGGCTGAGATTTGAACCATTAATGAGAAGATTCTCTTATGATTATCACTAGTGATTGCTATAGCCACTAGTTATAATCACTGTTTGTCGGGAGAATACAATTGCTGGGCAGGAGGCATATTCCCCTGTCACCACTGTCTGTGTTGATGGGGGAATTATGCAAGTTTCTTTCCTGCAATCTGTGGATGCAGGAAAAAAATTTGCACCGTCTATTACCTGCCTAACTGAAAGTGAAAGTAAATTGTGAATGTCTTGAAAGAACAGGAGAGGGGGAGGGAGACAGATGGGGGAGAGAAGGGATGGAGATAATGCAGTTCAGTGATTACAGTGCACTGCAGTCTGCAGTGCACACACTTAACCACGGTCCAGGCTAGAATCTCAGGCATCATTCACACACAGCCAGGAATGCTGCTGATTTTCATATTTCCCACCCACACATCCCCTCTCTTCAGATACAGCACGCTGGGATAGTGTGGGCGGGACTGGAAGGAGGAGGAGGAGCTGTATTCCACCCTGCTTGTATGTGGGGAGAGTGAGGGGGGGGGGTGGCTGGACTCGCTGGGTTGTGAAAGAGTGTCATAGACTGACACTCGGCTCAGCTTGCAGTCACCACTCTCGGAATTTACAGGCTGGTTCTCCTGTCCTAAGGACGGGAGAAATCAGTCTGTTTTTTCAGTAACTGAGATGAAGGCTTGGGCCCCCCCCCCACAGTACTCGTGGAGTCATTCCTGCAACTCGCTCTTCTCCGTGCCAATGAGGATGCAGGGGAAGGAGCAGATCGGGCGGCTGTGGTTGTGTGAGCGCTCGCATTATGCAGTGTCAGCGAGCAGAGGGAGGCAGGAGGAATTCCCTGCAGGAGCTGACTGGAGACGCTCTCCCTCTCAGGAGAGACTGTGTTACTCCAGCGGCGGCCTGAGCAATAAAAAAAAAAAATTGTTTGTTTTTTTACCAAAAATATGTAGAAGAATATATATTGGCCTAAACTGATGAATACATTTGTTTTTGTTTTTTTAAATTTGGGGGATGTTTATTACAGCAAAAAGTAAAAAATATAGTTTGTTATTTCAAAATTTACGCTTTTTTTTTTTGTTTATAGCGCAAAAAAATAAAACTGCAGAGGTGATCAAATACCACCAAAATAAAGCTCTATTTGTGGGAAAAAAAAGGACGCAAATTTAGTTTGGGTAAAGCATTGCATGACCGCGCAATTGTCAGTTAAAATGATGCAGTGCCAAATTGTAAAAAGTGCTCTGGTCAGGAAGGGGGTTAAAGTGAACCTGTACTGAAGCAATATGTAGACTGATATTGTTTGATTTTTGATTTAGTCTGGATTCTTACTATTGCATGGTGGTAAAAAATATTATGTGCATTGATTCATTCTGAATATCGACCCAGTTACACCAGGGGTAGGCAACCTTGGCCATCCAGCTGTGGTGAAACTACAAGTCCCATGAGACATTGCAAGACCCTGACAATCACAAGCATGACTCCTAGAGAAAGAGACATGATGGGATTTGTAGTTTCACCACAGCTTGAGGGCAGAGATTGCCTACCCCTGCAATATACCTAGGTTGCAGCGCATCATAACACATGCTTTCATGCTACTGTGTGCTGTTTTGCTAAAAAATGGTATATGTGTGTTATGCTGCACATTCAAATCCATAGGCTACTTTACCAAAACACACTTATTATTTTTTTTTTTTCAAATATGAATTTTATTAGTTTTTTCTTTTTTTCGGAAATAAACAGGGTTAACATAATATTACATAGTTTACCAATAAGTACCGGTAGTTGTTAATTCTTTCAAACAATTGACTTAGACACATAACATTAATTAGGCCCCTTTCACACTAGGGCGGGCAGGTGCGGTGGCGGTATAGCAGCGCGATTTTCAGCGCTGCTATACCGTCGTTATTACCGCGGTATGCGGTCGCTAGGGGGGTTAATTTAACCCCCGCTAGCAGCCGGAAAAGGGTTAATACCGCCCGCAAACCGCGGCTATTGCCGCGGTTTGCGGGCGGTATTACCGCGCTGTCCCATTGATTTCAATGGGAGACCGCGGTAAAGGAGCGGTGAACACACCGCTCCTTTACCGCTGTAAAGAAGCGGCTAGCAGGACTTTTGGAGCGGTCCTGCTAGCGCACCGCTTCAGTGTGAAAGCCTTCGGGCTTTCACATTGAAGGCACAGGGCAGGATTTTTTCATGCGGTATAACAGCGCTATTATTAGCGCTAAACCGCATGAAAAACGCCCCAGTGTGAAAGGGGCCTTAGTTTACAGGTATAACATACATTAAATTTGAGACAGAGATAACCTCTTATCACACTATCTCAGTAACCTTTATCTCTCCTTCTTCATACCTTATATAATGTAACTCCCCTCTTTATTCCCTATATCTTAGATACAAAATAACAAAATCAAATCAAAACAAAACAAACAAATAGACAAAAACAGCGGTGTCCCCTATAGACATATGCTACTATTGAACCACGTCTCTGTCACTTCCCACAGCTCACATTCCTATAGCTATTTCATGTCCCTAGAAGGGATATCCCTTCCTCTGATTGGATAAACAAATTCCATGGTGTCCAAATCTCTCTATATACTTCTTGTCTATCAGATGCTGTCAAAATCAAATCTTCCATTCTTCTAATATCTTCTACCTTCCTCAGCCACATGGCTGTGGTCGGGGGCATCTTTTGTTTCCATAATAGAGGAATGCAAGATTTAGCTGCATTTAGTAAATGGCACAAGATAGACTTTTTATAATTTTTAATTGGTATGGTGGTGGCATGTTGTAAGAATAATGCCGGATCATTCGGGATCTGGGAATCACTAAATCTCTGAGATATAGTACGGACCTTTGTCCAGAAAGCTGTTAGTATAGGGCACACCCAGAATATGTGTAACATTGTTCCTCTGTCTTTGCCACACCTCCAACAATATTCTGATGTGTCAGGAAACATTGCATGTAGTCGACTGGGCGTCAGATACCACCTTGCTAATATTTTATAATTAGTCTCTTGAATCTTAGTACAAATTGAAGATTTATAAAAGAGACCAATCATAGCTTGAACTTGATTTGAATTAAATGTACGATGTAAATCTTTACCCCATTTTACTATACATGTTAACTCTGGCTGTTCTCGTGGGGAGTTAAGAAACACATATGTCTTAGAAATATGAAATATTGGTTCTGTTCCAGAGCAAAGCTCTTCAAATTTAGTAAATTGCCTAGTATATATATGCGGATTTGGTATAGTCTGTAGAAAATGATACAATTGAGCTGCATTCCAGAATGTAAGTCTATATAGACCCCTAGGGTTTGTTAATTCCTCTATAGTAGGCCATTTATTCCCTCTCACGAATTGTGATACATTCATTTGCCCTGTCTCTCGTAACGTCACAATTGTGTCTTTGAGAGACCTGGAAGGAATTTAGGATTCCCAATAATCGGAGTCAACGGAGATGTTTTAGTCGTTTGGCTCGCCTGTAGAGTAGCTTGTGAACATTGTTTCAAGGTGTTCCCTATTAAAGGGTGTAATTCCAAATCTGATGGTACATATTCCCAATCCCAACACCATAATGCCCTCTCTAATGGTATCGGAGATTGATGATGTTCTAATTGCACCCAATGCTTCGAGTCGTAATGACGTTGCCAGTCTATTACTCTGCTAAGGTGTACTGCCTGATAATATCGTCGAATATCTGGCAATGCTAAACCCCCGTATTGCTTTGGTAGTGTTAATAAGGTGCGAGATAAACGTGGTTTCTTATAGGCCCTGTGAGGGGGTTAGCTCGGCAGCGGGTGTGTGTGACCCCCGGGATGGGCTCCCCACACAAAAACAGGCCCAGCAAACGGAGGTTGTGGTTTTCAAAATCAAAAAGGTGCGGTTTATTTTCTATTTACAGTGACAAAACACAGCAAAGCAAAAGAAACATAAACAAAATAAATCCTGGTCAACTTGACCTCTGACTAAACATACAGGTTTCCTAACTAACAACTGGGATCAGCCTAGTGCTGTCCTAGTCCCTAAGTCCCTGGTTTTAAATGTCCAAGCAAATAGCCACACAGGCTTTGTCTCACCGCACAGGGGTTCACTCTCCCTAGACAGTCCACACAGGTCTGGTTCCAGGCATGAGCTAACATCTAATGAAGCTGGGAGTTCTTATAGAGGCCTAAATGAGCTGACAAGCTTCAGCTGGTCTCATCAACTCCCTGTCTGCACGACGCCCCACACTCTCCCTAGAGGTATGAGTCATCCATGAGCCCATTTGCCTCAGCTGGGCTTATACAACTCTTCACCTAGTTGTATAAGTCGGCGTAAAGCCTGAATCTGAGCGAAATATATCTACCCCCCTGGATGCAACCAGGTGACTTTACCTTCCTGCTGTCACATACCCCCCCCCTCTTGTTTTAACCTCGGGGTTGGAACACCAGCAATCAGGCATTCATGTACTCGAGACAAAGCATCCACATTCCCCATTTGAACGCCAGGGCGATGCTTTACTGTGAAGTTGAATTCCTGGAGGGCCAGGAACCACCTATTCACTCTTCTATTTGTTTCCTTGTTTTGAGCCATCCACTTTAACGGAGCGTGATCCGTAACCATGTCAAAGTGCCTACCTAGCAGGTAGTACCGAAGGGAATCTAGAGCCCACTTCACCGCTAAACACTCCTTTTCAATGGTGGCGTAATTTACCTCATGGGACTTCAACTTCCTGCTGAGGTAAATGACTGGGTGCTCTTCCCCGTTCCAGACCTGTGACAATACTGCTCCTAACCCCACATCTGACGCATCACTTTGTACGACAAAGTCTTTAGAGAAGTCGGGTGAGTACAACACTGGCTGGCTACATAAGGCTTGTTTCAAGAATTGGAATGCTGCCTCAGCCTCGGGGGTCCATTTAATCATGACCGACCCTTTCCCCTTCGTCAGGTTGGTTAGGGGCACAGCCTTAGAAGCAAAGTGGGGAATGAATCGCCGATAATACCCAGCGATTCCCAGAAAGGCTCGTACCTGCTTCTTGCTGTTGGGACGTGGCCAACTCTGGATGGCCTCGGCTTTGTTGAGTTGGGGTTTTATTACTCCCCTCCCAATGGTGTACCCAAGATATTTGGCCTCCTCCTGCCCAATGGTACACTTCTTGGGGTTAGCCGTAAACCCCGCTTCCCGAACAGAGTCCAGGACTGCTTGCACTTTTGGCAGATGTGAGGCCCAATCTGTGCTATGGACAATTACGTCATCCAGGTAAGCCGCAGCATACTTCCGATGGGGCCTCAGCATCTGGTCCATTTTCCGCTGGAATGTGGCCGGCGCATTCTGTAACCCGAACGGCATTCTTTTATATTGGAACGCCCCGTCTGGGGTTACAAATGCGGTTTTCTCTTTGGCCGACTTGGCCAGGGGGATTTGCCAATACCCTTTTGTGAGGTCAAGAGTCGTCATGTATCGGGCTGTTCCCAGCCGGTCGATCAACTCATCTATACGTGGCATGGGGTAGGTGTCAAATTTTGTAACTTTGTTCAACTGACGAAAATCGTTACAAAATCGCCAGCTCCCATCCGGTTTAGGCACCAACACAATGGGACTAGACCAATCACTTTGGGACTCCTCTATCACCCCTAAGTTCAGCATTTTCTGTACTTCCTCCCGTATTGCCTCCCGTCGGGCCTCTGGGATCCGATAGGGTTTTAACTTCACCCTTTCACCGGGCGGGGTAATGATGTCATGCTCTACCCCAGATGTTTGTCCCGGCAGCTCAGAGAATACCTCCTTGTTGCGAAGCACAAACTCCTTAACCTCCTGTTGTTGGGGTTGTGACAAGGTGGCTGCTATTCCAACCTCAGGAATCACGCAACCAGTTTGAGCTGGTGACCAAGTGTCTGCGACTAGGGACTCTCTATCCCTCCAGGCTTTCAACAGATTAACGTGATAGATCTGTTCGGGCTTTCGCCTTCCTGGTTGTCTGACCTTGTAATTCACTTCGCTCACTTTTTCCATTATCTCGTAGGGGCCTTGCCATTTGGCAAGGAATTTACTTTCAACCGTAGGGACAAGTACCAGTATCCTATCCCCCGGGGAAAAGGTACGGGTCTTGGCTCCACGGTTGTACACTCTCTGCTGTGCTAACTGCGCTTGGGCCAAACGTTCCTTCACGATGGGCATTACCTGTGCAATTCGGTCTTGCATCAGGGCGACATGCTCAATCACACTCCTGTGGGGAGAACTCTCACTTTCCCAAGTTTCCTTGGCAATATCCAACAGCCCTCTTGGGTGTCTCCCATACAGTAACTCAAAGGGGGAGAATCCCGTAGAGGATTGGGGCACCTCCCTAATAGCAAACATCAGATAAGGAAGTAGACAGTCCCAATCCTTTCCATCTCTATCCACCACTTTCTTCAACATTTGTTTTAGGGTTTTGTTGAATCTTTCAACCAGCCCATCGGTTTGGGGGTGATACACAGATGTACGTAATTGCGTCACTTTGAACAATTTACACAGCTCCTTCATAACCCGGGACATAAAGGGTGTACCTTGGTCCGTAAGCAGTTCTTTACAAATACCCACCCGGCTAAACACAAGAGATAGCTCTTTGGCTATGGTTTTGGCCGAGGTATTTCGGAGAGGGATCGCTTCTGGATAACGGGTGGCATAGTCCATTATAACTAATATGTACTGGTGCCCCCTAGCGGACTTGATTATAGGACCTACCAAATCCATGGCGATCCTCTCAAACGGGACCTCAATGATGGGTAGAGGGACCAGCGGGCTACGAAAATGTGGCATCGGGGCCGACCTCTGACACACAGGGCAGGAGGAACAATAATTTTCTATGTCCTTCATCACCCCCGGCCAATAGAATCTCTGTAATACCCTCTCTCGGGTTTTCTCTGTCCCCAGATGACCTCCAAGAATGTGCCCATGGGCCAACTCCAACACCAACTTCCTGTAAGGTTTGGGCACCACAAGCTGCTCAACGGTTTCTTCTGCCCTTTTTGCCACCCGATACAGTAGGTCCTTCTCTACGCTGAAGTATGGGTAAGTGCAGGTATTATCTGGGTTCACTAACTCGCCATCTATTTTCACTACGTTTTCCCGTGCCTTTATTAGGGCGGGGTCTTTCAACTGTTCTGTGGCAAAGTTTTCCCTGTGAACCTCAAGATCAGAAAACTCCACAGACGGTAGGTTTTCGTCTGAGGAGGTGGGCTCCTCTCCAGTTTCTTGAGTCTCCCCTGCCAATACTGATAAGGGAAATTCCGGAGCGTCCTCACCACTCTCAGGGGAGTTCTGGCTATCACATTCCTGGTACATAGGGGCACCAGTGGGGGGGCTCAGGATCATCCCACAGTTCCCAGAACTTCGGAAAATCCCTTCCCACAATGGCGTCATGCGGTAACTGAGATACTAAGCCCACTGGATGAGAGAGGGTACCTTTGGGGGTCTCGAAACACACTGTAGTCACTGGATACTCTCGGGTGTCCCCATGCACACAAATAACAGCTACCTTGCTATTCCCAGAGACCTCTGTTTTAACTAACTCAGCCTTTATCAGGGTCACAAGGCTACCTGAATCCAGCAATACCACAACATTTCTACCATTAACACACATTTTGCATAAATGTTTCTCAGTTCCTCGAATGGCAGTGCATGCGACTGTCGCACACAGCGACTGACGTCTGCCCGTCAGAAAGTCACACTGCATGGGTTCCTCCACAACCGGGCAATTGGCTGCAATATGTCCCGCTTGCCGGCAGCGGTAGCAAACGATCCTTCTTGCCGCCTCTTGAGCCGCTGATTTCCCAGGCTGTTCTCGCCAAACTTGGGGTAGAGCTCCCACCCTCTCACTCTCTCCACCCTCACCCCTTGGAATCCTCTTATCCGCCCCTGGGGATGGTCTGGTCTTAGGGTGGAAAGTCCGAGTGTCTCTGGAAGAGGCCGTCAGGTTCTCTGTAGCCAAGTATTTCTCCACACGATCCACAAGACCATCGGCCGTCTCTGGGTCTCCATGGCTTACCCACTTTTGGATGGCAGTAGGAAGAGCTCTCAAAAACCGATCCATTACAACACGTTCCACAATCTTTGGTGCGGACAAAGTCTCTGGCTGTAGCCACTTTCTGCTCAGGTGAATGAGATCATACATTTGAGACCTGGGGGGTTTTCCAAGCTGGAAAGTCCAGTTATGCACACGCTGAGCCCGGACAGCCTGGGTGACACCCAGCCTTGCCAATATTTCAGCTTTTAGCATCACATAGTCTTTTGCTTGGTTAGGCTCTAGGTCATAGTAAGCTTTCTGCGATTCACCAGTTAACAGAGGAGCCACCAGTCCAGCCCACTGCTCCTCAGGCCACTTTTCTCCTTCAGCGGTCCTTTCAAATGTGGTCAAAAATACCTCTGGATCATCCTCTCCAGTCATTTTTGTCAATAAACGACTCACCCCAAAGGACGCGGTATTAGTGGGACGGCTTTCCTCACTGGTCTGCGGACGTTGCTGCATTACTGCTTCCATCTGTTGTTGTCGTCTCTGCTCTTGCTTCTGCAACAGGTCTATGAAGCGGGCCTCAGATTGCTGCTGGGCTTGTTGCTGAGCCTCCAGACTCTGTTGCAAAGTTGCGTTTGTCTGCTGCTGGGCTGCAAGGCTCTGTTGATGAGCTTGCTGCTGGGCTGCGAAGTTCTGTTGTTGAGCTGCAAGGCTCTTTTGCAAACCTGCATTTGTCTGCTGTTGATTGGCATTTGCTAGAGCCAGCTGCTTCAGTATCTCCTCCATGCTGGCTTAAAAAAAACTGCCACTGGTTCTCCACCAACTGTGAGGGGGTTAGCTCGGCAGCGGGTGTGTGTGACCCCCGGGATGGGCTCCCCACACAAAAACAGGCCCAGCAAACGGAGGTTGTGGTTTTCAAAATCAAAAAGGTGCGGTTTATTTTCTATTTACAGTGACAAAACACAGCAAAGCAAAAGAAACATAAACAAAATAAATCCTGGTCAACTTGACCTCTGACTAAACATACAGGTTTCCTAACTAACAACTGGGATCAGCCTAGTGCTGTCCTAGTCCCTAAGTCCCTGGTTTTAAATGTCCAAGCAAATAGCCACACAGGCTTTGTCTCACCGCACAGGGGTTCACTCTCCCTAGACAGTCCACACAGGTCTGGTTCCAGGCATGAGCTAACATCTAATGAAGCTGGGAGTTCTTATAGAGGCCTAAATGAGCTGACAAGCTTCAGCTGGTCTCATCAACTCCCTGTCTGCACGACGCCCCACACTCTCCCTAGAGGTATGAGTCATCCATGAGCCCATTTGCCTCAGCTAGGCTTATACAACTCTCCACCTAGTTGTATAAGTCGGCGTAAAGCCTGAATCTGGGCGAAATATATCTACCCCCCTGGATGCAACCAGGTGACTTTACCTTCCTGCTGTCACAGCCCATACAAATCGTGTAAACATTGCTTGTACTTGTTTAAAATAAGATAGCGGTATCCGTATCGGTATGGCTTGAAATAGGTATAGGAATTTGAGCAATATACACATTTTTATTAGATTACATCTACTGAACCACGAATGAAAATTTATATGCCATTTTTCCAAGAATAACCTAGATTTTGTAAGCAAGGGAGGGAAATTTAGTTTATAGGTACGAATTATACTTGTTGCACTATTCGTACCTAGATAATTTAATGCCGATGTGGTCCACTTAAAGTGGAAGCCACATCGCAATTGTTCCAGGATTCTTATGGGTAGCCCAACCCCCATTGCCTCTGATTTCAGGAAGTTTATTTTTAAATTAGATAGAGCTCCATATAACTCGAATTGTTTAAGGAGGTTTGGTAATGAAACTATTGGGTTTGTTAAGGAGAATAAACGGTCATCGGCATAAGCCGAGAGCACACTTATTATTAATATTATTATTATTATTATTATTATAATATTAATGAGTTAATTCACGCACAGATGTAATTGGGCCAGCTTGGAATATGAATGCAGATCAAAAGTTCTGACTTCACTCTGACTTTAGTAGTCCAGGTAGGGCCGGCAAAGGGGGAAACACAGCAATTGCTGCTTAGCGTTTACTTTTTCTTTTTTTTTCTTTATAAAGGAGGGCTAATGCTTAGAAAATGGTTCAGTACAGCAGGACGCTACTACTTATTACTGACCCATATAAATCATTAAAGAAATGTAAATCAGTGAAAATAGCTTATAGGGTAACAAGGATGTGTCTGTGTTCCAAAGTGGTTAAAACTTTAAGGTGTGTTCATCATAAAAAGGAGGTATTGAGCAAATACACTATGTTGTACAGGGCATTAGATACTGTGTAACCAGAGATGCTAAGAATCGCTTCAAGTAAATTGCTACTGTACAGCATCAATACATACAATACTATAATAATAATAATTATAATAATATAATAATAATAATATAATAATAATAATAATAATAATACATAGTGCAAATTACACCCAGTATACAGACCAAAAGTGTAACATTATCTATACATATAGAACAAGAACAGATACTGTGAATTATGCCTAGTGTACAAAAGAAGAAAAGAGATCCTGTGCAATATCACTACATATAGATTAATAAAGATACTGATAATTACACTAAGAATAGGATAGGTCGTTCGGTAGGCAAAAGCAAAGTGACGCAGTTCAAAGTCCATACATATACAATAAATGCTACACCATAACTGTGTAATTGCTGCAATGTCGAGATCTGTATAAAATGGTATCTATATACAAAATACATTTAGTAGTTTACGTAATTGTACTCTGAAGTATATACTGTATAAAGACTACCGGTAATCTAACAAACTTGAGTGTTTTGATGTTAAAAAAACTGAACAGCTCCTCAGTTTAATATGTTAAAGGCATTGTAAAAATTCCTATCTGAAATTTGTGTTTTTTTGTCTGCATAAGATGTGCATTGATCATGTAGTTTCATAGTTTTTTTTGCCCTGTATGCACAGTCAATAGTAATATAAATCGTCACATTCCAGTGCCCAGAAGTTTCTCTTTGTGTCCAAACATTAGGCATGCAGCATGGCACTAGACGGGTTAATGCATGACCTCTGTTTGCAGCCTAAGAACTGACACTTCCTGCGATGAAACTAACTATCCCACAATCCATGTGTTAGGGGGAAAGTAGGTGGATAACACGTTCTCTGTATGTTCCCTATTAAAGGAGGAGTCCAGCCTGAGCTTTTTCAGTTGGGCTTCTCCTCTGGGTCACAGGAGTGCAATTAGTTTTGCACTCCTGTGACCCGTTTTCAGCGGAGAGCGGTCTGAAGTCTGTTCTCCGCTGACGTCACTGCCATCAGTCGGGGCAGCGCGTCATCACGACTTCCCAAGTCGGGATCCACCAGCTGCCCTGATTAATGGCAGTCTCAGCGAGCTGCTGAGACAGCCTCTCCCCGCCCCTCCACTGCTCAGCTCTCCAATGAGCGTGGAGAAGCAGAGAGGAAAGAGGCTGACTGACAGTCAGCCTCTTTCCTCTCGGGGATCTGTGAGAATCGAGCCAGCGGCAATGTTCGGTTCTCAGTGCACAGACAGCGGGGGACAGCTGGAGCATCGGTCCGATGCTCCATCCACCGAGGTAAATATAAATTGCCCAAAAACGGGAAACCCATCCTTCTCCTTTAACTTGCTGTGCGCCAAGTGTGTCCTTCACATAGGAGGCCTTCCCCGGGGTGGGTTCTTTGTGCTACGCCAGGCAATCAACAGGATGATTCGTCCTAACACAGGGGTAACACCTTGCCCGTAGTGGTGCTCACCAATGCCCAAGACCAGGCGAGGGCCACAGTCATGTGAAATTCAAACTTTAAGAAAGTCTCCCAACTCAGAGATGAGCCACTTTTGTGTAGTGTTGTGTGCGGAATTCCTCCAGAAGATGTTGTCTCTTATTCTACACAGTTGAACAGTTGTATGTGTTGCATTAGGAGAGGCATGCAGAGCCTATGCCTGCCCAATCCACCAGTCAGTGTACCTCTGTTACCGCATGCCCAGTAACAGAATGGGGTGACCAGGTATTAGACCTCTGTTACGCTAGTCCACTATCAGTGACCAGCGGAGACAGACAGCTAAGGAGGGAGACACTGGACCCCCTCACTACCAGAGAACCTGTCACCTATTTAAGTACCACTCCAGCGACTGGTTGCTGTTCTTCTTTCCAGTTACTCATAGCAACATCCTTGCAAGTTAACCTTTTGTTGTAGTGATGATTCACAGACCCCAGTGTGCTAATTCAGACCCTGGTTTCTTAGAGAGATATGCCAGGACCCCACATGCACCCCTCCAGTAATGTCAGACCAGGCTTTGAGCAGAGTAAAATAACTTTACTGAACACTTGGCAGAACATGCACAACATGCGACAACATCCTTTCCCTAATTAAACTTAAACAGGAACTGCAGTCTGCTCACATAATTTGTAGAAAAAACATTTTTGCCATTCTGAAGCTTCCCTCCAACCACTTTGCATATTATTTTATATATACTGTGATTCTGTACTTGCCAAATATGCTGCAGAAATCTCCCTACACTGGCTGCAACCATTTTAACTGTGGGCAGCTGAAGCTGCTGCCTGTTCACTTCCTGGATTTACACAGACGCACAGAGGCACACCTCCAGCTCTTCAGCCCTGCAGCTCTCATTGGCCCTCTTATGACTTACCACCCTCCCTTCCAGGCAAACTCTCATGAAAGTGAGAGAGAAAAAGCTGTGCATGATGTCATACACCTAGACTTTTTACCAGACAAGAAACAGGAAGTGGGCTGTAATATTTACTGGCAGAAGAAAAATGTTTTACTACCCAAAGTTAAAACAACAAGGGCAGAAGATTTAATAAAACATTAAAACATGTTTTAATGTTTTACACATTTAAAAGTGTACAATGCCTCCAAAGCTACCATATTGATTTAAAAGTAGGTACCTGAAGCCTCCAAGTTTGGGGCAGGTAGACTAGCCACAAAAAAAGGCGGACAATTTAAAAAAATATATATATTTTTTACTTTCTGCTATAAAACACATCCAATACATTTTTAAAAAAATATATAATTTCTTCATCAATTTAGGCCAATTTGTATTCTGCTACATATTTTTGGTAAAAAAAAAAATCCCAATAAGTGTATATTGATTTGTTTGCGCAAAAGTTATCGCATCTACAAACTATGGGATAGATTTTGAGACTTTTTATTTTTTTATTGTTTTTACTAGTAGTGGCGGCGATCAGCGATTTTTAGCAGGACTGCGACATTGCAGCAGGTAAATCTGACACTAAGTGACACTTTTTGGGGACCAGTGACACCAATACAGTGATCAGTGCTAAAAAAAAATGCACTGACACTGTATAAATGACACTGGCAGGGAAGGGGTTAACATCAGGGGCAATCAAAGGGTTATCTGTGTTCCCTGGGTGTATTTACTTACTGTGTCGGGGATGGACTGACTTCAGGAATAGACACATCTCTCCCTCGCTGACAGACTGACGATCTGCCTTGTTTACATAGGCAGACCGTCATTCTGTCTCTCCAGAGAATGATTGCGTGTGCCCGGCAGCCATAGCGCCCGCTGGACCCGCTGATTTTCTCCTGCTATGTCCAATCACAGCGGGAGTGTGGCTCCGATGGCGTGCACGCGTGCCCGAGAGCCGATGAAAGAAATCACCTACAGGTACGTGATTTTGCGCTGCCCTGCTGCAGTATATGTACGTGGGGCGGTCAGACTGTCCTTAAGACCTGCCTACACATGTTGTGGCGCAGTGTTGCCAACCTACCAGATTGAAATTTACTGGCACAACACCCAAAATTTACTGGCACCGCCAAGTTTTTACTGCCATTTCACAAAAGTTACAAAATTAAATTTTTAGGTGTAAATTTCAGTATTTAGGCTACAAACAAGTACGCAAGGCAAATAGCAATGTGATTTAAGGCAGATATTAAGGTAAAAAAAACATAATTTTTGTTATTTTCGACATAATTAGGGCAAATTATTTAGTCCAATTACCTGTCACCATCGCCCCTTGCCTCCAATCGCCCCCTACCACTAACACCCCTGCCACCATCCTCCTCTGCCACCATAGCCCCCTGCCTCCAACACCCCTGCCACCATCCTCCTCTGACACCATCCTCCTCTGCCACCATCGCCCCCTGCCTCCAACACCCCTGCTACCAACACCCTCTCTCTGCCACCATCACCCTCTCTCTGCCACCATCCCCCACTGCCTCCATTTTCCTCTCTCTGCCACCACCCCCCCCCTGCCACCAGAGTCTGCCAGCCTATGACCATGAGAGCACACTGAGACTCACAGTCCTCCAGACATGTTAGGTTGCTATAGCCTGAGAGATATCCCTGTGCCCACCACAAAGCCAATGTGTACGTGACACCATCACCTGCCAGTCCTGACCCCTTCAGTCTTCCACTTTACAGAGGACATTTCACAAGCTCTGCCCACACCACAATGTCGTCAGCCCATTGGTTCGTAACACTGGCTATCTTCTCTCTGAATTATGCTATTGGATAAGCTGGAGACCACTAGCAAAGTAGATAGTAGTACCTGTGTGGTTTGCCTGAAACAGCAAAATTGTCACAAGGTGGGCGGGACGGGGCGGCTGAACTTTCGCTGATTGGCTGAGTAAGGACCGCAGCCTGGATAATGTACACTTGCAGGCTGGCAGCTGTTCTGTGTGATTGACATGTAAGCTGGCGAGCACAAGCTGAGATGCTTCTGGACAAAATGTAGGAAGAGTACGAACTGGACGTATCTACAGTTTCCATGGAGATTCTCTTCTGTGCTCATAGAGCACGGTGCGAGAGGGGGAGGTCATCAACATGACCCGTCACGTCACTCCTCTCCACCTTGCGCACTCTCCCCATGGAACCGCCGAGAACGAGTGGCGACTTCCGTTTAAAAATGGGGCCAGGCGGCGACATTATGTTACTGCGCATGCGCCGCCCAGCCGAGCCTGTACGATCTTTCCCGAGTCCCGCAGCCATCTTTCTTACTGGCACCGGCTGCCCGTAACGGACATTCACGGACACCCCGAAAATGGGTGAAATTACCGGACTGTCCGTAAATTAACGGACGGTTGGTAACACTGAGATGTGTAGGCAATGTCTAAACGTCTAAATGATTTGCATCCCCTCCTGTCCTATTACCTCTGTGAATCCATGCAACTTTCTGTGGCCCATTCTACCCCCAACTCCTGTCCTATCCTGCACTCATACGCTCTGCTTCATCCTGTCCCCCCATCCAACTCTGTTCCATCCTGCCCTACATCAGCTCTGTGTGCCCCATATTTTTACCCTTCCTCCACTATTTGTTCACTATGATGCTTCTACTTCCATCTCTCTGTGTACTATCCTGCTTCCACACCAACTCCCTATGCCCCATCCTGCCCCTTTCACTATAACTCTCTCTACCCTATCATTCTGTCTAACTCTTAAGCCCCATACACACTATCAGTTTTTCTGCAGGTTTCTGTCTTCAGGTTTACCAAAAACATCTAATATGAGGTAAAACCTTTAAGAGTTTCAATTCGTATGCAATCAGGCAGGCCCTTGCACTACATGGTTTTGGTAAACCTGAAGACAAAAACCTGAAGGAAAACTGATAGTGTGTATGAGGCTTAAGTTCATATGCTGCATACTCTTCCACTCTCTGTGGCTCATTCTACTTTCTTTACCCCTTCCTTCTCCCCCTACAACTCCATGTGCCCCACCCTACCTCCCACACAAACGCCCTGTGACCCATTCTGCCCCCAATAAAGTATTCACCCCTGTAATCCCAATGCTTCAATTCTCTATGCCCCATTCAACCTCATTCTCCAATCTTATGTAACCCATGCTACCCCCACCTCCAACTCTTTAAGCACCATTCTGCCTCTTCCTCTATCTCCCACACCAACTCTCTATGCCTCATCTTTCTCCTACTCCAACTCTCAGTTTCTCTCCCATTCCTTCCCCTCCTCCAACTGTCTGTGCCCCATCATGTCCCCTCCTCCTACTTTATGTTTCTCATGCTGCTCCCTCCTCCAACTCTCCTGTCCCATACTGCCCCCACTTTAACTCTGTGTCCCATACTGTTGAACCCTCCTACAACTCTCTGTGCCCTATCCTGTCCCCCTCCAATTTTTTTTCTTTTCCTAACCACACCCTACAACTCTCTGTGCCCCATCCTGACAGCATATCATCCCTCCCTCCTCCCAACTCTCTCAGCACCCCCTTCCTGCACACTACATCAACTTTATGCAGACTTTCTTTTCTTTACTCTTCCAGTCTCTCCTCTCTCTGCCAGTTTAGCCCCTCAGCTTAGTACTCATGACTTGAAAAAATTGAAATAAATTGGCAGGTAGATTACTGGCAGTGCATTTAGAGTAGAAGACTGTCCTCACCCCCTGGAGCATAAGCATTTAGACAGTGGGGACCTCAGAGGAATCTGGGAGATATGAACTGGCTTCTGTGAGGCTGGCAGAGAGTACTTGAAATCAGCGGACACCCAAGAATTATGTGTGGATTGGCAACGCTGTAATTATTTCTATATAAACACACACCACACATAATATTAGAAGAAATGTGTATATACAAAATTGCTGAACAAAGCAACCATTGGGATTCTATTGTAAATAATCAATATTTCTTTGTTAGTTAAGCACGTTTCCTTGGGATGTGTCCAGTTGTTAAAATTTACAAAGAAAGCTATGACATTTGGCAGGTTGATGAGTAACTAGGAAGGCCACTAAACAGTTTTATGTCAGACTACTTGTGGAACTTTAGTCATAGGAGGGTGCGACTGTGTACACTAAGATTACAACTGAAAAGACAGATTCAGTCTTGGGATTTATTAGCAATGTCTAGTTATCAGTGGAGAATAACTTTATTTTTCTAATTTTTTTTTATGGCCAAATTTTAGTTAAGATACTCCTTAGATATATAGGAATCACACACCCATCTGAGAAACAGGAAATTATTTTTTTCATAGTGTCAGACAACGCAGAAGTAATCCTTCTTCATCTAGAGGGGTTTTTGTCTTGATTTTGCCAATTTATGATTGATTCCCAGTAATTTATCATTTTCAAATCCACTGCTGGAATGTTTTGGAAACCTAAAGCTACGACTTAAAGAGGGCAGAAAGTATGTACAGTGTTCTCTGCACGGTTGCTCTGTTAATCATTGGAGATGGTCTCTTTTTACACACATATGGCCAGGTAAGTCATCATTTACTCTTATTTTTCAAGGAGTGAGTTAAAAAGCAGAAATGAAGATACATCATTATCCTACGTATTACATTAAAATGTTGAATGGACAGAAATATTTGGCAACAGAAATACGTCTTGACTGAGAAACAAAGTATTTTTGATAAAGAACATATAGTAGTACTGTATAATGTGCTTTTTGTCTCACGGACAGACTTTTAAGGTGCCTCAATAGTCAAAAGTTGTTTTCTTGATAATTTTGTCAAGTCTAATGCCTCATACACACCATCGGTTTTCCCGTCGAGAAAACTAACATGTTTTCTTTTGGCCGGGAAAACCGGCCGTGTGTATGCTTCATAGTAGTTTTCCCAACAGGAAAAGCCGGTATATGGTATATACAAGGCATTATTGTTGTCTGTGTCCCCGCTGGGCAAGTTAAAATGAATTTGGTCTTCGTAAATTTGATGCTGTTGAAGCCGCACATTGGAAACTGGCTAAAATTGTTAAGGAGTGAAGATCAACCAGAGTATACATGTATCTGTTAGGTTCCAAGTTAGTCTATGTGATCTTAATTTAGAAATGTATAATATACAGTCATAAAAACAAGAAGGGCAAAAAGAAGGAAAGGATTGAATAAAAAAAGATAAAGGAACAGAAATCTTGAAACAAAGAGTTAGCATAAAGCCCCGTACACACTATGAGAAAGTCGGAATAAAAATTTCGTACAAAGCACGATTGTTCAATTTTCGTTTAGTGTGTACACAACTTTCGACATCTGATTCCAACTTTGCAAAAGAAAATTCCTGAAGGGACAAACTCCCAAAAATTTTCTCGTACGTGAACAGAACGAACGATTTTCGTTTAATGTGTACCATTCTGTATAATTTTGCTACAAGAAATATCAGATACGAAAGACTGTGCATGATCAAAAACAACAAATAACAAAAAATAAGCCTTTGTCGTACAAGAATTTTCATACATTATTTCTATCCTCGGTCTGATTTTCTTATAGTGTGTACCCCTCTTTAGGGTATCCCAGTCCTAGGTTGTGAATGACATATCAATCAAAGCGAACCAATCACATAATAAAACTAATAAAAGTTAATTTTGAAACCAGGCACTGCTAAGTGTCTGCACCTGCAGCAACTCTAATAACTTGAATTCCTATACCCTGCACCACAGCATGCAAATGCAAATTCAGCTCTGACTTCCTGGTTAACAAAAAATAAGAACTGGAACGGGCCCGATTTCATTATATATTGCCATACAGATTCTAATCATTTATATCCACACTTCATTGTTGCAGCAGTTATGCCTAAGCATCTAAAGCATTTGTAAAATTGGATCAAAAGTAGCTATACATGCCAATAAAGGCATCATCAGGAACTTCATGAGGGACTGTACAGCTCTTCTGAGAAACTTTAACCATTTTAAGACCAGGCATTTTTCTGTTGTTTACACGTATAAATCTGTATTTTTTGCTAGAAAATTACTTAGAACTCAAACACACTAATATATATATATATATATATATATATATATATATATATATAGTGGGGCAAAAATGTATTTAGTCAGCCACCAATTGTGCAAGTTCTCCCACTTAAAAAGATGAGAGAGGCCTGTGATTGTCATCATGGGTGTACCTCAACTATGAGAGACAAAATGTGGAAACAAATTCAGACAATCACATTGTCTGATTTGGAAAGAATTTATTTGCAAATTATGGTGGAAAATAAGTATTTGGTCACCTACAAACAAGCAAGATTTCTGGCTCTCACAGACCTGTATCTTCTTCTTTAAGAGGCTCCTCTGTCCTCCACTCATTATCTGTATTAATGGCACCTGTTTGAACTTGTTATCAGTATAAAAGACACCTGTCCACAACCTCAAACAGTCACGCTCCAAACTCCACTATGGTGAAGACCAAAGAGCTGTCGAAGGACACCAGAAACAAAGGTGTAGACCTGCACCACGCTGGGAAGACTGAATCTGCAATAGGCAAGCAGCTTGGTGTGAAGAAATCAACTGTGGGAGCAATAATTATAAAATGGAAGACATACAAGACCACTGATAATCTCCCTCGATCTGGGGCTCCACGCAAGATCTCACCCCGTGGGGTCAAAATGATCACAAGAACGGTAAGCAAAAATCCCAGAACCACACGGGGGGACCTAGTGAATGACCTGCAGAGAGCTGGGACCAACGTAACAAAGGCTACCATCAGTAACACACTACGCCGCCAGGGACTCAGATCCTGCAGTGCCAGACGTGTCCCCCTGCTTAAGCTAGTACATGTCCGGGCCCGTCTGAGGTTTGCTAGAGAGCATTTGGATGATCCAGAAGAGGATTGGGAAAATGTCATATGGTCAGATGAAACCAAAGTAGAACTGTTTTGGTAGAAAAACAACTCGCCAAGTTTGGAGGAGAGAGAATGCTGAGTTGCAACCAAAGAACACCATACCTACTGTGAAGCATGGGGGGTGGCAACATCATTCTTTGGGGCGGTTTCTCTGCAAAGGGAACAGGACGACTGATCCGTGTACATGAAAGAATGAATGGGGCCATGTATCATGATTTTGAGTGCAAACCTCCTCCCATCAGCAAGGGCATTGAAGATGAAACGTGGCTGGGTCTTTCAGCATGACAATGATCCCAAACACACCGCCCGGGTAACGAATGAGTGGCTTTATAGGAAGCATTTCAAGGTCCTGGAGTGGCCTAGCCAGTCTCCAGATCTCAACCCCATAGAAAACGTTTGGAGGGAGTTGAAAGTCCGTGTTGCCCAGGGACAGCCCCAAAACATCACTGCTCTAGAGGTGACCTGCATGGTGGAATGGGCCAACATACCAGCAACAGTGTGCGACAACCTTGTGAAGACTTACAGAAAATGTTTGACCTCTGTCATTGCCAACAAAGGATATATAACAAAGTATTGAGATGAACTATTGATATTGACCAAATACTTATTTTCCATTAAAATTTGCAAATAAATTATTACCAAATCAGACAATGTGATTGTCTGGATTTGTTTCCACATTTTGTCTCTCATAGTTGAGGTATACCTATGATGACAATTACAGGCCTCTCTCATCTTTTTAAGTGGGAGAACTTACACAATTGGTGGCTGACTAAATACTTTTTTGCCCCACTGTATATATAGATAGATAGATAGATAGATAGATAGATATATATAGACAGGATTTGGTGTGATGAACAGCACTCAAAGTCCTACAGGTGCATGCAATCAGACCCTTCCACAGGCCACATATGAAAAAAAAAGGTCCAGGATTGCTGCACTCAAAATTTATTGAAAAATGTAATAATATATACAAAATATACAAAAATAAGATAGTTCCATGTCATCTACAGTCTTGGGCTAAAAATAGTTTGCACCCTTCTTCAGGTAGGAACAATCCTAAATGATCTACTATTCTCTTTCACAATATATACTTATCTCACACTGGGAATTAATTAGGCATTTAACTTTTTACAACATACAAAAAAAAGTAATTTTATTTCCCGATTGCCTTAATCTCAAATCGATGACTTCGTAGGCTAAGTTCATACTCCATGTAGTAAGGAGGTGATCCTGGTTCACACGCACCTATCGTCAAAAAATACACATCTCTAATTAAAACCTAATAAAAACATTTCTGATGACATCTTCCCATACTAAATACTTTTAAATATTTTTACATATATTGCACATGACCTGACCACAAAAGTTTGATATAGACAACCATAGGCGTGCGCACAGTGTGTGCAGGGTGTGCCCAGGCACACCCTAATCACCCCATGCGCATTAGTGTTATCACTCTGTGTAGCAGGAACATGGGAAAGATCTCCCTCTTACCGGCTCTGCCATAAGAGAAGTGTTTATGCTCTTCTCTTTCACTGTGCTGGCAGGCAGATCAATGTGCCAGGGTCATATATATATATGTAGACACATACACACGTGTGTTTGAGCTCAAGGGTGCACACCCTAATGCAATAGGCTGCGCACACCTATGTAGACAACAAAGGATGACTTACCACATGGAGTATGAACTTAAACTATGCAGCCATGGATTTGAGATTAAGGCAATCAGGAAATAAAATGATTTATTTTGTATGTTTTAAAGAGGTAAATGACTAATTATTTCCCAGTGTGAGATGAGTATATATTGTGGAAGAGAATAGTAGATCATTTATGATCGACTATCCTGAAGAAGGGCATGTACTATTTTTTTTTTTTTTTAGCAGATTTGTTTAGGAAAAAAATCACTTTAATGAACAAAAAACAAAACAAAAACAAAACTTAGCCTATTTGTTTTGTATAATGTGAAAGATGATGTTAGGCCGAGTAAATAGATACCTAGCATGGCATGCTTTAAAATTACGCACGCTCATGGAATGGTGACAAATGATGGTACTTAAAAATCCCAATAGGTGACGCTTTAAAACATTTTACAAGTAACCTGATTAGAGTTACAGAGGAGGCCTAGCATTAGAAATATTACTCTTGCTCTAACGACCACTGCGATGCCTCATATGTGTGGTTTGAACACCGCTTACATATGCAGACGTGACATACGTATGTGCTCGCTTCTGCGTGAGCCTAGAGGGATGGGGCACTTTAAAAAAAAAATCGTATTTATTTTACCTTTTTATTTTACACTATCCTTATTTTTCACTTTTATTCCTATTACAAGCAATGTAAACATCCCTTGTAATAGAAATAAGCATGACAGGTCCTCTTTATTGAGAGATCTGGGGTTAAAAAGTCCCCAGATCTCATTTACCTATTAAAAGCAAAAGGAAAAAATAAATACAAAAATTTACATTTTGACTTTAAGAAAAAAAAAAAGTTAATGGCCTAGAACCAGAAGCAGGCCCACCCTCGCCATAGGGCATACCGGGCAAATGCCCGGTGGGCCGCGATGGCCCGCGGCAGCCCTCGGGCCACCGGACAGCATGTCACGTCTTCCCCTTCATCTCCAATGTCTCCGGAGGCAGCCGGAGTTGGTGGGCGGAGCTGGGGAGTGGCTGCCCCCTCCACTCCTCCCACAGACTCGTTCACTCTGGCTGAATCCACAGCTGAAGGAGAAAGAAACGAGGACACAGCAGCCAGGCATGCTGTAAGTTACTGCACTGCTGCACATGTTACTACATAGAGTCCTAACCTGGCACCATACCACCCCAGCCTGCCCTGTGCCACTCCAACCTGCCTTATGCCACCGCACCCTGCCCTATGCCACCGAAACCTGCCCTATGCAACTGCAAACTGCTCTATACCACCCCAACCTGCCCTGTGCCACCGCAAACTGCTCTATACCACCACTACCTGCCCTATGCCACCGCAACCTGCCCTATACCACCGCAAACTGCCCTATGCCACCGCAACCTGCCCTATGCCATCGCAATATGCTCTATACCACCCCAACCTGCCCTTTGCCACCGCAACCTGCTCTATGCCACCACACCCTGCCATATACCATGCAAACTGCCCTATACCACCAAAACCTGCTCTATACCACCCAGCCTGCCCTATACAACCCCAACCTGCCCTATGCCACCCCAGCCTGCCCTATATCACCGCAACCTGCCCTATATTACCCCAACCTGCCCTATATTGCCCCAGCTGGCCCAATACCACCCTATACTTGAATTTACAGGGGTCATTTGGGGGTGCGCCTCGAGACCGTGCGCTGCCTGCAGGGCGCTGGGCAGGATAGACAGGAGGGGGCGACACCATGTTTTGCCACACCAGGTGACACCAACCCTAGTGATGCCACTGCCCCAGTGCACTCTCAGCTGCGAGTCGGAGCCGCACTCGAGTGACAGTGACACCCGTCGGCACATCAGGGAGCCGGAACCAGCAACGATCCCCTTCTCTCTGGCAAGGTGGCCGCGGCACTGATGATCTGATCAGTCTCGGATCGGCTGTCTCACACAGCCGAGCAGAGTGAAGCCGCCTCCCCCTCCTCCTTTATGTCCACACAGGGGGAGGGGACCCAACATGCAGTCCCGCGCTGATCTGAGGTACATTATGGGTCTGAAGGGGGGTCTGTATTGTAGGGGGGTGGTCTGAAA
Organism: Rana muscosa; assembly: GCA_029206835.1. Taxonomy (NCBI): domain Eukaryota; kingdom Metazoa; phylum Chordata; class Amphibia; order Anura; family Ranidae; genus Rana; species Rana muscosa. The sequence continues at coordinate 485,769,073 of CM055122.1, forward strand.
TGTAGGGGTTCTGTATTGTAGGGGGGTTCTGTATTGTAGGGTGGTCTGTAATGTAGGGGGGGTTCTGTATTGTAGGGGGTTCTGTATTGTAGGGGGGTTCTGTATTGTAGGGGGGTCTAAAATATAGGGGGGTTCTGTATTGTAGGGGGTTCTGTATTGTAGGGGGTCTGTATTGTAGGGGGGTCTGTAATGTAGGGGGGTTCTGTATTGTAGGGGGTCTGTAATGTAGGGGGGTTCTGTATGGAAGGGGGTCTGAAATGTAGGGGAGGTTCTGTATTGTAGGGGGGGGTCTGAAATGTAGGGGGGGGTCTGAAATGTAGGGAGGTTCTGTATCGTAGGGGGGTCTGTAATGTAGGGTGGTTCTGTATTGTAGGGGGGGTCTGAAATGTAGGAGGAGTTCTGTATTTTAGGGGGGTCTGAAATGTAGGGGGGTCTGTATTGTAGGGGGTCTGTATTGTAGAGGGGTCTGTAATGTAGGGGGTCTGTATTGTAGGGGGGGTCTGAAATGTAGGGGTAGTTCTGTTTTTTAGGGGGGTCTGAAATGTAGGGGGTCTGTATTGTAGGGGGGTCTGTAATGTAGGGGGGTTCTGTATTGTAGGGGGGTTCTGTATTGTAGGGGGTTCTGTATTGTAGAGGGGGGTCTGTATTGTAGGGGGTCTGTACTGTAGGGAGGGGGTCTGTAATGTAGGGGGGGCTGTATTGTAGAGGGGGGCTGTAATGTAGGGGGGCTGTAATGTAGGGGGTCTGTACTGTAGGGGGTCTGTACTGTAGGGAGGGGGTCTGCACTGTATGGAGGAGGTCTGTACTGTAGGGAGGGGGTCTGTATTGTAAGGAGGTCTGTGCAACATGCAGGGGGTACAGAACTGTTAGGGGGTGTCTGTGTAACAAACTATGGGGGGCTGTGTAATGTAAAGAGGTCCAGAGGTGCGGTGCTATGTAATGTAAAAGGGTCCAGAGGTGCAGGGTGCTGTGTAATGTAAAGGGGTCCAGAGGTGCAGGGTGCTGTGTAATGTAAAGGGGTCCAGAGGTGCAGGGTGCTGTGTAATGTAAAGGGGTCCAGAAGTGCAAGGTGCTGTGTAATGTAAAGGGGTCCAGAGGTGCAGGGTGCTGTGTAATGTAAAGGGGTCCAGAGGTACAAGGTGCTGGAACCCCACATCCCATCATTAACCGCCGCCGCGAAGCGCCGCCGCGCCCACCCCCCCGGGCCTGACCAGAAGTGACGTCAGAGGTCGCTCTGGTCCTCCAAGGGCATAGAGCCAAATGAGGACCATCTTGCCCTCTCTTGACTTGATGCCCAGCCATCGGCTGCCCTGGATCGCCCCAGACGTCTCCCGCCACTAATAAAAGTGATCCTGTGGCGAATCCGCCGCTAGCATCACTTTTATCAGAAAGCCGGGCGCCTAACAAAAAAAGAAGATACAGGGTTATGGCAGCTAGCTGCAGCCATACCCCCGGTATGTAACGTAAAAAACACATCGTACATTTACAGTTAGGCGGTTCCACTTATGACACTAGGATGATGGGGGACAGCTTTAGAGGAGCCCAAAAGTGGAATTGACGGCTCTATCATCATATATAGCTACTTTTATTCCATGGTAGCACAATGCTGTCTATTAAACAACTCCTGGAGTTGACTAATCAGTGGTGGAACTACCAGGGTTGCAAAGGTTGAACTTACGACCGGGCCTGACTTTTTGCCACTGTGGAGGGGCCCCAAGAGGGCAGAACATGGGCTTGATTCACAATACTGTGGCTACAAAGCTTTGTGACTCGCCTGCGATTTCCTTGTGGCTTGCTTGTAATTACCTTGCGACTTACTTGTGACTTTTGTATTAATATTGCAGTCTATGGCACTCAAATCTCACAAAAGATTCAGAAAATGAAAGGGCCCCGCTACTGGAGTAAAGAGTCCAGGGATCAGTGGTAAGAGTGAGTTGGAAGAGCCCCAGGACCGTTAAAAAGTGCCCCAGCGGTTAAGGGGGCCCTTTATGGTTTCTTGCAAAAAGGCCTTGAAGGTTCTAGTTACACATGTGCTACTCGTGGAGTTATATATTGACAGATAATGCATCCTTTGCTCCTTCTCTTCTCTGAGTGCCCCCATAGCAAGCTGTGTCACTCCTCACAGGATTTGATTGACAGCAGCAGGAACCAATGGCTCCCACTGCTGCGTCTTTGTCCTGTGAGAAGAGGGAGAGAGAACAGCATTGCTGCAGCCAGATACAGCACTGGATCAAGAGAAGAGTCACGTAAGTATTTAGAGGGGGGAACTACCAGGGGTAAACACACAAATCCCTGTCCTGTCAGGGGAGAGGAGACATATTGTTTGTTCCTACTAAGTAGGAACAACGATATGTTTCCTCCCCCAGTCAGTCCTATCTCCATACAGTTACATCTAGGCAACACACATTTAACCCCTTGATTGCCCCCTAGTGTTAACCCCTTCCCTACCAGTGACATTTACACAGTAATCAGTGCATGTATATTGCACTGATCGCTGTATAAATGTCAATGGTCCCAAAAAATGTGTCAAAAAAATTGCAGATCACCGCCATTACTAGTAAAAAAAATATATAATAAAAATGCCATAAATCTTTCCCATAGTTTGTAAACACTATAACTTTTGCGCAAACCAATCAATATACGCTTATTGTGATTTATTTATTTTTTACCAAAAATATGTAGAAGAATATATATTGGCTTAAACAGATTTTTTTTTAATTTGGGGATATTTATTATAGTAAAAAGTAAAAAATATTGGTATTATAACCTGTACTGTCAAGTATGACATGAGGAGGGACTGTGGGTTGAAGTTGTCATTAAAATTTTTTGTACATGTTGCCTAGGTGATTTTACTTATCAATGTACTGTACATTAAACATTTTAATCTTTTGGAATAAAGACTAATGTTTTTTTTTTTTAACTGGGGTTGATACTGTGGATCCTAATCTAGTGTCAGGATAGTCCCAAATCTTTAAAATAAACAATTTAAATGCAACAGGGGTGGTGGCCACACAACTCTAGTAAAATAAATATTGCAGTCAGAGGATCCACCTGAGGACCACTAACAAAATCACAAAAATTTCCAAAAGGTGGACAGCAATAGTCACTGACCCATTTCTTAAAACAGATGTTTCATTCAACAAAAATTATGCAAATTAAGGAATATACTGAAAATACATCCTAATTGTAGCACCCTCTAGTGTGTGCTACAATTAGAGTAGGCAAACTATACTCTGACTCACTATGTAAATTTTTGTAAGTCTTAATTGGGTCAGGGTTTATTAGAGGTCAGGGCTGGGTGACTCATCCTGGCAGCCCTCTGGTAACTCCCCCTGGTCTGGAAGGTTGGAGAACCTTCTAGAATTAGAGGGCAGAGGTTAGGAGGAGCTGCCATGCATATTTATGAGGCCCTGGCCAATCCCCATTAAAGGGCTGGTAGGGGGCAGAGAATACCTCATAAATAGACATGGGCAGTGCATCATCCAGTGGTGCAGGGTGTTCACTGCACATGGTCCTCCGAGGGGAGGGGGGCCCACTGTGACCCACCCTGCACACATGGATGATTGTCCCTTGGTTCATAGCCGGGGATGATCGGTACTGCGGGAGGGACAGCTGTAAGCACCAATCTCCCTGCATGACAGCCACTTCTCCTCCTCTCCCTCCCGCAGCTATCAGTGCTTACAGCTGTCCCTCCTGCTGCACCGATCCTCCCAGGCTGTTCTCCGTGTCTTCATCCTCCGCTCCCCGTGTTCTCTCCCAGTCCGCTGTGTCCTCCTTCTCTGCTCCCCCGTTCTCCTCAGCCCCCCATTCTCCGGCTTGCTGTGTCCTCCTCCTCTGCCCCCCCTCGTCCCCCACAGCCAGCTTCCCTCCTCTCCTCTCCCGCGGGCTGCGCGGGGGGGGGAACTGTCAGGATGGAGAGCCGAGGAAGGGGGCGGTAAATATGTCATTTACTGGCCCCTTCCTTTTCTGAATTGGACACACAGAGCGATCGTTACCTAACGCTCTCTATGTCCTGTTTTAACTGAGCAGAGTAACCTGTGTGTTACTCTGCTTCAGTTTATGAATGAACAGGAGCCATTATGTCCTGTCCATTCATCTTCAATGCTGAGAAAGGGCCTGGGTAATCTGTGTCCCCGGTCGCTTTCCCTGTCTCAAAGGGGAGATGTTAGGGGTCTGTTTAGACCCCTGATATCCCACCAAAGACTACAGACAAGGCTGATTTAAAAAAATATAATTATATTTCAAAAAGCATTAAAAAATAAAATTGTAAAATAATAATAAAAAATATAATTGTAAAAAAATGTAATTAAAAAACTACCGACAGCACCCCCCCCCCCCCCCCTGCCCTGCCTACACTGCCCACTGCCCCAACACCCCCCCCCAAAAAAAAAAAATTAAGAACAAATTCAATTGTAAAATAAAATACATAAAAATAAAAAACTGACACCATCCACTGTTCTACTGACACCAACCTCTGCCATACTGACACTGTCCACTGCCTCATACCCCCTCCCCAGAAGCACTGTGAAAAAAATATATATTAAGAGAAATATTGAAAACTCTATAAAAAAGAAACAACAAAATTGTAAAAAATAATAGATAATAAGATAAAAAAAACAAAAAAACTATTGACACCGTCCACTGCCCTACTGACACTGTCCAAATCCCGCCCCCAAAAAATTGTGGAAAAAAAATAATACAAGAATAAATTGTAAGAAATAATGTAAAAAATAATAAAAATAAAAAAAAATCCACTGCCCTATTGACACCACCCACTGCCCGCCAAAAAGCATTTTGAAAAAATAAAAATAAAAATAAAAATACAAAAAAATGTAATTGTAAAAAATGTTTATAAAAAAATGTTTATATAAAAAAAAAAACTACTGACAACGTCCACTGCCCTACTGACCACCACGGTACACTCTGCACTCCTCACCTGCACATTTTACCCACCACCATACACTCTGCACTCCTCACCTGCACATACTACCCACCTCAATACACTCCGTACTCCTCTTCTGCACATAATACCCACCTCCATACACTCCACACTCCTCTCCTGCACATACTACCCACTGCTGCTCTACACACTGTAGAGGTGAGAATCATTCTCAGGAGGACTTTATGCTCCGGCTGCAGACAAGGCCCAAAAACAACACCGCCTAACCTCTTAACACAGGAGGGTACGGCTTGTGGTGAGGTGTGCCCCTTTCTCCTGAGAGGAGCCGAAGCAGACAAGGAGAAGGGGGTGAGTGCGCTACACATGGGGGCTCGAGTCCGGGATTTGTCTGCGGTTGGAAAGTGTGAGGACCCCCCAGATTTTGAACTTTATTCCCCAGTGAAGTTCTGTGTAGGTTGGCCATATTGAGAACTGGGCCACGAGGAGAACCCTGACTGCGTAGTTCGTGAGCGTGCTTATAGAGAAAGCCCGCGAACAGTGCAGAAGATGGGAGGAGTCTGGCCATGTGAGGAGTTGCACGTGGGGACTTTGGCGCAAAAAGGACAGTGCGCAATGGAGCAGCAAGCGAGCAACATGGCGTCTTATGCCTCATGGATTCCGTCCGCAACCACCATGAATATGACCTTGTTTGCTGCTTCCGTGACGGATACAGGGATTCGGCTGAAGTCCCGGGGATGTTTTTCCCTCTACGTTTGCAGAGATGTGGAGGCCCTCGGAGTGGTTTGTCCCGGCTGTTCGGGACTGGTGGTGCATCTCAAGCCCTTCGTCAGATGCGAGCAGTGTAAGGAGTTCTTGTATGAGGTGGAGCAACCTACAGAGAAGCCTCGGGCTTTCCGCCTCAATTGCCTTACAGGCGCCACAACTTCGGAGGAAGGAGCCAGAGCTTTTGCAGCCACCCCTATGCGCACTGTTGAGACTTCGGAGGAAGTCGCAAGCAGAGATGTTCTGGAGATTGAGGAACCGGAATCAGAGAGACCGGAGGATGACGCCTCGGTCACCACAGAGTCCTTACTCCCACCGCCCAAGAGGAATATTGGCTTTGTGAAGGCTTCCTGCGGCCGTGGTGGAGTTACGCCCCAGCACTTACTCAGAATGGATGCATCCGAAGGGAGAAGTTCCGGACGTCCTGGCTCAGCTACAAATCGAGGTAAGCTGGGAAAAAAGACTCTGTCGGAAGTCCGAAGTATCGGGGATGCTTGGGTCAGGGATCCCAGGGCCCTTGAACTGGTTAGAGGCGGTTACTCGTCTTCTACCCGGAGCTACTTGCCTGCAGAGGAATGTGATACCTCTGACCTGGAGTCGGTCTCTGACCCGGGAGACGCCGCCGCCATTGATGAGGTGTTTGAGAAAAAGGGTTGGGATAAGTTGCCCCTGTCCTTGTCCCGTAGAAGTAGGGACCCACCAATGTCTACTGGGGAGAGCACACCCCGGGTGGAGGCCCGGGAGCCTGAGGAGGGATCTGTCCTCTTGCCTGCCCTTTCACCGTTAGAGATGCCTGGATCCGTTGCTGGGATGGAGCGGGTGTCACTGCGGGCCCCTGTATCTGGTCCGGAGGTAGTGAAAGTACCTCAGCACCCGGATGCCATAGTCATGACCGGTATGGGAGATCGTCTGACCATGCCGCCGCTATCCCATTTGCAGAGGTTATTTAACCAAAAGGTTGCTAGCGAATATGGGTGGGAGTACCCGTACCTGCCAAAGGAACTTTTGTTCGAGGTGGAGGCCTATAGACACCGGTGGTACGCAGACTTTGTATGGACCCATATTAAAGTACCCCCGGCCCGCAGGTTCTATTCATGTTCTCCCACAGCTACCAAGCGGTACAAGGACTGTAGGAATGCCTGGATGCTCGGTCGGCACATACATGCAGACAAGGTGGTTATTTGCCGAAAGGACAAAGATAATGTTGAGTACCACATTTGATAAGCATTGGAAGCCGTTGGTATTGCTGCATCCTCAATATTATCTGTGAAGTGACTGAACACTTGTTGTTGCCTTTTATGTCTGGAGTGCACTCTCTGGAGCCCAGAACTGTTTGCCTTGAAACAGGGTGTTCTACTTGTTGAAGGAACGGGAGCAGTTGTTTTCTTTTCTCCCTCTTCCACACTGCAAAGACGTAAGGACTTTGGGGTAGAATAGTTCAGAGCATGGCCAAAGAAGAAGAGGAAGTTTTACCGGAAAATAAATAATAGGATTTTTTACTCACCGTAAAATCCTTTTCTCTGAGTCCATGGGCCGACACAGCTTCTCTATTGACAAAGTGGGTATTATCCGTTAATTAGGAGTGACTAGGCAGAAAAACTTGTAAAAAGTGTTGCATCACACCTTCTACAGTACCGCCCAGGGGGCGGACCCTCTGGGTATACCCTCTCAGTCTGCACATCGCAGATCAGTTCGTCAAAAAGCAGTACAAACTTAAAAGGAGGGGTGGGTGCTGTGTCGGTCCATGGACTCAGAGAAAAGGATTTTACGGTGAGTAAAAAATCCTATTTACTCTTTCGTCCATGGACCGACACAGCTTCTCTATTGACAAAGTGGGACGTCCCAAAGCAGTGTCAGAGAAAAAAACGAGGGGTGGTAACAGCATAAAAACAAACTTCACCCCAAAACACAAAACAGCACTCCTCCAACGGAGGAGTTGCAACTCTAAACAGCCGCCTGCAAAACCTTGCGGCCGAAAGAGGCATCCGAAGATGCACCTACATCAACTTTGTAGAATTTTGTGAAAGTGTGAGCGGACGACCAAGTCGCCGCTTTACATAGTTGGGAAACAGACGCTTGATGTCTGAAAGCCCAAGAGGCACCTATTGCCCTGGTCGAATGCGCCGTGACAGGAAAGGGGGGCGCCTGACCCTTTAAGGCGTAAGCCTGGATTACTATCTGTCGGATCCACCTAGAGATGGTGGCCGATGAGACTGCTTGGCCCTTCTTGGGACCAGCCACCGAAACAAACAGTGAGTCTGACTTCCGGAACAGGGAAGTAGCAGATATGTATACTCTCAAAGCTCGGACAACGTCCAAGGAATGCAACGCCGACTCCTTAGGATTCGACGGCTGAGGACACAAGGATGGAAGTACAATGTCTTCGTTGAGATGAAAAGCCGAAACGACCTTCGGAAGAAAGGAAGGCTGCGGCCGCAGCACCACCTTATCCTTGTGGAAAATCAAATAGGGAGCCTTGCAGGACAAGGCTGCCAGCTCAGAGACTCGTCTAACTGACGTAACAGCCACCAAAAAGACCACCTTCTGAGAAAGTGTCAACAGGGGAATATCTCTAATATTCTCAAACGGTGCCTTCTGAAGCACCGAGAGGACCAGGTTCAAGTCCCACGGAGGTAACGGGGGGCGGACCGGAGGGGCCACATGTCGAACCCCCTGCACAAATGTACTCACGAGAGAGTGAGTCGCCAGGGGTCGCTGAAAAAAGACAGCCAGGGCAGATATCTGTCCCTTAATCGTACTTAGGGCAAGCCTTTGGTCTACCCCATGCTGTAAAAACAGCAGGATTCTGGAAACCAAATAGGTACGCGGATGCCATTTCATTTCCTCACACATGGAGATGTAGGCCCTCCAAGTGCGGTGATAGACCTTCCTAGAGGACGGTTTCCGAGCACTTCTCATAGTAGAAATTACTGAGTCTGACAGGCCCCGGTCTCTCAGTACCTGGTTCTCAACAGCCATGCCGTTAAAGCCAATGACTGTAAAGCAGGATGGAATATGGGACCTTGCGACATCAGGTCCTTCCGTAGTGGTAGGCGCCAGGGGACGTCTGCTACCAGACGTACTAGATCGGCGTACCAAGGACGCTGAGGCCAATCTGGAGCGATTAGGATCATTGGAATTCCCTCTGCCTCCACTCTGCGGAGCAGAAGAGGAAGAAGCCTTAAGGGAGGGAAGGCATAGATTAGCCGATACTGGCCCCACGATGCTACCAACGCGTCCGTTGCGTCTGCCCATGGGTCTCTTGACCGGGCCACAAACCTCAATACCTTCCGATTGAGTCGGGAAGCCAGAAGATCTACGTCTGGTGTGCCCCATCTTTGGCAGAGGAGTTGGAACACCTCCGGGTGTAAGGACCATTCTCCCTGGTCCAGCATCTGGCGGCTCAGGTAGTCCGCCTGCCAGTTTTCCACACCCGGAATGTACACGGCCGACAGTGCCGGTACGCTCCTCTCTGCCCACTTCAGGATGCGAGCGATCTCCGATGCTGCAGCTGAGCTTCTTGTTCCTCCTTGATGATTGACATATGCCACTGCTGTGGCGTTGTCTGACTGGATCCTGACTGGACGCCCTTGCAGTCTCTGAGACCATTTGAAGAGGCACAGCTTGATCGCCCGGATCTCCAGGACATTGATCGGCAGGAGGGCTTCCTCTGGGGTCCAGCGACCTTGCGCCGACTGGACACCCCAGACTCCCCCCCAACCTGTAAGGCTGGCGTCCGTCGTGATCACTATCCAGTAAACCGGAAGAAATGACTTCCCGGCCATTAGAGCCGGTGCTGTCAGCCACCATACCAGGGATCTCCTGACTAGGTGGCTCACTCGGATTTGATAATCCAGAGATGAAGGGCATCTGTTCCATCTGGACAGAACTTCCCTCTGTAACACTCGAGTGTGGTATTGAGCATATGGGACCGCCTCGAAGGAGGCTACCATGAGGCCCAACACTCGCATGCAAAAACGGAGTGACGACCAATTCCTGGAAGTCAGCTGCCGTACTGCAGCCCGGAGGGTCTGCAACTTCTCCACAGGGAGGAATACCTTTGCCTCTGAGGAATCCAGAATCAACCCCAGGTACACTAGGCGTTGAGTGGGCACCAATACTGACTTTTGCGTGTTTAGTATCCAACCACAGTCTCGAAGAGTCTGACAGGTAATGGACACGCTTACCTCTAATTCTGAGCTTGAAGGGCCCTTCAGCAGAAGGTCGTCCAAGTAACCTGTGATAGCGATACCCCGCTGTCTTAGAAGTGCCAGAATCGGAGCGAGCACCTTGGTGAACGTCCTGGGTGCTGAGGCAAGGCCAAACGGGAGGGCCACAAACTGGTAGTGGTTCTTCCCGATAGCAAATCGCAGAAACCTCTGGTGTCTGGAGTATATGGGGACATGCAGGTATGCGTCCTTGATGTCCAAGGAGGCCAGAAAGTCCCCCGGATGGAGAGCCGTGACTACAGATCGAACCGACTCCATCCGAAAACTTTGTACCTTCACAAAGCAATTGAGGGCTCTGAGATCCAAGCTTGGACGAACCCCCTCCTTCTTCGGCACAATGAACAGATTTGAGTAAAAACCCCGTTCCAGTTCTGGAACTGGAATAACTACCCCGCGTTCCAGTAGACCCTGGACCGCCCCATACAGGGCCTCCCGACGGGTCGGTAGTAGCTGGAGATTGGAGGTGTTGAATCTGTCCGGTGGACAAGAGAGAAACTATCTTGTAGCCTGAGGAGATTACTTCGCAAACACACCTGTCGGAGATTAGTGCTGTCCACTGAGTCGCGAATTTGCGAAGACGTCTCCCCACCCGAGAGCTGGGTGGGGGTGGACCTTCATGCGGACGCAAATTTGTCCGCAGGCTTATTGGGTATGCGGGACCAGGGACGCTTTTGTCCTTGGGCAGGCGCTTTATCGGCCTGGGGTCTTTTCCCTGTCGCCCTAGGGGGACGAAAAAACCACTTGTGTGCAGTAAAGGAGGGCCCTTGCCCTTGGCGTGGCCCCTTACCCTTGCTAATTTGGGGAAGCAAAGTGCTTTTACTTCCTGTGGCATCCTTGATGATGTCATCCAGAGAAGCCCCAAAAAGTCTGTCGCCCTTAAAAGGCAGATCCAACAGGGCTTTCTTGGAAGTCTGGTCCGCAGACCAGCCTTTTAGCCAGATCAGGTGGCGTATTGCTACTGCATAAACCGAAGTTTTAGACAGCAGGGGAATAGTATTCATGTCTGACTCGCAGACAAACCTAAGGCCCTGGACCAACAGGTCGGCCAATGTTATCTCATCAGGAGGAGCATCTCGCTCCTTAACCCCTGGAGTAGCAATCTTGCCCATTCAGTAAGTGTGTGAGACACTAGGGCCCCCGCCAATGCCGGGCGTACTGCCGAGCCTACCACTGAGTATAGGTAGCAAGTGAGTGCTTCAGCCTTCTTATCCACAGGGTCCTAGAAAACAGGAGCCCCTTCTACAGGAATTGTGGTGGCTCTATTAAGTCTGGACACCGGAGGGTCCACTATAGGGGGGAGAGGTCCATTTCTTCAGAAAACTCTCCTCAAAAGGGGTACCGTACCGCAAACCTCTTTGGGGCTGTAAAGACCCTCAGTGGGTTCTCCCATTCCTTGTATAAGAGTTTATCAAAAGACACACAAGGGAACACCTTAGCAGTGCGGGCAGGTCTATGAAACCCAAGTGGACCGGAGTCTCTGCTGCTTCTGCAGTATTTTCCAATTTTAGCATATCCCGCACTGCAGTAATAAGGTCAGATACCAAAGCCGTCTCGCGTACTGACCTGGACTTTGAGTCATTCTCACTGTCCGGTCACGGTCTGCAGTCTCTGGTGCGTCAGAATCTGGGCCCCGAGCCATAGCTGGACCTGGTTCTGCACCAGAATTATCCCCAGAAGCTTGCAGGGGATGGGGCGTTTACTACCCCCTGTATTCCCGTGTGCTGCTTCCACCCTGGCAGCAAACGCCTCTAGGATTGCCGACATAGCGTCCATAGACACCTCAGGGACACCAGCTGCTAAATCTGGTGTTTCAGGGGAGAAGACATCTGGCTCAGATGCCATGCTGACCACACGCTGACACTCACAGGGCTCCAGGCAAGATATCAATAGGCCACCCTCCTGCGCTGCAGAGATGCTGGGTCACCCAGAGGACTCACCACCCTGGATAGGTACTGCTATGCTGCGCCTATGATGCTTTCCCCTTGCTGCTGTGTCAGTCTGCTTCTTTTATCAGCACTTCCTGTGTGAATTTTCGCGCCAGTGTAATGCACCCTAGAGGCCGGAGGTTCTCGCAAAATGGTTGGCAAAACCGTCTGTATGGAAGATAATGTGGGCTCTAAGAAAATGGCCGCCGACAGAAGATAGAGGTCAGGCAGCCATAGCCCACAAAAAAGATGGCCGCCGAACGGCAATATCTGCATACAGGGTGGACAAACATGGCCGCCGATCACCTGATAGGGGCCAGTGGGTGTGGCCGAACTACAGGAAGATGGCCACCAGGCAGTTACAAGAGGCCAAACTTGGCATGGACCACCTCAAAATGGCCGCCGACAGCATGGAGACACAGAAACACAGGTAAGCAAAAATGACATTTCTTTTAAATGTTAGTTACAGCCAGCCCCACTCCAGTGGGACCCCCTAGGTGACCCCCAGCACCCAGCAACCTTTAGCTAGAAGCCCAGGGAGGAGGGAAAGGCAGGGAGAGAGGGAAGAAAGGGGCCACAACCACTTACTTGATCTCTCCAGGAATGTCCAGCTAAATCACCCAGCCGAGGCAGGGGAGTTTTACTTACCTATCCTGCATGTATTCTGCTGGAAGACATTCCAAACAGATCATCGTCCGCGCACGGAAGGTGACTGTTGGCCAGGCATGCTGTGATTGGACCCAGAAGGGACGATCATATGTATGCCCTGGAGCATGACGCTCACCGGACAGGCTGCTGCGACTCGGCCGTAAGGTCAGCCGAAGCTGAGCGGTCCGATGCAAGCCTTGGAGCGTAAGCTCACCGGCCAGGCTGCTGCGACTCGGCCGTAAGGTCAGCCGAAGCTGAGCGGTCCGATGCAGGCCCTGGAGCGTAGGCTCACCGGCCACCCGTGGAGCGACGGGCATGTCGTGGAAAACCCAGCGCGTAGCTAGGGTCGGCACACGCTCGATGGCCGAAACTGGGGAGACTACAAGGATCGAGGATCCAGCCTGTCACCCAGTCGGCAGTTGATCGAAGATCGCAGGAAACAACAAATGTAGCAAAAAAATAAAAATATATATATCTTTTTTCCCCGGACCAATGAGCCCGAAGGGAGCCATGTCCGACTCCTTGCTAGACAGAAAAAAACTGATCTGCGATGTGCAGACTGAGAGGGTATACCCAGAGGGTCCGCCCCCTGGGCGGTACTGTAGAAGGTGTGATGCAACACTTTTTACAAGTTTTTCTGCCTAGTCACTCCTAATTAACGGATAATACCCACTTTGTCAATAGAGAAGCTGTGTCGGTCCATGGACGAAAGAGTAAAATTGTTTTTCTTCTTTCAGGGCAGGTGTTCTGATGGTGACACTCCCACCAGGTGGCGGTGTTGCGTAACATTTACAGTACCTTTTGAAAGTGTGTGTTTCACTTTTGGAAGGAAAGGATTGTTCCTTCGGGGAGAATCTTTTCACTTCTATTGTGAATGTGTGGGTCTATGTTTGTGCTTTCTCCCTCTGCAGGTGGACGTTGCTGTTTGAGAATCTAAACAGTCCTAAAAGTTGAGCTACGTTTGTGCCTGGACCTCCTCCACACCTTGAAGCTATCCTGTGTCTTTATTCCAACCTTTCGTTCATCCAAGAGAAAAATGTGTTGTGCAAGTGGAAAATAAAGATTGAGTTGGACTTTCAGCTGGTGTGGACATTTACGTTCCTGGGGAAGTCAAGGACTTGCATCTACACACTGTAGAGGTGAGAATCATTCTCAGGAGGACTTTATACTCCGGCTGCAGACAAGGCCCAAAAACAACACCGCCTAACCTCTTAACACAGGAGGGTACGGGCTTGTGGTGCAGTGTGCCCCTTTCTCCTGAGAGGAGCCGAAGCAGACAAGGAGAAGGGGGTGAGTGCGCTACACTTATCTTATACATCTCTGCATATGACAAACTGTTTGCCCCCCAAAACAAAAACTAAACTAATCTCAGCCTCAGCCTCCAACACTTCTGGGAGCTTAAACTCCTAAAACTCCCATGATATAGCACTCTTCTAACAGGCTATGTGTCCTCATGATTTTGAGCTCCTAATTTTGCCAGGAGGCATAGAGCATCTCTCATGCCTACTGAGAATGTTGGAGGTCAGGGTCCAGCCAACAGCATATCTTTCTTGGGGGATTTGTTCAAATGGTTTCCTTTTCTATTTGTTTTCCCACTTATAATTTTTTTCAATTTCAAACAGACATCTGCTCACTTCTAAACGCAGCTGTCCTATGAAAGTGGTAAGCAGAGATACAAGGGAGAGCAGGCAAAGTGCAGCTGAATATAACTCTGCTGCAAACTCAGGGATGCTGTAGCTGAACTATAGAGCAGCTGAACTGATAGCCGTTGGTGATGTCGAGAGGAGTGGGGGACGTTATTACATATCTTCTGGTCCTGCTCCAGAATTGAGGGTTTTTGGAGGGAGGTTCGGAGAATTACCCAGAAATTTTGGGAAGATGAAATCCCTGAAGGTCTGGCCTTCTTCCTATTACGACTCCAAAATCTCAGTTAAGAGATATAAGGAATTTACTGTATAGTTAGTATGTCATCTTCTGAATTCCGGCCAAAGTATGTATTCCCCTTACTTGGAAGCAAACACAACCTCCGTCAGTGTGACTTTGGCTTAAGAGAGTGGAGGAATTGAATGAAATGGAAGACCTGATATGGTTACCCCGACAGAAACGAGAGACTTATTTAAAAACATGGTCTGCATGGAACCTCCTCATTCAGAAGAGGGAGGAACTCTCAGAGATGAGGGTCTCACTAGTTGAGAATAGAGATATTGTATGTTGTAAATTTGATAGGCTTAGAGAAATGTAACATCCTTGTCGGCTGGCGCCGCGGGATGGGGGGAGATGTTTTGGGGGGGTTCCCCCCTTTTTTTGTTCCTCTTTTTCTTTTGTTTATGTCTTGTTTTATGCTTGTTCATTGGGTTGGTTGAATTGGAGGGAAGGAGAGGGGTATATATCTTTTTTTTTGGATAAGGTTGAGTTTTTAAGTTCATTACCAAGGAGAGATGAATATTTTGAGAAATAGGTGGCTGATTGTGCTTATAAACAAAATGAACTTTGGTTTTGAAATGTATTCATTATCCTGTTGTTGGGCATGGTTACGGTTATTTTGATGATGTATAAAAGATGTCATGAGATTCTCTTTCTGAAATAAAATAAAATGTAATATGAAAAAAAGACACGACTCGCGCATGCGCAGTAGGGAACCGGGAAGTGAAGTCTCAATGCTTCACTTCCTGATTCCCTTACCGAGCATGGCGGCGGTAGCAGCCGATCCTCGAGCGACAGATCGGCTTTGGTTGCCGACATCGCGGGCGACCTGGACAGGTAAGTGTCCATATATTAAAAGTCAGCAGCTGCTGTATTTGTAGCTGCTGGCTTTTATTATTTTTTTTTGGCGGGACCTCCGCTTTAAGAAATGTCAGACGGAGGAGCAGGCAGCTAGTGGGAGCCTTTGAAGAACCATAGATTTTTAGTTTTTTTGGGGTTCGGTGGTGCGGTGGGCGTCGTGATTGATGATCGATCTACAACGGGGGATATTTAAAACAACATTTTTAATAAAAGAATTGCCAAAAACTTGTGTTGTGTCTTTACTGACTTTTTACACTTTTTTGCTGGCCTGCATGCTAGGATAAGGGTCTGGTATGGACTTTGGGGGGACCCTACAAAGCTTTTTTAAATTTTGGCGTGGTTTCACTTAAAATCTATACCAGACTCGAAGGGCCTGGTATGGATTGGGCTGGGGACCCCACGCTGTTATTTTCTGCATTATTCATTGCCAGCATTCTTTTGAGCATTCTTTTGTTTACATTCAGCTGTCAGTGGGGAAGCCGCTGACAGCTGATGAGTCATTGGTTGTTAAGGATGCGGCGACTGTCTTCCTGGCCCGCTCCTTAACAACCAGCTAATCTTTACACAGAATTTGAATCGGTGGATAATTTTTTCGACCAATCCGAATTCAAATCATTCTAAAAATTTGGAATTCCTTAGAAAATTAATAAACAAAACAAAACTAAATGAATTTAGAAACGAATCAACGAAACAAAATTAGCAACATAATGAACCTATCCGAAACTAAATAAAAATTTCCGTTCCTTACACATGTCTACTGCTAAGCATGTTAACCTGATGGATTATGATTAGTAATCATACAGGAAATCAGTAACAAACATTTACAGTTTCTCATTGCAGGAAACTGTCAGATTGGTAGGTTTGACAATGTGTGCACCAAGTGTAAAAAAATTTTTTTGACATCTTTTTGATAGATGTCTATTACTCTTGTTAGTGGCTCTTTTTAAGGGTTTCACTCCTGTAGTAGCTTTGTGCAGAAGTTGAAGAATTGTTGCACCTAAGACCTGAGCCCAATATTTTTACATTACTGTCTCTCCCAAGTACTAATCCCACACCTCCACACTGCTACATCATAAGCCTACACAGTGCCTTCATAGTGTACTGATCCCTAATTTCTTCAAGATATCACTGTAGGTACCTATATAAAGAAGCTGGCTATTAAGGCCACTGGAGAGGAACATCTTTTTTCCGGTTATATTATTCATTTTGTTTGTCACATTTAATACATTTGTCTAGTGCATACATTTGGCTAGTCCAGTCCTGTACTGTCAATACATTATGTATGTATAATTGAAAGGCACCAAAGCCAACTGCACCTGGAAATGTCACAGTAGATCAATATAGTCGAACTGCTTGTGTCAAACAAACATCATTATTAATAACATTCCTTTTTTTACCAACTCGACAGTCTAAAAGGTCATCTAGTTAGGTGTTTTGTTTGATTTGTGCAATTTTTTTTATTCTTGAATCATACTTTCTATAATTATACTATCAAATCCAGTGAGCATAGAGCAGATGGGGGTGGATGGAGGTGGGCTGAGCCACGCCGTGTGTGTCAATGGACGCAAACAGCCTTGCTCGGGATTGAGCCCGCAAGTGCACCCCCATAGGAAGCTGCTCACAGAGAAAGGGAGGATCCTGGAGTTCTGGCGGGGAACCACACAAGGAGTTTTGGGGTTGCATGCACAGAGCAGGTAAGTATAACATATTTGTTATTTTCTACCAAAAAAAATACAAATACAAATGCTTTAAATACTTTCAAATTAAATATTTCCTCCAGGATCTGACCTACATTGCAACAGAACCAAAATCATTCACAGTGTTTGAAAGACAAAGAGCCAATAATAGTAAAGAAATAATAAAGAGATCCAGCTTAATTTTCTTTATTTACACCATACTATTGTAGCGCTCCATCCACACCCCATACTACTGTAGCGCTGTGAATTGCGCACAATGCAAAAGATAAGCAGACTGTAATAAAAGGGTAAAATTACAAATAAAACAGAGCAGATTGGTACATCAACATCAATGCATATGAACACAACAGTAACATATACAGGGCACTCAACAGAGGTACTTCTAGAGTCAAACCCAGCTTATACGGCAGTATTTGGAGCATAAACCTTAGCTCTGCTCATGAGAGGTTACGCCTCCAAAAATAATTATGAAGCGGTGTAGCAGACTAAGTTACTTGAGGGCTATCAGACAAGAGGGCTAAGCTTAGGCCTTCAATTTAAAGTCAGTAACAGCAACCCAGTTCTGCCCTCAGGAGTGGAACAACTTGGCAAGTATGCCGGCTATGTTTGAGCCCTTTAAATCCGTTGCATGCAGAATGATGAAAAGGACTATGAGTGTGGCGTTCAATAGCAGTCTAGTGTAAACTTGGGCTCAGTAGATGTGTAGACTATTTGAGGCAGGAATTCAGCACAAAGGGCAGTGGGGGATATAAGGACGAGGATACCCTGTAGCAATGGGAAGCAGATGAGTATTCATGGTCATATGCTCTATGATCGGCTTTGATGCTTAGTGGTAGATGGAGCAACAAATGTGATAGATCCCTTGAGGCAAAGAGTCAATGGAGAGAAGTGGCTTCTTATCAGATCTAAACTGAAGAAAGTGTCAACAGGTGGTTGAAACTGTAATGTGGGTCAGATGCTCTCTCACCCGATTCCTCTGTAGGCAGTCCTTTCAAGGCAGTAAGTGGTCTGTACGGTGGGGGCCCCCTAATGCAGTAGGTACAGCAGATGGTGGTAAATGCAATGGTGATGTCAGGAAAGGCTTCACCCGCTGGTGGTAACACCTGATCCATGGACCGTAGTACCGGCATCCACCAGCGGGGGTATTTTGGCAGTGTGGGACAGGCAGCACTTCCTGTGGTCAGCTGTGACCTGAAGCCTGATTACAGGACTTTCTTATAAATACCCAGCAGGTGCATACACACACTGCCCTGGTATCGTCCTTGTGCCCTGACCTGTAGCCTGTCTACTTGAACCTTGATGCCTGTGTCCTGTGTCCTGTGTCCTGTGTCCTGTGTCCTGTGTCCTGATTCCTGATTCCTGTAACCTGAACCTGTTGTGTCCGTCCTAATCCCTGATCCCTGCTCTGCAGCCTGGTTGCCCCCTGCTTGATCCTGTCTCCCTGTTCTAATCCATCCATCCATCCTCTCCCTGTCCTGTGTTCCTTACCCCATCTGCTGGTTCCCCCTGTGTATGACCTCGGCCTGGCTAACGTTTACGCTTCTGGAATACCCCTTTGTCCATCTGCCTACCTGCTGTATATGACCCTGGCCTGGCCCTGTTTATGATTCTGGTTTCCCCATTACTTGTACATATTTGTCTGTTACTGTTATTATTTGTGGGTTCTGTTTAGTATTGGTTGTTGTGCACTGTGTGGTTTGGAGGTGGTTGTATCTATATTATTTCACTTATCTTTAATAAATCATTATATATTTCACTTACACACGTTTGGGTTTCCTTTTGTTGCAGTCCACATAGTTCTGGTCGTACCCGATACGTGACAGTATACCAGGGCCATTAATGATCAGAAGTGGCTGCACAGAGGACCCATTTTGGTTCTGTTGCTCTGCTAAGATGAACTCTGATGTGATTCCTTATTATACTCTGCTGGCGTCAGAGAGTGGTGAATATCTCCGTCAGACACTGAAAGAGTGGACCAGTGATCAGCTGCTAGAGATTATTCGTTTAGCTCACTCTTTGGTTGATCAGGGCTGTATGCTGTTTGGGGATGTTCAACCTTTAATTAAAATCTGCACAGAGCTGGCTTTGCCTTGTATCCCAGAGGGCCATGATGATTTTCTCCCCCCTTTAAGGTTAATCAGGTCGTATCACTGGTTTGGCTTCTGGAGGATGACTCCCCATACTTTTTTGAACATTACACAGCTTGTTCCCAACAGAAAATAATAGAGTGTGTTGATTCTGTACAATCCCTTGTCAGACAGGCAGAATGTAAACTGCAGTTTGTGCAGCCACTACTCTCAGCATGGTCTGATATTTTGCAATCAGCCCCAGCCAGCCCACAAAAAAACATCTCTGCTGCCAGACACCTGCCTGCCCAAGAGTCTATTTCTCCATCACCCATGGCAACCCCAGTCGCAGTTCAGTACACACTACTTCCCACCAGGTATCAATATCCAGTCTCTGCTCCCTGTACCTATCCTGCATTCAACCCACCTGCCTCTTCTCAGCTGCCTGCAAACCCACAAGAACCTCCTCCAGCCACTGTCCCCGTATCCCTGCCATATTCTTCCATTTGCTCGATTCCATCTTTTTCATATACTCCCCCCGTTATGTGCAAACCTGCAGTGACCAAATCTAAAAAGAAACGGAAGTATTTCCCTACCCACATAATCCAACCAGTAATCCCACCTTCCTCCACACCCACCAACCTGCTCCAGCCTGTAGTTCCAGAACCAGCCTTCGAGCCAGCCTCCCAGCCTGCAGTTCCAGAGCTAGCCTCCCAGCCTGCAGTTCCAGAGCCAGCCTTCCAGCTTGCAGTTCCAGAACCAGCCTTCCAGCTTGCAGTTCCAGAACCAGCCTTCCAGCTTGCAGTTCTCGAGCCAGCCTTCCAGCTTGCAGTTCTCGAGCCAGCCTTCCAGCCTGCGCTTCCCGAGCCGGCCTTCCAGCCTGCGCTTCCCGAGCCGGCCTTCCAGCCTGCGCTTCCCGAGCCGGCCTTCCAGTCTGCGCTTCCCGAGCCAGCCTTCCAGCCTGCGGTTCTCAAACCAGCCTTCCAGCCTGCAGTTCTCGAGCCAGCCTTCCAGCCTGCAGTCCCAGAGCCAGTTCTCGAACCAGCCTTCCAGCCTGCAGTTCTCGAACCAGCCTTCCAGCCTGCAGTTCTCGAGTCAGCCTTCCAGCCTGCAGTCCCAGAGCCAGTCTTCAAGCCAGCCTTCCAGCCTGCAGTTCTCGAGCCAGCCTTCCAGCCTGCAGTTCTCGAGCCAGCCTTCCAGCCTGCAGTTCTCGAGCCAGCCTTCCAGCCTGCAATTCCCGAGCCAGCCTTCCAGCTTGCAGTTCCAGAACCAGCCTTCCAGCCGGAGTTTCCCGTACCAGCCTGCCAGCCTGAAGACCCCGTACCAGCCTGCCAGCCTGAAGACCCCGTACCAGCCTGAAGACCCCGTACCAGCCTGCCAGCCTGAAGACCCCGTACCAGCCTGCCAGCGTGAAGTTCCCGTGCCAGCCTGCCAGCTTGAAGTTCATGTACCTGCCTTTCAAACTGAAGTCCTGATGACAGTGTCCCAGTCGGAAGATCCGGTGCCCGTTTCCCGGCCTGTGGTTGTGGTGCCCGTTTCCCGGCCTGAGATTGTGGTGCCCATTTCCCGTCCTGAGATTGTGGTGCCCGTTTCCCGGCCTGAGATTGTGGTGCCCGTTTCCCGGCTCGAGGTTGTGGTGCCCGTTTCCCGGCTCGAGGTTGTGGTGCCCGTTTCCCGGCTCGAGGTTGTGGTGCCCAATTCCCGGCTCGAGGTTGTGGTGCCCAATTCCCGGCTCGGGGTTGTGGTGCCCGTTTCCCGGCTCGAGGTTGTGGTGCCCGTTTCCCGGCTCGAGGGTATGATGCCCGTGTCCCAGTCTGTGGAGCCTACTACCCAGTCTGACATGTTCCTGCCTGCTGCCCAGCTCGATGACCCGGAGCCTGCTGCCCAGCTCGATGACCCGGAGCCTGCTGCCCAGCTCGATGACCCGGAGCCTGCTGCCCAGCCCGATGTGTTCCTGTCCGCTGTCCAGCTCGATGACCCGAAGCCTGCTGCCCAGCCCGATGTGTTCCTGTCTGTCGCCCAGCTCGATGACCCGGAGCTTGCTGCCCAGCCTGAGATGATCCCGTCTGCTGCCCAGCCTGAGATGATCCCGTCTGCTGCCCAGCCTGAGATGATCCCGTCTGCTGCCCAGCCTGAGATGATCCCGTCTGCTGCCCAGCCTGAGATGATCCCGTCTGCTGCCCAGCCTGAGATGATCCCGTCTGCTGCCCAGCCTGAGATGATCCCGTCTGCTGCCCAGCCTGAGGTGTTCCCGTCTGCTGCCCAGCCTGAGATGATCCCGTCTGCTGCCCAGCCTGAGGTGTTCCCGTCTGCTGCCCAGCCTGAGGTGTTCCCGTCTGCTGCCCAGCCTGAGGTGTTCCCGTCTGCTGCCCAGCCTGAGGTGTTCCCGTCTGCTGCCCAGCCTGAGGTGTTCCCGTCTGTTGCCCAGCCTGAGGTGTTCCCGTCTGCTGCCCAGCCTGAGGTGTTCCCGTCTGCTGCCCAGCCTGAGGTGTTCCCGTCCGCTGCCCAGCCTGAGGTGTTCCTGTCCGCTGCCCAGCCTGAGGTGTTCCCGTCCGCTGCCCAGCCTGAGGTGTTCCCGTCCGCTGCCCAGCCTGAGGTGTTCCCGCCCGCTGCCCAGCCTGAGGTGTTCCCGCCCGCTGCCCAGCCTGAGGTGTTCCCGCCCGCTGCCCAGCCGGAGGTGTTCCCGCCCGCTGCCCAGCCGGAGATGTTCCCGCCCGCTGCCCAGCCGGAGATGTTCCCGCCCGCTGCCCAGCCGGAGATGTTCCCGCCCGCTGCCCAGCCGGAGATGTTCCCGCCCGCTGCCCAGCCGGAGATGTTCCTGCCTGCTGCCCAGCCTCTTGTGCCCCTGCCTGGTGTGCCACTGTCCGCTGCCCAGCTTGATGTGACTATTTCCTGCCCGGATGTGGCTACTGTTTGCCCGGATGTCCCCGCTGTCTGCCCAGATGTGACCTTGCCTGTTGCCCAGCTTGTTGCTATGAACTTCCCCCAGCAACAGGTCGTTGGAGCGTCCGGAGGCCGCTCCTTTGAGGGGGGGTACTGTCAGGAAAGGCTTCACCCGCTGGTGGTAACACCTGATCCATGGACCGTAGTACCGGCATCCACCAGCGGGGGTATTTTGGCAGTGTGGGACAGGCAGCACTTCCTGTGGTCAGCTGTGACCTGAAGCCTGATTACAGGACTTTCTTATAAATACCCAGCAGGTGCATACACACACTGCCCTGGTATCATCGTTGTGCCCTGACCTGTAGCCTGTCTACTTGAACCTTGATGCCTGTGTCCTGATTCCTGATTCCTGTAACCTGAACCTGTTGTGTCCGTCCTAATCCCTGATCCCTGCTCTGCAGCCTGGTTGCCCCCCTGCTTGATCCTGTCTCCCTGTCCTGATCCATCCATCCATCCATCCTCTCCCTGTCCTGTGTTCCTTACCCCATCTGCTGATCCCCCTGTGTATGACCTCGGCCTGGCTAACGATTACGCTTCTGGAATACCCCTTTGTCCATCTGCCTACCTGCTGTATATGACCCTGGCCTGGCCCTGTTTATGATTCTGGTTTCCCCATTACTTGTACATATTTGTCTGTTACTGTTATTATTTGTGGGTTCTGTTTGGTATTGGTTGTTGTGCAATGTGTGGTTTGGAGGTGGTTGTATCTATATTATTTCACTTAACTTTAATAAATCATTATATATTTCACTTACACACGTTTTGGGTTTCCTTTTGTTGCAGTCCACATAGTTCTGGTCGTACCCGATACATGACAGGTGACTTGAGCAGCTACTCTGTATGCGGATGGATCAGCCTCCTGGTTCCAGTGTCCAGCACAACAACCCACTCTCTCTTTGGTGCTGCACAGCTTGACACAGCATGGATCAGTACAACGTGACTCGGCAAAGCACGGCTTGACACAGCACAACTCCCTTTCTCTCCTACCTGGTTGGTACATTTCCCCAACTGACCGGCTTCTTCCGGGGCTTTTACTTTTATATGGTCCCTATGGCTCTCAAGTGCTTATGGGCATTGTAGTTGCGGCCCACGAAACATCTGTAGTTAGAATCCTTCTACAAAACTACATCTCCTAGACTACTCCTGGCAATTTGTAATCCAGTCGCAGTCAGGTAAGACTAATTGGCAACAGCATCTTGTGGACAATTAGTAGACAAAGAGATCAATTCACTAATGACACCTACACACGATCGGATGGTTTTTCCGATGGAATTCCGCTCAAGCTTGGCTTGCATACACACGGTCACACAAAAGTTCTCTGAACTTTCGACTGTCAAGAACGCAGTGACGTAAAACACTACGACGAGCCGAGAAAATTAAGTTCAATGCTTCCAAACATACGTCAAATTGTTACCGAGCATGCGTCGGAATTGCTACAGACTATCGGAATTTCCGATCTGATTTTTTTCCGTCGAAAAAATGGAGAACCTGCTCTCAATCTTTTGCTGGCGGAAATTCCGCCAGCAAAAGTCCGATGGAGCATACACACGGTCAGAATTTCTGACCAAAAGCTCACATTGGACTTTTGCTGGCGGAATTTCCGACCGTGTGTACGCGGCATAAGAGTTAAATAATGGCTCATAAAATGTGGTAAAATACTGCATGCGGTAACAATTGTGCAAGTGTTCAATTCATTAACAATTTTGCGTTAAAAATACCAAATGCGGTATTTGTTCGATTTAGTGGTAATTAGCGCATTATTTAATTTGGTCATTTACGGCATTAATCTGGTTGCTAAGGAGCAGGCCAGGAAGCCGGCTGCCCCAACCTTAACAACAAATGACTCAGGTACCCCGCTGACAGCTGAATGTAAAAAAAAAAGGCTGACAAAAAAATTATGAAAAAAAACCCCAGTGTGGGCCCACCCCCCGAAACATACCAGGCCCTTTGGGTCGGGTATGGATTTTAAAGGGAACCAAATGGCAAAAAAATCCCCCCAAAATCCATACAAGACCCTTATCCAAGCATGCAGCCTGGCAGGTCAGGAAAGGAGGGGACGAGTGAATGCCCCCCTCCTAAACCATACTAGGCCACATGCCCTCAACATGGGGGGGGGGGTGGGTGCTCATGCTCAAGCCCTTGTCCCCATGTTGATGGGAACAAGGGCCTCTTCCCCACATACGTGGCCGGTGTAATAATGTAACTACTAGTTTATTGCACACATACAGGATAAAAGGTACTCACATTTGGGAAATTAAAAGCAGGCATGTATGCAATGAATCATGCATGGAGATCGATCAATCAGTGTACACAACAGAGGAAGCGTGGCGATGGCACGTACATAGGCTCCGCCCTACATGTTTTATCAGAACTGACGTCATCAGGGGCATCGGGATCGATCTCCATGCATGATATATGCCTGCTTTTAATTTCCCAAATGTGAGTACCTTTTATCCTGTATGTGTGCAGTAAAGTAGTAGTTACGTTATTACTGTATGTGGATGCTCTCCTTAATTTATGAGATACATTGTTTGCCCCACGTTCATTGCTTCTGATGGGATCATTTGAATAGCATCTGTTCCTGGAAGGATTTGTGACAGCTGATTCACATAGCTAATCATTTTTGACTCCGTGATAGAGTCTTCCCTTTCTTTTAAGAGTCCATCTTTCACTGGGTGTTGGAGCATGTTGGTGATAGCTGGATTACGCACAATTTCTTTTTGCACAAATATATGGATTTCACTTTTTTAGATTTCACTTGCACATTGTATCATTTTATTATTGTCATGGACTTTTAGCGCTGCAACATTTTGTATTATAATTTTTTGTACGCTGGATCTGACTGTTTTTTTGGCCTGGTGATAAGCCCCCTGCCCGCAGACCCCACAACCACTGGCCACAGTTGTGGGGATGAGGCCCTTGTGGACAAGCAAGGTGCTTTGGGGTGGGGGGGCAGAGCCCCCCTTCCCAAAACACCCACCCCCCCACATTGAGGGCATTTGGCCTGGCATGGTTCAGGAGGGGGGGTGCTCGTCCCCCCCTTTCTTGACCTGCCAGGCTGCATGCTCAGATAAGTGTCTGGCATGGATTTTGGGGGGGACCCCACATTGTTTTTTTTTTAAATCTTGTTTGTTTGTGTTGTGTTGTTTGTCAGCGGAAACCCGCTGACAGCTGATGAGTTATACGTTGTTAAGGATGCAGTGGCCGGCTCTGGTTCGTTTTGTGAATTGGACTTAAGAATTTTTAAAGCAATATTTACTGGCACATTTTTTCCCCGGTAAATACAAAGCATAATCGTTATTTTTTATTTATGAATTGGACTTAATTTACTACAGTAAACGTTAGTGAATTGACCTCAAAAAGCAAAGGAACTCGGCAGGTAGGTTGTTCCAAACATATTGGAGAACTAACCACAGATCATCTATGGATGTAAGCTGCCTCAAATCCTTCTGTCTCTTCATGTTATCCCAAACAGACTCGATGTTGAGATCAGGGCTCTGTGGGGGCCAAACCATTACCTTGTTCTTCTTTATGCTAAAGATAGTTCTTAATGACACTGGTTGTATGTTTGGGGTGGTTGTCCTGCTACAGAATAAATTTGGAGCCAATCACATGCCTTCCTGTTGGTATAGCATGATGGATAAGTAACTGCCTGTATTTCTCAGTATTGAGGACACCATTGATCCTTACCCACTCTCCAACTCCATGGCAGAAATACAGCCCCAAACTTGCAAGAACCCTCCACCATGTTCCCTGTAGACGTTCCTTATTATAGCACTCTCCTGGCCCCTTGGGAACAGACTGCCTTTTGATACAGCCAAATATTTCAAATTTTGGCTCATCAGTCCAGAGCACCTGCTGCCATTTTTCTGCACCCCCAGTTATTATATTTTCTTGCATAGTTGAGTCACTTCGATTTGTTTCCATGTCCAGCTTGGACTAATCTAGCTATGCATATACCATACCATGCCGATGCCACTGGAAGCTGGAGACCACTGATATAGTCACTGCTACAGGCGCCATTCAATGTTTTGCATTATCTGAATGAATACAAAGTGTTCACTGATTGAACAAGGTGGAGAGGAATCTGTAAAAGGAATGGGTGGAAGGCCTCGTACACACGACCGATTTTCTCGTCGTAAAAAACACGTCGTTTTTTTCGACGAGATTCTTGTTAAGCTTGTCGATTTTCTCGTCAAGCTTTCTATGCGTACACACTGTCATTTTCCAATTTCCTCGTGGTTCTCTGCGCTCACGTCCAGCACGTACGACGGCACTATAAAGGGGAAGATCTTTTTTCTTGGCGCCACCCCTTGGGCTGCTTTTGCTGATCTCATGTTACCGCGTGTGAAGTAAAAGTTTGGGAAGAGACGATTCGCGCTTTTCAGTCTTCGTACTTTTCAGATCGTTTTCTGCCGTTCAGTTTGTGCTTGTGGGTTCGTATCTTGACTTTCAGGGCGTCTAGGCAGGTCGTATCTGTTTTACAGTGCGTTATTGCCTGTTCGTTTCTGAATTTCAGTTCGTTATTCATAGGCCTTGCTGTTCTAAAGTGCGTTCTGTTCTGTACGTTCTGATTAGACGACCGTTTCCTAGCCATGTCGCCTGGACGTTCTCGTCGTCGAGTTCGTGCTGTGCGTGCGCTTGGTGTTGGTCTGCTTGTTTTGAACCAAGACCAGTCCATGAATGGTGTGAGGAGGAGTTCATGGACCAAGAATTGGTTGCTCCAGCGGGACCAATTCTGCCACATGCCTCTGCTGCGGGAGATCGTCGAGAATAATCCTGAGGACTACAGGAATTTTCTGAGGATGTCTGACCCCGTTTTTCAGGAACTGTTGGCTTTGGTGTCCCCCTATATTACCAGGAAGGACACCGTTATGCGGGAAGCCATCAGTGCTGAGCAGAGGCTCATCGCCACGTTGCGTTACCTGGCGACAGGGAGAAGTCTTCAGGACTTGAAGTTCACCACAGGCATCTCCCCCCAGGCTCTGGGCCTCATAATCCCAGACACCTGTTCTGCTATTATACAAGTCCTGCAGGAGGACTATATTAGGGTAAGTTTTCTCCCTTAACATCACATTTTATGTATTACATGTATGCTAATGTATTGTATTTCTTTCATCCTTCCCTAATTACCATGATTGTAATATGCTGAGAATGTCCCCTTTGTCCCCATGCATGTTGGAAGCTTTAGATTGCCCCTTTTTTTTCCTCCCTAAATATTTCCCCTCACTAACTTTTCCAGCAGGGGCGCCTGTTGCTCCAAATGTTGGGGGGTTCCAACCCCAATTTCGGAAATAAACTTCCTCCTTTTTTGCTCTGTTGCCTAATAAACGCCCCCAGTTGTCCCCTCCAATGCAGCCATTTAGTCCCCTCTAATGCAGCCAGTTTCCCCCCAGCCCTGCACTTACCTTCTTGTGGTCAGCGCCATCCTTCTTCTGTCCTTGATGTCTTCTCCTTCCCTTCATGTTGCATCAGCCAATCATGTTACCATTAAACAGACTTGGTGAACATGATTGCCAGAGCAGCCTGTCAGTGTTTGCACAAGGAATGCCCCCCTCCTTGCGTCCCCGATTTTTCTTTGAGGAAGCCAATTACATCCCTCAGGTTGTAATTTGCAAGACTTTTTTAATACCTGTTTCTGCTCTGCAATTTTAACCCCCTAAATGACGCAATTATTCATATGTCGGTCGCTTTACAAGAGGCCATCCACCTGAATAGTGGGCGGCATAGACAATACATAGGTTCATGCAACGCATGAACCTATGTATTGTTCTGAGTGATGGGCACAGGAGAGAGGGGACAGTGCTCCAGCGCCCACTCTGGACGCACCGCCACTGCAATGCTATCCTTTGGCCAAACACATCTCCCCCCCCCCAAAATAATTTAGTAATGGCCCATCAGAGGGGGTGATGAATATGATAAATGAGCCTTCCATTATACTTTTTTTACACACCTTAATAAACGTATAATTTGATTGATGTTGGTCTCTAATTTTTTGGGATAGAATTTCCTTGTAATGTATGCCTTTGTTTTTCTAATATTATTTCATCTTGTTTCACTCCACAGCTTCCTTCCACGCCACAGGAATGGCAGACTGTGGCATTGGAGTTTGCCACGCGGTGGGACTTCCCCAACTGTGGTGGTGCCATAGACGGGAAGCACGTCCGCATCGTGCCGCCACCCCGTTCTGGATCCTACTACTACAATTACAAGGGGTTTCATAGCATTGTGCTGATGGCGGTGGTGTCAGCACGGTATGAATTCCTCTATGTTGATGTAGGGAAGAATGGCCGGATGTCCGATGGGGGATCCTTCATCCAGACGGAGTTTGCCCTCCGTCTCCAGAGTGACGACCTTGCATTGCCACCGGATGCAGGGAATATTGAAGGACTCCCCTTTGTTTTCTTGGCTGATGAAGCCTTCGGACTCGGACGGCATCTTATGAGGCCATTTCCAAAGAGGACCCTGACCCCAGAGAAGAGTGTGTTCAATTACCGGCTGGCCAGGGCCCGAAGAGTCGTTGAAAATGCCTTCGGCATAATGGCCAGCCGGTTCCGCCTTTTTATGACTTCCATCCACTTGGCGGACTACAAAATAAACTATGTAGTGTTATGCTGCTGTGTGCTACACAACTTTCTGAGCCAAAAATCACATTCCTATATGGCCTCAGTTTTGCCAGAGGCTGGACTTTCCCCTGCAAATCCCCTTCCGGGCCTGGAATCTGCCCGTCTTGGCTTGCCCCCCCAAAATGCCCGTGTGGTTCGTGACAAATACATGGAGTATTTCACGGGTAGGGGGGCAATTCCTATGCCAGCCTATGTCTAAGTATCCCAATAAAAATCTTGTTTAAACCTTTAATTATTTGTTCTTTCCTGTCTCCTAGTTTGTCTTTGTGCATTTGTAGTGGCAAGTGTATTTTACTTTAGTAAATAACAACCAATTTCACTATGTTACCTTACAAAAGAACCAAATAAGCTTAGAGAGTATTATAAAAAGAAGCTACACGTTGTTTGTGGTCAAAAATTTTACTCTCTGCACATTTTTTTTTGTTTTACTTTGGGGTTGGCCTGGCCACAACCCGGCAAATTTTGGCTTATGAAAATACAAAAATACCACTTGCATTTCTAAAATGACAACATTGGATACCTCTGAGCAATCTGAGACATTCAGTTACACAAACTATGTCTCTATGTGCCCGTCCTAATATGGGGTCCTGCCACCCCTTGCCCAGCCCAAAATTCAATATGCACACATTTTTACTTTTTTGCAAATAGGAAGTTTACAATCCTGATCCCTATTGTCAACATGTGCTATCTGCCATCAGGGGTGATCAATGGACGTGTTTTGGGGGTGCATCCCCTTCCTCAGTTCACCGACTTTTGATACGAGGAAGGGGTTGCACCCACAAAAGACGTACATGGATATCCCCTGATGGCAGATAGCACATGTTCACACACTGTGTGCATATTCAATTTTTGGCTGTTTTGTTACTTAAAAAATTAGAAAAAATATAAAAACAAACATGTAAAAACAAATGTGTTTGGATGGCTTATTGAATTCTCCCCAAAACATCGAGAATGTCTTTAAATGTTTGTTCCATCACATGGATTCTTTGTTTAATTAGGTCCAGTTCCGTGCTACATTCCATCACTTGCTGGATGAGACGGAGGGCACTGTCAGCAGAGAACGGTGTGCTATCCTTCACAACATTTCCATCCCCTAAAAACCATAAAAAAAAATAATCAAACTCTGCAGGCCTACCTCGCTTACCTTAAGCTGTGGTGTCAGATACTGACCTGTTGTGGTGACCAGATCCACAACGTCATCCACCTCTCCTTCCTGCACTTCTCCTTCCTCCACCTCAACTTCCTGCACATCTTTCGGTTGTGGATCTTTGGGAGTTTGGGGTTGCTTGGAAGTTGTGGGGTGCATGTGCTCCCTGGAGTGTCCTCCTCCCAGGCTTCTCTCCCCTATGAGAATAAAACCAAAGGTCTATTTATCACACTGTAAAAATCTCATTGTTAAACTTAAAACAGGCTAAATTGTTTGGAAGTGGGGTACAAGTGTGTGTTTGTGCGGAATTTAAAGAAAAATGCATTATTTATGACCCCAAATATGTTTAGTATTCACATTTGGATGTAATTTTTTGGACATGGAGGCACCACAAATAAACTCTGATGCACCTGTGTGGGACACCCAAAAAAGGCGGGTCTGGTGGCCCACACTATAGTGCTCCAAAGTACAGATGTGGAAGCAGCTGCTGAGTGTCCTCTCCTTTACACTGATTAAAGTTTGCATTTCATTCTCCTTACAAACACATCATCTAGACTTAAAAATTATCCACAATACTTGGTCAAAAATGGCAGATGTCTAATTACTTTTGGGGGTCTAAAATAAGCCAAAACCGCGGATAGTGGCCGAACGAAGTGTCGGTAACGTAACGAACGATTACTGTGCCCAACCTAGTTCAAAATATTACATTTTGGAAGGGAGTACAATATGCTAAAAAAAAAAAAATGACAGTTTCTAAAAAGATTAATAGCAGAAAGGTCGTCATTTTACTTACTTTTAGCGAGCATCCTCTTTATGATCCTCAACTGGTCTGGCTCCCTCAGTTTGAGGTCTGACCACCTCTTTCTGAGCTGCTCATTTGAGCGTTTCACCCCGAACTTCGCCCTCAGACTCTTCACAACTTTAGTGAGGATTTTGGCCTTCCTTCTATTTGGTTTGATATACGGCCCATGCTTGGCATCATAATCAGCCTTGACCAAGATGTCCACCATCTCCGCCATCTCCGCAAAAGACATATTCGATGCCTTGAATCTCCTCCTTGATCGTGACGTGTCCTCGGTCTCCGGGCTTGTCTCTTCGCTAGTTGCGGAATTATCAGACACCTGCTGTAACTCCGCCATATCTGTCTGCGCGCCGAAAGAGAAGGGGCGGGGAAAAGATGTTAGTTAGAACGTCATGGGCGGGCGACGTGTGCGGAGCGACGTGTTCGAATTTGGACGCATGCGTGGTGTGTATATAGCAAACACACATGTGACTATAGTACGTTCGGTGTGCGGAGAGAGGAGTTCAAGTGACGGACGTGCGAACGAAGGTATGTGATTTTGTGAGACTTGTAAAAATTGTTGGCCTATACTGTCTTGAGATTGGTGGAGGATATATATGGTGACTAGGATGTGAAGGAGGTTAGACTGTTTGCCTCACATTATTTAAATATAATTTATTTTACTTGCAGATACAATATGAATGTCTTTATTAGCGACAAAGAGTTCCTGGCGGAATTTATTGACCGGGTAAGGGAGCTGCCGGCTCTGTGGGAGACCAAAAACCCCATCCATAAAAAAAAAAGGGGTGAGAAAAGCAGCGCTGGAGAAGCTGCTCCCATTTGTGCATACCAAGGTGCCCACAGCCACAGCAAAACAAGTGGACACTAAAATTGGGAGCTTGAGAGGTACCTACAGGACTGAACGCTCTAAGGTGCTGGCTTCTCAGAGGTCAGGAGCAGCAGCAGATGATGTTTATGTCCCGATTTTGTGGTACTACAGCAGGATGTCCTTCCTGGATGACCACATTGAGCCAAGGCCATCACTCTCCACTCTTCCCCCCAGACTTCCCTGCAGCCAACCTGAGCGTTCTCTGGAGCAAGAGGAGGCAGCCATCCTGGATGATCCTGATTTGTCCATCTGGAGCCAGGTATAGTATTAACTGAAAATGTAGTGGGATAAAATTAATGTTTCCCAAATATGTCAGGATGAGAAACATACATTATTTTGTATTACACAAGTGAAATCATGATCTGTAGACATTATTCTGCACTTAATTGTGTGGTAAATAGTCAAGCTGATGTAGTGGTAAATTTAAAGCAAGGATTTATGCATTTACATTCTAATTGCTTCCATCAGGATTACAAAGTTTGATGCAAAGATTAAACCAACATATTAAACTATGTTTCTTTTTCATACACAGGATGAAATCAGCCAGGAGGAGGGTCTGGAAACTGTCAGGCAGGAGGAGGAAGGGCCCAGTGGCAGCCAGGAGGTGGCAGGGCCCAGTACCAGCCAGGAGGTGGCAGGGCCCAGTGGCAGCCAGGAGGTGGCAGGGCCCAGTGGCAGCCAGGAGGTGGCAGGGCCCAGTGGCAGCCAGGAGGTGGCAGGGCCCAGTGGCAGACAGGAGGTGGCAGGGCAAAGGAGAAGCACCAGATCCCAGGTGCCTCCCATCAGGCTTCACAAAAGAGGCAGGAGGGACAGGACCACCAGTGAGGCAGCAATGGCCCTTATTAAAGAGGCCCATGCCACCCTCAAGGAGCCCACATCCCCTGAAGAGGCCATTGCCGGCCTAGTGGAGGCTAAGTTCAAGGTGATGAGCATGGAGCAACGCCTCCTATGCGAACCCCTGCTCATCACCTTGCTCAACAAGGGGGTGATGGAGCAAATTACCCCCAATACCGCCATATGTGAGGTGGCCCAACTGACCCAACCTCAACCTCCACCTCCACCTTCCTCTTCTGCCCCACCCCCTTCTGCTACACCTCCACCTTCTGCCCCACCCCCTTCTGCTACACCTCCACCTTCTGCCCCACCCCCTTCTGCTACACCTCCACCTTCTGCCCCACCCCCTTCTGCTACACCTCCACCTTCTGCCCCACCCCCTTCTGCTACACCTCCACCTTCTGCCCCACCCCCTTCTGCTACACCTCCACCTTCTGCCCCACCCTCTTCTGCTACACCTCCACCTTCTGCCCCACCCCCTTCTGCTACACCTCCACCTTCTTCTTCTGCCCCAACCACTTCTGCTACACCTCCACCTCCTCCTCCTGACAGGAGTACCCCTCCAGTGGGCCAGCCTCCAGCTAAACGAAGAAGGAAGGCTGCAGGAAAGGCTGCAGGAAAGGCTTCAGGAAAGGCTTCAGGAAAGGCTGCAGGAAAGGTTGCCAGGAAGAAGAGGAAGTGATGGCCTTGCTTCATTGTGGTCGCACTGGTCGGACAGAAGGCAGCCTGTTGTAGTACCACACACTTGGGACATATATCTCACCTGCTGCTGTTCCTGACCTCTGGGAGGCCAGCATCAGATTGTGTTCTGAAATGTGGGCCTTCTCAAGCTCCCAATTTTAGTGTCCACACAGGGTTGCTGTGTGCTCTGGGGTCCCTGGGATGCACAAATGGCAGCAGCTTCTCCAGCGCTGCCTTCTCTTTATTTAATTTATAAACATGAATAAATGTGTTTTTTGTTTAAGTTCATACTTGACTATGTGTATTTTTAAATAAAAAAAAAAAAGCTTTGGAGTAAGCAGATACATTTGACTGACAATAAAAGGCACAGATATCACCCCCCCAAAAGAATAACTAAATCTGATTAGCTCAAAAACATGGTGTGAAATTTTAAAAATATAGATTAGAAAATTAAATGGGAGATCGCTATCAAAACATTGAGAAATTATAATTAAAATCATTTTGAAAAATCTAACCATTTAAATTATTCCTAAAAACTTGCACGATATAATACACATAAATCTTATAAAGTGCAGCATGAAAAAGGTTAAAAATAAGGCAGAACTCTGTGTGAATATCAGCAGCAAAAGAAGGTCTCTCGTTTTGATTAATGTAACATTCTAACGAAGAATTCAATGCAGAACATTTAAACGATGAAATATTTATGAGCGTGACGAATGTGCTCTCTCCATTATGAAGGCTTGTTTTACCAGAAGATGCGCTCCCGTCTCATAGTTGCTTGTGAGCATGCGCGCTTTTGGAAGAGTCGTAAAAGCATACACACGAACCATTTTCTCGTCACAAAACAGGCCGACGAGAAACACGACGAGGAAATCTGGAATCCTGACGAGAAAATAGAGAGCAGGTTCTCTATTTTCTCGTCGAGATTCTCGTCAAGTTTCTCGTCGTAAAACCATACACACGAACGTTTTTCTAGACAAAAAAACTCTCGCGGCACTTTTCTTGACTGTTTTGGACGAGAAAATCGGTCGTGTGTACGAGGCCGAACTGTTGCTGTTTACATCCTCTGCATGTCCTGTGCACTGCACCGTTTTTGATAATGATTCTGAAATCGTTATGGTCCTAGGAAGAATCAGGGGTTTTACATGCAGCCCAAGAAATAACCTGTGTTCAGAGCTCTGTGCTTGTACTATTTATATGTTATATGCATTAGAGTTATGTACTTTACATTTGCAGTAATATTATGTTTATAGTATTGCTCATTTATTATTCCCTTCTAAGCATGTAGAGGCAAAGTTAGCTTTGGTAAATGTCCAATAAGTAAAAATGTGAACATGCCAGTACAGAATCTTTTACCTTTTGCATGTAGGTGGAATGTATATTATTCTTTTTGGAAATTGTATATTTATCCATATCATTTATTAGATTATGCTGGAATAGATAATTAATGATGGTATTTTCTATACATTTCTACAGATTACACCCTGTGATATCTCCTGCTTTAATGTAAGTGCTTCCCTCGGTGACACACAAGTCTACACAGAAGGTGTGTATAAGTCTGATGGATAGGAGTCCTTTTTATTATGGGATTAGTGGATTCTTATATAATGCACATTTTGTCAGCTGTGCTTATTCATTTCCTCTACCTCATCTTAGCAAATAGACTTTTACAGCAATAATACAGAGCAAATAATTCAATGACTAAAGCCCAGTATTTAGAAAAAAAGCCAGATGTCTGCTTTAGGCCATTAGTGGTTGTCAGCTTCACTTTAGCTTATTACCGGTAATATCTGAGACACTTTTTTGTATCAGTAACCTTTATACATAAAGGATGATACTGTTATAGTGATTGTTTTCTTTATCTTCTATTATAATGAGAGCATATGGAGGACATGGTATTCACGTCCTCTTCTTTTGAGAATACCAGTTCTCTGGCTGTCTTGCTGATCCAATATGTTTACTACTTTCTGAATCTTTACTGAAAACAAGTATGCAGACCAGTAGTCCTGACTTTTTAATCTAAATCCTTTGCCAGGTCTTTGATGCAGAAAGTGTTAAAGCCAGAGTCAGCCAGCAAATTAGCATTCTCAGAAGGAGGTCAGCAAAACAAAGTTCATATTTCTATCAGTACAGATTTTCTTTACTGCCTCCTAAAGTATAACTAAAGCCTCGTACACACGGTCGGACTTCAAACAAACTTTTCCGTGGATTTTTGTCCGAAGGGAGTTGGCTGGGCACACCCATAGTATACACACGCTCGGACTTTTCTGCAAACTTTCCCAAAACTTTCCCAACATCAAGTGGTTTTTCTGCTCTTTTCTGTTCTTTACCGCCACCCTTTGGTCAACTTCTGCTATTGTTGGTTGATGTTAACATTGGTTCTGGGCATGCGTATTTGAACCTCGGACAAAAGTCCGATGGATTTCTGTACACACGATAGGACTTTGCACCTTCGGACTTTTGTTGCCGAAAAGTTTGTCCGTTTGCAGAGCGAACTTTTGTCCGATGAAAACCGAAAAAGTTTGTCCGATGGAGCGTACACACGGTCGGATTTTTTGAAAAACGTGCTAATTTTGAAGTTTGTTGGCAAAAAGTCAGACCGTGTGTACGGGCCTTTAAGCCAAATGTTTTTTTTATTTTGGTTTTGGATACAGTAGAGAGGGATTAGAAAACCCAGTTTGTATTGCTGTCTGTGCCCCCATTAGGGAGATTCAGCCTCACTATTTGTCATGTTTACCATTATCACAGTAAAAGGAAGCCCAAAATTTTGCATTGTCCAGAGAACAGGAATAGTGGGGACATCTTTAAATGAGGACACTAGTTATGGTGATAACTAGGGATTCTCTTATTTTGGAGGGATTTCCTGCTACTTCCTTTTGGAAGTGAAGTGAAATCTTTCCAATGGGACACAGATCCTCCCTGAAAATGCTAGTTTCCTGGCTGTCTCCGGCTTTTATTTTAGATATGTAGCTGTCTAAGGCCTCATACACACTGGATGTTTAGCCTTTATGCATGAGACTTCAGTGTTTAGGTTTGCCCTGCTTGTAAAATGCATATAAACAGCACTTGCCGCGTGAAATTCGAAAAATAATAATATAACATGTGAAATTAAATAAAGTGACAGCAGTCAGTCCATAAGATTTCCATATAGGTCCATACAGAAATAAAGTAATATATTGTTTCAGCACGTGTCTAAATGATAGTGAGCGACTGTACACCCAAGTGCGCCTTCCACCATATAGATACAAGATGTGCTTGTCAAATACCATGAGAGGATGACAGCTGGTGCTGCTGGATGATGCTGGATGGTGCACCAAGTGTATTAACATTTAGGCCAGTATGCGCCTGGGGACGAATGCCTGAAATTCAGATCTTCAGACCGCAGTTAGGATACCTAATTTCCAAGGCCAGGTAATTTCAGTAAAGTAAAAAAAAAACAAAAAAAAAACATTGCATTAGTATATAAATCCAGACAATAAGCAATTTCTTCAGGGTAACTCCAGTTTCATGGGACAAAAAGATAGCAAATAAAGAAAAAAATAATATATCATGTACAATTGCGACACAAGTCATATTGTAAATTAATGTTATTAAAAATGACCTTTCCTTTTCAATCTGCAGCCGCTGTAATTTTCTATAAATGCAATTCAATATGGCTACATGGAGTTGTTCTGTACAGAGTGTGTACTGACCACTCCCCAGAAACATAATTTCCTGCTTGTGTGATTGGCTCACCAATTTTCCCAGAAGTCTGCACTAAGATACAAGTCAGATTTCAGGCATCCCCTGCAACAAAAATGTAATTTTTGGTGAGATATTTCAAATAGGAACGTGGCTAAAGGGATGCAGGCCCAGCAGCTTTCCTCATTAGTGTTCTGCAGCTGCAACAGCTGACTGATAATTATGAAACCACTCTCATTAGACCCACTGTGCACAGAGGCACAGACAAACACACAGGGATTTCTTCAAAATAACAAAAGGTAGGAATCTGCAACAAAGTTTGTTATAATCCTTGCAATGTACATTAATCACCCAGAGGGGAATGTTTTTTTCTCAACAAAAGTTATGCTTTAAGAGAGGCCAGCAATCACTTTTTAAATGGCCTCTCAGTACAGGCTTATTTTATGTCCATCATTTATGTTACTCTAAATTAATTACAAGTTATTACTAGCAAAACAGACATTAGACATGCAGCAGACCACTATTAAAATTAAGCTGCATGTTCTTGCTGAGTGTGTCACTGTCTGGATTAATATTTTAACCGGTTAAGGACCGGCTCCTGTAGATTTACATCGGCAGAATGGCACTGCTGGGCAAAGTAACGTATATTTACGTCACTTTGAAATTCCGGCCGTGCCCCTACCGAAAGCTCCCTGACCGCCCCCGCGGGACCAGCGGACTCAATGTCCGCCGGTGTCCCGTGATCGGGTCACAGAACTGCAGTGCAGAACGGGGGGAGGCAAGTGTAAACATGCATCTCCCTGTTCTGCCTAGTGACACTGTCACTGATCGTATGCTCCCTCTCATCGGGAGCAGCGATCCGTGACGTGTCACTCGTAGCCACGCCCCCTAACAGTTAGAATCACTCCCTAGAACACACTTGACCCCTTCAGCGCCACCTAGTGGTTAACCCCTTCACTGCCAGTGTCATTTTCACAGTAATTAGTGCATTTTTATAGCACTGATCGCTGTAAAAATTACAATGGTCACAAAAATGTGTCAAAAGTGTCCGATGTGTCTGCCATAAAGTCACAGTCATGATAAAAATTGCAGATCGCCGCCATTACTAGTAAAAAAAAAAAATAATAATAAAAATGCCATAAAACTACCCCCTATTTTGTAGAGGCTATAACTTTTGTGCAAACCAATCAATATACGCTTATTGCGATTTTTTTTTTTTACCAAAAATATGTAGAAGAATACGTATCGGCCTAAACTGTGAAAAAATTTCGTTTTTTTATAGATTTTTTGGGGATATTTATTATAGTAAAAAATATTGAATTTTTTTAAAAATTGTCGCTCTATTTTTGTTTATAGCGCAAAAAATAAACACGGCAGAGGTGATCAAATACCACCAAAAGGAAGCTCTATTTGTGGAAAAATAAAAAGGACATAAATTTTGTTTGGGAGCCACGTCGCACGACCGCGCAATTGTCAGTTAAAGCGACGCAGTGCAGAATCGCACAAAGTGCTCTGGTCTTTGGCCAGCGAAATGGTCCGGGGCTTAAGTGGTTAAAGATGCAATTTATACAATAATTCCTCTGGGTACTGAATAATTTATCTATAGCGTTTAGGAATAAGGTAGTATTGAGAGCACATACCTGTAAAACATTTCCATGCAGCACATTGCAGAAGTATCGGTGCTTGAAAGGGCACCAAGACTGCCAATTTAACATTGTGGATTAATCAGCAATGACATAAGGGTTGACGTACTAAAGACAAATGGGCTCTCTTGTTAAAAAATGGGCTGTTAATTTTGCCAGCAAGGTTGCACTGTGCAAGGGAATTTGCTCCAGCGCTTGGTGAATGTGGTAAAATTTCACTATCCGATCTCATGCTGTGAAAAATGTAAAAAAGCAGCATTTTTGCTTGCACATGATTGGATGATGAAGGTCAGCAGAGATTCATCTTCTTTGGTAAGCTCTGTGTACAATTCACTTGCAAAGTACAACTTTCTTTGTAAAGTGAACAGGCTTTTTGCCTTTAGTAAATCAACCCACTGATTAGTTATTATGACCAAA
The DNA here is from genome assembly GCA_029206835.1 of Rana muscosa. Lineage (NCBI taxonomy): Eukaryota > Metazoa > Chordata > Amphibia > Anura > Ranidae > Rana > Rana muscosa. The sequence continues at coordinate 485,807,726 of CM055122.1, forward strand.
CACGGTTTCCAGATGGTAGAGGTTGCAGGATGGAGGGTGAACGAATAAGATTTAGGAAAAGAAGTATCCGTTTGAGCAGGGGCGTAACTAGAAATCACAGGGCCCCATAGCAAAATGTTGTATGGGGCCCCCCCACGAAAAAATGGCAGGGCTTAAAATAAATAGCAGGCGTGGCTCAGGACGCTCGTCTCCACGCCCTTTACAGAACCAGGAGGCGGCAAGAAAGCGGCCAATAGAAATGGAGCTCCATTTCTATAGCAGCAGCTTTCATTGCCACCCGGGCTCCGCCTCTTGGTTCTTCCTTAGCTGGTCTTCTGTAAAATGGCAACGGAGACAGAAATGACCAGTACCACAAACCTCTAGCTGCGGCAAGGAAAAAAAATAAAAAGTTGGCAAGTACAGTATGCATTGCTTATCCTCCTGGGGCCCCACTCGGCTGCGGGCCCCATAGCGCCCACGTGGGTCGCTATGGTGGTAGTTCCGCCACTGCGTTTGAGGGATAATGTCTGCTTCCAGTTTTAATACAATCTTATATAGGGTACATTTTTAAAAATTTGTAGTAACCAAAGTAAACTTTTTTTATAGAATACACATGCAACTATTTATTTGTTCTACTTTGATCTAATAAAACTGAACACAATTTTTCGGTCAAAATCAACTAACGTTATTTTGTTTTACAGACTGTGTTTTTAAACCAACACCTCCTGTTTTATCCTCTGCTGGGTCACACAATATAACCTTAAGGTGGAATGCAGCAAATATATCAGAAGTAACATACATAATTCAGAGTAAATATGTCAGCATTCCAGGGGAATGGGAATATACCCAGGTAATGTGTCCAACATTCACTGACATGCACGCTGTGGTTGAATTTGTCAGTTCAATAGAAGGCGATCTAATGATTGACTTCTGTTGGACAAGGATGGCCACACACTGAATGAAATTTGGCTAGTCTCTGCAGGACCAGCTGAATATTAATCCGTCTATAGCCACCTTTTAGATAAGTACCTTTTAAAATAGGAGGTTCCATTAACACAGGCCAAGTATTTCATAAGTAATCTGAGATAATTTACTCTTTTAGTGTACATGTATTTCTAAGGTTGTAATAAATGATTTGTATAAGAAAACACAATGCAACTTATTAGAGTTTAGTTTACTGTGGTCTGATCAGTGAAATATTCTTACTGGTTGCTGTGGATTGTGTCATTATTAGGTCCCTTTAGGTGGACCCAATCAGAAGCTTCATGTTAGTTTAAAGGCAGACATCCCATAAAGCTGCTTGCTTAGATTTAGGAATTAGTATTGCTCCCACTGTACTTCCAAGCCACTCAGATGTAAGCCTTGCAGGTCTCATAGACCCCAGCACTGAGGTTGTATCTACATTTCTCTCTCCTCCTGGCCTATCACAAAAGGGCTGTGTGGGCCAAAGCATGGTACCATCAACACAGCATGCTGACCATCAGCAGAGGCATGGGCGTCCGCTCCATAGGGCAAGGGGGGTCGTTTGCCCCCCCTGGAATCGAGAAGGTGTTGGCCAAATTGGCAGTGTTCTATACCCTCTGCCGCACTTACACCCACTTCCAGACCCGCACCGCAGCACATGTACTCCCTCCTCCTCCCCCCGGGCCCACTACACCTCCCCGTCGCCGCTTTAAGGCGGCCGCGTCTCGTGGTTTGGCAGTGCTGGCTGGGCGGTGCCTTGCGCTGCAACACGATTGGCCCCGGCTCTTCTCGTTCTCCCGGGCACGGGCCGGCTCCGCCCCTGGCCCTTGGACTGTGCAGCGTGCCCTGGGAGAGAAGAAGAAAAAGAGCCAGGGGGGAGATGGCGGAGGGTGTCTCAAGTCGGTAGTGGTAGTACCTTGGGGGGGGGCCTGGCCTCCTGAGGGGTGGCCTGCTGCACACACCCGCTGGACCTACTGAAGGTGAGAAGGAAGTAGAGCTGGGCTGTTACTGTGTGTGTGGTATGGAGGGAGGAGGAGATGTCCTACAACACGTGTGTGTGTGACTGCAGAGACATGACGTCATAGGACACGTCATACATATGGTCAGTGTGGTCAGTGTGCAGTGTAGTGGTCAGTAGTCAGTGTTTAGTGTAGTGGTCAGAGTGTAGTGTGTGTAGTGTCCAGAGGTGCAGGGTGCTGCTGTGTAATGTAAAGGGGTGCAGAGTGCTGTGTAATGTAAAGGGGTCCAGTGATGCAGGGTGCTGTGTAATGTAAAGGGGTGCAGGGTGCTGTGTAATGTAAAGGGGTCCAGTGATGCAGGGTGCTGTGTAATGTAAAGGGGTCCAGTGATGCAGGGTGCTGTGTAATGTAAAGGGGGCCAGTGATGCAGGGTGCTGTGTAATGTAAAGGGGTCCAGAGCTGTGGGGTGCTGTGTAATGTAAAGGGGTCCAGAGGTGCAGTTGTGGAGAGGGGGTACACAGTAGTGACAAAGAGATATTTAAAGATGCAGGGGGCACAGTGGGGTGTTTTTACATTTTAACGTGGGGGGGTCGCTCTTAATCCCCGCTAGCGGTTGAAGAAAGGGTAAAATGCGACTGTGTATTGCCGCTGCCGAAGCCCCCCCCCCCCGAAAATTTTCAGCGGACGCCCATGAGCAGAGGGCCTTTTTTTTTCTATAATGCCCTTGGTGGAATGACAATAAATCTAATTTCGGCATTGTCTTGGTCGCACCTTTATATCTTTTAGCTTCTGTAGCCTAACATCATTTTTCTTGGGACAAAAGGCTTTAATTTAATGAGCACAGCCCTGGAAATTTAGCTCAAAATATAACAACCAAATTCTGGTAATTAACATGATATTACATAAGTATGATTTTTATATAACACAGTGAAATGGTAAAGCTCAAGTGAATGTTTTACTTAAGGAGCATTTTTTTCCCCCTTTCAGTGCCACAGTTTGATGCACACAGGAAGAAAATAGCACTTTAGACAGCATTAAGTGTTCTTAAGGCTTGCTAGAGTGGCCTTCCAGTCATATAATCACACACAGCAACACACTACTGTGACTTTGGCAAGACTTTTAGTCAAATGTAACAAATATTATACATACTGCAGGTAAAACCAACATTTAATTTGTAAACAGCAAATTCAAGTGTTGGAAATTTTATTTGGAGGGAATTGTATGTATCAATAATAGCGCTTTATAAACCATTTGACTGTTTTATACGTTAACCCCATGCATTGAATAATTCATTGGGTATATTTCGTATGATCTACTCTACATGTAGAAGATGGATTCACATTTTCGTTTTTTTTAATGAAACATCAGTAGCTTATTTGTTGAATATTTTCTATTAATGTAATGCTTTCGACTATCTTTTACGATTCAATTAAAATGCATTTCTCCTTAAAATACATTTGGAAATACTAATGTGTTTTGTTGTGTGGTTTTGTCATTTTACTTGTCTTTGGAATACAGCCAGTAACAGAAACATCATTTACTGTGACTAACCTGCAGCCCTACACTGAGTATTGGTTTAGAGTAATATGGATCATTTGTCATATGCAGTATTATTCTACAGCTAGCCCTTCCTACAGGACACTTCCAGATGGAGGTAAGAATGGCATTTGTAATAAAATGGGCTCAGTTTGATTTCTTATTCATTTTATTACTGAATATTTCTTAATCATATACATTATACAAAGGAATTCAGGAATATGGATGAGTAAACTGATCTGCGATAGCTAACATGGACCATGCTGATTTGTAGATTCTAATATCTATGTACAGAGGAGCTCCCCTTGGCAATGCAGTTCGTTACTCCACTTCTGCCATCCCTTGATCCAGTGTTGAATAATGAAGAAAGACTCGCTCTTATTACATTTCTTATGAGTCATTAATTAAATTAACCAACCAAAGAGTTAGAAATGGGATATGAAATCCCTAACTCTAGTAATATGATGAATCTCTATGACAGACTTTTTCAAACAGGGTTCAATGCTAGTGATTCCTTGGGCAATGAGCAATTTCTACCATTTAGCTAAGTTACTACTGACATCAATAATCTTTTCAGCTATCTGTAAGAGGGGCATACTTACCACTGGCCACCAATGTAAGGGGCATTATTTCCACTGATCACCAGTGTAATAGGGTCCTTCACAGACCACCAATGTAAGTGGGGCCTTCTCCACCAAATCACCAATGTAAAAGGTAATTTTACTGACCACCAGTGTAAGGGGCACTACACTGATTACCAATGTAAATGGTCACTTAATTGACCATCAGTTAACGGGGGCACTATTTCACTGATCTTCAATGCAAGGGGGCACTTTCCACCAACTAGCAACAAGAGGAAGCACTACAAAGTTCATAATATATGTTTTTTTTTTCTTTCTGTCCATTATTATTATTTTTTTGGTTATTACTGAAAATACATTTGTGTATAAAGCAGCCTTAAGGCCCCATTTACACCTCAGCTCAAAGATCCAAAATGCTGCAGAAGAAAAAATCTATTTTCTTTCTCGTACATCACGGGACACAGAGTGACATAGTCATTACTATGTGGGTTATATAGATTACCTTCAGGTGCTGGCACTGGCAACTTCCAAAACCGGAAGTACCCTCCCCTATATAAGCCCCTCCCATCCGGGAGTACCTCAGTTTTTTGCCAGTGTCTAAGGTGTTGGCCAAAGGTTAACATGTTTTTTCATCTGGGCTTGTGTACAGGTTCTTTTGGGCCTCAGCAAGCTATTCCGGATCCGACCAAAAAAGCTTCATAGCTAAACGGTCGGTACCCGGGCCTTGCAGAGAAGAGCAAGGTTTTGCCTGTAATGCCTCTCTTAGGAGGGCTGGACCCTGAGATCCAGAGCTCTGGTCATACCCACGACCAAGATGTTTTCTGTGCAGGGTGCTATACAGGTCCAGGGGAGTGGAATCCTTGGGAACCCGGTCCCTGAAGGTTTAAGTACAATGCCTGCCGTGAGAGGTGAAGTTTGGGCTTCTGTGGACCAAACAGAGTCCTGCGGCGGGGAAAAGGTAAGTGGGGGCCCCTCAGGAACTTGGTTCTATTGGGGGGACCCCCAAGCCTAATATGTCTTTCTGCCTGTTACCTAACGGTATTCCCGCTAAATATCTGTGCATGCCTGTAACTACTAGAAAATGTAATAATTTTAATGGTGGTCAAGAAAAATAAAAATAAAAAAAATGACAAACTGCGGTACCTGTGTTAATCCACTAGAGGCCGCTGTGGAACGTCGTTTTCTTGTCATGTGGACTTTTTCCTTCTGAGGTCAAGTCCAGGCAGATGGTGAGTTCTCTTGTGGGAAACTGCTTCCTCTGTCATGTTGCAATGCTCGTCCATCCCCGGGCCCTGCTGCAAACAGGGACCCTGGCTCCTCTCCCTAGTTTTCTTTTCAAAAGAAGCGCTGAAGGTGCACGTGCACGCGCCTCTATATATAGAGGTGAGCTGGAAAAGGGTGCGGAGCTTGGCGGATGAAGCTCTGTGCGCGCCGCAGCGCTTCTGCGCATGTGCGGGCGTCCCAGCATGTTAAAAGGCACAATTAGGTGTTGTCAGCTGGCTATGGAGTGCAGAGACAGAGCTGGCAACATTTAAAAAAGGCATACAGCAGGCGGTTGATGCAGGCATCCCCATAGAAAGGCACATTAGTAGACACCAACTGTTTATATAGCAGCAATTGTGCTAGACTATTGTCAGTAAGTGGTGTATTACGGCTGGAATACCTCAGTTTTGGGCTTAGGAATATGCCGTCCAAAGTCTCTGGGACTAAGAATCCCAGGAAGCAAAGGGGGTCTCCATCGGGCTCTGAGGATCTTGGGCATGCTTTTGCTGCACCAGTCTCCCCTGAAAAATCAGAGGTTGGTGCCCGTAGAGAACCCTCAGGAGTACCTGGTACTGTGGCTGTCCTCAGTTCACCTGCTCCTGTGTATGTAACAGAGGAGGTTTTTTCCCCAGCTCTGGGAGGACTGGAAGAGAGATTGACAACATTGATCGCTGCTTCCCTGTCAGAGGGAAACCGCGCCCGATCTCCGTCTCCTCCCTCAGAGTGCCTGTTAGCGGAGCAACAGTCCCATGCAGGGATCGACCTACCTGAAGGGGATCAGGATGAGGTTGATTCTGTTCTAGAGGAATCAACAGTGGAAGAGCCATTTTCAGCATCACATGCTGAAAGATTATGGGTTCAGTCTCTGACTGATATGGTCCGATCAGCATTTAAAATGCCCCTTGCGGAGCAATCAACCACTTCTGTCTCCTCGTTGGGGTCGCTAAAAGCTCCCCAGACTGTTTGTTCCTTTCCAATCCATCCTTTACTGGAAGGACTCATTTACCAGGATTGGGAACATCCTGATAAAATATTTACTCCCCCTATAAGATTTCCGGTGGTCTATCCCATGGAGGATAAGTTCATCAGAAAATGGAGGGTGCCTATAGTGGACGCAGCCATCTCTTGTGTGAACAAATCACTGACAGGTCCAGTAGATAATGTTCAAATGTTCAAGGACCCAATAGATAAAAAATTGGAGTCCTTATTAAAATCTGCTTTTTCTACAGCAAGCTTGGTGACACAACCAGCAGTAGCAGCTATTGGGGTCTGCCAAGCAGTGAAGGATCAGTTAAAACAGGTCTTAAGGGACTTGCCGGATCAGCAGGCCCTTGCCCTAGCTGATCTACCTAGAGCCTTATGCTTTGCGGTTGACGCCATCAAGGATTCAATCCATCAGGCCTCCCGCCTTACGCTGTCTGTAGTACATATGCGTAGGCTTCTATGGCTCAAGAACTGGTCTGCTGAAGCTCCCTGTAAAAAATTGCTGGTTAGCTTCCCATTTCATGGTGAACGCTTATTCGGGGAAGACCTGGACAAATATATCCAGAAAATTTCCAGCGGTAAAAGTACACTCTTGCCGGTTAAAAACAGAGTTAGAGGTCCCTCTTTTAAGAGGCCTGCCTCTCCAGTCCCTGGGACATTGGCTGTGAAGCAGTTCCGACGGCCTCCTCGGTCAAATCCCGGGGGTAAAAATCAGGGACAATCACAGGGTAACAAAAAACCCTGGGTCAGGAGAGGTACAAAACCTCCCCCCAAGTCAAATTCATGAAGGGTTGCCCCCACTCAATCGGGTGGGGGGAAGACTTCAGTTGTTCGCAGAGACCTGGCGGGACACGATCAGAGACAGATGGGTGCTCTCCGCAGTAAGTCTGGGATACAAGTTGGAGTTAAAAGACTCTCCTCCTTCCCATTTTATGTGGTCAAACGTGCCAAAAGATCCCCGGAAGAGAGGATCCCTCCTGTTGGCACTAGAACAACTATTGCTCCAAGGAGTAATCATGGAGGTTCCCCTGGAAGAATGGGGGTTCGGGTTTTACTCAAACCTCTTTACAGTCCCGAAGCCAAACGGGGACGTGAGGCCCATATTAAATCTAAAAGGGCTAAACAAATTCCTACATATCAGGACTTTCCGGATGGAGTCGATCCGATCGGTGGCCACTGCCCTACAAGGGGAGGAATGGTTAGCCTCGATCGACATCAAAGATGCTTATTTGCACATTCCCATCTTTCCAGTCCACCAAAAATTTCTACGCTTTGCAGTAGAAGGGCACCATTTTCAGTTCAGAGCCTTACCCTTCGGTCTGGCCACAGCACCATGAGTGTTCACAAAAATTCTGGCCCCACTATTGGCCAATCTAAGAACACGAGGTGTAACGATAATGGCATATCTAGACGACTTGTTGCTGATGGACCACTCAGTGAAAAAACTAGAATTGTTTGTTCACGAGACAATCAAGTATCTGGAATCTCACGGTTGGATTATCAACCGAGACAAGTCAGCCCTAAAACCAGTCAAAAGTCTGGAATACTTGGGGCTAAGGCTGGATTCAGTCCAGAGAAAATTTTTCTTGCCTCAAGAAAAGGTGTTGTCTTTGAGAGATTTGATCCACCTAGTGGGTACAAAAAGACAGCCGTCCATACGCCTGTGCATGAAGCTGCTGGGAAAAATGGTGGCATCATTCGAAGCAGTACCCTACAGTCAATTCCATTCAAGGAATTTGCAAAGGGCCATACTGTCAGCCTGGAACAAAAAAGTTCAGGCCCTAGACTTACCAATGTCCTTGTCCCCTTCCGTTCGCAAGAGCCTCCATTGGTGGTTGGTTCCCCAGAATCTGGAAAAAGGGAAATCCTTCAGTCCAATTTCTTGGAAGGTGGTCACTACAGATGCCAGCCTTATAGGCTGGGGGGCAGTACTGGAGCAATGGTCTCTCCAGGGCAGATGGTCGGATGCAGAAAAGGCCCTGCCCATCAATCTCTTAGAGATACGAGCAGCCCGGTATGCCCTAGTAGCATGGACATCCAAACTCCAAGGGTCCCCTGTCAGAATTCAATCAGACAATGCCACGGCAGTGGCATATATCAATCATCAGGGGGGCACCAGGAGTCGTGCAGCCCAGAGGGAAGTAAATTGCATCCTGAAATGGGCAGAAAGATATGTCCCGGCCATATCCGCGGTATTCATTCCAGGAGCGGAGAATTGGAAGGCGGACTTTCTAAGTCGCCAACAATTATGCCCAGGGGAATGGTCCCTTCACCCCGAGGTTTTCCGGGCAATATGTCAGCGGTGGGGAGCACCGGATGTAGATCTGCTAGCATCCAGATTCAACGCAAAGGTGGACAGATTTGTCTCTCGGACAAGGGATCCCCTAGCTTGCGGCTCGGATGCTCTAGTGTTCCCTTGGGATCAGTTCAAGCTGATATATGCATTTCCACCGCCACAATTGTTACCTCGATTACTCCGCAGAATCAGGGTAGAAAATAAACCAGTGATTCTGGTGGCTCCAGCGTGGCCCCGAAGAGCATGGTACGCGGAGATTGTAAAAATGTCTGTGGGGAGTCCTTGGACCCTTCCACATCGTCCGGACCTGCTTTCGCAAGGACCGATATACCACCCTTCTTTACTAGCCCTAGGTTTGACGGCCTGGCTATTGAAGCCCACATTCTAAAAAAGAGAGGTCTCTCTAATCCTGTGGTATCTACCATGATCAATGCCAGGAAGCCGGTATCCAGGCAGATTTACTATAGAATCTGGAAGGCGTACATCGCTTGGTGTGAGGCCAAGAAATGGCATCCACGTAAGTAAGTAATAGGTAGGATTCTGGACTTCCTACAGTGGGCTGTAGATAGGAAGTTTGCCTTGAGTACTTTCAAGGGTCAGATTTCGGCCTTGTCAATATTTTTTCAAAGGCCCCTGGCTTCGCATTCACTAGTCAAAACTTTTACACAAGGAGTGATGCGCATTAGCCCTCCGGTTAAAATTCCCATATGTCCATGGGACCTAAACCTGGTTCTGTCGGTTCTACAGAAACAACCATTTGAACCATTACAGCACATTTCCTTGGTTCTTCTCACCAGGAAATTGATGTTTCTTTTTCGTACATCACGGGACACAGAGCGACTTAGTCATTACTGATGGGTTATATAGATTACCTTCAGGTGTTGGCACTGGCCAATTCCAAACCGGAAGTACCCTCCCCTATATAAGCCCCTCCCATCCGGGAGCACCTCAGTTTTTTGCCAGTGTCTAAGGTGTTGGCCAAAGAGTAACATGTGTTTTCACTGGGCTTGCGTACAGGTTCTTTTGGGCCTTAGTAAGCTGTTCCGGATCCCACCAAAAAAGCTTCATAGCTAAACAGTCGGTACCCGGGCCTTGCAGCAGAAGAGCAAGGTTTTGCCTGTAATGCCTCTCTTAGGAGGGCTGGACCCTGGGATCCAGAGCTCTGGTCATACCCACGACCAAGATGTTGTCTGTGCAGGGTGCTATACAGGTCCAGGGGAGTGGAATCCTTGGGAAGCCGGTCCCTGAAGGTTTAATTACAATGCCTGCCGTGATAGGTGAAGTTTGGACTTCTGTGGACCAAACAAAGTCCTGCGGCGGGGATCAGGTAAGTGGGGGCCCCCAGGAACTTGGTTCTATTGGGGGACCCCCAAGCCTAATTTGTCTTTCTGTCTGTTACCTAACGGTATTCCCGCTAAATATCTGTGTTTGCCTGTAACTACTGAAAATGTAAAATTTTAATAGTAGTCAAGAAAAAAAAAAAAAAAAGGGACCGCGGTACCTGTGTTAAACCACTAGAGGCCGCTGTAGTCCATTTTTCTTGTCATGTGGATCTTTGGTTTTCTCAAGTCAAAAGATCCAGGCAGTTGGTAAGTTTCTCTGTGGGAATCCACTTCCTCTGCCCTGTTGCTGCGCTCATCCACCGCACAGGCCCTCCGGCAAAAAGGGCCCTGGCTCCTAGTCCCTGTTTGATTTCGAAAAGGGCGCCAATGGCGCACGGGCGCGCGCACGGGCGCGTGCACGCGCCTCCTATGAAAAAAAAGGGGCGGGGCGGGTGGATGACGCTCGATGCGCGCCGCGGCGCTTCTGCGCATGTGCAGGCGTCCCAGCATGGTTAAAAGACACAGTACAAGTGTCAGCTGGATGCAAACAGAGCTAGCAACAAACAGTGGCACACAGAGGCGGTTGATGCAGGCATCCCCATAGAAAGGCACTTTAGTGGACACCAGCTGGTATATAGCAGCAACTGTGTTAGACTATTACCAGCAAAAATTGGTGTATGACGACGGGAATACCTCAGCTTTGTGCTTAAAGGATATGTCGTCCAGACGCTCCGGAAATAGGTCTTCCAGGAAGCCAAAGGGGTCTCCATCGGGCTCTGAGGATATTGGGCATGCTTGTACTGCACCAATCTCCCCTGAGAATTCAGAGGTCAGTAGCCGTAGAAACCCCGCAGGAATGCCTGGTGCTGCGGCTGTCCCCAGTCCACCTGCTCCTGTATATATAACAGAGGAGGTTTTATCCTCAACTCTGGGAGGATTGGAAGAGAGATTAACAGCATTGATCGCTGCTTCCCTGTCACAGGAAAAGCGCGTCCGATCTCCGTCTCCTCCTTCAGAGTGCCTGTTAGTGGAGGAACAGCCCCACACAGAGATCGACCTACCTGAAGGGGATCAGGATGAGGTTGATTCAGTTATGGAGGAATCAACAGTGGAAGAACCTTTCTCAGCATCTCAGGCTGAAAGATTATGGGTTCAGTCTCTGACTAACATGGTCCGAGCAGCATTTAAAATGCCTCTGGCGGAACCACCATCCACTACGGTTTCCTCGCTGGGGTCGCTAAAAGCTCCCCAGGCTGTCTGTTCCTTCCCAATCCACCCTTTATTAGAAGGGCTTATTTACCAGGATTGGGAGCATCCTGATAAAATATTTGCTCCCCCCAAGAGATTTCCGGTGATCTATCCCATGGAGGATAAGTTCATAAAAAAATGGAGGGTCCCTACAGTGGACGCAGCCATCTCTTCTGTTAACAAATCACTGACATGTCCAGTAGATAATGTTCCAATGTTCAAAGACCCAATAGATAAAAAATTGGAGTCTTTACTAAAATCTGCTTTCTCTACAGCAAGCATGGTGACACAACCTGCGGTAGCAGCGATTGGAGTCTGCCAAGCAGTGAAAGATCAGTTGAAACAAGTCTTAAGGGACTTACCAGATCAGCAGGCTCTTGCCCTAGCTGACCTGCCTAGAGCCTTGTGTTTTGCGGTGGACGCCATAAAGGATACAATCCAACAGGCCTCCCGCTTTACGCTGTCTATAGTACATATGCGTAGGCTTCTGTGGCTCAAAAACTGGTCTGCTGAAGCTCCCTGTAAAAAACTGCTGGTTAGCTTCCCATTTCATGGAGAACGCTTATTTGGAGAAGATCTGGACAAATATATCCAGAAAATTTCTGCCGGTAAAAGTTCACTCTTACCGGTTAAGAACAAGGGTAGAAGTCCTTCTTTTAAGAGGCCTACTTCTCCAGTCCCGGGCACATCGGCTGTGAAGCAGTTCCGACGGCCTCCGCGGTCAAATTCAGGGGGCAGAAATCAGGGACAATCACAGGGTAACAAGAAGCCCTGGATCAAGAGAGGTACAAAACCTCCCCCCAAGGCATGAAGCGTTGCCCCCACTCAATCGGGTGGGGGGAAGACTTCAGTTGTTCACAGAGACCTGGCGGGACACCATCAGAGACAGATGGGTGCTCTCCGCAGTAAGTCTGGGATACAAGCTGGAGTTAAAAGGCACTCCTCCTGCCCAATTTATGAGGTCAAACGTGCCAAGAGATCCCCAGAAGAGAGGATCCCTCCTTCTGGCACTAGAACAACTATTGCTCCAAGGTGTAATCATGAAGGTTCCCCTGGAAGAAAGCGGATTCGGGTTTTACTCGAACCTTTTCACAGTCCCCAAACCAAATGGGGACATGAGGCCCATATTAAATCTAAAAGGGCTAAACAAGTTCCTAAATATCAGGACTTTTCGGATGGAGTCGATCCGATCGGTGGCCACCGCCCTACAAGGGCAGGAATGGTTAGCCTCGATCGACATAAAGGATGCTTATCTGCATATTCCCATCTTTCCGGCCCACCAGAAATTTCTACGCTTTGCAGTAGAAGGGCGCCATTTTCAGTTCAGAGCCTTACCTTTCGGTCTGGCCACAGCACCACGAGTGTTCACAAAAATTCTGGCCCCATTATTGGCCAATCTAAGAACACAGGGTGTAACGATAATGGCATATCTAGACGACCTGCTACTAATAGACCACTCAGTGGAAAAGCTGGAAGTAGCTATTCACAAGACAATCAAGTATCTGGAATATCACGGTTGGATTATCAACCGGGACAAGTCAGCTCTAAGACCAGTCAAAAGTCTGGAATACTTAGGGCTAAGGCTGGATTCAAATCAGAGAAAGATTTTCTTACCTCCAGAGAAGGTGTCGTCTTTAAAAGATTTGACCCACTTAGTGGGTACAAAAAGAAAACCATCCATACGCCTCTGCATGAGGCTGCTGGGAAAAATGGTGGCTTCATTCGAAGCGGTACCCTACGGTCAATTCCATTCAAGGAATTTGCAAAGGGCCATACTGTCAGCCTGGAACAAAAAAGTTCAGGCTTTAGACTTACCAATGTCCCTGTCCCCTTCCGTTCGCAAGAGCCTCCATTGGTGGTTGGTGCCCCAGAATCTGGAAAAAGGGAAACCCTTCAGTCCGGTTTCTTGGAAGGTAGTCACTACAGATGCCAGCCTCATAGGCTGGGGGGCAGTACTGGAGCAATGGTCTCTCCAGGGCAAGTGGTCAGAAGCAGAAAAGGCCCTGCCCATCAATCTCTTAGAGATACGAGCAGCCCGGTATGCCCTAGTAGCATGGACATCCAAACTCCAAGGGTCCCCTGTCAGAATTCAATCAGACAATGCCACAGCAGTGGCATATATCAATCACCAGGGTGGCACCAGGAGTCGTGCAGCCCAGAGGGAAGCAAATTGCATCCTGGAGTGGGCAGAAAAATATGTCCCAGCCATATCCGTGGTTTTCATCCCAGGAGTGGAAAATTGGAGAGCGGACTTTTTAAGTCGCCAACAATTATGCCCGGGGGAATGGTCTCTTCACCCCGAGGTTTTCCAGGCAATATGCCAGCGGTGGGGAACACCGGATGTAGATCTGCTAGCATCCAGATTCAACGCAAAGGTGGACAGATTTGTGTCTCGCACAAGGGATCCTCTAGCTTGCGGCTCGGATGCCCTAGTGTTCCCTTGGGATCAGTTCAAGCTGATATATGCATTCCCACCGCCACAATTGTTACCGCGATTACTCCGCAGAATCAGGGTAGAAAAGAAACCAGTGATTCTGGTGGCTCCAGCGTGGCCCCGAAGGGCATGGTACGCGGAGATTGTAAAAATGTCAGTGAGGAGTCCTTGGACCCTCCCACATCGTCCGGACCTGCTGTCACAGGGACCGATATACCACCCTTCCTTACCAGCCCTAGGTTTGACGGCCTGGCTATTGAAGCCCACATTCTGAAAAAGAGAGGGCTCTCTAATTCTGTGGTATCTACCATGATCAATGCCAGGAAGCAGGTATCCAGGCAGATCTATTATAGGATCTGGAAAGCGTACATTAAGTGGTGTGAGGCCAAGAAATGGCATCCACGTAAGTACGTGATGGGGAGGATTTTGGACTTCCTACAGTGGGCTGTAGATAGGAAGCTGGCCTTGAGTACTATCAAGGGTCAGATTTCGGCCTTGTCAATATTTTTTCAAAGGCCCTTGGCTTCGCATTCACTAGTCAAAGCTTTCATACAAGGAGTGATGCGTATTAGCCCTCCGGTTAGTATTCCCATATGTCCTTGGGACTTAAACCTGGTTCTGTCAGTTCTACAGAAACAACCGTTTGAACCATTGCAACACATTTCCTTGGTTCTTCTCACCAGGAAATTGATTTTCTTAGTAGCCGTTTGTTCGGCTAAAAGAGTATCGGAATTAGCCGCCTTGTCCTGTAAGGAGCCATATCTGGTTGTCCATAAGGACAGAGTAGTATTACGTCCTCATCCAGCCTTTCTTCCTAAGGTGGTATCGAGGTTTCATTTGAACCAAGATGTGGTTCTTCCTTCTTTTTTCCCCAAACCTAGCTCGGTAGAGGAAAAGTTATTACATTCCTTGGATGTAGTAAGAGCAGTTAAAGCTTATCTAAAAGCCACTGCTCAGATTTGCAGAACGGATACTTTGTTTATTCTGCCGGAAGGCCCTAAAAAGGGTCAGGCAGCATCAAAATCCACTTTAGCCAAGTGGATTCGACAGGTCATAATACAAGCCTATGGCTTGAGAAAGAGACCGCCTCCGTTCAAAGTTAGGGCGCACTCCACAAGAGCAGTTGGAACTTCATGGGCAGTGCATCACCAGGCCTCCCTGGCTCAAGTATGTAAGGCCGCAACATCGTCTTCGGTACACACGTTTACTAGATTCTACCAGGTAGACGTTAGAAGTCAGGAGGATGTCGCCTTTGGGCGCAGTGTGTTGCAGGCCGCAAAAGATCCTCATGCCTGATGGCGCCCAGCTTATGTATCCCTCCCCTCATTTGGCATTGCTTCGGGACGTCCCATTAGTAATGACTAAGTCGCTCTGTGTCCCGTGATGTACGAAAAAGAAAAATTGATTTTTATAACAGCTTACCTGTAAAATCCTTTTCTTGGAGTACATCACGGGACACAGAGCTCCCACCCCTCTTTTTGGGACACTTATTGCTTGGCTACAAAACTGAGGTGCTCCTGGATGGGAGGGGCTTATATAGGGGAGGGTACTTCCGGTTTGGAATTGGCCAGTGCCAACACCTGAAGGTAATCTATATAACCCATTAGTAATGACTAAGTCGCTCTGTGTCCCGTGATGTACTCCAAGAAAAGGATTTTACAGGTAAGCTGTTATAAAAATCCCTTTTTTTTTAGTAGCCATATGTTCGGCTAAAAGAGTGTCGGAATTGGCCGCTATGTCCTGTAAGGAGCCATATCTGGTTGTCCATAAGGACAGAGTAGTGTTACGTCCTCATCCAGCCTTTCTGCCTAAGGTGGTATCGAGGTTTCATTTGAACCAAGATGTGGTTCTTCCTTCCTTTTTCCCGAAACCGAGCTTGGTAGAGGAAAAGTTAATTACATTCTTTGGATGTAGTAAGAGCAGTTAAAGCTTATCTAAAAGCCACTGCTCAAATTCGTAGAACGGATACTTTGTTTATTCTGCCGGAAGGCCCCAGAAAGGGTCAGGCAGCATCAAAATCTACTTTAGCCAAGTGGATTCGACAGGTCATAATGCAAGCCTATGGCTTGAGAAGGAGACCGCCTCCGTTCAAAGTTAGGGCGCACTCCACGAGAGCAGTTGGAACTTCATGGGCAGTGCATCACCAGGCCTCCCTGGCTCAAATCTGTAAGGCCGCAACGTGGTCTTCAGTACACACGTTTACTAGGTTCTACCAGGTGGACGTTAGAAGTCAGGAGGATGTCGCCTTTGGGCGCAGTGTGTTGCAGGCCGCAAAAGATCCTCATGTCTGATAGCGCCCAGCTTATGTATGGTGTATCCCCCCCTCATTTGGCATTGCTTTGGGACGTCCCACATAGTAATGACTATGTCGCTCTGTGTCCCGTGATGTACGAGAAAGAAAATAGGATTTTTATAACAGCTTACCTGTAAAATCCTTTTCTTGGAGTACATCACGGGACACAGAGCTCCCACCCCTCTTTTGGGGACACTTATTGCTTTGCTACAAAACTTAGGTACTCCCGGATGGGAGGGGCTTATATAGGGGAGGGTACTTCCGGTTTTGGAAGTTGCCAGTGCCAGCACCTGAAGGTAATCTATATAACCCACATAGTAATGACTATGTCGCTCTGTGTTCCGTGATGTACTCCAAGAAAAGGATTTTACAGGTAAGCTGTTATAAAAATCCTATTATTTTCAATGGAGATGGTTCATATCTCCACTATAAGTCGCCCGAAGTTGAAAAAAGTTCTGGACCCTTTTTGTAGCTCAAATTGGGCAAATTGGTGTGTTTTTGCTGTTTATTTTGTGCCATGAAAATGCATGGAAGCGCTTGATTCAAGCACTTTAGTGCCTTTTGTTGCTCTCTTTCTTTAGTGTTTTTCTAGTTAAAAGCAATAATAATAATAATAAAAAATAATAGTAAATAATAAATAAAATAAATAAATAAATAATAATTATAAATAAATAATAAATAAAATAAACCTAACTCTAAACCTTAACCCTAATATTAACCCCATAATCCTAATCCTAATCTAATCCTAATATTAACCCCTCATCCTAACCCCTTACCTAACATACATAAATAATAAATGAATAAATAATAATAAAATAATTAACTAAATAAGTTAACCCCTAACCCTAAAAAAAAAGTAAAACATTTTAATAAATAAATAAATAATAAATAAATAAATTCAGATGAAAAAGCTGAAAAACATAGCAACAAACGATGAACCAGATGATATTTTGTCTTTGTTGGCTAATAGAAAACCAGCAAAGCGCAAAAACCCTTTAAAAACGCTGTACACAAATGCTCAAAAATGCTCAAAAACACACATACGAACACCCACAAAAATGCCCAAAAAAAACACGACACTCGTACACACGACCGGTTTTCCCGTCGGGAAAACTGTGATTAGAGCTTTTGGCTGGGAAAACCGGCCATGTGTATGCTCCATCGCAGTTTTCCCGATGAGAAAACTGCGGGGGGAAAAAAAGAGAACCTGCTTTCTTTTTTCCCGTCGGGAAAACCGGTCGTGTGTATGCTTTTCCGAGGGGAAAAGAGACGCGCATGCTCAGAATCAAGTATGAGACGGGAGCGCTCGTTCTGGTAGAACTAGTGTTCGGAATGGAGATAGCACATTCGTCACGCTGAAAATTATTGCATCGTTTAATGCAGCGCATTCTTTATAATGCTACAATAATGAACTTGTTTTTGCTGCTGATATTCATACAGAGTTCTGACAAACTTGTTTCTTTATTATTTCTCGGGATCTCATGAATAATCTTTTGTTTTTGAAAGCCAGATCTCCATAATAATGTTTTTATTTTTTTATTGTCTTTTTTTATTTTTTATTTTTTTAATCAAGATCTGCATTTTTGTGTATTATTTTAAAAATAATTTCTACTGATCTCCATATATATTTTTATTATTTTTGTGTGTCAAGTTACCACAACAACATTATTTTCTTGTATTTTTTACCCTCAAGGAGGTTGGTTGGTGTCCCTTGTTAATTTGACATTGTATTTTTGAAATGTACCTGCCTACTCACAAACAAACTGTCCTTTTTGAAGGAAAACACATAGGCAAGTATTAACTGTAAAAATAAATTCCATTTATTCTGGCTCATAAGAAAATAAAGAGGAAGGCAACGCTGGAGAACCTGCTGCAATTTGTGCAGGCTTTGGACCCCAGGGCACACATCAAATAATAGAAAACTAAAATTGGGAGCTTGAGAAGCACATACAATTGGGAGCACAATCTGGTCCTGGAATCCCAGAGATCAGGAACAGCAGCAGATGACATATATGTCCCCAGTCTGTGGTACTACAACAGCCTGCGTCTTCTGTCAGACCAGACTGAAGCCAGGCCATCACTTTCTAGACTTCTTTGTAGTCTTCCCTGCAGCCTTCTTTGCAGGCTTCCCTGCAGCCTTCTCTGCAGCCTTCTCTGCAGCCTTCCCTGCCCGCTTCCTTGGAGCCTGTGGCTCTGGAGGTGGACTTGTGGCAGGAGGAGAAGGAGGAGGAGGAAGAGGTAAAGGAGGATGGCCGACCTCCGAAAGGTCAGTATATTGGGTAAGTTGGCCCATCAAACCCTTGTTTATGGCCTTAAATATTATGGTCTCACAGAGGAGGCGTTGGCCTGTCTCCATCTCCTGCATTTTGGCTGCCATTAGGGTGGCATAGCCCTCTTGAGTGGGTGGGGGTTCTCTGAGGACCGCAGTAGCATCCCGAATGAGGGAAAGTGCTTCCTCCTCCGTGTACCTACCCCTCTTGGCCCTTCTTGTTGGAAGGCGGAGGCTAGGCATATGTGATGTTGTGCTGCCACTGGGCCCGGCCACCTCCTGGCTGCCACTGGGCCCGGCCACCTCCTGGCTGCCACTGGGCCCGGGCCACCTCCTGGTTGTCACTGGGCCCAGCCACCTCCTGGTTGTCACTGGACCCGGCCTCCTCCTGGCTGTCACTGGGCCCGGCCTCCTCCTGGTTGCCACTGGGCCCGGCCTCCTCCTGCCTGCCACTTTCCAGCCCCTTATCCTGCCTGAGATCTTCCTGTGTATAAAAAAGGGACATATTTTTAGTTTTTCGTTCATTAATCGCACACAATTTTCATCTCATGACTGTTGCAAATTGAATGTTAATAAATAGAAAAGACTATCATTCTGACCCCAGCATTTTTCATTCTTGTCCCAATCATTTTTGGACACTACTGTCTATTGATATGTAAAACACTTTTTGTTCAAACATTAATTTGTTATCAATAGTAACATCTATTTCACATCATTAATTTTAGGACAAGAAATCTTTAGAAAAATACTATACCTGGCTCCAGATGTGTGCATCCGGTTCTTCTAGGATCCCAGGTTGATCCTCAGAAGGCTCAGCTGGGGCGGAGAGAAGGCTGGAGGGAAGGGTGGAGGGAAGGCTGGAGGGAAGGGTAGAAAGTGATGGCCTCACTTCCAGATGGTCGTCCAGAAAGTGCAATTTGTTGTAGTACCACAGAGTAGGCACATAAACATCCGCTGCTGCTGCTCCTGACCTCTGTGATTCCAGGACCTTATTGTGATACTTCCTGTATGTGCCCCTCAAGGTCCCAATTTTAGTGTCCACATCATGGATGGTTGCAGTGGGGACCCGTGTCTGGACAAATTGCAGCAGGTTCTCCAGCGCTGCCATCCTTGCTCCTCTTTTTTTGTTGATGGACCCTGTACCTGTCCAGGAACTCACACATAAAATCATGATCTTTAAAAACATTAATTCTTTCTGAAAGACAAAAAACAAGACAAAAATACTAATGTCTGATGATCCAAGTTAAAATTTTACCTTCGGTCTCATGTTCAGCGCTTACTCCTTCCTCCGCACACAGAACGTAGGTACGACACATGCGTGTTAGCTTTATATACACTGCGCATGCGTGAAACTCTGCACACGTTGCCTGCCCATGACGTGCTTTCTAGAAGATTCCCCGCCCCTTCTCTTTCGGCGCGCAGTGGGAGACGACATGGTGGAGGCGCAGCAGGTGTCTGATAATTCCACTAACGACGGTAGAAGCCCGGAGCCAGAAACGTCACAATCAAGGAGGAGATATGAGGCCTCAAATATGTCCTTTGCAGAGATGGAGGAGATGGTGGACATCTTGAAGAGGACAGATTATGATGGCAAGCATGGGCCGTACAACAGCCCTTATGTGAGAAAGGCCAAGATCATGAGTAAAGTTGTGAAAAGTCTGCACAGGAATTTTGGGGTACGACGATCCAAGGAGCAATTGAGGAAACGCTGGTCAGACCTGAAACTGAGGGAGCACGACCAGTACAGAAGGATCAAGAGAATGCTCAAAAAATGTTTTTTTATTACTATCACGTTTACAATTTTTGTCATATTGTTGTGTAGCAGCTTTTTGTTTTAGTTTTTGCACTTAGCGCAATATTTTCCTATTTTATCAAAAAAAGTAAGTATTTGTCCTGTGTTCCTATTATTATTATTATTATTATTATTATTACTTGCATGTTGCTCCATGTGCTTTTCTTTACTGTTGTACAGTTGAAAATGGCAACTTGCAGGCTCGTGGACACAGTAATCGGTCGTAATAAACATTGTTTGTTCGGCCACTAATAATACAATGTTTTGGCAGATACAGGGTTAACTACATTTGGTAATGTTTATTTGTCTGAAAATAAGTTTAGTACATTGTTGTCTAGATGTGTTTGTAACTAGAATGAAATGCAAACTTGATTCAGTGTAAAGGAGAGGACACTCAGCAGCTGTTTACACATCTGGACTGTGGAGCACTAGTGTGGGACACCAGAACAACCTTTTTAGGGTGTCCCACACAGGTGCTCCAGTGGATTCTTGGGGTGTCTCCATGTGTGAAAATTGTCAAAAGGTAACTATTCCAGCTTTTGGTAAGAGAAAAAATCATGTTTTCAGCTTGGAACTCTGCCAAAACACAAAATTGCACCCCACTTCCAAGCAATGTTTCATATTCCTATTTCTGCCCTCAAATATCTGTGTGCTAAGTATACCTTTTGTTTCATTCTCATAGGGGAGCAAAGACTCAGAGGACACCACTCAGAGGACACCAGGAACCCCACACCTCCGAAAGAACAGAGCGAACCCCAACCTGAGGATGTGGAGGAAGGAGAGGTGGAGGAAGGAGAGGTGGAGGAAGTGGTGGAAATTGTCACCACAACAGGTCAGTGTCTGACAGAACACATTCAGGTAATAGATGTATGCCTGCATATTTATAATACTTGGTGTGTTTCTTTATTTTAGGTGATGTACTGCTTGTTGACCAACAAGCTCCTCCTTTCACGAGTGCAAGTGCACAAATTTTAATACAGGACATCATGGTGTGCAATAGGGAAATTGACATCATAAGGGAAAGAATTAATTATTTAGAACAAAAACTGAAGAACATGATTGATATATTAGGGAGAATCTAAAGAACCCCAACATGACACCATTTTGTGTTTTTGTTCAAAATTTTACAACAATGTTATTTTTGGATAGCATCAAATTTTGAAGATTCACACAGTGTGTCAACATGTGCTATCGGCCTTCAGGGGATATAAATTTTGAGGGTGCAACCCCTTACTCGCAACTCAAGTAGGTGAGAGGAAGGGGTTGCACCCCCAAAACATGTCCATTGATCCCCCATGATGGGAGATAGCACATGGTGACATTAGGCATGGGATCAGGAGGGAAATACCCATTTTGCCTCACAATTTTGGTGCATCCTCAAAAATTGTCTTTTGTAGGGGTGACATGACCCCCTCATCTAATGAATGCAACAGCAACACATTGTTGACATACTATAATTTCTGATATTGCCTTCACATTTTGTACGTTGAACTTTGTAAGTTCCAGAGTTTTGTATGTTATGTTTTGAAACATGCCTGTTAATGCAAACTAAACCCCCCAAAAAAGTTAAGTAAAACCAGTTGTATATATTTGAAAATAATGTTTTATAATGCACATCTGACTGTGCACGGAGTAAAATGTTGAAAATCTACAATGTGTGGCTTCTTCTTTCTATGCTCAATCAATACCAGTATTTAAAGTAATTTGGTGTTTACAGTGACAATGGGGGTTATTTAATAAAGGCAAATTCACTTGGCACTACAAGTGCACTAGGAGAACCTAGGAGACAGCTAAAAGAAACACAAGCAGTAAATCAAATTCAAGATGTTTTCAGGACAAATTTTTATTTTATTTTAATACAAATCAAGATTCTCCTGGCATAGCAATTGCCCCCTACACATAAAATAGTCAACACAATTTTGCCGAACATCACGGGCGCTTTGGGGGGGCAAGCCAGTACGGACAGCTTCCAGGGCCGGGACTAGAATTTGGTCCTGAAGTGCGGCCTCAGGCCCAACTGATGCCATGTAATTTGGTGAATGTTTCCTTAGAAAATTGTGCAGCACACAGCACGCCATTACTTTATGGTTGAGTTTATACTCTGCAAGATTTATTGATGTCTGAAACAGGCGGAATCGGCTGGCCATTATGCCAAACGCATTTTCGACCACTCTTCTGGCTCTGGCCAGCCGATAATTAAACACCCTCCTCTCAGGGGTGAGGGTCCTTTGGGGAAATGGCCTCATCAAATGGTTTCCAAGTCCAAAAGCTTCATCTGCCACGAAAACAAACGGTAGTCCCTCAACGTTGTCTGACACAGGTGGCAATGCCAGGCCACCACTCCGTAGATGTCGGGAGAATTCCGTCTTGGAAAAGACTCCGCCATCGGACATCCGGCCATTTTTCCCCACGTCCACATATAGAAAATCATATGTTGCCGACACCACCACCATTATCACAATACTATGGAACCCCTTGTAGTTGTAATAGTATGACCCCGAATGGGGTGGTGGGACGATGCAGATATGCTTCCCGTCCATTGCCCTTCCACAGTTGGTAAAGTCCCACCGCTGGGAAAACTGGGAGGCCACAGCCTGCCATTCCTGTGGCATAGAAGGAAACTGTGGAGTCAAACAAGAAAAATATATATTCGTACTTTTGCACATAACATTGCAAGCAGATTATACAAAAACATTCTTGGCCAACATCAGTATAACATTTATTTTAATGAGTATTTAAAGACAAAAATATAAGGTCCACTTATCAGATTC
Organism: Rana muscosa; assembly: GCA_029206835.1. Classification (NCBI taxonomy): domain Eukaryota; kingdom Metazoa; phylum Chordata; class Amphibia; order Anura; family Ranidae; genus Rana; species Rana muscosa. The sequence goes on from CM055122.1 coordinate 485,830,416, forward strand.
CACACCCCTTCTGATGGCCCATTGTAAAAATTTGAAGGGGGGGGGGTTCTAGATGAGTTTGGGGCCCTCAAAAATAAAGGCTCTGGCACCTGAAATTAATGAGAACAAAAACACTTGTACACATTTTAGGGGGTGTTTAGGGTAAAGCATTACAATGGAGCTGACAAAATACATTGGTAAGTGACTAGGCTAGGCGTGTATGGGCCAAGGATAGCATGCTGGAGAAGTTTGTGAAGGGAAATATGCATGAAGGCCAAAAAAGGAGCATTAAAAGCTTACAACATGCATGAGGACAAAGGAGACATTCACAGCATATTACAATCATGGTAATTAGGGAATGATGAAAGAAATACAATACATTAGCAAACATTAAGTACATAGAATGTGATGTTAAAGGATAAAACTTACCTTAATATAGTCCTTCTGCAGGACTTGGATGATGGCAGAACAGGTCTCTGGTATAATGATCCCCAGAGCCTGGGGGGAGATGCCTGGTGAGAACTTCAGTTCCTGCAGACTTCTCCCAGTTGCCAGGTATCTCAACGTGGCGACTAGGGATGAGCCGAACACCCCCCGTGGTTCGGTTTGCATCCAGAACATGCGAACAGACCAAAAGTTCACGCAAACATTTGAACACCGTTAAAGTCTATGGGACTCGAACGTGAGAAATCAAAAGTGCAAATTTTTTAAAGGCTAATATGCAAGTTATTGTCCTAAAAAGTGTTCAGGGACCAGGGTCCTGCCCCAGGGGACATGTATCAATGCAAAAAAAAGTTTTAAAAACTGATGTTTTTTCGGGAGCAGTGAATTTAATGCTTAAAGTGGAAGAATAAAAGTCAAATAGTCCTTTAAATTTCGTACCTTGGGGATGTCTAAAGTATGCCTGTAAAGTAGCGCATGTTTCCCGTGCTTAGAACTGTCCCTGCACAAAATGTCATTTCTGAAGGAAAAAAAGTCATTTAAAACTACTCGCGGTTGTAATGAATTGTCGGGTCCTGGCAATACAGAGAAAAGTCATTGAAAAAAACGGCAGGGGTCCCCCCCAGTCCATAACTAGGCCCTTTGGGACTGGTATGAATATTAAGGGGAACCCCTGCCATTTTTTTCAATGACTTTTATGTGTATTGCCAGGACCCGACAATTCATTAATAGCCGCGAGTAGTTTTAAATTTTTATTTTTTTTTTCAAAAATTTAATTGTGCAGGGAACCAAAATTAAAACAAAAAATGCGTGGGGGTCCCCCCAAATTCCATATCAGGCCCTTCAGGGGCATTTTTTTCAATGACTTTTCTCTGTATTGTCAGGACCCGACAATTCATTACAGCCGCGAGTAGTTTTAAATGACTTCTTTTTCTTTCAGAAATTACATTTTGTGCAGGGACAGTTCTAAGCACGGGAAACATGCGCTACTTTACAGGCATACTTTAGACACCCCCCAGGTATGAAATTTAAAGGAATATTTCACTTTTATTGTTTCACTTTAAGCATTATTAAAATCACTGCTCCTGAAAAAACATCAGTTTTTTAAAACTTTTTTTGCATTGATACATGTCCCCTGGGGCAGGACCCAGGTCCCCAAACACTTTTTATGACAATAACTTGCATATTAACATTTAAAATGAACACTTTTGATTTCTCCCATAGACTTTTAAAGGGTGTTCCACGGCTTTTCGAATTTGCCGCGAACACCCCAAATTGTTTGCTGTTCGGCGAACGGGCGAACAGCCAATGTTCGAGTCGAACTCATGTTCGAGTCGAACATAAAGCTCATCCCTAGTGGTGACTAGCCTCTGCTCGGCAGTGATGGCTTCCCGCATGACGGTGTCCTGCCTCGTGATATAGAAGGACACCAAAGCCAACAGACGGTAAAAAAACGGGGTCCGTCATCCAGAGAAAATTCCTGTAATCATCAGGGTTATTCTCCTGTATCTCCCGCAGCAAAGGCATGTGACAGAATTGGTCACGCTGGAGCAACCAATTCTTCGTCCATAAACTCCTCACCACCCTGTTCATGGAGTGGACTTGGGTTAAAGCATAAACCCCCAAACCAAGCCTCTGCACAGCACGAACTCTACGACGAGTACGTAAATGCAACATGGCTAGAAAACGGTCGGGTGGTCAGAACGAACTAACAGAACGCACTGAAGAACAGCAAGGCCTATCAAGAACGACCTGAAAATCAGAAACAAGCGGACAAGAACGCACTGAAAGAACAGATACAAACTCACTACACGCACTGAAAGACAAATACGAACCCACAAGCACCTACTGAACAGCAGAAAACGTTCTGGAAAGCAGGAAGACTGAAAATCGTCTCTCACCAAACTTTTACTAACACGAGAATCAGCAAAAGCAGCCCAAAGGGTGGCGCCGTTTGAATGCAACTTCCCCTTTATAGTCCCGTTGTACGTGTTGTACGTCACCGCGCTTTGGACGAGCAGTATTTGGCCTGAACATGTGTATGCAAGGCAGGCTTGAGAGGAATCCCGTCGGGAAAAACTTAGTTTTTTTTCATGCCGAGAAAAACGGTTGTGTCAAATATGCTAAATACTCCACATACCTTTTTTATTTTATTTTATTTATTTGTATATTTAAAAACTACTGCTTACACTAATGTTCTATAAGCTGTAGATATAATAATTATAAGCAGGGGTTACCTGAGACCTTAAAGTTTTTTTTAATGGTTCCTCCTTGTTAAAAAGGTTGAGAAAGGCTGTAAGCCCCTTAGTAAAGACAAAACTCAGATTTAACACAAGAAGAAGACCCCTGAGGATTTTTTGTTCATGCAAGTTTGAAAAATTGTAAAAGTGAAAATATGTTTTATTTGAATGTCAATTCAAATCTGACAGACTTTTTTTCCCTATCTTTACTATATTAAAAAATATACTCCCCACAAGATCCTAAGGCATTCCGGTTATTAAGCTAACAGCAAAAGGTTTGTAAGTGTGTGGTAAAAAGAAATACAAAGGTACTTCACTGGTCTTAGGTCTGTCATCTTCTTGGGTGGCCTCAGCATTGATGAGGCTATTGTTTTGCTATGATTTTTAATGTTTTTGTTTTGTTTTTTTGTTTTTTGCTTGGCAGCTTTGTATGCTGCAATTCTTAAAAATCTCAATAAAAAAAAGTAAAAAAAAAAGAAATTCAAAGTTAGAAACAGCAGCTTTAAATCTTTACCAGATAGCAAGAATCAATCCAATGAACTACTGACCTAGCAAATTTTAAAAGTTTACTCTATTTCTATACCCAACTTTTTCATATATAATGTATTTTTTAGAAATATTAAAGTGCACACTTTTAAAATAAAATTCACCTAACTATAGAATATGTAACTCTAAATTACAGTACCTTCAGTTGCACCACGGATTGAGACTCTTTACAGCTCTAGCAGTTACACAATTGAGGTCAGTTGGCTTCCACCACTATTCCCAAATGGACAAATTACTGGATATAACCTAAACCTGTATACTGCGGGTGAACCCCAAAGACACTTTTCAGTGGCTGAGAGACAGAACTTCCAGTTTTACGGAACAAAAGAAGCAACAATGTACAGGTAATGTGTATATGAATCTATTTTCAAAATTGAACTCCCTTGTCTACAGAAAAAATACTTTTCCATATATAACCTTGAACAGCAAGCAGTACAAGCAAATTTAAAAGTGTCAATCTATAAGTCTTTTTATGGGAGTATTAAGTGGGTATTCAATTAAATGTATCTTGAGAATATAAGTGGGTATTCCAAATAAATATACATTTTTTTACACTCTTTTGCTCTTCTTACACATTAAGCGTCTACATGTTCCCCATCCCTGAAAATTAGGGTGTTTAAGTTGTAACAGTAAGCAGGCTATTTACATTCTAAAATTTACATTTATTCGTGAATTAACTAAAAAGCATGCAAACAAGAGCGCTGTTGGTAGGTGGTCACTAGTTCATGATGTAAGGCATGTGTCCACGGGGTCCATTAAAAAGGGTTTATTGAGCACATAAGGACAAATTAAAGTGGTTGTAAACTCTATTACACCACTTTTACCTACAGATCAGCCTATAGCAAGGCTGACCTGTAGGTACCGTGAATATCTCCTACACTTACACCGTTTAGGAGATATTCAGTAAATGTACAGTGGGGCAAAAAAGTATTTAGTCAGCCACCAATTGTACAAGTTCTCCCACTTAAAAAGATGAGAGATTCCTGTAATTGTCATCATAGGTATACCTCAACTATGAGAGACAAAATGTGGAAACAAATCCAGACAATCACATTGCCTGATTTGGAAATATATTTTTTTGCAAATTATGGTGGAAAATAAGTATTTGGTCAATATCAAAAGTTCATCTCAATACTTTGTTATATATCCTTTGTTGGCAATGACAGAGGTCAAACGTTTTCTGTAAGTCTTCACAATGTTGTCACACACTGTTGCTGGTATGTTGGCCCATTCCTCCATGCAGATCTCCTCTAGAGCAGTGATGTTTTGGGGCTGTCGCTGGGCAACACGGACTTTCAACTCCCTCCAAAGGTTTTCTATGGGGATGAGATCTGGAGACTGGCTAGGCCACTCCAGAACCTTGAAATGCTTCACTCCTTTGTTGCCTGGGCGGTGTGTTTGGGATCATTGTCATGCTGAAAGACCACCCAGCCACGTTTCATCTTCAATGCCCTTGCTGGTGGGAGGAGGTTTGCACTCTCACGATCAAATCTCACGATACATGGCCCCATTCATTCTTTCATGTACACGGATCAGTCATCCTGTTCCCTTTGCAGAGAAACAGCCCCAAAGCATGATGTTGCCACCCCCATGCTTCACAGTAGGTATGGTGTTCTTTGGTTGCAACTCAGCATTCTCTCTCATCCAAACACGAGTTGTGTTTCTACCAAACAGTTCTACTTTGTTTTCCTCTGACCATATCACATTCTCCCAATCCTCTTCTGGGTCATCCAAATTCTCTCTAGCAAACCTCAGACGGGCCTGGACATGTACTGGCTTAAGCAGGGGAACACATCTGGCACTGCAGGATCTGAGTCCCTGGCGGCGTAGTGTGTTACTGATGGTAGCCTTTGTTACGTTGGTCCCAGCTCTCTGCAGTTCATTCACTAGGTCCCCCCGTGTGGTTCTGGGATTTTTGCTCACCGTTGTTGTTATCATTTTGACCCCAGGGGGTGAGATCTTGCGTGGAGCCCCAGATCGAGGGAGATTATCAGTGGTCTTGTATGTCTTCCATTTTCTAATTATTGCTCCCACAGTTGATTTCTTCACACCAAGCTGCTTGCCTATTGCAGATTCAGTCTTCCCAGCCTGGTGCAGGTCTACAATTTTGTTTCTGGTGTCCTTCAACAGCTCTTTGGTCTTCACCATAGTGGAGTTTGGAGTGTGACTGTTTGAGGTTGTGGACAGGTGTCTTTTATACTGATAACAAGTTCAAACAGGTGCCATTAATACAGGTAATGAGTGGAGGACAGAGGAGCCTCTTAAAGAAGAAGATACAGGTCTGTGAGAGCCAGAAATCTTGCTTGTTTGTAGGTGACCAAATACTTATTTTCCACCATAATTTGCAAAAAAAAAAAATCTTTCCAAATCAGACAATGTGATTGTCTGGATTTGTTTCCACATTTTGTCTCTCATAGTTATGATGACAATTACAGGCCTGTCTCATCTTTTTAAGTGGGAGAACTTGCACAATTGGTGGCTGACTAAATATTTTTTTGCCCCACTGTATGCTGCCGACATCATCGGCGCCTGCCCACTGAAGAAACGGCCCGCTGGTGCCGTTTCTTTAGGACTCGTGCCGTGACCAGCGGTTCCCACACGCATGAGCGGGAGCGACGTCATCGCGGCTTCAGCCAATCACAGCGCCGGAGTCGGGAACCCGGAATTAACTCAGGTGAAAGATGTCATCCGTGTTCTCGGAGTGCCAACGCCGATTCAGGGCATCATTCTAAAGGTAAGTATTTAAGTATTTAAGTATTTAATAATGAGCTAGTATGCGATGCCTTTGTCTTGCAGGGTTTGTTTGTTTTTTCTGAGGTTTACAACCTTTTTAAATGGCTCTTTAAATTAAATTATGCTATGGTAAAAAGCTCACTGTGACACTTTAAAGATGACAGTAATAGCATACCAGCCTTAGGTACCACAAGAATTGCTGGACAAACAGGTGACTCCAAGGGAGAGGCCAGAATCAGCAAGAGAGATGATGATCAGTGTGGAGAGACTGTACTGCAGATTCCAAAAAAGTTGTTGGGCAGGAAGTGATACACGGTCGCGTAGGAAATGACCTCACAGGAACTGCAGAAGGCTGGGAGGAAGCCTCAATGCTCAAAGGAAGCAGCCTCGAACCAAAAGCAAACTAGTAGCCATAACAACGTGTTTCATGGTCGTGCCACTTTTTCAGTTTTAACACTACCTAGTGACCACCTACCAACAGCGCTCTTGTTTGTGTGTTTTTCTTCTGATGACTCCTCAACTCCTGAGAGTTTTTCTATGAGCAGTGAGGTCAAGTGACTGGATTTGAATTCAATATTTTTTTTTCACTAAGGCTGTAGCACCTGGATGTTTGTAATTAGCTGTAAAAAGCCCTCACTGACCTCTGTAGCTGCAGGTACTGTAGAGGAATTCATACTTGTAGTTTTTACCTGAAGCACTGAAGTTAATTTTTTTGCGTCATTTCCATCACAACTTCAAAGTACAACTCCATTAAACACTTTTTTTGATAGCTTTGAATAGAGTAGGGAAGGACTAGAACCTTTCTGTCTGAGTTCCTCCTGGGAGACATTTCCTTTTACTTCCTGTCCTGATAACAGAGTGTTGCAGGGACTGGAAGTGATGGGAAAATCGTCTAATAGGGAGAAAGACAATAACAGAACCACATCACTTTTAGTAAAGTGGGAATAGGTTAGAACTTCTGTGAAATATGTTATTGTTGTCTGTGTATTTCTATCCCTGTGACCTCTGTGACGTGTGCCTAACCAATGTTTTTCACGCATATACATGTCAAACAACCAGCCTCCTTCTACTCAAGTGTAAACCTAGCCTTATGCCAATGCACTAGCTCTTATTTTTCATATTATCCAAAAAGCAAAAAAGTTTTGACCGAAGTCAAGCTTGAATTAATACAGTTACAATGCAGGCAATATTTATAACAATAGATGGATGAGAACCAAATGGATATGTGCTTACCTACTTCCTAACCTTCCTGAATGGTTTTATTCGATATATAGCAAAGGCTTTCAAGCGAGAAATACTTCCAGCAGAAAAAAAAAAAAAACTATAAATCAAGTTCATATACAGTTTAAATAAACTGTGAAGGTTATTCTGTGATTCATTAGAATGTTCTTTTATCACAATCCTCATTTAATCCTTATGCCTTGTACACACGATAGGAATTTCTGATGAAAAAAGTCTGATGGAATTTTTTCATCAGAAATTCCTATCGTGTGTGGGCCCATCAGACTTTTTTCCGTAGGATTTTAGAAATAGAACATGTTTTAAATTTTTCTGATGGAAAAAAATCCTATGGGAAATTCCGATCGTCTGTGTGGAACTCCGTTGGAGAAAAAACCCATGCATGCTCAGAATCAAGTCAACGCATGCTCGGAAGCATTGAACTTAATTTTTCTCGGCTCATCGTAGTGTTTTACGTCACCGCGCTTTGGACGGTCGAAATTTAGTCTGACAGTGTGTATGCAAGACTGATGGAAGACAGCTTGAACGGAATTCTGACAGAAAATTCCATCAGATTTTAGCCCATAGGAAATTCCTATCGTGTGTACAGGGCATTAGACATAGAGACAAATTAAATGAAAACATTTCAATTGAATATTTAAATGAATAACAATTATTTATGATCAGACATTTATGGTATTGTATTTAAATATGTGCTAATTTAAAGCTGAACTCCATGCAGATTAAAAAAAAAAAAACAGTAAATGATGTTTTGTGTTTATTAAAAGTTTTTTTTTTTTTTATGCAAATAATATAAATATGCATTTGACTTGGTTTAGCCTCTTATAATACCAGTACATCAGCACTCTGGGAGTGTCATACTCCTTCACTATGCACAGGCCAGTGAGAGGAGGGGTGACCAGGTTATTTTTGTTTTAACTACAGCAGAAAGATTCTAGGTCACCAGCTTGGCTGCACTGTCTGGCTGGGCTGTTTAATTCTCAAGATTGGATATACATAAATATGAAGATGGGTCAGACAACTCCCACACTTTTTAGTTGTGTATTTAACGGTCCTAGCTACACAGGGCGGGAAACAGAGGGGAAACCTCTCAGGAGAGTACCATGGAAGAAGGCATTACTAACCTCTTCTTTTAAAAATGCAAGTCATCTGGTTTTAATACTGATCATCTTGTTTTACTTTAAATCCGTTATCTGGGTCAAGCTTGCAAATAAGCACTGACTTTTCTTTGATATCCCTCATCTATATACTTGCTCGAAAGTTGGTGATTCAGAAAATAAATGTAGCGGGGTGCTTAATTTAGGGGAAGTGTTTGGGTGGTAGTTATGCCCAAACACCCTAATTTGTCAGGGTTTTGCAACCATTTTATCCGCAGGGAGAGTATTGGTGTACAGTTCCCTGTGGCCTACAGGTGGCGCTGCCATAGTAGGCTAGGGTTGAACCACTAATACAGGGCTGTGCTTTTTGTGTTCCCTCTCGGCAAATGTACAGTAGGGTGGGGTTAACCTGCTGTGCATGCTGGGGAGGAGATAAAAGGGGCAGACGCTGCCTGTTCGGGGTTGTGGTTAGTCGGTGGGGTCCTACCCCAGGTTCTTGTTCCAGTCCGCCCTGGGCGCCCTAGGCCCAGGGGCGGGTGTTCTCTGTTCCTGTTCCATCCTGGGCACCTTTTAGTCCCAGGGTGAGGTACTACTCTGCTGTTGCTGTCCGTCCTGGGTGCGTGGACTCGGGAATTGCAGCAAACGCCTGGGCCCAGCACCTTTGGCTGGAGCTCATCGGGGATCGAGGAATCTCAGGGTGCCGCCTTGCGAGGGGACCCGTATAGAGGAGGCCGGGTGAGGAACCGTTCCGAAGGACTGATGCGGTAGTCACGGTGAAGGAAAGGATCCTGGTAACTCTCCGGAGGGATGTCTTCTCCCTAGGCCAAGGCCAAGTTCACCAGGTCTGTGATAGAAGCCTTGAGTAAAGCGTGAGTGTCATTTGGCTGCTAGTCTTGTCCTAAGTAGACTATCCATTTGAGGCTGAGTCTGTTTGAGAAGCTGAACAGTGAAGTGCCTGGACCTCTCCCCACATCTTGTGCTGTCCTTTTTCTTGCGCCAACCCTTTGTTCCTATCAAGAGACTGTTATTTGCTAAGAGAAGAAATAAACTCTCTGTTGGAGTTACAGCGAGTGTGGACATTCTATTCACTGGGGGAAACAAGTACTCAAATCTGTTATCCACAGAGGTGAGAAAACATTTTCTGGCTCGACTGTGAAATGACCCACCAACAACACCGCTCAACCTCTTAATACAGGAGGGTACGGGCTTGTGGCATGGTGTGCCCCTTCTTCCTGCGAAGAGCCGAAGAACAAGGCAGGTAAAGGGGGGTCTGTGTGCTACACGTGGGGGCTCGAGTCTGGGATTATTTCACAGGAAAAGAGGCCCAGAATTTGAACTTCTTCCCCTGTGAAGTTCCGTGGAGGTCGACCATCTTAAAAGTGATTGCGCCACGAGGAGAACCCATGCTGCGTAGTTCGTGGGTGTGCCTACAGAAGAGAAGCCCACGAACATTGCAGGAGATGGGAGGAGACTCGCCATGTGAAGAGTTGCACGTGGTGACCTTGGCGTCAGAGAGACAGTGAGTGATGAATCGGCAAGTGAGTGACATGGCGTCTAATGCCACATGGATTCTGAGTTCAACCACCATGAATGTTACCTCCTTTGCTGCTTCCGTTATGGATACGGGGATCCGACTGAAGCCCCGGGGCCTCTTCGCGCTCTATCTATGCAGAGAAGTGGAGGCCCTTGGAGTGGTTTGTCCCGGATGCCAGGGACTGGTGGTACATCTTAAACCCTTCGGGAGATGTGAGCAATGTAAGGAGTTCTTGTTTGAAGTGGAGCAACCTACGGAAAAGCCTCGGGCCTTCTGCCTGAACTGCCTTACAGGCGCCACCACTTTGGAAGAAGGAACCAGAGCTTCCACAGTCACCCCTGCTTGCACTGTTGAGACTTCGGAGGAAGTCGCGAGTGAAAGTGTTCCAGTTGTTGAGGAATCGGAGTCCGGGAGACCGGAGGATGCTGTTTCGGTCTTTACGGAGTCCTCGCTCCCACCACCCAAGAGGAAGGTCAACTATGTTACAGCTTCCGGCGGCCGTGGTAGAGTCACACCCCAGTGCTTGCCCGGATCGGATGCTTCCGTGGGAAAAAGTTCCGGATGTCCCGCTTCAGCTACAAGCCGAGGTAAGCCGGGGAAAGGGACCTTGGCTAAGGTCTGAAGTATCGGGGATGCTTGGGTCAGGGATCCCAGGGCCCTTGAACTGGTTAGAGGCGGTGATTCATCATCTACCCGGAGTTACCTGCCGGCGGAGGAATGTGATACCTCCGACCTGGAGTCAGTCTCCGATCCAGGGGATGATGTGGCCATTGATGAGTTGTTTGAGCGGAAGGGTTGGGATAAGATGCCCCTGTCCTCGTCCCGAAGGAAAGAGGGCTCACCCATGTTCACTGGGGATACCACACCCCGGGTGGAGGCCCCGGAGCCTGAGGAGGAGTCTGTCCCACTGTCTACCCTTCCACCATTGGAGATGCCTGCACCTGTTGCCGAGGTGTCCAGAGTGTCACTACGGGCCTCCATAACTGGTCCGGAGGCAGTGAAAGTGCCTCGACACCCAGATACCATAGTTTTGCCAGGGACGGGAGATCGAGCGACCATGCCGCCATTGTCTCAGTTACAGAGGTTGTTCAACCAAAGAGTTGCAAGCGAGTACAAATGGGAATACCCGTACTTACCAAAATAACTTTTATATGAGGTAGAGGTCCATAGATGTCGATGGTACGTGGATTTTGTATGGACTCACTTGAAGGTACCCCAGGTCCGGAGGTACTATTCTTGTTCTGCTGCAGTTACCAAACGTTTCAAAGACTGTAAGGAGTCCTGGATGCTGGGAAGGCATATACATGCCGATAAGGTGGTTGTTTGCAGGAAAGACAAGGACAATGCAGAATACCACATAGACACGTTTGATAAGAACTGGAAGCCATTGGTATTGCCAGACCTGCAATACTATCTTTAGAGACTGAACTCTTGTGTTGCCTTTTTGCTTTATTCTGGAATGTACTCTCCTGGAGCCAAGAACTCTGACCCTTGCATAGGGTTTTTTTTTTTCTACTTACTGGAAGAGCGGGAGCAGTTTTTTTTTCTTTTCTCCCTCTCACAGTATCAAAAGACAGAGACTTTTGGGGTAGAATAGCTTAGACAAAGGGCCAAAGGAGAAGAAGCAGGAAGATTTACCCTTGGAAGAAAGAATAAGTTTTTCTAACAGGTGTCTTGACGGTGGCACTTCCACTAGGTGGCAGTGTTACATAACTTTTTACATTGCAGTTCAAATGCAACTTACTTTTAGAAGGGAGAGGTTTTTCTCTCAGGGAGAATCTCTTCATTCTAATGTACTGTAGCGGGTATTTAAATTTAGAGGAGGCATCTGGGTGGTAGTGTAACCCAGATGCACTGATTGTTAGGGAATTTGGGACCATTTGTTGTTCATGGAGGACTCTGGTGGTGTGAGGTTCCCTTTGGCCTGTGGGTGGCGCTGTCGCACTGGGCCGGGGTTGAACCCTCACTGCAGTACTGTGCCCTTTTTGTCCTCTTCCGGCGGTTGTACGGCGGGGCGGGGAACCTGCTGTGACGCTGGGGAGAGGAGATAAAGGGGGGCGGACGCCCTGAACACGGGGTTTTCAGAGTCGGAGGTCAGAGTCGCGCCCAGGCACCTTCAGCCTGGGTGCCGGCGTTCCAGAGTTCCGGGCCCAGGTGCCCTTGACCTGGCCGGAGCAGGAGATGGAGTCCATTCCAGGCACCTTTAGCCTGGGGTGAGGTACTACTGAGGAGGCCTGGGGCCCAGTACCTTCGACTGGGTCCTGCAAGGGTGGAGAAATCCAAGGGGGCCCTAAAGCCTTTGGTGCCCGAGTCTGAGACGAGGAGGCCAGTGAGCAGAACTTCTCCGGATAGTCCGGTGCAGCATTCGCCGGTGACGGAGGGGCCTCTGGTAACTCTCTTGGACAGATGTCTTCCCTCTGACAGGGGCTGCGCTTAGCGAAGGTAATTCACTTTCTGTTCTACACAGTCGGTGGCAGCGGCTGTGCGCCATAACCGTTGGTGACACCACAATGATTAGTTCTAACTAGAGATTGTGCCTCGAACTACTCCCCACCTATACTGAACTGTTCTTTGGGTCACAACCTGTCTGTGCTAAATGACGATTTATTGCTATTGGAGAATAAATATGAGTTGGACCTTTTCAGTGGTGTGGAACTCCAGTTACTGGGAGCAGAGGGGGTCATTTACAGAAAAGACTTGGCTCTGGGTTATGCACACAACCCGATGGTAAAATAGGTTCTGGCCTTCACCTCTAGATAAAAGAGGACATGGGCCATGGTGTATCGCATCCCTCCTCCCATACTCCCCCCTAGACAAGACAACAAGCCGAGAAGAACAAGGGGTGAGAGGGGTGAGGTCGCTACAGTACATAGTTTAGAATGTAAATTATTGGTTGTGTGTTTTCTTCCTCTACAGGCGGACGCCGAGCAAACCACTGAGAATGGGGTGGGTTTAGCTATTGTAGACGGAAGGAGAATGTAAATCATAAATGTGTTTATGTGACATTGAGAATGTGATGTACGCATGTGTTTTCTTTGCTCTTCTTTCACCTCTGCATTTAACTCCCTTTTCCCCATATTCAGGTTCCGGCACAATCTAACTTTTTTTCTTTTGCTCTCCAAATTGTTTTTTTTAGATTGTTTCTGGAATGGGCCTAAGTTGACTCAGGCTTGAGAGGCATAGGTTTGCTCCAGACACTGGGGACCAGTGTCCATTAGTGGGGGGAGTATGTAGCGGAGTGCTTAATTTAGGGGAAGTGTTTTGGGTGGTAGTTATGCCCAAACACCCTAATTTGTCAGGGTTTTGCAACCATTTTATCCGCAGGGAGAGTATTGGTGTACAGTTCCCTGTGGCCTACAGGTGGCGCTGCCATAGTAGGCTAGGGTTGAACCACTAATACAGGGATGTGCTTTTTGTGTTCCCTCTCGGCAAACGTACGGTAGGGTGGGGTTAACCTGCTGTGCATGCTGGGGGAGGAGATAAAAGGGGCAGACGCTGCCTGTTCGGGGTTGTGGTTAGTCGGTGGGGTCCTACCCCAGGTTCTTGTTCCAGTCCGCCCTGGGCGCCCTAGGCCCAGGGGCGGGTGTTCTCTGTTCCTGTTCCATCCTGGGCACCTTTAGTCCCAGGGTGAGGTACTACTCTGCTGTTCCTGTCCGTCCTGGGTGCGTGGACTCGGGAATTGCAGCAAAGGCCTGGGCCCAGCACCTTTGGCTGGAGCTCATCGGGGATTGAGGAATCTCAGGGTGCCGCCCTGCGAGGGGATCCGTATCTGAGTAGAGGAGGCCAGGTGAGGAACCGTTCCGAAGGACTGATGCGGTAGTCACGGTGAAGGAAAGGGTCCCGGTAACTCTCCGGAGGGATGTCTTCTCCCTAGGCCAAGGCCAAGTTTACCAGGTCTGTGATAGAAGCCTTGAGTAAAGCGCGAGTGTCATTTGGCTGCTAGTCTTGTCCTAAGTAGACTATCCATTTGAGGCTGAGTCTGTTTGAGAAGCTGAACAGTGAAGTGACTGAGATTGTGCCTGGACCTCTCCCCACATCTTGTGCTGTCCTTTTTCTTGCTCCAACCCTTTGTTCCTATCACGAGACTGTTATTTGCTAAGAGAAGAAATAAACTCTCTGTTGGAGTTACAGCGAGTGTGGACATTCTATTCACTGGGGGAAACAAGTACTCAAATCTGTTATCCACAGAGGTGAGAAAACATTTTCTGGCTCGACTGTGAAATGACCCACCAACAACACCGCTCAACCTCTTAATACAGGAGGGTACGGGCTTGTGGCATGGTGTGCCCCTTCTTCCTGCGAAGAGCGGAAGAACAAGGCAGGTAAAAGGGGGTCTATGTGCTACATAAAGAATAATCGGCAAAACAACCAGGCAATAAGAATTTTCTGAAAAAGACCAGCAGTGGAAGCACTTGTAATTTTTCAAGAGAAGGTTGCTAACATTTTGTCATCCAGAACAGGGATGAGCTTGGGTTCAGTCAGAACCTGTAAGTTAGTTGTATTGCTGGCCCAATGAGCTGTGGGCAGGACCTGCAGTTAGACAAATGGGCAGGAAAGCTTGGGACCTCATTGACCAAATATGGCCACATGGCCATATTGGGAAAATGACATGTAGCCATATTAGGTCAATGATGTCATCACCATCTTCGCCCCTTTGCTACATACAACTGCGGGGGCTCCCGCCCACAGTTCATTGGGTTGGTGGGAATATGATCCTGTGACAGCTTTCATGGTTTGGACTGAGTTCAGATATGAACCCAGCTCATCCCTAATCCAGACATTAGCTGTAGCTCATCAATCCATGTCACTTTATTTTTTGGTAATCTAGTGATTTGGGACACCTTTTTCTAACCTGCTTTCTGTTGCTTATTGGAGTAACAAAATGCTGAGTTTTTTACTCTGAAATTAAATGCATTGTTGTCTATGGGACAATGCACAGAGTATAGATCAGTAATACAGTATTAAGTGCAGAGCAGTAAAACAAAAATAGAACATTTTTCTATTGAGTGCAGTACATTACTTGTGTGCTTACTTGTTTTGGCCCCTTGCACATGGATGTCATAAGTATAAATGAGAATAATACAATACTGGCAATGAAGAAATTTTTTACCCATCTAAATTTGTCTGTATGCTTACACACCTTTACTCACCTACAGTTGCAAAAAAAAGTATGTGAACCCTTTTGGAATGATATGGATTTCTGCACAAATTGGTCATAAAATGTGATCTGATCTTCATCTAAGTCACAACAATAGACAATCACAGTCTGCTTAAACTAATAACACACAAAGAATTAAATGTTACCATATTTTTATTGAACACGCCATGTAAACATTCACAGTGCAGGTGGAAAAAGTATGTGAACCCTTGTATTTAATAACTGGTTGAACCTCCTCTGGCAGCAATAACTTCAACCAAACGTTTCCTGTAGTTGTCCTGTTGCAACACCCATCTTCTGTTGAGCTTCAGCTGGTGGACAGATGGCCTTAAGTTCTCCTGCAAAAGGTCGTGATAAACTTGGGAATTCATTTTTCCTTCGATGATAGCAATCCATCCAGGCCCTGATGCAGCAAAGCAGCCCCAAACCATGATGCCCCCACCACCATACTTCACAGTTGGGATGAGGTTTTGATGTTGGTGTGCTGTGCCTCTTTTTCTCCACACATAGTGTTGTGTGTTTCTTCCAAACCACTCAACTTTGGTTTCATCTGTCCACAGAATATTTTGTTAGTACTGCTGTGGAACATCCAGGTGCTCTTGTGCAAACTGTAAACGTGCAGCAATGTTTTTTTTGGACAGCTGTGGCTTTCTATTGTTGTGACTTAGATGAAGATCAGATCACATTTTATGACCAATGTGTGCAGAAATCCATATCATTCCAAAAGGGTTCACATACTTTTTTTTGCAACTGTATACTCAACATTATTCAGTTCTTTACACACAGTTTTTGGCCCCTTGCACATGGGCATCACAAGTGATGCAGCAAACTGAAAGGAAATTATACAGTGCATCCTTCTGTAAGTTGACACCACCACCATACATGTAAAGGCACTCTCTAAATTCTAGCCACTGTGAAGGTGGAGTGCTGGTATGTGCTATTCACAGGATATGGAATTGCATAGAAAATTTGGGTATTTTTGAAAAATCTTGCTGCAGGTGAACTTACACTTTTAATGTGGTAAGCCGTACAAAAAAATACAGACTCCTCTTGTCTTTGGTTACTTTGCTGCATTCACTTCACAGTTCCGTTTAGAACTCTAGCAACTGTGACAGGTATTCACGGCTAGCCTTAGATTTAACTGTTTTGAGAATCAGTTAAACTGATGGGTTTAGCTCTGTTTTAAGCATTAGAAATATAAAAAAAACTTATTTTTGACATGGCTGACAGTTTTGATTTGACCATTATTTTATTTTAGCGTTTACTTCTCCCTTTCACCCAGGGCGCCACCCCCCATCCATGGCCGCCCCTTTATCCATACGTTCTGCCCCTTTCAGGATGCCAGGCGCATGGATTCCAATGCGGGGTGGGTGTTTTTTTGAAGCACCTTATTAGAGCCAGAGGCTCTAATGGGCTTCAAAACAGGGTGGGCTCAGGCGCATAGAATGCGAACAGGGCCCACCCAGGTGTGTTACAACAGCGAATGAATATTATAATGAGGGAGGAACTAGAGAGGAGACAGAACTATTCTCCCCATATAAACTCAAAAGTAATCACACTCCCCCTTTCCCACAGCTTTTTGTTAAGCTGATTGAAAAAGATCTACAGACCCTTTGGGAAAAAAGAGGAGGTAGAAATAAACACTTTAACCTTACTTATGCTGAGTGGACTGCCTTACAGGAGCTACACACCAACCAGTCGTTGGTAATTAAATCAGCCGATAAAGGGGGGGAATATCGTCTTAATGGAGATAGAACATCCTATCAAAGGATCCCACTCAGGATTATCTGCAGGATTTGAAAATGATTCTGTAAAAGGAGTAAATAAAAAATGTATCTCCAAAGACGACTATTCATTCATTCTAAACAATCATCCCACTATTGCAACATATTATGCACTGCCGAATGTGCATAAACATCAGCAACAACCTCCAGGTCGCCCAATTGTATTTGGAAATTGCAATTTAACAGAAGGTGCTAGCAAATATGTCGACTCCATAATGAGACCATTTGTCTGTGAGTTACCTTCATATATCGAAGATACACGAGATTTCATGAATAAACTCACAGGCATAATTTTGAAAGAAGACATGTTGCTAGTTAGCTTGGATGTTGAAGCTCTGTACAGTAATATTGATCATAAAATGGGCATAGCAGCTTTTGAATACTTCCTAGATGCCAGGGGAACTATCTTTAAGGAACATACAGAAATGACTCTTGAATTATTACAATATATTCTGGAGCATAATTTCTTTCTGTTCAATGATAGAATCTACCAACAAAAAAGAGGTACTGCCATGGGCACGCCTTGTGCATCTAAACATGCAAACCTATTCCTAGGATAGTGGGAACGAACCAGAGTGTTTGTTGATGAAATGAGGCGGTTAACATCATGTGTACTCTTATGGGTTTGTTTCATTGATGATGTATTAATCCTATGGAAAGGCCCTAAAGAATGTTTTACAGAATTTGTATCCCAATTGAACATCAATAATATTGGTATGTATTTTACTAGTGAGATCCATTATGACAGCATTCATTTTTTAGATCTCACAATAAAAAGAGATGCAGGTGGAAATATTCAAACCAGTATATATCGAAAACTGACTACCACAAATGCCTTGTTGCACTGGGATAGTCATCACCCAGGATCCCTGAAAGTGGAATCCCCACAGGCCAATTCATGAGAGCGAAACGGAATTGCTCTTCTGAAGAAGCATTTCAAGCTGAAGGTGAACTACTAGTGGAACGTTTTCAAAAGAGAGGCTACAAAACTCAAGATCTAAGAAATTCATACACTAGAGGGAGAGAAGTACCTAGACAAACTCCCTTGGACCCTAAGGAAAGGAAAACAGATCCCCAATCAGCTATGCAAATTATAGGAACCTATTTGAATTAATCAGGGTAGATTTTTAACATCATTAGACGACATTGGGGGATCCTGCACGATGACAAAGATTTATGCAAGATCCTTCCCAAGAATCCCATGATTACCTATAGAAGGGGAAGAAACGTGAATGATCTATTGGTGCACAGTCACCTGAATAAAGTTAAAAATCAAAAACGACACTCTACCTGGCTGCCTGAACAACCAAAAAGCTGTTTTAAATGCGGCCACTGTAAGGCTTGCAGATATGTCCCCACGATCAAGGAATTCTGTAATCCTAAGAATGATGATATTCAATTACAGTCATTCTTTAACTGTAGCTCCAAAGGAGTTATCTATGCCGCTCAATGTCCATGTTCTCGTTTATATAATGGCAAGATAATTCGCCAATTTAGACGACATGCCATGGAGTATATAAATTACATAACTCTAAAAAGAGAGAGGACTCTGGCACAACATATGCGAGAAAGACACAGTGACCAAATATTTAATTTAAAATTTTGGATCATTGAGCAGATTAAACCTGGTCCTCGAAAAGGGGATCTGGACAAAAGATTGTTAAAAGCAGAGGCAAGATGGATCTTCCGTTTAAATTCAAAAGCATCTCATAGGTTAAACAAGGGTTTTACTTTTTTACCCTTTGTACACAATTCATAATTAAAATTAATTAGGCTGATTAGCTGATACCTGGATACCTCGTAAAAAAATAACATAAATATATACTAAGATAATAGACATTTATATGTGTGAATAATTAAGAATCTATTAAATTAAGATAATGGCTTTGTAAAATAAAATAAAATAAAATGAAATAAAAAATATTCTATATGCACTTTTTTGATATTTTAGAGTTGGTGAATAATATTTATTAAATATATACACTCTTAGTATAAGAATTTAGAGTGTCTTCTCCTATCTCCCCACAAGATGTAATATAACAGCGTTGTGAATGTATGAAGGCGATCATATTCTTATAGCACTAGAGTGCCTTCTTCTATTTTTCCACAAGCTGGCATCGCGAATAAGTGAATGAATTTACACGATCGCGCATAAAGATTTGCAATAACACCAAACATGCAAATGACGTCATATGTACTTAGACCTAGCAGCCTTCTTTGGGGGATCGCCTATATATAGGAGAGAAAACAAACAAATCGGCCATTTTAAGACTTGCCATGTGGGGATAATTTTTCTCCTCACACACAATTTTTAAGCACTATGCACTCCTTTTCCTTTATCTCTTCCACTTTAACCCTGACAAAGCTTTCTTTAAAGCGAAATTACATAGGTTGTTTGGGCTTTCAGTTCATTTGATGAGTTTTTGGGTTGTGGGTATACATGGCTTCAGTGGGGGTTAAGCGCCTTGGTTTGATGAGAGACAAATGGTGGTCATTAGAGAGGGCATAGTATCTACAAGGTAGCAATTGTAGTACTACCGAATCCGATATAGATAGATTGGCTGGAGTAGAGCTGTAGATTGGATACTAAGCAGATACTACAGATAGAACTAGTGATGCAATTATCTAAGCTGAGAACTGTTTGAAAGATATTTATTTTGACCAGCTTATAGGCATCTGTCATGTTTTCTTTCTTTTTGACAGGTAGGGTAGTAAAAAAGCCTCCTGCAGCTAGACAGTTTACAGCAAAGCCAGCAGATCAGGTAGTTCCACTATACAGCCAGAGAGATCCTGTTCAGATCAGAAGCAGGGAAGATATTTGCAGTATTAAAGACCCATGGTTAGATAGTGACCACCGTGGTAATCTCTGATCTTTCATTTTTTGAGGTGCACCATTTAAGTAAAAACACGATACATTCTTTCACACACTTTATCAATATTTTATTTGTGAACTAATAAAAGTTAGGTTTTAAGACCAGTTGGCTTAGGTGTGGTGGGATACGCACCCTCATGTTGTAGCTAAAATAAAAAAATACTAGAGTATGCCTGTGACCTTATCACTCCACTTGTTTAGACAGAAATGAAGGTGGATATTTAGACAGTTTTTCATAAGTGGACAGAGCTCAAAAATCTGTAAAATACCAGTAATTAATAGGTTGTTTCACAATGCTTGGCTCAGAGTTTAAGAGCAATTCCAGACAAGTAAAAATAAATAAGTGAGCTATTAATTCTACCTAGGAAACATTGCAACTGTGTTAAAGATAGGATTCACTGGAATTGTGTGTAAACCACATTGGCTAGATTTCAGAGAGGGCCTCAGATTTATACATACCTCCCAATATTTTGAGACGCGAATGAGGTGCACCTACTAAAAAACGTATGTAGGCATAGGACGCGCCCCCTGCCACACCCCATTAAAGGAGAATTAACCAAAAAAAGGTTAATTACATCCACAAGGGCTTTTTTTTACCACTACTATTCCTTTATATTGGCTTTTAAAATGTACAAATGCAGCAATTTCGAAATTGAATGAAAGGTTTAGCACTGGGAAACACTTTTTGAAAGATAAAAAGTGCATTTTTATATACAACTATGTGGATCAGACTAAAATGAGGGACAAAGGTGGGGGAAAGAGGGACAGAGGGACATTACTCCAAATCAGGGACAGTCCCTTGAAATCAGGGGCACTTGGGAGCTATGTATATAGTGGTTGCGTCAAAAGCTCAGCTAGAGAAGGAATGCGTGCAGTTTGAGTGGCCTAAAGTTGACGTTACTGAGCTCAGCTGGAGCGGGGAGAGTGAGGGCATTACACAGAACTGCAGTTTGAACAGCCCAGAGTAGCTGCTATGGGGTGCAGAATTGTAATGGTTAAAAGGACCTGCAAACCACAGGACAGAGTGGAATGAGGGGCTAGTGGTTTTTGTGGGAGAACATGCACCATTTAAAACAGGAGGTGGGTTGGTAAGTACTATTCACAGAATATGGAATTGCATAGGGGGGTTTATGGAAAATCTTGCTGAAGGTGAACTTACACTTTAAAGGAGAAGTAGGGTCAAAGCTCTTTTGGCTCTACTTCTCCTGGTGGTCACAGAAGTGTACTTCATTCTGCAGTCCTGTGACCCATTTTCATCTGACAGCGGACTAAAGTCTGCTGTTGGCTGACATCACAGAGCCAGCCCAGGCTCTGGATTGATCCCAACTTTGCAGTTGGGATCCACCCAGATGCCTGGATTGGCATCTCTCAGTGCCACACTGAGTGCTGGAGTGTCTGCTCAGTGAAGACTGAGAACAGAGCAATCAGCAGTCTTTGATTGCTCAGTTCTCGGTCTAGAGGCGGCGGGGGGGGGGGGGGCCTCTGCAGCTGGGATTGGTGCTGCAGCCATCTAGGTGAGTAGGATTGTTTTTTTTATAGATTCCTAAACTTCTTTTTAAAAGAGAAGTGTGGGAATAAAAAATAACATGCATCCATACTCACCTAGATGGCTGCAGCATTGATCCAATGCTGCAGATGTCCACTGCCAACTCTACACTGAGAACTGAGCAATCAAATACCGCCGATTGCTCAGTTCTCAGGTTCACTCTGAGCACACAGAGGTGACTACCAGTGATCTGCCCCTCCAATGCTAACATAAGCACTGGGCTATGGAGCTGCATGCTGAGATGCTGAGCAAGCTGCTGGTCAGGCATCTGGGTGGATCCTGCCATTATTGTCAGGATCCCTGCAGAGCCTGGACCGGCTCCTTGGCTTCCCATCATTGCTCTGTGGTTCCTCTTGTGTTCCCTGTGTTATTACAGGACACAAATTGTACAAACAGTAGGGCACAACAAGTGCACAGTCCATGTAGGTATGTAAGGCTGATCATACACTGTACAATCTCCTTTAGATCTACCATCAACTACATTGTGCAAGGGCCTGCCTGATTTATTATGTATTGAATACAATGTTTAGGTTTGTCCTCCATATTACATAGTTATGGAAAATCTCAAGGAGATTGTACGGAGATTATACAGTGTATGGCCAGCTTAAGGCAAGAAACATTCGGAGAGTGTACTAGGTACATGATTACAATAACTACAGAAAGCACAAAGGCTTAGTGGTTAGAACCCCTGCCCTGCAGCTGTGGGTCTTGGTTTGAGTGTTGGTCAGGAAATTAACTGCTTGGAGTGTGCTTGTGTAGGCTTACTTCACACACTCCAAAGACGTGCTTGTAGGCAAGTAATGGTTAACGCTGCCCTTAGTTAATTGTGTTTGTTTACCTGGGTTTTTCTTGGCAAGTTTTCTTGGGTCTGACCCCCTGGTCCTGTGTGCTATTAAAAGGACAGAGGCCTGGACCCTAGGGCACTCTCTGCTTGGCACAGTTCTGGTCTGGCCTGTTCTGTCTTACTAAGGGAGCCCATTCTTGTCGCCGTTGCCGGAGTCTGGATTTTCTGTGCCATGCCGATGTCAGAGTTTGATGCCATCTATGGACTCAACCATTTATGGACTTTCTTCTATGCAGGTATGCTGGGACAGCCACAAGCCCTAGGGTCTAGGGAAGTTAGGGAAATGACTGCACTTTCTGTTACACTCTAGCTTGTGGCATATTTTGTAAGTAAAAGGACTGTGGCATATGTGCACCAAGTATAGGGGGAGCAGGCTCACGTTTTATTTAGAGTGGTTGTAAACCTCAGACATGAAATATGAACAAAACATATCCCCATTTAGTGTGTACTTGTAGTAATGCACTGAAATATACTGCGTTAAATGTCTCAGTCCAGAGCAAGTGTAATTTCTGTTTGCTGACTCGTTTCTCTGCTATCTGTATGGGTCACGTCTGACAAGTTTTCCTGACACCAAGGAAAGAAAAAGATGAGAGGGGAAGGATCTTCAGCACACAGCCTGTGATTGACAGTCTCAGCTCTGTTCCTGTGTGAAGGGGGTGTGTTCCTCCCCACCAAGTAGCACTCACTAAGCTCTACAAAGTGTAATTTCAGGTCCCCACTCCCTATTTAGACAAAGTGTATAAATTCAGCCAGAGGAGACTGCATATAAACAGGTACAACTTATGTAAGAGGATTTGCTTAATCTCTGTGTAATAGTGATGAGCCGAACACCCCCGAGTTCGGTTCGCACCAGAACACGCGAACGGACCGAAAGTTCGTACGAACATTAGAACCCTATTAAATACAATGGATGCGAACGTTCGAATTCTAAAGTGCTAATTATAACAACTATTATGCATGTTATTGTCCTAAAAAGGGTTTGGGAACCCGGGTTGTGCACCAGGGGACATGTATCAATGCAAAAAGAAGTTTTAAAAACGGTCGTTTTTCGGGAGCAGTCATTTTAATGATGCATAAAGTGAAAAAAAAAAGTCAAATATTCCTTTAAATATCGTACCTGGGGGGTGTCTAAAGTATGCCTGTGAAGTGCCACGTGTTTCCCGTGTTTAGAACTGTCCCTGCATAAAATGACATTTCTAAAGGAAAAAAAGCCATTTAAAACTGCTTGCGGCTTTAATGTCATGTCTGGTCCCGGTAATATGGATGAAAATCTTTAAGAAAAATGGCATAGCTACCCCATGACCCCCCCCCCCTACCCCAGCCCATTACCAGCCCCTTTGGGTCTTGTATGGATATTAAGGGGAACCCCGCACATAAAATAAAAAAGGCCCTATATACTCTGAACAGCCGTATACAGGCGGTGCATACAAGACAGGGACTGTAGGTTTGTTCTTATGTAGAATCTGTTTGTAATTTTGAACAGGTACATTGTTTAAGTGTAGCTCCAGCCCAAAAATCTATTTTTAAACTTTTTGGAAAACATAGGTAAGGGTTATCACCCCTGTAACATTTGTTTTGCTGTCTGTGCCCCTGTTCAGAACATTTCACCTCACTTTCCGTCCCAATGACAACTGTTTTTGAAATGTGGTGTTTTTCTTGAAACAAGGATTGCTGATAAAGCATCAGTACAGAGGAGACACCTTTCTCCCATATTAATTCTTACAGGAGAGAATTTTCCTTCCAAGGGGTAGATTTCCTCTCACTTCCTGTTGTCTTCTTGCGTTTGCAAGTAGGAGTCGTTTGTAAGTTGGATGTTTGAAAGTAGGGACCTGCCGTATATACTCTGCAGAAATAGGCCCCTTAGTTGTTGGTGTTGGCACAACACTGTAAGCACTCACAGTTACTCTTGGTTGGTGCTGGAATGCCCTGCTGTCAACTATTATATCAGGAATTTTAATTACATATAATTGTTGAACAGTGGTAGCAAAAATTGGGCCTTTGATGGTGGTGCTGGTGCCACAACACTGTAAGCCCTGACAGTTACTCTTGGTGGGTGCAGCAATGGGCCCTGCTGTGAATTATTAGATCAAGAATTGTAATTGCATGCCCCTGTTGAACAGGGGCTGAAAAATTGGGCCTTTCGTGGTGGTGGTGGTGTTGCCACAACACTGTAAGCCCTCAGAGTTACTCTTGGTGGGTGCAGGAATGGGCCCTGCTGTGAATTATTAGATCAAGAATTGTAATTACATGCCCCTTTTGAACAGGGGCTGAAAAATTGGGCCTTTCGTGGTGGTGGTGGTGGTGGCGTTGCCACAACACTGTAAGCCCTCAGAGTTACTCTTGGTGGGTGCAGCAATGGGCCCTGCTGTGAATTATTAGATGAAGAATTGTAATTACATGCCCCTGTTGAACAGGGGCTGAAAAATTGGGCCTTAGGCACTGGTGGCACAACACTACAACCCCTCACAGATACTGTACTTGGAGCACAGCAATGAGCCCTGTTGCAAAGTATTGCTTCAAAAATTGTAATGACACGCCCCTGTTAAACAGGGGCTGAAAAATTGGGCCTTAGGCACTGGTGCCACAACACTCCAACCCCTCACAGATACTGTACTTGGAGCACAGCAATGAGCCCTATGGCAAATTATTGCTAAAAAAATTGTAATTACACGCCCCTGTAAAACAGGGGCTGAAAAATTGGGCCTTAGCCACTGGTGGCGGCACCCATAAACAAAAATGATCTTCCAAGCTATCATCATCAATCGTATCATTGAGGACTCGGAGGAGGAGGATAGCCAGTCAACATAACAGCACAGGCACTCAGCATCAGCATCAGTCTTGAAGGGATGTGACATGTTAAAATCAATTAGTCTGTTATATCAGCATCAGGTGTGTGGTAGCTGGTGGTGATCCAAGACTGGTTCATCTTGATGAAAGTCAGTCGATCAACCGAGTCGGTGGACAGGCGCACCCTGTGATCCGTGACAAATCCTCCAGCAGCACTGAATGTGCGTTCCGAAAGAACGCTGGATGCAGGACAGGCCAGTAGCTCAATTGCATACTGTGCAAGCTCTGGCCAGTGATCCATCCTCAAGACCCAGTAAGCCAGAGGATTTTCGGTGGGGAAGGTGTCCAAGTCTGACCTTGCCCCTAGATATTCCTGCACCATGTTTATCAGACGCTGGCGATGGTTGCTGGAACCGATCATACTTTGGGGCTGCGGACTAAAGAATTGTCTGAACGCATCGGTCAGACGGCCACCTTCCCCACCGCTCCTTCTTTGACTGGCCGAAGCCTCAGCAACTCGTTGTCCAGGACCAGGAGTTTGTAACCTCCCAGTCTCTGGGAACGCGTTGCACAGACCTTTCTGCAAGGCCTCCCGGAGTTGTCTCATCCTCTGCTCCCTCTGCGACGGTAACATAAGGTCCGCAACCTTACCCTTGTACCGTGGATCAAGGAGAGTGGCCATCCAGTAATGGTCCCTCTCCTTGATCCGAAGAATACGAGGATCCTTCCGCAGACTTTGCAGGATCAGGGAGGCCATGCAGCGTAGGTTTGCTGAGGCATTCGCTCCGGAGTCCTCTGGGTCACTAAGGACGACATGATCCGCAGCCACCTCCTCCCAGCCACGTACAAGTCCACTGGTTTCTTGGGACTGTAAATCATCCCTAAAAGACTGCTGCTGATGATGCTGAGTGCCAGCCTCCACCTCCATGCTGACACAATTCTCCTCCTCCTCCTCCTCCTCCTCTTCCTGTGCGATGGGTGGGACAGAAGGAACACTGTCTGGGTAAAGGGGGCCTTGAGAGGCAAGGAAGTCCTCCTCTTCCTGCCTCTGTTCTGCCTCAAGTGCCCTGTCCATTATTCCACGCAGCGTGTGCTCCAACAGGTGGACAAGAGGTACAGTGTCACTGATGCATGCACTGTCACTGCTCACCATCCTCGTGGCCTCCTCAAATGGTGCCAGGACAGTGCATGCATCCCTGATCATGCCCCACTGGCGTGGAGAAAAAAAACCAAGCTCCCCTGACCCTGTCCTGGTGCCGTAGTCGCACAGGTACTCATTGATGGCCCTCTGCTGCGTGTGCAGCCGCTGCAGCATGGCCAACGTTGAGTTCCACCTGGTGGGCATGTCACATATAAGGCGGTTCTTGGGCAGGTTCAACTCCTTTTGCAGCTCAGCCAGGCGAGCACTGGCATTATAAGATCTGCGGAAATGCACACAGACTTTCCTGGCCTGCCTCAGGACATCCTGTAAGCCCGGGTACCTGCCCAAGAACCGCTGCACCACCAGGTTAAGGACGTGAGCCACACAGGGCACATGGGTCAGTTGTCCCTGTCGGAGGGCGGAGAGGAGGTTGGTGCCATTGTCGCAAACCACCATTCCTGGCTTAAGCTGGCGTGGCGTCAACCACCTCTCGGCCTGGCCCTGCAGAGCAGACAGGACCTCTGCCCCAGTGTGGCTTCTGTCCCCCCAAACACACCAGCGCAAGCACGGCATGGCATCTTTTTGCCTGCGTACTTGCGTAGCCCCTTGAACGGCTACGGAGCACCGCTGGTTCAGAGGACAAAGCACAGGAAGAGGCCATGGAGGAAGAAGAAGAGGAGGAGGTGGAGGAGAGAGGTGTGTCACAACCAGTAGTAGCATTTTGGAGGCGTGGAGGTGGAACAACCTCCAACACTACTGCACCTTGTCCTGCATCCTTCCCAGCTGCCAAAAGAGTGACCCAATGGGCCGTGAAAGAAAGGTAACGTCCCTGTCCATGCCTGCTGGACCATGAGTCAGCGGTAATATGCACCTTACCGCTGACCGCCCTGTCCAGCGAGGCCAAGACATTGCCTTCCACATGCCGGTAGAGAGCCGGAATAGCCTTCCGTGAGAAAAAGTGGCGTTTGGGAACCTGCCACTGAGGAACCGCACATTGCACAAACTCACGGAAGGGGGCCGAGTCTACCAACTGAAAAGGCAGCAGTTGAAGCGCTAGCAATTTAGCCAAGCTAGCATTCAACCGCTGGGCATGTGGATGGCTGGGAGTGAACTTCTTTCGACGGTCCAGCAGCTGGGGCAGGGAAATTTGCCTGCTAGAATCGGACGTCGGTGTACTGCTAGCAGAGTGGCCGCAAGTACTTGGCTGTGACACACCTAATTCTACACCTTCATTCCTCTCAGTGCATGTTTCAGAGAGGACTGAAGTTATAGTGGGGTTGGAGATCCCAGCTGATGCGGTGCAAGGAGAGGTCCGCTTTGTTCTTTGGTGTGGGTCTTTGAGGTAGGCTTGCCAACGAGCTGCATGGCAGGTCAACATATGTCTGGTCAGGCATGTGGTACCCAAGCGGCTGATGTTTTGGCCACGCGATATACGCTTGAGACATATGTTGCAAACAGCAGCTGTGCGATCTGATGCACTAGCCTCAAAAAAGGCCCACACCAAAGAACTTTTTGAATGACGGGCAGAGGCAGCGCCCTGCACAGGCGGAGCTCTGCGGTGTGATTCCGTCGGTGTACTGCCCTTACGCTGGCCACCAAAGGGCATCCTGCCTCGTTGGAGATGTGCCTCCTCCTCATCCTCCTCCTCCTCCTCCTCTCTCCTATTAGGCACCCACGTGGAGTCAGTGACCTCATCATCCCCTCCCTCCTCATCACTGGAGCCAATCTGGCAGTATGCTGCAGCTGCTGGAACATGACTGCCAGATTGGTGTCCTTCTTGAGCATCCCCTCTGTCTGCTCTCACGCTACTGCCTTCCTGTAGCTGGGTTTCATCATCAGACCCTTCGAAACGCTGGGCATCCTCCTGGAGCATGTACCCAACACTGTGCTCAAACAGTTCGGGGGACTCCTCAGGAGGAGGACATGGTGGGTCTAGGGAAGGAGTGACTGATGATGAGTCTGACATTGATACCAGGGAAGAGGACGCTTTGGCAGCTGCTTTGCCAGTACCCTG
The DNA here is from genome assembly GCA_029206835.1 of Rana muscosa. NCBI lineage: Eukaryota > Metazoa > Chordata > Amphibia > Anura > Ranidae > Rana > Rana muscosa. Next base: position 485,858,371 of record CM055122.1, read on the forward strand.
AGCCTGGGTGAGAGAGGATGAGGAGGAGGAGGAGGGCTTGGTCATCCACTCTATCAAGTCTTCGGCATGATGTGGCTCAACATGTCCAGCTGCCGAAAAGAAGGACAAGCGTGTCCCATGGCCATGTGCTGATGACAATGCACCGCGTCCACGACCAGCACTGTTGCCCCCAGACACAGAGCCTGCTTGTCCTCTTTTATTGCCTCCTGACTGTCTGCCTCTCCTTGTTTGCCTTCCAGACATTCTAATAGATGGCCTGCAGGGAGATGGGAAAAAAGCAATAAGGGCTACCTTCAGGTGTCCTTCTCTGTCCCTTTACTTAAGGTTTTCTAAATATGGTTGAGGATGATTGCTTTTGCACAGAATAGCACAACGACAATTTCCCTGACTGTCCAAAAAACAAGGATTTCAAAGATGGTTGATGAGGAATGCTTTAGCACACTATAGCACAAGGAGAATTTCCCTCACTGTCCTTCCCTGTCCCTAGAAACAAGGATTATCACAGTGAAAGAAACTGACACTCTTCCTACCTATAGTTTTCTGTCCCTAGAAAAAATTTTTTTTTAAAGCACACTATAGCACAAGGAGAATTTCCCTCACTGTCCTTCCCTGTCCCTAGAAACAAGGATTATCACAGTGAAAGAAACTGACACTCTTCCTACCTATAGTTTTCTGTCCCTAGAAAAAATGTTTTTTTAAAGCACACTATAGCACAAGGAGAATTTCCCTCACTGTCCTTCCCTGTCCCTAGAAACAAGGATTATCACAGTGAAAGAAACTGACACTCTTCCTACCTATAGTTTTCTGTCCCTAGAAAAAATGTTTTTTTAAAGCACACTATAGCACAAGGAGAATTTCCCTCACTGTCCTTCCCTGTCCCTAGAAACAAGGATTATCACAGTGAAAGAAACTGACACTCTTCCTACCTATAGTTTTCTGTCCCTAGAAAAAATGTTTTTTTAAAGCACACTATAGCACAAGGAGAATTTCCCTCACTGTCCTTCCCTGTCCCTAGAAACAAGGATTATCACAGTGAAAGAAACTGACACTCTTCCTACCTATTGTTTTCTGTCCCTAGAAAAAATGTTTTTTTAAAGCACACTATAGCACAAGGAGAATTTCCCTCACTGTCCTTCCCTGTCCCTAGAAACAAGGATTCGCACAGTAAAACACACTGACACTCTCCCTACCTATCCTTCTCTTTCCCTAAACTAAAGGAATCCAGGTTAAGCAAGAAAAAATAAATGTCACTGTCCCTGCCTATGCTTCTCTTTCCCTGCTCCGGAACACACTACACTAGGCCGCCGTGCTGGCGGCCTTTTATAGTGTGGGGCGTGTACTAAACACCCTCAGCAATAATTGGCCACAGGCATCCTGCCTGTGGCCAATCATTGCTCTCCTCGCTGCCGTGATTGGCCAAGCATGCGGGGTCACAGTGCATGCTTGGCCAATCACAGCGCCTGGATGACACTGCGATGGCGTAGTGCATTGTGGGCCGTTCGCGTCACTCGAATTAGGCGCGAACGGCCCAAATCGTTCGATCTTCGTCGAACGATCGAACACCGAGCTCATCCCTACTGTGTAACACCTAAGGCCAGTCACTTCACTGGGTATATGTAAGGGTTTACAACCACCTTAACTTTGCCTTTCTTAGCCCCGCCCTCTGTTAGTGCAATCTGGCCACACTTACAGTTTGGGGGAGCGCACTGCAGGCACCTCTTTATTGTTTCAGATCATTTTTTTTTATTGGGTGTAAAAAAAATAAAAATAAAAAATTGTCCCTGGGTCCCAGATATGCTAGGCGTGCCACTGCCTTCTTGCTCTGTGATGCTGGCACTTGCAAAGTATGGGTAGGTTTTAAAGACTTACTTGCTATGGCAATGAATGTTGCAAAATGTAAGTATACTGCTTTGATTTAATATTTATCTTCAGCTAATATTTTTGTAGATTTTTCATCACTGCTGTAAATGAGCAAGGAGAAGGACCTGCAGCAGAGGCTAATATTACTACCGCAGGACTACCAGGTACAAAATACCATAGCATGAAATGTAGAAACTGACTATCTATCTGTCTGTCTATCTGTCTATCCGTCTATCTATCGTGGGTATAGAAAAGAATCATCCCCTTTAAAATAAACACATTTTGTTGCTTTGCAGGCTGAAATGAAGACAGACAATTTTTGTTGTATCCAGCTGTATTTACTCAGTGCAACTTATAACATCCGAGTGAAAGATAGAACACCAACATGTCAGAAAAACTAAAAAATTCAAAAACACAATCACTGAGTTGGAAAAAGGATCACCCCTCTTAAAAAATAACTTGTAAACTCAATCAGGTGTAGATAATCACCTTCACCTGTGACCAGCTGTGGTCATTTTGATTAGCTCAGCATGAAAAGAGCTTTCCCGGAGCATTTCAGTCCCTGGTAGTGCAGCTGAAACAAACAATAAACTATGGGTGGCAAGGCACTGTCAAAAGATCTCCAGGATCAAGTCGTGGACAGGCACAACTCAGGAGATGGATACAAAAGAATTTCAATGGCTTTATCAATGCCTAGAAGATTTTTTTTTCTGACATATTGGTGTTATATCTTTTACTTGGATGTTATAGGGAGGGGATTATTATTTTCTTTACCCACTGTATCTATCTATCTCTATCTCTTTTAAGTCTATCTATCGGTATGACTTCTTGTTAAACTCCAAAACAGAAAATCTCCCCACTGGGACACAGCACAAAAAAAGAGGTCAGACAGAACATGTATTCAGTGTTCACTAATGTATTTTATTACAGTTATGTTATGCCAAGTGCAATATAATGTTTAACTTGGAAAGATTAGACTTGTTGTACTAATTACATCCCTAACATGGACTGCTGTATTTGTTGCGCAATAACCAGCTTGTGTTAGCAGAGAAACCTAAAGTATAACTAAAGGCAAAACTTTTTCTTTAGTTTTAGATAGAGTGGAGATGAATTTGGAACATCTGTCAGGCTTTTGTTGCTGTCTTTGCTCCATTAGGGAGATTCACTCTCTCTGTTTGTCCTGTTTACCATTATCATTGCAAGTGAAAGAACATCCCAAACTTTGGTTTGTCACAAGAACATGAATAGAGGGGAAATCCTCCACTAGTTCTGATGACAACCTGGGATTCCCTCACTTTGGAGGGATTTCCTCTCACTTCCTGTTTTGGGTATGGGGCAGGAACTAAAGGGAAATCTACCCAATGGGACACAGATGGCAAAAGACTGACAGGGGGTATAGCCCTCCCTTACTGTATCCAAAACCAGGGCTTGACAAATTGTCTTTGAATCTAGGAGCCAACTAAAAAAGTTAGGAGCCAGTTTTTTAAAATTTTGCCTACTAGTAACTTTCATCCCCTTCCTGCCCAGGCTGATTTTAAGCTGTTAGCATTGTCGCATTTTGAATGACAATTGTCATGCAACACTGTACCCATATGACATTTTTATAATTTTTTTGAGACAGAGCTTTTTTCTGGTGGTGTTTAATCACCACTGGGGGTTTTATTTTCTGCTAAATACAAAATTCATAATTTCTGTCATAAAATTTTGCAAACAAGTATTTTTTTCTTCTTAATGTGAGGTGATGAGGCTGCAGTGATGGGGCACTGATGTGGCTGCCCTGATGCAACACTGATGAGGCTGCAGTGATAGGACACTGATGAGGCTGCAGTTATGGGCCACTGATGGGACACTGATGAGGCTACACTGATGGGACACTGATAAGGCTGCACTGATGGGACACTGATGAGGCTGCAATAATTGGACACTGATAAGGTTGCAGTGGTGGGACACTGATGAGGCTGCATTGATGGGACACTGATGAGGCTGCAGTGATGGGACACTGATGAGGCTGCAGTGATGGGACACTGATGGGGCTGCAGTGATGGGACACCGATGAGGCTGCAGTGATGGGACACCGATGAGGCTGCAGTGTAGGGACACCGATGAGGCTGCAGTGTAGGGACACCGATGAGGCTGCAGTGTAGGGACACCGATTAGGCTGCAGTGATGGGACACCGATGAGGCTGCAGTGATAGGACACTGATGAGGCTGCAGTGATGGGACACTAATGAGGCTGCAGTGATGGGACACTGATGAGGCTGCAGTGATAGGACACTGATGGGGCTGCAGTGATGGGACACTGATGAGGCTGCAGTGATGGGACACTGATGAGGCTGCAGTGATGGGACACTGATGAGGCTGCAGTGATGGGACACTGATGAGGCTGCAGTGATGAACCACTGATGACGCTGCAGTGATGGGACACTGATGAGGCTGCACTGATGGGGCTACACTGATGGGGCTGCACTGATGGGGGTACACTGATGTGGCTGCAGTGGTGGGGCACTGATGAGGCTGCACTGATGGGACACTGATGAGGCTGCAGTGATGGGACACTGATGAGGCTGCAGTGATGGGACACTGATGAGGCTGCAGTGATGGGACACTGATGAGGCTGCAGTGATGGGACACTGATGAAGCTGCAGTGATGGGACACTGATGAGGCTGCAGTGATGGGACACTGATGAGGCTGCAGTGATGGGACACTGATGAGGCTGCAGTGATGGGACACTGATGAGGCTGCAGTGATGGGACACTGATGAGGCTGCAGTGATGGGACACTGATGAGGCTGCAGTGATGGGGCACTTATGAGGCTGCAGTGATGGGGCACTTATGAGGCTGCAGTGATGGGGCGCTGATGAGGCTGCAGTAATGGGGCGCTGATGAGGCTGCAGTGATGGGACACTGAGAAGGCTGCACTGATAGGACACTGATTGGGGTGCACTGATGGGTCTACACTGATGGGGCTACACTGTTGGGACACGGATGTGGCTGCACTGATGGGGCTACACTGATGGGGCTACAGTGATGAGGCTACACTGATGGAAAACAGTTGGGGCTGCACTGATGGAACACTGATGGGACTGCACTGATTGAACACTGATGGGGCTGCACCGATGGGGCTGCACTGATGGGTCACTGATGGGGCTGCACTGATGGATCACTGATGGGGCTGCACTGATAGAACACTGATGGGGCTGCAGTGATGGGACTCCACTGATGGAACACTAATGGGGCTGCACTGATGGAACACTGAAGGGGTGACACTGATGGGGCTGCACTGATGGGCATTGATAGGTGACCACACTGGCTGTCCAGGAAGTAGTGGCTCTTGGGCTGCTCAGACTCGACTCAGAGCCACAGTCGGAGCCTTTTCAGGAGTGAACTGGAGCCGAGAACCCCCTGTGAGGTGGTGTCCGGCTTGGGGCCGTTCCTGCTGCAGGTTGTCTCCCCGGACAGCTTGATGTAGCACCGCAGCCAGCGGGAGGGAGGAGAGAGACACACAGGGGACACTTACTGCCAGGGACTTCATCCCGCCCCTGTCAGCTCCGCTCCTCCTCTGACCCATACCTCCCGTCTTTCACCCCAGCATCAGTAAACAATCGGGACACCTGCCAGCCTCCCAGCAATGTTGCACCTGGTTGCACCCCCCATGCTAGCCGCCTCAGGCGCCAGGCTGCATTTTCTACTCGCCACAGTGACCTGGCGCCTGGGGTTTGTCCAGCCGTGTCCAAAACATAAGTACTACTTTTAAGCTAAACTCCAGGCGCAAAAACTTTCACTCAAATATATTCCCTGATTGCCATAAATGGTACAAATCCACTTTGTATGCACCAAATGCCTTTGCGAACCCAGATTAAAGTAGTGGTGACATCATCACTGTGCCGTATATGCCCATTGCAGAGAGTGGAGCTGTGGGAGGGACCCAAAAGGCCCCACCCACTACAGGCTGCCTGTAGAAAAACACAGCAGGGGGTGGAGACCAGACCCGTCACCCTGCACAAGGTGAGAGAGCATCAGTGATCGGTCTTTATTACAGAAATTACTGCACAGATCTGGAAAAAAAGACACCAATAACTCTTGTATTTAGACTATAATTGCTTATCCTGGAGTTTAGCTTTGGATAAAAATCTTGCAAAAAAAAAAAAAAAAAGCTTGAAAAGATAAAAAAAAGTATAACATAAGATAATGCTTGTATCATCCAGTTTATCTGGACAGTAGTACTATACGCACAAGCTGAAACATTATTTTTGTTTTCATCATTTTGCTACTTTTGCATCAGGTGAATATTTTAAAACTATTATTATTTCCTATGTAATGATAGAAAATGCTCTAGTCACAGAATCTACATTGGGATGACCAATCATGCGGTGAACAAGGTGTTCGAAAATAAATGTCCTTTTATATAAGGAATGGCACATCTTCTTTGTGCAGCTTAGCTGTGGGCTTTGATCACTCATCACAAAGCAGTTTTATTTGTTTTCAATACATGCCTATCAAAGCTACCATATAAAGCAAACCAAGATAACAAATCTCACAAATCCCTTGGAAATAAAAGTACACATAGAGTAGTCATGGCAACACCAGTACACGGATGATGCTCCATGGGATTGTTCAATACATTCTGTGGTCTAGTATTCAAAAGAACCTGTTTTAGCGTTGTAGACGCATCTGTGCTTTGGGTTGCAAGACCAATAACATTGACATTTTTAATCTCCTTATCTCATTGGTTTAGATCCAGATAAGTCACAGTGGCTTTTTCTGTCTAGAAACAGCACTCTCAAAAAGAGGGATAATCTGGAGGAAGTTCTGCATGAAGCTCAGTGTCTTACAGCACCAGGCAGAATCAGCAGTAAGTGGGGCTTATCCTTTCTGATACTAGAATATGGTTATAAGCCAGCCAAGTATTGTGTACAAAATAAAGGTACAAAGCAAGGTGAACTGGCTGTATGTATTAAGCATTTGTTGACATTGACCACATAATAACTTACTTGTGTGGACATTGACTATGAATAGATCCTGTACCATAAAAGTTAGGCATGTCTTAAAGTAAGCCCATCATGAGGGAAACACATAGGCTGCCATGCTGACCTCCCCTTAAAAAATGACTGCAACTTTTAAATCTCTAACCAAGAACAATAGTGTCAGTAATAAATTCTTCCTTTACACTGACTTTATTTTGTTGCAGATCAGAGGCTCAGAATGCTGTTGGCAGAGGCCCAGCATAGCAGCCTGGCAACTAACATTTTTCAAATAAATTAGCAATGGCAGCTTCCATATTTCTCTCAGTACAGGTTCCCTTTAAAGGGGTTGTAAAGGTAAATGTTTTTTCACCTTAATGCATCCTATGCATTAAGGTGAAAAAACATCCAATAGTACCGCCCCCCCCCCCCCGGAGCCCCCCGTTTTACTTACCTTGCCCCTCGAAAGTCCCGCGCTCGTCCCTGTCATCCTCCTCGGTTCTCAGCCTGGCCGTCGATTGGCTATACTCGATGGATTGAAAGCAGCACAGTGATTGGACACAAGAGGCAGGACTTATGATTCCTCCAATCACAAGCAGGGGGCGGGATTGTGCTCCTCCAGGCATTCCCAGCCAGGACAAGTACTGTCAGTGGGTAAAGCGGTGATGTGGCGGCCTTTTTTGGGGGCATCAGATTGGCCCGGGGAGGTGGCTGTGTCAGTTTCATTCCGGAACACTGTATTATCCTGGAATGAATGTGCCCGGGACAGAAATGCAAAATGCGGGACTGTCCCGGGCAATCCGGGACACGTGGTCACCCTACCTGTGTACTCTGGTGGGGGAGCAGTCCCCCTGCCAGAACACAATAACTGGAGAGATTGCTGTAATAACATTGGATAGTTAGTACAGCGAGCTCCTCATTTTTTTTCTATTCATTCAGGTTGAACAGAAAAAAAAACTGTTAGTGTGTATCAGGCATTAGGCCTCCTTCTCACTTGCAAATAGGACCAGTAGCAATAACATGCAGGAGACCCAGCAGAGGTTTGCAAGGTTTAGCTGTGGGTGGCAACCCTATTGAAAGCAATGGGAGGCTGACAGTTCCCACAGCCAATCATGGATGCTTGCATTTAATTGCTTTCTGCAATTGATCAGGTCCTGGACTTAGAAAGACAGTCTCTCCAAAGTGAGGGAATATCTTAACCCCTGCCTAACAGTCCATGATGGCTCAGTCAATGTGCTGGTAGCGCGCAGTGAGCACACTCTTACCACAGATACCTTGGCAGTCCATGAATGAATATGTGTGGGTGTTAAAACCCATCCTATTCGACATTACACATATGCATTACGTGCATGGCAAGAGGTTAAACAGTTGTCAAAAAACAGTTTTTACGCATTTTACAAAGATTTCCCTTCACTTCCTGATCCTCTTGAACCCTGCCTGCCCTTAAAGCGGAGCTCCACCTTAAAAAAAAATATTAAAAGCCAGCAGCTACAAATACTGCAGCTGCTGACTTTTAATAAATGGACACTTACCTGCCCAGGGTGCCCACGTTGTCGGCAGCAGAAGACGATCAATCGCCATCCTCGGTGAGGGAATCAGGAAATGAAGCATTGCAGCTTCACTGCCCGGTTCCCTACTGTGCATGCGTGATTCGCGCCGCGCATCTTCACCGGTCCCCGTTGTGTTCTGGGAACTGTGTGTTTCCCAGAACACAGCGGGGGGGGGGGGGCGTGATTCTGCAGATATCTCTCCCCGGAAGTGGGTGCAAATACCTGTGCTATACAGGTATTGCACCCCGCTTCCCCCTGAAAGGTGCCAAGTGTGGCACTGGAGGGGGGGAGGAATCCGATGAGCGGAAGTTCCACTTTAGGGTGGAGCTCCGCTTTAATCCATCCATTATTATATATTCATTATTATATAGTATAAGTGCTCCAACTCAGGAGACTCTCAGAATTATAAAGTTAGGACTGCAGAACCTGCTAATAAGTCCATTCCATGAGCTCTTCATCCATAGCTACTCCCAGGACCTTCTTCTTTGCGGACCTGTTGGCACCTCTACTTGAGGAGCTATGGGATACCACAGGCTCCAACTAAAGTATGATCAGACATGTCACTTTTGGTCAAATTGTGCATTTTTAATCAAGAAAACTGGATTTTTGAAAAGTTATGTAATGATGACATATTTATGTCCGGGGACGAATCTTTAAAACCCGAACCTGTCCGCATAAATTCAGAACGTAGGAACTAAAATCTTCACAGAGGCATAAGGCACATATTACATAGCAAAGAAGTAGAGCGACTGCTGGGCATTGGGATATCATTGTTGATCATTCACTTGTAATTTTCTTTTAACAGACAAAACTATTTTGTTTTGTATTTCTAGGTGTTTCTGCTAATGTCTATGACCAAGTGGTCTACTTTTCAGAGACAAATCATATTTGGATGAAAGGAACTGCAAACATGTCAGATTATTCTGATCTTGGCACTATCTATACTGGTTATGAAAGCATAACTTCACTAAGTGTAGATTGGTTATATCATAAGATCTATTTCATTATGGACAGTCAGGTATGAACTATTTCATGTATGTCTCCCTAAGGTGATCATAAACATGCAAATAAGGTGAGTCAAGTCAACAGCTGAACACCTGAACCTTTACTTATTGTTGGCCGTATCCTGAATGCTGCACAGCTAAATGTATTGAAATGTCTGTATAGACAATGCCTATGTTTGCCATAGATGCATTTTTTTCATTATTTCGTCTGATTCTATGACTATGGTATCACTCATAAACTGACTCTCTAGTACAGAGTCTGTTTCATGTGTAGCACTACCCCCAGTTAGGAGAGCTGCTGGTATTGTCTTGGGCCTGTACCGTACTGCTGTCAACCCCCAGAAACTGACTCTAACCCTCCACTGGCAAAGCTGTCAAACAAATGGGATTGTGGAACCCACTAGCAATAGGAACCATAATACCGCAATAAGATATACAGTCACAGTAAAAAAAAAATGGGTTTACCTGTGTTGGCCGTCTCCCTGTAATAGTTAATACTTCACACAACGTGTTTAACCACAAAAATACTTTACTGTATAAGAAATGACAGGTTAAACAAATATGCGGTTTACTTATGCAGAGCCCTACAAAAGCCAAAGGTATAAACATATAAATGTACAAGGATACTGTATAACAGAATCTTATTACACACTCAATGTCTTTGAATAAACTATGCTCGCGAGGTGCCCCCAGTGGGCAATATGGCGCCCAAGTACTGTCACTGTGAGTTCCAGTCAGGCCTGACTTATGTCAATGTACAGTTACTCCAATAGAAGGGATCTTCGCTAGCAAACGTTGGTGGACATAATATTTGTAATCCAAGGCATATCAAAAAGTTAGCTAAACTCTATGCTTTTGGGCGTGAAGTCATAGGTAATAAAATGGCAAATTTTAACTACGCAGTTACTGCGCAACACACTGTCCCCTGGTGCGTAGCGCACTGCTCTGATGGCGGTGGGCCCTAAACAAAAGGATCACGGGCCTATTGAACAGTTAAGAGTCCTGGGCAAGTGCCCTCTCACCCGACCAGGCCCAGTCTGTTTGGCTGGTTCCATTGCTGGTGCTTCGGCACACAATCTCTCCACCACCCCGTAGTCTCCAGTCCCTCAGACAACCGTATGGAAGTTGATAGATGGGTCGACTCTTGGATGCTCCGAGATGTCATCAGGCTCTACGGATGGGATTCCTCTCTTTCAGACAAGCAGGCTTTTCGGATTCTGCAGGCCCAGGCTCTCTGGCCTAGATGGACACAACAGGCTTCAACACAGGCTCCGACTTGCTGGGGGGGCGATGTCCGAAGTGAGCGCGCGTTGCTCCTCCTCCCCCTTAAATAACCATCCCCAGCAGACCTTGCGCAGAGCACTGGACTGTGGGCATACAGATGCACTGTGAGTACATTAGTCTACTTAACATCCACGGCATTGGAATCCATCTCTCCCTGTACCACAAGTCCCACCATGCACCTTTCTCAAGGTTAAACAGTAGTCAATCCATTGTCAAATAGAACTCCGGAGGGATCTGGGTTCACTTGCATATAAAAGTAGTCTTAAAAAGTGACACCCAGCTACACATGTTTGAAGCCCTCTGTATAATGTGACAATTCCCACGTTATGTATGCAGGGCTGTTTCACAAAATGCAGGGACTAGTATGAACATTTACTGTGGGTAATTGATATATTGTTCAGTAATAACTGTCAGCATTTAGTCAAAGAAGACTAACAAAAATTAATACTTCAAGTGGCCTTATCAGCTCACCCTTAAGGCCACATTTAGCCCCATTGCATGAGACTCTGGTGTTTACAGAGACTCTCAAGGTCACTTAGAGCCCAGGGCAAACATTCCAAACTGCGCCCCCCCCAAGATGTATTAGCATTATGTGTCAGCAAAAATCCCCCCTCCCACCATTAATCTGCAATATTAATCCTTAAGCATAAATCCCCCCTCCTCCCAGTACAAATCGCCCTGCCGCTGAAGTTCCTCCTCTCAGTACAAATACTTGTCCCTTCCATCCCCCAAATCCCCCAAGCACAAATGCCCTCCCCTCAAAAAAGAATCACCCCTCCTAGTACAAATTCTCCACCCCTCAAATTTCCCCTCTGAGTGCACATTCTCTCCCCTCCAAGCACAAATATCCCCCCTGCTAGCACAGTCTCATACACTGAGGCTAAATGTCTAGTGTTCTTGAAGCCTAAAGCTGACCTCTGTCCAAAGACAAATTTTGGCAATTTTCACTGTAAAAATAACAAACACTAATGTGTAATAGTTGTACTTTTTTATAGTACAGAAATCACAGTGGGTCTCTCCCTCTGCAGCTTATCCATTCTAAAAAGGTCTTGCATTCTTTTGAATAAATGCAAGGCATTCTGTGATTGTTGGAGGTGTAGATCAGTGGTCTCCAAACAGATGCAACCCCCTGGCTTGTCACCATCAGCAACCGTGAGGCAAAGTTCCTGCCACTGACACTAACAATGGGGCACTATTGTTCCCACTGGCACCAATGATAGGGCACTATTCCTCCCACTGATATCAACGACGGGGGACTATTCCCCCCACAGACACCTCCCATTGATTCCAATAATGTGGTACTATATCTCCAAATGATACCAATGATAGAGCTTTATTGGCCCCCCTAATACCAATGATGGGGCATTGGTAACTCTCACTGACGCCGGGACATTTTTTTCTCCCACTGGCCACAGTCTGGCCCCTCTGAAGCTTGAAGGACAGTAAACTGGCCCTTTTTTTTATAAAGTACCACTGGTTTAGATGAATGTCACAATCTCCCCTACAATCACAGAACGTCTTTCATTCACCAAAAATAATACAAGATGTTTTCGGAATGGATGAGCCGCAGAGAGAGAGAGAGAGCCACTGTGATTTGTGCACTTCAGTGTAAGTTTCAGTATTGGACATTTGGAGCTAACTGTACTGTATGGGGCTAAGGGGTGAATGTAAGAGTATTACATAGCACAGAGGTGGCCACACATTGCAAGCACTTCATTACTGTTCATTTATTTATACAGTGTAAATGGAACAAATGTGGATTTGCCTGGCGTTCAGCTTAGGAAAGGCATCTTATGCCAGCATTTAAATTCTGTGTAAATAAACACTTATAAATGATATTTGAAAATATTTTGAATTCTTTTTAATATATTTTATATATGTCATAAATTATTTAAAAAATCTCAAAATGTTTGCCACGCACCTTACAATGTGATTGTGCAATCTGCTTTTGAATCTATCAAACAATATGTAGAGCAAGGGCCTAGCTGACTGAATAGAAATAGATGGGATAATTTAGGTAGCTCCCCATATTTCATTGGTGAATCTAAAGGAGATTTTGTACAGTTAGATTGTAATATATGGTCCTGACCAACCTTCCATTAGAGTTTTCTACATTAACAAATTAAACAAAACTTTACTAAGCTTTGATATTGGCCAAAAAACACTACTGGAAATATACTGTTCTCATAAAAAGTGAAGTGTGATTAGCTGGGTCCCCAACTCCTTGGACCATAAAGCCGTGTACACACGATAGGTTTTACCGATAAAAACAGTCCGATGGACTTTTTTCATAGGACAAACCGATCGTGTATGGGCCCCATCGGTCTTTTTTCCATCAGTGTTTAAAAATAGAACATGTTTTAAATTTATCCGATGGTTAAAAAACCGATAGCAAATTACTATTGTCTGTGGGGAACTCCATCGGATAAAAAACCCACGCATGCGCAGAATCAAGTCGACGCATGCTCAGAAGCATTGAACTTAATTTTTCTCGGCTCATCGGAGTGTTTTACGTCACCGCGTTTGGAACGGTCGGTTTTTTGACTGATGGTGTGTAGGCAAGACTGATGGAAGTCAGCTTCATCGGATTTCCGATGGAAAAATCCATCGGTTTAAAAACCATAGGAAATCCGATCGTGTGTACAGGGATTTAGCCTTGCTTTCTGAAAATTTTGAGGAAACAGCATTGATTTTGAGTCCTGAAACTCTTTCCCCAGGGTCAAAATCAACAGAAGGCATCTGAGGACCATGGAGCAAGGCCTCAACGTCATTTCATGATAATCCTAGAAAGAATGACCTGAGACATATTTCCTGCCTTGCTTTATGACAGGAAAATTACTAGTAAGAAAAAGGAAGTGGTGTCTGCGCTGTGAAGGGGCAGGGAAGGTAAAAAGAATAAAACTGATCAAGCAGCCAGTATATGAATAAGTGGGAACAATAAAGTGATAGGTGCACTAACACTATAGCCTGTGAGGCAGGTTAAAATAAAGGATTATTAACAGTAAATGACATAAAACATATGTGACAATCCAAAAGGTAAGTATCGCTACAAATGGTGCACAAAATGAACATCAATACACAATAATAATAGTCCAAAAAACAATCCAAAAAATAAAGTCCAACAATATGGTGATGAAAGAACTAAAGTTCATATGTGTGAGTGATTCCCACCACCAGAAAAGATAATAATACACACGCAGTTCTGCAGAATTCTTCAGTCTGGCTTATTTTTAAGTTCAGGATGTTTGGCCAGCTTGATTGACGAAATGCCATGACTACCTTGCCAGCGCATGGGACTTTATTGTTTCTGGCACCGAAGTGTGCTGAGAATATACACTGAGCTTAATATGAGCAGCTAAATATATGTAGCACTACCCCCGAAGGAGCTGCTGGTTTTGTTTGGGTCTACGTTCTGCCTATCAACCCCAAAGTTTGGCTTGAACCCTCCCTTGGCACAACTGGACCACACAATGATTGTGAAACCCACTGTTGACTGGGAACCACAATGATATCATAAAATGATACAACTTACAATTAGATATGGTTACCTTATGCTGGCCACCGGTCCAAGAAGGTAACAGATAAGACTCACACAATGTTTCTGCTTAACCAAAAGATAATGGTTTACTTGGTGAGAAAAGATAACCAAGTTAAACAAGTACAGTTGACTGCTTACGGGCCCTGTAAGAGTCAATACTAAAATAATGAAGTAGCAAACAACTTACAATTCTGTTATCTATATACTGTATATATATATATATATATATGTATATATATATATATATATATATATATGTATATATATATATATATATATATGTATATATGAATCTATGAGCTCTTTGACTCCCTCTAGCGGGCACTACTGTTACAGTGTCCTATCGCTTTCTAGTTCAGACCAGTAAACGGAATCCAGTAAAAGTTCCTTCCTGTAGTAAGGGTCTTCGCTAGCTCTCGTTGGTGCACGTTAAAACATTTGTAATCCAACAAGTATGAGAAAGTCAGAAACAACATCCGAAGTAATTACCAATGTATATGACTTGCAGGCGACACAGGTGCCAATACTTTAAATACACTGCCACTGCGGGATGCAATGTGTCCTTGCACGTGGCGTGTTAACTTTCCAAAGAAACAATGGTGGCAAGTCTATAAGGCCCACCTCCCTGCGATTCAGTTAATTGTCATTGGGCAGGTGCCCTTCTCACCAAACAAGGCCTCGGTTCTCCGGTATGCTCCGCAACTTGCAGCCTCCGATCCTCCACACAGCCGTAGTAGGTGTCGATGGATGGACGACTCTGGTTACTGTGGAGTGCGAGCTGGACACCCACGATGAGGATCCCTCTCACGAGATTAGACAGGCAGGCTCTGGCGACGGTGGGCCCAGGCTTCTTGGGCCTAGACTCACTGGAAGCCGGCCTCAATGCAGGCTTCCTTCTTGATAGATGGCCGCGTCCCAAGAGACAGAATGAAACTCCTCCCTTCCTTTAAATAACCTCTCCCAGCAAGCTGTGTGGTGATGCAGTGCACCCTGGTAGCACAGCTGCACAGTGGGTAGTGTCGTCTGATTCACAATGCATTGTTTTAATATCATTGAAGCGAATAAGTTACACCAATATAACAAATTGAACACCGGAGGGAGCTAAGTTTCTTCTTAATTGTCAAACTGTAGTCTATATCTACATTGCAAAGTGGATCCTTGCTACATATACATTCTAGAGAAGATTATGAACATTCAAGTTAGTTGGTTTTAGTGCAGAAGAGAAATAGGGGGCCAGATAAATGGCTCTGGGCACCTCTGTTTATTAGGTGCATATTGCACAGTGACAGCACACACTAGGCGAGCTGTCCCTGTACAAGGAGCAATAGAGCGAGCTATAGCAGCTCACTGTTGCTTCTACTCCTCTTCCTTGCAATCAGGAAGTGATCACCGAAAAAGAAAGAAGCGCAGACAGCAGAGCAGCGCAGAGCTGTACATTGCCTGCTCATCAGACAATCAGCGGACAGAACCTGCAACCTGCCATCTCCCTTCTGTTCAGCTAGGGAGGAGGAAGGCAGGATGCAGCTTCTCCAAGCTCAGTCTTCCACTGGTAAGTGTCTACACATAATGAATAAAGAGATTATATTTTTAGACTTTACAGAAATGTGCACCAACATTGTTTTAGATACACTTTAATGCTGGTATATCAGTTAAAATGTATTTCTTGTTCTTCCATCTAGATATATAGTTGTGATATATTAAACTGCATAGCTGCTTTTAAGATGCCATTACAAGATGTTTTCAAGCCCAAGAAGATTGCAGTTGATCCATATAATGGGTATGCTTCGTTATCCTTTTTACAAAAAGGACAAAATTGTCCTTCCCCTGTAAACTGTCTTACACATGAGCAGCTTATCAAGCAAAATGGTCATACGTGAATTTTCTCTCTCTCTGTCTGTATTTGTCTTTCTATCCTCCAGTCTCCTTAGTAATTTTACTGAACGGTGATAGTTCACAGCTTATTCAGGCTTGCAGATTACAAAAAAACATCTCATACACGAGCACAAGTCCAGTGTGTACAGAAAACTTTTACAAAGCATTTACAAAGACCTACAGGTAAGCCTAGATTAAGGCTTATCTGTAGGTGCATGAAATATCTCCTTAACCTACACGGTTAAGGAGATATTTGTATGTAAATGCGGCAACGCTGACGTCACCCCATTCACAAATTCGGCTAGGTCGCAACATTCGACGACGTAGCCGAATTTGACAGCTCACGCGCGCATGCGCGGAGTCACGTCTTCGCCGCTCCGGCCAATCACAGCGCCGGAGCGGCGCTGTGATTGGCTGCAGCGGCGATACCCGGAAGTAACATTCCGGCTATCGCCGCAGCGATGGATGCGGCTAGAGGAGGGACACGGACGACTTCGGGGGCCCCGATCGAAGGTAAGTGGTACATAATGAGCTAGTATGCTAGTCATACTAGCTCATTATAGCTTTGTCTTGCAGGTTAGAAAAAAAAAAAAAACACAAAAGGGTTTACAACCACTTTAAAAATGACCTTTCCTTTTTCAATCTGCAGTCAATGTAATTTTCTGAAAATACATTGCAATATGGCTACCTGGAGTTTTCTGTACACAGAATGTGTACTGACCACTCCCCAGAAAACATAATTTCCTGCTTGTGTGATTGGCTCACCAATTTTCCCAGAAGTCTGCCTAATATACAAGTCAGATTTCAGGCATCCCTTGCAACAAAAATTTCATTTTTTGAGAGATACTTTCAATAGGAACCAGTCTAAAGGGATGCAGGCCCAGCATATTTCCTCATTAGTGCCCTGTAGCTCCACACCTGACAGTTAATTATGAAACAACGCCCATTAGACCTACTCAGAACAGAGGCACAGAGAAACACACAGGGATTTTTTCAGAATAACAAAAGGTAGGAATCTGCAACAAAGTTTGTTATAATCCTTGCAATGTACATAGATCACCCAAAGGGGGATGTTTTTTTCTCAACAAAAGTGGAGTTGCGCTTTAAAGGCTTTAAAGCTGAAGTTTAAACAGTAAATCCACTTTTGTTGAGAAAAAAACATTCCCCTCTGGGTGTTCAATGTACATTTGCAGGGATTTTAACAAATAATTTTTTTTGCAGATTCCTACCTTTTGTTATTCTAAAGAAATCCCTGTGTGTTTCTCTGTGTCCATGTGGATCACTCGTCCGTCCCCCCACCAGCCACGCACTTACCCCATCTAGCAGCTTCGGCTCCTTCCTGCGTCTCCTCCTCCTCTGTGGCGGCTTCCTCCTCGGCGGCTTCACCCTGCGTCCTTGGCTTCACAGCAGCTTTCTCCTCGGCGGCTTCCCTCCTCCTTCCCTTGGTGGCCAATACGATCGCTTCTCCTCTCGGGCAATCAGGTTTTAAGACCCGCTACCTGATTGGCCCGGAGGAAAATCAGGAACATAATAGCGAATGTTAATTTCGAGCCCACCCTTTTTTGAAGCCAATTAGAGCCTCTGGACCAGTGGAGGCTGGTGCTCCATTGGTCGGGGGGTTGGAGACAGACCTGACTACAGACATTCCCCCCCTCCTGTCACTCCAGCCCGCCACCCCACACTAACTCTTCCTGCCCATCACTCAAACCTGCCACCGCACACCATACCCCCCCTCCCCGGTCATTGGCTCACTCACCTTCTGGCCTCCCATTAGCCCTGCACTTAACCCATGCAGATCCCGGCTGCAACTGCGGCCTTTCCCCTCTGTCTCCTCTGTGTCCCGGCCATTGCTTCTCCTCCTGGCCAATTGGGTCTTCCGGCTCCTGGCCAATGGGCCTCCGGCTCTAATCAAGTGCTTCAAAAAAATTAAATTTGGAATCCATGCTTCTGGCGCCCTGCATGTAGATTAGGGGCCACCGCTGTGACCGGCAACATGTCTCCCGGAGTTATTTCTGGGTTCGCGGGCTCCGGCGCTGTGATTGGCCGGAGCCACGATGGCATCACTCAGGGCACAGCTACTGAAGAAATGGCACGAGCGAGCAATTTCTTCAGTGCGCATGTGCCAATGACTTTGGCACATGCGGATATAGTGAATATCTTGAAATCACGATTAGAAGATAGTGTTAGTTGATATCTAACTGCTGTGGGGAGCTTTATCTTTACTAACTATGTTTAAATTATTATATAGGCTGACCCTGATAGAATAAAGTGGGTCTGTAAAGTTTAGTACAGAAATAATTACTTATACATCTTTTTTTATTTATTCTTAGGTACTTATTCCTTCTTCTGGATGATGGTATTCACAGAATGGTCCTCCCTCATTCTCTACTTCATAGTAATGTCATAGAGCATATTGTAAATAGCACTGACATCCTTGACTTCATGGTCAGTGTTCAGTCCAAGAGGCTGGTTTATCTGAATAGCTCTAGCCCAGGGATTTTCTACCTAGCGTCTGTTTTTCTGGATGGAAGTAACGATCATCTCTTTAGAAAAATAGAAGATACCTCAATTAAGGAAATTATAAGCTTCCTTTATTTTGACAACTCCTTGATGTTCACAGATGGAAGTGTCGTGTTTAATGAGGAAGTCTTTTCTGATAAATACTGGTACAATGAATATTTAGTATCTTGTGACTTGGCTGCTCCACCATCAGCCGGATTTGATAACATGATTTTGTATGGAAAGTCGGCTCAGCCTATTCCTCTGCCTGGCAGCCCTGAGCATGTGATGGTAGTGTTTGGACCTCAGTCTGCTGCAGTTCTATGGAAGCCACCAAAAATGACTGCTGGAGCCAGTAAGTTTAATATAAGGTTACAGACACAATGGGCCTAATGTATTAAAACCACCAAAACTGACTGTTGGGGCCAGTAAGTTCAATATAAGTTTACAGCCATAATGGGCCTAATGTAAAAAACGACTGTTGGTACCAGTAAGTTTTTTATATAAGGTTACAGCCACAATGGGGCTAATGTAATAAAACTGCTGGATGTAGTAATGGAAATAGTGCCCCTACCAACCAGTCAGCTTCTATTGTATACCCTAAAAAAGACAAATCTGATAGGTGCTCTGGGAAACACTTTGTTTACATTTAAAAGCCTGGCAATGGGGTACAATGGGGTACATTTTTCAAAACATTCTATTCCGGTTTGGGTCATTCCCCCCTTCCCCACTTTTATTTCTTGTATGGGTGTAACAGAGGCAGAAAGTGATAGAAAATCTCCTTATAGTACAACTTCACTATTTTAATCAACATTGACGATTTTTCAGCCATATACTGCTGGCATTAGTAAATAGATAGAAAAGAATATCATATTTTTTTTTTTTTACATTTCCTTAGTTACTTATTGGTTTCCAGGCCTAGGCAAATTATGTCATACATCCCAGGAGTCTTTGGGGAGGGGTTTTCTCAGCTAAGCACACCCTTCTGCCTGCAAGCCTGAGCTAAGGGCAGACAGATTCCAGGAAGTAAATGCTACTTGAATCATTCTCCCTTGCTCAAGATGGCCACGGCCAGAAGGTAGAGGGTGTTTTTCATAGTGAGTTCTCAGCAAAATAAAGTATATAGACATAGATGGGTGAGTTGGCATTGAATATTAAAAATATTCCTGATCCCCGCTGAGCAGGCGGATGACAGATCCATCTCTGCTCACTGTGCTGAGATGGACCTGTCAGATCCCCCCTCTCCTCTATGGGTAGATCAGATAAAAATGGACCGCCTGTCCATTTTTATCTGATCCCATCCAATCTGATCCTTTATACCAGGGATATGCAATTAGCGGACCTCCAGCTGTTGCAGAACTAAAAGTCCCATGAGGCATAGCAGGACTCTGACAGCCACAAGCATGACACCCAGAGGCAGAGGCATGATGGGACTTGTAGTTTTGCAACAGCTGGAGGTCCGCTAATTGCATATCCCTGCTTTATACGGATGGAAAATAGGGTCACCATTCGTCTGGATTTCACAGACAGGATCGGATAGCAGCGGGTGTCAGCGAACATGATACCGTTGACATCCGCCGCTCCATAGGAGGGCTTCGATCAGGTCCACCTGAAAAACTGACAAGCGGACCTGATCGGAAAGCCCATGTGAAAGGGGCCTTAGGCAACATTACCTCCAGTATATGCACTGGTTCCCTTTAGGCAGGAATATGCCTTGGGACATATACGGGCAGAAAGGGAATGTGTACTGATTGTGTACATGTTTTACAGTGGTTAAAGCTAAAAATGAAAAATGTATACAAAATAATCATTATCATATAACTTAAAATACAACTAGAATAGGAGCCGCTGGATTTACTTGTCCAGGTTTTCCCAACTTCTGCCCCACAGCCAGGCACACAACAGGCTCATCCACTCTTTCTCCAAAGATCAGTCTAGGGGATGTTGTATTTTTATTTTTTTTGAGAACTTGGATAGGGATGAGATAATTGGTGGGATAATCCAAGAATAAGAACTATGTACAACTCAGGACTTAGTTTTCCTTTCTGAGAAAGCTTTAGTGAAACCAGGGCTTGTAACAAACAGTAGACTTCAGCTTAAGTATTAGTCGAACCAGTGGAGCAAAGTTCCTTTAAGTAAGAAGTGTCTATACTCTTCAGGACACCAGCCAGTATCCCCTCTAACAGACCACAGCTGACTATAACTAGGCACCAGAGGGGTAACTAAAGCACAAGGTCCCCAAGATCTTTCAATGTCTGTACTCACAAGGCTCAAGGACAGATGAAGCCCCTTCCAATCTTCCAAGCGATGCCCTCCAGTGATACCAGACCAATCTATGGCAGACAGCTCCCCTCAATCAGTTTCTTCCAGGCACCTTGGTCTCAGCATTCCTCTTTCAGGTCACCCACCTGAGGTCTCCTCATGGCAGCCTGTGCCTGAGGAGGCTGCGTACCCCCCTCAGGCTGGACTCCTTCACTCTGGGACAAGACCCAAAGCTCTGTGTGCTCTAAGAATAAATACAGTCTCCCAGCATGCCAGCAGAGCCTGCCCCTCTGGGTTAGGCTGGCGCTGTATCATATTCATGCTGCCATCTTCAAAGCTCCACATCTATCATCCAGAAACTTCTTAAATTGCCTGGATACAGAGGGAGCTATCCAGCAGACTGGCAATAGCAGAGCACACAGATCAGGCCCCACTAGACAATCAGAGCTCACTGAATACAGTGAGCAAATCTATGCTTTTACCATAACCAACAATTTAAAGCCACACTGCCTACAGTGTGGCAACTAAGTTTACCTATCAAATCATACTCTAGCACTTATCTAACTATCCTAGTATCTACCTAGGAGGTTGCTACATATACTGTAACTTAAAATACTTTTTTGATTTTTCATAAAAGGTGCTGCTTCTTGGCAGAGGTGGACATACAGTGTTTCAATATCAATGGAAAAACTTGGGATGCAAAAGGTCTTCACCAATATCACTTCTACAAACATGATGGTGGCTAATCTAAACGTATCAACCAAGTATGAGATAATTGTAAGGGCATCATCGCCTGCTGGGGATAGCCAGTGGACAAACCCTGTGGAAGGAACCACATTAGACACAGGTATATTAAAAATAAAATACTGTGAGAATATGTCAGCCGTGAAGAGTTCAGATGATAGGATTATTTGTTACCGCTTTTGCTGCCCATTTATTCTTCAGTTTCCCAGCAATTTCATCCAGATGCAACCAACTTTTGACCTCCAAAACAATTTAAATAGCAGTGTGGGAATGACAAAATAAAAATAAACATACATTCTCACTTAGATGGCAGCAACATCAATCCGATGCTGCAGCTGTCCCCCACCGGCTCTACACTAAAAACTGAGAGATCTAGTTGCTAAATTTTTTAATCCGCTCAGGCTTTCAGCAGCAGGGATCCCAACATGGGCCTGGACTGGCTCTGTGACATCAGTCGACAGCGGAATTTAGCTTGCTGTCGACTGAATCTGGGTCACAGGACTGCAGAACTAAGTGAAGTATGGCCGAAAAAGTGAAAGAGCTTTAGATACATCAGAGCAAATAAACAAATTATATATATATGTATATATATATATATATATATATATATATATATATATGTATATATATTTATATATATATATATATATATATATATATATATATATATATATTGTGACAGCAGGAAGGTAAAGTCACCTGGTTGCATCCAGGGGGGTAGATATATTTCGCCCAGATTCAGGCTTTACGCCGACTTATACAACTAGGTGGAGAGTTGTATAAGCCCAGCTGAGGCTAGTGGGCTCATGGATGACTCATACCTCTAGGGAGAGTGTGGGGCGTCGTGCAGACAGGGAGTTGATGAGACCAGCTGAAGCTTGTCAGCTCATTTAGGCCTCTATAAGAACTCCCAGATTCATTAGGTGTTTGCTCATGCCTGGACCCAGACCTGTGTGGACTGTCTAGGGAGAGTGAACCCCTGTGCGGTGAGACAAAGCCTGTGTGGCTATTTGCTTGGACATTTAAAACCAGGGACTTAGGGACTAGGACAGCACTAGGCTGATCCCAGTTGTTAGTTCGGAAACCTGTATGTTTACTCAGAGGTCAAGTTGACCAGGATTTATTTTATTTATGTTTCTTTTGCTTTGCTGTGTTTTGTCACTGTAAATAGAAAATAAACCGCACCTTTTTGATTTTGAAAACCACAACCTCCGTTTGCTGGGCCTGTTTTTGTGTGGGGAGCCCATCCCGGGGGTCACACACACCCGCTGCCGAGCTAACCCCCTCACAGTTGGTGGAGAACCAGTGGCAGTTTTTTTTAAGCCAGCATGGAGGAGATACTGAAACAGCTGGCTCTAGCAAATGCCAATCAACAGCAGACAAATGCAGGTTTGCAAAGGAGCCTTGCAGCCCAGCAGCAAGCTCATCAACAGAGCCTTGCAGCCCAGCAGCAAGCTCACCAACAGAGTCTGGAAGCTCAGCAACAAGCCCAGCAGCAATCTGAGGCCCGCTTCATAGACCTGTTACAGAAGCAAGAGCAGAGACTACAACAAATGGAAGCAGTAATGCAGCAACGTCCGCAGACCAGTGAGGAAAGCCGTCCCACTAATACCGCGTCCTTTGGGGTGAGTCGTTTATTGACAAAAATGACTGGAGAGGATGATCCAGAGGTATTTTTGACCACATTTGAAAGGACCGCTGAAAGAGAAAAGTGGCCTGAGGAGCAGTGGGCTGGACTGGTGGCTCCTCTGTTAACTGGTGAATCGCAGAAAGCTTACTATGACCTAGAGCCTAACCAAGCAAAAGACTATGTGATGCTAAAAGCTGAAATTTTGGCAAGGCTGGGTGTCACCCAGGCTGTCCGGGCTCAGCGTGTGCATAACTGGACTTTCCAGCTTGGAAAACCCCCCAGGTCTCAAATGTATGATCTCATTCACCTGAGCAGAAAGTGGCTACAGCCAGAGACTTTGTCCGCACCAAAGATTGTGGAACGTGTTGTAATGGATCGGTTTTTGAGAGCTCTTCCTACTGCCATCCAAAAGTGGGTAAGCCATGGAGACCCAGAGACGGCCGATGGTCTTGTGGATCGTGTGGAGAAATACTTGGCTACAGAGAACCTGACGGCCTCTTCCAGAGACACTCGGACTTTCCACCCTAAGACCAGACCATCCCCAGGGGTGGATAAGAGGATTCCAAGGGGTGAGGGTGGAGAGAGTGAGAGGGTGGGAGCTCTACCCCAAGTTTGGCGAGAACAGCCTGGGAAATCAGCGGCTCAAGAGGCGGCAAGAAGGATCGTTTGCTACCGCTGCCGGCAAGCGGGACATATTGCAGCCAATTGCCCGGTTGTGGAGGAACCCATGCAGTGTGACTTTCTGACGGGCAGACGTCAGTCACTGTGTGTGACAGTCGCATGCACTGCCATTCGAGGAACTGAGAAACATTTATGCAAAATGTGTGTTAATGGTAGAAATGTTGTGGTATTGCTGGACTCAGGTAGCCTTGTGACCCTGATAAAGGCTGAGTTAGTTAAAACAGAGGTCTTTGGGAATAGCAAGGTAGCTGTTATTTGTGTGCATGGGGACACCCAAGAGTATCCAGTGACTACAGTGTGTTTCGAGACCCCCAAAGGTACCCTCTCTCATCCAGTGGGCTTAGTATCTCAGTTACCGCATGACGCCATTGTGGGAAGGGATTTTCCGAAATTCTGGGAACTGTGGGATGATCCTGAGCCCCCCACTGGTGCCCCTATGTACCAGGAATGTGATAGCCAGAACTCCCCTGAGAGTGGTGAGGACTCTCCGGAATTTCCCTTATCAGTATTGGCAGGGGAGACTCAAGAAACTGGAGAGGAGCCCACCTCCTCAGACGAAAACCTACCGTCTGTGGAGTTTTCTGATCTTGAGGTTCACAGGGAAAACTTTGCCACAGAACAGTTGAAAGACCCCGCCCTAATAAAGGCACGGGAAAACGTAGTGAAAATAGATGGCGAGTTAGTGAACCCAGATAATACCTGCACTTACCCATACTTCAGCGTAGAGAAGGACCTACTGTATCGGGTGGCAAAAAGGGCAGAAGAAACCGTTGAGCAGCTTGTGGTGCCCAAACCTTACAGGAAGTTGGTGTTGGAGTTGGCCCATGGGCACATTCTTGGAGATCATCTGGGGACAGAGAAAACCCGAGAGAGGGTATTACAGAGATTCTATTGGCCGGGGGTGATGAAGGACATAGAAAATTATTGTTCCTCCTGCCCTGTGTGTCAGAGGTCGGCCCCGATGCCACATTTCCGTAGCCCGCTGGTCCCTCTACCCATCATTGAGGTCCCGTTTGAGAGGATCGCCATGGATTTGGTAGGGCCTATAATCAAGTCCGCTAGGGGGCACCAGTACATATTAGTTATAATGGACTATGCCACCCGTTATCCAGAAGCGATCCCTCTCCGAAATACCTCGGCCAAAACCATAGCCAAAGAGCTATCTCTTGTGTTTAGCCGGGTGGGTATTTGTAAAGAACTGCTTACGGACCAAGGTACACCCTTTATGTCCCGGGTTATGAAGGAGCTGTGTAAATTGTTCAAAGTGACGCAATTACGTACATCTGTGTATCACCCCCAAACCGATGGGCTGGTTGAAAGATTCAACAAAACCCTAAAACAAATGTTGAAGAAAGTGGTGGATAGAGATGGAAAGGATTGGGACTGTCTACTTCCTTATCTGATGTTTGCTATTAGGGAGGTGCCCCAATCCTCTACGGGATTCTCCCCCTTTGAGTTACTGTATGGGAGACACCCAAGAGGGCTGTTGGATATTGCCAAGGAAACTTGGGAAAGTGAGAGTTCTCCCCACAGGAGTGTGATTGAGCATGTCGCCCTGATGCAAGACCGAATTGCACAGGTAATGCCCATCGTGAAGGAACATTTGGCCCAAGCGCAGTTAGCACAGCAGAGAGTGTACAACCGGGGAGCCAAGACCCGTACCTTTTCCCCGGGGGATAGGATACTGGTACTTGTCCCTACGGTTGAAAGTAAATTCCTTGCCAAATGGCAAGGCCCCTATGAGATAATGGAAAAAGTGAGCGAAGTGAATTACAAGGTCAGACAACCAGGAAGGCGAAAGCCCGAACAGATCTATCACGTTAATCTGTTGAAAGCCTGGAGGGATAGAGAGTCCCTAGTCGCAGACACTTGGTCACCAGCTCAAACTGGTTGCGTGATTCCTGAGGTTGGAATAGCAGCCACCTTGTCACAACCCCAACAACAGGAGGTTAAGGAGTTTGTGCTTCGCAACAAGGAGGTATTCTCTGAGCTGCCGGGACAAACATCTGGGGTAGAGCATGACATCATTACCCCGCCCGGTGAAAGGGTGAAGTTAAAACCCTATCGGATCCCAGAGGCCCGACGGGAGGCAATACGGGAGGAAGTACAGAAAATGCTGAACTTAGGGGTGATAGAGGAGTCCCAAAGTGATTGGTCTAGTCCCATTGTGTTGGTGCCTAAACCGGATGGGAGCTGGCGATTTTGTAACGATTTTCGTCAGTTGAACAAAGTTACAAAATTTGACACCTACCCCATGCCACGTATAGATGAGTTGATCGACCGGCTGGGAACAGCCCGATACATGACGACTCTTGACCTCACAAAAGGGTATTGGCAAATCCCCCTGGCCAAGTCGGCCAAAGAGAAAACCGCATTTGTAACCCCAGACGGGGCGTTCCAATATAAAAGAATGCCGTTCGGGTTACAGAATGCGCCGGCCACATTCCAGCGGAAAATGGACCAGATGCTGAGGCCCCATCGGAAGTATGCTGCGGCTTACCTGGATGACGTAATTGTCCATAGCACAGATTGGGCCTCACATCTGCCAAAAGTGCAAGCAGTCCTGGACTCTGTTCGGGAAGCGGGGTTTACGGCTAACCCCAAGAAGTGTACCATTGGGCAGGAGGAGGCCAAATATCTTGGGTACACCATTGGGAGGGGAGTAATAAAACCCCAACTCAACAAAGTCGAGGCCATCCAGAGTTGGCCACGTCCCAACAGCAAGAAGCAGGTACGAGCCTTTCTGGGAATCGCTGGGTATTATCGGCGATTCATTCCCCACTTTGCTTCTAAGGCTGTGCCCCTAACCAACCTGACGAAGGGGAAAGGGTCGGTCATGATTAAATGGACCCCCGAGGCTGAGGCAGCATTCCAATTCTTGAAACAAGCCTTATGTAGCCAGCCAGTGTTGTACTCACCCGACTTCTCTAAAGACTTTGTCGTACAAAGTGATGCGTCAGATGTGGGGTTAGGAGCAGTATTGTCCCAGGTCTGGAATGGGGAAGAGCACCCAGTCATTTACCTCAGCAGGAAGTTGAAGTCCCATGAGGTAAATTACGCCACCGTTGAAAAGGAGTGTTTAGCGGTGAAGTGGGCTCTAGATTCCCTTCGGTACTACCTGCTAGGTAGGCACTTTGACATGGTTACGGATCACGCTCCGTTAAAGTGGATGGCTCAAAACAAGGAAACAAATAGAAGAGTGAATAGGTGGTTCCTGGCCCTCCAGGAATTCAACTTCACAGTAAAGCATCGCCCTGGCGTTCAAATGGGGAATGTGGATGCTTTGTCTCGAGTACATGAATGCCTGATTGCTGGTGTTCCAACCCCGAGGTTAAAACAAGAGGGGGGGGGTATGTGACAGCAGGAAGGTAAAGTCACCTGGTTGCATCCAGGGGGGTAGATATATTTCGCCCAGATTCAGGCTTTACGCCGACTTATACAACTAGGTGGAGAGTTGTATAAGCCCAGCTGAGGCTAGTGGGCTCATGGATGACTCATACCTCTAGGGAGAGTGTGGGGCGTCGTGCAGACAGGGAGTTGATGAGACCAGCTGAAGCTTGTCAGCTCATTTAGGCCTCTATAAGAACTCCCAGATTCATTAGGTGTTTGCTCATGCCTGGACCCAGACCTGTGTGGACTGTCTAGGGAGAGTGAACCCCTGTGCGGTGAGACAAAGCCTGTGTGGCTATTTGCTTGGACATTTAAAACCAGGGACTTAGGGACTAGGACAGCACTAGGCTGATCCCAGTTGTTAGTTCGGAAACCTGTATGTTTACTCAGAGGTCAAGTTGACCAGGATTTATTTTATTTATGTTTCTTTTGCTTTGCTGTGTTTTGTCACTGTAAATAGAAAATAAACCGCACCTTTTTGATTTTGAAAACCACAACCTCCGTTTGCTGGGCCTGTTTTTGTGTGGGGAGCCCATCCCGGGGGTCACACACACCCGCTGCCGAGCTAACCCCCTCACAATATATATATAATATATTTAGCGGGTGTTTGAATTTATGTGAGGACTCTGGTGGTGTGGGGTTCCTTGGGGCCTACAGCTGGTGTTGTTGCCTTGGGCCGGAGCTGAACTCACACCGCAAACTGTGCCCTTTTGTCCTCCCCTGGAGCTGGTACAGCGGGGCGGGGAACCCGCTGTGACGCAAAGGGAGAGGTCATAAAAGGGGCGGACGCCCTGACCTTAGGGGCAGAGAGTTGGAGGACGCGGCCGCACCTAGGCACCTTCAGCTTGGGTGCTGGCGTTCCGGTGTTCCGGGCCTAGGCGCCCTTGGCCTAGCCGGAGCAGAGATGGAGTCCATCTCAGGCACCTTTAGCCTGGGGTGAGGTACTATGGCGGATGCCTGGGGCTCAGTACCTTTGACTGAGTTCCGCGAGGGTGGAGGAATCCGAGGGGACCCTAACTCCTTGGGTGCCCGTGTCTGAGTTCGTGAGGACTGGTGCGCAGTAACTTCTCCGAAGAGCCCGGCGCGGCATCGCTGGTGACGGAGAGGCCTCCATTTCTCCCTTGGACGGATTTCTTCCTCTGACAGGGGCAAAGTGAGAGAAGGTAATTCACGTTCTATATTACCTAGTCAGTGACAGTGACTATTCACCACTGGTGACAGCACAGTGGGCAGCAGCAAGAAGGGAAAGGATTGTGCCTCGATCTGTCCCCATTTTCCAAAGGAGAAAGATTGTTTTATTGGTTGGCAAGAAGAAAAAAACTGAGTTATACCTATTCACTGTGTGGAACTTGGGTTACTAAAGCAAAGGAGTCAGGGACGAAGGACTGGACTTGACTCTAGGACACATTCACAAAAGCCCAATCTTATGGCCTTCACCTCTTAGTTACAGAGGACATGGGCCGTGGTGTGTATCATCTCTCTCTCCCAGGTACCCCTAGACAACAGCCATATAACCGATAAAGAAAGGGAGAGGGGTGAGGCCGCTACACGTGGGGGCATCGTATCCGGGATATGTGTATGGCGTCTGAAATTGAACTTTGCTGCCCGGAGGAGATCCGAGTAGGTCGGCCATATTGGCCAATGCACCACGAGGCAACCCATAACTGTGTAGTTCGTGGGCGGGGCAAGGGAAAAGCCTGCGAACAAGTGAGAAGCCCGCGAACAAGTGCATAAGGTGGAAGGAGTCTGGCCACGTGGACGTACGCACGTGGAGATTCCGGCGCAGGTGGGTCAGTGCGCAATGGAGCAGCAAAGAGAGAGGATGGCTTCAAGTGCTCCGTGGATTTCCGTTCCTTCCTTTGTGGATATGTCTTCTCTGGCTGCTCCGATTATGGATATGGGGATAAGACTAAGGCCCCGGGGCGATTGGCTCTCTATACATGCAGAGACATGGAAGCCCTCGGTGTGATCTGTCCCGGCTGTTCGGGACTGGTGGTCCAGCTGAAGCCGTTCGGGCACTGTGAGGTCTGCAAAGAATTTTTCTTCAAGGTGGAACCATCCACAGAAAAGCCTCGGGCTTTCCACCTCAACTACCTCACAGGGACTGCCACTCCGGAGGGAGAGATCGATGCTGGTGCGTTCCCCGTGTGCACTGATCCAGGCGAAGTGACTGCCCAAGCGGAAGTGAAAAGAGAAATCCGAGGATGCTGCCTCGGTCACCAGCAGCTCCCTGCTCCGGCCGCCGAAGAGAAAAGTTGGCCTAGTGATGGCCTTGTGTGGTCGTGGAAGAGCTTCGCCCCACTGCTTGCCTGGCCTGGATGGCTCTGGTAGGAAAAGTCCTGGACGTCCCTGTTCTTCTAAAGGCCCAGGTGAGCCAGGGGTTGGGACTGTCTGCGTGGTTAAAAGTGGCGGTAGCCCACAGTGGGTAGAGGCTGTCAAGGGGGATAGTTCCGTGACTGGGAATTATCTGCCCGCTGAGTACTACGACACCTCTGACCTGGATTCATTGTCTGACAATGGCGATGATGGGGAGATAGATGAAATCTTCCAACAGAAGGGATGGGGCAAGATGAAGCTACCCTCGTCCTGTGTTGCAAGGGACCTGCCCATGTCTACTGGCGATAGTACACCTCGGGTAGAGGCTTCGGTGCCAAGGGAAGAAGCTGGTTCTCTGTCTGAAGTTCC
Organism: Rana muscosa; assembly: GCA_029206835.1. Lineage (NCBI taxonomy): Eukaryota > Metazoa > Chordata > Amphibia > Anura > Ranidae > Rana > Rana muscosa. The sequence goes on from CM055122.1 coordinate 485,888,332, forward strand.
CCTTTTGGATTCAACATCCATTTCACCTGCTCCTATTGCGGGAGTGCAACGTCAATCACTGCGGGCTCCTAGGCCCAGGTCTACCGAGGTGGTGAACGCACCTCGCCACCCAGAAGCGATTGTTCCACCTGGAGAAGGAGACCGAGCTACTATGCCACCTTTGTCAAGGCTGCAGCGTCTCTTTGGCCAGAAAGTTGCTCTGGAATATGGGTGGGAATACCCGTATCTGCCTCGGGAACTGCTCTATAAGGTGGAGGTCTTTCGGCAAAGATGGTATGATACCTTTGTATGGGACAAACTGAAAGTACAGCAAGCACGGCGGTACCTTTCCTGTTCACCAACGGTCACCAAGAAGTTTCAGGACTGTAAGGCTAAATGGATGCTGGGAAGACACATTCATGCGGACAAAGTGGTGATCTGCCGCAAGGAAGGAAAGAGTGTTGAGTACCATGTGGAGGCTTTTGATGATCGTCTGAAGCCTATATCATTGCCTCATCCAAGGTTTTACCTGTAAGAAAAAAAAAAAGAAGAGAGGGAAAAAAGACTCCTGTGTGCTTTTCTTTTCTATTCCTGGCTGTCATGGATATGCATTAATGTCTGTCTGCCATCTTACCTTCCTCCTCATGTGTTCATCTAGAGACCAGACCTCCTTCACCTGGCTTCCTTTATAATCTCCTCCCAGCCTGACTCCACCCCAGGCCCTATCACTGAACACTATATTAACCTGTGCACTGCAAGCCTGCTTTGCTGATCAACGTGTTTGTTAGGCATTGTGTGTTTGGGTTCCTGCCTGCCGTGTGCTACGTCTGTCTCTCTGTTACGTTATTGGCTTGTCCCCGACCATCCCTGTCTGCTCGTGACCCTTGACCTTCGGCTCGTTCTTCGTTATCCTTGTCTGCTTGTGGCCCCTGACCTTCGGCTTGTTATTCGGTTCTCTCTATCGTGTGCTGCTGCTTCCCCTTATCCTACGGGGCGTGAGCTAGGAAACTCCAGGGGCCGCGACCTGGTCCCAGCCTGCAGCGTAACATCCTCACCACTAGAGGCCCTGGAGAAGACCAGCTGGGTCTTAGACTCCGCGCCCTGGGGAATCTTGGCTCTCGCTTCCGTTGGGATCCCGGTTGTGCTCCTCTGGTCCCGCTTTCCACAACCACCCAGTTTCCTATCCACAGAAGCCAGCCATAGGGTTCACTACCTCGCGGTGCACTCCTGTCCCCCTACGGTGTGCATCTGTCACCTGGCCACAGGTGACCCTGACAGTTTGATCAGCCATGAACCCGGCTGACATCCCGCTTCCCGCGGATGATCCATTGCAGGGCATAGTTCGCAGACTTGAGACCCAGGAATCAAATCAGACCCAGGTGATGCGATTCCTCCAGGATCTGGCTTCTCGATTCGAGCAGCTTCAGGTCTCCTTGGGAACCCCGAATCCGCAACCCCAAGTACAACCAGCGGCTGTACCTATCGCACCAGTCGCAGCCTCACACTCACTAAGATTGCCAGCTCCGTTCCGTTTCTCTGGGGACTCCAAGGCCTGCAGGGGGTTTCTCAGCCAATGCACTATTCATTTTGAGCTTCAGCCTCAAAGCTTCCTATCTGACCGGGCTAAGGTAGCCTATATCATTTCCCTCCTCTCCGGTGAAGCTTTGGCCTGGGCTGCCCCCCTGTGGGAGAGGAACGATCCGGTGGTTTCCAGTCTGTCCGAATTCTTGAAGCTCTTTCGTAATATCTTCGAAGAGCCGGCTCGGGCTTCTTCAGCGGCTAGTGCTGTCTTACGTCTTCGCCAAGAATCTAGTTCAGTGGGGCAATATGCTCTTCAGTTCCGTATCCACACAGCTGAATTGAGCTGGAATAATGAGGCCCTGGTCGCTACCTTTTTACATGGCCTCTCTGACCGAGTGAAAGACGAATTAGCGGGAAGAGCCATTCCCGTCGGTCTGGACGATGTAATTTCATTATGCAACCAGATCGACATTCGTTTTCAAGAGAGGTCCTTAGAAAAAAGACGCCAGCACTCTCTGGGTCCTAGCCAGTCTGAGCTCCCCTCCCTTCATTCCGTGGAGCATCCTCTACCTGCTGAAGAACCTATGCAGCTGGGCCGGACCAGACTAACCCCCGAAGAACGTGCTAGGCGCAGAAATCTGGGCTTGTGCCTCTATTGTGGGGGCAAGGGTCATTTTCGTGACTCCTGCTCGCTTCGTCCGGGAAACGCTCGGGTCTAATACATTTGGAAGGTGGAGTATTGGACCCAGAAACATCACCTTCTCGCCTGCTCTTGCCGGTGTCCCTTCATGTAGGCACTTCTCCTCAGTCAACCCTTGCATACCTGGATTCCGGGGCTGCCGGCAATTTCATGGATTGGAGAACTGCTTCTTCTATGAAGCTTACCCTTTCACCTCTCACTACCCCATTGGTAGTCTCGGCAATTGATGGCACTGTTCTCCCAGGGGGCCCTATTCGCTTCCAGACGCTACCCATTAGGATGTCGGTAGGGATTCTCCACCAGGAGTGGATATCCTTTCTTATTCTACCCAAGGCCTCTACCCCAGTTGTATTGGGCCTCCCTTGGCTACAGCTCCACTCTCCACATGTGGACTGGGTCTCTGGGCAGATCCTGGCCTGGGGTTCCTCATGTTTCTCGTCGTGTCTTCTCAAGGTGACCCCCAAGGAGAGTCTTCCGGTTGCTGCCACTTCTGTTTCTTCTGATCTTCCCGCCGCATACAGCGATTACCGGGATGTGTTCTGTAAAAAATCAGCTGAGGTGCTTCCTCCCCACAGGTCTTTTGACTGTGCTATTGATCTTGTCCCCGGAGCAACTCTACCCAGGGGTCGTACCTACCCTCTGTCCATCCCAGAGACCCAGGCCATGTCGGAGTATGTAGCAGAGAATCTGGAGAGAGGGTTCATCCGGAAATCCTCATCGCCTGCAGGGGCAGGGTTCTTTTTTGTTGCCAAAAAGGATGGTACCTTAAGACCCTGCATCGATTATCGGGGTTTAAATGCGGTTACTATTAAAAATCGATACCCCTTACCCTTAATATCTGAGCTATTCGATAGGTTGAAGGGTGCCTCCATTTTCACCAAGTTGGATCTTAGAGGCGCGTACAATCTCATTCGAATACGGGAGGGTGACGAATGGAAGACTGCATTTAACACTAGAGACGGGCATTACGAATATCTGGTGATGCCTTTTGGTCTGTGTAATGCTCCAGCCGTGTTTCAAAACTTTGTCAATGAAATCTTCAGAGATCTGCTGTACCAGTTTGTTGTCATCTATCTGGATGACATTCTGATCTTTTCTGAAAATCTGCTCGTCCACAGAAACCATGTCCGCACTGTACTTCAACGTCTTAGAGAGAACAATCTCTATGCCAAGCTGGAGAAATGTTCCTTTGAATGTTCTGAGGTCCTGTTTTTGGGGTGCTTTGTCTCATGTTCGGGGCTTCGTATGGACCCTGGGAAGGTCTTGGCTATCACCAACTGGCCTCTTCCTGCTAGCCTCAAGGCCACACAGCGCTTTCTTGGCTTCACTAATTATTATAGGCAGTTCATAAGGAATTACTCTTCCATTGCCGCGCCTATTATCGCTTTGACCAAGAAGGGTGTGAATGCCAGAGACTGGCCTCCCGAAGCTGTCTCTGCATTTCACAACCTGAAACAGGCCTTTGTTTCTGGCCCCCTCTTGAGGAGACCAAATCCTGGGAATGCATTTTTTATTGAAGTGGACGCTTCCTCAATGGGGGTGGGAGCTGTGCTTCTTCAAATCTTTGAGAAGAGACGCCAACCATGTGCGTTCTTCTCCAAAAAAATTTCTCAGGCAGAGAGGAATTATGCCATCGGTGATCGGGAACTTCTCGCAATTAAATTGGCGTTAGAGGAGTGGCGTCATCTCTTGGAGGGTTCCCCTCACTCCATAACGATCTTTACCGATCACAAGAATTTACAGTATCTACAGAATGCTAAACGTCTGAATCCTAGACAGGCCAGGTGGAGTCTCTTCTTTGCCCGTTTTAATTTCACGATTACCTACAAACCTGGTTCCTGCAACGGTCGGGCTGATGCGCTCTCTAGGTCATTTGACACTTTGGACGAGGAGTCCGCCCCTGAACCTGAGCCGATCATTCCCACCTCATGCATTGTTGCCCACTCTACCACCCTGAAGTCTAAAATTCCGCCTGGTAAGACCTTTGTCCCCACTGAGCTAAGAGCTAAGATCCTTCGTTGGGGACATGATTCCAAGGTGGCAGGGCATTCTGGATTCCTCCGATCCTTCCTACTCATCAGTCGTCACTACTGGTGGCCTAATCTCCGCTCAGACGTCAAAGACTACGTTAAAGCTTGTCATGTCTGTGCTCAGTCCAAATCCTCCACACAAGCTCCTGCTGGTCTCCTCATGCCCTTGCCTATTCCTAAGGAACCCTGGGCCCATATTGCCATGGATTTTATCACCGATCTCCCACTGTCTGAGAATAATACAGTCATTTGGGTGGTAATCGATCGATTCTCCAAGATGGCTCATTTTGTTCCTCTTCCTGGTCTTCCTTCTGCCCCTGCCTTGGTTCCCATTTTCATTCGAGAAATTCTCCGCCTACATGGGGTCCCTTCTCATATTGTTTCCGACAGGGGAGTCCAATTCACGTCTCGTTTTTGGAGAGCCTTTTGCAAATCCCTCAATATTGTCTTGGATTTTTCTTCTTCTTACCATCCCCAATCCAATGGACAGACTGAGAGGGTTAATCAGGAGTTAGAGGTCTTTCTTCGCACCTTTGTGTCTTCTCACCATGACGATTGGTCCTCTCTACTCCCGTGGGCAGAATTCTCCCATAACAATCATGTGAATACCAGTTCGCAGAAGACACCCTTTTTCACAGTTTATGGAAAACACCCTCAACTTCCTCTTCCTATGATCTGTTCTCCAGACATTCCAGCTTTGGCTTCGGTTCAGGAGTCTCTCAATTCCGTTTGGGGTCACGTTCATGATTCCCTCCGGGCAGCTGCTGAAAAATTCAAAGGCTTTGCCGACCGCCGCAGGCGTAAACCGCCTTCTCTTCAGCCAGGGGACAAAGTCTGGCTCTCTACCAGGAACATCAAGCTCCGAGTTCCTTCTCTGAAGTTTGCTCCACGATTCATCGGTCCATACACGGTAACTGCTAAACTGAATCCGGTTTGTTTCAAACTCCAGATTCCTAAGAGCCTTAAAATCACTAACTCCTTTCATGTTGCTCTTCTAAAGCCTTTAGTCCTCAATAAATTCTCTCGTCCTCTTCCTACCGTGGCGCCTGTCTCGGAGGATAATCAGGAGTACGAGATCAGTCAAATTCTGGACTCCCGACTCTGTAAAGGCGTTCTTCAGTACCTCGTTCATTGGAAAGGGTTTGGTCCTGAGGAGAGGTCTTGGATCACTGCATCTGAGGTCTTTGCACCTCGTCTGTTAAAGGAGTTTCATCTGAAGTTTCCCTCTAAACCTGGGCCCAGGCGGGGAAGGGGGAGGCCTCGTAAGAGGGAGGGTACTGTCATGGATATGCATTAATGTCTGTCTGCCATCTTACCTTCCTCCTCATGTGTTCATCTAGAGACCAGACCTCCTTCACCTGGCTTCCTTTATAATCTCCTCCCAGCCTGACTCCACCCCAGGCCCTATCACTGAACACTATATTAACCTGTGCACTGCAAGCCTGCTTTGCTGATCAACGTGTTTGTTAGGCATTGTGTGTTTGGGTTCCTGCCTGCCGTGTGCTACGTCTGTCTCTCTGTTACGTTATTGGCTTGTCCCCGACCATCCCTGTCTGCTCGTGACCCTTGACCTTCGGCTCGTTCTTCGTTATCCTTGTCTGCTTGTGGCCCCTGACCTTCGGCTTGTTATTCGGTTCTCTCTATCGTGTGCTGCTGCTTCCCCTTATCCTACGGGGCGTGAGCTAGGAAACTCCAGGGGCCGCGACCTGGTCCCAGCCTGCAGCGTAACATCCTCACCACTAGAGGCCCTGGAGAAGACCAGCTGGGTCTTAGACTCCGCGCCCTGGGGAATCTTGGCTCTCGCTTCCGTTGGGATCCCGGTTGTGCTCCTCTGGTCCCGCTTTCCACAACCACCCAGTTTCCTATCCACAGAAGCCAGCCATAGGGTTCACTACCTCGCGGTGCACTCCTGTCCCCCTACGGTGTGCATCTGTCACCTGGCCACAGGTGACCCTGACACTGGCTGAACTTTCCGGAGTGCCTTTCCTCAAACACAGGGACTGTGCCCTAGTTTTTTTTGTATTTGGGCAGTTCTACTCGTTGGAGATATGGGAGCTGTTTTTGTTTGTTCTCCCTCCTTCTCCTGGCACTCAAAAGAAATCAGTGACTTTGGGTTTTAGATAGTGTAGGGTCACAGAGAAAATGATCAAGAGGAAAGTTCATCTGGAAGTGATGAGTGTCTTGACCGCGGCACTGTCACCAGGTGGCAGTGTTGCGCAACGATTGTTTGTTTTTTTACATTATGCAGCACTTATTGGAGTGAATGGGTTTCTTCTAGGATAGACTTATTCATTCCAAGCAAACACACATGTTGGTAGGATGTATGTTTCTTTTCTTTCTCTGCAGGAGACTCGTCTGTCAAGACTACTGAGAATGGGTGGTCCTTAGATAGCCAGAGGGAGGGAAGAATGTAAATGTGTGAGATATTTAAAGTGTTTTATTGGAAAGTTTTATAGTTATATTGTTTTAAGTTTTCCCTTTCCCATTCAGGTCTTGGCACAATTCAGGGCTAAATTGTGTAGTTTGGTTTCTGGGCTGAACTTATGTCACCACCCTTGTGGGATATGGGTTTGTACCAGACAATGGGGACCAGTGTCAAATCACCAGGGGGAGAGTGTAGCGGGTGTTTGAATTTATGTGAGGACTCTGGTGGTGTGGGGTTCCTTGGGGCCTACAGGTGGCGTTGTTGCCTTGGGCCGGAGCTGAACTCACACCGCAAACTGTGCCTTTTTGTCCTCCCCTGGAGCTGGTACAGCGGGGCGGGGAATCCGCTGTGACGCAAAGGGAGAGGTCATAAAAGGGGCGGATGCCCTGACCTTAGGGGCAGAGAGTTGGAGGACGCGGCCGCACCCAGGCACCTTCAGCTTGGGTGCTGGCGTTCCGGTGTTCCGGGCCTAGGCACCCTTGGCCTAGCCGAAGCGGAGATGGAGTCCATCTCAGGCACCTTTAGCCTGGGGTGAGGTACTATGGCGGATGCCTGGGGCTCAGTACCTTCGACTGAGTTCCGCGAGGGTGGAGGAATCCGAGGGGACCCTAACTCCTTGGGTGCCCGTGTCTGAGTTTGTGAGGACTGGTGCGCAGTAACTTCTCCGAAGAGCCCGGCGCGGTATCGCTGGTGACGGAGAGGCCTCCATTTCTCCCTTGGACGGATTTCTTCCTCTGACAGGGGCAAAGTGTGCGAAGGTAATTCACGTTCTATATTAACTAGTCAGTGACAGTGACTATTCACCACTGGTGACAGCACAGTGGGCAGCAGCAAGAAGGGAAAGGATTGTGCCTCGATCTGTCCCCATTTTCCAAAGGAGAAAGATTGTTTTATTGCTTGGCAAGAAGAATAAAACTGAGTTGTACCTATTCACTGTGTGGAACTTGGGTTACTAAAGCAAAGGAGTCAGGGAGGAAGGACTGGACTTGACTCTAGGACACATACACAAAAGCCCAATCTTCTGGCCTTCACCTCTTAGTTACGGAGGACATGGGCCGTGGCGTGTATCATCTCTCTCTCCCAGGTACCCCTAGACAACAGCCATATAACCGATAAAGAAATGGAGAGGGGTGAGGCCGCTACATATATATAGAGAGAGAGAGATTACATTTTAAAGTTATTTTTTTAGGTCAACAAAACAAAAAACATATTAATATTTCCAGCAAGCTGGGAAGAGAGCCACTATGACGTCATTGTATTTAGGCAGACTTTCTTAAGCAGACATTGCATGTAGATTTGACTACTAAGGTTAAAGTCGATTTCTACAGTTTTCACAACTTCTGTCATACATTGCTAGACATGAGACATGAGCTGTGACATGAGAAAGGGGGCAATAAACAGCTTGCAACAACCCCTAAATACACATATTGTTACATGGAAAAATAATGAATGAATAGTATGGGTCACTTTAAGTTTAAGGAGTGACATTACTGGAATAGCTACATTTTTAAATTTGCCTGTCATCCAAATGATCAAACAGTCCTCAAAAGTATGTTCATAGCAGGGGCGGACTGACCATTCAGGCACTCGGGCACTGACCGAGGGCCCCGTGCCACTAGGGGGCTTCATCAGGGTGGCCAGCCTCAGTAAAAATAGGGACAGTATGTAAAAATCTGTGTTTTTTTTACATCTGTCCCTGAAATGTCCAACACCGACATAATTTTGATGTGAAAATCCCAAGATTATATCTGCTCCGCCTCTGCACTGCCCCCTCAGCCAATAGGAACATGCTGTACACGCCCCCTTCCACAGTGCGGCTTTTTTTGACACAGGAGCAGGAGATGCTGACTGCTGGAGGAGAGGAGAGGGAGGCGGGGACACAGCTTGCAGTGTGGGAAGGGCTGCTGCCTGATAAGGTAAGCTGGCTGAGCTTTACAAAATGGATTCTAGTCAGTGGATTACCCTGGTGAGCAGAGAGGGAGCGGGAGAATATGTTACCTCTAGCAGAGCTCCTCCTGTCTCTGAGGCTATTATATCGATTTTGTGTGTGAGAAGTGCAATGCTCCTGGAGGAAGAACATGTCCTGAATGTCTCCCACAATCTCTACTACACCTCCCTACCTGCCCACCAGTACACAGGCACAGTCCCCTCCTATCCTGTATTACCAACTAATGTGTCTGTGAGCTGCTGGGGCACTACAAGTCCCAGCATGCCAGGAGATGGGGGCAACAGTGTGTTCAATCAGGATAACTTTTGGGTGAAATGTGCTGGTGTGTGTGTGTGTATGTGTAATTGTGTGTGTATACTGTATGTATATTGTATGTATACTATACAGTGGTGGCTGGTGCTCAAAATTTTTGGAGGGCACAACTAAACTGAAACCCCCCCCCCCCAATCAATTGCAGCCACTGTGCCCATCAAACGCAGCTACTGTGCCCATCAATTGCCACCACTGTACCATCAAACACAGCCACTGTGCCCATCAAACCCAGCCACTGTGCCATCAATTGCTGCCACTGTGCCATCAAATGCAGCCACTGTACCCATAAATTGCCGCTACTGTGCCCATCAATTGCTGCCAGTGTGCTCATCAATTGCCGCTACTGTACCGATCAATTGCTGCCAGTGTGCCCATCAATTGCTGCCAGTGGGCCCATCAATTGTCGCTACTGGGCCCATCAACTGCTGCCAGTGTGCTCATCAATTGCCGCTACTATGCCCATCAATTGCTGCCAGTGTGCCCATCAATTTCTGACACTGTGCCCATCAATTGCTGCCAGTGTGCCCATCAATTGCTGCCAGTGTGCTCATCAATTGCCGCTACTGTGACCATCAATTGCTGCCAGTGTGCCCATCAATTGCTGACACTGTGCCCATGAATTGCTGCCAGTGTGCCCAGCAATTGCCGCTACTGTGCCCATCAATTGCTTCCAGTGTGCTCATCAATTGCTGCTACTGTGCCCATCAATTGCTGCCAGTGTGCCCATTAATTGCCGCTACTGTGCCTATCAAATGCTGCCAGCGTGCATCCCTCACCCACCCGGCACTTTCCGTGTCTCGGTGGGGCAGCGGGTCACGGCGGCAGGCGGCGAGCGGTGTCCTCCATGCTCATCAATGTCTTCTCCCGTCGCCCTTCCCGTCCTCTGCGATAGGCGTCCAATCACACTGCCTGTCATTTCAGCCAATCAGGTGATGGGTAACAGACTTGAGCACCTGATTGGCTGAGAGGCAGTTCAGGGTTAGGTAAGCAAATATTCATAGAGGGATGGCAGGAGAGAGGGGGCGGCGCCCGTGCGCCCTTTATGGACGCACCACCACTGGTACTGTATGTGTGTGTATACTGTATGTATACTGTGTATGTATTCTGTATGTATACTGCATGTGTGTGTAATACTGTATGTATACTGTATGTGTGTATGTATACTGCGTGTGTGTGTATACTGTATGTATACTGTATGTATACTGCATGTGTGTGTAATACTGTATGTATACCATATTTGTGTATGTATACTGCATGTGTGTGTAATACTGTATGTATACTGCATGTGTGTGTAATACTGTATGTATACTGCATGTGTGTGTGTATACTGTATGTATACTGCATTTGTGTGTAACACTGTATGTATACCATATGTGTGTATGTATACTGCATGTGTATAAGAACCAATGCGATATAACAATATATATATATATATACTATTGTAATCTATCATGCATATATCTATCTCAACTATGTATTAATTGTATTAGTCCCTTGTTTGCTAGTCTTACCCTTAAGAGAACTCTAGGCCTGAAGATGCACTATATAGTATAAAGACAAACACAGCTGCTCAGTAAAGAATTTACATTTATTTCCTAAAAGTAGGAATGATACATACTAGCATGAAAATCTATACAGCCTATATCAACAATACTAATGAAAATTATACTTATTATCTCCTCGAGGCAAAGGTTCCTGCTGGCTGAGCTCCTGGATGTGATAGAGGGCTCTCTCCTACCCAAGCATCCTGTTTTAAAGGGTCCCATGCATACCTCATTCAAACACTCCCCTCTGCCTCTCGACCAATCATGATCCTTTCATGATTCTCGTTTGTCGTGCCATATCTAGCCTCTGGGGGCGATGTTGTCCATATAATCTCCAATATCTTGCTGGGGCCTTGACACTCTTGGTAACAGCTGCCCTTCCATTTGTCTCCGGGAAGGTGCTAAATACATTAGTACCTGGTCCATTGTTATCAACCCTTTGAGGCTTCCACCACCCCAGGGGGCCTTGACAAGACTTCCTATGTATTATTTGGGAATGGCAACTGCCATCTGGTTTTAGTTGTAAACCCGATGTGTAGAGATTTCAGCTTTCCAACATATGCCGCTTTGCGCCTAACGGGCGCACAAATCGTTCTCCAGACATGGCTCTTATTGAACAGTCCATATGGTCTTAACGCCCACCATGTCTTCTCGAACCAGTACCTTTGGAACAGTCCATAATGGTGTTACCGTGTTGCCACTTAACATAGGCTTCAGGTAGAACAGTCCATAACGGTCTTATTGTGCTGTGTTTCCCCACACGTGCCGCTTTGCTACTGGGTGACTTACCTTCATCAATCTTCCGTGACAGCTTCCCTGTCACCGTTCTGTATCTTCTTCTTCTTCTTGACATCTTCCTGAAGGGATATAGTATCGGCAAGGGGTGTCCATTCGCTCACCATTCACCAATACACACTCAGAGCAACGACTCAACCATCTTTCAGCTGCAGAGCCTCGAGGAGGACCTTATTTTCCCATATTATTAGCCTAAAAATACACCTTTGTCACACTACACCATAACATAAATCAACCCACTACCATAATATTTACACATATACATATGACCCATCAAATCACGTATCCCGCTCCCAACCTCCTATAACTCCTCACCGTAAATACGGGTCGGGATTATGCAGGTTCGTTCACTATGGCCTTCCCTACCGCAATTCTGGCATGTCGGCGGTATTTCAGTGTTCTGAATTGGCAGCAAAGCCTCTAACCTGTATGAAGAGACCTCACCACCAATTCGTCCCTCAACATGCATAGACAAATGCGATACTTTCTTATATAAATGTCGCGTCCAACAACACATACCAACTTGAACCACTGACGAAACTGCAGCAATAATGAGCAATACCACAACGGGATGTATCAAATAATTCAAAATACTGTTGGCCTTACTGGAATGTCCAAATATTACCTCCCACCAAGACCCTCCCGCATCATTCTCTAGTTGATGCACTACCTCCTTAATTTCGTTCTGATCGTGATAGATGACTATAGTGGCATTAGCTCTCTCTTGCTGCAGCGTCCTCATAAGGCTCTCATCTCTATCCCAATCTGTTAACCATTCCTGTATCTGCCTTCCCATACCAAGGTTCAGGGCTCTCAGATTAACAGGGCGGTTATGGTTGATATCCACAGACAGATTGGCAACATGCGGTACCACATAATTCCATTCCTGTGTCTGGATCTCAGAGACACCGCCAAGGGTACACCATGCTCCTCTAGCTAGTGTCAGGTTCACAGAACATCCTATTTCCATGACCAACGTTACATTAGTATCCTTTAGGACAAAGAAACAAACTCTCCCATGTCCCAAATAATACACCGGTGTTCCCTTCCCGGCAATGTTTTCCCCATCCAGAACACAGAGCGAGGCATCTTCCCAACATTTCTCATTCACCACTATGTATTGACCTGGCATACATAGGATGTCATGGTCATGCTTCCGACAGAGGGAAATATCAACCTGCCTCCAGCTCCCATCCTCTCTGATCATATGTGGGTAATTTAGCCTCAGATGTAACAACGTAGAATCCCCAGTCAGCAAGCCCATTGATACCACCGAATACACAGACTGAGTCTGTACTTCTGTATATGGGATCAGTGAGGAAGCATAGCATCTCTCATAATCCAAATTAGTACAGCCCATCCAGGCATTTGACCACCACTTTGGATTAGTGTAAGAGATGTGCTTTGGTAAAATCTTACTGAGCTGTGATGCTAACTCATAAGGCCACTGCCCCTCATACAGAGATTGTACAATCAGCTTGATGTTGGTTGACAGTTCCGCCTGCCCCTGCGTGCACGCCAGAGCCCATGACATATTTTTTCCCTGTATCACCACACTATCTACCAACCTCTTAAAATGGTGGACAAAATCTTGAGCCACTTTTACCTGGGTATTTAGGTGGCGTTGTTGAATGTTATCGAGAATGTCATTGATCTCTCTCTGAGCAACAAAGCCCCGCTTGCTGTCTGAAGCTATGGCTGAGAGTTTGTTCCTCAGGAGATCGATGTCAACTCCATTAACAACGCCCATTCCGGTTCCTATTCCCCCCAATATAGTGCTGAGTACATCCCTCCTCTTCCGGTTACTCCTCAGAAATAAGCGTCCTGTCTGAACCTCATTCTGTGTCCGCCCATCCCTGGGAGCAAGCCACTGATCTACTGACCGCACTTGATTCAGAGTATACTCAGCACATATAGGGTAATAGGATTTTATCAACCACTGCGAGATGTTGAAGTGCCATGTGGTGAAGGCATACTGTACCCTGGTAGCCAGCGTTTGGGACGAGCTTAGATCTATTTGTAGTGGTTCCCCTTTCTCTAATGGGGCATGCCCCTGTGTGTGGTCACTGGCATTACCTGTGCAGGGTTTCAACCTCTCAGGTGAGACATCAACCAGGCGTATCTCCCCTATGTCCAATTCTGGTGTCCCACATGTCCAGTAACCGAGAGCTTCTCTGTAGGACTGATAAGACTGGGATACTGCGCCCACAAGGACATTTTCACCCCGTTGATGTGTCATCTGGAGCTCCCTAGTTTGGCCAACCGACACCTTACTATGCCTAAGTGTCAGCCTCCTGGGCCTCTGCACCCTATTACTTTGGTCCTGCCAATATATGCCACACATGAAAACATACTTCCCTTCTTTCAATTCTTCACCAAAAACCCCATATCCTACGTCCCTTGTTTTCCAAGGTTTGGGTAGCTTGGAATTTTTTCCTAACCAATAACCCGTTTCATTCATATATATAGTTGCATCCACAAACGGCTGGAGGGATTCTGGTATGATATTTCGCAAGTCTTGTTTATACGCCAGTCCTTGAGATGTTATGTTAGGATTAAATCGTCCAAAAGCAAAAGAAACTTTGTATTGCAAAACGCCATGGCGACCCCATTGATATGTCTCTGGTAACTTAGGTCTCTCTGATATTATCCGGACCTTTCTCCTTCTCTCAACTCCCCCCTGCCCCCACTTCTGCCCTAACAAGTTCAACATTGATGACACAGCAGAAGTGGATGCATGATTTTCCTCAGGATTTTCACTTTCCGCACCATCCCCTGAGTGTTCGTCTGAATCAATTTGAGATGTTACATGGCTCAGATGGATCGCCAACGCGATAATTATGATCCTTCTATCCATTCTCCAGAGACTTTGCCAATCTTTGCTCCACCAGGACTCTGGAAAAACAAGAACAAGAGCGGAATCAATTCTTATCAGCAGTACCTTTTACATTGATCAGCATGAACCCATTTCTCTATCTCCCTCTTTTTCATGCCTTTTGCACCCTTATTGTCCATGAGCCGCTTTACCTTGACTACCTGATCACTAAGGGCCATAGTGACTGTGAATGGTCCGGTCCAGTTTGCGTCCCATGAAGATTTGGAAACAAAGTTCTTTACCATAACCCTGTCTCCAATCTTCAAGCTAACAGGAGGCCTTTCAGGCTGCTCCTTCTCTTTAGGTGCCATGTTATTTGCAGCAAATTGCAAATACCCCTGTACCTGTTCTTGCAGCTGGACCAGAAATTTGTCCCTTTCAGCACTCTCTCTCATGGGGGTGCTAAGTATTGGGTCTGCTGGATGGCTCAGGTTCATCATTCTTCCCGTCATCAACTGATATGGGGTTAATGATGTACCTCTCGCTGCAGACCCTCGTACAGCCATCAGGATTGAAGGCAGATGAATCAGCCAGTTCTTTCCTGATTGCAGTACCATCTTTTTAAGTCTCTCTTTCAGCGTTCGATTCATCCTCTCAACCATCCCCGCTGATTGTGGATGGTATGGTACATGGAATCTCTGCTCTACTCCCAGCAGCTCACAAATATTTTTCCTGACCCTGCCGGTAAAGTGAGTCCCCCTATCAGATTCCAGGACTTTGGGGAACCCCCATCTTGAAAAGACATCGGTCCACAAAGCTCTAGCTGTGGCAGTAGCAGAGTCCTTTCTCAGGGGTAGAGCCTCTACCCACTTTGAAAAAACATCCACAACTACCAGCAGATATCTGTATCCTCCAGTGGCACTTGGTAATGGACCAACAAAGTCAATCTGCAGGTTTTCCCAGGGTCCATCAGCTACTGGTACCCTTGCTAAGACTGGTTTCTGCCCCTTTGGCCTAGGGTTCATTTGTGCACAGATCAAACATTCCTGCACTACCTGTGACACTGTTACCCATTGCCTCCCACCAGTATCTAGCTTGCACAAATTTTAAGGTACCCTGAACACCCATATGGCCTGTTAACCTATGATTTTCCCGGACTAAATCCTTCTGATGCTGGGAGTACCACAAACAGTCTTCCTTCTGAAGTCTCTCTTAACAGTAGATCATCTTGCAATACATAATTTTGGGGAGCATCTGCCGCTTTTATTTTAAGCTGCTTTTTGATTGAGCTCAAGGCCTCATCCTTATTTTGTTCAACTGCTAAACATGGGGTAGGCATCCTTAGCACCGGCAGGAGTTCATGTGACCCTGCTTTCACCTCCTGCTAATCAAAATTATGTTCCTCCCAGGCCTGTCTCCCTTCAGCATCATAGGGTGTCCACTTGACTCCTATCAGGGCTGCCTCCTTTGCCAGCTCATCTGCCTTGTTGTTGCCCACAGTAACCTCCTCTCCACCTCTTTGGTGAGCTCTCACCTTAATGATAGCCACTCTCTGAGGTTCCACACTTGCTCTCTCCCATATATCTCTTAGCACTGCACTATGTACCAAGTCTTTTCCAGAGGCATCACTGAAGCCCCTTGACTGCCACAAAGGCATGTATTCAGTCAGAGACCTTGTTACATAGGCGCTGTCAGAGAATATGGTTATGGGACCTGAACTGAAATGCGTGATGGCCTCTCTCACTGCCTCCATTTCAGCTCTTTGGGCAGAAAAGCTTCAAAGGCATTTGGTCATGATTTTTTCATTGGTCTGGGGGCACCACAGGGCATACCCTGTGTGAAAACTTCCTTCATCCCAGTACCTTGATCCATCCACCCAGATTTTAAGGTCTCCATCACCTGTTGCTAACCTGAATACCTCCTGTGTTCTGGTCCGATGTACCTCCCCACAGTCATGCTGCTCCCCCTCATATTGCATCAATTGTGGGAGAGTGTAGGTGGCATTGTGGGTCACAGCCAGATTTCTGGGTGTCAAATCCACTAGCCATCTGGCTACCCTTTGGGAGGATACTCCACTGAGGGTACGTTCCAAAAGCATTTTAATTGGAGAATGGGGTGTCTGCAGAATGATTTTGCCAAATCCCACAACATGCTCTGTGGCGAGAACCGCCCAGTGCACTGCCAAAAGGTTTCTGACACATTCATCGAATCCCCTCTCTACCGGGCTTAGTACCCTGGACCAGTATCCCACAGGTACCCATTTGCCCTGCCTCTCCTGCAGCAACACCGATGTTATTGCTACTGCAGAGGCATACACTTGTAGTGCAAAGGGCAAATCGGCATTCGGATTGCTCAAGGCCGGGGCCTGCATCAGACTCACCTTTAGCTTGGTGAAAGCTTGCTCATGCTCTCCCAACCAGTCTAAAGGGTCTGTTTCCTTCTTGTCTCCTTTGAGAAAATCATACAGGGGTCTTGCCTTTTCTGCAAAGCCTTCAATGAAGTCCCTGCAGAAACCGACCATCCCCAGGAATTGTCTCAGCGCAGTTTTAGTGATTGGTCTTGGTAATTTCCTGATAGTTTCACATTTGTTTGGGTCTGGAGTCCTTCCCCCCTGTGAAACTATCACACCCAAGAAACATACTGAATCCTTCATCAATTGTGCCTTTTTGGGGTTTAATTTCAGACCTGCACTCTCAATTAGTGTCAGGAGCTCCTCCAGCAGAGCATAATGCTGCTCTTTTGTCTCTGTTTGAAGCAGGATGTCGTCCACATACTGAATGATGCATTCTGGCTCAGAAAATGTCTTCAGAATGTCCACCATACAGACATGGAAGTACGTAGAGCTGGATTTGAACCCCTGAGCCAATCTACAGAATGCATACTGTTTCCCCTGAAACGTAAAGGCTAGCTTGTATTGGCTATCCTCATGTACGGGAATGGAAAAATAGCCATTTGATATGTCAATTGATGAGTACACCTTTGCTGAAGGTTTCAGTGCCGTCATCATGTCTGGCATCTTAGCAACTACATTTGTAATAGATGGGGTGCATCTGTTTAGCGCACGGAAATCTACAGTGGGCCTCCACCCTCCCTCCTTCTTCACTGGCCAGAGGGCTGCATTTGTTTTAGATTGGCACTCTTTAATTACATTTTGTGCTAACAAATTCCTCACTGTGTTCTCTATGTATGGGATAGATTCGGGCGGAATTTTGTACTGACGTTGGGGTGGCGGATCAGGGCCTTCAATTTTAACAATCATGTTTGAAACTCTACCACATTGCGCTTTAGACGTTGCCCACACTTCGTTATGTTGCCACAAGATTTTAGCCAATATTTGGTCCTCTGTTTTCAGTAGTGCCTGTGGGTCAAGGATTTCATTTGTTTTAACTGATGCAATCTCCCAGCTGTCCATGACCATGTGTACCTTGCCTTTGTATATAGACCCTTTCCACAGTACCCAATTACATAAATCTAGAATCAGTCCATGTGCCCCCATGACATCAGAGCCCAATATAGTGCCCTCATGCGTTGGGGAAAGAAACAAACTGTGCTCCACACATAACCTCTGTATTTCTATGGGTACAGTTATTGATTGCTCAGAAGGTACTAGTTGTCCTCCGAATCCTCTAAGGAAGATTTGTTTCCCATTAGGATCCTTTTGCAGTTTGATATTCGTTACACTTACAGCAGCTCCCGTATCTAATAGTACATTTGTGCGATGGCCCCCTATCGCCCCTTGGATACGTGGTCTGCCGCTTTTGTCCCTCTCCAGATGACATACTAGGGACAATACCGGGGCCTGACATCCCTATAGTTTAAAATAAGGATTGGTTGGGGGTGGGGTTTTATACTCCTCCTGGTTTTCTTTAACCCCTTGTCTTATCTTCTCTAACTCCCTCAAAAGAGGACCATATACTGTAGCATCAGGTGCCTTGTTCGGCTCCATTGCCACCTTATCTGATCCAGGTTTTTGCTGTTCCTTCTTATGCCAAGGCCTCTTCTCCCCCGTGCTCCTCCTAGGTAATTGACAGTCTTTCATTACATGGCCTGTATTCCCACATCTGTAACACCTGCCTGCAAATCTCACTCTTCCTTCGCTTTTAACTATCTCCGCCATTCTTTTGTGGGGCCTATTGTCTTGATCTGTCTCCCGAACCCAGTCCCTTAATATGTTTATAAAGGTCTGGTATGAGGTGGCATTCCTCAGTGCAATTCTGGTATGGTAATCAATACATGTGCACTTATTAGCCATAGAGCATAGAAAACTACTGTCATCAGAAGACATATCAGGACAATTGTATGTGGCTTTATAAATGGTGAAGTATTCACTGCAAAAGAGTATTGGATCAATTCCCCTCCTAAATTTTGTATTCTCTAGGGCGTCTGAACCCCTAGTATCTCTTCCTCCCATTATGCGCTGCATTTCCCTCATTCTATCTGCCGAGTTTCCCCAATTTGAGTTTAACTCGGGAGTTAGACCTCTATGATTCCCGACTGGTGGCTGCAGCTTTTCACACAGTTGCAATGGGAGCCATGCGCGGAGGAGTGCGCATGCATCCCTATTGTTTAAAATGTACTGTGTCACTACAGCTTCCAGCCTGTTCGAGAGACTAATGGGTGAAGCACTCGTGTCAAATTTTCCCAAAATCTGGCACAGATTTGTGCAATCTTGTATGGAGAGTGTCGTGGATTGGGTGCTACCCTCCCTTTTTATAATTGCAGATCCTGGCCAAGTCCTTTCTGACGCAGGAGTAAAGAGAGAAGAATTCTGATCTGGGGGTTCTTCAGGACTGTCAGCTGACCATATTGGTTGCTGTTCGATCAGCATCCTTTCTCCCTGCTCCTGTGTCACACTGGAATGCGTATCCTTGTTAGCACAACAATGGCTGTGCACTTTCTCCATTGCCTGTGCCTTCAAAGATAGAATGGCATGATCTTTTTGAGCTAGCTGAGTTTTACATTCTTGTAACTCTCTCTTAAGTATTTCTATTGCAGATTCATTGCCCGCCTCTTTCTTTTCTAAAGATGCGATACACTGTTCTCTCAACATACATGTTTCCTTCCATTCATCCACTCCTTGTTCCAATAAACCATTTTCCATCACCAATAATTCAATCTCATTCCTCATTTCATCACACTCACAAACATTCGTGTCAGCATTCGCAGCTATAGCTGAAATATCTTTACTCACATTTTCTATTTTCCCTAATAATTCTGTCCTATCTTTACACCACTCCAATTCTGTCTGTTCTGAGATTTCTTTCATCTTTAGTAACATGCATACCACATTGGCCATTCTCTTCTTCTTGCCTATTTTGGAAGACTTTTTAGACTTGATGGCCTCATTATGAGTATTGCATTGCTTTAATAGATCATTGAATTGGTGTACCAACGCATTCTTTTGTATATCATTAAATTGGATACACGCATTTTTCCCAATGAACTGTTCAAGAATATCCATTGTTATGCTAATCTGCCAGTAGTTACACTGAGCAGTTGATTAGATAATATACAGTGACAAACAAACAGATACAAACCTACAGGAAACAACAAACAAAAAAAAAAAAACAGGTATAAAGCTATTTAAAACACGCTACCACTAAAGCTATTTAAAACTTGCTACCATATGTGGTTCTACAGAGCGCACTCTTAATCAACGCTCTCCTGTCAAATCGCAGGCCACATTGAACTTCTATTGGAACAGAGAGCTCTTTCACTCCCACATGGGTAAAAATAAACTAATAATAAAAAAAAACTTAAAAAAAAAATAAAAATAAAAAATAAAATAATAAAAAAAAAATCAAAAAAAAATAAGTCTAAAACTCCTTTTCAAAAAAATAAAATAAAAATAAAAAATATTTCCTCCAAAGATTATCCCAAAAAAAACTTAAAGTTAATTTTTTTTCCAAAGGTTTCCAAAAAAATTAAAAAAACAATCCTATATGTTTCCCACTTTTTCCTCAAAGATGTGCGCTTTATCCTGACAATCTGCAGGCTATATCCGATATCCAGCGATATCCAGGGATGATCACTCCCTCACTCACCAGTATAATTAACTGGCTACAGGCCTAATCATGCATTAACAATACAATAAACGTTGAACATATAAACATAAATCAGCCAAAAATATTCACCAGGTTTGCGCGTCCGCTTGCTGATGAGATACTTCACAGGAACTTTCCGGATCGTTAAAGTAGGCTTCAGAATTTGCGATCCAGCGCCAATCTTTGTCCACACTTGAGACGACTTCCAGTCCTCGGTTATTTTATTCCCTAGCTTACATGGACTCAGGAAAAATAAAATAAAATACAATAGGGGTTGTGAATCCTGGTCAGAAATAAAACTGTGTCCCCAGGTATCTGCGGTGCCAAATATAAGAACCAATGCGATATAACAATATATATATATATATACTATTGTAATCTATCATGCATATATCTATCGCAACTATGTATTAATTGTATTAGTCCCTTGTTTGCTAGTCTTACCCTTAAGAGAACTCTAGGCCTGAAGATGCACTATATAGTATAAAGACAAACACAGCTGCTCAGTAAAGAATTTACATTTATTTCCTAAAAGTAGGAATGATACATACTAACATGAAAATCTATACAGCCTATATCAACAATACTAATGAAAATTATACTTATTATCTCCTCGAGGCAAAGGTTCCTGCTGGCTGAGCTCCTGGATGTGATAGAGAGCTCTCTCCTACCCAAGCATCCTGTTTTAAAGGGTCCCATGCATACCTCATTCAAACACTCCCCTCTGCCTCTCGACCAATCATGATCCTTTCATGATTCTCGTTTGTCGTGCCATATCTAGCCTCTGGGGGCGATGTTGTCCATATAATCTCCAATATCTTGCTGGGGCCTTGACACTCTTGGTAACAGCTGCCCTTCCATTTGTCTCCGGGAAGGTGCTAAATACATTAGTACCTGGTCCATTGTTATCAACCCTTTGAGGCTTCCACCACCCCAGGGGGCCTTGACAAGACTTCCTATGTATTATTTGGGAATGGCAACTGCCATCTGGTTTTAGTTGTAAACCCGATGTGTAGAGATTTCAGCTTTCCAACAATGTGTGTGTATACTGTATGTATACTGTGTGTATACCGTATGTATAGTGTGTGTGTAATTTTATTTTATTTTTTAATCTTCCTTTGCATTTGAATGCTGCTGATCTTCTTCAGCTGATTTCTGCCTTTTCTGTCCATGTTTTACTGTATGTGTGTATGTATACTGTGCATGTGTGTCTATATGTATCTATACTGTGCATGCATGTGTGTATACTGTATTAACCAGGTGTGACCGCTGCTGCTCAACAGAAGTCGATCTAACAATCCCATGCCCATGAAAAATGCACTTGTTGCCATTTGGAGCCATCTGATTGGTGCACTGCAGAGCTCGGCCTCGGATCAGGCAGCAGGTCTGGGTGCACACCTGTGCAGTGATATCATGGCACACATCAAATATGGCCTTTATTCACATGCCCCACTGCCCGATCTGAGGCCAACCACAGCAGTTTACTATTCCGCTGGCTCTATGACTTGCGCAGTTCAGAGGCTACAAGAAGTGAATTTTTTCTAATTAAAAGCCTTTTCCCGACAGCTGCCTGCCACACCAAGCACTAAGGTGCAAAGGTGTGTGTAAGGGGACACTGATGGATGGAAGGTGACACTCTGGGGGCTCTGCCATAGGGTGGCACACTGGGGGATCTCTGCCGTAAGGTGGCACTCTGTGGACTGTGATTTATAGGGAGAATGTTGGGACTTTGATGTAAGGGAGGACTCTGATGTGAGCGTGGCGCTCATCCTGACTGCTTTACTCTATATGTTGTTTTGTTTGTTACCTACTCCTGGCGTGATGGCCATCTGTAAGCCCCGGGGCCCCATAATCTTCTATTTCCCAGGGGCCCCATGAGTTGTCAGTTCGCCCCTGGTTCATAGAATGTTGGAAAAAGAAGGATTGTTGTTCTCGCACCTGATAAACATTAAAGTCTGTTTCCAGTTCTTTACATTTTTCACAGTATAGATAAATTGGGACTCCAAATCATGTCCCAAAATCCAGATTGCTGTATAATACATTCATCCAGTTGTATTCCAGTGGAAAATACAACAATATACTACAAAATGGTGCCCCCAATACACATGCACATATACAAGAAAACATTCCCGGCAAGAATAAAACTAATAAAATAGTGTCCTCCCTCCACTCCATCTGAGATAAAACAATTTTTTCTACTAGTTTTTTTAGGACATGAACTAGAACAGAATGTGGGTCATTTACTAAAATTAAAGAGTGCAAAATCCGGTCCAACTCTGCAGAGAAACCAATCAGCTTCCAGGTTTTATTGTCAAAGATTAATTGAACAAGCTGAAGTTAGAACCTGATTTACCACCATGCACAGCTGCACCAGGTTCTGAGTGCACCAGTTTTAGTAAAGTCTTGTCATCTCCCTTCTTGCTAATGTAGCGGGGTCTTTAAATTTAGTTGGGATGCACTGGGTACTAGTATGACCCAGGTGTGTAAATCACGAGAGGTTTTGGACCATTTTGTGTTCGTGGAGGATTGGGTGGTGTATTATTCTACTTGGCCTGAGGGTGGCGCTGTGCCCACAGGTCCAAAATAGAATTGCTGCCACAGTGCTGTCCCTTTTGTCCCTTTCCGGAGATGGTACGGCAAGGGCGGGCAACCTGCCGTGACGTCGAGGGAGGGGATAAAAGTGGGAGACGTCCTAACCACGAGGTCTTCTGGAGCTTCTTCATCACGCGCCCAGGCACCTTAGGCCTGGGTGCGGGCGGTTCAGAATTTCGGCTCAGGTGCCCTAGGCCTGACCGAAATGGAGTTGGAGTCCATCCCAAGCACCTTCAGCCTGGGGTGAGGTACTAAACCGGAGGCCTGGGGCCCAGTGACTTCGACTGGGTCCCGCGAGGGTGGAGAAGTCCGAGGGTCCCTGAGGTGGATGGGGCCCATGTCTGAGACGAGGAGGCTGGGGAGGTTACCCATTCGGAGAGTCCGGAGCAGCATTAACCCGGTGACGGATGGGCCTCTGGTAACTCCCTTGGAGGGACATCTTCCCCTGACAGGGGCCGCAACGCAGCGAAGGTACTCCTATCTATGTTCTCTTGAGTCGCTGGAAGAGACTCTCAAATTCTAAGTTCTCTCTAGCAAAGGCTATAGTAACCACTGGTGAAATCACAGTGGTTTAGTGTACAATCAGGATAGTGCCTCGACCTGCTCATCCCACCGTATCAAACTGTTATTTGGTCTCAACCAGTTGGCTACTGAAGCACTGTTTATTGTGAGCTATGCAATAAAACAAGAGTTGGACTGTGATCGGTGTGTGGAACTCTGGTTAATGGGAGCAAAGGGAAGAGTTGGCACAACAGGACTTAACCCTTAACTAAAACACACAGGCCCAAGGAAAATAATTGGTACTGGCCTTCACCTCACCCACAGTTATGGGGAGGACATGGGCCGTAGCGCATCTCACCCTGTCGTATGTGATACCCCTAGACGGAAGAGATGGGGTGAGGCCGCTACACTAACATAATCAGGTATAATGCACGACCAGTGGCAATGTCATGACAGGGCTTTGACCATTTCCTACTATACAAAACAATACAAAAAAGTTTGTACTTTAAGGGCTCTTTCACACGGGACGGATCCGTGAAGATCCGCCCCGTGAAGCTCCGCTTGCTCAGCGGGGATCGCTCCGTTGATCCCCGCTGAGCCGGCGGATGACTGAGCGGTCCCCGCACACTGTGCAGGGACCACCCTGTCAGAGCGCCGCTCTCCCCTATGCGGGGATCGGATGACGACGGACCGTAGAGTCCGTTGTCATCCGATCCGCTCCGCCGACGGATGGAAAAATAGAGTTTTCCTCCGTCACACTTTGGCGGAGCGGATGTCAGCGGACATGTCACCGCTGACATCCGTGGCTCCATGGGGCTACATGGAGCATCCGTTCAGGTCCGCCTAAAAAACTGACAGGTGGACCTGAACGGACCGTCCGTGTGAAAGGGGCCTAAGGTTCTGTTCACACTTGTCTATTTTGATGGGATGGAATCATTAAATGTTTTTTGCCTCACTCAACAAAATAAATGCACAGAAAATATGCATATAAAATGTTTTAATAAATGGATGTTTGGTGGGGAAATGGCAACAGGGCCACCTTTTGATTATAGTTCACCAGTAACTGGATGAAGTTTGAATAGTGTCATGACAGCTTAAGAAACATGTGTGACTGCATATGTATGAATGCGAGAGGACCTTACTGCCTACACAATATTTTTCAGTGGAAGAAGAGTCCTATTTCCTAGCAGTAGGCTCTGATGGATTATGGAAACAACCTTTGGACAAGTTCGGTCCTGTAGAAGTCGTCAACAAAAACCTCAGATTTGCATCAGGTAAACATCTTTCTTCACACTGTAATTCAGAATAAATTATAAATTATATTATTTTATTAAGTTAAAGATAGTTTTCTTACTATTGTGCACATCACAACAGGGCCGGACTGGGAATAAAAACCAGCCCTGGAAAAAAATGTCATACCAGCCCCACAGCATTATTATACCAGCCCAACATCATAACCATCATAACGTCATTATTTTCTTGATCATGAGAGGGAAAACCATGCATTTTAAAGCACATTTGAAGAGTGTATTATATATATATATATATATATATATATATATATAAATAGAAGGCAGATATAAAAGCACATATGGCTTTATAGATTTTATATATATATATATATATATATATATATATATATATATAAAGCAAATTCCAGTTAAAAGTGGTAAAATTGGTCCATCGTCAAGGGGTCAAGGGGCACCCCAGGAACGTGGGGGGGACTCTGGTTTCCAGAGACCACCTTCCACAGAAAGAATGGGGGGGTTGTTACTGATATAAGGGGGAAACCTTTATATCAGTGCCCCCTTATATTATTGTATTCACTCCCCCCTCAAACTTGCCTGGCGGCGCTGTCACTGACCTCCTCTCAGGTACACCATGCAGGGCTCAGATAGACGGCTCCAGGTTGGTAGCACTGGTTTTATCCTATAGTCTCCTCTCCAAAGTCCACACACGTTTTACTTCTCCCATGACCCCCATCCTGGCGGCACTCCCACTCTTGACTCCTCTCCAGACTCCCCCTCAGAGACTGCAGACATGATATAAGATGAGATGGTCAGAGGTTGCGAACATGGAACAAGAGATGGTTAGAGACTGCATGATACAAGAAATGGCTAGAGACTAAGGACATGATACAAAAGAGGGCTAAAGACTGAGGACATGATACAAGAGATGGCTAGAGACTGTAGACATGATACAATAGATTGCTAGAGACTAAGGACATGATACAAGAGATGGCTAGAGACAGAGGACATGATACAAGATATAGGTAGAGACTGAGGACATGATACAAGAGATAGGTGGAGACTGAAGACATGATACAAGAGATGGCTAGAGACAGAGGACATGATACAAGATATAGGTAGAGACTGAGGACATGATACAAGAGATAGGTGGAGACTGAAGACATGATACAAGAGATGGCTAGAGACAGAGGACATGATACAAGAGATAGGTGGAGACTGAAGACACGATGAAAGAGATGACTAGAGACGACTAGAGACTGAGGACATGATACAAGAGATGGCTAGAGACTAAGGACATGATACAAGAAATGGCTAGAGACTGAGGACATGATACAGGAGATGGCTAGAGACTGAGGACATGATACAAGAGATGGCTAGAGACTGTGGACATGATACAATAGATTGCTAGAGACTAAGGACATGATACAAGAGATGGCTAGAGAATAAGGACATGATACAAGAGATGGCTAGAGACTGTGGACATGATACAATAGATTGTTAGAGACTAAGGACATGATACAAGAGATGGCTAGAGACAGAGGACATGATACAAGAGATAGGTAGAGACTGAGGTCATGACACAAGAGATAGGTGGAGACTGATGACATGATGCAAGAGATGACTAGAGACTAAGGACATGATACAAGAGATGGTCAGAGGCTGCGGACATGATACAAGAGATGGTCACAGGCTGCAGACATAATACAGGAGGTGTCAGAGGCTGCAGACATGATACCGGAGGTGTCAGAGGCTGCGGGCATGGTACAGGAGATGGTTAGAGACTGAGGACATCATACTAAAGATGGTCAGAGACTGCAGACATAGTACAAGAAATGGCCAGAGACTGCAGACATAGTACAGTAGATGGCCAGAGACTGCAGACATGTACAAGAGATCAATGCAGCCTCATCAGTGCCCATCATTTCAGCCTCACTGTGCCCATCATTTCAGCCTCACTGTGCCCATCAAATGCAGCTTTATGGTGCCCATCAAATGCAGCTTTATGGTGCCCATCAAATGTAGCCTCACTGTGCCCATCATTGCAGCCTCACTGTGCCCATCATTTCAGCCTCACTGTGCCCATCAAATGCAGCTTAATGGTGCCCATCAAATGCTGCTTTATGGTGCCCATCAAATGCAGCCTCACTGTGCCCACCAATACAGCCTCGCCGTGCCCACCAATGCAGCTTTATGGTGTCCATCATTGCAGCTTTACGGTGCCCATCATTGCAGTCTCACTGTGCCCATCATTGCAGCCTCACTGTGCCCATCAAATGCAGATTTACGGTGCTCGTGAATGCAACCTCACTGTGCTCACCAATTGCAACCTCTCTGTGCCCACCACTGTAGCCTCTCTGTGCCCTCCAATTGCAGCCTCTGTGCCCACCAATTGCAGCCTCTGTGTGCCAGCCATTGCAGCCTCTGTGTGCCAGCCATTGCAGCTCCAGTGTGCCTGCCATTGCAGCCTCTGTGTGCCAGCCATTGCTGCCTCTGTGTGCCAGCCATTGCTGCCTCTGTGTGCCCACCATTACAGCCTCTGTGTGCCCGCCATTGCAGCCTCTGTGTGCCCGTCATTGCAGCCTCTGTGTGCCAGCCATTGCATCATCTTTGTGCCAGCCATTGCTGCCTCTGTGGGCCAGCCATTGCTGCCTCTGTGTGCCAGCCAATGCTGCCTCTGTGTGCCAGCCAATGCTGCCTCTGCCCACCATTACAGCCTCTGTGTGCCCACCATTACAGCCTCCGTGTGCCCACCATTACAGCCTCTGTGTGCCAGCCATTGCTGCCTCTGTGTGCCCACCATTGCAGCCTCAGCCACCATTACAGCCTCTGTGCCCATCATTACAGCCTTTGCCCACCATTACAGTCTCTGTGTGCCAGCCATTGCTGCCTCTGTGTGCCCATCATTACAGCCTCTGCCCACCATTACAGCCTCTGTGTGCCAGCCATTTCTGCCTCTGTGCCTACCAATTGCAGCCTTACTCACCATTTCCTGGATCACAGACACACAGCGGCCAATGTACGGCACGGAGCTGGGTCTGTGTGTGTAAGGCGGCGCTGAAACAAGGTCCCGCCCCCGTAGACCGGCTCGTGTGATAGACGGAACACTGATTCAATCAGTGTTCCATCTGGAAAACTATCACACGAGCCGGGCTAGAGGGTGGCCGTGGGACCTTGTTACCTCGCTGCCTTACACACACAGACCCAGCTTCGTCCAAGAGGAGGACCCGGAGGACAGAGGGAGGGAGAGGAGCACTGCAGCCGCCACTCAAAGCGCCCTTAGGGCAGCCAGCCTACCGGGATATTTCCCTATATCCCGGTAGGCCAGTCCGGCCCTGCATCACAACCTTAAAGTGACATTAAAGTCTATTTATATATATATATTGAAACAGATAATCATAATTAGAGTTGAGCGGACACCTGGATGTTCGGGTTCGACGGGTTCTGCCGAACTTCAGAAAAAAGTTCGGGTTCGGGACCGAACTTTAACCCGAACCCGAACCCCATTGAAGTCAATGGGGACCCGGACTTCTGAGGACTAAAAAGGCTCTAAAAAAGTAATGGAAAGGGCTAGAGGGCTGCAAATGGCAGCAAAATGTTGTTAAGAGCATGGCAAGTGCTCTGCAAACAAATGTGGATAGGGAAATAACTTAAAATAACATTAAAAAAAATAAAAAAATATGCTGGAGGCCCCCTTTTCAGCAGAAGAGGTACGGGAAGTCATTAAGAACCTCAGAAACTCAACGGCACGATGCCACACATATGGTGGGAATGCCCCAGAATACGCCCTTTCTGGAATAAATTATTCAATTTAATGGATAAGCTAGTGGGAAAATAAAATACTTTGAAATAAAAATGTAGTGGGGTGCTAAATTTAAGGGAAGTGTTTGAGTGGTAAATAGGCTCAAACACCCTAATTCTGTAGGATTCATGGACCATTTTGTCCTCGGGGGACAGTATTTTGTGTCCCCTCTTGGCAGTAGTACAGCGGGGCGGTGAACCTGCTGTGCATGCCGGGAGAGCATATAAAAGGGGCAGACCTTTGACCTGGGGGCTGATGTCCAGTGGGGTCCGCGCCCAGGTGCCTTCGGCCTGGGTGCATGTGTTCCTGTTCCATCTCGGGCACCTTTAGCCCGGGGTGAGGTACTATCCTGGAGTTCCTGCTGCCCTGGGTATGGAGGCCTAGGGGCGGGAGTAAAGCCTGGAGTCCAGAGCCTTCGTCTGGAGTCCGCTAAAGGTCGAGGAGTCTTAGGGTGCCACCTCGTGTAGGGGACCCTGTTCCAGGGAAGGGAGGATCATTCTGATGGACCGATGCGGGAGTCACGGTGAAGGAAGGGTCTGTTGACTCCCTGGAGAGATGTCTTCCCCTTGATATGGGCTAGGTACGTAGAAGGAGAAGCTCAAGGTCATCTTGAGTGTATCAGAGGCCTTATTCACCCGGCCCGTGGCAGGGGCCTTATACACCCTGGTCTGTGGCAGAGACCAAAGTTCTCCAGGTCCATGGCAGGGGCCTTGTACACCCGGTCTGTGGCAGAGACCAACCTCGAGGTCTGTGGCAGAGACCGTGCACCTAAAACTGTTTGAGAAACCTAAGCAGTGAAGTGAATGTGCTTCGTTTGTGCCTGGACCTCCTCCACACCTTAAGCTGTCCTGTTTCTTTGATCTAACCTTTTCTATCCGAGTAGAGTTTATTTTGCCATGAGAGAATAAGAGTTGTAATTTCAGCTGGTGTGGACATTGACTTTACTGGGAATTAAAGGACTTGCCTCTACCTACAGTAGAGGTGAGAATCATCCTCTGGAGGAGTTTTGACTCCGGCTGTGGACACGGCCCGTCAAGTACACCGCTCAACCTCTTTATATAGGAGGGTACGGGCTGGTAGTTCAGTGTGCCTTTCTCCCTCCTGCGAGGAGCCAACAACATAAAGGCAGGTAAGGGGGAAAGGATCTGTGGGGTACAAAAAAAAATAAAAAATGATAATCTTGACCTAGGGGGACGAGGTCCATATGGAGTAGGAGATTGAAGTGGCGGTGGATGTGGCTGTGTAGGTGGAAGCGGCGGTGGAGGAGGACGAGGTAGCCAACACTGGTTCAAAAATACAACAATGGCTGGGTAAGGCCGGTGATGTGTCGAATGTTGTTTTTTTAGTATAGCACAGTAGAAGACAAATATATAGAAATGGTTTATTTCACACGCCTCCAGATATGTATTTCACACTGCAAAATATTTTTTGTGGCCCTAAATGGCGTTTTTTGGAAGACCACAACACACCCACAGTACGTAACCGCTGAATCGCACAGCTACAGAACTGCAGAAAATGCTATTCAAAAAAAATGTTTTTTTTTTTTTAGTATAGCACAGTACAAGAAAAATATATAGAAATTGTTTATTTCACACACCTCCACATATGTATAACACACTGCAAAATATTTTTTGTGGCCCTAAATGGCTCTTTTTGCACGAGCAAAATAAAATGGATTTTTTTTTTTTTTTTTTTGCCCTAAACGGGTCTTTTTTTGCACGTGCAAAATAAAATGGAATTTTTTTTTTTTTTTTTGCCCAATGGGTCTTTTGGAAAAGAGCACAATAAAGTGCCTTTTTTTTTGTCCTAAATGGATCTTTTTCCAAGAGCAGAATACACCCACAGTATGGAAACGGTGTATCTCTCAACGTAATATATGCAGTGCTGGTGCACTGAGCTTGCAGATAAAAGGTAGATTTTCTCTGACACTGGGCTCATAGCAGTGTAAAAAGACTGCACTGCAACACAAACAGGGAAACCTATGCAGATCGCTGAGTTATATCTCTGAATCTGGACTCCTATTCCTATATAATATATCTCTCTCCCTAAAAGCAAAAAACAGGAACCTGGCCCTACACTACACTATCTCTCTATCTTTTCCCTCAGATTCCAGAATCAGGACTAACTCATGTATTTTTCTATCTCTCCCTAAAAGCAGCAGCAGCAGACTAGATCCTCTCCCTATCTATTCTGAAGCAGAGTGACGTGTGTGCTGTGTGCCTCTAGCTTATATAGAAGCTGGGTCACATGTTGCACTGACCAATCACAGCCATGCCATTAGTAGGCATGGCTATGATGGCCTCTAAGGGCACACCAGCTAAACAAAAGGTGATTGGCTGGCCCCTGAAGCATTTCTAAATGCGTAATTAGATTGCCGAACCCGAACCCGAACCCGTACTTTTGCTCAAAGTCCGGGTTCGGGTTCGGGAAAAAGCTAAAGTTCGGTACGGACCCGAACTTTACAGTTCGGGTTCGCTCAACACTAATCATAATACAACATATGTAATGGCGAAATTCATTCATTCTCTGCATTTACCTTTTTCTACATTTTCCCCTGTGCCCTCAGAATTTATGTAGTCCCTTAGGAGTCTCCTCTACATTCATACTTCCACTCTGTACTACAAATGTATGCAGCACTCTAAGAACTGCACACACAAGCAGCATGAAAAGGACACAGCAATTCTCTTTTGGCCATACTTCTCCTATGGATCACGTGAGTGCACTTATTTTTGCACTCCTGTGACCCAAATTCAGCCCACTGTCTGCAGATAACACAGAGCCGGTCCAGGGACTGTACGGATCATGACAATACTGTCGGGATCCACTCAGTTGCCTAAATTTCAGTGGGCGTGATCCCGCGTCACTCTCTCCACTGCTTCTCGGCTCTTCATTGGATAGATTGATAGCAGCGCAGTCATTGGCTCCCGCTGCTGTCAATCAAATCCAATGACGCGGGCGTCGGGGGGCCGGGCTGAGTCATACACTTGGCGGCTATGGACGCTGACTGTATGACACTGGAGCGCTCCCGCAAGGTAACCCCCTCGGGAGAGAGCTTCCGGAGGGGGTTATCTATTGTGGGGAGGAGCTGAGAGAGCCGCCGGGGGACCCCAGAACAGGAGGATTGGGCCACTCTGTGCAAAACGAACTGCACAGTGAAGGAAAGTATATCATGTTTGTTATTTAAAAAAACAAAAAGTGAACCTTTAGTGTCACTTTATGAGGTAAATTTATATATATAAAAAAATGTGCTTTAGTTATTTATCCAGAGAATCTGCATATACAGTCATCCTGTGCAAATTGGGTAATACCTGGATATTCTTTAGGCTATGTTCTCTTCTAAATGAGTGTTCTTTTATTATGGGCAACAGTAAAACATTGAATTATGGCCACTAGTTGAACCTAAGAAGCTTAGGAAATATGTACAACAGATACAATGTAACAATTCTAGAGAACAATAGCAGGTATTAGTAAATACATGTAACAAATGTTTACACTGGTTAGTGCACATAAATGTAACCAGCATATACTGCTAAGACTGGGGGATGAAGAAGCAGCACAACTTGTGCTGCAGTGCAAGGAGCTTACTCATAGGATGGGGGAGCAGAGCTACAGGGAGATTAGTTCACTGGTGTGCCGCTTCTTATTTTACTGTCCAGTCACAGGCTGGGGGAAGGACAATACCGGCAAGTTTTACTTAAAGCGGAGCTCTGCCGTTAAAAAAATATTAAAAGCCAGCAGCTACACATACTGCAGCTGCTGACTTTTAATAAATGGACACTTAGCTGTCCTGGTGTCCTTAGCTGTCCAGAAGACGAGCAATCGCTCGTCTATCTGCTGCCCCCACCGCCATCCTCGGTAAGGGAATCAGGAAGTGAAGCGTTCCGGCTTCACCGCTCGGTTCCCTACGCGCATGCGCGAGTGGCGCAGTGCCGTCCTCACTGGTCACCGTTGTGTTCTGGGAGCCGTGTGTTTCCCAGAACACAATGGGCGTTCTGCGGGAAGTGAAGTACTACCCGCAGAATACCCGCAAAGAGGACTCCCGGAAGTGGGTGCAAATACCCGTCTCAGACAGGTATCAGCACCCCCCTCCCCCCTGAAGGTGCCAAATGTGACACCGGAGGGGGGGAGGGTTCCAATGAGCGGAAATTCCACTTTAGGGTGGAGCTCCGCTTTAACTGCAACAGTGAAAAATCTTCTCTGAGTCTCCTCCTCTGACAGTCAGGGCTTTGCTTTGTGGCAGGAATGGATGGACAGAAAATTGGCAGAGAAAACATATTTCATATTTATTTTACTTTATTCATTTATTATTTTATTTATATAGCACCATCAATTTACGCAATGCTTTACACATACTGTATATTGCACATTCAGTCCCTGCCCTCAACAAGCTTACAATCTAAGTTCCCTAGCTCACATTCATACATACTGGGGTCAATTTAGACAGGAGACAATTGACTTAGCATGTCTTTTTTGAGTGTGAGAGGAAACCGGAGTAGCCGGAGGAAACCCACGCGGACCCAGGGAGAACATGCAAACTCCAGGAAGGTAGTGCTGTGGTTGGGATTTGAACCCACGACCCTATGCATTTCACCCCTGTATTTTGTTTTTTGCATATAGATTTGTTTTGTTATTTTAGTTTAAATGCATAATTTATTTTAAACGTCTCCTAGCAAACAAACACTGACAGGGCTGGTGCAAGGATTTTTGACACCCTAGGCGAAACCTCATTTTGCCACCCCCCCCCCCCCTTTGCCCCACCCCTGACTCCATCCCTCTTTTTCCTACCCATGTATACCCCACCTTTTTAATGAAGCGCCCATCAAATGCAGCCTACCAGTGCCCATCAATGTTTCCTTGCTTCCATTCATTCGGGAGTCGGGACATAGACACATTCCTCCGCCGCCCCTGTGCCTCTGACCGTATGACATGGAGTGGCAACTGCCTGCTGATGCTGAGACTTAGTTGCTTACTGCAGAGAGAAGAGAGTAGGAACACCAGTGGCCGGGTGCCTAGGCAGCAGGGCACCCTAGGCAACTGCCTAGTTTGCCTAGTGGTAGCACCGGCCCTGAACACTGATACTTGTATTGCTCATTAGGCTAATGTGTAACACATGCACATATTACACGTGTTTTAGAGTAAATGGTTGAATTCAAGATCTGTGATAATCTCACCACGCATGTTACAATCTGATTGTACAATCTCGTATACATCTACCAAGAACTATGTACTGGGAGGACATATGTAAACAATCCATTGAATTAGTATCCAGTCAGGCAGGCCCTTGCACTACTTAGTTGACAGTAGATCCAAAGGACATTGTACAACCAGACTGTATAGTGTGTAGTCACCTATACGATAGGGTGACCAGACATCCCCGGTTTCAGGGGACAGTCCCCGGATTGAGGACACTGTCCCCGGACCAAGTCTGTCCCCGGTTTTGTCCCCGGATTGGATTTGAACAGGGGCTGGGGTAATTTCAAAGACAATCAGTGCAGAATTAAAATAAAATATTCTGAATTACACCCCCCCCCCCCGCTCCGCCACTCCTACTAGCTTAGGGGAGTGTATTTTTTTTTCCATTATCTGTGCCCCTTTCTGATGATCATGTGCTGGTTCGGGTGCGTGCCCATTTCAGCTCTGCTCACATGTTCTTCTGCCTTGGCTCAAGTCCCGGTCAGCCGCCTGCCTGCTTATCTCCTTGCCTTCCCTGGTGGAGTAATCTTCCTCCGCTCCCCACCCAGTAGTAGCTGGGGCCCAGAGAGTGAGACTTGACAGGCTGTGAGGCGGGCGGCGGCGGCGACGGGCAGAGAGTCGGTGATTGCTGCCATTACTAGTAAAAAAAAAAAATATGTCCCCGGATTTCATTTAAAAAATCTGGTCACCTTACTATACGAGAATAAAGTAGCCTTTTAAAACCATTCTAAATTTAGGACAAAAAAATCATCCCACTGTTTTCAGTAGAGTATGACAATCCTTACCTTCAGCACTGGTTCGCAAAATAGTTTTCTCTTCTGCTGCCTGTGCTGGCAATGGAACAGTACCGTAATCAGTAATCTAGATATATGTTTAAATGACAGATCTTGACTGGTACAACAGCACCCTCTACTGGAGCAATGAAACAGGACATGTCCACATGTGGAATATCAATGGCACAGCTGAATTTCCCTTTTTGTGCATACCTGGAATAAAAAGAGCTGGCCCTTTGTCATTGGATTGGATTGGACAGTACATCTACTGGGCTGACAAAGGGAATGCTAAGGTATGAAAATAGTCTAACTGACATTTATTTCTACAATAGAGATGAGTGAAGTGATTTAAGCAGGTTGACATTTCACCTAAATCGCCCTAATTTATCTGCTTTTGACCGACATCTGAAAATATATCCATCTTGAACTAGGTTGTTTTCTTGTTTAACCAAAACACAAATGGTTGTATCACACAAGATGGTCTTTATATGCCAGCACCTACTGACACTTTTTCCAACTTACTCAAAAAGTCAGAGTGAGGAGCTACAGTATATTCATGTATAATTCTGATTGATTTTGATTGGTTGCTGTGGTACATATAGCAGTGCCCCCTCATATGTCTTATGGACATTTGAAACTGGAATCTACTTCGCAATGTAGCTACTAAGTTCAACCAGTTTTGCCAACTACCTTGTACCATTCACTTCCCTTGTGAATTCAAAAACTTGTGGGAGTGCACAATTGAGAAAGTAAAACTGCTTTTTCCAAACCCATGTTGAGTGAAAAATAGTGCTGGACTCATAGAGTTTCCTCACTGTATTGCTATCTTAAAGTACTGATGCTGATGTAAATGATCTGGCTCCCAGGCAGGCAGCTTCTACACCCTAGGCTCTCTGTCCCCCTCTAACCTGGATCACACTGCTGCCTTATACACACAATGCTGTGGCTCTCTACCCCTCTTGCCCTGGATCACGCTGCTGCTTTATACTCACAATGCTCTGGATCTCTGCCCACTCCCCCTGGATCACACTGCTGCCTTTTACACACAATACCAGAGCAGGAACATTGTGTGTATAAGGCAGCAGTGTGATGCAGAGTGCTGAGGGGACAGGGCAGAGAGCCGGAGTATTGTGTATATAAGGCAGCAGTGTGATCCAGCGGGAGGGGGGCAGAGAGCTGGAGCATTGTGTGTATAAGACAGCAGTGTGAACCAGAGGGAGGGGCAGAAAGCCAGAGCATTGTGTGTATAAAACAGCAGTGTGATCCATGGGGAGGGGGGCAGAGAGTCGGAGCATTGTGTGTATAAAGCAGCAGTGTGATCCAGGGGGAGAGGGGCAGTGAGCTGGAGCATTGTGTGTATAAGGCAGCAGTGTGATCCAGGGAGAAGGAGCAGAGAGCCGGAGCATTGTGTGTATAAGGCAGAAGTGTGATCCAGGGGGAGAGGGGCAGAGAGCCAGAGCATTGTGTGTATAAGGCAGCAGTGTGATACAGAGGGAGGGGGCAGAGAGCCAGAGCATTGTGTGTATAAGGCAGCAGTGTGATCCAGGAGGAGGGGGCAGAGAGCCAGAGCATTGTGTGTATATAAGACAGCAGTGTGATCCAGGGGGAGGGGGGAAGAGAGCCAGAGCATTGTGTGTATAAGGCAGCAGTATGATCCAGAGGGAGGGGGCAGAGAGCCAGAGCATTGTGTGTATAAGGCAGCAGTATGATCCAGAGGGAGGGGGGCAGAGAGCCAGATAATTGTGTGTATAAGGCAGCAGTGTGATCCAGGGGAGGGGGGCAGAGAGCCAGAGCATTGTGTGTATAAGGCATGTAAAAATCATGTTAGTGGTCCGTGGGATTCAAACTTGTTTAGTGGTCCATGAGGTCCGAAAGGTTGGCGACCACTGGCCTAGAAGGTGACTATAGATCTTGCAAGCCAACCTTTCTTGGTGGTAACATCACTAAGACGGTTACCCCCAATAAATTAAACATAGCTAGTATGTCTGTCTGTGCCACTCTCCTCCCCTCTATAAGAAAAAGGTAAGGACAACCATTAAAAGTGTAATATTTGAAGGCACCATTGCTTCCTACATTTATAAATGTCATCAACAAAAAAAAGGGGCCACCATTATTATTAAACAGCTGTTAATAGAACTACATATTTAAGAATGTTAACCTGCTATCTATATTTTGTATTTGTGAAATGGCAATCGCTGAATGAAAAAAAAAAAAAAGGTGTGTCTACAATTTCTATGTGCACTCTGACCTTCCTACGTTGTGTAAACCTGTGCCAAGCTCCAGTGACACTGCAATGTATGTCTTTTATTACAGTCATAGTCATCACATGTCTAGTAATAATACATTCTACTGACATTTCCCATGCCTTGCCTTTATTGGCTTAGATGATAAGGAAGTTACAACGAAAGTACTTGCTAACATGATCAGATTGTGTGATAAAGCCATTCAATTGTGTAGAATTTTATAAATAATCTATTTAGATAGAATAAAACAGTCTGTTATAGGAAATAGTATTTTGATATAGATTGCCTAGTTATTGTATTTGATCAGAAATTGAGAATTTTGTTAATATTAAACGTTTGCTCTGACGTATAATTATATAATCTTCACATAGTTTTTCACAGGATACACGTTGCATGTTTTCATATGTTTTCATAATTATATTAATAGACATACTTTTCTGCTTAGCCCTCATTCACATTGCTTGCGGCTCTGAAATCGTGTCACTTCATCTGAAATCGCTTGCTTTCAAATCTGCATGTCAGTGCGACTTCCGGTGCGACTTGGAACACATTTGTGCGGCTTCATGCACAGATGTCTATACAAGTCGCGCCCAAAATAGCCACAAGTGGTGCAGGAACTACTTTTACAAAGCAGTGCAGCGATTTGAACAGTGCGATTGCTGGTGATGAGGTGCGACTTCTCATGCGATTTGACATGTAAAATCACATGACAAATCGCTCCAATGTGAACGAAGGCTAAAAGTGTAAAATCAAATTCAAATATTTACTGTACATATTTATAACAACTTACAAGCAGTAAATAAGCCTCAAAACAATTCCCAGTTGATCTATGTAGCTGCAGGTACTGTGAAATAATTTCTCCTCGTCCTCAGCCTAGGTTCACACTGCTGCGATGCGCCACATTTCACTGCAATCCTGTGCAAATCACATGCGATGTCTGTGTGGTGCAATTTGAGTCATTCATTTTGTATGGCTCAATTTGCATTGCATCCACACCAAAATGGTACAGAACCCCATTGGAATCAGATCGCATGGGGGTTCTAACCTATGCAATCCGATTCAGGCAAACACACTGCGTTCTGCGACCTGCGTCTGGGGTGTAATTAACTTTTATTGACACCTGCAGCAGATTGCATGAACACAAGGTGATTGCAGTGCGATGCGGGAAAAAACGCAGTGAATCTTGTGCGTTTCCCGCATTTCATCTAGACATGTGCACTGCCGTATTTTTTTTATTTAAATTTTTTTGTTTTCATTTCATTTGTTTTTTGGATCATTCGTTCTGATCGATATTCGTTATTTCGAATAAATTTGTAAATCCAGAAAAATTTGAATTCGTTACGTTCCATTCCTATAGATGCAGTATTTTTTATTTCGATCATTTGGAAATTCTGATTTTTTTTTATTCTTTACGTTCCATTCATATAGATGCAGTATTCTATATTTTCTAAAATTCGGAAATCTGTATAAATTCGTATTCGTTACGTTCACTAACAGCCAAATTTGAAAGGAAATTCCAATACCTATAATTTAATCGTTTATAACTATTATTAAATTTTTTATTGTACTTATTATTATTTATTATTAATAAATAATAACAAAAACTATAATAGCAGTTAATAAACTTAATAATTTAATTATAATAGAATAGAATTTTCGTTCTTATTTTGGGATTTTTGGATTTTTTAATTCTCCTATTTTCGTTCTTTAGAATTTTAGAATTTTGGATTTTCGTTCTTTCGAATTTTCATTCTTTTAGAAAATTTGTTTTCGGAAAAATTTGTTAAACGGTCTTACGTTATTTCGGATGTTTCTGACTTAACAAATATGCCGAATTTTAACAAAAAACTAATACACAACGAAACTAATTGCACATGTCTAATCTCATCAGTGTGAACTAGGAATCAATGTTTATAGCAGAAGCACTTTAAATTTATCAGCCCACCCTGCTGTCCACTCCTAACAGTGACTTAGGCCAACCAGACATGGAGCAAATTTCTTTCCTGCAACCACGGAAATTAGCTTGATTCCGCCATCAACACAGACAGGGCTGATCCGGGAATCCCTCCTGCAGGGCCATTGTCTTCTCCCGTCACTGGGGGGGGGGGGGGAGGGGGGCACAGGGTAAGCCATCCCTGCTGGGAGAAGACACTGATTATTACTAGTGACTATAGCAGCCGCTAGCGATAATCGTAAGAGAATCCTGCAGACTGGTTGTACCCAAATTGATCAACTTGGTACATTCAGCTGCCCATTAATGGCTTGAATCTCGGCCGGTTCCTGCTGAAGCAGCTGAGATTCAAACCATATATGACCAGACTTAGTAGCCTTCCAGTCTTCTTACCTCTAATGTAAACCTAGAAAAGGTGCACAGGAAGAAGAGAGTGGCAGAATGCTAAGCCCTGACTTGAACAACCTTGATACTTGTTTTGTTAAATTTGAAGATACATTTATTAACAGTGTCTGGAGCTACAACAGTCAACAGAAGTCAAAGGGCTTGCTTTAAAGCAGGGATATGCAATTAGCGGACCTCCAGCTGTTGCAAAACTACAAGTCCCATCATACCTCTGCCTCTGGGTGTCATGCTTGCTGCTGTCAGAGTCTCGCTATGCCTCATGGGACTTGTAGTTTGGCAACAGCTGGAGGTCCGCTAATTGCAGATCCCTGTTTTAAAGCTTATTTACTTTTGATGAGAATTGATAAATATTTGAATGTCCACATCCTGACCAACATTCTACTTCAAGGCTCAGATATAATATAACACTGCACTCTAGGAAACAGCCCAGGAATGAAGGAGAATAAAAGTGGTTTCAGCCCGAATCCTCCCAGGCTACACTTCTAACGGATTTCGCCTTGTTCACAGGGCTTAGTCATAGAACCCATGACTAAGTCCTGTGGGTGGGGCAAAATGCATTGGGGGCATGGCCTGGGAGGAGTTAAGCTGCAGCCGCTTTTACTTCCCTTCACACCTCGGCTGTTCACTGGAGTGTGGCATTTCATTTTCTTCTTCCCCATGTGTGTACACATGGGACGGGCTCTCCTAATGCTGGCACCTATAATCAATATGAGTCACCAGAGTATCACACCACCAGTGTTTGGAGTGGCACCCAAAGTCCATATGGTTTTTGGTCACAAAAAAAAGGAACACAGACTCTGCACCTTGAGGTAGCCCATGCCTTCCATTTGTGCCACAGAGATTGCATTCAAACTTGTGGCAGGTGCTTTAGGCTCCATGTACACAGAAGCTGATAAACTGCAGTTTATTGGCGTTTTGGCATTTTTTTAAAAAGCCCATTAACTGCACTCTATGTTAGCCTATGTGTTCATGTACACATAACGTTTTTTTAGCTTTAATGAGCAGTGCAGTTAATGGGCTTTTTTCTGAACGCAAGAAATTTGCGTTCAAAGTGCCGTTTTTCGGCAGAAAAAAACGCAAAACGCTCATAAACGCTCAAAAACGCGAGCGTTTTTTCGCGTTTTTTGGTCCATTAAAAAAAAAAAGAGCTAAAAAAAGCTACACTGAAAAACGCTAATAAAAGCTAGTAAAAAAACGCTGATAAAAGCTAGCTTTTTCTGCTGCTTTAAAAACGACCGTTTTTAAACTTCTGTGTACATGGAGCCTTAGGGTCAATCCACCTAAAGCCTCGTACACACGATCCGATTGTTGTCAGGGATTGTCTGTTGACAGACTGTTGTCCTAAAATCTTACCGTTAGTATGCTCCTTTTGACAATTGTTGTCGAACTTTTGGCCAACAAATGTTGGATGACAGGCTAGTAAATTTTCGACGGACAACGGTTTGTTGTCAGATTTTTTGATGGTCAGTATATGAATCCATCACACAAAAGTCGAAAGTACAAACACGCATGCTCAGAATTAATGCTTATCAAACACGAAATTAGCAGAAGGGGCCCAAAGGGTGGCGTTCAAGAGCTGAAAGTGTTTATGCACGACAATTGTGTACCGTTAGTATGCAAGACAAGATCCGGGCACATGTCTTAAGACAAAAATCAGAAGCTCGGTTGGCCAACAATCGCATTGTGTGTACAAGGCTTTAGAGTGATATCCAAATTATGCTATAGTTGAAGTCTAGTAGGCCGAGTCTGCCTTCTGTTATACTTTAAGTATCTAGCATATACCCAGGGCTTTTTTTCTTGAAGAATAGGTGCAGGTACGCCCTCATTCTGAGTCATCGCTTTTCTCCGCCCCTACCCACCTCTGAGCACAGTCCCTTGGTTCCACCCCTACCCACCTCCCAGTATCACCCCTTTTGGAAAATACAGATTTAAGTATAAATTTGTGGTACTACATAATTTGTATGAAATTTGTTATTGATAACAAGAAAAGCAGCCAGCAGCAATAGATCCCCCCAGCAACAATAGACCTCCTGCCAAAAAAATACCTCCCCCCAGCATCTCCCAGCAGCCAGCATCAATAGACTCCTCCCTCAAAAGTAGATACCTCCTAGCAACAATAGACCCCCACCAGCAAAAATAGACCTACCACCAGCAACAATAGTCCCCCTGCAACAATAGATCTTCTCCAGAGATAACAGATCCCCCAGCACTCAACCAAAGACCCTCCAGCACCTCCCAGCACCCCCTTGCCATTACTTACATTCAGTGCCAGAGGTACCGGAACTGCGTTCCCCCACGTTCCCGCTGAAAAAAAGCCCAGCATATACCTAAAACTAGAATATCAATTTGGGAGGGCTGAACCTTTTCTACCAACATACAGGGAAAGCTGAAAGCTCGCTGGTTACGTTATAATTATAACTTATAAAATTAGATATAAATATAACAAGTAGCTTTCACTGCACCTATGTTGGGCAACATGAGAAAAGTGGCTCTGTGTGTTTGTAGAATCTTCTATATTTCATCTCAAGCAGGGGGAGATCTCATTAGTGCTTTCACATCGTAGGAAAAGAAAAAAAAACATTTATTGGGGGTAATTTCATTGCATTAAATATGTATTTTAATATATTTAACTTATTGCTGCGAATCAATGCCTACATGTAAGCAGCCATACAGAAAATTTTAAGGTAATTTTTAAAAATGTAATCAAACCTCTTTATTAACTAACAGATTCTCAGAACATCTATAAAGACTTATTTTACTGAAGAAGTTCATGTTGGACGGCGTCTCATTACTGATGTGACAGTGGACT
Organism: Rana muscosa; assembly: GCA_029206835.1. Lineage (NCBI taxonomy): Eukaryota > Metazoa > Chordata > Amphibia > Anura > Ranidae > Rana > Rana muscosa. Next base: position 485,929,961 of record CM055122.1, read on the forward strand.
CGGTTAATGCTTTTTTGTATTGGACAACGGATTACACAGTGGAGACCTGCAGACTGAATGGGCAGGAGCATCTTATCATTCAAAACCTTACTGTATTTTCCAGTACTCAAGTGAGTGAAAGATTAAGGGAAGCAGAACTTTTTATATATGAATTCTTGCCAATGTGCTACTGAATGCTTGTATGTATTGATCTCTATACACATTATCTCCCATGGTGTTGGGGAGAGCTTAGGGAGCACCCTTGAAATTCTGCCATTGACTCTTGTGTGTATGGAGCCGAACGGACAGGGATGATTATAACACTAGTAAGCTTAGGTAAAATACTAAATGTTTAAAGAAAATGTGTGAAAGTAACAAAAGTTTATAAAAACTGAAGGTATTTGCCAAGCAAGGTTATTATGGATTATGGTTATTTAAGTAATTCATTCACATACATCATATAAATACTGTATATTGGCACTGTATTTTGTTTGTTTTTGTTTTTGCTTTTACTCTGCTAATGTATGCCCTCTACTGTGTGAGTGTGTCTGGCTAGCCCTGATTGGTGCTGTGCCAGTCACATGACAAAAAATAAATAAAAAAATTCAGAAGTTCATTTCAAATTAGATTATAAATATCAAATAAGCGTTTTACAACTCCCAATAAATCTTTATTGAACATAAGATGTGTATTTTCTGTACATTAATATGGTATAGGCAGGGTGTAATATGATTGACAATAGCTTTCATTTTGTTCAGAAGGCATCTGTTTCCAAAGCTCTTTTTTTCTTTACATGTATTAGCAATAACATTAGATATATTTAATACTGATTATATTAAAAATAAGCGCTTTTGTGAGTTTCTTAGTGAATGTAATCACTTAGCTTACTATATCCCTCCCCCATAGTGTATAGCAATAGGAGGACATGGAGGAGGAGGGAGGGATTGGAGTATCATTTACGCCCACATGTGTGGCTCTATAGTCGCATGGGCTGCACAGATAAGAAAATAAAGAAATTGAGAGCTTAGAAGGGAACTGAAATATGAGAATGCTCAGTAGAGGACTCCAGCTGATCTACTCATCTTGCAGCGGGGACACAGAGAAGATGGGAGGGACAGCTGAAAGCAGGATAAACCTGGTATATTTCACTCTACACAAAACAAATGCTTTAGTGGCTTTGTGAGTATGAACACTCTGTTTTATAGCATGTAATGAGAGTTTTCCATAGTTTGGGTTTAATGACACTTTAAGGAGAGAGTCCAGAGAGCACATCAAGAAAACTTTTTAGGCAACTACCAGCTTTAAATAGCTGACAATTCTCTACTACTATTAAAGTGTTAAAAAAAGTCAAATATCTCTTTATCTTAAAAATTTTGGAAACATTTGTGTAAATGACTGTATTTTCTGAATTCTGAAATCCAGGCACACAGCTAAATACACATATGAACTGTTTTGGTCATCAGAGGATTAGCAGTTGCATTTAGCCAGACTTGTAATCAAGGCAACCCTGCTAGACAACACAGCCATATTGGGGATTAGGGATGAGCTTCGAGTTCGAGTCAAACTCAAACTTCGGCGAACATTGCCTGTTCGCCGAACAGCGAACAATTTGGGGTGTTCGCGGCAAATTCGAAAAGCCGCGGAACACCCTGTAAAAGTATATGGGAGAAATCTAAAGTGCTAATTTTAAAGGCTTATATGCAAGTTATTGTCATAAAAAGTGTTTGGGGACCTGGGTCCTGCCCCAGAGGACATGTATCAATGCAATTAGTTTTTTTTAAAACGGCAGTTTTTTCGGGAGCAGTGATTTTAATAATGCTTAGAGTGAAACAATAAAAGTGAAATATTCCTTTAAATTTCATACCTAGGGTGTGTGTATAGTATGCCTGTAAAGTAGCGCTTGTTTCCCGTGCTTAGAACTGTCCCTGCAACGGAAACCTGCGTTACATCAGAGGGGGGCTGGGTCACCCGCACGTCACTGGTTAAGCCCGGGTTTCCCCTTGCATCAGAGGGGGACGGGGTCATGTGATGGGTGGCCCCGTCCTCAGATACATAAGAGACCTGTCAGGCTTCCGGGATTCCCGGGGTGTCTCTGGTGGAGACAGGATGCTTGCTGTTCCTCGCTGCGCTGGACATCATCGTTGGAGCCTGGACTTGGAGAGGAGAGATCATCCATCGCTGGACCTTGGAGAGGAGATCACCCATCGCAGGATACCGACAGTGTTGGAGTGGAGACCGAGAGTGGATTACCACCTCTGGAATCTTTTTTTTTTTTTTTAATAAAGGACTTATCCCAACGGTGTTTGTGTGTTTTTTTACAATTTTTTACACTTTCTTTGTGAAATGGTAGGGTTCAATGTACCCCTTACCAATTCACATAGGGGGGCGGGTTCTGGGGGTCCCCTTTGTTAAAGGGGTCTTCCAGATTCCGATAAGGCCCCCACCCGCAGACCCCCACAACCACCGGGCAAGGGTTGTGGGGATGAGGCCCTTGTCCCCATCAACATGGAGACATGGTGCTTTGAGGGGTCATAGACCCCCAAAGCATCCTCCCCATGTTGAGGGCATGTGGCCTGGTACGGTTCAGGAGGGCGGGGCGCTCTCTCGTCCCCCCTCTTCTCCTGCGGCCTGCCAGGTTGCGTGCTCGGATAAAGGATCTGGTATTGATTTTTGGGGGGAACTTTTTTTTTTAATTTGGCATGGAGTTCCCCTTAAAATCCATACCAGACCTGAAGGGCCATGGTTCCCCTAATATCCATACCAGACCTGAAGGGCCTGGTAATTAAATTTGGGGGGACCCCCACACATTTTTTTTTTATCAATGACTTTCAATGACTTTTCTCTGTATTGCCGGGAGTCGACAATTCATTATAGCCGCGAGTGCTTTTAATTGACTTTTTTTCCTTCAGAAATGACACTTTGTGCAGGGACAGTTCTAAGCACGGGAAACAAGTGCTACTTTACAGGCATACTATAAACACCCCCTAGGATGAAATTTAAAGGAATATTTCACTTTTATTGTTTCACTTTAAGCATTATTAAAATCACTGCTCCCGAAAAAAATGCAGTTTTAAAAAAAACAAATTGCATTGATACATGTCCCCTGGGGCAGGACCCAGGGGTCAAAAGTGGGTAATGTACAGAGTGCAGCGGTCAGGAGTGGGTAATTTACAGAATACAGGTGTAGGGGTGGGTAATGTACATAGTTCAGGGGTCAGGAGTGGGTAACATATAGGATTCAGGGGACAGGTGTGTAATGTACATAGTTCATGGGTCTGGAGGGGGTAATGTACAGAGTACAGGGGTCAGGATTGGGTAATGTACAGAGTGCAGGGGTCAGGATTGGGTAATGTACAGAGTGCTGGGCTCAGGAGTGGGTAATTTACAGAATACACGTGTAGGGGTGGTTAATGTACATAGTTCAAGGGTCAGGAGTGGGTAACACATAGAATGCAGGGGGACAGGTGTGTAATGTACATAGTTCATGGGTTGGGAGTGGGTAATGTATAGAGTGTAGGCATCAGGAGTGGTTAATGTACAGAGTGCAAGGGTCAGGAGTGGGTAATGTACAGAGTGCAAGGGTAGGAGTGGGTAACACGTGCGTGGGCAAAGAGTATGTAAAGTAACAGATGCAAGGGGTTAGAAGGAGGTAATGCACAGGCAAATGCTGCAAAGGCAGTGAATGGAGGTGTACACATGCTACAGTCACGATACTTTGCATCGCTGTGCCGCAAGACGTATCCCTATCGCATTCAGCGCAACTGCATACAATGCACAATAAACTCTATAGCTGCTTGTACTGTGTACCATTTTATTCTTGAACATCCTCACAGATCACAACAAAGCCTGTAGAGTCTAATTTAAGTTGGTTTCTAACAGCTTAGAAACATCTGCCTTGTGTTTACATCATTTATAGCCTTTTATTCCTTTATTTTCATCTGTTGATGTGGAGAATTAGTATTTATTTTTTCAACTTCCTTTAATGGACCAATCTAAAAGGGTTGAGACAAACTATTTAAAACTGATAGGGGGGGCTCACAAGGGCAAGCTTTTATTCATTTATGCAAAACATTTATCGCAGAAGGAAAAATAATTTAATTCTGTGACTGCTTAAAGAGGAACTACAGTCCCCTTAAGCTTTGGCTTTGCCCCCTCCTCTGGCACCGCCATCTTTGTTACTCTGGTGCGTGTATAGATGCGCATGCATTCAGAGGGGTTTCCACACATGTGCAGAGGTTTGCTTCTTCCATAACTCTCCATCTTCGCATGAATGCGTGGGAAACCCACGTGTAAGCAGATGTACTGCAGGTCTCTACAGGGATTTGAAGCCCTGCGTCACATTTCATTCTCATCTAGACAAGAGCAAAAACCCTATTAAGTTCAAAAATACTATGCATATGTGAGAGAGGGAAGATTTGTAAGGCAGGGGAAAGTATGTTTATATGGTGGTGGTCTGCTTTATAGAGTGTTAGTTGGATTTCGACTTTTATTTGTTAGTCAAGTCCATCTAAATCAGCTAGAGTAACCCTCTCCCAGACTGACAGTGGTGCTCTTCATTGATCCTCCAAAGAATAGAGCTACCCTGAAGCCTCGTACACACGGCCGGTTTTATCGTCAAGAAACGACAAAAAAACTGCCGGGAGAAAACCGTGCGTGTGTACGAGGCTTTCAGGTTTCTCATCAAGAAAACTGGCCAGAATCTCGACGAGAAAAATAGAGAACCTGCTCTCAATTTTCTCGTTGAGATTCTTGTCGGCCTGTTTCCCGACGAGAAACTCGAGAGTGTGTACGCTTACCTGTTGCCGTGGAAACCCGCGCATGCTCGAAATGACTTTTACGCATGTGCGGTAGCTTCCTAGGCATAGGTAGGGTGTAGCAAGATGGCAGCGGCGGCATCGAATGTGACGAGCGCACGCTCGTCGTAGTCGATGACGTCACCGTGTTCGTTCCATTCAAAAGAACGGCGGTTCTTTTGAATCGAGCGTGTGTACACTCGGCCGGGACAAGATTCTTGTCAAGAATCTCATCAGGAAAAACGACGTGTTTTTTCCTGACGAGATTCTCGGCCGTGTGTACGAGGCTTAAGGTAGGAAGTCTTTTACTGTCTGAATTGCTAGCATAGGCGTGCGCAGCCTATTGCATTAGGGTGTGCACCCCAAAGCTCAACACTTACTACCGATCACTCATGATGAAAGGGAAGGGGCCGGTAAGTTACATATTTACCTGCCCTTTCCCCCACTCATCCTAAAACATCCCCAGCAGTAACAGCCAGTGGGAGAGGAGAGTAGGGAAGCTGGAAGCGCTGCGAGGGGAAGGAGGGGGGGAGCCAGGGCAATAGGGGGAATCTGTGCTGCACAGTGTGATTAGGGTGTGCCTGGGCACACCTGGCACACCCTGTGCACACGCCTATGATTGCTAGGTTCAAATAAAGGGGGAAAAAAAACTAAAACAATTCAATTAATGCAGCCACCACATTTAAGTATTTGCAAGATACAATATATTACATTTTATTTTTTTGAGAGGTGTAAACATGTAAGCTTGTTGATTTGTCATCATTCAGAAATACTAAATTATCCTACAGTATCTATCTGTAAATACACAACTGTTATGTTTACCAGGTTGTGGCACTGGCGTTGGACTTTAAACAAGGATGGCTTTACTGGCTTGTAAAGGATGGACTCATTATAAACTTGTACAGGACAAATATACGAAAAGATGGGTAAATCCTTACAATTTCTCTTCTTACATCTTCTTTTACACCATTAGCCACCATTAGCCAAAGCCGTTGATCGGCTTTAATTACTTTAATATTCTCTTTTATACTTCAATGCTGCTCGGGTAAGCCAATACCTCAGAGGGTAATATTAATCCATGAAAACTTCACACAGAAGGTGCAGGCTTCTTTAACTTCTGAACAGATCTACTCCTGGATCCTCATAATGAGCCCATAGGTGCCTTAACATGTTATAGGTATTAGGGCAAGAGATATGTATGGTAAACTCAGTGGAAGAGACATTGGCAGTGGGAATTTCAGTATTTTAAGCACCATGATTTCTTTGGCACTATACAGTCCTAGACACAAAAAATGTGTGAGTATGTCTAATTGTGCAAGAAAAAACTGACTACCACAAAGTTTTCGGTGTTATGCCTACACAATAGAGGGCCTGCCTAAAAAGCCCTTATATTATATATATTATTAGCTGTACTTTATATGGTGATGCATTATCTCTAAACTCAAATCAGAAAATGATGTACCTGAGTGAATCCGTGTGATGACCACCATCGAAAAGATCCCACAAGCTCTTCACCAGGGGGAAAAAGAGGACAATGGAGGATAGGAAGTAAAGGCAAAAATGGAGACATGAGTTTGCTTGAAAAAGCAGACGGAGTCCCAGACTTTCAAACTGGGGGTCATTAAGGGGCTAAAAGAGGGTGGGCGTGCGATGTGGCAGAGCCAAAGCAGGTTTGTTATAGGAACAGAACTATTTTGCACATAATCGGTCATTTTGTTTTATTTACACATCAGGTTGTTCAACTTTCAGCAATACTGAAAGCTAAACATTATTTTCCTTAATGCAGGAAATGTATTAGGGTAAAATGTTTAGGCTTTAGAACCATTTTAATTTCAGTGTTTTTGATTTCCCATTTAATAGGTACATCATGCAAAAAATGTGTGTAGGCAGATGCAGACTATATTCTCGATGACAGGGGCACTTGCCGCAGTGGCACTGTTTTTGGAGAGGAAGTCAGTAGGAACTAGGCTCCTCTATGGTTTCGTGGGTCACTGGAAAAGCAATCCCATTGGATTCTGCCACTTGTCTGACTCAAGCAGCCATCATGGGTCAACCAGAGCCTATTAAAGGCCCTGGCTCCCGGGGTTGGTGTATTTTTTTGTGAGGGAAAGGTACACCGTCTGTTAGGGTTAGTACTAGATTTAGGGAAAGGTTCCTGACTAGGAGGGTAAGTGAAGAGTCGCATCTTTTCTGGACACCTTCCCAGTTGGGCAATAAATGGCCTGGCCGCATTCTGTACCCTGTCATTCTGGCTGGAACTTTCTCCTGTCACTCCACTGGAACTGTGAGTGTACCCAGCTGTGTAGCTTTCCCACCGGGTTTGTTGTGAGCTATTGCTGCTTTGCTTCAATACAAGTTCTTATTCAACCAGCCTGTGTGCGTTATTGTCTGTGCGCCCTGCTGCCCCCCACCTACATGTGTTTCTAAAACAAATGATAAGATGCACATTTTCTGTACATGTATTAAGTTATGACTTTCATATCTTTATCCATTTTAGATCTAATGAAGTAAAAATCACAGAATTCGCATCATGGAGTTTATCTCAAATTTCCCAGCAAGCCCTCATTTTCTATAGTGACCGGATATTTTGGATAAATGGTCAGAAATACATCACAGTGCAAGAACTTAATCAAAGTACATGTACACCATTTTCCCAGCCTGGGGAGTTTACAGGCTTTACACTCACTGGAAAAAACCTTAAGAAATTTCCAGGTAATCAAAGCATGTTAAACTTCTCATAAGCTCCTGTGTTTTCTATTCTGCTTTGTGTAGGTTTCCCTAACTATTTATTTTATTTATTTACCCAAGTTAAAAGAAATCCTGACTCAGTGAGCTAAGGTTTACACAGAATTGCATGACTAGGGAAAATCACATTGATGTTTATTTACTATTAGTTTCTATGCAGAATTCAAACAAATTTTGCCCTCTCTGGCTTTAGTAAATAAACCCCATTGTTTTCAATAGTGCCCATTCATATCAGTGCGACTCTGCAGTGTGATTTTAGAAAAGGTTTCCGTGCTACTTTGGTGTGATTTTAGTGTGATTTGGCTCCATAGAATATGCACACCACTTCCAAAGTCACACTACATAATCACACTGAAAATTGCATCAAACACGCATTGCAGTAGTGTGAACCGAGTCTAGAGTAAAAGTAAAGCCTCTCAGATGTTTCATCTCATGAAGTTTTCAAACTTTTGTCATTTAATATTCCCCATAACAAAAAAATATACTTTTTAGGTTAACCCCTATAATATATATTTCATGAAAACCTAAACTAAAGACTTAGGATTCTGGTGAATTGCAGTCTTTTACTGAAACGGAAATGGTTTTGTCAGTGAACAAAATCCAGAGGTGGAAAGGTAAAGGGACTGATAAGCTAATAAGATATATTTGAGGAACCTTGGGTTTCATTGGAACAGTAAATGGTAAGTATATGTAATTGTTACCTGCAGGAATGCTTTTAGTACAGTTTGGAATGTAAAGGGCAGGGTTTGAGAAGCCATTGTGTGTATGGGCCTTAAAGCGGAGCTCCACCCAAAAGGGGAGGACACATTTTAAGCACCTCCCCATATGCTACATTTGGCATGTATTTTTTTTTGGGGGTGAGCGGGTACCTAGTCTTGACTAGGCGGTGCGAGCGGAAGTTCTCCTCTCCCGCTCCCTCCCTCCCAGCAATCTTCTGGGACACATCACAGGTCTCAGAAGATTGCCTGATCATTCAGGAGGCGCAGCGTGACTCGCACATGCGCAGTGCACACCCAGCCGTGAAGCAGCAAGCTGTCACAGCCAGGTGCCCACAGTTGCAATGCTGGCACCAGGGAGAGGCGAGGGAAAGAACAGAGGGTTCGAGAAGCCACATCACTGGATCCTGGGACAGGTGAGTGTGTTTATTAAAAGCTAATAAACACAAAAATGACTAGAGCTCCTCTTTAGGAAGGACATGATATGTACAAACTGAGATAATGGTGTCCTTAGTCCTCTTTAAGCTGACCATTGATGGTTCGAATCTCGGCCAGTTCAGCAGGGACCACCCGAGACTCGATGAAAGGGCAGGCTGATTGTACCCAACTTGATCCATCAATCGACTTAAATTAACCAGCATGTCGGATTTTTACATGTGTCTATTGCCAGCGGCAATTTATTTTAATAAAAGAAACAATAATAAAAAAAACACCCCGTCCCCCCATGCTCGCACGCAGAGGCTAACACATACGTAGGTTGCGCACGCATGTGTAAACGGTGTTCGCACCACACATGAGGTATCACCTCGAACGTTAGAGCGAGAGCAATATTTCCAGCTCTAGACCTCCTTTGTAACTCTATGCTGGTAACCTGTAAAAAAAAAAATTAAAGCATTGCCTATGGAAATTTTTAAGTATCGTAGTTCGTCGCCATTCCGCAAACGTGCACAATTTTAACGCAAGATGTTAGGTATCTATTCACTCAAGGTAATATCACCTTTTATATTTTACAAAAAAATTAGGTTACATAGTGTGTTTTTTTGCATTAAAATTCATTAAAGTCTATTTAAAAAAAAAAATTGCATTTGAAAAACCACTGCACAAGTTTCATTTGACATAAAAGATTGCAATGACCACCATTTTATTCTTTAGGGCCTATGCTAAAATATTTATATAGATATATCTATAGATATACAGTATCTATATATAATAATGTTTGGCGATTCTAAGTAACTTTCTAACAAAAAAATATATCTTTAGGCCCCTTTCACACGGGCTGTCTGATCAGGTCCACCTGTCATTTTTCCAGGTGGACCTAATCAGACTTCGCACTCTCCCCTATGGAGCGGCAGATGTCACCGCTGACATCTGATCCAATCCTGTCTGCAAAACCCAGACGGATGGTGGTCCTATTTTCCATCTGTCTGGTTGATCAGATATGATCGGACGAAAATGGACAGGCAGTCGTTTTCACCCGATTTCCCTATAGAGAAGAGCGGAACTAGGTTCGTCTCTGCTCTGCACAGTGAGCGGAGATGGACCTGTCATCCGCCTGCTCAGCTGGGATCAGTGGAGAGATCCCCCGCTGGGCAAGTGGAGTCCCTCAGGCAGAAGCGCCTGTGTAAAAGGGGCCTAACATGTAAACTAAAAGTGTCAGATGAGGCCTGGTCTTGAAGTGGTTAAAGTGATTGTAAACCCTTACATCTACCCAGTGAAGTGACAGGCCTCAGGGGAATCACAAATCCTCCTACATAAGTTGTACCTGTCTATCTGCAGCCATCTCTTCTTTAGATCTGTTCAAAGAGCTGAATTTATAAAGCTGTTAAAAAAAAAGTGGGAGGAGAGCTTAAATTACATTTTGCAGAGCGAGGAGAGCTTTGAGAGCTGATTGGAGGTAAGAGACACAACCCCCTTCACACAGCACACAGGAACAGAGCTGAGGCTGTCAATCAGCTGGAGGTCCCTCCACTGTCACCATTTTTCTCTTGGTCAGGAAAACCTGTCATAAGTGACTCATGCTGATAGCAGAGGAACGAGGCAGCAGACAAAAGTGACACTTAGGGGTTGATTTACTAAAGGCAAATAGACTGTGCACTTTGCAAAGTGCAGTTGCATTCTGCAAGTGCAGTTGCCCAAATCTTAGTAAATGAGGTAAATCATCAATTTGCAAAGAATACCCAATCTCATGCAAGGGAAATAAAAAAAACGGAATTTTTGCTTGCACATGATTGGATGATGGAAGTCAGCTGAGCTTTTGCTCATTTGCTAAGCTCTGGAGCAACTGCAGTTTATTTACCTTTAGCAAATCAACCCCACAGGGCTCGTAATTGAGACAAGTACACACTATAGAGCAGGGGTCTCCAAAATGCGGCCCGAGGGCCAGATCCGGTCCTTGGGGCACTATTCCTCCCACTGACACCAAAAAGGGGACAATATTTCTTCCACTGATACCAATGATGGGATACTATTCCTCTAACTAATAAGGGGCACTACTATTCCTCCTACTGATCACCAACCTTGAGGCCATATTTATTCTCACTGATGCTTGCTGGGCTCAGGACATTTTCTGCCCCCGCAGGCCGCAATTCGGCCCTCCTAAATTCTGAAGGACAATGAATTGGCCCTTGGTCTGAAAAGTTTGGAGACCCCTTCTATAGAGGGATATGCTTTGTTCATATTTCATGTCTGAGGTTTACAACCACTTGAAGAACACACAGACAGCAATAAATCAGAGAGGTTAAATCCTTTCCCACTCTATCCAAACATTAATATTGAAGTTTTATTGGCCATTATGAATAGATACAGTATCTAGTGCCCCAGTTGATTATTAAAAGCCACACGTGTGTGTGAGTATTGTTGTAGTAATTGCTTTTCTATTTATGTTTCTATTGCAGAGAATTTCTCACATACACCTGAAGTGATCCCTGACCTCATCCCCACTTCTTCTTTTGAAATTAGAGGACATTATTCACATTTTGTCATTTCTTGGAAGGGGCCATCAAATTTGGAATATGGACTATTGTTCTTCTGTGTGGAATCCACAGTGCTACAGCAAATGGTATTTAACTATCACATTATACTTCCATTTCCGCCGCCACCCCACTCATGCTGAAGAATTACCAGAGCTCCAAGTGAATACAGTGGCAGTTTTAATTCCAATGAAATGTACAGACTGCAAAAACGTTTGTGGGATAAGCAAATGTTCACTTAATAGCTTGTATGTATACAGCATTTTGTGCCGATCGCCCACATTTGTTTTTGCACCTGTAATGTGGAAATATTTATGCCATGTAAACATTAACATACTAGATGCTTTACAGGTGATACTCAAAAAATTTGAATATCGTGCAAAAGTTCATTTATTTCACTAATGCAACTTAAAAGGTGAAACTAATATATGAGAAAGACTCATTACATGCAAAGTAAGATAGTTCAAGCCGTGATTTGTCATAATTGTGATGATTATGGCTTACAGCTCATGAAAACCCCAAATCCATAATCTCAGAAAATTAGAATAATCAGCTAATTAAGCCATAACACCTACAAAGGGTTCCTGAGCCTTTAAATGGTCTCTCAGTCTGGTTCAGTGGGAATCACAATCATGGGAAAGACTGCTGACCTGACAGTTGTGCAGAAAACCATCATTGACACCCTCCATAAGGAGGGAAAGCCTCAAAAGGTAATTGCAAAAGAAGTTGGATGTTCCCAAAGTGCTGTATCAAAGCCATAGGCGTGCGCACAGTGTGTGCCGGGTGTGCCCAGGCACACCCTAATCACCCCATGCGCATTAGTGTTATTACTCTGTGTAGCAGCAGGAACATGGGAAAGATCTCCCTCTTAACAGCTCTGCCATAAGAGAAGTGTTTATGCTATTCTCTTTCACTGTGCCAGCAGGCAGATCAATGTGCCAGGGTCATATATATGTAGAGACACACACACACGTGTGTTTGAGCTTAAGGGTGCACACCCTAATGCAATAGGCTGCGCACACCTATGATCAAAGCATATTAATAGAAAGTTATGTGGAATGGAAAAGTGTGGAAGAAAAAGATGCACAAGCAGCAGGGATGATCACAGCCTGGAGAGGATTGTCAGGAAAAGGCCATTCAAAAGTGTTGGGGACTTTCACAAGAGGTGGACTGAGGCTGCAGTCAGTGCATCAAGAGCCACCACACACAGACGGATCCTGGACATGGGCTTCAAATGTTGTATTCCTCTTGTCAAGCCACTCCTGAACAACAATCAACGTCAGAAACGTCTTACCTGGGCTAAAGAAAAACACACCTGGTCTGTTGCTCAGTGGTCCAAAGTCCTCTTTTCTGATAAGAGCAAATTTTGCATCTCATTTGGAAACCAAGGAGCCGGAGTATGGAGAAGAATGGACACTGCAAGATGCTTGAGGTCCAGTGTGAAGTTTCCACAGTCTGTGTTGATTTGGGGAGCCATGTCATCTGCTGGTGTTGGTCCACTGTGCTTCATTAAGTCCAGGGTCACCGCAGCCGTCTACCAGGAGATTTTGGAGCACTTCATGCTTCCCTTCCGCAGACGAGCTCTATGGGGATGCTGACTTCATTTTCCAGCAGGACTTGGCACCTGCCCACACTGGCAAAAGCACCAAAACCTGGTTCAATGACCATAGGATTACTGTGCTCGATTGGCCAGCAAACTCGCCTGACCTGAACCCCATAGAGAATCTATGGGGCAGTGCCAAGAGAAAGATGGGAGACATGAGCCCGAACAATGCAGAAGAGCTGAAGGCCGCTATTGAAGCATCCTAGTCGTCCATAACACCTCAGCAGTGCCACAGGCTGATAGCTTTCATACCACGCTGCATTGAGGCAGTAATTGCTGCAAAAGGGGCCCAAACTGAGTACTGAGTACATATGCATGCTTATACTTTTCAGAGGTCCGATATTGTTCTATGTACAATCCTTGTTTTATTGATTGCATGGAATATTTAAATTTTCTGAGATTGTGGATTTGGGGTTTTCATGAGCTGTAAGCCATAATCATCACAATTATGACAAATCACGGCTTGAACTATCTTGCTTTGCATGTAATGAGTCTATCTCATATATTAGTTAATAAGTTGCATTAGTGAAATAAATGAACTTTTGCACGATATTCAAATTTTTCGAGTATCACCTGTATCTGTGTTTTCATGCCTAGTTCATTTTACAGTTATCTGTAGATATGGAAATTCTCACCAGATTCACTGTCAACCATTATGAGTAACTAAATTAATTTTAATTGAGTATTTTTAACATGTACCATAACGCTCCAGTGTGATTTTAAGCCTAATTCATTTGAAAAGGCTGAAATCACACTGGATTACACAAAAAGCACTATTTTTTAAAAACGCACTTCACCAGATCTCATGCTACTGCAGTACCATGTGATCCGATGCAGGCAAATGCACTGAGTTTGCGATCTGCGTTTGGGGTGTCGTTACGAATAGATTGACACCTGCAGCAGATCACAGCAGTCAGTGCATTTTGAATGCGCTGCAGGATGTGCGCCTGGAACTCACGGGTTTCCTGCACCGCATTCTGGTGTGTTAACCTTATCAGAGAGGGCAAAGCACAGTCCCAATGCTGCACTCCCTAGCAGGAATATATTAATTTAAGGAGCAATTATGGTCTCCTTTATATATAAAACAAAAGCTATACACTTTTTTTTTTTTTACATATTCTATTTTGTATATACATTAACCTGATCACCTGCATATGTGTAAAACACACAGTTCCACTGAAAGCACAAGCGACTCTGACAGATATATATATATATATATATATATATATATATATATATTGTGAGGGGGTTAGCTCGGCAGCGGGTGTGTGTGACCCCCGAGATGGGCTCCCCACACAAAAACAGGCCCAGAAAATGGAGGTTGTGGTTTTCAAAATCAAACAGGTGCGGTTTATTTTCTATTTACAGTGACAAAACACAGCAAAGCAAAAGAAACATAAACAAAATAAATCCTGGTCAACTTGACCTCTGACTAAACATACAGGTTTCCTAACTAACAACTGGGATCAGCCTAGTGCTGTCCTAGTCCCTAAGTCCCTGGTTTTAAATGTCCAAGCAAATAGCCACACAGGCTTTGTCTCACCGCACAGGGGTTCACTCTCCCTAGACAGTCCACACAGGTCTGGGTCCAGGCATGAGCAAACACCTAATGAAGCTGGGAGTTTTTATAGAGGCCTAAATGAGCTGACAAGCTTCAGCTGGTCTCATCAACTCCCTGTCTGCACGACGCCCCACACTCTCCCTAGAGGTATGAGTCATCCATGAGCCCACTAGCCTCAGCTGGGCTTATACAACTCTCCACCTAGTTGTATAAGTCGGCGTAAAGCCTGAATCTGGGCGAAATATATCTACCCCCCTGGATGCAACCAGGTGACTTTACCTTCCTGCTGTCACATACCCCCCCCTCTTGTTTTAACCTCGGGGTTGGAACACCAGCAATCAGGCATTCATGTACTCGAGACAAAGCATCCACATTCCCCATTTGAACGCCAGGGCGATGCTTTACTGTGAAGTTGAATTCCTGGAGGGCCAGGAACCACCTATTCACTCTTCTATTTGTTTCCTTGTTTTGAGCCATCCACTTTAACGGAGCGTGATCCGTAACCATGTCAAAGTGCCTACCTAGCAGGTAGTACCGAAGGGAATCTAGAGCCCACTTCACCGCTAAACACTCCTTTTCAACGGTGGCGTAATTTACCTCATGGGACTTCAACTTCCTGCTGAGGTAAATGACTGGGTGCTCTTCCCCGTTCCAGACCTGGGCCAATACTGCTCCTAACCCCACATCTGACGCATCACTTTGTACGACAAAGTCTTTAGAGAAGTCGGGTGAGTACAACACTGGCTGGCTACATAAGGCTTGTTTCAAGAATTGGAATGCTGCCTCAGCCTCGGGGGTCCATTTAATCATGACCGACCCTTTCCCCTTCGTCAGGTTGGTTAGGGGCACAGCCTTAGAAGCAAAGTGGGGAATGAATCGCCGATAATACCCAGCGATTCCCAGAAAGGCTCGTACCTGCTTCTTGCTGTTGGGACGTGGCCAACTCTGGATGGCCTCGACTTTGTTGAGTTGGGGTTTTATTACTCCCCTCCCAATGGTGTACCCAAGATATTTGGCCTCCTCCTGCCCAATGGTACACTTCTTGGGGTTAGCCGTAAACCCCGCTTCCCGAACAGAGTCCAGGACTGCTTGCACTTTTGGCAGATGTGAGGCCCAATCTGTGCTATGGACAATTATGTCATCCAGGTAAGCCGCAGCATACTTCCGATGGGGCCTCAGCATCTGGTCCATTTTCCGCTGGAATGTGGCCGGCGCATTCTGTAACCCGAACGGCATTCTTTTATATTGGAACGCCCCGTCTGGGGTTACAAATGCGGTTTTCTCTTTGGCCGACTTGGCCAGGGGAATTTGCCAATACCCTTTTTTTAGGTCAAGAGTCGTCATGTATCGGGCTGTTCCCAGCCGGTCGATCAACTCATCTATACGTGGCATGGGGTAGGTGTCAAATTTTGTAACTTTGTTCAACTGACGAAAATCGTTACAAAATCGCCAGCTCCCATCCGGTTTAGGCACCAACACAATGGGACTAGACCAATCACTTTGGGACTCCTCTATCACCCCTAAGTTCAGCATTTTCTGTACTTCCTCCCGTATTGCCTCCCGTCGGGCCTCTGGGATCCGATAGGGTTTTAACTTCACCCTTTCACCGGGCGGGGTAATGATGTCATGCTCTACCCCAGATGTTTGTCCCGGCAGCTCAGAGAATACCTCCTTGTTGCGAAGCACAAACTCCTTAACCTCCTGTTGTTGGGGTTGTGACAAGGTGGCTGCTATTCCAACCTCAGGAATCACGCAACCAGTTTGAGCTGGTGACCAAGTGTCTGCGACTAGGGACTCTCTATCCCTCCAGGCTTTCAACAGATTAACGTGATAGATCTGTTCGGGCTTTCGCCTTCCTGGTTGTCTGACCTTGTAATTCACTTCGCTCACTTTTTCCATTATCTCGTAGGGGCCTTGCCATTTGGCAAGGAATTTACTTTCAACCGTAGGGACAAGTACCAGTATCCTATCCCCCGGGGAAAAGGTACGGGTCTTGGCTCCACGGTTGTACACTCTCTGCTGTGCTAACTGCGCTTGGGCCAAATGTTCCTTCACGATGGGCATTACCTGTGCAATTCGGTCTTGCATCAGGGCGACATGCTCAATCACACTCCTGTGGGGAGAACTCTCACTTTCCCAAGTTTCCTTGGCAATATCCAACAGCCCTCTTGGGTGTCTCCCATACAGTAACTCAAAGGGGGAGAATCCCGTAGAGGATTGGGGCACCTCCCTAATAGCAAACATCAGATAAGGAAGTAGACAGTCCCAATCCTTTCCATCTCTATCCACCACTTTCTTCAACATTTGTTTTAGGGTTTTGTTGAACCTTTCAACCAGCCCATCGGTTTGGGGGTGATACACAGATGTACGTAATTGCGTCACTTTGAACAATTTACACAGCTCCTTCATAACCCGGGACATAAAGGGTGTACCTTGGTCCGTAAGCAGTTCTTTACAAATACCCACCCGGCTAAACACAAGAGATAGCTCTTTGGCTATGGTTTTGGCCGAGGTATTTCGGAGAGGGATCGCTTCTGGATAACGGGTGGCATAGTCCATTATAACTAATATGTACTGGTGCCCCCTAGCGGACTTGATTATAGGACCTACCAAATCCATGGCGATCCTCTCAAACGGGACCTCAATGATGGGTAGAGGGACC
This sequence comes from Rana muscosa, assembly GCA_029206835.1. Lineage (NCBI taxonomy): Eukaryota > Metazoa > Chordata > Amphibia > Anura > Ranidae > Rana > Rana muscosa. The sequence goes on from CM055122.1 coordinate 485,946,989, forward strand.
AGCGGGCTACGGAAATGTGGCATCGGGGCCGACCTCTGACACACAGGGCAGGAGGAACAATAATTTTCTATGTCCTTCATCACCCCCGGCCAATAGAATCTCTGTAATACCCTCTCTCGGGTTTTCTCTGTCCCCAGATGACCTCCAAGAATGTGCCCATGGGCCAACTCCAACACCAACTTCCTGTAAGGTTTGGGCACCACAAGCTGCTCAACGGTTTCTTCTGCCCTTTTTGCCACCCGATACAGTAGGTCCTTCTCTACGCTGAAGTATGGGTAAGTGCAGGTATTATCTGGGTTCACTAACTCGCCATCTATTTTCACTACGTTTTCCCGTGCCTTTATTAGGGCGGGGTCTTTCAACTGTTCTGTGGCAAAGTTTTCCCTGTGAACCTCAAGATCAGAAAACTCCACAGACGGTAGGTTTTCGTCTGAGGAGGTGGGCTCCTCTCCAGTTTCTTGAGTCTCCCCTGCCAATACTGATAAGGGAAATTCCGGAGAGTCCTCACCACTCTCAGGGGAGTTCTGGCTATCACATTCCTGGTACATAGGGGCACCAGTGGGGGGCTCAGGATCATCCCACAGTTCCCAGAACTTCGGAAAATCCCTTCCCACAATGGCGTCATGCGGTAACTGAGATACTAAGCCCACTGGATGAGAGAGGGTACCTTTGGGGGTTTCGAAACACACTGTAGTCACTGGATACTCTCGGGTGTCCCCATGCACACAAATAACAGCTACCTTGCTATTCCCAGAGACCTCTGTTTTAACTAACTCAGCCTTTATCAGGGTCACAAGGCTACCTGAATCCATCAATACCACAACATTTCTACCATTAACACACATTTTGCATAAATGTTTCTCAGTTCCTCGAATGGCAGTGCAATTGGCTGCAATATGTCCCGCTTGCCGGCAGCGGTAGCAAACGATCCTTCTTGCGGCCTCTTGAGCCGCTGATTTCCCAGGCTGTTCTCGCCAAACTTGGGGTAGAGCTCCCACCCTCTCACTCTCTCCACCCTCACCCCTTGGAATCCTCTTATCCGCCCCTGGGGATGGTCTGGTCTTAGGGTGGAAAGTCCGAGTGTCTCTGGAAGAGGCCGTCAGGTTCTCTGTAGCCAAGTATTTCTCCACACGATCCACAAGACCATCGGCCGTCTCTGGGTCTCCATGGCTTACCCACTTTTGGATGGCAGTAGGAAGAGCTCTCAAAAACCGATCCATTACAACACGTTCCACAATCTTTGGTGCGGACAAAGTCTCTGGCTGTAGCCACTTTCTGCTCAGGTGAATGAGATCATACATTTTAGACCTGGGGGGTTTTCCAAGCTGGAAAGTCCAGTTATGCACACGCTGAGCCCGGACAGCCTGGGTGACACCCAGCCTTGCCAATATTTCAGCTTTTAGCATCGCATAGTCTTTTGCTTGGTTAGGCTCTAGGTCATAGTAAGCTTTCTGCGATTCACCAGTTAACAGAGGAGCCACCAGTCCAGCCCACTGCTCCTCAGGCCACTTTTCTCTTTCAGCGGTCCTTTCAAATGTGGTCAAAAATACCTCTGGATCATCCTCTCCAGTCATTTTTGTCAATAAACGACTCACCCCAAAGGACGCGGTATTAGTGGGACGGCTTTCCTCACTGGTCTGCGGACGTTGCTGCATTGCTGCTTCCATCTGTTGTTGTAGTCTCTGCTCTTGCTTCTGCAACAGGTCTATGAAGCGGGCCTCAGATTGCTGCTGGGCTTCTTGCTGAGCCTCCAGACTCTGTTGCAAAGTTGCGTTTGTCTGCTGCTGGGCTGCAAGGCTCTGTTGATGAGCTTGCTGCTGGGCTGCGAAGTTCTGTTGTTGAGCTGCAAGGCTCTTTTGCAAACCTGCATTTGTCTGCTGTTGATTGGCATTTGCTAGAGCCAGCTGCTTCAGTATCTCCTCCATGCTGGCTTAAAAAAAAACTGCCACTGGTTCTCCACCAACTGTGAGGGGGTTAGCTCGGCAGCGGGTGTGTGTGACCCCCGAGATGGGCTCCCCACACAAAAACAGGCCCAGCAAACGGAGGTTGTGGTTTTCAAAATCAAACAGGTGCGGTTTATTTTCTATTTACAGTGACAAAACACAGCAAAGCAAAAGAAACATAAACAAAATAAATCCTGGTCAACTTGACCTCTGACTAAACATACAGGTTTCCTAACTAACAACTGGGATCAGCCTAGTGCTGTCCTAGTCCCTAAGTCCCTGGTTTTAAATGTCCAAGCAAATAGCCACACAGGCTTTGTCTCACCGCACAGGGGTTCACTCTCCCTAGACAGTCCACACAGGTCTGGGTCCAGGCATGAGCAAACACCTAATGAAGCTGGGAGTTTTTATAGAGGCCTAAATGAGCTGACAAGCTTCAGCTGGTCTCATCAACTCCCTGTCTGCACGACGCCCCACACTCTCCCTAGAGGTATGAGTCATCCATGAGCCCACTAGCCTCAGCTGGGCTTATACAACTCTCCACCTAGTTGTATAAGTCGGCGTAAAGCCTGAATCTGGGCGAAATATATCTACCCCCCTGGACAACCAGGTGACTTTACCTTCCTGCTGTCACAATATATATATATATATATATATATATATATATATATAGCGGGGAGTTCAATTAAGGGGAAGTGTCTGAGTGGTAACCAGGCTCAGACACCTTAAATTGTTAGGAATTATGGACCGTTTTTGTCCTCAGGGGATAGTATTGGTGTGGAGTTCCCTGTGGCCTATGGGTGGCACTGCCATATTGGGCCGGGGTTGAACTATCAATACAGTGCTGTGCCTTTTGTGACCTCTCTCGGCAGCCATACGGTGGGGCGGGGAACCTGCTGTGCGTGCCGGGAGAGGATATAAAAGGGGCAGACCTCTCCTGATCGTGGTCCACCCCCAGGCACCTTCAGCCTGGGAGTGCGTGTGTGGGTCATCTCCGGGTGCCCTCGGCCCGGAGGCCGTGTTCCGGTTCCACCTCAGGCACCTTTAGCCTGGGGTGAGGTACTACCTCACCATTTCTGACTGCCTGGGTATGGAGGCCCAGGAGCTGCAGCAACGGCCTGGGGCCCAGCAACCTTCGGCTGGGGCCCACTAGGGATCGAGGAGTCCAGGGTGCTGCCTTGCGAGGGGACCCATGCCCTAAGAGAAGGGAGGATCTGTTCCAAGGGACCAATGCTGTGGTCACGGTGAAGGAAGGGTCTGTTGACTCTCTGGGAGGATGTCTTCTCCCTGAAAGGTGCCATGTCCTAGGAAGAAACCAAGGTTCACCAGGTCAGTGGCAGTGACCTTGTTCACTAGGTCAGTGGCGGTGACCTTGTCCACGGGGTCTGTGGCGGAGACCAACCTCGTGGTCTGTGGCAGAGACCGTGCGTCAAAACTGTTTGGGAAACCTGAACAGTCAGAAGAGTTTGAGCTATGTTTGTGCCTGGACCTCCTCCACACATTAAGCTGTCCTGTGTTTTTGCTCCAACCTTTCTTCTATCCAAGAGACTATTTGCTATTCAAGTGAAAATAAATATTGAGTTGGACTTTCAGCTGGTGTGGACATTCACGTTCCTGGGGAAGTCAAGGACTTGTATCTACCCACGGTAGAGGTGAGAATCATTCTCAGGAGGACTTTGCACTCTGGCTGCAGACAAGGCCCAAAAACAACACCGCCTAACCTCTTTACACAGGAGGGTACGGGCTGATAGTGTGGTGTGCCTGTCTCCCCCTGCGAGGAGCCGAGTTTAATGCAGGAGGGGGATAGGTGGGTGCGCTACACGTGGGGGCTCGAGTCCGGGATTTGTCTGCGGTTGGAAAGTGTGGAGACCCCCCCCAGAGTTTGAACTTTATTCCCCAGTGATGTTCCTTGGAGGTCGACCATATTGAGAACTGCGCCACGAGGAGAACCCTGACTGCGTAGTTCGTGGGCGTGCCTATACAGAAAGCCCACAAACAGTGCAGAAGATGGGAGAAGTCTGGCCATGTGAAGAGTTGCACGTGGGGACTTTGGCGCGAAAAGGACAGTGCGCAATGAAACAGCAAGCGAGCAACATGGTGTCTCATGCCTCATGGATTCCGGCCACAACCACCATGAATATGACCTCGCTTGCTGCTTCCATGAAGGATACAGGGATTCGGCTGAAGCCCCGGGGACGTTTTTCCCTCTACGTTTGCCGAGATGTGGAGGCCCTCGGAGTGGTTTGTCCCAGCTGCTCGGGACTGGTGGTGCATCTTAAGCCCTTCGGCAGATGCGAGCAATGTAGGGAGTTCTTATTTGAGGTGGAGCAACCCACAGAGAAGCCTCGGGCTTTCCGCCTCAACTCTCAACTGCCTTACAGGCGCCACTACTTCGGAGGAAGGAGCCAGAGCTTTTGCAGCTATCCCTACGCGCACTGTTGAGACTTCGGAGGAAGTCGCGAGCACAGATGTTCCGGAGATTGAGGAACCGGAATCGGAGAGACCGGAGGATGTTGCCTTGGTCACCACAGAGTCCTTACTCCCACCGCCCAAGAGGAAGATTGGCTTTGTGAAGTCTTCCTGCGGCCGTGGTGGAGTTACGCCCCAGCGCTTGCTCGGAACGGATGCATCCGAAGGGAAAAGTTCCGGACGTCCTGGCTCAGCTACAAGCCGAGGTAAGCCGGGGAAAGAGACTCTGTTAGAAGTCTGAAGTGTCGGGGATGCTTGGGTCAGGGATCCCAGGGCCCTTGAACTGGTTAGAGGCAGTGACTCGTCTTCTACCCGGAGTTACTTGCCTGCAGAGGAATGTGACACCTCTGACCTGGAGTCGGTCTCTGATCCGGGAGACGCCATTGATGAAGTGTTTGAGCGGAAGGGTTGGGATAAGATGCCCCTGTCCTTGTCCCGTAGAAATAGGGACCCACCCATGTCCACTGGGGAGAGCACACCCCGGATGGAGGCCCCGGAGCCTGAGGAGGGATCTGTCCCGTTGCCTGCCCTTCCACCGCTGGAGATACCTGGATCCGTTGTTGGAATGGAGCGGGTGTCATTGAGGGCCCCTGTGTCTGGTCCTGAGGTAGTGAAAGTACCTCGACACCCGGATGCCATAGTCCTGTCCGGTATGGGAGATCGTCTTACCATGCCACCTTTGTCCCGTTTGCAGAGGTTATTTAACCAGAAGGTTGCCAGCGAATACGGGTGGGAGTACCCGTACCTGCCAAAGGAGCTTCTGTTTGAAGTAGAGGCCTATAGACACAGATGGTACGCGGACTTTGTTTGGACACACATAAAGGTACCCCAGGCCTGTAGGTTCTATTTGTGTTCTGCTACAGCTACCAAGCGGTACAAGGACTGTAGGGAAGCCTGGATGCTCGGTCGGCACATACATGCGGACAAGGTGGTTATTTGCCGAAAGGACAAAGATAATGTCGAATACGAAATTGACACCTTTGACAAACATTGGAAGCCGTTGGTGTTGCTGCATCCAAAGTATTATCTGTGAAGAGACTGGACTCTTGTTGCTTGCCTTTTGTTTCTGGAGTGCACTCTCTGGAGCCCCAGAACTGTTTGCCCACACAGAAGGGTATTCTACTTGTTGGAAGAGTGGGAACAGTTGTTTATTTTTCTCCTCTCCCCACACTGCAAAGACACAAGGACTTTGGGGTAGAATAGTTCAGAGCAGGGCCAAAGAAGAAGAAGAGGAAGTTTTACCCGAAAAAAAAGTTCTTCTTTCAGGACGAGCGTTCTGACGGTGGCACTTCCACTAGGTGGCGGTGTTGCATGGTCTAAAAACAAAAGGAAGAGACTGGTTTTAAGAAAAAAAAATGTGTTTTTCCTTTAGAAGGGAAGGATTGTTCCTCCGGGGAGAATCTTTTCTCTTCTGCTGTGAATGTGTTTGAATATGTATGTGCTTTCTCCCTCTGCAGGTGGATACCAAGCAAAACACTGAGAACGGGGTGGTTTTGACTAGTGCAGACGGGGAGGGAATGTAATGATTGGAAATGTTTATGTGACATTTGAGACTGTGAGTGAGTGAGTGAAAAACTTGCATAGCGCTAACAAATGCGAACTAAATTGCCTCAAGGCACTTTGCATCCAGTAGCTTCATGATCCATCAGAAGAGGTGGGTCTTAAGTTTTTTCCTAAAGGCCCAATGGTTTTCTTCCATACGGATGTCCGTGGGTAGCGCGTTCCATAGCCGTGGTCCTTGGACTGCAAATCTTCGTTCTCCCTTTGATTTGTGCGAAACTTGGGGATGTGAAGGAGATTTTGGTTTGTTGATTGGAGACTGTGTTTGGGGGTGTAGTGCTTTATCTTCTCGCATAAATATTGCGGAGCGATTCCTTGTGTGCACTTGTGGGTGAGACAGAGGGTCTTGAATGTGACCCGATCCTTTACGGTTAACCAATGAAGGGTCCTCAGTGCAGGGGTGATGGGTTCCCATGTTTTTTTTCCTGTTATCAGTCTGGCTGCCGAGTTCTGGACAACTTGTAGGCGTGAAATCTGGTATTTGGGTAGTCCGAGGTAGAGGGCATTTGCGTAGTCGAGTCGGGAGTTGATAATTGATCCAACTACTACTGCTGTGTCCTCTTCTGGGATGGAGGGAATGAGTCTACGCAGCAGGCGGTGGAGATGGTGAGATCCGCTGATTACTGATCCTATTTGAGCGTCCATCGACATTTCCGAGTCAAAGATTACTCTGAGACTTTTGACTTTGGTGCTCGGGGTGATGGTCTGTCCGAGAATGGTGGGTGGTGTCCAAGAAGTTTTAGTTTTTGTCTTTCGGTTAGCGTGAAGGAGAAGCAGATCTGTTTTGGATCCGTTGAGTTTAAGTGAACTCTCAGTCATCCAATCATCGATCAATGTGAGGCACTTTTCCAATCCGTGATATTGGTCTTTTTTCCCAGTGATACGAAAGTAGAGTTAGGTGTCGTCAGCGTATGAGTGATAGTACAAGTCCTGTTTGCTAATGATTTTGAGGAGTGGGCGGAGGTAGATGTTAAAGAGCAGGGGTGACAGGGGTGATCCTTGAGGGACTCCGCAGGAAATTGCGCGAGTTTCAGAGGTGAAGGCTCCTAATTTCACTGTCTGAGAACGATTCTCAAGGAAGGAAGCGAACCAAGGTAGGTCAGGGTCTGTGACTCCTGCTACTTCTTTAAGGCGAATGAGTAGAGTTTTGTGGTCTACTGTGTCGAACGCTGCACTGAGGTCCAGCAGCACCAGGAGACATGCTTCTCCGTCATCTGCGGCTTCGAGGACGTCATCCCATATTTTGAGCAGTGCTGTTTCTGTGCCATGGCCTGGGCGGAAGCCTGATTGTAGTGGATCCAAGAGTTTGTAAGTGTCCAAATGGCGTTGTAGCTGTTGTACTATTGCTTTCTCCATGATCTTGGAAATGGTGTTGAGGCTTGTTACCGGTCTGCGGTAATTTGGGTCCTTGGGGTCAAGATTGGGTTTCTTTAGTAGGGCCTTGCTTGAGGAAGTTCGGAACCATACCTTCTTTGAATGATTGATTTACGATGTGTGTTATGGTAGGTGCTAAGATGTCGGTACATTCTTTCAGGAGTTTTGTGGGAATTATGTCATTTGGAGATGTGTTGTCTCTGAGGCTTCTGATGATGTTTTCAGTGGTGTCAATGGTGATCGGGAACAGCGAAAATTTTGCTAGTTGTATAATGTTCGTATCGATTTCCTCTGTTTGCTTTGGCTGTGTGAAGTTGGTTGTTTTTTTCTGTTGAATTATTTCCTGAATATTTTAGATTTTGTCGATAAAAAAATCCGATAGCTCATTACAGAACTCTTGGGTTTCGTTTGCTGGAGGCTCTAGACAGGTAGGGTTCATAGTCCGAGTGATGTGATGTGCACATTGTGTTCTACTGATCTTCTTTCATTTCTGCTTTTAATTCCCTTTTCCCCATGTTAGGTCGGCACAAACAAGCAGTTTTAAAAAAAAAATTTGATTTTTTTTCTTGTCTCTGGACCAGGCCTATGCTAACTCGGGTTCAGAAGGCATGGGTTTGCTCCAGACACTGGGGACCAGTGTCCATCAGTAGGGGGAATGTGTAGCGGGGTGTTCAATTTAGGGGAAGTGTCTGAGTGGCAGGGATGAGCCGAACACCCCCCTGTTCGGTTCGCACCAGAACCTGCGAACAGACAGAATGTTCGCGTGAACTTTAGAACCCTATTAAATACAATGGACTCGAACGTTCGAAATCTAAAGTGCTAATTATAAAGGCTTATATGCAAGTTATTGTCCTAAAAAGTGTTTGGGGACCCGGGTCCTGCCCCAGGGGACATGTATCAATGCAAAAAAAAGTTTTAAAAATTTACGTTTTTACAGGAGCAGTCATTTTAATAATGCTTAAAATGAAAAAATTAAAGTGAAATATTCCTTTAAATTTCGTACCTAGGGGGTGTGTATGATATGCATGTAAAGTGGCGCATGTTTCCCGTGCTTAGAACTGTCCCTGCATAAAATGTCATTTTTGAAGGAAAAAAAGTAATTTAAAACTCACTCGCGGTTATAATGAATTGTCGGCTCCCGGCAATACATACAAAAGTCATTGATAAAAATAAAAAAAAGCGTGGGGGTCCCCCAGAATTCAATTACCAGGCCCTTCAGGTCTGGTATAGATATTAAGGGGAACCCCGCCGCAAATTAAAAAAAAAAATGCGTGCGGTTCCCCCAAATATCCATACCAGGCCCTTCAGATCTGGCATGGATTTTAAGGGGAACTCCACCCCAAATTAAAAAAAAAATGTCGTGGAGTCCCCCCAAAAATCCATACCAGACCCTTATCCAAACACGCAACCTGGCAGGCCACAGGAAAAGAGGGGGGGACGAGAGAGCGCCCCCCCCTCCTGAACCGTACCAGGCCACATGCCCTCAACATGGGAAGGATGTCCCCATGTTGATGGGGACAAGGGCCTCATCCCCACAACCCTTGCCCGGTGGTTGTGGGGGTCTGCGGGTGGGGGGCTTATCGGAATCTGGAAGACCCCTTTAACCACTTGTCCCCCGCCCACTGTCAATAGACGGCGAGCGGAGGACACTCTCGTTCTGGGAGGACGTCATATGACGTCCTCCCTTTAAAACGAGCTAGGAGCCCGCCGCGTTCACAAGGCCCCGGTGCGCGTGCCCGGCGGCCGCGATTGCCACCGGGCACCCGCGATTGCCCAGGAAACGAGCAGGAAAGTGGATCTCTGTGTGTAAACACAGAGATCCACGTCCTGTGAGGGAGAGGGGACCGATGGTGTGTCCCTTGTACATAGGGACAACCATCGGTCACCTCCCCCAGTCAGTCCCCTCCCCCCACAGTAAGAACACATTAAGGGAACATATTTAACCCCTTCCCGCCCCCTAGTGGTTAACCCCTTCCCTGCCAATCACATTTATACAGTAATCAATGCATTTTTATAGCAGGGATCGCTGTATAAATGTGAATGGTCCCAAAAATGTGTCAAAAGTGTTCGATGTGTCCGCCGCAATATCGCAGTCACAATAAAAAATCGCAGATCGCCGCCATTACTAATAAAAAAAAAAAAAATGCTATAAATCTATCCCCTATTTTGTAGACGCTATAACTTTTGCGCAAACCAATCAATACGCGCTTATTGAGATTTTTTTTTTTACCAAAAATATGTAGAAGAATACGTAACGGCCTAAACTGAGGAAAATTTTATTAAAAAAAAAAAAAAAGGGTATTTATTATAGCAAAAAGTAAAAAATAGTGTTTTTTTCCCAAACTGGACGCTCTTCTTTTGTTTATAGCGCAAAAAATAAAAACCGCAGAGGTGATCAAATACCACCAAAAGAAAGCTCTATTTGTGGGAAAAAAAGGACGCAAATTTCGTTTGGGAGCCACGTCGCACGACCGCGCAATTGTCATTCAAAGTGTGACAGCGCTGAAAGCTGAAAAATGGCTTGGGCAGGAAGGGGGTTTTCGTGCACAGTAGAGAAGTGGTTAATAAAGGGGACCCCCAGATCCCGCCCCCCCTATGTGAATTGGTAAGGGGTACATTGTACCCCTACCATTTCACGAAGAAAGTGTCAAAAAATGTAAAAAAAAACACACACACCTTGGAAAAGTCCTTTATTAAAAAATTTAAAATAAATAAAAAAAAAACCATTCCAGCGGTGAAATCCAGTGTCCCGTGGCGATCCGATGTCCAGCGCTGTCCGTCATTGGCTGAGCCTGAGCGGACCTGATGGGGAACTTCCTCCGCAGTCTATTACTTGTATAGACCCGCCCCTTCTTCCTCCGCAGTCTATTACTTGTATAGACCCGCCCCTTCTAAAGTTCCCCATCAGGTCCGCTCAGCCAATGACTCGGTGTAAGGCTGAGGACCTGATGCGGAACTTGAGAAGGGGCGGGTCTATACATGTATTACACAGTGAGGGAAGTTCCCCATCAGGTCCGCCCCCTCGGTATGTTATGCCGCGTACACACGATCATTTTTCCCGTCGGGAAAAATGACTTTTTTTTTTTTTGCCGAGAAAAACGATCGTCTGTGGGCTTTATGTCGTTTTTCTCGTTGAGAAAAACGGCAGAAAAAACGACGAGAAAAATTAGAACATGTTCTAAATTTTCTCATCGTTTTTTCCATCATTTTTTTCCGCGGCAGTTTTCCCATAGGGAGACACTGCCGCGGAGCCCACAGACGGTCGTTTTTCTCGACAAAGAAAAAAATGACGGGAAAAACGGTCGTGTGTGGGGGAAAATGCCGTTCCCTCGTTTTTCATTTTATTTCATGTCGTGATTCACGGCGGTGTTTTCACCGCCGTGAATCACGATCGTGTGTACGCGGCATCAGACCACGCCTACGTCATTGGCCTGAGCGGACCTGATGGGGAACTTCCTTCACTGTGTAAATTTAAATTACACAGTGAAAGAAGTTCCCCGCTCAGGCCAATGACGTAGGCGCGGTCTGACATACCGAGGGGGCGGACCTGATGGGGAACTTCCCTCACTGTGTAATACATGTATAGACCGCCCCTTCTCATGTTCCGCATCAGGGACTCCACGCCATTTTTTTTTAAAATTTGGGGTGGAGTTCCCTTTAAAATCCATGCCAGATCTGAAGGGCCTGGTATGGATATTTGGGGGAACCGCACGCATTTTTTTTTTTAATTTGCGGCGGGGTTCCCCTTAATATCTATACCAGACCTGAAGGGCCTGGTAATTGAATTCTGGGGGACCCCCACGCTTTTTTTTTTATTTTTATCAATGACTTTTGTATGTATTGCCGGGAGCCGACAATTCATTAATAGCCGCGAGTCAGTTTTAAATGACTTTTTTTCCTTCAAAAATGAAATTTTATGCAGGAACAGTTCTAAGCACGGGAAACATGCGCCACTTTACATGCATATCATACACACTCCCCAGGTACGAAATTTAAAGGAATATTTCACTTTTATTTTTTCATTTTAAGCATTATTAAAATCACTGCTCCCGAAAAAACGGAAGTTTTTAAAACTTTTTTTTGCATTGATACATGTCCCCTGGGGCAGGACCAGGGTCCCCAAACACTTTTTATGACAATAACTTGCATATAAGCCTTTATAATTAGCACTTTAGATTTCTCCCATAGACTTTTCAAATTTGCCGCGAACACCCCAATTTGTTCGCTGTTCGGCGAACGGGCGAACAGGCAATGTTCGAGTCGAACATGAGTTCGACTCGAACTCGAAGCTCATCTCTACTGAGTGGTAACCAGGCTCAGACACCTTAAATTGTTAGGAGTTATGGACCATTTTTGTCCTCAGGGGATAGTATTGGTGTGGAGTTCCCTGTGGCCTATGGGTGGCGCTGCCATATTGGGCCGGGGTTGAACTATCAATATAGTGCTGTGCCTTTTGTGACCTCTCTCGGCAGCCATACGGTGGGGTGGGGAACCTGCTGTGCGTGCCGGGAGAGGATATAAAAGGGGCAGACCTCTCCTGATCGTGGTCCACCCCCAGGCACCTTCAGCCTGGGAGTGCATGTGTGGGTCATTTCCAGGTGCCCTCGGCCCGGAGGCCGTGTTCCGGTTCCACCTCAGGCACCTTTAGCCTGGGGTGAGGTACTACCTCACCGTTTCTGACTGCCTGGGTATGGAGGCCCAGGAGCTGCAGCAATGGCCCGGGGCCCAGCAACCTTCGGCTGGGGCCAACTAGGGATCGAGGAGTCCAGGGTGCCGCCTTGCGAGGGGACCCGCGCCCTAAGAGAAAGGAGGATCTGTTCCGAAGGACCGATGCTGTGGTCACGGTGAAGGAAGGGTCTGTTGACTCTCTGGGGGGGGGGACGTCTTCTCCCTGAAAGGGGCCATGTCCTAGGAAGAAACCAAGGTTCACCAGGTCAGTGGCAGTGACCTTGTTCACTAGGTCAGTGGCGGTGACCTTGTCCACGGGGTGTGTGGCGGAGACCAACTTCGTGGTCTGTGGCAGAGACCGTGCGTCAAAACTGTTTGGGAAACCTGAACAGTCAGAAGAGTTTTAGCTATGTTTGTGCCTGGACCTCCTCCACACCTTAAGCTGTCCTGTGTTTTTGCTCCAACCTTTCTACTATCCAAGAGACTATTTGCTATTCAAGTGAAAATAAATATTGAGTTGGACTTTCAGCTGGTGTGGACATTCACGTTCCTGGGGAAGTCAAGGACTTGTATCTACCTACGGTAGAGGTGAGAATCATTCTCAGGAGGACTTTGGACTCTGGATGCAGACAAGGCCCAAAAACAACACCGCCTACCCTCTTTACACAGGAGGGTACGGGCTGATAGTGCGGTGTGCCTGTCTCCCCCTGCGAGGAGCTGAGTTTAATGCAGGGGGGGGGGATAGGTGGGTGCGCTACACATATATATATATATATATATATATATATATATAAAATATATACATACAGTATATACAGTGGGGCAAAAAAGTATTTAGTCAGCCACCAATTGTGCAAGTTCTCCCACTTAAAAAGATGAGAGAGGCCTGTAATTGTCATCATAGGTGTACCTCAACTATGAGAGACAAAATGTTGAAACAAATCCAGACAATCACATTGTCTGATTTGGAAAGAATTTATTTGCAAATTATGGTGGAAAATAAGTATTTAGTCAATATCAAAAGTTCATCTAAATACTTTGTTATATATCCTTTGTTGGCAATGACAGAGGTCAAACGTTTTCTGTAAGTCTTCACAAGGTTGTCACACACTGTTGCTGGTATGTTGGCCCATTCCTCCATGCAGATCTCCTCTAGAGCAGTGATGTTTTGGGGCTGTCGCTGGGCAACACAGACTTTCAATTCTCTCCAAAGGTTTTCTATGGGGTTGAGATCTGGAGACTGGCTAGGCCACTCCAGGACCTTGAAATGCTTCTTACGAAGCCACTCCTTCGTTGCCCGGGCGGTGTTTTTGGGATCATTGTCATGCTGAAAGACTCAGCCACGTTTCATCTTCAATGCCCTTGCTGATGGGAGGAGGTTTGCACTCAAAATCTCACGATACATGGCCCCATTCATTATTTCATGTACATGGATCAGTCGTCCTGTTCCCTTTGCAGAGAAACAGCCCCAAAGCATGATGTTGCCACCCCCATGCTTCACAGTAGGTATGGTGTTCTTTGGTTGCAACTCAGCATTCTCTCTCCTCCAAACACGACGAGTTGTATTTCTACCAAACAGTTCTACTTTGGTTTCATCTGACCATATGACATTCTCCCAATCCTCTTCTGGATCATCCAAATGCTCTCTAGCAAACCTCAGAAGGGCTCGGACATGTACTGGCTTAAGCAGGGGGACACGTCTGGCACTGCAGGATCTGAGTCCCTGATGGCGTAGTGTGTTACTGATGGTAGCCTTTGTTACGTTGGTGCCAGCTCTCTGCAGGTCATTCACTAAGTCCCCCCATGTGGTTCTGGGATTTTTGCTCACCGTTCTTGTGATAATTTTGACCCCACGGGCTGAGATCTTGCATGGAGCCCCAGATCGAGGGAGATTATTAGTGGTCTTGTATGTCTTCCATTTTATAATTATTGCTCCCACAATTGATTTCTTCACACAAAGCTGCTTGCCTTTTGCAGATACAGTCTTCCCAGCCTGGTGAAGATCTACAATTTTGTTTCTGGTGTCCTTCGACAGCTCTTTGGTCTTCACCATAGTGGAGTTTGGAGTGTGACTGTTTAAGGTTGTGGACAGGTGTCTTTTATACTGATAACAAGTTCAAACAGGTGCCATTAATACAGGTAATGAGTGGAGGACAGGTGAGCCTCTTAAAGAAGAAGATACAGGTCTGTGAGAGCCAGAAATCTTGCTTGTTTGTAGGTGACCAAATACTTATTTTTGAACCATAATTTGCAAATAAATTATTTCCAAATCAGACAATGTGATTGTCTGGATTTGTTTCCACATTTTGTCTCTCATAGTTGAGGTATACCTATGATGACAATTACAGGCCTCTCTCATCTTTTTAATTGGGTCAACTTGCACAATTGGTGGCTGACTAAATGCTTTCTTGCCCCACTGTGTATATATATATATATATATATATATATATATATATATATATATATATACAGTGGGGATCGAAAGTTTGGGCACCCCAGGTAAAAATGTGCATTAATGTGCATATTGAAGCCAAGGAAAGATGGAAAAATCTCCAAATGGCATCAAATTACAGATTAGACATTCTTATAATATGTCAAATAAAGTTAGATTTTATTTCCATCATTTACACTTTCAAAATGACAGAAAACAAAAAAATGGCATCTGCAAAAGTTTGGGCATCCTGCAGAGTTAATATCTTGTACTGCCCCCTTTGGCAAGTATCACAGCCTGTAAACGCTTTTTGTAGCCAGCCAAGAGTCTTTCAATTCTTGTTTGAGGTATCTTTGCCCATTCTTCCTTACAAAAGTCTTCCAGTTCTTTAAGATTTCTGGGCTGTCTGTCACGCACTGCTCTTTTAAGGTCTATCCATAGGTTTTCAATAATGTTGAGGTCAGGAGATTGTGAAGGCCATGGCAAAACCTTCAGTTTACGCCTCTTGATGTAATCACCCGTGGATTTTGAGGTGTGTTTAGGATCATTATCCATTTGTAGAAGCCATCCTCTCTTTAACTTCAGCTTTTTCACAGATGGCATCAAGTTACCATCCAAAATTTGCTGCAATATTATTGAATCAATTTTTCCTTCTACTCGTGAAATGTTCCCTGTGCCACTGGTTGCAATACAACCCCAAAGCATGATTGATCCACCCCCATGCTTAACAGTTGGACAGAGGTTCTTTTCATTAAATTCTGTGCCCTTTCTTCTCCAAACGTACCTTTGCTCATTCCGGCCAAAAAGTTCTATTTTAACCTCATCGGTCCACAGAACTTGTTTCCAAAATGCCTCAGGCTTGTCTATATGTTCATTTGCAAAGTTCAAACGCTGATTTTTGTGGTGAGGACGTAGAAGAGGTTTTCTTCTGATGACTCTTCCATGATGACCATATTTGTACAAGTATCTCTTTATAGTGGAATAGTGTACCACAACTCCAGTGTCTGCCAGATCTTTCTGGAGGGATCGTGCAGTCAAACGTGGGTTTTGAATTGCTTTTCTCACAATCCTGCGAGCTGTTCTGCCTGATATTTTTCTTGGTCTTCCAGATCTTGCTTTAACTTCCACTGTTCCTGATGACTGCCATTTCTTAATTACATTCCGAACAGAGGATATTGACATCTGAAAACGCTTTGCTATCTTATAGCCTTCTCCAGCTTTGTGAGCGTCAACTATTTTCAGTTTCAGTTTTCTAGACAACTGCTTAGAAGAACCCATGGTGCTGATTGTTGGGGCAAGGTCAGATGAGTCTGGCCATTTAAAACCTTTGAGATTGACATCACCTGGTCTTCCCAGATGATGATTGAGAACAATCCATGACACTGGCAGGTCTCAGCTTTGCAAAGGGGGCAGTGCATGCGATAAATTCTGCAGGGTGCTCAAACTTTTGCAGAAGACCATTTTTTTGTTTGCTGCTATATTAATATTAGGGGTGATTCGAGTGGTAGTTGGCTAGGATCTTCCAATTTTTTGGACTCTGCCTTGCTGCTGTTTTCACCTGGCGTGTAGTTCCCCTTGGAAGTGTGGGTGGCGCTGTCACTTGTACTTGGGGTTGAACCACAGGTGATGGAGTGGCGATTGGTTGTCCTCTCTTGGCAGCCCTGTAGTGGGAGTGGTCTACCCGCTGTGCATGCCGGGAGAGTGTACAAAAGGGGCAGACGCCATTAGAAAGCGAGCAATTCCCGGGGCCCATGCCAGGAAGGGGACCTGTACCCGGGGGAACCTATGGTCCAAGTTCAAGTGCATGGCCCTCCAGGCCATGTGGCCACGTGCGCCTCAGTCTCAGGCACCTTTAGTCCTGGGACTGCAACTTCAACCCTGGGCCCAGCACCTTTAGCTGGAGCCCACTTCGGGGAGGAAGAATCTCAAGGTGCCGCCTTGCGAGGGGACCCGCATCTGGAAGAGGAGGCTGGGGGAGGACCGTTCCGAAGGACTGCTGAGAGATCACAGTGAAGGAAGGGGCCCAGTAACTCTCTGGAGGGATGTCATCTATCCGAAAAAGGGATCCTACAACGTAACCATTAGGAGGTTCGGGACACTATAGATTCTGTGTCAGGGGATCTCCCGATCGCGTCTATCAAGGGAATCTGATTGACTGTTTGAGCTACATGCCGGCTGCTAGTGCCATTGGGTGACTATCCGGGTGAGCTATACCCACTCGGGATCAGGTGGTGAAGAAGCCAGGAGTGTCTGAATCTAATCTGCTCTTTCTAACACCTTTCTCTCTTCTCAATTTTGTGGTTATTCGTGCATAACAAAAATAAACTCTACGTTGGAGTTGCTACTGGTGTGGACCTTGGAGTTACTTGGGGTATAGAGACTTGTCCTTTACATTCTAGGGGACGAGAACCAACTTTAAGGGAGAACCTTGCTGCAAGACCCGTAAGTTACAAGTGTGCTTAACCTCTGCAAACCAGAGGGTACGGGCACGGTGGCATGGTGTGCCTTTTCCTCCTGTGAGTGAGCCAAAGACGAGAGGAAAGGGTTTTTGGAAATATTTTTATTGCTAAATGTGCCATCCTGCCCTGGTGACAAACCCAACCCCTATTTTCTTTTTCTGATGTCGCAGGTACAGGACGTGAAATCTCCCCAGAGGGGGTCATAGAAATAAACAACAAAGGCTAAATTCTTCCACATTGAATTTAATAAATATGAGATATTGAAACACAAGGACATTTTTAGCAAATACAAACAACCTTATCTTTCATCCAAGCTATCTTCTGTAAATCTCTAATTGGAGATGAAGGTAGAAGACATGTTTGTAGTTCAAACCCATGGCCTCCCTCATAGATACAGTGGAGTGAGTGATCGTAACCACTTATGAAGGAAGTGTGTTATTTGCAGGGTTGCCAGATACAAAAAAATATAAAATAAGACTAAAAAAGAAAACAAATGCAACCACCTCATCTAAGGACTGTTGAGCTGCAGTGTATTGCATTTCTTTTTTTTGGGTTTGGATACACTTATCTCTTATTATAAAGCTGTGGGTAATTTTACATACAGTTCATAGCTGGAAGATTTTATGTAAACAGTTTCAGCACCACGGAGAGCTATTGCTGGTAGATTTTCTGGCTCCAATCACAGTTGCGCCGACTTTGCATTGTGCTTTGACCAGTGATAATGGACAACTTTTCAACAATTGTATTACACTCGGGTACGACTTTCATGCAACTTTTGAAGGTTAACATTGAAGTCTATGGCTCTCAATTTGCATAAAAGTCAAACCACAGTAGTGCATGAACTACTTTGAAGTCGCTGCAAACTTAAGTCACACATATATGAATGGTTATCATTGGAAAATATGGGGAACTACTTTTCATGCAACTTTGATGTCCAAAGTTGCATGACAAGTTGCACAAGTGTGAATGAAGCCTAAATCCATATCTTTACTGATACTGTACATGTAAGATTTAATGGCTGTTCTCTGACAGCTGCATTCCCCTGGTGTATGTCATCACATTGTAAACAGAGTGAATATAAATGTGGAGAGCAGAGTGAATCCCATCTTGTATCTTGTCATGTATTTTCTCTGTATTTACAGCTTGGAGAAAGTTCTGACTTCTGCCAAAACTCTGGAAAGCTTACTGATTCATTCTATACTGTAGAAGGGTTGGAGCCATACACAGAATTTGAGTTTGCTGTAACTCCTTTTACATACTGGGGAAAGGGACCTTCAACATCATTAACCCTTCAATCACCACAAGGAGGTATGCAACAAATCTGCAAATTGTATAGTTGTAGTATTGCTATAAAATAAACCAGGCATAAGGGAAATATATAAGCTGCCATTGCAGAAATTTTTTTATAAAAATGCTAGTTGGCTGGCTGATATCCTAAAGTTTTGGCTTCAATATCTTCTAAATCATTTACACAGAACAAGCATCAAGGCAAGGAAATTTGACTTTAATGAGCTGCTTGCATGTTTTGAGCCTGTTACTCAGATGTATTGCAGCCAGGAACAGCTGGGCAAATAAATTTAGCACCAATCAAAACTTTATACAGGAATCTGAATAAATAACCATTAGGCCCCTTTCACACGGATGGACCTTTTAGGTCCGCCTGTCAGTTTTTTAGGCGGACCTGAACGGACGCTCCATGCAGGTCTATGGAGCGACGGATTTCAGCGGTGACATGTCCGTTGACATCCGATTCGCTAAAATCAGACGTATGGCGATACGTTCGCCATCCGTCCTGGTGGATCGGATCGGATGAGATCTGATGAAAATGGACATGCTGTCCATTTTCGTCCAGTCTCTCCATAGGAATCAGCGGCACTCGACAGGCCCCTCCCCGCTCAGTGAGCAGAGACGAACCTGTCATCCGCCAGCTCAGAGGAGATCCACGGAGAGATCTCCCGCTGAGCTGGTGGACTCTGCTGAAACGGATCCGCCTCGTGTGGAAGGGGCCTTAATCATTACATTTGTGTGTCTTGCTTATGAATTACATGTATCCCTCCCTTATTTAAAGCCAAAACCAAAAATTTTATATATTGCAGCTTACCAATCATTAGATGTGGTGGCTGCATTTGTTTTATTTTTTTCAATAAGCTGCCGTATAGCTGTACTATAGCTTCCAGCAATGAAAAGCGCTTTATGAATGGAGGACAAGCGGATGAATGAAAGTTCTGCCTCCTCTATTCATAGAGTTGTTTTCGTTGATGAAAGCTATAGTACAGCTTCTAGGAAGGAAGGAAGGAGGGAGGTGGAAAAGGCAGGCATAGTTGACATCCTTGATGGGTGCCTATGACAGGTCCAGCAGCTGTATCAAACTCCTGCAGCACCAGAAGATTAATGATGTGGGGTATGGTGCACTTCAGATTTCAAAACAGCAGTCACCAGCACAAGAGATACTTCCCATTGAATGTAAGTACCATTTCATGTGCTGATTTTAAAAAGAAAATAACTAAACTTAGGCTTTGTCAAAGGAGTTAGTAATACAGTAGTTCATATAAAATCATATATTTGTTAACTTTACTTGAGTGTTGTTCATTGTAAGTAATAAATAAATATAAAGGTTTGTTGGTTAAATATATTTAGTTTGCTAATTAATTCAATTAACATATGCTCATACTACTATAAATAGTCTTTTTACTATTATCATCATCACGTAATTAAAGCGGAAGTAAACCCATCGATTTAACAGTTTCAAAAAGCAGTTACATTCCCGGCATGCCGGGAATGCCAACTGTCACATTGGTTCTGCTCTCAACCCAACTGTCAAACCATCCAATGGCTGGTGTCATAACTGATCACATGTGCAGCCAAGATGGAAGCTTCCTTGCCTGAAAATGATAGGAGGGTTTACTTCCACTTTAATAAACATTAAAGTGCACATTTTATGCTGAAAGTAAAAAAACTGCCCTCAGCTTTAAATCCCAGCATTTTCTGGCATCTGGAAGGCACAGTGTCCAGCCCCGCTGCCTGCAGCCTGTCAATATCTATGACAGGCTGAAATACACAGAGGTTGGACGTGGTACTCACGTTTAGGGCCCCAAATGAACGAATTCCTGCAAGTCGTCTGGCATATGGCCCTGTAAGCATAGGGCCTGTAAATGCAAGTAGTTTGGTACAGTGTCCGGCCATGTCCAGCTGATGCGTATTTCAGCCTGTCATAGATTTTGACAGCAGGCCTGGACACTGCACTTGAGCCTCCCCTGCTCCCGGAAATGCTGATGGTCCGAATCTCCTCTGTGCACGTAGCCTAACAAGTATTGTCAAAAAAATGTAATAATATACATCATTTTCTTATAGTTATGCCCTTTTAAGATGTAAAGGGCACTTGCTTCTAAGATGTAATTATATCCTTTTTTTTCTCCCTAGTCCCTTCTGCACCTCTGAGTCCACGTGTGTATTCTGTAGGAAATTCTAGCTTGTTTGACATAAAAAGTATCGGAGTGGAATTAAGATGGGATGACCCTAATAGGAGCAATGGCGTTTTGATAAATTACACAATTGCATATACATTAACACATGGAAGTGAATATAATGAAACAGATGATATACCGACAACACTTAACATTACAGCTCCTACAAAATCATATAATCTTTATGACCTTGGTCCTGAGGTTCTACTTCGGTTTCAGGTGAGGCTTCTGCATGATACATGTGTGGTTTAGAAACTTTAGAGGATGAAAGCATTTAGCACACTACTATTAATGACTGACAAAATAGAAGCAATTGTGGCTAAGAGATTAAAGATCAAGTCTACCCAAGACTGAGATCTTTTTATCTGCCTGGGATCCACTGGAGACAACTCTCCAGAATTCCTTACACTGGGGTTTATTAACTAAAGCTGGAGAGTGCAAAACCAGTCTTACTTCTGAATAGAAACCAATCAGCTTCCAGGTTTTATTGAGTTATTCACTTTAACCACTTAAGGACCGCCGCACGACGATATACGTAGACAGAATGGCACGGCTGGGCATATGGGCGTACAG
The DNA here is from genome assembly GCA_029206835.1 of Rana muscosa. Classification (NCBI taxonomy): domain Eukaryota; kingdom Metazoa; phylum Chordata; class Amphibia; order Anura; family Ranidae; genus Rana; species Rana muscosa. Next base: position 485,967,930 of record CM055122.1, read on the forward strand.
GTACGTCCTCTTTAAGACCCCAGCCGTGGGTCACGCGCTCGCGATCGGGTCAGAGAACTGAAGAACGGGGAGAGGTAAGTGTAAACAAACATCTCCCCGTTCTTCACAGTGGCACTGTCAGCGATCGTCTGTTCCCTGTCATCGGGAACAGCGATCAGTGACGTGCCACGCCAAGCCACGCCCCCTAACAGTTACAAGCACTCCCTAGGTCACACTTAACCCCTTCAGCGCCCCTACAGGTTAACCCCTTCACTGCCAGTGTAATTTTTACAGTAATCGGTGCATTTTTATAGCACTGATCGCTGTAAAAATTACAATGGTCCCAAAATGGTGTCAAAAGTGTCCGAAGTGTCCGCCATAATGTTGCCGCCACGATAAAAATCGCTGATCGCCGCCATTACTAGTAAAAAAAAAATATTAATAAAAATGCAATAAAACTATCCCCTATTTTGTAGACGCTATAACTTTTGCGAAAAACAGTCAATAAACGCTTATTGCAATTTTTTATTAAAAATATGTAGAAGAATACGTATCGGCCTAAACTGAGAAAATTTTTTTTTTTTATATATTATTTGGGGATATTTATTATAGCAAAAAGTAAAAAATATAGAATTTTTTTCAAAATTGTCGCTCTATTTTTGTTTATAGCGCAAAAAATAAAAACCGCAGAGGTGATCAAATACCACCAAGAGAAAGCTCTATTTGTGGGAAAAAAAGGACGTCAATTTTGTTTGGGAGGCACGTCGCACGACAGCGCAATTGTCAGTTAAAGCAACGCAGTGCCGAATCGCAAAAAGTGGCCTGGTCTTTGACCAGCGAAATGGTCCGGGGCTTAAGTGGTTAAGGTCCCCACAGAGGACAAGGGGGCACTCTTTACATCTAGAGGAAAAAAGATTTAATCTCTGTGACAGGAGGGTCACTTTGGACACAGGGTGAGCCAGGAAATAATGGACATTAAGAAATATATCTTGGGCTACCTAAAATGGGTCTGTAATATTTATCCACCATATCCCCAAGGATATCTGTAAAGGACTATTTACTGTTTCTGAACTCAACAGGTTAATTGAGAGATACTGAGGTGTTCAGCCTCAATCACCTGTCTGCCTAGTGTAATGCTAATCTCAGCTTCTAAAAGACCTGTTCATTGTTTGTGGTGATTTACATTCTATTGTCCATTGTGGTTTGGGGGAATTAAGCCTATAATTATAGGTTGTGGAACTAGCAGCAGACGGGTTAATTGAAGAGATGTTGATGAATCACCTGCATACTTGTGTGTATTGGGTCTGTTATGTTGTGGGTGGAGCTGGACCATTGTTCATTTTAGGTTAATGCAGTATTGGATGGTTATAAAAGTTACAATGTTTTTCTCAATAAAGGCATTCGATGCTAGGAAGATACAGAGTGCGTCTCGTTCTTCCAGAAGGATTAATTCCTATGGGAAGGGGTCGTCTGGCTGTGGAGGATCGACAGGGAATTTGTGTCCAGGAGAGGGAAGGGATCTAAACGGCGTTACCCCCTTTCGTATTTGGGGTGCCGTTACATTGGTTGGCAGCAGCGGGATTTTCCCTCCAGTTCCTTGGACACTCCAAGCCACCACAGTGAATGACCAGCTATGCAGCCTGCAGGAAAGCCACACTGAAGGACCTACTTGAGAGCCGTGGAGGGACCAGTGGGACAAAGAACGGGGCCACCTTGATCAGGGAGCTGGCCGAGATGGATCAGAGGGATGGTGAGGCAGGACCCCGGTCAGTTGAAGACTTGTTTCAGCAACGAGTTCGACAGCGGTTGGCATTGTACGGTGCTAGCCCATCAGAGACCGCCATACAGGAAGCCATTAGAGAAATCGAGTGGCAGGATGAGTGGCAACATGAGCAGAGAATGGCGGAAATACGGCAATCGGAGACAACACCTAAAGAAGCAGCACCAACTGAAAGGAGAGGAGAGATACAGATACCAGCCGACATGGAAAAGGAATTCAGAAGGAGGTTGCGAGAGATGCAGATACAGCATAGAGGACCAGTATCAGAGGAGGTCCTGCTGGGATGGTCTGATTCAATCCGCTGCGAACTCTGGAAGAAAGGGCTAGCTCTCGAGCAGCAACACCAGGGAAAAGTTCTCCCCTCCATCCATGTAAGGTACTGGTCGCAGTATGAAGTACGAATGCTGTTATTGGGGGAACAACCGAAGCAGGAGTGGACAGCTGAGTTAAGCAGGCTGATCTGGGCAGAGATGCGGTTGGACGAGAGCTACAAAGCCCTCCGGTGGTATGTAGCCCAAGAGTGCCAGTGGTCAGCGCATGACAGCCCCACGGAAGTCTTTGACTATAATGGCCTGGGATTGTTGTATTGGAGGCTGTCCGAGGACCCTGACTTTGGGAGTGATCGGGAGTGGTGTTTGGAGGAAATAAAGGAGCACAGAGAGCAAAGACTGAATGTCTCGGAAGGGCACTGGGCACAGGAAGATTTGGAGTTTCTGGCCGTTCCGGAATGGGAGCTGGAGATTGCCTACAAACAGCTGCTAGACTCTGCTCAGCAGCAGGATGGGGCTCCCTTTGCCTGGGACTATCAGGAAATACCAGTTGACAACTATGAAATCCTGGCTGAAGAATCGGCAGTGGAAAATCTGAAGATTGCCACCCCTAAAGCCGAAGTGGATGATATGGAGTTCCAGGGAGTTAGCCTGGCTAAAGAATCAGCAGTGGAAAATCTGAAGATTGCCACCCCTAAAGCCAAAGTGGATGATATGGAGTTCCAGGGAGCTAGCCTGGCTGAAGAATCGGCAGTGGAAAATCTGAAGATTGCCATCCCTAAAGCTGAAGTGGATGATATGGAGTTCCAGGGAGCTAGGGCAGTTGGCTCATCTTCCCAGCTACAGATTACAGAAGGTATGGACTTAAGGGACTGTTCAGAGGATGTTATGGATTATGCATCGCCTGCCCAAGTACTGGCAGCAGGACAGGGTACTGCAGACCCCTGCTCTACACCCATGGCAGTTTTGGAGGCCCGAGATGAGAAGGTGATGGTTCCTCTTTCCCAGGGGATTTCAGAGATGCAGGGGGGAGAAGCAGCCCTTTTCCCTCCCCAACAGTTAGCCAGAGCAGATGGGGTGGAGTCCCCAGCAGAAGTGCTGGCAACAGGGCAGAGTGCTAGCAACCTCTGCCCAGCACTGGAAACAACTGTGGAGTTTCAGGGAGCCGGGGCAGTTGGCCCATCTCTCCAGCAACAAGCTGAGGTGGTAAAGCTTTTACCCCCAGCTGAATCACTTGCAGCAGGGCAGAATGCTACTGGCCGCTGCACACAACTGCCACTTGAGCGGATATCGGTGGATGGGACTACGGTCTCCACTCACAGCAACCCAGCGGAAGAGTTGGCGACAGAGCAGAGTGCCGCGGGCCTCTGCTCTCAACTAACAGAAGAGGGAGTTCCTGTGGTACTGGATGGGACTTCGGTCCTCACTGACACAACCCCAGAAAATGGTGTGACACTGAGACAGGAGGATGTCAGCCTTGCTTTGCAAGCACTGGGGGATTTTCACCTACCACAAGGGGATGGGACTTCAGTCTCCACTTGTATACCTCAGGGATGCTGGGCAGTCGACTCAGACCCCCAACAGCATGACAGACTGAGCCCAGTCACCCTGTCTTCTCCCCAGCGGCAGGTATTTTCTCTGAGAGAGGCAGAGGTTGGCTGGGTAAGTAATGCTCTGTTTGGAGCAATTTATTTTGGGGTACTGTGTGGATACCGGCATTAGAAGAATGGACCTAAGGACAAACTTCGGAGTCAACCCGTCTGGGGTCACCTCCTTTGTTAGTCTCCTGTCGAAAGGGGAGATGTGTGACAGGAGGGTCACTTTGGACACAGGGTGAGCCAGGAAATAATATACATTAAGAAATATATCTTGGGCTACCTAAAATGGGTCTGTAATATTTATCCACCATATCCCCAAGGATATCTGTAAAGGACTATTTACTGTTTCTGAACTCAACAGGTTAATTGAGAGATACTGAGGTGTTCAGCCTCAATCACCTGTCTGCCTAGTGTAATGCTAATCCCAGCTTCTAAAAGACCTGTTCATTGTTTGTGGTGATTTACATTCTATTGTCCATTGTGGTTTGGGGGAATTAAGCCTATAATTATAGGTTGTGGAACTAGCAGCAGACGGGTTAATTGAAGAGATGTTGATGAATCACCTGCATACTTGTGTGTATTGGGTCTGTTATGTTGTGGGTGGAGCTGGACCATTGTTCATTTTAGGTTAATGCAGTATTGGATGGTTATAAAAGTTACAATGTTTTTCTCAATAAAGGCATTCGATGCTAGGAAGATACAGAGTGTGTCTCGTTCTTCCAGAAGGATTAATTCCTATGGGAAGGGGTCGTCTGGCTGTGGAGGATCGACAGGGAATTTGTGTCCAGGAGAGGGAAGGGATCTAAACGGCGTTACCCCCTTTCGTATTTGGGGTGCCGTTACAATCTCCAAATACGGAAAGGTTTCTTCACAGTAAGAACTCTGAAAATGTGGAATAGACTCCCTCCAGAGGTGGTTCTGGCCAGCTCAGTAGATTGCTTTGAAAACGGCCTGGATTCTTTCCTAAATGTACATAATATAACTGGGCACTAACAATCATAGGTAAAGTTGATCCAGGGAATGTCCAAAGTCCGGCCCACGGCCCAGTCGCGGCCTGCGTTCCGGTTTCGGATGGCCCGTCTGATAACTTTGACATATGTATTTTTTGTGGCCCTCAACGAATCCCCAAGCGCTGGGGGCCACAAAATATATAAATGGCATGCTGGCTGCCTTGGAGGGGATGGGACGAGCGCCGTACATACAGGAGTATTTCCTGTTTACATGGCATCCTGTTTAAAAGGAAGTCCCGTCTCCTGCGCTGCCATTGTACAACTGTTCTGTCCATCATAGGAGGCGGGACTTTCAATTAAAGAGACAGCCGAGAAAACAGGAGTTTCTCCTGTATGTCTGTCGGCGCTCGTCCCGCCCCCTCACGGTCTCCTCCAAAGCTGCAGATGGACATGAATCAGGCTGCACTAACAGCAATGGTGAGTCTGCATTCATGGCAATGGAGTGGGTGCTGCATTAATGGCAATGGAGTGGGTGCTGCATTAATGGCAATGGAGTGGGTGCTGCATTAATGGCAATGGAGTGGGTGCTGCATTCATGGCAATGGAGTGGGTGCTGCATTCATGGCAATGGAGTGGGTGCTGCATTCATGGCAATGGAGTGGGTGCTGCATTCATGGAAATACGATGGGTGCTGCATTCATGGCAATACGGTGGGTTCTGCATTCATGGCAATACGGTGGGTGCTGCATTCATGGCAATGGAGTGGGTGTGCATTCATGGCAATACAGTGGGTGCTGCATTCATGGCAGTACGGTGGGTGCTGCATTCATGGCAATGGAGTGGGTTCTACATTCATGGTAATGGAGTGGGTTCTACATTCATGGTAATGGAGTGGGTTCTGCATTCATGGTAATGGAGTGGGTGCTGCATTCATGGCAATGGATTGGGTGTTGCATTCATGGCAATACGGTGGGTGCTGCATTCATGGCAATGGAGTGGGTGCTGCTTTAATGGCAATACGGTGGGTGCTGCATTCATGGTAATACGGTGGGTGCTGCATTAATGGCAATACAGTGGGTGCTGCATTTATGGCAATGGAGTGGGTGCTGCATTCATGGCAATGGAGTGGGTGCAGCATTCATGGCAATGGAGTGGGTGCTGCATTCATGGCAATGGAGTGGGTGTTGCATTCATGGCAATGGAGTGGGTTCTGCATTCATGGCAATGGAGTGGGTTCTGCATTCATGGCAATACAGTGGGTGCTGCATTCATGGCACTGATTAGGCTGCAATGATGGGCACTGACCCTTATTTTGCTTCACAGTTTTTAATTTAAAATTTTTGATTTCTTCCTGAAACTTCCTTTTTAAAGCTAAGGTGCATGTTATAAGCCGATAAATACGGTATATACAAATAACACGCCCAAGCTCATCTCTTCACTACACACAGCCACAAAGGCAAGAGAATTCTTGTTGGGCGGTGTATTAGTGCTTGAACAAACACACTTAGACCAAATTTTAATGGTTTAACCACTTCCCGCCCAGTCAATAGCGAATTGACGTCCGGGAATTGGTTGCAATATCGATACTGGACGTCATATGACGTCCTGCAGGATATTGCCTTGCGCGCGCCCGCGGGGGCGCGCAGCGCGGTGATCGGGGACGGCATGTGTCCCTCGGACACAGCGCTTCCCCGATCACGGTAAACAGCCAATTTCATTGGCTGTTTACCATGTGATCGGCTGTGTCAAAGTCACAGCCGATCACCTGTCAAAACAAACTCGGCGGCGCGCTCCGTGCGCGCCGCCACAGGCTTGCAGAGCGGGGATCGGGGAAGGCGAGTGTCCCTTGGACACAGCGCGTCCCCGATCAGAGTAAACAGCCAATGAATTGGCTGTTTACCACGTGACCGGCTGTGTCCAATCACAGCCGGTCACAAATGTAAACAAACTCCACAGGAGTTACTACCTGATCCCTGCTCTCTCCTCACACACCGATCTGTGAGGAGAGAGAAGAGATCAGTAAGTTAGCTCAGTGTAGTTTGTCTACATAAGTTTACAGTGCACAACACGCCCCCCCCCATAAAGAGGACCTGTCACACAGCCCAGCACATCAATCAGCCCAGCCAATCAGCCCATCTGTCAATCAGCCCATCTGTCAATCAATCAGCCCATCTGTCAATCAATCACCCCACCTGTCAATCAATCACCCCATCTGTCAATCAATCAACCCATCTGTCAATCAATCAATCAGCCCATCTGTCAATCAATCAGCCCATCTGTCAATCATCTGTCACAGGCCCACCTCCATCGGTACTGCCATTGGCACCGCCACACAGGCTACCAGTACCGCCATCGGTACCAGTACCACCACCAGTACCGCCACCAGGCCCAGCATCTATACTGCCACACAGGCCCGCTACCAGTATCACCACTAGTGCCGCCATCGGTACCACCACCAGTACCACCACCCGTACCACCGTCGGTAGTGCCACCACCACCTGTACCGCCATCGGTACCATCACCACCCGTACCACCACTACCTGTACCGCCATCGGTACCACCACCACCTGTACCGCCATCGGTACCACCACCACCCATACCGCCATCGCTACCACCACCACCCATACCGCCACCTGTACCGCCATCGGTACCGCCGCCACCACCACCACCCGTACCGCCATCGGTACCACCACCACCTGTACCACCATTGGTACCACCACCACCCATACCGCCATCGGTACCACCACACAGGCCCACCACTAATACCTCCATCGGTACTACCACACAGACCGCCACCACTATTACCAGCAGTACCATTACACAGGCCCACCAATAAGCACTGCCATAATGTCCCAAAGGGTTTACACACCTGAGGAGGCATATGCCATTCTTGCCATGTCGGATGATGAGAGCAGCGGGGAGCTCCCATTATCCGATTCTGGTTCGGAATACGAGCCAGTGGAGGATAGTGGCTCAGAGTCCGAGTCCCCGGAGGAAACCGTCCCTCCCAAAAGAATGCGATCGGCACCAAGATCAGCACCAAGATCAGGAGAACTGCCCACCACCAGCAGCGCCATACCCCAGGAAGAGGAGCCCAGTACAAGCAATGGAAATGCACGCCCAACCCGAAGAATCCAGCCCCAATCCTACCTTCCCGATGCCCTGGCAAACCCCTTATGGTTGCCTGCCAACTCAGGATCCGCTATCATCCCCCCTTTCACCGCACAGCCAGGTGTGCAGCCCGACACTACAAATTTTTCTAAATTTGATTATTTTTGTTTATTTTTCCCACAAGATTTGCTGCAGAATATAGTGGATCAAACGAATCTGTATGCATCCCAATTTATTGCTGCCAACCCCGATTCTTCCTACGCCCGCATGTTCCAGTGGCGGCGTCTAACATTGGAGGAATTGAAATTATTTTTGGGCCTTATGTTCAATATGGGGCTTACAAAAAAGAACGAAGTCCATTCATATTGGTCCAAACGCCCCATCCAACACATGCCCATATATTACGCTGTCATGTCCAGGAAAAGATATGACATGATTATGCGCTTTCTCCACTTCAATGACAATTCACAGTGCCCTCCCCGAGATCATCCCAACTACGACAAATTGTGCAAGATACGCCCACTAATCAATGCCTTTTCCCAGCGATTTGAAGAAGTTTTCATCCCAGACCAAAAAATTTGTGTGGACGAGTCCCTCGTACATTTCACCGGCCGACTGCAGTTCAAGCAGTACATACCAAGCAAGAGAGCCAGGTATGGGTTAAAATTAAATAAATTATGTGATCGAGCCACTGGATACGTCTGCAAATTCAGGATCTACGAAGGCAAAGACTCCCAGCTCCAGCCCCGTGATTGCCCCACATATATTGGAACCAGTGGGAAAATTGTCTGGGAGTTGGCATACCCCCTGTTCGGAAAAGGTTACCATTTATATGTTGATAATTATTATACCAGCCTGCCCCTTTTTCGCCACCTTTACAGTAAACAAACCCCGGCCTGCGGTACCTTAAAAAAAAAACAGAAGGGATTCCCACAAAATTTATTGACAAAAAAATTGCGACCTGGAGAATCGGCATCCATGAGGAACGAGGAGGTGTTGGCCATGAAGTGAAGGGACAAGAAAGATGTCCACATCCTCTCTACGATCCACAATGACACCATGGTGGAGATCCCAAGAAGACGCGGCTCCATTGTAAAGCCTGAATGTGTCCACGACTACAATTTGTACATGGGGGGGGTGGATTTAAACGACCAGATGCTACAGCCCTACTTATCAACCAGAAAGTCCCATTATTGGCACAAAAAAGTTGCGTTTCACCTGTTTCACATGGCCCTTTTTAATTCGTTTGTCTGCTACCAAAAAGCAACTCAAAATCACCGACTCCACTACCTCCAATATATCGAAGATATCATCGATGCCCTCATTTACCAACAAGATCCCGCCCCAGGAAGCATTCGCTCTGATAGTGTGAGTCGGCTTCACGAGCGACACTATCCCTTTAGCATCCCCCCCACAGAATCTGGAAGAAGACGCCAAAAGAAATGCCGTGTATGCAGCAGAGGAGGAGTAAGAAGAGACACCAGCTATTATTGTCCCGATTGTCCCTCCCAACCTGGCCTGTGCATCGGAAATTGCTTCAAAAATTATCATACATTCATTAGTTCCCCTTATTATTAACAGACTGCCATTTCCCTATTTGCCTGCTACCATGTTACTAACTACCTTCCATGTTAATTAACTGACCCTGGCCTGTTTACCGACGATGCCTCTGCCTGCCGATTTAAACCACGTTTCTGACTTCCACGTGTACCGACCTTGGCCTGTTAATCGACCATGTTTTTGCCTGCCACTTGGACTGATCTTTTGGCCATCTACTTTTAGTACACAGGGGTCTCACATATGTGAGGGGCTTCAGAATAGCGTTCTGAGTAGAGAAAACCAGTTTTTCGTTTTCTGTGCTCCAAGAACAGGGTCTGGTTGCCCGGAGGCTTCAAAGCGATTTGGGTGGGAGAAGCCTCTACCCCTGTCCCCCTGGCCCTAAGCTTGATGGTCCTTCCTGCTGCCTGGACCAATAATTTGGCTGTGCTGACCATATTACTGCCTGTAATGACCCATGACATTATGGACCATGTTTCTTCCTGCTGCTTGGACCAATACTTTGGCTGTGTTGACCATATATCTGCCTGCTGCCTCTACTGACTTTGGACAGCATTTCTGCCGGGACACCTCTGCCTGCTACCTGGACCTGTGCTTTGGCTGTGCTCTGGCTGTGCTGACAGTATCTCTGCCTGTGCGAACTATGGACAGTATTCCTGCCTGCTGCCTGGATGATTGCTTTTGCTGTCGCTGACCTCATCCCTGCCTGCTGCCTGGACCGATGCTCTCCTCTGTGGACCACTGCACTTCTAAAACCACAGGTAATCTTTTGTTATTTGGTAAGGGCCTTCAAAAATGTGATCGGTAGTCAGAAAATGATATGTGCAATTAATGCTGCTAGAATGCCTGGAGGTGCTACTTGGATGTTGGGCCTCTGTATATGGCCAGGCTGTGTAAAAGTCTCACACATGTGGTATCGCTATACTCAGGAGGAGTAGAAGAATGCATTTTGGGGTGTTATTTTTGCTATGTATATGCTATGCGTTAGAAATATCTTATAAATGGACAACTTTGTGTAAAAAAAATGCATTTTCATTTTTTCTCTACATTTTCCAAAACCTTCTGGAAAAAAATGAACCGTTAAAAAGACTCATAATGCTTCATAGATTATACGTTGGGGTGTGTGCTTTCCAAAATGGGGTCATTTTGTGGAAAATTCTATTGTCCTGGTGCTCCAGGGCCTTCAAAATTGTAATAGGTGGTTGAGAAAGGATATGTGCGATTTATGCTTGTAGAACGCCTGAAAGTGCTACTTCAATGTTGGGCCTCTGTATATGGCCAGGCTGTGTAAAAGTCTCACACATGTGGTATCGCTATACTCAGGAGGAGTAGCAGAATGCATTTTGGGGTGTCATTTTTGCTATGTATATGCTATGCGTTAGAAATATCTTATAAATGGACAACTTTGTGTAAAAAAAATGCATTTTCATTTTTTCTCCACATTTTCCAAAACCTTCTGGAAAAAAATGAACCGTTCAAAAGACTCATAATGCTTCATAGATTATACGTTGGGGTGTGTGCTTTCCAAAATGGGGTCATTTTGTGGAAAATTCCATTGTCCTGGTGCTCCAGGGCCTTCAAAAGTGTAATAGGTGGTTGAGAAAGGATATGTGCGATTTATGCTTGTAGAACGCCTGAAAGTGCTACTTCAATGTTGGGCCTCTGTATATGGCCAGGCTGTGTAAAAGTCTCACACATGTGGTATCGCTATACTCAGGAGGAGTAGCAGAATGCATTTTGGGGTGTCATTTTTGCTATGTATATGCTATGCGTTAGAAATATCTTATAAATGGACAACTTTGTGTAAAAAAAATGCATTTTCATTTTTTCTCCACATTTTCCAAAACCTTCTGGAAAAAAATGAACCGTTCAAAAGACTCATAATGCTTCATAGATTATACGTTGGGGTGTGTGCTTTCCAAAATGGGGTCATTTTGTGGAAAATTCCATTGTCCTGGTGCTCCAGGGCCTTCAAAAGTGTAATAGGTGGTTGAGAAAGGATATGTGCGATTTATGCTTGTAGAACGCCTGAAAGTGCTACTTCAATGTTGGGCCTCTGTATATGGCCAGGCTGTGTAAAAGTCTCACACATGTGGTATCGCTATACTCAGGAGGAGTAGCAGAATGCATTTTGGGGTGTCATTTTTGCTATGTATATGCTATGCGTTAGAAATATCTTATAAATGGACAACTTTGTGTAAAAAAAATGCATTTTCATTTTTTCTCCACATTTTCCAAAACCTTCTGGAAAAAAATGAACCGTTCAAAAGACTCATAATGCTTCATAGATTATACGTTGGGGTGTGTGCTTTCCAAAATGGGGTCATTTTGTGGAAAATTCCATTGTCCTGGTGCTCCAGGGCCTTCAAAAGTGTAATAGGTGGTTGAGAAAGGATATGTGCGATTTATGCTTGTAGAACGCCTGAAAGTGCTACTTCAATGTTGGGCCTCTGTATATGGCCAGGCTGTGTAAAAGTCTCACACATGTGGTATCGCTGTACTCAGGAGGAGTAGCAGAATGCATTTTGGGGTGTAATTTTTGCTATGTATATGCTATGCGTTAGAAATATCTTATAAATGGACAACTTTGTGTAAAAAAAATGCATTTTCATTTTTTCTCCACATTTTCCAAAACCTTCTGGAAAAAAATGAACCGTTCAAAAGACTCATAATGCTTCATAGATTATACGTTGGGGTGTGTGCTTTCCAAAATGGGGTCATTTTGTGGAAAATTCCATTGTCCTGGTGCTCCAGGGCCTTCAAAAGTGTAATAGGTGGTTGAGAAAGGATATGTGCGATTTATGCTTGTAGAACGCCTGAAAGTGCTACTTCAATGTTGGGCCTCTGTATATGGCCAGGCTGTGTAAAAGTCTCACACATGTGGTATCGCTATACTCAGGAGGAGTAGCAGAATGCATTTTGGGGTGTCATTTTTGCTATGTATATGCTATGCGTTAGAAATATCTTATAAATGGACAACTTTGTGTAAAAAAAATGCATTTTCATTTTTTCTCCACATTTTCCAAAACCTTCTGGAAAAAAATGAACCGTTCAAAAGACTCATAATGCTTCATAGATTATACGTTGGGGTGTGTGCTTTCCAAAATGGGGTCATTTTGTGGAAAATTCCATTGTCCTGGTGCTCCAGGGCCTTCAAAAGTGTAATAGGTGGTTGAGAAAGGATATGTGCAATTTATGCTTGTAGAACGCCTGAAAGTGCTACTTCAATGTTGGGCCTCTGTATGTGGCCAGGCTGTGTAAAAGTCTCACACATGTGGTATCGCTACACTCAGGAGGAGTAGCAGAATGTATTTTGGGGTGTAGTTGCAATTATGCATATGCTGTGTGAGAGAAAAAAACTGTTAATATGACCAGTTTGTGTAAAAAAAAAAAAAAAAAAATTAAATTTTCCCAAGAATTGTGGGAAAAAAATACAACTTCAAAAAACTCACCACGCCTCTTAGTAAATACCTTGGACTGTCTACTTTCCAAAAAGGGGTAATTTTGGGGTATTTGTACTTTCCTCGCTTGTTAGTGTCTCAAGAAATGAGATATCCCTTCAGTACATCAGGCGTGATCAGATGTGATAAATTTTCAGTGATTGCCACCATAGTTTGTAGACTCTATAACTTTCACAAAGACCAAATAATATACACTAATTTGGGTTAATTTTACCAAAGATATGTAGCAGTATACATTTTGGCACAAATTTCTGAAGAAAAATTACTTATTTGCAAAATTTTACAATAGAAACTAAAAAAAAGTGTTTTTTTTAAAAAAAATTGCTGTTTTTTTGCTTATATCGCAAAAAAATAAAAAACCCAGTGGCGATTAAATACCACCAAAAGAAAGCTCTATTTGTGAGAAGAAAATGATAAAAATTTTGTTTGGATACAGTGTAGCATGACTAAGTAATTGTCATTCAAAGTGTGAGAGTACTGAAAGCTGAAAATTGGTCTGGGCGGGAAGGTGCATAAGTGCATGGTATTGAAGTGGTTAAAGAATGTCAGGCAAAATGGTCAGCCCTCAAGCATGTTCACTTCATCAAATCTGGCCCTCTTTGAAAAAAGTTTGGACACCCCTGAACTAGATGGACTTGTGTCCTTTTTCAACCTGACTAACTATGGAACTCAGAAAGTATGAAAGCAAGTAGATCAGCATGATAGCATTTTCAGGAGAGGTTAGCCGTGGCAATCCATTTTTTTTGTCAGCACAGGTTTCCTTGTTTTACTCAATTTCCTGCCATAGTATAGTAAAGCTTGAATTATAAAATATCTAGACTTTTAGACATAAAATATTTTTAATTCTCATATTTTGTCTTCTAGGTGCAAGCTTATACTTCTGTTGGACCTGGGCCATTTTCTAATATGGAAGAAGCGCTTATCTCAGGTATTATGTAAAATATAAAACAGTTGATCAGTTAAACATTGGCGAAAAGGAAGTGTTTTATGTGTGATTTACAAGAGGAGTTCACTTATGTTGGTGAATAATGGCGAATGCTGCGTTTGCCTTTCATGTCCAATCATATTTAAAGACCAGCAGTACAATAGCATTGGCACAAGGGACCAGAATCAAAGGCAAATATTACATAGTGACCTGAAACATAGCGTTTTTGTTATTGACTGACATTTTGCATATGATTGTTGACACTTTGCCCTATTTACTAAGCTAAATGAAAATTCACTTGGAAAATTTAAAATGTATTATTCACTGGGACTGATTTGCTACATGTTCACTTAGGAAAATGAATGTTCACTCCGTGTAGTAAATAAGGTGAAGCCTTGTTCATTTTGAATACCTAATCGTGTGCAAAGGTTTTTCAAAAACAGGATTTTTTTCCTTAAGAGCCCATTCACACAGGGACGACGTTGGATCCGACTTCAAGTCACCTCAAGTCGTGCTGCATGAGAAAATCAATGTAACTGAATGGAGCCGTCTTAATGCACACTACTGCAGTCGCTCCGACTTCAGAAAAGGTTCCTGTACTACTTCAATCCGACTTCTAGGCGACTTGTAGGCAACTTGTACCCATTGATTTCAATGGAAGTCACCTCAGAAGTTGGATCCCATGTCTTAACAGAAGCAACAATACAGGAAGAGAACATACATTTCTCAGGCAAACCCCTCCCTCCCCCCTCCCTCCCACAGAGCTGATTCTTGTTTGATTGGCCACTGGAAAGTCGCCTGTCCTGGAGGCAACTTGAAGTTGCCTTGTAAGTTGCCCCAAGTCGCGCTGTTATTCATGCTCAAGTCGTGTCCAAGTTGCCTCCCAAAGTCGCGCTGAAAGTCGTGTTGCCCCTGTGTGAATGGAGTCTAAATGTGATTCGATGAATGAAATTAACACAACTTCACTGTTTAATAAAATGAACATACACTGTAGAAAGTAAACAATTATTTTGTGAATAGTTTCTACTTTCTTAGCAAACCGATCACTCTAGGTTGCACACAACTACTAGTCAGATATTTTCTTTCACTATATGTGCACTGGATGCACTGGAAAATGACATCTATTTCTAGGATTGTGGTAATCCTTAAGAATACAACTCATGTAAAATGCACAGATAAACCAAAATAAGGTGTACATAGATTTATTAGATTACATTATTCCTTTGAAAATGGGATCATACATGGGCTTAGTTTTTTCTCTCAAAGGATTCAGTAGTCTCATGGCAGCTAAACAATGTGCTATCTATTGATTTCTGGTATGATTCCAGGACTAAATAAAACATTTTTTTCTGATGGTACATTGAAACTATACTAGAAGATTTGTAACAAACAACATATCTTATTTATAAAGAAGTGGCATACATTAATTCATATGCTAATTTCTTGTAATGCCCAACAGATGCTTTTGCTGCATAAATAAAGTAGATTAATATAGGTTCGGTTAACAGCAGAAAATGCGAACAGGCAAAAAATTTGTTCGAACACTGTTAAAGTCTATGGGACACAAACATGAAAATACAAAAGTGCTAATTTTAAAGGCTAATATGCAAGCTATTGTCATAAAAAGTGTTTGGGGACCCGGGTCCTGCCCCAGGGGACATGTATCAATGCAAAAAAAAGTTTTAAAAACGGCCGTTTTTTTTCGGGAGCAGTGATTTTAATAATGCTTAAAGTGAAACAATAAAAGTGAAATAGTCCTTTAAATTTTGTACCTGGGGGATGTCTATTGTATGCCTGTAAAGTAGCACATGTTTCCCATGCTTAGAAAAGTCCCTGCACAAAATGACATTTCTAAAGAAAAAAAAAGTCATTTAAAACTGATCGCGGCTATAATGAATTGTCGGGTCCCGGCAATACAGATAAAAGTCATTGAAAAAAAACAGCATGGGTTCCCCCTTAGTCCATTACCAGGCCCTTTGGGTCTTGTATGAATATTAAGGGGAACCCCGAACCAAAAAAAAAAAAAGCGTGGGGTCCCCCCCAAATTCCATATCAGGCCCTTCAGGTCTGGTATGGATATTAAGGGGAACCCTGCGCCATTTTATTTTAAAAAAATGGCGTAGGGTTCCCCCCAAAAATCCATACCAGACCCTTCAGGTCAAACAGCTTGCACGTCATTAGCTGGGGGGCTCCGGTGCAGGGAGGATCGTGCGTCGTTTCTCGCTGGAGTGGAGAGCCGGTGCAGGGAAGATCGTGCTTCGTTCCTCGCTGGAGAGCATTGCTGGAGAATGGATCATCGCTGGACATCGAGAATGGATTACAACGCTGGACAGACTGGATTACATCGCTGGAATGTTTTTTTATTTTTTATTTTTTTATTTTCAATAAAGGACTTGTCCCAAGCCGTCTCCTGTAATTTTTAAAATTTTCACACTTTTTCTTTGTGAAATGGTAGGGGTACGATGTAACCCTTGCCAATTCACATAGGGGGGGCCGGGATCTGGGGGTCCCCTTTATTAAAGGGGGCTTCCAGATTCCGATAAGCCCCCAGCCTGCAGACCCCCACAACCACCGGGCAAGGGTTGTGGGGATGAGGCCCTTTTCCCCATCAACATGGGGACATCCTCCCCATGTTGAGGGCATGTGGCCTGGTACGGTTCAGGAGGGGGGGGCGCTCTCTCGTCGTCCCCCTCTTTTCCTGTGGCCTGCCAGGTTGCGTGCTCGGATAAGGGTCTGGTATGGATTTTTGGGGGGAACCCCACGCCATTTAAAAAAAAAAAATGGTGAAGGGTTCCCCTTAATATCCATACCAGACCTGAAGGGCCTGATATGGAATTTGGGGGGGACCCCACGCTTTTTTTTAATTTTGGTTTGCTGTTTTTTTTCAATGACTTTTATCTGTATTGCCGGGACCCGACAATTCATTATAGCCACGATCAGTTTTAAATTACTTTTATTTTCTTTAGAAATGTCATTTTGTTACTTATGATGGAAGATTTGCCTAAGACTCTATCTGTCACGTATAAGGAGCTATTTAAGAGGAGTCCAATGGCCTTGACTAAATGTCGGGAGAGGTGGGAGAGAGATGTCCCAGGGATAGATGGAGAGGATTGGGATGGTATGTGGGACCATCCCTTTAAGCACTTGGTTTCCGCTAGAGATAAATTAATTCACTTTAAATTCCTGCATAGGATTTACTTTACCCCGGCTAGACTTTCAGTGATCTACCCGTCTGCATCTTCAGAGTGCTGGAGATGCTCTTTTTCTCCAGCTGATGCCACACATATCTTCTGGGAGTGCCCTCAGATTAAGGCATTTTGGGAGGGGGTGGCATCCTGCGTGGGGGGTGTTTTGGGGGTGCCCATCCCTTTATCGATCCGAGTATGTCTCTTGGGTCTGGTGGAGGATGTGGTCCCATCCGGAGCACTCAGGACGCTGGTGACCATTTTATTTTTTTATGGAAGGAAGGCCATTTTGCTCAAATGGAGATCGCCTGCCCCCCCGGAGATTAGTTTCTGGAAGGGGCTGGTGAACTCTATGCTACCATTTTACAAGGCAACATATATTTCCAGGGGGTGTGAGGGAAAGTTTAATAAAGTATGGCAGGCATGGTTTAATTCTGATACTACTGTTGGCTAGTTCGATAGTGGTTTTGCCTGCTTGGAATAATCGGTAACAGGGGCCGGATATAGAGGGGTTAATGGGTGAGTGAATGGCTGAACTGAGGTAGGGGGTTTAGGTCGGTTGGTCGGTTACTCTGGGAGGGGCGGGGTCCTGCTGTGGGGGAGAGAACTCTGACATGTCCATCGCGCTTACATTATACAATGCATAAATAGAGAAGTCCATGTCCCCATATTATTAGGCTTGTGAATCCCTAAAAGGTGGTATACTGAGTTTTTGGGTGGTTGGGGGGAGGGGGGGGTAGGATGGGTGGAGGGAGGGTGGTATTAGCAATGGGGGGGGGGGTTCTTTTTGTGTTACTGCATGTAGTCAGCTGCCTATGTTAGGTAGAATGTATTACATGTCGATTGGTGACCATGTTGGTCATAGGAAGGCCGGGCGATTTGTCAAGGCCTTTTTTTTTTTGTTTTGTTTCTCTCAATGTTTGTATGTCTTACAAAAAATTCAATAAACATAATTTTCAAAAAAAAAAGAAATGTCATTTTGTGCAGGGACTTTTCTAAGCACGGGAAACATGCGCTACTTTACAGGCATACTATAGACACCCCCCAGGTACGAGATTTAAAGGAATATTTCACTTTTATTGTTTCACTTTAAGCATTAATAAAATCACTGCTACCGAAAAAAAACGTCCGTTTTTAAAACTTTTTTTTGCATTGATACATGTCCCCTGGGGAGGACCCCGGTCCCCAAACACTTTTTATGACAATAACTTGCATATTAACCTTTAAAATTAGCACTTTTGATTTCTCCCATAGACTTTTAAAGGGTGTTCCGCGGCTTTTCGAATTTGCCGCAAACACCCCAAATTGTTCGCTGTTCGGGCGAACAGGCAATGTTCAAGTCGAACTCATGTTCGACTCGAACAGATAGCCCATCCCTAATTATAGGCAAAACTTTTTTTTCATTTTGGACAGAGGAAGTGAGGGTTATAACCCCTGTCATTTTTTTTTTTTTGCCATCTGTTTCCCACTGGGGAGATTTCACTTCCTGTCCCGTAGCCAAAACAGGAAGTGAGAGGAAATCCTTGAAAATTAAGGGAATCCTTTGGGGACTCCCAAGTCACCAGAACTAATGTCCTCATTGGAAGATCCCCCCCCCCTACTACTTTTTATGGATATAACCAAAAATTAGGGATTTTATTTTACTTTCATTTTCAATGATAATGGTAACAAGGACAAATAGAGACAACGCATCTCCCTAAGGGGGGCACAGACAACAATAAAAACCTAATAGGTGCTCTATTCCCTCTACACTCTATCCAAAACTAAAAAGAAATGCATTTGGTTATTCTTTAAGGATTTAATGATTAACTGGTTTACTGTAAAAATGGTGAACTGATTTCTGTTTTTTTTGAGCAAAAACACAATATTTTTTGTAAAAGGTGTAGTTGTTTTTTTTGTTAAAGGGCAAGTACCCTTGCAGAAATTGAACAAACCTGAAGAACTTAGAGGAACAGAAAAAAAGAGGCTATTGTACATTTCAAGTAATTTCATTATATTCACAGTTGTCATAATTGGGTACCAGCCACACAGCCTTATGTTCTGAAAGTCCATGTATGGCTCTTTGTAAATGTGCTAAATTTCAACTAAATAAAGCAAAAATGCCTGAAAATAGATTAAAAACATTTAGCAAATTTGAACTGGAAAAGGTGCAAGCTAACACATTCCCAACACATGTATTCAGCCCTTTATAAATAGCTCCTATAAACTTTGTATAGTTTATTTGGTTAGATTAGGGCAGTCATTTTGGTGCCTTGAGTCTCACAATTATCTTTTTTATTTTACTAATTTATGACAGTGAATTGTACAAAAAGCCCTGCTTATTAGCATCCTTTGTGTGTGCCTTGTGTTGTTTATGCTATATTTTTCTTTCCACAGATATTCACCCTGCTCCGACTCTTATTGGTATCTCTTCTAAACAAATCTCTTTCAATGATCTGGACAGAAATGATATTCTGTGGAATATTACCACAGAGGAGAATATAAAGTTGGCTTCCTACATAGCCCTTGATGGAGGTCTTTATTTTCTGATTAATAATGCCATCTTTGTGAGAGATACTAAAAGCCAATCTACGCTTCTGGTACTTGTTTTTACTTTTTTAAATTAAAGTGAAGCTGACCTTTCCTAAAAACTAGCTAAAGTTAGAGATACTGCGGAACCATAGGCATGTTTTGGTTTCTGCAAGTCCTTATGTTAAGCCTAGTACATATGGGCCGAATGTCGGGTGGCATCGGCCGGTTCAAAAGAAAGCTGGCTAACATTTGGCCCGTGTGTACTGTAGCCGGTCTGTCAGTAAACTGAAAAAGGTCTGCCGACTTGCTCCTAAACAGCGCTCTCAACCAATGGCTGAGAGCGCTGACCAGAGTCTTCTGGTGGGGGGCCGTCCCCCTATCAGAACACAATAGAACAGCAGGGGAGATCACTGTACTAACATCGTATTTTTCGTACAACGGCTCTTCCTGAGCTGCCAGTTTTTTTTGTGCAGCCCTGCTGGGTTGAACGGAAAAAAAAAAAACGACTAGTGTGTACCAGGCTTAAGCCTTCAGATAAATCGGCTTCCAGGTTTTATTGCCAAAGCTTAATTGAGCAAGCTGAAGTTAGAAGCTGATTGGCTACACAATTTTAGTAAATCAACCCC
The DNA here is from genome assembly GCA_029206835.1 of Rana muscosa. NCBI lineage: Eukaryota > Metazoa > Chordata > Amphibia > Anura > Ranidae > Rana > Rana muscosa. The sequence goes on from CM055122.1 coordinate 485,987,882, forward strand.
ACTGTGAGCTCATCTTCCAGTTGCTCTGCTATTTTCTCCTATTATCGTGTTCCTTGTTGTCACATGAGCACTAGAAAACAACTGTCTGGCTCCTTGTGCTGCTTCTCCCTCTCCCAGTCTATGCTCTGCTGTAAAAAGGTGGTGATACAAGCTCATATTTCAGTCCTTACACTGCTTGCATTTAAATATAACATTTAAGTAATATGTAGCTATTTGAATTGATGTCTTTTATAGCTGCCTAATGCCCTGTACACACGATCGGAATTTCCGATGGGATAAAATCCGATGGAATTTTCCGTCGGAATTCCGTTAAAGCTGTCTTGCATACACACTGTCACACCAAATTCTGACCGTCAAGAACGCGGTGACGTACAACACTATGACGAGCCGGGAAAAAGGAAGTTCAATGCTTCCGAGCATGCGTCGACTTGATTCTGAACATGTTTGGTTTTTTTCTCCGTCAGAGTTCCACACAGACGATCGGAATTTCCGACTTAGGATTTTTTTCCATCGGAAAAAATAAAACATGTTCTATTTGTAAACTCAGATGGAAAAAAGTCAGATGGGGCCCACACACGGTCGGAATATCCGATGAAAAATTCCGTCAGACTAATAAGTGTATATTGATTGGTTTGCTTGAAAGTTATGCTGGCCATACACGGGTCGAATTTCGAAAGAACTTTCTTTTGAAAATCAGAAAATTTGTGCATTTTGTGATCCGATGGTGCCAGTATTGATTTCGAAATTCGACCGACCAAACCTTCAATTTCACCTCATGTTCCTACAGAAAATAATTTTCGTGTCTGGGAATCTTCTTTTCTTTCCGGGAATTTTCTTTTCTTGCAAATGCGCATTTCTTTTTCGATTACATTTCTCCCATCATTGATTAGAAAATCGTTATTTTTTTCTAAAAATATCCAACATGTTGGAATATTAAAATTTGATGGCCGCACGAAAATCGAGTGTTGCTGCAGCCCACTAATGGTTCGAAATACGAACGAAAATTCTTAGATAAGATTTTCTAAAGAAAGTTCTTTCGAAATTCGACCCGTGTATGGCCAGCATTAGTGTCTACAAACTATGTTATACACACTGGAATTTTCTTTTCCTAACAAAACTTTTATTGTAAAAATACTGGATTTTTTTTATTTTTTATACTACCGATGGTAATCAGCGACTTTTAAAAGGAGTGCGGCAGTCAATCTGACACTGGGGAGAACTGACTAACTGCCACGGACATCACCAGTGACATAAATACAGCGACTGGTGCTAAAAAATATACACTGTCACTGTACTAATGACATTGGCTGGCATGGAGTTAACAACATCTAGGGCGAAAAGTTTGCGTATGTGTATAGAGTAGGCTTGTGCAATTCGTTTCGTAACGAATCAAAATTTGTTCGAATTTAGCAACTTTCGGACATTCGGAAGCATTCGAATTTCCGAACAAAGCAATTACGAATAAAACCGAATCCGAAATAAATTATATCGCAAATAGCGAATGCCCGAATGTCTTCAGCATAATTCGTTATGAAAAAAGTTACGAATGTACGAATCCATTCGAAGCACAATAACACTCTGCTCTGCTCTCTGCTTCTCCCTCACCGTGCTGAACCCTCTCAAAATGGTGTACAGGGGCGGAGGCTATAGCCGCATGTAAAAAACGAAAGTAAAATACGAGATTTCTAATCCATTCGAAGCACAATAACACTCTGCTCTGCTCTCTGCTTCTCCCTCACCTTGCTGAACCCTCTCAAAATGGTGTACAGGGGCGGAGGCTATAGCCGCATGTAAAAACGAAAGTAAAATACGAGATTTCGAATTGTTACAAATAACTGCTATGTATTTAGAAAAGTACATATCCATTTGAAGCACATTTGGCATAATAGGCAGCGTCGTTGTGAGAGAGACACGGAAAATTACAAATCAACAAACCCAAAAAAAGTTACGAAAGTAGGAGTTGTGTCCAGAATCAACGAAAAACAATGTACTCTACCGAAAGTACGAATTATAAATCAACTAAAAATAAGGCTTACATTAATACGAATCATTCCGATTCAACGAAAAATGTCGCTTGCGAAACTAAGAATTAGTCTGAACACAAAAAATGCCGTCTAGCAAAATTACGAACGATTACGAATCAATAGGACCGAAAAGAAATGAACCAAAACTAAACAAATTTTTCTGTTGTGCACAAGTCTAGTATAGAGTGCGCTGCTTTTACTAAAGATCACTCCCTCTATACAGAGCTCTGTATTGTTTACCAACATAGAGCTCTGGGTTGTGATTGCACACCGCTGAACAGCAGGTCCTGGCCGTAAAGCATGAATGTACCCTAAGGCTGGGTTCACACTATACGACACGACTTTCATCCTACTTTGCTCTGCGACATTGGTCCGACATTGGTCCGACATTGGTCCGACATTGGTCCGACATCCATCCGACATTCATGAACAGGATACTACTTTGATCCGACATTGTGCTAGTCTGACTTGTCCTTTGACCAATCAAAACAATCCCAGGGTGAGATAAATTCCTTTTACTGCTGCTGTTATCACCATGTCGGATGCCAAAGTCGTATGGTTAGGACAAGGATCCGACTTTGATCCGACTTCAATGATAGTCAATGGGCTGAAGTAGGATCAAAGTCGGACAGAAGTAGTACAGGGAGAATTTTTAATGTCGGACCGACATGTGTCGGACCAGTTAAGACGGCTCCCATAGGGAAACATTGATTTTCACACGTCATGCGACATGAGCTCCTAATGTCGGAGCGTTTGTCGCCCCAGTGTGAACCAGCACTAAACCCGACAGTAGGCAGCGGCGTAGGAGCATGTCGCTTTGCCTACAGCCGCCACTCGCCCGCAGTACATTGCGGGTGGAAGGTCGACAAGTGGTTAATGCAGCGTTAATCTCAAAAGCAAACCTTTATTTTATTGCAGTTTACCAATTCTTAGATGTAATGGCTGCATTAGCTTTCTTTATTCTATTTCCATCTAGTAATTTGGCCAGTAAGGCTGTTTTCCAAAAGAACAAGCTCTCTTGTACCAGTTACAGGGTTGAGACAAGCCATTTACCACTGAAGGGTGCTTACAGTGATCATTGTTTATTTATTCATGTAAAATCTTTATCTCAAAAGGAAAACAACTGTTGCTCTAAAGTTGTAGCTGGAGTTTGGCTTCAATTTGTTAGTGTATTAAAAAACTGCAGTGCTTGGCTGAGAGCACTGATCCGGAGTCAGTCGGCTGCTTGTTTTTCCAGCATGTAAATCCGACAGAAGCTGGCCAAGAGGCTGGCTTCTGTTGGACTGGCTGACATACACAAGGGCAGAATGTCGGCTGTTTTTTATTGAACCGCCCGATGTCGCCCGACATTCGGCCCGTGTGTACGGTGCTTAACGCTATCCTCCAACAGATTAACAATGCTGCTGTCCCAATGTGCACCTATGCTTCTTCATTTTGGTACACACAAACACAATATAATACCCAATTTTTGAGGTAAAATATAAAAGACGATATTATTCCAAGTAAATCAAATAACTAACATGTCATGCTTTAAAGTGGTTAATAGAAACAGGATGTTCATTCAAGATTTTTTGTTAGCTTTGCAGCACAACCTAAATAAAGAGAAAGCAAAATGTGAACCCAATACAATTAGAATGATGCATTATGAACAATATATGAAAATAAATTGAGCTCTTTGAATTGTGAATCCATTTTAAACATATTTTTATATAAAGGTTTTCAAGAGAATTGATAATAAATACAGGAAATGTAGCTGGTACAATGGTGTTGACTTTATAATATGAAATGACATGCAGTTTTCTGTAGCAGCCAATAATAATGAAGCTTTTGTGAACTTTGAATGTGTAGGCAAATAAAAAGTAATTTTTCAAAGAGACTGCATTTTATATATTGTAGTTTTCTATACTTACTAAAGGCCTTGTTTTAAGTTATTGGAAGATGAACGTTTCTCAGGCGCTCGAAGCATGGCAGCAGACTGGATAGCAAGACGTATATATGTAACTGTACATTCCGCACAGAATGGTACCGAGTTCTTCTTTCTTGACCTGGAGCATAAGAAGAAAAATCTCAAACCTATTGACACTTCTCTGAAATTATCCAACCTGACCATAGATGCCATTGCGGTTTACCCTCTGCTTAGGTAAATAGTTTTTCTTATTACCTTTTTCCTGTTCAGTTTGTATCATTTTATTGCATTCTTTGATCTTTTATAAAATATATAGTTACACAGTGAGGATAAAAAAAGACACGCTTCCATAAAGTTCAACCAAAAGACATAATTGAACTAAACACCTGTATCCTCTGAAACCTCAACCTACAGTGGATACAGAGGAAGGCAAGCTAATTGAGGTCCAGTTTGCTTTAACAGGGACAACGTTTTTACATGATCCTTTAACCTCCCTGGCGGTATGATTCTGTCAGATTTTAGGTGCTGAAAGCGGTACCATTATTCTGCATGGAAATTTGGGGTTTTATATTGTAGGCCTGTAATTCTTAGGAATAACTCACTTAAATCTGTCCAAACAAGAGTCTAGTAGACATCCCGGGTATGATAAAGTTCAAAAAACAAAATCATAAATTATATTATATAATAAATAATTATAACAAATAATAATATAATAATAATAAAAATTATTCAATAATGTAATCAAATCAAAAACACAGAAATTTGCTCAGTTGCAGAATTGTCGCTGTCATTAGATTTAGTGTTTGATGAGGAATTTCCCCACAAATTGCTATCGCTCATTTCTGCAAGTGATTCTAATTTATTATCGCTGTTTTCTAGCTGGTATAAAACCACTTTTGATGTAAAGGGACACTTTTTGGTTGCTATGGACAATCCCCAGTTTCCAGGCAGAAAGAAACGTTTTTATAATATAAAACTGCATGCAGAGCACTGGGCAGACAACTAGGGACAAATGGGATGTGTTATTATTTGATACAGTAATGTAATATGTAAGATTACAGTATACTGTATGTGTATTGTGTGTTTCACTTTTTGAATTTGGCGCCGAACTCCGTCCCCGTGTGCCGCAACGCTTGCAGGGAACGGAGCTCGGCACTCGGCAGTGAGGATCGAGCGAGACACGTCTCGCAGACACAGCGGGGACACATCGCAGGATCCAGGGACAAGGTAAGTAACTTCCCCTGTATCCTCCCCTGTATCCTGCGATGTGATCCCGAGTCTGGCTCGGGGTTACCGCTTTAGGTACTGAAATCTTACCCCGAGCCAGACTCGGGAATACCGCCAGGGAGGTTAAAGCAGTGTTAGGGTCCTTTCACACAGGGCTTGTTCATGTACGGACTTCGCTTTTCTCAGCAGGGATCGATTCGCTGAGCAGGCGGATGACAGGTCTGTCTCCGCTCACTGTGCTGAGACAGACTTGTCAGAGCCCCGCTGTCCTCTATGGAAATCATATGAAAACGGACCGCCTGTCCGTCATCATCCGACCCTTTCCAATCTGAATCTCCAGACGGGATCACTGCTGACATTACGCCGCTCCATAGGGCTGAATGGAGTGTCCAATCAGGTCCGCCTGAAAAACTGACAGACAGACCTGATCGGAAAGCCCGTGTGAAAGGGCCCTATCTCAAACTGTCTGCACACTAGTGTGCCGCGGGAGAATTGCAGGTGTGCCGTGGGATATTTCGGGGAGCCGTCAGCAAAGACGGCAGTCTGCAAGTCTGCAATGGTTGAAGCGCAGCGTGACATGCAGCGCCTGCCGGAAAGTGTATCACCGGGAGGAAATAATGCGTTTTTCAGAGCATGCACTCCTTTCTTCTTTCTCAAGAGAGCGCAAGCCCTGTACCTGCGTACCAACCTCTGTCTGTACCAACTTCTCCAGCACCACGGAAGCACCTTCTACAGTATGTGTGTCTGTATCATTACCAAACTGCGCAACATAAGGCCCAAGACAGAACCCTGGCAATAAAAATTAATTGATTATTATGTAATTTTACTGACTTAACTGATTTTATTTTACCTCAAGATAACTTTATGATCAAAACATCTCATTTTCAAACCTATATAGCAATATACCGTTTATTTCTTTGCAGGAAATAAATAATTAAGGCAGAAGTCCAGCCTAAGCTCGTTTGGCTGGCCTTCTCCTATGGGTCACAGGAGTGCAATTCCTTTTTCACTCCTGTGACTCGTTTTCTGAAGTCCGCTCTCTGCTGACGTCACAGGAATCAGTCCAGGCACCGTGCCATCACGACAATAAAGTCTGGATCCGCCAGGTGCCTGGACTGATTCCTGTGAGGTCAGCAGAGAGCGGACTTCAGAAAACGAGTCACAGGAGTGAAAAAGGAATTGCACTCTTGTGACCCATAGGAGAAGGCCAGCCAAACGAGCTCAGGCTGGACTTCTCCTTTATTTATTTCCTGCAATCAGTCCAGGCACCATGCCATCACGACAATAATGTCTGGATCAGCCAGGTGCCTGGACTTATACCCGTCTCGGCCTCTCAGCGGGCCGCTGAGACAGCCGCTTCCCACGCCTCCACAGCTCAGCGTTCCAGTGAGTGTGAGCAGGGGGGGGCAGAGCGGAGAGCTGCTGATTGACAGTCAGCAGCTCTCTACTTGGGGAGCTGTGAGAACCGAACCATTGGCCATCGGTTCTCAGTGCAGAGGCGCCGGGGACAGATGCAGCAGCTAGGTAAGTATGGTTCTGTAAGAAAAAAATAAAATAAAAATACAGTAAAACCTTGGTTTAAGAGTAACTTGGTTTAAGAGCGTTTTGCAAGACATGCAATATTTTTTAATTAATTTTGACTTGATATACAAGCGATGTCTTGATATACAAGTAGCGTCATGTCACAACTGAGTATAAAACAGAACAGAGGTGCCTCTAAGTGTAGCAATATGGTTAGATTTAATGAAGGTTAGCAAGTCATATGGTTGATAATTAAAACTGGCACATCTAAGTATGCAGGTATCCGGGGTAAAGCTGTCCACATAGACCATCCTCCTTACCGCCATCTACGTCATCCCTTCCATGCTGTGCTCCATGAGCGCTTCAAGCCTCGCTTTCAGAACGCTCTACTGCAGGGTAGTCTTCCCGGTCATGATTGCAGACTGACAGCGGTGAGAGCCGGAAGTGCGGAGGATGGTCTATGTGGACAGCTTTACCCCGGATGCCTGCATACTTAGATGTGCCTGTTTTAATCATCAACTATGTGAGTTACTGAATGTTGCACCTTCATTAAATGTAACCATATTGCTACACTTAGAGGCACCTCACTCCTCTTTTATACTCTGTAGCTCCTGCTGGATTTTGTTTCTAAACCCCTTGTGGAGGCTTCCATTTGTGGATGGACATTTTATGGTTAAACAATCTATCACATTGCTATAATCTTTTTTTATGGACTATAAACTGAAGGATTTATGAATAAATGGTTGTGGAACGAATCATGTGAGTTTCCATTATTTCTTATGGGGAAATTCGCTTTGAAGAAAACCATTATTCCTCCAAAAAAAATATTTTATCACCACTTCAAATTGCTCTATTTTCTGCCCCTCTCAAACACCCTTACAACTTTGTAGGAATCTAGCTGTATTATAAGAAGTGTAAATCTGTTGCTAATTCTTTGGAATTTAACCCTGCTGCAATCTAATTTGCTCTCGAAAGCAGGCACATCCTTCATATTAAATTTAAATGTATATATAAAAAGAAATAAGTTCTTGACCACAAAAAATTGGTAAATCTTTTCAGGTGTGCCGCAAAATTTTAGATCTTTTTGGTGCGCCGCAAGACAAAAAAGTTTGAGAAACACTGCCTTAAAGCAATTGGATACTCCCTGCATAAACAATCTATTTATTGTTATTTATTGTAAATATTATTAGTTTTATTTTGTGCAATTAGAAAAACATCCTTGCTCTCCTAAGAAGCCCACTACAGCATTGGCTAGAACTAACTTCTCAACTGCCTATTCTCAAGGAAGAAGCATCATTAGCTGGGTTATGCAGCAATGCAATTTTTATTTTTAAATACCATTCAGTGAGGAGAATGTTTTTTCATACGGTTTAAAAAAAAAAAAAATTGAAAATACACAAATCCTTTAAATCAAATGCCTTAATATGAGGGATGCCTAAAAGCTGCATGTGGTATTATGGAACAGTACGATGTAGTCAAAGTGTCATTTAAAAAAATAAAAATAAAATGTAATTAGGTTCCCATTAATATTTTAACCAAATCCTTATCCAGGCATACAGCCTGGGTGACCAGGAAAGGGAGGGTAAAAAGCATGCACCCCCTTCCTATACCATACCAGGCCATGTGCCTTTCAACATTGGGGGAACTTGTAAGGGGAAGCCTTTCCCCCCTTGCATGCCACGTTGTCCCTGCATTGAGGGACAAGGGCCGCTTCCCCATATCCTGTCTCTCAAAAAACATGAAGGGGCTATCGGGGTCTTTCTTGGGGGATTGAGTAATAAAGGGATAGTAATATAACCCTGCCCTCTTTTCCTTGGGAGTGGGCCTACTTATTAAAATGTAATTCTTGATTCCTTTAAGTTCCTTGTCCTCCACATTGAGACATAGGCCCTTATTTCTCCGCATTGGGACAAGGTGCATGCAGCCAGGATGCCCAGGAAGAGGGGCAGCAAGGCATCTTTTTGAAGGACCTCTGCACCACTTCCATTCCTCCCTAAAGGATGTGAGGGTTTGGGGGACTTACTGTATAGTAGAATCTTGAAACCTCTTTAACAAAAAAGGGACCCCCCAGATGTCTGACCCTTCCTAGGGGAATGAGTATTCCCAGAAAGAGTAAAATGTAAATAAACACACCAACACCATTAAAAGGCCTTTAATAATGTTACAGAAAAAAAATAAGAAAACATTTAAATAATGTCCTCCAACATAAATCCATGAACCATCAGGCCATCTAATGATGTAAAGCTTTTGACAAGAATGATGTCCAGCCAATTAAAAAAATCGCTGTGACCCATTGTCTGATGATTTTTCCTTGCTGCAAGGATGACCAGCGGCCCCCTGCACTCTTGCACAAAAAACAGATCCCTGGATCTGGATCAGTGGCGGCTGGTGCTCAAAATTTTTGGTGGGGGGTGCAAACAAACTGAAAAATTCTGAAAAAAAACCCCATCAATTGCAGCCTCACTGTGCCCATCAAACGCAGCCACTGTGCCCATCAAACGCAGCCACTGTGCCCATCAGACGTAGCCACTGTACCATTAAACACTGTCACTGTGCCCATCAGACAAAGCCACTGTGCCCATCAAATGCTACCACTGTGCCCATCAAATGCTACCACTGTGCCCATCAAACGCAGCCACTGTGCCCATCAAATGCTGCCACTGTGCCCATCAGACAAAGCCACTGTGCCCATCAAATGCTACCACTGTGCCCATCAAATGCTACCACTGTGCCCATCAAACGCAGCCACTGTGCTCACCAAATGCTACCGCTGTGCCCATCAAATGCTGCCAGTGTGCCCATCAAATGCTGCCAGTGTGCCCAAATGCTTCCAGTGTGCCCATCAAATGCTTCCAGTGTGCCCATTAAATGCTGCCACTGTGCCATCAAATGCTACCAGTGTGCCCATCGAATGCAGCCACTTTGACCCACTGCCCACTCGCCGTCTGCCCGCCACTTACCCTGTCTTGGTGGGGCAGCGGGTGACGGTGACAAGCGGGGTCCTCCATGCGTCTTCTCTTGTCCTCTCCTCCTGATAGGCGTCCAATAGCAGCGCCTGTCGTTTCAGCCAATCAGGTGACGGGTAACAGACCCGAGCACCTGATTGGTGGAGAGGCGGTTCAGTGTTAGGAAAGCGAATATTCATTCGCTTTTCTAACACACCTGGGTGAACTGCGAGCGCCAAGCATGGCGCTCGCAGTTCACCTATTTTGAAGCCTATTAGAGCCTATGGCTCTAATCAGGTGCTTCAAAAACACCCCCGACGCTTTAACTCAGGCGCCCAAAAAGGGACCAGGCGTCTGAATAGGGTGTGGCAGCGGCGGCCATGGATAGATTCATGCTATGCATAAATCTATCCATTGGTCATAGAGGGGTGGCCTTATGGGCGCACCGCCACTGGCTGCAGTAATATAAACATAGTGGCGGGGATGCTGGATAATGTCACTGATCAAATATGGTTGTGAGCATATTTGATCAATGCTGTTGCTCTGGATCCCTGACGGTTTTGAGCAGGTGAACTGACAATCAATTTATTCGGAAAACAAGCAGTCTGGGTATGGGTCAATCTCACAATTGACCTGAAATCGGATATCATCCTTATAACTGGGGTTCTTCATGCCCCTCATTAACATACCTCCCAACTGGCACGGATTGTGCGGGTTTTACCCGCAGAGGCTCCTCCTTCCCTCACTCCCGCGAGACTATCATGTTTCCCGCACAGCAGGAAACATGAAGAGAAGAAGAGGAGCAGCAGCAGCAGGTAAGAGCCCCCCCCCGTGATCGGCGCACTAGTATGTCCCCCCCCCCGATCGGCGGCCCCCCGCCGCGCCCCAAACCCCCCCCCCCCCGCTTAAAATTATTTTATTTTTTTGCAAGTCCTTTTTTTTTAAATGTTCCGGCGGCAACCATCACCCCCCATCCCCCCCGCTCAACAACTTCTGTGGCAATTCCCGTTTTTTTTTGCCAATGTCCCGCACCCCCCCAGTCCCCCCCTCCGCTCAACAACTCTGGTTGGCAGGGGAGAGGGGACATCAGAATGTCCCGCGAAGGGACTTTACAAAGTTGGGAGGTATGCATTAATTTAGTAGGTCTTTTCTGCACTTTCTACAGTCTTGCAACATCCTTTTTGTGAACGGATGCCCAAAACTAGAGTGCATATTTCAGAGAAGGTCCTACTAATGCTATTTACAGGGGAAAGATTGTCTTTTTTTTTTCCAAGAGTTTATACTTCTTTTTTTTTTTTTTTTTTTTACAAGAAAGTATCTTGCTTGTTGCAGCTTTGCTTTGCATGCTTTGATGATCTACCAAAACATCCAGATTTCTTTTTATCGTTGTTCTGCTCAGATGTACTATTTTTTTTCTTATTCATAAGCTTTGCCATGAATACATATTGGTAAATAAAAAAACGTATTCCATAGTAAGCCGTGATTTACAGCCAGTTACTGTACATGAAACAATATTATTGACTGTATGTTGGTTCTAATTTTTTTCAGCCGCTTGTACTGGATAGAACACTGGGAAACGGGTAGTGGCATATCATATTATGATATTTTAAACACCACAATAGTATATGTTTTGGGACAATATAATCAGAAAGATGTTGCTAGAGCAACTGGTTGTGATTGCTATATCAAGAGCTTGAAATTGATGACTTTGGATACAACAAATACCAGCGGCTCACTCATATTGTTCTTGTGGAATGAAACAAATATCTGGGCCTCTGATATGGATGGATGTCATTGTTGGAATGTGATTAAAGTACCACTTATGTCTGGTGAGTATTCATTACTATTGATTTATCTAGTAGTACTGAATTCCTTAGTATTTTATGGAATACAATTAACTATTGATATCCACCCCTACCACCGTAGAGCTAGCATTATAAATTCACCAAGCCATGTGGTCACACACACTTTATTGCTAATTAGGGAAAACTGTTAAACTGCCAATTAACTTAATTTATCATTTAAATATCAATTAAATCTTTAGGGTAAATCGGATAAATACATTCCAGGTGCATGAAAACAAAAGGTATACAATGTCTTACAGTTAATTTTCTGTCTAAAGCAGTTACGGTTTGAGTAGAAGAGCTTTTCCCCTGCAAGCAGTTGCAGAGTGGGACCTTTGTTCTCTGTAGTCTTTCTGTAGAGGTCTGACATACTCCCTGCATTATATTCCCAAGCTTTCCTGCAATCGGCATACCTTTTCTGGTGAACATTTGTATAGAAAATAAAGGCACTATACAAACATTTACAAAATATAAAACATATACTGTATAACATATATACAACATTCCTTTCCAAACCCCCCTGGTAGTGGAGACAGGGACAGCTAGGGCGGTGGAAGGGGGCAGGTGCCAGGGAGTTGGTTCAGCAACCTTGAAATTGGAGGTGTTGAGGTTTGATAAATGGAAGCCAGTAGTCAGATCACAAGCCAAGTTTGGTAATGGGTGATTGGCAGGTAGGTACAGAATCACAATACGAATCCAGGTCGAAGACAGGTAGGGGTGAGCAACGTGGTGACAAGGAAGTACAAAATCAGCAGGCAGAATCTTGGTCAAAAATCCAGGCCGGGGTTGATAACATGAATCAGTTGCAGACATAAGATCCAATCCAGCAATGAGGCTAGGCAGACCTCAAAAAGGCCACTGGGAGCCAAATAGGCCACTGTGGGCATGCCAGTGTGTGCACATCTTTCCACATCTTACTGAACTTCTCCTATGCTCATGGGTATGTGCATATCTCTGCTCATGTGCACGAAAATGAGCACCTGCTACATCAGGTATATGTATATATATATATATATATGTATATATATATATATAGGAAGGCTGGTATGCTAGCCTGAAATTATGGGAGGAGTTCGAGGGGTACTTATACAGACCATCCACGAGGGTCAGCGTCGGCTGTAGTGCACGGTAATCGTCGTCACCAGCCGACGCCTTACGACTCGCAACGTCCGTGTAGTTGCTTTCGTACCTTCCAGCTTCGCTCGCAGTTGATCGTATCCCCGCTCGCGGTCGCAGGTAGGACCGGCCGTTACCGTTCGTACGAATCGTAGCGCCGGTACACGTTTCTTCTTTTTCAAAATCACACGGTTCATAACCCCGTGTTTTCCGTCTGCATCGTATGTTTATCGACTAGTCCAGTTGTCTTTCGTACCCTGTCACACCCACGTTGCTACCGGTAACGGTCCGTCCAGACACTACGGCTCTCAGAGCTGTTGTACGAATTACTCACAGCTCGCAAGGCTCTCGCCTCAGTCGCACATCCGATACCCAGTCGTCGGACTGGTATCCCACACTGCACTTCCTTATCCCTAGTCACTGATGCCCTACACCTCCTACGATACTCTCCCTTCACCTTACTGATGCCCCACACCTCCTACTTACACCATACACCAAACAGTCTGGGCCGGCTCTTGTCGCTAACAATCGGCACTACAGGCCGGGCCCTCGACAATCACAAGCCCCTTCAACTTCAAACATCGAACACCCGTCCGAATCCAGCCGTATCTCCGGCGCTACGATTCGGACCCGGGAAATTCAAATCCCCGCCTTGCACCCGTTATCAGCCCGTATACAGGCACAGCATCGGCTTAGAGATTCGGATCTCTGGCATCCACGTTGGTTCCGAGCACAGTCGCACCACCGGCTCATCGGCTCCGACCTACAAACATCGAACCACTAAACCATCCGAATTCAGTCGTAGCATAGGCTCAAACTTTCGAACCAATGGCATTCCCAAGCGATCCGAATCCAGTCGCTTCACCGGCTCAATCGACTCAGATCTCTAGCAACTGACCCTCCTATCCGATCCGAACCCAGTCGTAGCATCGGCTCAAAGGTTCGGATCCTCCGCTAACATGGCCGTTCTGGGCTCAGTCGCGGTCGAGTCACAGTCGCACCACCGGCGCATACCGCTCCGATCTTCAGCATTAAACTTCTTTAGCCGACCCGAATCCAGTCGTAGCATATCGGCTCCAAGTTTCGGATCCTCGGCTGAACAACCAATTCTATCGCAGTCGCATACCCGGCTCTAAGCAGCTCCGACCCATACCTCCGATACAACGTCGAACGTCTCAGAACGTTACGAATCCAGCCGTAGCATCGGCCACAATGATTCGAACCCCAAGCCGCTATACACACGCATTACTTACCACTCCCGTTTCATCACGAAACGGCCATCCCCACACACTCGAAAGTCACAAACTCTTCTTCTTTCGTCTCCTTAAGGCATTTGTTCCTCGCAAGCTCTGCGAGCATTCGACGAGTGGTTGCACACCAGCCACTCACCTCCTCCAGTAGTCAAACGGCTACTCACCGATTTCTCTATCCCTTTCCACCACACACGTCAGTTTAGATTGAGTTTCCATCCCGTCCACCCTGCAATCCAGGTCGGACGATATCTCCCGATAAAAAAAAAAAAAAAAAAAAAAAAAAAAAAGGGGGCAGGGGGTCTTACACACTTCTTCACCCGGAGCTACCTACCGCTCCCACAACTCTTCAGGCCTACAAAAAACAAAAAAAAATAAAAAAAAATAAATAAAAAATATATATATATAATAATATAAAAAAATAAAAAAATAAAAAATAAATAAATAAATAAATAAATAAAAAAATAAAAAAATAAATAAAAAAAATAAATAAAAAATAAATAAATAAAAAAAAATATATATATATATATATATATATATATATAATAAAAAAAAAAAAAAAAAATATATATATATATATAATAATAAAAAAATAAAAAAAAAAAAAAGAAAAAAAAAAAAAAAAAAAAAAAAAATAAAAAAAATAATAATAATAAAAAAAAAATATATATATATATATATATATAATAAAAAAAAAAAAAAAAAAAGGAATATATATATATATATATATATATATATATATATATCCATGTCACCCTCCTCACAGGTCCCGGTCGACCCGTGTCTCGACCTCAACCAAGACAGGGCTCAAGTCAGGTGCGTAAACGCAAGGCCCCTCCTTGCTTTCTCTCCGCACTCTTTCACGACATATTTGCCTTCACATACACAATTCGACTGCTCACCAGGCGCTAGCAACTGCCACATACTTCTACGCATGACACTCTGTTTTCGAAGCCGATCCGAGATCCTTCACTACGCAGACAAGGTCACCAACATCACCTTGCTGGCAGTGCAGGAGTTGGCAGACCGACCACACGTCATTGAACTACAGATCGAAACATTCCTACTTAGTATACCAGACTCCAGCTACCCGCCCCAGTACGCCCTGGGGGCTCTGGTTCATCAGTCTGTGCCAAGCACAGACGGCACCCGAGCTATCGGTTACCTAGCCAGTCACCTCCTGGCTCACCTTGGTTGCCACGCACTCTTTTGAGTTTTCTAAATTACACTCAACAAGCGCTCGTACGCAAAACTTGGCTATCCTCTGCGCCTGTCATTCCTTATTCTGTCCATCCTCCCTTCCTTCTCCCTACCCACTTTCGTACCTCCTCTATCCCCTCCATACCTGGCATCTCACTCTATAAACATACATTCCCCCCCCCCTTTTTCTTTCTCGTTTTTTCTCCAACCCCCAACATGTCGCAGACCGACTGCGATGACTTTACCTTCGTCCCATCGTCACCACGTTCGGGTTCAGCGGACGACTCCACACAGTTCCTCAGGGCTGGACCATCCCCAGGCTTACAGCCGAACTACGCCGTAGGGGCATCCCCTACCCGGCCACGGCCAGGGAAACCAAGCTGTTAGGCTGCTGTTCCATAACCAGCGGCAACTCTACCAGACAAATTCCGCTGCAGTCGATATCCTCGGCATTACTCAGCTACACGCCTTGGTGACCACACTGGCAACCGCAGTCACCGACGTCCAGGCTAGAGTAGGGGCCCTGGAAACACGGTCAGCCGCGCCCCTATCAGCCCCAGTCTCCACCGTCGTTACCGAACCCCCCACTGTAGGTACGCCCGACGCTTGCACCCCTTTTTCTTCGCACCTGGTCCCAGCGGGCATCAGGAAGAACATCCTAAGCGATAGGACGCGAACCTAGCGTCCCCACGCATCTTCGGCACAGGTCATAACAGGGAACAAGCCGCGTGCCTAGGGGGACGTCTCAGTCATCCTAATGGCCTAGGACCCCAGGCTCGCTCGCAAACTCGAAAGCGACAAGTTCGTGGTAGCCTCTGGAAGCCTTAGAGATGTAACCAGTCCTCCCAGTCAGACCAGGATGTCCAATTTGAGCACCGGGGGGCGCAGCCATCTCCAGCAACTTAATTTCAAGGGTTGCTTTTACCCCACCGCAAACTTCTGCACATCCGCCTCCTGTGCCAGAAGGCTCTCCCTAGAAATACCTATGGCGCCAAGCAGCAGAGTCCAGCTGGACCAGGCCACATGCACTTTGGGCGGCTCGACTTTCTCTCCTCACATCCAACTTCCTCTCTAGCAGCCTTTCTAGTACAGGGGACACTACAGGGTTCCACACCGGACTCGTTACACTGCCTGACTCATTCCAAAACTACCCAGTCAAACTCCAGCATACCCTCACAGGAGTTCTCCCGATGGTTTAGGATTCTTGTGAGATCTAAGGAGTCCAAGAGAGGTCTTTAAAACCTTGATGTGCCCACAACCGTGAAGAAAGTAGAAAGACCGGCACAGTTCATCTCCTTCCTGGTAATCATTCTAGACAAACGCGCCATGCGGGCCAGCCCACCTCTCGGTAGATTGACCCGCATCAGGACAGTCATCCATACGTCCACCGACACGCAAGGGTGCACTAACCCACAGCTACAATCCCTACTGGGCATGCTCAAACCACGATGAGGATCGTCTCTCAAGGGCGATCCTTTATCGCACGCTTCTTAGCGTTCCTCTCCCAGGCACAAAACCCTGACCAAGTCATTAAGCTAGACGCAGCCTCCGTAGCAGGATCTGGCCATGGGGGACCAATTCCTTGAGACCGGATAGGTAGACCCTTGTTTATCCCATCAGCATTTTCCTCGTCACCTCAGATAATCACGGACGTAGCAGCTTCCACAAGCTTCGCTGCAACTTTTGGCCATCATTGGTTTCAGGAGATCCGATCCATCAGAGATGCTCACAATTCCGCTTTAGTCAGTCCTCCTCTATTTGAGATCTACCCCATAGTCGCAGCAACTCAAGTACGGGGCAGCCCCGGGCAGGACAGACCGCCACGTTCGCCACAGACAACCAGGCTACAGTCACAGTCGTTAACAAAGGCAGGTCAATAAATCATTGTCCGTCATGTCCTTCCCACGCAGGCTGTTGCTACTTTCCCTACATCATCAGCTCAGTAGCCTCAGTGTCCACATCCCCGGTCAATGCAACACCTCGGCCCGACGCGCTATCCCGCTTGACCATGCCACATCCTCTCACAGAAGCCGGAGCCGACTCGACCATGTCCGGCGTCCCACATTAGTCGCAACCAACTCTGGAATCGGATAGCACCTCCATGGTGCTACCTCCCTCGTCAATGCATCCTGATCCGCCAACACACTACAGGTGGCGGCAACCACACTCTAGTACCAAACGCTTACCAGTGACCAGCGCCATACTCCGGGACATGTCTGCTATCCTTTCACGTTCTCCATTCGGTCTATGGCCCAGCCTGGTAGTTCAAACAGCCACTTACCTAGCCTTTTACGATTTTACGGCCGGCGAATTACTATCACCAGCCCTAAATGCCGAGTACTACTCGGGCACCACCCGACTTGCCACCGAAGTCATTTCATCCTACACCCGACGGTGTCGGAAATGATACAACCCGGTCCCGGAGTAGACATTAAACCTTTCCAGACACACAACGCCATGGCCGTTCTACGGTAATTGGTAAACTCTGCTGTCCGAGCCATCTGAGGACAGCCCTCTACTACCTTTCCCAACTGAACCCCTAAGCGGGAACCAGTTCGTCAGCCACGTCAGAACACTCCTGAGCATCTCGGGCCTTGACCCAGGATGTTACTCAGGACTCGCTTTCGCATTAGAGCAGCCCCAGCAACATCACGAAACAGAGTTCCTGACCACGCAATAAGGAAGATAGGCAGGTGGAAATCCTTGTGTTTCGCCCGACACGTCCCCGATCCTCAGTCAGAAATATCACAAGCCTTTAACAGTCTCGCTCTATAATGGTTTACCTAACGTAATAGATCAATTCCTTCCTAACCTTGTGTGACTTTTTGGCCCCTTTCTTTGGCATACCGTACAAAAGGCCAGGCCACACTTCAGGTCTTATTTGTGTTGTTAGTCTTGTGACGTGTTTATGTGATCCATATCTCTTCGGACAGAGGGCTCCGACCATAAATAGGAAGGCTGGTATGCTAGCCTGAAATTATGGGAGGAGTTCGAGGGGTACTTATACAGACCATCCACGAGGGTCAGCGTCGGCTGTAGTGCGCGGTACCCACCCACCCATATCTCCCTTTTCTAGGGCACTCCTCTACAACAATTCTCAGCAGAATTATCTATCACTTCTATTCAGGTATGGCCCCTTTCTTTGGCATACCGTACAAAAGGCCAGGCCACACTTCAGGTCTTATTTGTGTTGTTAGTCTTGTGACGTGTTTATGTGATCCATATCTCTTCGGACAGAGGGCTCCGACCATAAATATATATATATATATATATATAGTATATTTATTTATACGCAACATATAAACTTTTAACAAAACTTTAAAAAAATTAAATGTCACTGATGAAAAGTCAAATCAAATTTCCCTTTTGAATACAGACTAAGGCTGGACTTTTATGTTTTAGCCTGTACATTTATTTTAGGTGTCCTCTGCACAGCAATGCAATACAACTACTATGTTGCTTCATATTATTAAAACTGCTATATACAGTAATTGCCCTTACAATTTTCCTGAATTATGTTTATTTTCTCGCTCTTTTGTAAGTGTAGCGGGCATGCACTTTCCCTGTGTATTTAAAACTGGCAGAGACACCAGTAATGTGCAGTTCCCTGCAGCCCAGCGGGTGGCGCTGTCGCCTTGGGCTGAGGTTGAACCATTGCTGTGTGCCGTACCCCTTTTTGTCCTCCCTCGGCAGTGGTATGGTGGGGCGGGGAACCCGCCGTGCTTGCTGGGGGAGGGTATAAAGCGGCCGGCCATCTTTGTCACGGGGTCGAAGTCCCAGGCACCTTCAGCCTGAGGGCGGTGGTTCGTGTCGGTCCTCTAGGCGGCCTAGGCCTAGAGGACGTTCGGAGGTCGTGTTCCATCCCAGGTACTTTTAGCCTGGGGTGAGGTACTCAGATGGAGGTCTGGAGCTCAGTGCCCACCACTGAGTTCCGCGAGGGAAGGAGATCCTAGGGAACCCCGGGAGTGGGTACCCGAATCCAGAGGCGTAATGGACCGGTAGGGGGTACTTGCTTGAAGACCTGGTGCAGCATATTGCCAGTGACGGGTGAGCCTCCACCGGAGACCGCCTGGAAGGATATTTCCCCTCGATCGGAGACCGCAACCCACTTTCAGGAAGGAAAGTGGAGAGTTCATTGTGCCTGGGCCTACTCGCATCCACACCCCCCCTGTCTGTTCTGTTCGTTGAGGGAGTCCAACTGATTGTGTTCACTTTTACATTGAGAAGAATAAAGGAGTGTTGGACTTTAATGGTGTGGGGCTCATTTACTGGCAGACACTGTTCAACAAACCAGGAGGAGGCTCCAGATGCAGAACACCGACCCGAAGGTAAAGGAGAATTGTCTCTCACTACACGCACACACCTGCGGTGGGAACTTGGCGTGGTGACCCCACTCTCTCTCCTCTAAGGTACCCCCTAGACAAGAGACAGACGAGCTGATATAAGAGTGAGAGAGAGGAGGCCGCTACATAAGGAAAAGGGACATGTACTGTATGTTACATATTACCCTAAGTATCTGAGTTACATTAAAATGCTGCTCACAGTCATTCCTAGTTCTTAAGCCCCGTACACACGGTCGGACTTTTGGCCAACAAACTTAATTTTGAGCAAGTTGGACCAACAATCCGACCGTGTGTACGCTCCATCGGACAAACTTTTTTTTTTTTCCAAATATAGATTTTTTATTGAATTTTTTCAGAAATTCGTTTTTTGTTTGTTTTCATCGGACAAAAGTTTGGTCTGCAAACGGACAAACTTTTGGCCAACAAAAGTCCGATGGAGCAAAGTCCGACCGTGTGTACAGAAAACCATAGGACTTTAGTCCGATGGACAAAACAAATAATGTTAAAATCAACAAACAATAGCAGAAGTTGACCAAAGGGTGGCGGTAAAGAGCAGAAAAGAGCAGAAAAACCCAGTGATGTTGGAAAAAGTTTTGGGAAAGTTTGCAGAAAAGTCCTGTGGTGTGTATGCTATGGGTGTTCCCGACCAACTCCGTTCGGACAAAAATCCACGGAAAAGTCAGATGGAAGTCCGACTGTGTGTACGAGGCTTTAGTCTAAACATTTGTCCACATAAGTCTTATTTTTTTTATTGTGTTCATATTTTTTCTGTTTAATAAAATGTTCACATAATGGCCTTTACAATGTCTTCATGCATTGATTTTCATAAGATAAACTATAGAAGTATACATTCTGTGTAACTTTAACTGTATACTGACATTGTTAGGTATAGCATTCTACATTTGAGCTGATCTTCAAATATGACTGTTGTTGGATAAAAAATGTTGTACTTTTGTCACAATATTAAGGTCAATAAATTAATAATATTAAACAAATCGATTATTTTTAGTGTTACATGTTGATCTTAATAACACTAAAACTACCTGATCTTTAAAGCGGAACATAGGCTAAGTTCACACTGGCATTAAAAGCAGGCGTTAAAAATGCCTCTCAAACGCCTATGCACATATTACAATGGACAGCACAGTGCTGTTCACACTATCAAAACATGATCAGTCAGGAGGTGTTTGAAGCCTTTTAAAGTGGTTGTAAACCCTATTAAAATAAAAAACCCTGCAAGACAAAGGCATAATGAGCTAGTATGTATAGCATACTAGCTCATTATGAATTACTTACCTTACATCAAAGCCCCTGTAGCGGTCTTCGTACCCCCCTCCGACAACTCTCCCAGAGGGACCTCCGGGTATTGCGAGCTCTGGCGCTGTGATTGGCCAGAGCCCCGATGACGTCACTCCCTTGCATGCGCACGGGAGCTGCCGGTAACGGCACACTGACTGCCATTGCTTTAGTTTGCTTTAGTGTGCATTGCCGATGACATCGGCACATGCAGGGGACAGGGGATATCTATAAACCGTGCAGGTTTAGGAGATATCCTGGATAGCTACAGGTAAACCTTATTATAGGCTTACCTGTAGCATAAAGTGGTTGTAAAGGGTTTACAACCACTCTAATGCCTCCCATTCAAGTCTATAGTAACGCTTTGCAAATGCTCTGGTAGGTAGTTGCAGCGCGGTTGCAGGGCGTTAAGGTTAGTTTATTACCTATAATGGAATAGGCATTTGTAGAGCGGTTTTAACATGCCTTCGCGCTCATCAAATGCTTCAAAACTGCCCATGGGGTGTTTAGGGAGCATTTTTAACTAGTCATTAACGCTTGTAAAACACCAGTCTAACGCCCACACTAAAGCTCATTAATGCGCATCTAACATCTAACGCCTATTCTAACGCTATAGGAGCATTTGTTAAGCGTTAGAAATTTAGTCAAGCGTGAAAAAACCCGAAAAGAAATACTAACCTTCCTAATGCTCCCTTGCCAGCATCATCTCCTGTGTGCCAGGTTTCAGACATCTTCATTGGCTGGCAGGGTATGTTTTATTGCAGAAGGGACATTGTTTGGTTCTTCTGCATAAAAATGCCTGCATGTTCACAGTGTATAATAGCAGAACTTTAGTCTAGCTTTAGAGGAGAAGTAGGGAAGGAAGTGAAAGCTGTTTTGGCCCTACTACCCCTGTAGGTCACAGGAGTGCACTTCATTCTGAACTCCTGTGACCCGTATTTAGCTGACAGTGGGCTAAAGTCTGCTGTTGACTAATGTCACTCCGCCGGTCCAGACTCCAGAGAGATCACAACTTAAATGTTGGAATCCACCCACATGCCTGACTGGCAGCTGGCTCAGCCTCTCAGCGCACTGCTGAGAGCCTGAGCCAGCCACTTCTGCCCCTCCATAGCCAAGCACTCCAGTTAGCGCTGGAGGGACAGAGCAGAGAGCCGGTCACTGCTCCCTGCTCTTTTTTCTGACAGCTCAGACAAGCTTTTAAATTCTGGACTTTGAACCCCTAGGTCCCCCATAAATTTATGATCTGTACTTCCCTTATGGCAGCCCAGATTCCATCAAGGATGTGCAAACACAAAGCCTAGTAATACAGAATGCAGCTTTTTTATTGGGTTTTGGGTGCTGTTTTTTTACATTCCAGTATGGGGGATTTAAAATCACGAGATACATAAATATTTTATGCTGTCTTTATGTAAGCTTTCAACCTATAGTACAGTTGTTTTCATGTATTATTTTACAATCACTGTATTTCATTACTTTCATAGCAAATTTCACAATTACTAGCCTGACAGTAGATGACTATTTTATATACTGGAGTGTTGAAGATGATGAAAAAACAAGCATATATGGAGCAAGCAAAAAAGATCTCATAGTAACTTTGTTGCAAATTATTCCTGAACAGCACGTCAAAGTTATAGCGTACAGCACATCTTTGCAACACTTTCCAGGTAAAAAAGAATTACTGGTACATTTCAATAATTGTTAACATCTGAGTTTACAACTATTCAGGATGGATAGAAATGCATGGTCACCTATGATCAGGGCCGCCATCAGGAATTTTGGGGCCCCTTACACAGCTTCAGGCATGGGAGAACCGGGGGGGGGGGGGAGTGCCACCGCGAATTGAGAGGTGGGGGGGAGCTGGCGCATGGCGCAAATTGAGAAGCGGGGGGGTGCCACCGCAAATTGTTAAATTCTTGAGGTCCGGGGGGGGGGGGGGGGTTTTGGGTGCTGACGGACACAAAAAAAACAAAAGAACAAAAAAAAGGGGGTTGCCATCCGGGGCCCCTGGGCACCTCCGGGTCTCTGGGGACCTCTGGGCCCCTTGCAAAAAAATTATTAAAAAAAAATTATAAAAATAAAAAAATTAATAAAATTTTTATAAAAAAAAAAAAAAGGGAGGTTACCATCTGGGGCCCTGGGGACCTCCGGGACTCTGGGGACTTCTGGGCCCCTTACAATTTTTTTTATAAAAATAAAAAACAATAATATTTTTATAAAAAAAAAAAAAAGAAGGGAGGTTGCCATCCGGGGCCCTGGGGACCTTTGGGCCCCTTACAAAAAAAAATTATATAAATAATAATAAAAAAATAACATAAATAAATAAGAAAAAACTTAAATAACAAAAATGTATAAAAAAAAAAATATAAAAAAAAAGGGGGGGTTGACCACTGGGCCCCTTACAAATAATAGAAAAAAAAAAAGAAAAAAAAAAGGGGGGTATCCGGGCCCCTTACAGGTGTACTACCTGTACCCCCCTGATGGCGGCCCTGCCTATGATTTATCATGGAGCAGGCCTGATCTCCAAGTATTTGTAAAAATAGAACTGAACACTTTGCTTATAAACACTTTTCTATATTTATTACTAAAGACACTGTGGGGCTAAAGGGAGAGAAGGGTAGAAGATGGCAGCTTATTAAGAAACAAGGAGACTTCTACTTCCAAAACGAGTGATGGGTCATCTTTTTACAGCATTAGCCATTTGGTCATAATGCCAGGCAAACAGAGTTTTATCAGCTACTGCCATGTGTGAAGGTGTAGACTGATCCTGTGACTTGGCATTCTACAGTATTCATTTTTAGGTGTAAACACTAAAAGACAGCAGAGCAAGCAGCTGTGATCTCCATTAAAACATGTTGGAGATTGTGTAAACCAGGCCTGGAAAAGGATTGCATTAGACCTTCGCACCTACCTTTGTTACAAATATTAACAAGTTATTTAGCTAAGTAATTAACAATAACAATAAATGCAATTTATCCTAAGAAAGATGCACAACAACACCAGACTTATATTTACTATGCAGTTGTACAATATTTCATATTTACCTGAATACAAAAGTAAAGTATTTTCTTTGTTTCTCCTGCACATAAAAAAAAAAAATATATTAAAAAAATGAATAGCAAAATATATAGAAAACACTGTGCATTGAAAAAAAGGGTACTATTACCCAGGAACTCTAGTGATATCTAACACATTAGCCTTGCTTATCCAGAGACTTATGTAGCGGCTGTTTGAATTTAAGGGAGGCATCTGGGTGGTAATGTAACCCAGATGCACTAATTGCTAGGGGATCCGAGACCTTTTTCTGGTTCTTGTAGGACTCTGGTGGTGTGAGGTCCTTGCGGTCCACAGGTGGCACTGTTGCCCGGGGCCGGAGCTGAACTTACACCGCAAGACTGTACCCTTTTGTCCTCCCCTGGAGCTGGTACAGCGGGGCGGGGAACCCGCTGTGGCGCAAAGGGAGAGGGGATAAAAGGGGCGGACGCCCTTACCACGGGGTGCAGAGTGGAGAGTTCGGAGTGGGAGTCGGAGGACTTGGCCGCACCCAGGCACCTTCAGCTTGGGTGCTGGCGTTCCAGTGCTCCAGGCCTAGGTGCCCTTGGCCTGGCCGGAGCGGAGATGGAGTCCATCGCAGGCACCTTTAGCCTGGGGTGAGGTACTATGGCGGATGCCTGGGGCTCAGTACCTTCGACTGAGTTCCGCGAGGGTGGAGGAGTCCGAGGGGGGCCCTAACTCCTGGGGTGCCCGTGTCTGAGTTCGTGAGGACTGGTGTGCGGAACTTCTCTGAAGCATTGCTGGTGACAGAGAGGCCTCCTGTTTCTCGCTTGGACGGATCTCCTTCCCCTGACAGGGGCCATGCTAGTGAAGGTAATTCACGTTCTACTTCATATAGTCATTGGCAGTGACTACTCACCACTGGTGATATCACAGTGGTTAGCAGGAGAAGGGAAAGGATTGTGCCTCGATCTATTCCCCGTTACTACTCAGTAGAAGAAACTGTTTGTTGTACATCAAGAAGAATAAAACTGAGTTGGACCTATTCACTGTGTGGAACTCTGGTTACTAGGAGCAAAGGAGTTAGGGATGAAGTACTGGACTTGACCCTAGGACACCAACACAAGACCCAAGCTTCTGACCTTCACCTCTTAGCTATGGAGGACATGGGCCGTGATGGTATCTCATCCCTCCCCCAGCACTGAGACCCCTAGACGAAGAAAGACAAGCCGAGTATGAGAAGGGGAGAGAGGGGTGAGGCCGCTACACTTACATCTTAAAATTGTTTCTATTTTTTATTTATTTTTTACAGACAAAGAATGCCTGGTGCTGGCATCATTTACCTCTATACCAGTTGTGCTGAACTCTACCAATACCAGCCTTACCTTACTACTGCCTCCAGTTAATTATAATTTAAGCTGCCCTGTAATAAGGAGCAGCACTCCAACATACATAGTAAAATCTAGAAAACTCGAAGATGGCAAACGTAAGGAGCCTGTCAAGTCCACAAATATCATCAGTAGAAGCACACAAGTAAGATGGATTCATTTTGTTAATTTTAGTATACAATATTAACACAGTAAGATTAGAAAAGTTGAGCACCAGATAAACAGCTAAATACACCACTGAAATACTTACCGTATATACTCATATAAGCAGACCCGAATATAAGCCGAGGAACCTAATTTTCCCACAAAAAACTGGGAAAACATATTGACTCGAGTATAAGCCTAGGGTGAGAAATGCAGCAGCTACTTTAAGTAGAAAAGAGGGTCAACAATGTCCATCTGCAGCCTCAACTGTGCCCATCTGCAGCCTCACTGTGCCCATCTGCAGCCTCACTGTGCCCATCTGCAGCCTCACTGTGCCTATCTGCAGCCTCATGTACCTTTTGATCTCCTGCTGTGTCATGCAAGCCCCACCTCCTCCTCGTCCGTGATAGACGGAAAACTGATTCAGTTTCCCAGCATTGTTATCAGTGTTCAGTGTCCCATTTATCACAGATGAGGAGGAGGCGGGGCTGCCGAACAGTTGGACGGCTGCCAGACAGTTAAGACTGACACAGCGGGAGACCCTCACTCGAGTATTAGCCGAGGGGGGCTTTTTTAGCATAAAAAGGTGCTGAAAAAGTCGGCTTATACACAAGTATATACGATATGTATACGGTATATATACGGTATGTGGAAACTGTTGTATCTGTCAAAGTATTTGTTTTCTTCTAGTCCTGAGATTTACACAACCCTGTTACAGCATATCCCACTAATGACCAACCTGACATTTTTCTCAGCTAGATCACTTCCTTACTCCCAGCCAGGGATGAGCCGAACACCCCCCTGTTCGGTTCGCACCAGAACCTGCGAACAGACAAAATGTTCGTGTAAACTTTAGAACCCTATTAAATACAATGGACTCGAACGTTCGAAATCTAAAGTGTTAATTATAAAGGCTAATATGCAAGTTATTGACCTAAAAAGTGTTTGGGGACCGGGGTCCTGCCCCAGGGGACATGTATCAATGCAAAAAGAAGTTTTAAAAACGTCCGTTTTTTCGGGAGCAGTGATTTTAATAATGCTTAAAATGAAAAAATAAAAGTGAAATATTCCTTTAAATTTCGTACCTGGGGGGGTGTGTATGATATGCATGTGAAGTGGCGCATGTTTCCCGTGCTTAGAACTGTCCCTGCAAAAAATGTCATTTTTGAAAGAAAAAAATGCATTTAAAACTGACTCGCGGCTATTAATGAATTGTCGGCTCCCGGCAATACATACAAAAGTCATTGATAAAAAAAAAAAAAAAGCGTGGGGGTTCCCCAGAATTCAATTACCAGGCCCTTCAGGTCTGGAATGGATATTAAGGGGAACCCCGCCGCAAATTAAAAAAAAAATTGACGTGGGGTTCCCCCAAATATCCATTCCAGGCCCTTCAGATCTGGCATGGATTTTAAGGGGAACTCCACCCCAAATTTAAAAAAAAAATGGCGTGGAGTCCCCCTAAAAATCCATACCAGACCCCTTATCCGAGCACGCAACCTGGCCGGCCGCAGGGGAAAAGGGGGGACGAGAGAGCGGCCCCCCCTCCCTCCTGGACCGTACCAAGCCACATGCCCTCAACATGGGGAGGATGTCCCCATGTTGATGGGGACAAGGGCCTCATCCCCACAACCCTTGCCCGGTGGTTGTGGGGGTCTGCGGGCGGGGGGCTTATCGGAATATGGAAGACCCCTTTAACAAAGGGGACCCCCAGATCCCGCCCCCCCTATGTGAATTGGTAAGGGGTACATTGTACCCCTACCATTTCACGAAGAAAGCGTAAAAAAATGTTTAAAAAAACACACAAACACCTTGAAAAAGTCCTTTATTTAAAAAAAAAAAAAAAAAAACATTCCAGCGGTGAAATCCAGTGTCCCGCGGCGATCCCGATGTCCAGCGCTGTCCTTCATTGGTTCATTAATAGCCGCGAGTCAGTTTTAAATGCATTTTTTTCTTTCAAAAATGACATTTTTTGCAGGGACAGTTCTAAGCACGGGAAACATGCGCCACTTCACATGCATATCATACACACCCCCCAGGTACGAAATTTAAAGGAATATTTCACTTTTATTGTTTCATTTTAAGCATTATTAAAATCACTGCTCCCGAAAAAACGGCCGTTTTTAAAACTTCTTTTTGCATTGATACATGTCCCCTGGGACAGGACCCGGGTCCCCAAACACTTTTTAGGACAATAACTTGCATATAAGCCTTTATAATTAGCACTTTAGATTTCTCCCATAGATTTTTCGAATTTGCCGCGAACACCCCAATTTGTTCGCTGTTCGGCGAACGGGCGAACAGGCAATGTTCGAGTCGAACATGAGTTCGACTCGAACTCGAAGCTCATCCCTACTCCCAGCCTGTGATTAGAAGGAGCATCAGACTGATGAGGTCATCTCTCTGCTTTTCGTGCTCTCTCAGTATGTTCCTTGACAGCATGTGTGCATGCAGGAAATCAGATTGGCCCCAGTGCTGCTCCTCGCTCTATTAATTTGAGTTCTGTGCAGGGAAAGAGGCTTATATCAAGTCATAATCATGGGTTTACACAAATTGCATTTAAAATATTTATAAAAGTGTGTAATAAATGCATGGCAAATGTAGACATTGTTTTATACAGTAAATGCCTTGTATGCACTTTATGCAACTACTACAGAAAAATGTAAAACTACAAAGTATATTTCAAATAAACAAATATATATACTCCATAGGGAAACCTGCAATAAAACAATACAAATCACTTAATTATTTCTAAATCTACACATATAAAAAACAAGTCTAAAGCCACTTAAGAGCAATACATGTTACTGAATAACTCTGCAGTACTAAATCTATATGTAAACCTATATGCCAGCAAGGGAAGGGTACACCTCTTCAATATGATATTAGCATCTTAATTTTTTTAGTTGGCATATGTATCACTCTTAAAGTGGACTTTCACGCCATAAAGCAACTTATTTAACCACTTAAGCCCCGGACCATTTGGTAGCTAAAGGACCAGAGGTGATTTCAGAATTTTGCACTGCGCTGTTTTAACTGTAAATTGTGCGGACATGCAATGTTGTACCCAAACGAAATTTGCGTCCTTTTCTTCCCACAAATAGAGCTTTCTTTTAATGGTATTTGATTGCCTCTGCGATTTTTATTTTTTGCGATATAAACGGAAAAAGACCGAAAATTTTGAAAAAAAAGATATTTTCTACTTTTTGTTATAAGAAAAATCGAATAAACTCAATTTTAGTCATACATTTAGGCCAAAATGTATTCAGCCACATGTCTTTAGTAAAAAAAATGTCAATAAGCGTATATTTATTGGTTTGCGCAAAAGTTATAGCGTTTACAAACTAGGGTACATTTTCTGGAATTTACACAGCTTTAAATTTATGACTGCCTATCTCATTTCTTGAGGTGCTAAAATGGCAGGGCAGTACAAAACCCCCCCAAGTGACCCCATTTTGGAAAGTAGACACCCCAAGGAAATTTCTGAGAGGCATGTTGAGCCCATTGAATATATTCTTTTTTTGTCCTAAGTGATTGAAAAAAGAAAAAAAAAAATTACAAAAAGTTGTCACTAAATGATATATTGCTCACACATGCCATGGTTATATGTGGAATTGCACCCCAAAATACATTCTGCTGCTTCTCCTGAGTATGGGGATACCACATGTGTGGGACTTTTTAGGAGCCTAGCCACGTACGGTACCCCAAAAACCAAGCACCGCCTTCAGGATTTCTAAGGGCGCAAATTTTTGATTTCACTCCTCACTACCTATCACAGTTTTGAAGGCCATAAAATGCCAAAATAGCACAAAACCCCCCCAAATGACCCCATTTTGGAAAGTAGACACCCCAAGCTATTTACTGAGAGGCATGTTCAGTCCATGGAATATTTTATATTTTGCCACAAGTTGCGGGAATATGACAAACTTTTTTTTTTGCACAAAGTTGTCACTAAATGATATATTGCTCACACATGCCATGGGCATATGTGAAATTACACCCCAAAATACATTCTGCTGCTTCTCCTGAGTATGAGGATACCACATGTGTGGGACTTTTTGGGAGCCTAGTCGCGTACGGAACCCCAAAAACCAAGCACCGCATTCAAGGTTTCTAAGGGCATAAATTTTTGATTTCACTCCTCACTACCTATCACAGTTTTGAAGGCCATAAAGTGCCAAAATAGCACAAAACCCCCCCAAATGACCCCATTTTGGAAAGTAGACACCCCAAGCTATTTGCTGAGAGGCATGTTGAGCCCATTGAATATTTTTTTTTGTCCCAAATGATTGAATAATGACAAAAAGAAAAAAAAATGTACAAAAAGTTTTCACTAAATGATATATTGCTCACACATGCCATGGTTATATGTGGAATTGCACCCCAAAATACATTCTGCTGCTTCTCCTGAGTGCGGGGATACCACATGTGTGGGACTTTTTGGGAGCCTAGCCGCGTATGGGGCCCCAAAAACCAAGCACCGCCTTCAGGATTTCTAAGGGCGTAAATGTTTGATTTCACTCCTCACTACCTATCACAGTTTTGAAGGCCATAAAGTGCCAAAATAGCACAAAACCCCCCCAAATGACCCCATTTTGGAAAGTAGACACCCCAAGCTATTTACTGAGAGGTATGTTGGGTTCATGGAATATTTTATATTTTGCCACAAGTTGCGGGAATATGACAAACTTTTTTTTTTTTTGCACAAAGTTGTCACTAAATGATATATTGCTCACACATGCCATGGGCATATGTGAAATTACACCCCAAAATACATTCTGCTGCTTCTCCCGAGTATGGGGATACCACATGTGTGGGACTTTTTGGGAGCCTAGCCGTGCACGGGACCCCAAAACCCAAGCACCGCCTTCAAGGTTTCTAAGGGCATACATTTTTGATTTCACTCCTCACTACCTATCACAGTTTTGAAGGCCATAAAATGCCAAGATGGCACAAAACCCCCCCAAATGACCCCATTTTGGAAAGTAGACACCCCAACCTATTTACTGAGAGGCATGTTGGGTTCATGGAATATTTTATATTTTGCCACAAGTTGCGGGAATATGACAAACTTTTTTTTTTTGCACAAAGTTGTCACTAAATGATATATTGCTCACACATGCCATGGGCATATGTGAAATTACACCCCAAAATACATTCTGCTGCTTCTCCTGAGTACGGGGATACCACATGTGTGGGACTTTTTGGGAGCCTAGCCGCGTACGGGACCCCAAAAACCAAGCACCGCCTTCAAGGTTTCTAAGGGCATAAATTTTTGATTTCACTCCTCACTACCTATCACAGTTTTGAAGGCCATAAAATGGCAAGATAGCACAAAACCCCCCAACATGACCCCATTTTGGAAAGTAGACACCCCAAGGAAATTGCTGAGAGGCATGTTGAGCCCATTGAATATTTTTTTTTTGTCCCAAGTGATTGAATAATGACAAAAAGAAAAAAAGAAAAGAATTTTTTTTCAAAAAGTTGTCACTAAATGATATATTGCTCAAACATGCCATGGTTATATGCGGAATTGCACCCCAAAATACATTTGGCTGCTTCTCCTGAGTATGGGGATACCACATGTGTGGGACTTTTTGAGAGCCTAGCCGCGTACGGGGCCCTGAAAACCAAGCACCGCCTTCAGGATTTCTAAGGGCACAAATTTTTGATTTCACTCCTCACTACCTATCACAGTTTTGAAGGCCATAAAATGCCAAGATAGCCCAAAACCCCCACAAATGACCCCATTTTGGAAAGTAGACACCCCAAGCTATTTGCTGAGAGGCATGGTGAGTATTTTACAGCTCTCATTTGTTTTTGAAAATGAAGAAAGACATTTTTTTTTCTTTTTTCAATTTTCAAAACTTTGTGACAAAAAGCGAGATCTGCAAAATACTCAACATACCTCTCAGCAAATAGCTTGGGGTGTCTACTTTCCAAAATGGGGTCATGTGGGGGGGTTTTGTGCCATCTGGGCATTCCATGGCCTCCGAAACTGTGATAGGCAGTGAGGAGTGAAATCAAAAATTTACACCCATAGAAATCCTGAAGGCGGTGCTTGGTTTTCGGGGTCCTGTACGCGGCTAGGCTCCCAAAATGTCTCACACATGTGGTATCACCATACTCAGGAGAAGAAACAGAATGTATTTTGGGGTGCAATTCCACATATAACCATGGCATGTTTGAGCAATATATAATTTAGTGACAACTTTTTGTACATTTTTTTTTTTGTCATTATTCAATCACTTGGGACAAAAAAAAAAAATATTCAATGGGCTCAACATGCCTCTTAGCAAATAGCTTGAGGTGTCTACTTTCCAAAATGGGGTCATTTGGGGGGGTTTTGAACTGTCCTGGCATTTTATGCACAACATTAGGAAGCTTATGTCACACATCATCCACTCTTCTAACCACTTGAAGACAAAGCCCTTTCTGACACTTTTTGTTTACATGAAAACATTTTTTTTTGCAAGAAAATTATGTTGAACCCCCAAACATTATATATTTTTTTAAAGCAAAGGCCCTACAGATTAAAATAGTGGGTGTTGCACTTTTTTTTCCACACAGTATTTGCGCAGCGATTTTTCAAACACATTTTTTTGGGGAAAAACACACTTTTTTTATTTTTAATGCATTAAAAAACACTATATTGCCCAAATGTTTGATGAAATAAAAAATATGATCTTAGGCCGAGTACATGGATACCAAACACGACATGCCTTAAAATTGCGCACAAACGCGCAGCGGCGACAAACTACATTCATTTTTAAAAGCATTTAAAAGCCTTTACAGGTTACCACGTTAGATTTACAGAGGAGGTCTACTGCTAAAATTACTGCCCTCAATCTGACCTTCGCAGTGATACCTCACATGCATGATGCAATTGCTGTTTACATATGACGCTAGACCGACGCTTGCGTTCGCCTTTGCGCAAGAGCAGGGGGGGACAGCGGTGCTTTTTTTTATTTTTTTTTAAATTATTTCTTTTGCTTTTTTATTTTATTTTTAAACTGTTCCTTCCATATTTATTTATTTTTTTTACCATTTTTATTGTTATCTCAGGGAATGTAATTATCCCCTATGATAGCAATAAGTAGTGACAGGTACTCTTTTTTTGAAAAAAATTGGGGGGTTAGACCCTAGATCTTTCCTCTGCCCTCAAAGCATCTGACCACACCAAGATCGGTGTGATAAAATGCTTTCCCAATTTCCCAATGGCGCTGTTTATATCCGGGGGGGGGGGGCATTCCCTCCCACTGCTTGTAAAAGCAGTCTAGAGGCTAATTATCTGCTAGAATTGCTTTTACATGAAAGCCAGCCACTGGCTGAAAAGAATGATACCAAGATGATACCAAGATGATACCTAAACCTGCAGGCATCATTCTGGTATAAAGCATTCAAAGTCCAGCAACATACCAGTACGTTGCTGGTCCTTGTTGGACATGTATTGTAATCTTTTTTTTCATGCAGCCTGTTGGCTGAATGAAAAAAAGAGATTGATCGGTGAGTATGCCCACCATTAGAATACCTCCCTTCATCCACCCACTTCTAATGATCGGCATACATGCACCATTTATATATGCCGAAGCATGGGGGCATCCTCCCGCAAAAAAGTTATGCCGCGTACACACGGTCGGACTTTTCCACGGGCAAGCCTTCGTTGGATTTCGACCGTATGTACGCGGCATAAAAGGTTATGCCGCGTACACACGGTCAGACTTTTCCACGGGCAAGCCTCCGTCGGAATTTCGACCGTATATACGCGGCATTAGGAGCAAAATCGCTCCTCCGCCCCTGCTGCCCCCATGCTTCGGCATATATGCTCTTTTTTTTAACTGTGGTGGTGAAATCACCTCCTACAGCGTTGGAGTCACGGCTTTATGTATCGTGGGAGCAAACGCTGTTGCTGTCAAGATAAATAGATCCGCGCTGCAACTGAATGGCGTACCTGCTAAGCAAATGGTGGTTAACATTAAAACAAAGTAACATTACAGTACAACAGTAAGACCTTACCATGCCATACCTGCAAAGCAAATACCAAAACAAAACCTAGTAAAAAATAAAAAAATTTTTTAACGCAACCTGTGCCTAAAATATATATATGCCGAAGCATGGGGGCATCCTCCCGCAAAAAAGTTATGCTGCGTACACACTGTCGGACTTTTCCACGGGCAAGCCTTCGTCGTAATTTCGACCGTATGCACGTGGCATAAAAGGTTATGCCGCGTACACACGGTCGGACTTTTCCACGGGCAAGCCTCCATCGGAATTTCGACCGTATATACGCGGCATTAGGAGCAAAATCGCTCCTCCGCCCCTGCTGCCCCCATGCTTCGGCATATATGCTCTTTTTTTTAACTGTGGTGGTGAAATCACCTCCTACAGCGTTGGAGTCACGGCTTTATGTATCGTGGGAGCAAACGCTGTTGCTGTCAAGATAGATAGATCCGCGCTGCAACTGAATGGCGTACCTGCTAAGCAAATGATGGTTAACATTAAAACAAAGTAACATTACAGTACAACAGTAAGACCTTACCATACCATACCTGCAAAGCAAATACCAAAACAAAAGCTAGTAAAAAATAAAACATTTTTTTAACGCAACCTGTGCCTAAAATATATATATGCCGAAGCATGGGGGCATCCTCCCACAAAAAAGTTATGCCGCGTTCACACGGTCTGACTTTTCCACGGGCAAGCCTCCGTCGGAATTTCGACCGTATGTACGCGGCATTAGGAGCAAAATCGCTCCTCCGCCCCTGCTGCCCCCATGCTTCGGCATATATGCTCTTTTTTTTAACTGTGGTGGTGAAATCACCTCCTACAGCACTGGAGTCACGGCTTTATGTATCGTGGGAGCAAACGCTGTTGCTGTCAAGATAAATAATTCCGCGATGCAGTTGAATGGCGCACCTGAAAACAAAAAATTACATACCTGAAAAGCTAGCATGATAAAACATTGCAGAATAGAATACAGTAAAAAAGAGCAGAACAATAGAGAGAAAATAGAGAGAGAGAGAGAGAACAATAAAACGACAACTATTTTTGGTTTTTTTATTTTATATTTTTTTTGTGTTTTGTTTTATACGTTTTTTTTTTCTTTTTTACACTTTTTTTTGTAACTTCAACAACTGTAATGGTTCGGGTCTCTCAAAATGTAATGGCATCTTGGGAGACCCTGTGTAAGTGTGTCCTAGTCTGTGAAATGCTGTACCCTACGCTAAAACTTCACTTTTGAGTGGTAGCGTTCAAAACATTCACCAAGGCAAAGACCAGGTTTGTCAGGACAGAGTGGACAAAAAACACGGGTGTCACGCCTAAATCCGCGCTTGCTACAGACACGACATCTTTTTTGGGGGGTTCGTTGGGTAGGGGTACTCTCGAGGGCATACGGATAATGCCTCTCATGCAGCCGGCTTACTGCATTTGGTTGGGGATGGTGAGGTGCAGAACCGCCTGGATACAGGAGGTCTGTGACTATCTCATTCTGGAATTTTAGAAGAGATAACGTACCGCCTGAAGCTCTGTATAGCACATGAGCGTTCAGCAAAGCCAATTGGAATAAGGATAGAGACACTTTTTTGTACCAGCGTCTCGCCTTACGGTCAATTAGATACGGCGCCAACAACTGGTCGTTGAGGTCCACCCCTCCCATATTTTTGTTATATTCGTGGACACAGAGGGGTTTCTCCACAACACCAGTCGCCGTACGAATTTGGACTGTCGTGTCTGCATGAAGGGAGGTAAGAAGGAAAACATTCTTATTGTCCCTCCACTTCATAGCGAGCAAGTTATTACACTTCAAGCAGGCTCTCTCCCCCAGCCTAAGACGGGCATCTACAAGCCGCTGGGGAAAGCCCCGGTGATTAGGTCGCACGGTGCCACATGCTCCAATCTGATGATCAAAAAAGTGACTAAACAGTGGCACGCTCGTGTAATAATTGTCCACATACAAGTGGTACCCCTTTCCGAATAAGGGTGACACCAAGTTCCACACTATCTTGCCAGCGCTCCCTATGTAATCCGGGCAGTTGACCGGCTCAACCTGACTATCTTTTCCCTCATAAACCATAAAGCTCCATACATAGCCTGTTGCCCTGTCACAGAACTTATAGAGCTTGACCCCGTATCTGGCACGCTTGCTGGGAAGGTCCTGCTTGAAAGCCAAACGGCCAGAAAATTTAATCAGGGACTCATCAACGCAGACAACTTGATCGGGAATAAGCAAGGCTGCAAATCGTTCGTTGAAGTGGTTTATGAGGGGCCGAATTTTATAGAGCCGGTCGTATTCAGGGTCTCCACGTGGACGACAAAGTTCATTGTCGTTGAAGTGCATGAACCGCAAAATCTGCTCGTATCGTTTCCTGGGCATGGAGGCAGAGAACACGGGCATGTGGTCAATTGGGTGCGTGGACCAATAAGCACGCAATGACGTGAATTTATGTATGCCCATGTTGAGGGAAAGGCCCAGAAAGGTCTTAAATTCGGAAACCGTAATTGGTTTCCAATCTTTGGCAATGGAAGGCAACTGGGGGTTAGTGGCGATGAATTGACCAGCATATAAATTACTCTAGTCCACAATAGATCTATAGAGATCTTCCGTGAAAAACAGCGAATAAAAATCAATTGGCATAAAATCAGCTGTTTCCACCTGAATACCGGGTTGGGCAGTGAATGGGGGAAGTACGGGTTCTGCAGAAGTGGTGGGGACCCAATCAGGATAGGCGAATTCTGCAGGAAGGGCACTATGGGCACGACGGGCCTGCCTTTGTCTTCTTGGTGGCAGCGGGACACTACTTGTGCTTGCCACCTCGCCAGCTTGAACTGCACTTATGGGACTCGCCACGTCACCACGTGATACTGCAGTGCTGGATGTACGCCCAGGCTGTACTAGGCCGCTGGTGCTTGCCAATTCACCAGAAGGAATAGCGGCGCTAGTACTACTCTGCTCCATGATATGAGAGCCCTGCGGTTCTTGCTCCTCAACAACCTCAGAAGATCGGGATCGGGTACGCCTGACCTTAGCAGGGACCTCAACTTCGTCGTCAGAGCTATCTGACGAGGAGCCGCTGACTTCACTGTCTTCTACGGGAAGGTATTCTGAGCCTGAATCTGACAGATGCGTGCTCCTCTTCACTATCTGTCATGCTCAGAATCTCATAGGCCTCTTTACTAGTGTACCTTCGTCTTGCCATTTTGGGCTCTAAATTTAGGGGTACACTAGTAAGATTCACAGGAAAACAAAGCACCTGACTGTCAGCAAATGTATCAAACGCTACCAAAAAAACTGTTAGCGATCGCAGGGATCAGGACTGTCTCTGCGAACGCTGCAGTTATGTGTGTTGTGTTTGGTAAGTGACAGTGATCGATCGATACTGCACTTGGGTGGGCTGGGCTGGGCGGAGGGGCTAAACGCAGGTGCTAGCAGGTATCTGGGCTGATCCCGCTAACACTGCATTTTTGGGAACCCTAAACCGCTGGGGACGCTAGTATAAATCTGTTCAGATACTATACCACTAAGGGAGGTGTATGCTTTGCGCGTGGGTGTTAGCGTTACTGCCACTAACCTGACACTGCCTGGGGCAACGCAGACCCTCTCTGGCGCTAAAACCTAATTGATATCACCCGCCGGGCGATCAGGGGGTTAAAACTTTATTGGGTTATATACGGCGGGTGCCCTGATGCTATAAAAAGCAAACTAACCAACCAGCGTCACCCGTAAAACTTATATGGTGATCACTGGTGAAAGGGTTAACTAGGGGCAATCAGGGGGTTAAAACCTTTATTAGGTCATATATGGGGGTACCTGACGCTATATAAAAACCTGACGGGTAACCTAAATAACTAAATAACTAACCGGCTAACCAGTGTCACCAGTAAAACTTATACGGTGATCACTGGTGAAAGGGTTAACTCTAGGGGCAATCAGGGGGTTAAAGTAATATTTGGGGGTACCTGACGCTATAAAAACCTGCAGCGAAACTAAAAATAAATAACTGGCTATCTAGGGCACCACCGGCACTAAATACAGCGATCGGAAATACGATCGCTTAGTGACGCTGGCGTTAGGGGGTGAAAGGGTTACCTGGGGGGCGATCAAGGGGTTAAACCTTTATTAGGGGGGTTAGGGGGCTACCCTGGACCTAAAGGGGCCTAAACCTAACTGCCCTGCAACTTTTTACAGTCACAAATGACACTGATTGCAGTGATCAGTAAAAAAATGACCACTGCAAATGGTGCACTGTGACTGGTGGTACTGGGGGTGATCTGGGGGGTGATCTGGGGGTGACTGGGGGGTGAAAAGTGTGCCTACATGTACTGGTGTCAGTGGGCTGTTGGTGCACTTACTGTGAGATGTCTTCACTCCTCGCGCCGGATCGAAAAGACCGACACGAGGAGAGATGACATCACTTCCTCTGCCTGTGTTTACATTACACAGGCAGGGAAGCTTTCTCATTCGACGGGAGCGATCGCGAGGGGGTGGCCGGAATCAAACGGCCGTCCCCTCATTCCTGATCGCTCCTGAACAATTAACAGCCGCTCACTGTAAAGGAGGGGGGTCCGATCGGACCCCCCCAACTATACAAAGGCGATCACGTACACACTTTATTGAGACAAGCACACACTATAGAGTGATATGCTTTGGTCATACAGTATTTAAAGTGGTTGTACACCCACAAAAAACAAAAAAAAAAAAACCTGCAAGACAAAGGCATAATGAGCTAGTTTAGTAGATATCCACGGTAGCTACATGTAACCCTTTTTATAGGCTTACCTGTAGTAAAAAGTGGATTGTAAAGGTTTACAACCACTTAAATGTCTGAGGTTTAGAACCACTTTAAACCTGGTTCCTCTCCCCTCCCTCTTCTACAAGTAGATTTAGAACATTATTTTTATAATGTTTCTGATACTTTTTGTGCTGCAGGGTAGCATTTTTTTCTTTCTGGCCTAGGTGAGAATGACATTTTGTTCCCCAGGCACTCTAAGGTTAGGTTGACATCAATCTAAAGTGACTTTTTATAAAAATGGGCTGCACTGTGTGAACATGCACAGGTTCGCTGATGTGTAAGGGTACCTTTAAGAATTTATGTCACCCCTGTATGTTTGTTGAAGAGCAGTGCGTTTCCCAAAAGGCATCAATGTAAATCAAGCTTTACATCATGACTGTGCACTGTTGGGTTCTATGCATGCGCAGATGTGCTGCAGGGTTTTGGGACCCGCCGGACACTTGCCACACACACACGGGGGTCTCCCATGCATGCGCAAAGATGATGCAGGTATGAGGTCCGGGATCTCAAGGTGTCTGCACATGTGCAGGAAAACCCCCTGGATCCTGAAGATCAGGCAGAGCCCTCTGTCGTATCTACGCAAAAGGTTTTCCAAAATAGCGGTGCCCGGGGTGGGAGGCAAATTACAGGGGCCTGAAATATCTCTTTAAACAGTCTAAGGAAAAAATAAATAATTAAAAGTCAGCAGCTACAAATACTCTTGCTGCTTACTTTTAATATAAGAACACTCACCTGTCCAGGGATCCTGCAATGTCGGCACCCCAAGCCGATTCATCCAACGGCTTTGGGTGCAGGCGCTGGCATTGCAAGTAAGGGAAACCGTTAGTGAAGCTTTCAGGCTTCACAGCCAGTTTGCATGCACAAGTCACGCTGTGCTTTCTAAATGGTCTCACCCTCTTCTGGGACACACACACACAGGTTCCAGAAGGCCACAGGGGGAATAACAAACTTGTTATACTTACCTACTCCTTGCACAGATCAGCCTCAATCTTCCTTTTCTAGGGTCCCCTGCCGGTGCTCCTGGCTTCTCCTGCCTTTCCAAGTTCCACCATAGCAGGCAGCTATTTGATTGAGAGCAGCAGAAGCCAATGGCTCCCAGTGCTCTCACTTAGTCTAGTCAGGAGGGAGGGAGGGAGAGAGAGAGCACCTCTGCTAGGTAGGTATTTAAGAGGGGCGGGCTGCACATTCAATTTTATTTTACCTTAGAAAACAAACCTTTAGCCTTTGCAAGCACTTTAAGTGGTTTTAGATATTTTATATGTGTCTGTCTTTTACTATTTTTCTGTAGATGGTGTGTAGAATAGATGCAAGAGTTATTTAATTTTTTTGGTAAATAACATATTTACTAACATTGAAAATAACCCACTTTGTCACTTTTAAAAATAATTAGCTAGTATATTTTATTCACACAGGAAACCATTTGCCCTTGTTTTTTCAGAAGTGAATAGAGAAGAATTATAGTTCAGACACTTTAGCAATATACAGACTGAAAGGACACATATTGTAGAGAAGTAGTAAACACTGTACAAAATAAAATTCTTTCCATTGGTGAAGATATTTTCTCTGTGCTGGCAGGAATTTCAGAATCAGATTGCACTTATCCATGGGTTACAACCTTTCTCAGATTATGAAATGGAAGTGAGCGTGACAAACTATTACTCGTTTTTGCTTGCTGAACAGCCAAGAAATGTTCTTGTTACTGGAAAAACTGATTATGGTAGTAAGTATATAATCCATGATTTTATAATGCGTTTATTGCAAGTAGCCACAGAGACAAAACTGTATTGTTTTACAGTGTTTAAGTATATATTGGATGAGCAGAGTGGCTCTATATAATACATAGCTAAAATCAGAAGAACGATACCCAGATGCTCAGATCAGAGTCTCTGCTGGTGTTCACATGCGCTGGTTTGCTTTCAAGCCTCCAATAAAGCCGTGATATTTAAAAGAAAAATAGGATAGGATCTGTCAGGGACCTGCTGGTACAGAACGAAGGCTCTTGTGTGCGCGTATGTGCACACGCGTTCTGGTGCAGACTAGACAACTGCACCTATGCGTTCTACAAAAAACAATTTAAAAAAACAACAAAGACTAAACCATTTTTATATTTTTTAACCACTAGGGGCCCGCGCTATAGCCGAATGACGGCCACAGCGCGGACCTGAAAATCTGGGAGGCCGTCAATAGACGTCCTCCCCTTTGCACGTGCAACGCGCGCCACCTGCAGGGCAACTTCCCATTGAAATTAATGGAAAATGCATAAAAAACATGACAATAATGCATCAAAAACACCCTTTTCACAGGTGCAAAACGCGCTAGAAATGCGGTAAAAACACGGCAAAAGCACATATGGGTTTTTACTGCATTTTTTCAAGGAAGCAGTGTGAAAGCAGCCATAGTCCAAGAGAACTACAGTGAACACCATTATGTTTTGCATTATTCAATGCAGAGTTCGGTTTTTTAAACATTTTTGGATGAATCCTTCCATTGCCATTATGCAGTGCAGATCCAAATTGAGACATTAAATAAGGACTTTGGATTCACCAATATTTACTGAAATGTGGAGCACATACTAAATACATTTACATATTATATTCTTATTCATTGCTTGTGTAGCCAAAACACATCAATTTCCACCAACCTTTCATATTACCTGCAAAACTTAGTTGAAGACATCATTGAATTGGATATCATGTCTAAGTGTCTTTATCCAAGCTGTTAATAAACCCGTAACTAGGTTAGGTAAAGCTGCATTTAAAAAGTTGCATGAACTTTGTTAAGGTCCATAATATCTTATTTCTCCTTCCTTAAAATGAGCCTTCAATGAAGATATGTTGGGGAAGCACTGGGTCAGGACTTTGGCATGTATTTAGATCAGATTTTTTAGTTAACAAGCTGCTCTCAAAGTCATTATGGGTCCTAAGAAATCACAGTAGTAAGCTTGGCAGAGTGAGAGGGAGTGAGTGTTTCGGTGACTTAACCAGTTCCCCTTTCATCAGGACTTGTGCAGGTGTGGCTTGAAAGAAAGATAGACTGAGAGCCTGTATAGCCTAGACCAGAGCAGGTAATCTATGCTAGAGAGATCTAGTCTAGTAAAGCCACTCTCAGCCCAGCTCATTTCTAACCTGCACATGCACAAGCTGTGATAAAGGAGTATTGGTAAACCCGAAACACCTGAAACACCTTGGCTATCCTTTTCACTCCTATGCAGAATTAAAAATGAAATTAAACTATCAACTTACTATTAATATAATATGTCTTGTGATTACTGACATCTAATGTAAGTTATATTTTCTTAGTTCCAGAAGCAGTTTCATTTATAAATGTGACAGTTTTATCAGACGCATTAGTTAATATAACTTGGGTAGAACCATCCAAGCCAAATAGTCCACTTAATTTAATCCGATACCAGATCAAAGTTGACAATTCGCCTCCAAGTCCTTCTGTACCATTAAGACAAAGGGAACTTCCAGATGAAAAACTTTTGTGGACTTTTAAGAATCTTAAAAGTGGAACTAATCATCAATTCAAGGTAAGTTTACTTAGAATTTTAGAAAATAATTTGGTTTAAGAAATTTGCAATGTTTTAATCTGAGGTATTCATTTAATTAATCAGGTCCTTGCATTTCACCCAGATGAGAACTGGTGCACTGAAAGTACTGCCATTTATGCCAGAACCTTTAAGTCACCTGCACCTCCACATAATATAGTTTCAGGAAATATCAGTTCAGTGATGGAATGGACAGCTCCAGAAGAGCCCATAAAAGAATTCTGGTTTGAAGAAAATAAGGTGACTTTTATTATTTGTTCTTCTTTTTTTTTTTTACTTACTGTATTTATCTACTGTCAGCACACATTGATACCCAATGCCTCCACTGTAGTTCCAGCTCCTGTGCACTCAGAGGGAGGCACGAGAGTAGTGCAGAGAGCGGGAGGTGAAAAAGGAGGGGCGAAGGATCCTGACGGGTGGGGGCGTGACCGGATGCAGCTGTGAGAGGAGAGCAGCCCGCTCGCTCTCGCTCTCGCTCCCCGCACCTCGCTCCACATTACATGCCGCAATGAATGATTAACTAGCGGCAGAGAAGGGAGAGAGGAAACCGGCACTAGGGAAGGAAGAAAGACCGCAACCACGAGCCGCAAGTAGCGCTGGGACGCCGCTAGGTTACCGAGCACAGAGACAAGGTACCTCGCTCTCAGCTGGTTGGTCTGTTTCATGGGAAGGAACAAGCGCCGACTGCTGGAGGAGTGAGTCCGAGCCACCTATCACGGACCTGGTGAAAACTGTGATTCCCACTCGCCTGTCAGCTGTTTGTCTGAGCTACACCTGCTTCGTGTGCACCAGAACCGGCCACTTTCAAGAGGAGAGACGCTGTGGGTGCTTTCTATGTCTTTCTGTGTCTGTTTCCCCCTCCACTACACCCTGAAAACCCTGAAGACGGAGGCTGGGCTGGAGGTGAGCAGAGGAAAAAAAAAGATATATATATACAGTGTTTAAATTAGCTGATATCAAGGGTAACTCGCTGTGTCTGAACCCGCCATAAACCTGCCATAAATTTGCCATAAACCTGCCATAAATTTGCCATAAGTTTGAAAGGAAGGAGGCTGGGGCAAGTGGATGTGAGGGGGAAAAAGGGAAAGATTTTTTTTCTCTTCCCCTCTGTTTCAATCAGTAGCTGGAGTTGGTCGGGGGTTAAACCGTGGAACTACGAAGGATCGTAGCAGGGGAAGCTGGAATACTGGGAAGCTGGAATATCATAGGCGAAAGGACATTTTCACAGAACGGTATATGGAATAACTATAAAGGCATATAAAGGTACATTTACAAGGGAGGAGGAGGAGGAAGAAAAGGAAAATGCCAGGTACACTGTCAGTGAT
Organism: Rana muscosa; assembly: GCA_029206835.1. NCBI lineage: Eukaryota > Metazoa > Chordata > Amphibia > Anura > Ranidae > Rana > Rana muscosa. The sequence goes on from CM055122.1 coordinate 486,030,740, forward strand.
GACCAGAAACGCACAGCTACAGTCACAGTCCCATCCCCAGCTGCCCCAACCCCAATCCAGCCCCAGGCCCCATTCCCAGCCACAACCCCAGTCGGTCCGGGGAACAAGAACTGGACAGGCAGCAGTGGCAGCTAAACTGGAAAAATACGCGCACATTCCGGGAAGCACAACAGGCTATACACCACCAAGGGGACAACAAGTAAGTGCCCAACGGAGAAGTCTGGGTCCAAACATAGAAATGGCTGGAAAGGCAACGGGTGAACATGGGATCAAAGCAAAGGTGCAGGAAAAAGTGACAGATTTAAATACAGGAGCAGGGATGGAGGACGAGCCCTCTATGAGAGAGATCCTAGTTGCTATAAACAACTGCAAGTCCTCCCTAACGGAAATATTTGACCAGTTGAAAGGGATAAAGGACGAAATGTCAATATTAAAACATGAGGTACAGGGGGTTGGGGAGCGTACCTCTGCTTTGGAGGAAAGACTCAGCCAGGTGGAAGACGATGTTAACCCTATGATAATGGACATGAAAACAATGAAAGAACAGTTAAATTTGTGCGTTAACAAAATCGACGACATGGAAAATAGGTTAAGAAGGAAAAATATTAGGGTACTGGGTCTCCCCGAAAAGTGCGAGGGTAACCGCCCCACTGAATTCATGGAAAACTGGCTTGTGGGGGTATTTGGACAGGACTGTCTATCAAAGCACTTTTCTATTGAGCGGGCCCACAGAGTACCTTTCAGAGCCCCAGCTGAGGGAGGGCGCCCCAGACCTATGCTTATTAAACTTTTGCATTTCCCAGATAAAGTTACAATCCTCCAAAAAGCCAGAGAGATGAAAGAGGTCCTGGTTAATGGTACCAAAATCTCATTTTACCCAGACTTTTCTCCAGAGTTGCAGAGGCAAAGAGCTAAATTTTTTGAAGGGAAACAGAGACTACAAGAAAAGGGGATTAAATACGCAATGTTTTACCCGGCACGTCTGCGAATAACTATAAATGGGAAAAATATATTCTTTAGCACACCTGCGGAACTGACGTCCTGGATGAACACTAAAGAAGGGGAAATCTAGGAAAATGGAAACAGTCACAGATTCGGTCGCTGACTTACTGTACAGAACTCTTACCTCATATTTCTACCCCTTTTTTTTATTTTTTATTTAAAAATTTTTTTTTTTTTTGGTTGCTTTTTCCATTACCCTTTTGCCCGTTTTTATTTTTTTCTGTTCTTGTTTTTCTCATCTCTCTTTTTTGTCGAGGTTTTGATATAGGAGCGGGGGGGCGGGGGGAGCGGGAGGGAGGAGGGGGCTGTTGGAAATGGTTGGGTTTTTGTGGAAAGTGGCACAGAGGTGGAGAGAAAACACTAGATGTCAAGTAAAACGGAAGAGAAACACTAATACACGAGGAACACCAAGGGAAGTGCCAAGAGGGGGGAGCGGGAGGGGGAAAGGTCACACAGCAAAAGGGGAATCTGGTCACTGTAGAGGCCCCTTTATAAGGGCCCCAAATAGGGCGGGGGAGGGGGGGTTGGAGGGGGGGGGGAGGGGTAGGGAGGGTAGGGAGTTGTTGTGAAAGGCACATAACGATGAATGAACACACTAAAATATATTTTTGGTTTATGAGGGTAGGGGGGGGGGGAAGGGGAGGAGGGAGGAAGGGGGGAAGTAAGAAGGAATGTATGGTTGTATAGAGCACTAGAAAGAGTAGAACCACAAAAAATACGTTTTTGTAACCTGATACTATCATGGCATATATGGTTAAGGTGGGTAAGGTGGGAGGTATTCTAAAAAGGGAAGAAATAGTAGGGGAGGATGCCGAAGTATAATAGCGAGAAGAGCTTCCCTAATCAGGGAATAGGCATCAAGGTACGCTCATGGAATGTCCGAGGGGTAAAAGATCCAATAAAGAGACAGGTAATTTTCGCAGACGCCAATAATAACAATATTAAAATGCTGTGTCTGCAGGAAACACACCTGGATAAGGGAACCGTCAATTTACTAAAACACAGGAAGTATCAGACACAATTCCACTCCACGCACACCTCCTATTCAAGGGGGGTGAGCGTGTTGATAGATTCAGGGTTGGTGTTTTCCTGCAGCCACTGTAAGATTGACACTGAGGGACGCTATGTGTTTCTTCACTGTCGGATAGAAACAAGGGAATATGTGGTGGCAGGTATATATATCCCCCCTCCGTTCGGGATAGAAACACTGTGGGACTTGATGGAGTTTATCATGGACAGACCGGGAGTACCGGTAATAGTGGCGGGGGATTTCAACATGACCATGAATAAAAACATAGATAAACTCCCGGTGGGTGCCCCCTCTGCACGGGCTGATAGCCCTCTCTCCCAATTTTGTGGGGAGATGGGCCTGGTAGATGTGTGGAGGAGGAGGCACCCAATGGAGAAACAATTCTCCTGCCACTCAAGGACACATTCGACTCTGTCCAGGATAGACCTCGTGCTCTGCAATGAAGAAGCAATGGGGGTGCTGGGAGAGGTGGTATATGAACCCAGAAGCATATCGGACCACTCCCCAATGACTTTTGTAATAAAGACAAATAGAGGATATAATAAAAGGGATTGGAAGTTAAATCCATTTTGGTTAGAGGTTATCAAAGAGCCGGAGGGAATAAATGGCAGTCTGAAAGAATTTATAGAAGTAAATACCGGCTCTGCCTCGATGGGAATAATTTGGGATACTTTGAAAGCATTCCTGCGGGGAATCCTAATCCAAAAAATATCGCTTATTAAAAAACAAACGCGTGCCATAGAACTTGCGGCGAGTGAAAAGGTAAAGAGCTTAGAGATCTGTTATATAAATAACCCAAGCCAGGAGGAACATAAGAAATGGCTAGAAGCACAGGAGGAATACAAAAAAATAATAAGAAGAAAGGCGGAAAATAAAAAACTATTTCAGAAACAAAACTTGTTTGGTGAGGGTGAGAGAGTGGGGAGAATTCTCGCCATGGCCGCAAGGGATGACAATTCCCCTACTATTATACCGGCGATTCATGATGAGAATGGGGAGATTAAGAGAGACACACCAGAAATAATGCAGGTGTTCAAAAGGTATTACCAGAATTTGTATAGCAGTAATTGGCATAACAACAGTGAAGGGGAAATGGTCACTTTTTTTGCAGGCCTGAAAATACACCGGCTGACAGAGCAAGATAGGGAAGAGCTGGAGGCACCACTGACACTGGGAGAGATACAATTGGCAACTAAAGAAATGGCGGGTCAAAAGTCACCGGGTCCTGACGGTCTCCCAATAGAAATATATAAAACCTACAGTGAGGTGCTGCTTCCAAAATTGCTAGAGGTATTTAACTGGGCGGCTGAGGCAGGGAAAATGCCTGGGTCCATGGAAGAGGCAACTATAATAACATTATTAAAGGAAGGGAAAGATCAATTAGAGGCAAATTCCTATAGACCGATATCACTCCTGTGCGCTGACACCAAAATCCTGGCTAAAATACTGGCAACAAGGTTAAATAGGATAGTTACAAAACTGGTACATCCTGATCAAACAGGATTTATACCAGGAAGGTCCACTAGCTCTAACATCAGAAGAACATTCCTAAATATCCAGCTGCCAGTAGTAGAAAGAGAGGCAAGAGCAATCTTGTCCTTGGACGCCACAAAGGCATTTGATAGCCTTGAGTGGCAATATCTGTGGAAGGTGTTAGGAGAGTACAGATTCGGCCCTAAGTTTACTCAATGGGTTAGGTTACTATATGGGAATCCCAGGGCAAAGGTAAGGGTCAATGGTGAGTGCTCAGACTGGTTTAGACTGGCCAGGGGGACAAGACAGGGATGCCCGTTGTCGCCCCTGCTTTTCGCCCTGGCCATAGAACCACTAGCCACTGCAATAAGGGCATCTCCGGGGATAAAAGGATTCAAAAGAAAGCTAGGAGAGGAGAAAGTCGCATTATATGCGGATGACATCCTACTCTTCCTGGGAGATACACAGGCCTCACTGGCGACAGTAATGAATATCATAGGGGAATTTGGGAGATTTTCCGGTCTAACAATAAACTGGGAGAAATCCGCCCTTCTGCCGCTAGAGCCCTTGAAAGGGCAGATAGATCAAGTGAAGGTAGTGCCCCAGATAAGATACCTAGGAATAAACATGACAAAGGATCCTGGGCAATATATAGGGGGAAATCTAGTGCCACTACTAACAAAGATGAAACAAAAATGCAGGTTCTGGAATCGGCTTCCCCTATCTGTAGTAGGAAGGAGCAACCTGATAAAAATGGTGTGGATGCCGCAAATCCTATATATTCTACATAATTCCCCAGTATGGATTCCAAAACGGTGGTTCAGGAAGATAGAAGGGGTTTTCAGGGAATTGATTTGGAAGGGGGGAATAGCGAGAATCTCGCTCCGAGCCTTGCAATATCCAAGGGAGAAGGGGGGTCTCGCTCTCCCGAACCCCAGATTCTATTTCTTAGCGGCCCAGCTGCAGCACATGAGGAATAGTAATCAGAGAGGACCCAGGGTAGTCATGAATGACACAAGTCATGACACAGAAGTAGAGGCAGTGGAGGCAGATTCATTTCATTCTAAATGCCCCACAGTCCAATTAATGGTAAAATGTTGGAAAGAGGGGAAGAAGATTCTAGGATATACAGGTTTCTCTGAATTCTCCCCTATCTGGGATAATAGCAATTTACAAGAACTTAAAATCATGGGAAAGGTTGATGAGTGGGACAGACTAGGGATACATCTACTGGAACAACTATTTGCTGTTGGTAGAATAAAAACATTTCAAGAAATAAGAGAGGAGTTCTCGGTTCCAAATAGATCTTTTTATAGATACTTACAAATTAGACATGCGCTGGGTGCACAATTTGGGGATGGGATGCCGGAGTGGAATGGTATGGCCATCTTCCGAAACTTGGTAAACACTGAGGACACTAGAGGAGTAATCTCAACCATTTATGACTCCCTAGAAAGGGCAGATCGAAGCGAGATCATGGCCAATAAAATTAGGGAGAAATGGGAGAAGGATGTGGGCACAATTTCACAAGATCAATGGGAACAAATACTGGGTATAGGTCCCGAATTGTCAATGTCCCCCTCCCAGTATATGTCTCAGTTATATCTGATACACAGGACATACTACACGCCCCAAAGAATGTTCCAATTTGGTAGAAGACCAGACCCAGGATGCCAGAGATGTGGACAGGATAAAGGAGACCTAATACACATGGTCTGGAGATGCCCCAAGCTGTACCAATATTGGAAGCAAATAGTTGAAAAGATCAATAGAACATTTGGAACATTATTACAGCCGGAGGCGAGGCTATGTGTGCTGGGCTTGGTGGAAGAGAGGGTACCCTCAAAGGGCGAGAGTATAGCGATTAGGAGATGCCTGTTTCAGGGAAGGAAACTTATTGCACAGAAATGGCAAGCGGTAAACCCACCTACAGTAACAGAATGGGAGGAGGTAATAAATGACACAATAAGAAAAGAACAATTTATATACACTAAAAGAGGTAACAAAAAGAAATTTAATAATATATGGAATAAATGGATTGATGGGTGGGCACGGTGGATGAGGGGGGGGGGAGGGGTTGGGGAATGGGAGTGAGTTGGAGAATGTATAACATAGGTCAAGGCATATTTGTATTGCAACACAGGATTGTAATGGATGTATGTATAAATGTTGTGATAAAGAAATAAAAGAAAAATATTTGATTAAAAAAAGAAAAAGGAGGGGACTTCCAATGGTAGCGCTGATCACAGAGTGTGGGAGGAAACATGGAACTTGAGGTCATGGCTGGGAAAAAAAAGAGGAGCGATGCTACAATGAGTCTGTGTAAAGCTGCTTTGTGATGCAGAGTGTGGTAGGGGGGAGCAAAGAGCCATAGCATTGTGTGTATAAGGCAGCAGTGTGATCCAGGGGGAGGGGGGCAGAGAGCCAGAACATTGTCTGTACAAGGCATGTAAAACTCATAAAAAGTTTATGTAAAACTCATGTTAGTGGTCCGCGGGATTCAAAATTGTGATTTTAGTGGTCCGTGAGGTTCCGAAAGGTTTGCGATCGCTGATCTAGACTGTCATCTTGATTGACCTCAACCTCTTCATTCAATCTGCCTTTACCACTTCAGCCCCGGAGGATTTGGCTGCCAAATGACCAGAGCACTTTTTGCGATTCGGCACTGTGTCGCTTTAACTGACATTTGTGCGGTCATGCAATGTGGCTCCCAAACAAAATTGACGTCCTTTTTTCCCCCACAAATAGAGCTTTCTTTTGGTGGTATTTGATCACCTCTGCCATTTTTATTTTTTGAGGCAAAAACAAAAATAGAGCGTCAATTTTGAAAACAAGCAATATTTTTAACCTTTTGCTATAATAAATATCCCCCAAAAATATATAAAAAAAATAATTTTTTCCTCAGTTTAGGCTGATACACATTCTTCTACATATTTTTGGTAAAAAAAAAATTGCAATAAGCGTTTTATTGATTGGTTTGCGCAAAAGTTGAACCGTCTACAAAATAGGGGATAGTTTTATGGCATTTTTATTAATATTTTTTTTACTAGTAATGGCGATGATCAGCGATTTCTATCGTCACTGCGACATTATGGCGGGCACATCAGACACTTTTGACGCTATTTTGGGGCCATTGTCATTTATACAGCGATCAGTGCTATTAAAATACACTGATTACTGTGTAAATGACACTGGCAGGGAAGGGGTTAACCACTAGGGGGCAAGGAAGGGGTTAAGTGTGTCCTAGGGAGTGATTCTAACTGTGTGGGGGCTGGGCTACCTGTAACACAACACTGATCACTGCTTCCGATGACAGGGAGCAGAAGATCAGTGTCCTGTCACAAGGCAGAACAGGGAGACGCCTTGCTTACACAGGCATCCCCCCGTTCTGCAGCTCCGTGACACAATCGCGGGACACCGATGGACATAGAGTCCGTGGGTCCCACGGGCATGGTCACGGAGCTTGCGGCAGGGGCGCACACGCGCCGCCAGCGGCGTGAAATTCAAAGCTACGTATATATACGTTGCTTTGCGCAGCCGTGCCATTCTGCCGACCTATATGTTCGTGACATGATCGGCAAAGGGTTATTCTGTAGAATAATTTTTTTCCTGCTCAATGTTTCATTCTGAGGAAATATAAATCTATGTGTCCCCTTGTCAATGACAGTTCCATTCCCTACATTACAATCAGGAACCAGAGTGTCTCCCAGTCATGTGATCACTATGTCAGCTATGACATAATAATCACATGAAGGTTGGAAGCTTTATTCATGAAAAAAGTATTTAGCTTGGAAATGCCACTGCAGTCTGAAGGTGTTTCTCTGTGTAACAGTATAATGGCTCAGAAACATGGGCGTACAATTTGCTGCATTCAGATCCTTAATGTATGTGTTCCAAATTATTATGCAAATTCTATTTCAGTGTCACAAAGATTACATATCTTGTTTTTCAGTTTAACTCATGGATGGCATTGTGTCTCAGGGCTCTTTTGATCACTGAAAACATTCTCTGTGATAATTAGATTGCCAGGTGAGCCCAATTAAAGGAAAAACTACTAAAGGAGAGTGTTCCACATTATTAAGCAGAGCACAATTTTCAAGCAATATGGGGAAGAAAAAGAATCTCGCTGTTGCCAAAAAGAGTGAAATAGTTCAATGCCTTGGTCGAGGTATGAAAACATTAGATATTTCACGAAAACATAAGTGTGATCATCGCACTATTAAGAGATTTGTGGCTGATTCAGAGCACAGACGGGTTTCGTGCAGATAAAGGCACATTGAGGAAGATTTCTGCCAGATCCATGCATCGGATCAAGAGAGCAGCTGCTAAAACACCATTACATAGCAGCAAACAGATATTTGAAGCTGCTGGTGCCCCTCTGGAGTCCCACGGACTTCAACAAGTAGAGTCCTCCAGAGTCTTGCAACTGTGCATAAACCTTCCATTCAGCCACCACTAACCAATGCTCACAAGCAGAAACGGCTGCATTGGGTAGAAAAATACATGAAGACTAATTTTCAAACAGTCCTGTTCACTGATGAGTGCTGTGCAACCGTGGATGGTCCAGATGGATGGAGTAGTGGATGGTTGGTGGACGACCACCCTGTTCCAACAAGGCTGCGACATCAGCAAGGCGGTGGTGGAGTCATGTTTTGGGCCGAAATCATGGGAATAGAGCTGGTTGGCCCCTTTAGGATCCCGAAGGTGTAAAGATGATCTCTGCAAAGTATGTGGAGTTCCTGACTGACCACTTCCTTCCCTGGTACAGAAGGAAGAACTATGCTTTCCGCAATAAAATCATCTTCATGCATGACAATGCACCATCTCATGCTGCAAAGAATACCTCTGCATCAATGGCTGCTATGGGGATAAAAGAAGAGAAAGTCATGGTGTGGCCTCCATCCTCCCCTGACCTCAATCCTATTGAGAACCTTTGGAGCATCCTCAAGCAGAAACTGTCCAAAAACTCACAAGTTCAATGGAGGCCAGACTTCTGAAGCTGCTATCAAATAAGGGGTCCTATGTTAAAATGTAACGTGACCTGTTAAAATGTTTAAAAAGTTAAAATGTTGTTCAAAGTTTGATTGAAATAGCTTTTGATTTCAGTAAATATGCTGCAAACACAACAAATTACAATTTCCAGTTCTTTACAACCTATAAAGTGTTTTGAAACTTACTGTGCGTAATAATTTGGAACAGTGCATTGTACGTTTTTTATTTTGAAAAAAAAAAACTGTTATTATTAGGAGGTTTGTTCAATAAAATTTGAATTGTTCACTTAATAGTTGATAACATGAGAATTATGCTGACTGTTGTTTACATCAATTATTTAGATAAATGAGAAAAATATCATTGGCATAATAATTTGGAACATGGTGTATGTAAATATTTTGTATGTAATTTATGTCTGCATGCATTTGTATATAATGATATGTACCGCACAGGCGTATAACACGCACCCTAACTGTAAGAGGGAAGTTTCAGGAAAAAAACTTTCCACTCCCCCTGCGTGAGTGTTATACGCCAATAAATACAGTAAATTATTTGTATGCTATGGGCCCATTCACAATGGTCCACAGCATTTAGCTTTGTAAAAACAAAACAAAAAAATAATTGTATTCACAGCTGTATTTGGACTCTAATGTATGTTGTACTTGTGTAACGTTATTCTAAGGTTTACACCACATAAGTGACCAATTCAGAATTGACATGCAAACAATAGTGTGCAAAAAGCGGATGCTCGGGCACAAAATAGTTGCATCTCAACCTATACCTATACCTATCTCAACCTATACAGACTTAAATGGAGGGAAAAAATAGAATACCAAAAAAACATTATATGCATTATATATTCTATGTAAAAATGATTGAAATAGACAAATTGGTCATTAAGTTAAAGTCATGTTAACTATTGTATACAAATGTTGCTAAATTTGGCCTCGGCATTTGGGTTTCAATGACTTCTAGGAATGAAACGTTGAAATGCCATAACAGATATAACTTAGGCCCCTTTCACACTGGGGCAGTTTGCAGGCACTATTTTGCTAAAAATAGCGCCTGCAAACTGAGCCTAAACAGCGGCTCCTGTAGTGGTGCGCTAACAGGACTTAAAAAAAAAGTCCTGCTAGCCGCATCTTTGGAGCGGTGAGAGGAGCGGTGTGTTTACCGCTCCTACACCGCTCCTTCCCATTGAAATGAATGGGATACCGTGGTAATACCGCCCGCAAACCGCGGCTGTAGCCGCGGTTTGCGGGTGGTATTAACCCTTTTTCACCGCACCGCTAGCGGCCAAATACCTCTGCAATCCCGACGGTATAGCGCCGCTAAAAATAGCAGCGCTATACCGCCACTGCCCCCACCGCCCCAGTGTGAAACCGGCCTTAGGGGCATCTTTTTGTGAATGGGACATTTTTGTAAGGCCACTTTCATACTGAGGCGCTTCTAAACTGCCAGTAAAAACACTGAGCGCTTTTGAATCGCTTTTCAGGCGCTTTTGAAGAGCTTTCCATTCTTTTCAATAGAGAGGGGAGTTTTTCACAGCCCTGCCAGCACACTGCCCCAGTGTGAAAACATTCATTGATTTTAATGGAAATACGTTTTCGTGAGCTTTTTAGGCGCTGTTTTTAGCGTGAAAGCGCCTGAAAAGCGCCTCATTGTGAAAGGGGTCTTATGCTAGCTCACATTGTACTAAATAGCCTGGCTGTGATGGTGTTTGGGGAGGAAGATAAACAATTTATGTGTTTCTTTTGTTGCAAATGATCTATCATTGTGTAACTTTTTCCAACATGCTTTTGTTTTTTATTTATAACTTTGTGTTTTATAAATTAGGTCAAATTGGGAACCGGGTATAACCCTATGGATGTATCCTGCAGCACAGGCAGATCTATCTATATCTGCACAGCCACAGGACTTGTTCCCAATGCTAATTACAACATACGCACCGCAGTGGTTTATACAACTGGAGCTCAAAGTGTATCTAGTCCAGCAAACTTCAAGACTGCAGGTTGGAATCTCTGAACTGTTTTAACTAACAAAGCATTTGTAATGTGAACCTCTTTGCTGAGAACATTGACAGTAAACTCTCTTCAAAATTGTAAATAAAATGCCAGGGCATTTAAAGGATAAGTTCATTGTTGTAAAAAAAGAATAAGGGCTCTTTCACACGGGGCGGATCCGTGAAGATCCGCCCCGTGAAGCTCCGCTTGCTCAGCGGGGATCGCTCCGTTGATCCCCGCTGAGCTGGCGGATGACTGGGCGGTCCCCGCACACTGTGCAGGGACCGCCCTGTCAGAGCGCCTCTCTCCCCTATGGGGGATCGGATGATGACGGACCGTAAAGTCCGTTGTCATCCGATCCGCTCCACCGACGGAAGGAAAAATAGGGTTTTCCTCCGTCACACTTTGGCGGAGCGGATGTCAGCGGACATGTCACCGCTGACATCCGTGGCTCCATAGGGCTACATGGAGCGTCCGTGCAGGTCCGCCTAAAAAACTGACAGGCGGACCTGAACGGACCCTCCGTGTGAAAGGGGCCTAAATGCACATGTTTTTGCAGGAAAAAAATGTGTATTTTTTTTTACAGAAGCTTACAAAGCAAATACCCCTGGGATTAGTGGATTGCGGGTGCAATGCCAAGTTCCTGTAGACACTGCCTACAGCTGTGTGCTTGTGCTCTGTTTGGGCTGTCAGTTTCAAAGCTGTAGAAAGCAGTCTATTGAAACTACAAGTACATCTTCTGCGGCAGTTAATTGATTCACAGGTCACTGTGAATGGATGACATGGCTGTGTGGGTGGACAGCATGCTGGGCTGCTTTTAAATGTGACAGTGGCTGAAGGGGAGAGGAACCCCCACCCCCTGTCATTAGGGGGGAGGTGTGCTGTGCTGGAACATGTTTCATATTACCCCCTAAATAGGGGTGTAAAACATAATGTGTTCCAAAGGGTGAACCTATCCTTTAAAGGGGTTGTAAAGGTTCGTTTTTTATTTTCTAAATAGGTTCCTTTAAGCTAGTGCATTGTTGCTTCACTTACCTTTTCCTTTGATTTACCTTCTAAATGTTTGTTTTCTTTGTCTGAATTTCTCACTTCCTGTTTCTCCTCAGTAAACTTCACACCATCATCCAAGTGGTGTGGAGTCAGCCAGAACAGCTTACTGAACAGCTTACTGAAGAGAAACAGGAAGCGAGAAATTCAGACAAAGAAAACAAAGAAAAAAAATATTTAGAAGGGAAATCTAAGGAAAAGGTAAGTGAACCAACAATGCACTAGCTTAAAGGAACCTATTTAGAAAATAAAAAACAAACCTTTACAACCCCTTTAACTTGGAATCCAGGCAAAAATGACAGATGTGGCTCTCACTAATTATTGCATCTGACATTAGGAAAGCCCAAAACTGTACTGTTTTCCCCTGTCAGCTGCTGGACATATTGGTGCAATGTGGTTGGGGGTGAGGGCAGGGGTAAGAGTAGGGTGTGTGGTAGGTATTTTTGTGTGTTAAAGTGGTTGTAAACTCTGTTACACCACTTGTACCTACAGGCAAGCCTATAATAAAGCTTACCTGTTGGTACTGTGAATATCTCCTAAACTTGCACAGTTTAGGAGATATTCAGAGTGCATGCAGCTGATGACATCATTGGTGCATGCGCTCTGAAAGTCCGGCTTACAATGCCGGATCTTCATAGCCCGTGTCGGAAACGGCGGCTCCTGCATGCATTCATGGCGGGAGTGACGTCATCGTGCCACCGGCCACTCATGTAGCTGGATGACGCAAACCTGGAAGGGTGAAGATGTCAGCCATCTCAGCGCAGACATCGTGGCACTGGAATGCTTCGTTCTAAGGTAAGTCTCTCATAATGTGCGAGCACATTGACATTGCCTTGCAGGATTTTTTTTTTTTTTTTACCACCAGTGGTTTACAACCGCTTTAACTTTATTATAGTGTTTTGTATTTGCTTCATTGGTTACAAGGACGCAGGCTGCCAGTGTTTTAGCAACCAATGACGTGGGGCTGAATTTGGACAGTAGGCAGAGCCTGATGGGGATTCTGAGAGACTTGTTCCCCATCAGGACTGTCTTACTGGTGATTCACAGATGATGTCATTGATGGATTCTTTAGCCTTTACACAGCTACCACTGGCTATGGATTCCACCGCCTGCTGTCCATTGTCAGGTATAAGGTAGGTGGACCTGATGGGGAACTAGTCTCCCCATCAGGGCTGTCTCCCTTGTGATTGACAGAGAAAGTCAGAGGGTGAATTCCATAGCTGCTATTGGGCTGTCTAAGACCCCTTTCACACTGGGGCGTTTTTCAGGCGCTTTTGGGCTAAAAATAGCGCATGTAAAGCACCTGACAAACGGCCCCCCTGTAGTCTCAGTGTGAAAGCCCGAGGGCCTTCACACTGAGGCGATGCGCTGGCAGGACGTTAAAAAAAACTCCTGCAAGCAGCATCTTTGGAGCGGTGAATGAGCGGTGTGATGGTAAAGCACAGCTACCGCCGCCGCCGCCCACGCCCCAGTGTGAAAGGGGTCTTGGGGCAATAGAGTTTACCCACTGCTGTCAATCACAAGGGAAGCAGACCTAAAGGGGAACTAGTCTTAAATTTCCCCATCAGGTTCCACCCACCTCACAACAAAAGTTCCCAGCCAATATGCCTGTATTTGTGCAGGGAGCTCAGTAGTGCTGACCTTCACTGCTGACTGCCTCCGACAATACATTTATGTATCTGTTCTCAACAAATGAGTGCAACAACAATTGTGGTGTGGAGGCGTGCTGGAATTCAAAAGTGCGTCTATGATACTTTTTATGGATTTCCGGGAATGAGATTTACTTGGTTGTTTTATTAAAGGAGCAGTGACTGTTCATCTGCAAAATGAACATTCACTTTGCTAGAGTGTATGTTCATACTGCAAAGTTAATGTTATTAAATAAGGTGAATCTGTGTTCACTTTAAATAGTCAATTTTGTGTCAGGAAAAATTCAAGGCAGGATTTACTAGCACATGGGTATTTAACGTGAACACAACTTCTATATACCATACATACTAACATTCACTCAGCAAATTAAACATTTAAAGCATATAGAGCAAAATAAGGCTTCTTTTGTTGTACTGTTGGCAAAAGTGCTTGTATATTAGTTTACAACAGACACATTTTCTTTCTCGTACATCACGGGACACAGAGCGGCATAGTCATTACTATGTGGGTTATATAGTTTACCTTCAGGTGCTGGCACTGGCAACTTCCAAACCGGAAGTACCCTCCCCTATATAAGCCCCTCCCATCCGGGAGCACCTCACCTCAGTTTTTTGCCAGTGTCTAAGGTGTTGGCCAAGAAGTAACATGTGTTTTTCACTGAGCTTGCGTACAGGTTCTTTTGGGCCTCAGTAAGCTATTCCGGATCCAACCAAAAAAGCTTCATAGCTAAACGGTCGGTACCCGGGCCTTGCAGAGAAGAGCAAGGTTTTGCCTGTAATGCTTCTCTTAGGAGAGCTGGACCCTGGGATCCAGAGCTCTGGTCATACCCACGACCAAGATGTTTTCTGTGCAGGGTGCTATACAGGTCCAGGGGAGTGGAATCCTTGGGAACCCGGTCCCTGAAGGTTTAATTACAATGCCTGCCGTGAGAGGTGAAGTTTGGGCTTCTGTGGACCAAACAGAGTCCTGCGGCGGGGAAAAGGTAAGTGGGGGCCCCCCAGGAACTTGGTTCTATTAGGGGACCCCCAAGCCTAATATGTCTTTCTGCCTGTTACCTAACGGTATTCCTGCTAAATATCTGTGCATGCCTGTAACTACTAAAAAATGTAATAATTTTAATAGTGGTCAAAAAAAAATAAAAAAATAGACAGACCGCGGTACCTGTGTTAATCCACTAGAGGCCGCTGTGGAACGTTTCTTGTCATGTGGACTTTTTCTTTTCATCAGAGTCAAGTCCAGGCAGATGGTGAGTTCTCTTGTGGGAAACTGCTTCCTCTGCCATGTTGCAATGCTCGTCCATCCCCCGGCCTGCGGCAAAAGGGCCCTGTCTCCTGTCCCTAGTTTCCTTTTTCAAAAAAGAGCGCCGTGTGCGCCGTGTGCGCGGGCACGCGCCTCTATATATAGAGGTGAGCTGGAAAAGGGGGCGGAGCTTGGGGGATGACGCTCTGTGCGCGCCGCAGCGCTTCTGCGCATGTGCGGGCGTCCCAGCATGTTAAAAGGCACAATTATGTGTTGTCAGCTGGCTATGGAGTGCAGAGACAGAGCTGGCAACATTTAAAAAAAAGGCATACAGCAAGCGGTTGATGCAGGCATCCCCATAGAAAGGCACATTAGTAGACACCAACTGTTTATATAGCAGCAATTGTGCTAGACTATTGTCAGTAAGTGGTGTATTTTGGCTGGAATACCTCAGCTTTGGGCTTAGGAATATGCCGTCTAAAAACTCCGGGACTAAAAATCCCAGGAAGCATAGGGGGTCTCCATCGGGCTCTGAGGATCTTGGGCATGCTTCGGCTGCACCAATCTCCCCTGAAGAATCAGAGGTTAGTGACCGTAGAGCACCCTCAGGAGTACCTGGTACTGTGGCTGTCCTCAGTTCACCTGCTCCTGTGTATGTAACAGAGGAGGTTTTTCCTCAGCTCTGGGAGGGCTGGAAGAGAGATTGTCAACATTGATCGCTGCTTCCCTGTCAGAGGGAAAGCGCGCCCGATCTCCGTCTCCTCCCTCAGAGTACCTGTTAGCAGAGCAACAGTCCCATACAGGGATCGACCTACCTGAAGGGGATCAGGATGAGGTTGATTCTGTTGTAGAGGAATCAACAGTGGAAGAGCCATTCTCAGCATCACATGCTGAAAGATTATGGGTTCAGTCCCTGACTAACATGGTCCGATCAGCATTTAAAATGCCCCTTGCGGAGCCATCATCCACTTCTGTCTCCTCGTTGGGGTCGCTAAAAGCTCCCCAGACTGTTTGTTCCTTTCCAATCCATCCTTTACTGGAAGGGCTCATTTACCAGGATTGGGAACATCCTGATAAAATATTTACTCCTCCCAAGAGATTTCAGGTGGTCTATCCCATGGAGGATAAGTTCATCAAAAAATGGAGGGTCTCTACAGTGGACGCAGCCATCTCTTGTGTGAATAAATCACTGACATGTCCAGTGGATAATGTCCAAATGTTCAAGGACCCAATAGATAAAAAATTGGAGTCCTTATTAAAATCTGCTTTTGCTACAGCAGGCTTGGTGACACAACCAGCAGTGGCAGCTATTGGGGTCTGCCAAGCAGTGAAGGATCAGTTGAAACAGGTCTTAAGGGACTTGCCAGATCAGCAGGCCCTTGCCCTAGCTGATCTACCTAGGGCCTTATGCTTTGCGGTTGATGCTATAAAGGATTCAATCCATCAGGCCTCCCGCCTTACGCTGTCTGTAGTACATATGCGCAGACTTCTATGGCTCATAAACTGGTCTGCTGAAGCCCCCTGTAAAAAATTGCTGGTCAGCTTCCCATTTCATGGTGAACGCTTATTCGGGGAAGACCTGGACAAATATATCCAGAAAATTTCCAGCGGTAAAAGTACACTCTTGCCGGTTAAAAACAGAGTTAGAGGTCCCTCTTTTAAGAGGCCTGCTTCTCCAGTCCCCAGGACATCGGCTGTGAAACAGTTCTGACGGCCTCCTCGGTCAAATCCCGGGGGTAAAAATCAGGGACAATCGCAGGGTAACAAGAAGCCCTGGGTCAGGAGAGGTACAAAACCTCTCCCAAAGTCAAATGCATGAAGGGTTGCCCCCACTCAATCGGGTGGGGGGAAGACTTCAGTTGTTCGCAGAGACCTGGCGGGACACGATCAGAGACGGATGGGTGCTCTCCGCAGTAAGTCTGGGATACAAATTGGAGTTAAAAGACTCCCCTCCTTCCCATTTTATAAGGTCGAACGTGCCAAGGGATCCCCGGAAGAGAGGATCCCTCCTGTTGGCACTAGAACAACTATTGCTCCAAGCAGTAATTATGGAGGTCCCCCTAGAAGAATGGGGGTTAGGGTTTTACTCAAACCTCTTTACAATCCCGAAGCCAAAACGGGGACGTGAGGCCCATATTAAATCTAAAAGGGCTAAACAAATTCCTACATATCAGGACTTTCCGGATGGAGTCGATCCGATCGGTGGCCGCTGCCCTACAAGGGGAGGAATGGTTAGCCTCGATCGACATCAAAGATGCTTATTTGCACATTCCCATCTTTTCAGTCCACCAAAAATTTCTACGCTTTGCAGTAGAAGGGCGCCATTTTCAGTTCAGAGCCTTACCCTTCGGTCTGGCCACAGCACCACGCGTGTTCACAAAAATTCTGGCCCCATTATTGGCCAATCTAAGAACACGAGGTGTAACGATAATGGCATATCTAGACGACTTGTTGCTGATAGACCACTCAGTGGAAAAACTAGAAGTGGTTGTTCACGAGACAATCGAGTATCTGGAATCTCACGGTTGGATTATCAACCGAGACAAGTCAGCCCTAAAACCAGTCAAAAGTCTGGAATACTTGGGGCTAAGGCTGGATTCAGACCAGAGAAAAATTTTCTTACCTCAAGAAAAGGTGTCGTCTTTGAGAGATTTGATCCACCTAGTGGGTACAAAAAGACAGCCATCCATACGCCTGTGCATGAGGCTGCTGGGAAAAATGGTGGCATCATTCGAAGCAGTACCCTACGGTCAATTCCATTCAAGGAATTTGCAAAGGGCTATACTGTCAGCCTGGAACAAAAAAGTTCAGGCCCTAGACTTACCAATGTCCTTGTCCCCTTCCGTTCGCAAGAGCCTCCGTTGGTGGTTGGTTCCCCAGAATCTGGAAAAAGGGAAATCCTTCAGTCCGATTTCTTGGAAGGTGGTCACTACAGATGCCAGCCTTATAGGCTGGGGAGCAGTACTGGAGCAATGGTCTCTCCAGGGCAGATGGTCGGATGCAGAAAAGGCCCTGCCCATCAATCTCTTAGAGATACGAGCAGCCTGGTATGCCCTAGTAGCATGGACATCCAAACTCCAAGGGTACCCTGTCAGAATTCAATCGGACAATGCCACGGCAGTGGCATATATCAATCATCAGGGTGGCACCAGGAGTCGTGCAGCCCAGAGGGAAGTAAATTGCATCCTGAAATGGGCAGAAAGATATGTCCCAGCCATATCCGCGGTATTCATTCCAGGAGTGGAGAATTGGAAGGCGGACTTTCTAAGTCGCCAACAATTATGCCCAGGGGAATGGTCCCTTCACCCCGAGGTTTTCCGGACAATATGTCAGCGGTGGGGAACACCGGATGTAGATCTGCTAGCATCCAGATTCAACGCAAAGGTGGACAGGTTTGTCTCTTGGACAAGGGATCCCCTAGCTTGCGGCTCGGATGCCCTAGTGTTCCCTTGGGATCAGTTCAAGCTGATATATGCATTCCCACCGCCACAATTGTTACCTCGATTACTCCGCAGAATCAGGGTAAAAAAGAAACCAGTGATTCTGGTGGCTCCAGCGTGGCCCCGAAGAGCATGGTACGCGGAGATTGTAAAAATGTCTGTGGGGAGTCCTTGGACCCTCCCACATCGTCCGGACCTGCTTTCGCAAGGACCGATATACCACCCTTCCTTACCAGCCCTAGGTTTGACGGCCTGGCTATTGAAGCCCACATTCTAAAAGGTCTAGAGGTCTCTCTAATCCTGTGGTATCTACCATGATCAATGCCAGGAAGCCGGTATCCAGGCAGATCTACTATAGAATCTGGAAGGCGTACATCGCCTGGTGTGAGGCCAAGAAATGGCATCCACGTAAGTACGTAATAGGTAGGATTCTGGACTTCCTACAGTGGGCTGTAGATAGGAAGCTTGCCTTGAGTACTATCAAGGGTCAGATTTCGGCCTTGTCAATATTTTTTCAGAGGCCCTTGGCTTCGCATTCACTAGTCAAAGCCTTTATACAAGGAGTGATGCGTATTAGCCCTCCGGTTAATATTCCCATATGTCCATGGGACTTAAACCTGGTTCTGTCGGTTCTACAGAAACAACCATTTGAACCATTACAGCATATTTCCCTGGTTCTTCTCACCAGAAAATTGATTTTTCTAGTAGCCATTTGTTCGGCTAAAAGAGTGTCGGAATTAGCCGCTATGTCCTGTAGGGAGCCATATCTGGTTATCCATAAGGACAGAGTAGTGTTACGTCCTCATCCAGCCTTTTTTCCTAAGGTGGTATCGAGTTTTCATTTGAACCAAGATGTGGTTCTTCCTTCTTTTTTCCCCAAACCTAGTTCAGTAGAGGAAAAATTATTACATTCTTTGAATGTAGTAAGAGCAGTTAAAGCTTATCTAAAAGCCACTGCTCAGATTCGCAGAACGGATACTTTGTTTATTCTGGCCCCAGAAAGGGTCAGGCAGCGTCAAAATCTACTTTAGCCAAGTGGATTCGACAGGTCATTATGCAAGCCTATGGCTTGAGAAGGAGACCGCCTCCGTTCAAAGTTAGGGCGCACTCCACGAGAGCAGTTGGAACTTCATGGGCAGTGCATCACCAGGCCTCCCTGGCTCAAATCTGTAAGGCCGCAACATGGTCTTCAGTACACACATTTACTAGGTTCTACCAGGTGGGCGTTAGAAGTCAGGAGGATGTCGCCTTTGGGCGCAGTGTGTTGCAGGCCGCAAAAGATCCTCATGTCTGATAGCGCTCAGCTTATGTATGGTGTATCCCCCTCCCCTCATTGGGCATTGCTTTAGGACATCCCACATAGTAATGACTATGCCGCTCTGTGTCCCGTGATGTACGAGAAAGAAAATAGGATTTTTATAACAGCTTACCTGTAAAATCCTTTTCTTGGAGTACATCACGGGACACAGAGCTCCCACCCCTCTTTTGGGGACACTTATTGCTTTGCTACAAAACTGAGGTGCTCCCGGATGGGAGGGGCTTATATAGGGGAGGGTACTTCTGGTTTGGAAGTTGCCAGTGCCAGCACCTGAAGGTAAACTATATAACCCACATAGTAATGACTATGCCGCTCTGTGTCCCGTGATGTACTCCAAGAAAAGGATTTTACAGGTAAGCTGTTATAAAAATCCTATTTTTCTTGACCATTGGGAGCAAAGTATATTAATATGAGTTCTTGATATAGGATACAATCTTCTATCTGTTGCTTTTCAGCTGGGGTCCCAGGCAAACCAGGAGTTCCACAGATTGTTCCTGGAGATAAAAGCACCATCCAGTGGAAGATGGGTGACGATAATGGAAGTAACCTGACTTATAATATTTTAGAGTATAGGTAATAATACCTGTATGGACTTATTTTTAGAAGGGAATGCAGCCAGATTTTACATTTAATTGCTGCTTAAAGTAGGCATGTCACACATCTTAGCTATTTAAACTGAGTCCACGCCATACAGGAACTATTTGTAAGGGCTTGGTAGCCCACTTTTATTAAAATGGTAGAAAGTAAAACAGCAGTCCAATATAAGGTTTCCTACGCATGGGGATATTCTCCAGCTTCAGCAGAATACAAACACTGGAAAATGCAGAGCCACCTGGCTCATAGGCTCACTCAGCTTCAACAGCAGTACTACGCTTCACCTCTTACCAGTCTCACTAACTGTGTTGTCCAGCTCTCCTGGATACTTGGCTTTCTAGCCTTTAGTTACAGCGCCCCACTGCATGGCCCACTTCTAGCCTATGGATTAGGGTTCTCCTGACACCCCAATAGGAGCCGACCTGACTCCTGGAACTGAGATCCTCTTGGCTTCTGGCTGGACCCTCTGACCCCTCGATGAGACCTTCCATCTCCCCTACTGGGAGCAGTCTCCAAAATGGGAGCTCTGAGCTATCCTCAGACCTGGAATATAACGACCTTGCACATCTGTGCACTCAACCAGGTTGCAGGTGTCTAGCAAAACCCTGACACAGGATTGAATGTTCTGATCTAGAATTCCACAATCCGTAGAAAGCCAAATACACAGCTTTCTCTGCCCAGAAACACTAGTCTGGAAAGTCGCATTTACCCTAAATGCAAATCCTGTATACAGTATATACTGTATCTCTGTAAATCAGTAAACCCAGAGATATAGGCAGTGGAATCATTATGCAAATCTCAACGTACCCCATAAAAATTGAGTTTGATCCTACATCATTACATGTTCAGTTAGAACTGCTTAGGTATGTGACAAGTCCACTTTACATCTAAAACAAAACAAATAACATATAGTATTACTGTTTAAGAATTACTTTAGCAAATTACAAAAATGTGTTCAGTCATGTAATTTTATCCAAATTAATAAATGAAAACCCTTTTTCAGAATTGTTTAGAGGTAGCATGTCAATACTGCTCTCTCTACTGACAATTGCAGCAAGATCTAACTCCACTCTATGACATCTTTTTGTTACATGATGCCCGAATGAGTTCTGAGTTTCCTGTGGCTGCAGCAGAAATGGATTCAGAAGTTCAACTTTTCTAGAGACAGAAACACTAGACTCGTTTAAATCTATAAGGCTCCTTAACCTGCTGTGTACAATTTGTAAGATACCTCAATAGAAGTACCTTTTTAAAATGATCATCGAAGTGGTCACATGACCGCAAAGCTCTGGAGGGTATGTCTATTGACGCAGCTGGTGGGCGGTAACTCTCTCAACTTGATAACACCTTAGCGCAATGGAGACCGGAGAGGCCGATAGTATGATGTCACTGGAGTCAGTGCTGTTGTTGAGCATGCACAGACAGGCACACCCAATAGGGCTTTGTTTGAAAGGAAACAAAAAAAAGAAGATATATGAGATTCATGCAAACTGTATGAAGCAAGTATAAGGGCAATGGGGAGGTAATGTTTAAATTGTGGATTTTTTTGGCCTTTCCCTCTACTTGAGGCCCCGTTCACACCTATGCGAATTGGTTGTGGCTTACACCGCATCCAATTCGCATAACATTCTAAAATACATTGATTGTAATGAGGCTGGTTCACATATGTGCGATGCATTCACACTGCGCATTGGCCAAAAAACGTGTGCGTTTTCTAGGCATTGCGGTGTGGCTCAGGTGCAAATTCAGGCCCATTATCTTCTATGGGCACGCATCTGATTCGCATATGCATTGCGTTCTGAACAGGAATTTTTTTCCCTCTCTTCACTACACCTCCCCCCTCCCCCTGCTCATCTAATTCGCACCTACAACGCAGAGGAATGCGCTGAACAGCTGCTTCTTCTCTTCGCACAGAGAACGGAGCTGGAATTCGCACCGGACTGGTGTGAACCCAGCCTTAATCTGAAGCAGTAGGAGGAAAGATAGGTATTCTGGGTTACTTTTTGGGATTAAAATAAGCTGTAATGCCGCGTACACACGATCATTTTTCCCGTCGGGAAAAATGACATTTTTTCCTTTGGACGAGAAAAACGATCGTCTGTGGGCTTTTTGCCGTTTTCCTGACGGGAAAAACGGCATTAATCACGATGAGAAAAATTAGAACATGTTCTAATTTTTCTCGTCGTTTTTCCTGACATTTCTTCCGCGGCAGTGTTTCCCATAGGGAAACACTGCCGCGGAGCCCATAGACGATCGTTTTTCTCGTCATTTTAAAAAATGACAAGAAAAATGACCGTGTGTGGGGAACAAGCTGTTCCCTCGTTTAAAATGTCATTATTCACGGCGGTTTTTAAACCGCCGTGAATAATGATCGTGTGTACGCAGCATAAGGCTCAAGTGAGGATAGGTTCAGCTAGAACATTAAAGTGGATGTAAACCCTCACATATAACCAGTGAAGTGAACAGCCTAAGATGATACACAGAGCTGAAACAAATTCTCCTACACACGTTTTACTTGTATATCTGCTGTCTTCCCCTTTCTACAATCTTTGGAATGTACAGATTGTGTTAAAAATCTTTCTTCCTCTTTTAGCAGTGGGTGGGGAGTCTGAGTGGGGAGTCTCACTGTGTGAGAGCTGACTGGAGGAAAGGCACACATCCCCCCTCCACATAGGCAGAGGAACAAACGAACATGCAGAGCTGTAGTCTGAATAGACAATCTCTCTGTTTATCTACCTCTAAGCTCCCTCCCCAACACAAATTTTCAGCTGCTGTTATCTCATGTGTTGTAGAACTTGTCAGAAGTGACTCTGCTGATAACAGAGGAATGAAGCACCAGAGAGAAATGGTACTTAGAGCTTTGGAGAGAAATAGGTGTAGCGGCCTCACCCCTCTCTCCCCTTCTCATTCTCGGCTTGTCTTTCTTCATCTAGGGGTGTTAGTGCTGGGGAGAGGGATGAGATACACTACGGCCCATGTCCTCCATAGTGACGAGGTGAAGGCCAGAAAGATCTGCCTTTGTGTAGGTGTCCTAGAGTCAAGTCCTGTACTTCGTCCCTGACTCCTTTGCTCCTAGTAACCAGAGTTCCACACAGTGAATAGGTCCAACACAGTTTTATTCTTCTCAGCGAATAAACATACAGCACGGTTAAGTTGGATTCTTTTGCAACAACTTAGTAGTAATGGGAATAGGTTGAGGCACAATCCTTTCCCTTCTTTTGCCAACCACTGTGGTATCACCAGTGGCGAATAGTCACTGCCACTGACTATGTGAAGTAGAACGTGAATTACCTTCGCTAGCAAGGCCCCTGTCAGGGGAAGGATACTGGAGGCCTCTCTGTCACCAGCGATGCTGCGCCGGACTCTCCAGAGAAGTTCTGCTCACCAGACCTCACGAACTCAGACACGGGCACCCAAGGAGTTAGGGCCCCCTCGGATTTCTCCACCCTCGCGGAACTCAGTCGAAGGTACTGAGCCCCAGGCATCCGCCATAGTACCTCACCCCAGGCTAAAGGTTCCTGAGATGGACTCCATCTCCTCTCCGGCCAGGTCAAAGGCAACTGGGCCCGGAACACCGGAACGCCAGCACCTAAGCTGAAGGTGCCTGGGTGCGGCCGCGTCCTCCGACTTCAACTCTGAACCCCGTGGTCAGGGCGTCCGCCCCTTTTATCTCCTCTCCCTTCATGTCACAGCGGGTTTCCCGCCCCGCTGTACCAGCTCCAGGGGAGGACAAAAAGGCACAGTCCTGCGGTGTGAGTTCACCTCCGGCCCCCGGCAACAACGCCACCTATAGGCCCAGGGAACCTCACACCACCAGAGTCCTCCAAGAACCATAAAAGGGCCTCAGATCCCCTAGCAATCAGTGCATCTGGGTTACACTACCACCCAGATGCTTCCCCTGAATTCAAATACCCGCTACATAGGTAAACAATGCAGATATATGCGCTTAGGTCAACTTTCATATATGGGGTTTGCAAACACTTTACGTTAAAGAGGAAGTAAACCCTCTTATTGTTTTCAGCCAAGGAAGCTTCCATCTTGGCCTCTGTTTGATCTTCAACTGCTATGATGTTGCACATGTGATCAGTTATGACACCAGCCATTGGATGGTTTAACAGTTTGGTTGAGAGCACAACCAATGTGACAGTTAGCCTTCCCTGCATACCGGGAATGTAACTGTTTTTTGAAACTGTTAAATTGATGGGTTTACCTCCACTTTAAGGGGTACATTAAGGTTAGAGGCCAAGTATACTTGGGCAAACACTTTCTCCAATATTGTTTTTGGGCCCAAATAACCAGTGTGCAAAACTACCAGTGATGGGCTAGCAGTGCTAAAAACCAATGTACCACCTATATATGTAGTTAATTTAAAAAACCATAATGATGTATAGATTCTGTCACTTGCTACTTTAAGCAAAATTTATATTTTTTTCATTGCAATGTAGTGTTTTTGTGTTTCTCTATAAAGCCATGTCCTGGTACCTACTAATTGGAATATCTACGAAGACAATCTTCTTTCTTTATTATTTCTTTGAAAATTCAGATTTCTTTAATTATTAATTTTGATGACAACTCTCAGTTTGCCAATCGCATGTATTTTTAGGGAGGTGGCTTCTGGTGCCAAAGTGACAGAGCCATGGACGCTGGCATACAAGGGCTCTTGCAGTAACATTTGCATATGGAAGTCTAGGACAATGAGTGGAACATTCCAATTCAGAGCAGTGGCAGCCAACCTTCTAGGGCTCGGAGATTTCAGCGACACTAGTGAAAATATTTTGTTACATAAAGGTTAGTATTTACTTGCTAATACTAAATGACAATTGAAAACAAACTACTGTACTCTAGCCGTGTTTTAATACTTTAATTTAATAAAATTTTAATTTTAATGTAAAGATGTTTTATCAACTGATCACCTTATCTTTGTGCACTCTGCTTTTGCTTATAATAATTTAGTAAGAGATTCAAATTTGTAATGTGTTCCAAGTTCTGAGACTATATACAGAATATATAGTTCTAAATGCAGAATTTAAAATTGTGATTCCAAATGGAAACGAGCATCAGTAAAATGCAATAAAGCGTTTGTTATCCCAACACTTCATATTCCTGATAAGTGCCTACTGTGCCATGTACTTGTATGAGAAAGTATCCTGTTCTCTTTGTATTGCTTCATTTGTGTGAAATCTCTGGTCTTCCTGCTAGTCCCCTTGATTTCTTATTAAAAACTGACCACACTAAGCAGGAAAACACACCGTGGTTAGTTCTCTAGCTATGCTGGGAACTCAGTGTCCCATCCTCCAATGATCAGGCTTGTCCTGATACGCCCCGGCTGTACAGCCATTCACTTGGAAGCTCAGTGTGCTGCTGCTTCTCCTCCCCCCAGCTCTTATGCAGCAGCGAACAAAGGGAATGTGATCACTTTAAAAAAAAGTTTATTATAATATTTTTTTATATCTATACAAAAATGTTTTGCATTTAATTTCTATTTTAAACTGAATGGGTTGTTTTATAAGGTGATTGTTTACAATCACTTAAGTAATTAGTAAGTTCTCTAACAGACTTGTACTTTAACTTTACTTTTCACTTCGCATAAATCAAGTGTTCTACAGCAGAGCTAAGGTCAGAATAAACAGGGGAGTGTAATTTGAGTCTGGGGCATCTGATTGCTTTCTATAGAAGCGTCTCCCCGTCGGCCTCCATGTCTCCTCCCTCCTCCTTTCTCCTCGTCGTGGTCAAATAGGATCACTTGTCGGGAAACGGGTATCATGACCCACTTTTCTGATTGGTGTTCAGCGAATATTCATTCACTATTGTCACACAACTGGGTGGGCTCGGGGCGCAGTGCTTGCACCCCGAGCCCACCCTATTCTGAAGCATATTAGGGCCTCTGGCTCTAATCACGTGCTTAAAAAAAACACACCCCCATTGAAATCCATGCATCCGGCGCCCCAAATGTAGATCAGGGGGCCGGACCAATGGATAGGGGGGGCCCCTGCGCCCTAATGGATGGGCCGCCCCTGGATGTTAGCAAAGTGAATGTTCATATAGCCAAGTTAATAAGGTGAATCTGTGTTCACTTCAATAATCCTATCATACAATAGTAAAAATCCTCTTTTAAAAGTTTCTCTTGCAATTTATTGGATATAAAAAATAACACAGCTTTACCTTAATTCCTAAGTCCATTAAATATCCACTTTACGAAGAAAACATTCATCAATGACATAGTCTTGTGATACTCCAGAACAGGGTTGCCAACCGCCTGTAAATTTACAGACAGTTTGTAAAAATTGGCCGATTCTTACACTGTCTGTAAATGCCCGGGAAGGACAACTGCTGTCCGTAAAAAATCTGGTAGCAGGATGGCTTCAGAACTGCGCATGCACAGTTCTGAAGTTGGCCAGGCTTGGGCGAGGGGTGGGCTCAGACACATGGTGGTGTTATGGCTCCGTTTGGTGCCTTTTATGAATTCTAGAGAAAGGACTGGAGGGGGAGCTGGGAGCTGGAGTGCCGCCGGGACTGGAGGACTGGATAAGAAAAGAGAAGAGGATCAATTGAAAGCAGAGGAGCCGCAAAGCTGGAGGACCACCTGACTGAGCCTGCTCTACACCTGAGCACGCATTATGGAGGAGGTCAGTGACAGCTTCAGCCTCCAGCCAGGCCACACAGTCTGTGGGTTCACTGTTGTTAGGGGAGTGAATACACTAAGGTAAGGAAGGGGACACTGAAATAAAGGTTCCGCCCTATGTCAATAACCCCCTCGTAACTTAGTGTATTCACTCTGTGGAAGGTGGGCTATGGACTGTGGTCACCAGACTGTCGTCACCACAGTGTTCCCCTTTACATCAGAGTTCTCCCTTACATCAGAGTTCCCCTTTACATCAGGGTCTCCAGAGTTCCCCTTTGCACTGTAAGGGGGGATCCTGCACACTCTGATGTTAAGGGGAACTTTGAGGACTCTGATTTAAAGGGGAACACCAAGAACTCTTATGTGGGGGGACTCTTTACATTAGGGTCAGTGTTCCCCCTTGCACTGTAAGGGGGAATCCTGCAGACTCTGATGTAAGGGGTAACTCTGTGGACTCTTAAGTAAGGGGGGCTCTGATAACCAAAATCCCCCTTACATCAGAGTTACCCTTTACATCACAGTGCGCAGTCTCCCCCTTTACATCAGGGCCCACAGTTTTCCACTGTACATCAGGGTCCCTAGAATTTCCCCTTGCACTGTAAGGGGGAACCCTGCAGACTCAGATGTAAAGGGAAACTCTTTGGACTCTGATGTAAGGGAGAACTTTGTAGACTGTGATGTAAAGAGGCACACTGCGAAGTCTGATGTAAAGGGGTACTCCATTGACTTTTATATAAAGGAGAACTCCATGGAGTCTGATGTAAAGGAGAGACAGAGGGTTCATTCTGACTACTAAGCTCTATATGTTGTTTTGTATGTTACTTATCCTGAACCCTGTACTCTATACAATATGGGAGAAAAAGAAACCCTGGACTGCCGCACTCTGTATAGACAGTTATTTATTCCAAAATTTCAGGTAAAAAATCCAAATTCAAAATAAATCCATAAATCCAAAACAACAAATGCAGATGGTGTGCATGCAGGGAAGGGTGGCTAACGCGTTTCACGTCACAAATTGACGCTTACTCAAAGCTATGAGTAAGCGTCAATTCGTGACGTGAAACGCGTTAGCCACCCTTCCCTGCATGCACACCATCTGCATTTGTTGTTTTGGATTTATGGATTTATTTTGAATTTGGATTTTTTACCTGAAATTTTGGAATAAATAACTGTCTATACAGAGTGCGGCAGTCCAGGGTTTCTTTTTCTCCCATGCATCAGTGCAGAGCCAGCACCTGTGTGAGTGACCGGGCGGAAGCAGCTATTTGGTGAATTCTCAAGCTTTTGAGCGGTACGTTTTTCCTTTACTCTATACAATATGTTGTACATTACATAGTCCTGACCAAGATCTTCATTGTCCCAACAGATGCCGGTTTTAATTAAGTTTCTCTTTAGGTGGTGTGACAGCAGGAAGGTAAAGTCACCTGGTTGCATCCAGGGGGGTAGATATATTTCTCCCAGATTCAGGCTTTATGCTGACTTGTACAACTAGGGTGGAGAGTTGTATAAGCCCAGCTGAGGCTAGTAGGCTCATGGATGACTCTTACCTCTAGGGAGAGTGTGGGGCGTCGTGCAGACAGAGTTGATGAGGCCAGCTGAAGCTTGTCAGCTCATTTAGGCCTCTATAAAAAACTCCCAGATTCATTAGATGTTAGCTCATGCCTGGAACCAGACCTGTGTGGACTGTCTAGGGAGAGTGAACCCCTGTGCGGTGAGGCAAAGCCTGTGTGGCTATTTGTTTGGACTTTTACTAAACCAGGGACTTAGGGACTAGGACAGCACCAGGCTGATCCCAGTTGTTAGTTTAGGAAACCTGCATGTTTAGTCAGAGGTCAAACTGACCAGGATTTATTTTGTTTGTTTCTTTTTGGCTTTGCTGTGTTTTTGTCACTGTACATAGAGAAATAAACCGCACCTTTTGATTTTGAAAACCACAACCTCCGTCTGCTGGCCCTGTTTTTGTGTGGGGAGCCCAACCAGGGGGTCACACACACCCGCTACCGAGTTAACCCCCTCACAGTTGGTGGAGAACCAGTGGCAGTTTTTTTTAAGCCAGCATGGAGGAGATACTGAAACAGCTGGCTCTAGCAAATGCCAATCAACAGCAGACAAATGCAGGTTTGCAAAGGAGCCTTGCAGCCCAGCAGCAAGCTCATCAACAAGCCCAGCAGCAATCTGAGGCCCGCTTCATAGACCTGTTACAGAAGCAAGAGCAGAGACTACAACAAATGGAAGCAGTAATGCAGCAACGTCCGCAGACCAGTGAGGAAAGCCGTCCCACTAATACCGCGTCCTTTGGGGTGAGTCGTTTATTGACAAAAATGACTGGAGAGGATGATCCAGAGGTATTTTTGACCACATTTGAAAGGACTGCTGAAAGAGAAAAGTGGCCTGAGGAGCAGTGGGCTGGACTGGTGGCTCCTCTGTTAACTGGTGAATCGCAGAAGGCTTACTATGACCTAGAGCCTGACCAAGCAAAAGACTATGTGATGCTAAAAGCTGAAATATTGGCAAGGCTGGGTGTCACCCTGGCTGTCCGGGCTCAGCGTGTGCATAACTGGACTTTCCAGCTTGGAAAACCCCCCAGGTCTCAAATGTATGATCTCATTCACCTGAGCAGGAAGTGGCTACAGCCAGAGACTTTGTCCGCACCGGAGATTGTGGAACGTGTTGTGATGGATCGTTTCTTGAGAGCTCTTCCTACCGCCATTCAAAAGTGGGTAAGCCATGGAGACCCAGAAACGGCCGGTAAACTTGTGGATCGTGTAGAGAGATACTTGGCTACAGAGAACCTGACAGCCTCTTCCAGAGACTCTCGGACTTTCCACCCTAAGACCAGACCATCCCCAGGGGCGGATAAGAGGATTCCAAGGGGTGAGGGTGGAGAGAGTGAGAGGGTGGGAGCTCTACCCCAAGTTTGGCGAGAACAGCCTGGGAAATCAGCGGCTCAAGAGGCCGCAAGAAGGATCGTTTGCTACCGCTGCCGGCAAGCGGGACATATTGCAGCAAATTGCCCGGTTGTGGAGGAACCCATGCAATGTGACTTTCTGATGGACAGACGTCAGTCGCTGTGTGCGACAGTCGCATGCACTGCCATTCGGGGAACTGAGAAACATTTATGCAAAATGTGTATTAATGGTAGAAATGTTGTGGTATTGCTGGATTCAGGTAGCCTTGTGACCCTGATAAAGGCTGAATTAGTTAAAACAGAGGTCTCTGGGAATAGCAAGGTAGCTGTTATTTGTGTGCATGGGGACACCCGAGAGTATCCAGTGACTACAGTGTGTTTCGAGACCCCCAAAGGTACCCTCTCTCATCCAGTGGGGTTAGTATCTCAATTACCGCATGATGCCATTGTGGGAAGGGATTTTCCGAAGTTCTGGGAACTGTGGGATGATCCTGAGCCCCCCACTGGTGCCCCTATGTACCAGGAATGTGATAGCCAGAACTCCTCTGAGAGTGGGGAGGACTCTCCAGAATTTCCCTTGTCAGTATTGGCAGGGGAGACTCAAGAAACTGGAGAGGAGCCCACCTCCCCAGACGAAAACCTACCGTCTGTGGAGTTTTCTGATCTGGAGGTTCACAGGGAAAATTTTGCCACAGAACAGTTAAAAGACCCCGCCCTAATAAAGGCACGGGAAAACGTAGTGGAAATAGATGGCGAGTTAGTGAACCCAGATATTACCTGCACTTACCCATACTTCAGCGTAGAGAAGGACCTACTGTATCGGGTGGCAAAAAGGGCAGAAGAAACCGTTGAGCAGCTGGTGGTGCCCAAACCTTACAGGAAGTTGGTGTTGGAGTTGGCCCATGGGCACATTCTTGGAGGTCATCTGGGGACAGAGAAAACCCGAGAGAGGGTATTACAGAGATTCTATTGGCCTGGGGTGATGAAGGACATAGAAAATTATTGTTCCTCCTGCCCTGTGTGTCAGAGGTCGGCCCCGATGCCACATTTCCGTAGCCCGCTGGTCCCTCTACCCATCATTGAGGTCCCGTTTGAGAGAATCGCAATGGATTTGGTAGGTCCTATAATCAAGTCCGCTAGGGGGCACCAGTACATATTGGTTATAATGGACTATGCCACCCGTTATCCAGAAGCGATCCCTCTCAGAAATACCTCGGCCAAAACCATAGCCAAAGAGCTATCTCTTGTGTTTAGCCGGGTGGGTATTTGTAAAGAACTGCTTACGGACCAAGGTACACCCTTTATGTCCCGGGTTATGAAGGAGCTGTGTAAATTGTTCAAAGTGACGCAATTGCGTACATCTGTGTATCACCCCCAAACCGATGGGCTGGTTGAAAGATTCAACAAAACCCTAAAACAAATGTTGAAGAAAGTGGTGGATAGAGATGGAAAGGATTGGGACTGTCTACTTCCTTATTTGATGTTTGCTATTAGGGAGGTGCCCCAATCCTCTACGGGATTCTCCCCCTTTGAGTTACTGTATGGGAGACACCCAAGAGGGCTGTTGGATATTGCCAAGGAAACTTGGGAAAGTGAGAGTTCTCCCCACAGGAGTGTGATTGAGCATGTCGCCCTGATGCAAGATCGAATTGCACAGGTAATGCCCATCGTGAAGGAACATTTGGCCCAAGCGCAGTTGGCACAGCAGAGAGTGTACAACCGTGGAGCAAAGACCCGTACCTTTTCCCCGGGGGATAGGATATTGGTACTTGTCCCTACGGTTGAAAGTAAATTCCTTGCCAAATGGCAAGGCCCCTACGAGATAATGGAAAAAGTGAGCGAAGTGAATTACAAGGTCAGACAACCAGGAAGGCGAAAGCCCGAACAGATATATCACGTTAATCTGTTGAAAGCCTGGAGGGATAGAGAGTCCCTAGTCGCAGAAACTTGGTCACCAGCTCAAACTGGTTGCGTGATTCCGGAGGTTGGAATAGCAGCCACCTTGTCACAACCCCAACAACAGGAGGTTAAGGAGTTTGTGCTTCGCAACAAGGAGGTGTTCTCTGAGCTGCCGGGACAAACATCTGGGGTAGAGCATGATATTATTACCCCGCCCGGTGAAAGGGTGAAGTTAAAACCCTATCGGATCCCAGAGGCCCGACGGGAGGCAATACGGGAGGAAGTACAGAAAATGCTGAACTTAGGGGTGATAGAGGAGTCCCAAAGTGATTGGTCTAGTCCCATTGTGTTGGTGCCTAAACCGGATGGGAGCTGGCGATTTTGTAACGATTTTCGTCAGTTGAACAAAGTTACAAAATTTGACACCTACCCCATGCCACGTATAGATGAGTTGATCGACCGGCTGGGAACAGCCCGATACATGACGACTCTTGACCTCACAAAAGGGTATTGGCAAATTCCCCTGGCCAAGTCGGCCAAAGAGAAAACCGCATTTGTAACCCCAGACGGGGCGTTCCAATATAAGAGAATGCCGTTCGGGTTACAGAATGCGCCGGCCACATTCCAGCGGAAAATGGACCAGATACTGAGGCCCCATCGGAAGTATGCTGCGGCTTACCTGGATGACGTAATTGTCCATAGCACAGATTGGGCCTCACATCTGCCAAAAGTGCAAGCAGTCCTAGACTCTATCCGGGAAGCGGGGTTTACGGCTAACCCCAAGAAGTGTACCATTGGGCAGGAGGAGGCCAAATATCTTGGGTACACCATTGGCAGGGGAGTGATAAAACCCCAACTCAACAAAGTCGAGGCCATCCAGAGTTGGCCACGTCCCAACAGCAAGAAGCAGGTACGGGCCTTTCTGGGAATCGCGGGTTATTATCGGCGCTTCATTCCCCACTTTGCTTCTAAGGCTGTGCCCCTAACCAACCTGACGAAAGGGAAAGGGTCGGTCATGATTAAATGGACCCCCGAGGCTGAGGCAGCATTCCAATTCTTGAAACAAGCCTTATGTAGCCAGCCAGTGTTGTACTCACCCGACTTCTCTAAAGACTTTGTCGTACAAAGTGATGCGTCAGATGTGGGGTTAGGAGCAGTATTGTCCCAGGTCTGGAACGGGGAAGAGCACCCAGTCATTTACCTCAGCAGGAAGTTGAAGTCCCATGAGGTAAATTACGCCACGGTTGAAAAGGAGTGTTTAGCGGTGAAGTGGGCTCTAGATTCCCTTCGGTACTATCTGCTAGGTAGGCACTTTGACATGGTTACGGATCACGCTCCGTTAAAGTGGATGGCTCAAAACAAGGAAACAAATAGAAGAGTGAATAGGTGGTTCCTGGCCCTACAGGAATTCAACTTCACAGTAAAGCATCGCCCTGGCGTTCAAATGGGGAATGTGGATGCTTTGTCTCGAGTACATGAATGCCTGATTGCTGGTGTTCCAACCCCAAGGTTAAAACAAGAGGGGGGGGTATGTGACAGCAGGAAGGTAAAGTCACCTGGTTGCATCCAGGGGGGTAGATATATTTCTCCCAGATTCAGGCTTTATGCTGACTTGTACAACTAGGGTGGAGAGTTGTATAAGCCCAGCTGAGGCTAGTAGGCTCATGGATGACTCTTACCTCTAGGGAGAGTGTGGGGCGTCGTGCAGACAGAGTTGATGAGGCCAGCTGAAGCTTGTCAGCTCATTTAGGCCTCTATAAAAAACTCCCAGATTCATTAGATGTTAGCTCATGCCTGGAACCAGACCTGTGTGGACTGTCTAGGGAGAGTGAACCCCTGTGCGGTGAGGCAAAGCCTGTGTGGCTATTTGTTTGGACTTTTACTAAACCAGGGACTTAGGGACTAGGACAGCACCAGGCTGATCCCAGTTGTTAGTTTAGGAAACCTGCATGTTTAGTCAGAGGTCAAACTGACCAGGATTTATTTTGTTTGTTTCTTTTTGGCTTTGCTGTGTTTTTGTCACTGTACATAGAGAAATAAACCGCACCTTTTGATTTTGAAAACCACAACCTCCGTCTGCTGGCCCTGTTTTTGTGTGGGGAGCCCAACCAGGGGGTCACACACACCCGCTACCGAGTTAACCCCCTCACAGTGGGCTTAGTCAGTCAGTAACTTTTGTGTGTATAAAAGCATATGCAAAGGAAATGTTTCATTTTAAAAAAAAATATCCTTCGTCCTGAGGTTTATTTGTGTCTATGGGGCCGTCAGTTAAGGTATAGTAATTTAGGAAAATGTTGTGGGTACAAGAACTGTTATATGTGTGCAGTGTATATAGCAACATAGCAACTAATGATCCCCCTTCAAACCCTTTCCACTGTTGCTATGACCGCTTCAAATCCCAGGGTGCCCCAGACCTTTCATCATCTTATTTATGCCCACATTTCGTCACTGTTTGGAATTTTACATTGTAAAACCAGCAGATTACTTGTTCCGAGTATTGATGTTTATCATTTATACTGCTTAAATATTGATTGTCTGAGCTTATAAAAGGGGTTCTGTCATATTTCAGAATGTCAGTAATAAATGTGCTCCATTAGTAAATTTAGCATGTGCTGTCAGTAAAAAAAGTCAGGTTGGCAACCCTGCTCCACAAATGTCAGTAGGTCACACACATTTGTCTTGTAAAAAGATTAGTCACTCTGCTAAACCTGATAAGACTGCATGGCTCTGACTGTATAAACCTGGATGACCTTGGGGTTATAGACAGGGAATTACTGGTACCAGAGCCTTCTTTAATATTGATTGGACCCCGGGCAAACATTTTTTTGGGCCCCCCATTCTGAGGCATACAAAAGAAATAGTAGGTAGACTCAAAATCAGTTTACTGCAGCAGATCACGCAGTGATTGCAATTGGTTGCCAGAGGTCACAGCCTATCATTACCGCTCACTGACTGGTTGCTAGAGGTTACGACACATAATTTCTGCTTGTTGATTGGTTGATAGAGGTTACATCACATCATTACTGCTAACTGATTGGTTGGTAGAGATTACAGCAGTTTGCTATTGTTCACTGATTGGTTGTTAGTTGTTACAGAACATCATTACCACTCACTGATTGGTTGCTAGAGGTTACAGCACATTATTACTGCTCACTGATTGGTTGCTAGAGATTACAGCAGATCACTATTTACTGATTTTTTGCTACAGGTTACTGTACATCATTACCACTCACTTATCAATGGAGCAATCCCAAATAATTGATCAAGTAAAGCAGCACATTAAAACACATACTACAGGAGACGGTCAGAGACTGCAGACATACTACAGGAGACGGTCAGAGACAGCAGACATACTACAGGAGATGGTAAACTGGGTATCTGGTGCTCCAGGAGGCAATGCCCTTAGTTTGTAATAATGTACATTTGATTAGTCAGTCTTTAGGTAAAAACAAAGTTTAACCACGGTAAGGGGGTGATTTAAAAAGAGGCAGCCATCCTCAGAGTGTGTCCAGCAACTCTGCAAAACATATAAAAGAAACAAGGGGGGAGGCACCTCCCTAAGTGTAGTATTAAAACAGTATCATTTATTGCACAAGATTAAAAACACTTACAAGATATAAATGGGAGTCATGCTCATCATAAGTATGTAGTCCTGGCAGTTCTACTGTGTCCCACAGGCTCCTCGCACGATCCGGGTCGTGCAAGGAGCCTGTGCAATAAATGATACTGTTTTAATACTACACTTAGAGAGGCGCCTCCGACCCCTTGTTTCTTTTATACTACAGGAGATGGTCAGAGACTGCAGACATACTACAGGAGATGGTCAGAGACTGCAGACATACTACAGGAGATGGTCAGAGACTGCAGACATTCTACAGCAGATGGTCAGAGACTGAAAACATACTACAGGAGATGGTCAGAGACTGCTGTCACACTACAGGAGACGGTCAGAGACTGCTGACACACTACAGGAGACGGTCAGAGACTGCAGACATACTACAGGAGATGGTCAGAGACTGCAGACACACTACAGGAGATGGTCAGAGACTGCAGACATAACACAGGAGATTGTGGACATACTACAGGAGACAGGCGGACATAATAGAGGAGACTACGGACATGCTACAGGAGACTGCGTACATCCTACAGGAGATGGCGGACATACTACAGGAGACAGCGGACATACTGCAGGAGACGGCAGACATACTACATGAGACGGCGGGCAAACTACAGGAGACTGTGGACCTACTACAAGAGACTGCGGACCTTCTACAGGAGACTGCGGACCTACTACAGGAGACTGCGGACCTACTACAGGAGACTGCGGACCTACTACAGGAGACTGGGGACCTACTACAGGAGACTGGGGACCTACTACAGGAGACTGGGGACCTACTACAGGAGACTGGGGACCTACTACAGGAGACTGGGGACCTACTACAGGAGACTGAGGACCTACTACAGGAGACGGAAGACATACTACAGGATACGGAAGACATACTACAGGAGACTGAGGACCTACTACAGGAGACGGCAGACATACTACAGGAGATGGCAGACATACTACAGGAGACGGCAGACATACTACAGGAGCCTGCGGACATACTACAGAAGATGGTCAGAGACCTTTCAGAAATGCATAGCTTTGCAGTTGTACAACGGCTTAGGGTTTAGGATAGCATTCAGACAGTCTATGGGGGAAAGACATACCTGGCCCTGCCGGGCTCATAATGCACTTTAATGCTGCGTACACACGCTCAAGATTTTCCAATGGAAAAAGTCAGATGGAATTTTTTCATCGGATATTTAGACCGTGTGTATGCCCCATCGGACTTTTTCTGCCGGAAATTCCGACGGAATTAGATAGAGAACATGTTCTCAATTTTTCCAATGAAAAAAATTTGTATCGGAATTTCCGTTCGCCTGGATGCAATTCCGACGGACTAAAAACCACGCATGCTCGGAAACAATTCGACACATGCTCGGAAGCATAGAACTTAATTTTCTCAGCTCGTCGTAGTGTTTTAAGTCACCGCGTTCTTGACGGTCGGATTTTAGTGTGACCGTGTGTATGCAAGACAGCTTGAGCGGAATTCCGTCTGAAAAACCCGTCGGAGTTTATTCCGACGGAAATTCTGCTTGTGTGTACAAGGCATTAGAGGTCCGGGGGCAGGGCTCCCAGTCAAATTTCCTTCTACAGCCACTCCTTCTGAGTAAACAGACCGCATGGGGCGGGGTCAGAACATCAGTGGAGCTCCTGGTCCTGCCCCTCTCTTCTGGCTGGGGAATACAGAGGTCCGGTAGCTCCTACTATGACCGCTCCCTCCCGAGTACACAGGATACACAATACATTGTCATTGTCAGTATACTCAACATGTGTATGCTGGATGTTGCCATCCAGCAAGAACTGTTATTGTGCAGATTTTCCTGCAGTTTTCTAGTTTTAAGAAACATTTAAATCATTGCCATTTTGCAGGAAAAAAATGCTGCAGAATCATCAGTTTACTAACAATAAAATGTTCCCATACTCTGTTATTGCAACTATAGAATTGATGCTGCTGTCATGACTAACTCAACCAAAGCACCAATTTTACAGAGAACAAAGGAAATTATGTAAGGGTGCACAATGTGTGAGCATAGCTAGCCCCCTTACTTTACTGGCTGATGCATAGTATATTTTTTCAAACATTGTCAATGATGCATTCCAATATCATTGCTCTTAAGCTTGACACATAAATCTTTTATGAACTTTACTGCTGGATTTGTGGGTACATTTGTTCTTGCTGTATGAATTTATATCCTTTGTGTTGCCAAAACAGACGCAACTATTTCTCTGTTTTATTTTTCTTTGCAAAGTTTCTGAATGGCCAGTATTACGCAATGTACTTTCTGGATGACAAGTATGAAATCGCCTACAGTAATAATACTTTTGTGGTGTTCTCTCTTTCATGCTTGTTTGGGGTATACTAAATGACTCATAACAATTTCCAGTGACAAATTTAAATAGTTCAATCTCATGCTTGTGATTCTGAAAAGAGTGGGTGGTTGCCCATATGGTTGACTTTGGATGATTCTTGGTAAATATGAGAACACTTTAGCTGCCCCAATTTTGGCCACTGCTGTTGGAAAGTATGTATTTATTGTATGCATTTATAGCATTTGTGTGTGCTTGTACCATGACAGAAGGTTTTTGTTTGTTTGCATATATTAATTTTTTTTTTCCATTTTACTTTTCTCAGAGAATGGTTCTTCCAATGTAGTTGCAATAGTTGTTGGCTGTGTTTTAGGCTTCCTTCTGGCCCTGCTTCTGGTAGCTGCCATTGGTATGTACGAGTATAAGTTATATTGTTTGATATTAGGGTGGAGAAGCTTTTATTAATAGATTTTTTCCTTTAGTGGCCTACTGGAAATCCAAGCAGAAGTCTATTGACAAGAAAGATGACAATATATGTATTATTTATGAAGACAAAGAACTTGCTAAACTTCGAGGGTTGTCCTATGCAGTTGGCTTGGCAAATGCATGTTATGCTGTCAGGTAAACAGTGTACCGTAATTAGAATTTATATATAATGTTTGTATGGAATTTGTATGAAATAGCATAATTATAGTTATAATTTGTATGAAATTTGTATGAAATGTTCATATGTTTTTTCAACATCCCACTAGCTTATAGGCCCCAAAAAATTGATACGTTAATCCACACCCATAAATACATGCCATACTCTAATGCCGCGTACACATGATCGATTTTTTTGACGGTGAAAACACCGTCGAGAAAATCGACGTGAAAAACGAGGAACAGGTTGTTCCCCCCACACACGGCCGTTTTAACTGACATTTTTTTTTGGTTGAAAAAAACGACCGTGTGTGGGCTCCCCGGCAGTGTTTCCCTATGGGAAAACTGGCGTGGAAAAAAATGACGGGAATCACGACGAGAAAAATTAGAACATGTTCTAATTTTTCTCGTCGTGATTAACCACTTGACCACTGGGCACTTAAACCCCCTTAATAACCAGACCAATTTTCAGCTTTCGGTGCTCTCACATTTTGAATGACAATTACTCAGTCATACAACACTGTACCCATATGAAATTTTTGTCCTTTTTTTCACACAAATAGAGCTTTCTTTTGGTGGTATTTAATCACTGTTGGGTTTTTTATTTTTTGCGCAAAAGAGAAAAAAGACTGAAAATTTTGTAAAAAAATGATTTTTTTTTCGTTTCTGTTATAAAATTTTGCAAATTACTATTTTTTCTTCATAAATTTTGGCCAAAATTTATACTGCTACATATCTTTGGTAAAAATAAGTACAAATTGGTGGATATTACTTGGTCTTTGTGAAAGTTATAGAGTCCACAAGCTATGGTGCCAATATCTGAAAATTGATCACACCTGAAGTACTGACGGCCTATCTCAATTCTTGAGACCCTAACATGCCAGAAAAGTACAAATACCCCCCAAATGACCCCTTTTTGGAGAGAAGACATTCCAAGGTATTCA
Source organism: Rana muscosa (assembly GCA_029206835.1). Lineage (NCBI taxonomy): Eukaryota > Metazoa > Chordata > Amphibia > Anura > Ranidae > Rana > Rana muscosa. The sequence continues at coordinate 486,069,457 of CM055122.1, forward strand.
GAAAGAGGCATTGTGAGTTTTTTGAAGTTGTCATTTTTTCCCACAATTCTTTGCAAAATCAAGATTTTTTTTTCTCTTTTTTTTTTCACAAAATTGTCATATTAGCAGGTTATTTCTCACACACAGCATATGCATTCCACAAATTACACCCCAAAACACATTCTGCTATTACTCCCGAGTATGGCGATACCACATGTGTGAGACTTTTACACAGCGTGGCCACATACAGAGGCCCAACATGCAGGGAGCATCTTCAGGCGTTCTGGAGCACCAAGGCCAATTCTGACATTTCTCTCCTACATGTAAAAATCATCATTTATTTGCTAGAAAATTACATAGAACCCCAAAACATTATATATGTTTTTTTAGAAAAGACCTTAGAGAATATAATGGTGGTTGTTGCAACTTTTTATCTCGCACGATATTTGCGCAGCAATTTTTTTAACGCGTTTTTTACGGAAAAAAAATGTTTTGTGCTTAAAAAAAAAAAAAAAACAGTAAAGTTAGCCCAATGTTTTTGCATAATGTGAAAGATGAAGTTACGCCGAGTAAATAGATACCTAACATGTCGCCCTTAAAAATTGCACACACTCGTGGAATGGCGCCAAACTTCGCTACTTAAAAAATCCCCATAGGCGACGCTTTAAATATTTTTACTGGTTACATGTTTTGAGTTACAGAGGAGGTCTAGGGCCAAAATGATTGCTCTCGCTCTAACGTTCGCAGAGATACCTCACATGTGTGGTTTGAAAACCGTTTTCATATGTGGGCGGGACTTACGTATGCGTTCGCTTCTGTATGCGAGCTCACGGGGACAGGGGCGCTTTAAAAAAAAATATATATATTTTATTCTTCATTTTACTTTATTTATTTTAGTTTGTCATGTTTTTCCGCCCTAAACATTTTTTTGATCACTTTTATACCTATTACAAGGAACGTAAACATCCCTTGTAATAGGAATATGGCATGACAGGTCCTCTTTACAGTGAGATATGGGGGGGGGTGTCAATAAGACCCCACATCTCACCTCTAGGCTGGGAAGCCTGAAAAAAATACAAAAAAAAAAACCAACAATCCTGGCTTTGATCGTAGCGGTGAGTCGGTAGAAGCAGCGGAGGGCAGCGGGAGGGGGGGGCATCCCCTCTCGCCTCCCGTAAGAATGATCAAGCGGCGGAACAGCCGCTATGATTGTTCTTATGGTGTAGGGAATCGCCGGCTGAAAAAGCTAATATCTGAATGATGCCTGTAGCTGCTCCCATCATTCAGATATCCCCGCACAAAGTCAAGGACGTCATATGACGGCCGGAGGGCGGGAAGTGGTTATTGCAGAGTATTGCCGGGCATTGCGGAGTATTGCCGGGCATTGCGGAGTATTGCCGGGCATTGCGGAGTATTGCCGGGCATTGCGGAGTATTGCGGACTATGGCAGGGTATTGCGGTGTATGGCAGGGTATTGCGGTGTATGGCAGGGTATTGCACGGGTATTGCACAGGGTATTGTGGAGGGTATTGCACAGGGTATTGTGGAGGGTATTGCAGAGTATTGTGGAGGGTATTGCAGAGTATTGTGGAGGGTATTGCAGAGTATTGTGGCGGGTATTGCAGAGTATTGTGCAGGGTATTGCAGAGTATTGTGCAGGGTATTGCAGAGTATTGTGCAGGGTATTGCAGAGTATTGTGCAGGGTATTGCAGAGTATTGTGCAGGGTATTGCAGAGTATTGTGCAGAGTATTTTGCAGGGTATTGCAGAGTATTTTGCAGGGTATTGCAGAGTATTTTGCAGGGTATTGCAGAGTATTTTGCAGGGTATTGCAGAGTATTGTGCAGGGTATTGCAGAGTATTGTGCAGGGTATTGCAGAGTATTGCACCAGGGTATTGCAGAGTATTGCACCAGGGTATTGCAGAGTATTGCACCAGGGTATTGCAGAGTATTTCGCAGGGTATTGCAGAGTATTTCGCAGGGTATTGCAGAGTATTTCGCAGGGTATTGCAGAGTATTGCACCAGGGTATTGCAGAGTATTGCACCAGGGTATTGCAGAGTATTGGCAGGGTATTTTGCAGAGTATTGGCAGGGTGTATTGCAGAGTATTGATCTAAGTTTATGATCTATTATGCATATTTATGCACCTCCTGGTATTGTACCTAAAATGTGTCTAAATCTAAGAACACAAATACAATATAATGTGTATTACCAGTCCTTAGATGTTGTGGTGTCATTAGATTTCACCTGGTAATTCCCTGTCCAAAGGTGGCAATGCTTCCTCACTACTATCTATCTATTGAGGGAACAACATTGTCATTTTAGGACAGAAACCATGTTGAGAATATTGAATATACCGCCTCCTCATCTCCATAACCTAGGAGTTCAAAGTGAAATGAGTTGGGCTGAAATATTGCAAAGTGCACAGGAACAAGCTCACTGGATCTCTGGCAAGATACACAGGTATTTTTGCCCTTGCCAAACAGATTTAAAAAAATATGTTGAACATATTTATGTATGTTCAACATATCTGACAGACCAAAAGGTGCAAATTAAAGATGTTTTCTTTTTCGTACATCACGGGACACAGAGCGACATAGTCATTACTAATGGGTTATATAGATACCGTCAGGTGCTGGCACTGGCAACTTCCAAAACCGGAAGTACCCTCCCCTATATAAGCCCCTCCCATCCGGGAGCACCTCAGTTTTTTGCCAGTGTCTAAGGTGTTGGCCAAGAAGAAACATGTGTTTTTCACTGAGCTTGCGTACAGGTTCTTTTGGGCCTCAGTAAGCTATTCCGGATCCGACCAAAAAAGCTTCATAGCTAAACGGTCGGTACCCGGGCCTTGCAGAGAAGAGCAAGGTTTTGCCTGTAATGCTTCTCTTAGGAGAGCTGGACCCTGGGATCCAGAGCTCTGGTCATACCCACGACCAAGATGTTTTCTGTGCAGGGTGCTATACAGGTCCAGGGGAGTGGAATCCTTGGGAACCCGGTCCCTGAAGGTTTGATTACAATGCCTGCCGTGATAGGTGAAGTTTGGGCTTTTGTGGACCAAACAAAGTCCTGCGGCGGGGAACAGGTAAGTGGGGGCCCCCAGGAACTTGGTTCTATTGGGGGACCCCCAAGCCTAATTTGTCTTTCTGTCTGTTACCTAATGGTATTCCCGCAAAATTCTGTGCATGCCTGTAACTACTAAAAAAATGTAATAATTTTTAAAGGTGGTCAAAAAAAAAAATAAAAAAAAAATTTTTTTTATATATATTTAATATATTAGACTGCGGTACCTGTGTTTGTCCACTAGAGGCCGCTGTGGAATGTTTTCTTGTCATGTGGACTAGCTTCTTCTCAGCAGAGCAAAGTCCAGGCAGATGGTGAGTTCTCTTATAGGAAACTGCTTCCTCTGCCATGTTGCAGTGTTTGTCCATCCCCCGGCCTGCGGCAAAGAGGGGCCCTGGCTCCTGTCCCTTGTTACCATATTTGAAATTAGCGCCGAAGGCGCACGTGCCCGCGCGCGTGCGCGTGCACGCGCCTCTATATATAGAGGTGAGCCGGGAAAGGGGGCGGAGCCTGGGGGATGACGCTCTGTGCGCGCCGCAGCGCTTCTGCGCATGTGCGGGCGTCCCAGCAGTTTTAAAAAAACCACAATATTGTAGTGAGCTGGCTATGAAGTACAGAGACAGAGCTGGCAACATTTAAAGGCATACAGCAAGCGGTTGATACAGGCATCCCCTAGAAAGGCACATTAGTAGACACCAACTGTGATATAGCAGCAATTGTGCTAGACTATTCTCAGTAAAAGTGGTGTATTACGGCTGGAATACCTCAGCTTTAGGCTTAGGAATATGCCGTCCAGAAGCTCCGGAACTGAATCTTCCAGGAAGCGAAGGGGGTCTCATCGGGCTCTGAGGATCTTGGGCATACTTCTGCTGCACCAGTCTCCCCTGAAGTTCAGAGGTAAGTGACCGTAGAGACCCCGCAGGGGTACTTGGTACTGTGGCTGTCCTCAGTCACCTGCTCCTGTGTATGTAACAGAGGAGGTTTTTTCCTCAGCTCTGGGAGGATTAGAGAGAGATTGTCAACATTTATCGCTGCCTCCCTGTCAGGGAAAGCACGCCCGATCTCCGTCTCCTCCTTCAGAGTGCCTGTTAGCAGAGCAACAGTCCCATACAGGGATCGACCTGCCTGAAGGGGATCAGGATGAGGTTGATTCTGTTAGAGGAATCAACAGTGGGGGAACCTTTTCTCAGCATCTCAAGCTGAAAGATTATGGGTTCAGTCTCTGACTAACATGGTCCGATCAGCATTTAAAAATGCACCTTGCGGAACCATCAACCACTACTGTATCCTCGTTGGGGTCGCTAGAAGCCCCCAGACTGTTTTTTCTTTTCCACTTCACCCTTTACTGAAAGGGCTCATTTACCAGGATTGGGAACGTCCTGAGAAAATATTTATTCCCCCAAGAGATTTCCGGTGGTCTATCCCATGGAGGATAAGTTCATCAAAAAAAAAAAAAAAAAATGGAAGGTCCCTACAGTGGACGCAGCCATCTCTTGTATGTATAAATCACTGACATGTCCAGTGGATAATGTCCAAATGTTCAAGAACCCAATAAAAGATTGGAGTCCTTATGAAAATCTGCTTGGTGATACAACCAGCAGTAGCAGCTATTGGGGTCTGCTAAGCAGTGAAGGATCAGTTGAAACAGGTCTTGAGGGACTTGACAGATCAGCAGGCTTTGCCCTAGCTGATCTACCTAGAGCCTTAGGCTTTGCGGTTGACGCCATAGAGGATTCAGTCCATCAGGCCTCCCGCCTTACGCTGTCTATAGTACATACGCGTAGGCTCCTATGGCTCAAAAACTGGTCTGCTGAAGCTCCCTGTAAAGAATGGCTGGTTAGCGTCCCATTTCATGGTGAACGCTTATTCAGGGAAAACCTGGACAAATATATCCAGAAAATTTCCAGCGGTAAAAATACGCTCTTGCCGGTTAAAAGCAGAGTTAGAGGTCCCTCTTTAAGAGGCCTGCTTCTCCAGTCCCTGGGGCATCGGCTGTGTAACAGTTCCGACGGCCTCCTCGGTCAAATCCCGGGGGTAAAAAACAGGGACAGTAGCAGGGTAATGAGAAACCCTGGGTCAGGGGAGGTACAAAACCTCCCCCAAAGTTAAATTCATTGAAGCCCCCACTCAGTCGGGTGGGGGGAGGACTCCAGTTGTTCGCAAGAGACCTGGCGGGACACGATCAAGACAGATAGGTGCTCTCCGCAGTAGGTTTGGGATACAGTTTGGAGTTAAAAGACTCTCCTCCTTCCCATTTTTGAGGTCAAACGTGCCAAGGGATCCCCGGAAGAGAGAGTCCCTCCTGTTGGCACTAGAACAACTATTGCTCCAAGGAGTAATTATGGAGGTCCCCTGGAAGAATGAGGGTTCGGGTTTTACTCAAACCTCTTTACAGTCCCGAAGCAAACGCGGACGGGAGGCCCATATTAATTCTAAAAGGGCTATACAAATTCCTGTATATCAGGTCTTTCCGATGGAGTCGATCCGATCGGTGGCCACTGCCCTACAAGGGGAGGGTTGGTTAGCCACGATCGACATCAAAGATGCTTATTTGCACATTCCCATCTTTCCAGTCCACCAAAAATTTCTACGCTTTGCAGTAGAAGGGCGCCATTTTCAGTTCAGAGCCTTACCCTTCGGTTTGGCCACAGCACCACGAGTGTTTACAAAAATTCTGGCCCTTTATTGGCCAATCTAAGAACACAAGGTGTAATGATAATGGCATATCTGGATGACTTGTTGCTGATAGACCACTCAGTGAAAAAACTAGGCGTGGTCGTTCACAAGACGATCAAGTATCTGGAATCTCACGGTTGGATTATCAACCGAGTCAAGTCAGCCCTAAAAACCAGTCAAAAGTCTGGAATACTTGGGGCTAAGGTTGGATTCAGGCCAGAGAAAAATATTCTTGCCTCGAGGAAAGGTGTTGTCTTTGAAAGATTTGATCCACTTAGTGGGTACAAAAAAGACAGCCGTCCATACGCCTGTATATGAGGCTGCTGGGAAAAATGGTGGCATCATTCGAAGCAGTACCCTACGGTCAATTCCATTCAAGGAATTTGCAAGGGGCCATACTGTCAGCCTGGAACAAAAAAAAAAAAATTCAGGCCTAGACTTACAATGTCCTTGTCCCCTTCCGTTCGCAAGAGCCTCCGTTGGTGGTTGGTTTCCCAGAATCTGGAAAAAAGGAAATCCTTCAGTCCGATTTCTTGGAAGGTGGTCACTACAGATGCCAGCCTTATAGGCTGGGGAGCAGTACTGGAGCAATAGTCTCTCCAGGGCAGATGGTCGGATGCAGAAAAGGCCCTGCCCATCAATCTCTTAGAGATACGAGCAGCCCGGTATGCCCTAGTAGCATGGACATCCAAACTCCAAGGGTCCCCTGTCAGAATTCAATCAGACAATGCCACAGCAGTGGCATATATCAATCTTTAGGGGGGCACCAGGAGTCGTGCAGCCCAGAGGGAAGTAAATTACATCCTGAAATGGGCAGAAAAAATATGTCCCAGCCATATCTGCGGTATTCATTCCAGGAGTGGAGAATTGGAAGGCGGACTTTCTAAGTCGCCAGCAATTAGGCCCAGAGGAAGGGTCCCTTCACCCCGAGGTATTCTGGACAATATGTCAGCGGTGGGGAACATCGGATGTAGATCTTCTAGCATCCAGATTCAACGCAAAGGGGGACAGGTTTGTCTCTCGGACAAGGGATCCCCTAGCTTGCGGCTCGGATGCCCTAGTGTTCCCTTGGGATCAGTTCAAGCTGATATATGCATTCACACCGCCACAATGGTTACCTCGATTACTCCGCAGAATCAGGGTAGAAAAGAAACCAGTGATTCTGGTGGCTCCAGCGTGGCCCCGAAGAGCGTGGTACGTGGAGATTGTAAAATGTCAGTGGGGAGTCCTTGGACTTTCCCACATCGTCCGGACCTGCTTTCGCAAGGACCGATATACCACCCTTCCTTACCAGCCCTAGGTTTGACGGCCTGGCTATTGAAGCCCACATTCTAAAAAAGAGAGGGCTCTCTAATTCTGTGGTATCTACCATGATCAATGCCAGGAAGCCGGTATCCAGGCAGATCTACTATAGAATCTGGAAGGCGTACATCGCCTGGTGTGAAGCCAAGAAATGGCATCCACGTAAGTACGTAATAGGTAGGAGTCTGGACTCCCTACAATGGGCTGTAGATAGGAAGCTTGCCTTGAGTACTATCAAGGGTCAGATTTCGGCCTTGTCAATATTTTTTCAAAGGCCCTTGGCTTCGCATTCACTAGTCAAAGCCTTTATACAAGGAGTGATGCGTATTAGTCCTCCGGTTAATATTCCCATATGTCCATGGGATCTAAACTTGGTTCTGTCGGTTCTACAGAAACAACCATTTGAACCATTACAGCATATTTCCTTGGTGCTTCTCACCAGGAAATTGATTTTTCTAGTAGCCATTTGTTCGGCTAAAAGAGTATCGGAATTAGCAGCTATGTCCTGTAAGGAGCCATATCTGGTTATCCATAAGGACAGAGTAGTGTTACGTCCTCATCCAGCCTTTCTTCCTAAGGTGGTATTGAGTTTTCATTTGAACCAAGATGTGGTTCTTCCTTCTTTTTTCCCCAAGCCTACTTCGGTAGAGGAAAAGTTATTGCATTCTTTGGATGTAGTAAGAGCAGTTAAAGCTTATCTAAAAGCCACTGCTCAGATTCGCAGAACGGATACTTTGTTTATTCTGCCGGAAGGCCCCAGAAAGGGTCAGGCAGCGTCAAAATCTACTTTAGCCAAGTGGATTCGACAGGTCATAATACAAGCCTATAGCTTGAGAAGTAGACCGCCTCCGTTCAAAGTTAGGGCGCACTCCACGAGAGCAGTTGGAACTTCATGGGCAGTGCATCACCAGGCCTCCCTGGCTCAAATCTGTAAGGCCGCAACATGGTCTTCGGTACACACGTTTACTAGGTTCTACCAGGTGGACGTTAGAAGTCAGGAGGATGTCGCCTTTGGGCGCAGTGTGTTGCAGGCCGCAAAAGATCCTCATGTCTGATAGCGCTCAGCTTATATATGGTGTATCCCCCCCCTCATTTGGCATTGCTTTAGGACATCCCATTAGTAATGACTATGTCGCTCTGTGTCCCGTGATGTACGAAAAAGAAAATAGGATTTTTATAACAGCTTACCTGTAAAATCCTTTTCTTGGAGTACATCACGGGACACAGAGCTCCCACCCCTCTTTGGGAACACTTATTGCTTTGCTACAAAACTGAGGTGCTCCCGGATGGGAGGGGCTTATATAGGGGAGGGTACTTCCGGTTTTGGAAGTTGCCAGTGCCAGCACCTGACGGTATCTATATAACCCATTAGTAATGACTATGTCGCTCTGTGTCCCGTGATGTACTCCAAGAAAAGGATTTTACAGGTAAGCTGTTATAAAAATCCTATTTTTTCATTAGGGTTTACATAAATTTTAACAGGAGATCACTGAAGTTGCTTCCCATTTTACCATGTTTTAACTATGTAGCAATCACAAAAAATTACATTTTCTTTCCATGCTGTATGATCTTCACTGCCTTGCAACCTCAGCACATGGCCCTTATGGTGCTCCAACAGGTCCTGACTAGGGATAGATAAACTGTTCCGAGCTGGTTTTTGAATACAAAATGCATTAGGTCCCCCTAAAAATTCATACCAGACTCTTAATCTGAGGATACAGCCTGGCTGGCCAGGAAAAGGGGGAGGGGGGTGAACCCTCCCCTGAACCATACAGGTCACATGTCCTTAACATTCATGTTTATGAGAACATGGGTCTTTTGCCACAACCATGTCCCAGTGGTTGTGGGGGTCCCGTGGAGAGGTTTCTTATCCAAATCTGGAGGTGCTCTCTAAAAATAAAGGGGCCCCAGATACCCCCCCATGTGAAGGAGTAGAGGTACGTAGTACCCCTACTCCTTCACAAAAAGAAAACAAACTAGAAATAAAGACTTTCAAATGTTTGTCAAGTACTTTATTAAAAAATAAAAATCCCCCCAAAAAGCCCCTTGTAAATCCATTGTCACAATGCCAGCCACCAACTCAACAATATTAAAAACCTGGCAAACAAACAAACGATCCATACAGTACTGCTTGCCAAATGAAAGCTCCTCCAAGCTGTGATCAGCTATATATGGGAATATGAAGAGTGACCATATTTGGGCAGTGGTGTCACCGTTATCCCCTTTGCTTATGTAAGCCAATGTAATGGTGAAGGCAGTGATTGCTAGGCACACAGTAGGTGCTGACACCTGACGGAACTATTGATTGACAGTGAGAAGCTGCCATATATAGAGGCTGTATAAATACTGTTTCTATATATGATACTCAGCTCCCACCGAACAAGGGGCCAAATTGGTAGAAGTTTGGGCATTCATCTGCTATTTCCTAGCCTGGACAAGAGAGCAGTAATTCTTTAAATATTGAAGAACAACTTTTATCCCTGGATCTGGAGAACCCAAATTGATTTGCAGTGAACCAGAAGCCTGAAATTGGTTATTAACCTTCATAATGATGACATCAAGCATGAGACCCAGAGACAGAATGGTTATTCCGGTGGCTGTGAATAATAGCCCATTTTTTTTATAAAATTATTGTTTCTTTTCATTTATTATTTATTTTGAAGAAACTTTGTGTTAGGTTTTTCTACTGTTTAACAATATGGGATAATTTGGGACTATAAACCTAATCAGATTCTGGGGAAAGTTCTTGGAGTTTCTGTGGTCACTGATTAATATAACAATTGATTCTGTATAATCAGCAGTTTTGACACAATTTTTTTTCAGTACTTTGCCAACAAAAAGTGAAATGGAGAACTTACCTAGCTTTCCTCGGGAGAATTTAACCCTCTGTGATTTCTTGGGAAGTGGAGCCTTTGGTGAGGTGTATGAAGGAACTGCTAAGGATATTCTAGGGCCTGTGACTGGGACCAGCAAAGTAGCAGTCAAGGTATTACAAACAGAAAATGTAGAATCTGCAAAGATTTGAATTTACATTTCGATTTCGGAAAAAATATATTTTTTGCTCCTCGAATAGAAAACGGTCTACCCTTTAATAAAGCAGATTTGCAGCTTTTAATTATAATTTTTTTGGGTTATATTTGGGAAAATCCTACCTGATGCAAGCATATATGATTAATTGAAATAACTGTCCCTGCATATACAAACTAAACTAGACTCTGAAATAAACCAAAGGTAAGGCAATTTAGAAACAGGTGTTCTTTAAAAAAAAAAAAACATGCTGTACAGATTGACACCCAGTCTTGATCAACCCATTCACAGGGGAAAGATGTCTGTAAATATAACATATTTGCCAGTGGAATTTATATTTCTAAATGTTTCCTTTGGTTAAGAAATAAGTGTTACTAGGGCACTAGGTACAGTATACATATTATATCACCTTAGCAAAAAGAGCCACAAGTTTGCTGTCTATCTCCCATGTGGATACCAATTGTTTGTCCTATAAGAATGGAACACAAAAAAGTAGTCCATTCTTTGAGCTGGGTGATGATGGACACTCGCTTCTTCTGCTTCTCATTGGTCTAGTGATAGTACAACGGAGGTTGCTGACGAATGGTGCTGTTACAGTGCAGATTGTTGACCAGGTTGTGATGTCTAACGGGGTGGCTGTAACACAAGACCTGCTGTACAGCATTTCTTGGTAGTAATAATACAACTGATATGAAAAACAATTTAGTTCAGCAGTGTGTTTATCTCTGTGCCCATAGTTCAGCTTTATATTTTAGAAACATGAATTTATGTATAGAAAATTTGAAAATACAAAAAGTGATATTGCTGAACTCACCTTTTAAAATGATAGCTGGCTGGCTGTTTTCTCAATCCAAAGGCTGCAGCTATTTCTGAAATACTGGCCCAGAACAAGTATGCAGATTTTACACTAAATTCACCATCTGCATGCCTATTCCAATGTAATGATTCAGAAAGTATTAAAACCATAAACAATGAGGCAACTAACATTTTATCGGTGGCAGGTTCCATAGTCGTTTCAGTACAAGTTTCCCTTAATACATTTCACAGAAATTCATTGTAGTATTGGTGCATGGAATTGACGATAAGGCAAAGTTTTGAGATAATTAACCAAAAAGTGCATGTAAATCTCCTAGAAGCCAAGGCTTCAGTTCTGTAATCATTTTTATTGGAGGATGAAGCCAGCAACAGACTTTGGGGGTTATTTACTAAAGGCAAATCCACTGTGCACTTCCAAGTGCACTGCAAGTGCACTTGGAAGTGCAGTCGCAGTAGATCTGAGGGGGACATGGAAAATAAAAAACAGCATTTTTGCTTGCACATGATTGGATGATAAAATCAGCAGAGATTCCCCTCATTTCAGTTCTTCCCCTCAGATCTTCAGCGACTGCATTTCCAAGTGCACTTGTAGTACAAAGTGGATTTGCCTTTAGTAAATGAACCCCATAGCCCGCAAAGAGCTCCTGTACAGGAGCAATTATTGCCCTTCCCTATGCATTCACCTGCCATTTACCAACACTTACTTACTAATAGACTAATAGAGTAGCCTTTGTAATACTTTGGAAATTATGCAACAGGGGTCAGAAATCAAGCACTCCCTCATGTTCAATATGTGTTAACCGGTTAAGGACTGGCTCCTGTACATTTACGTCGGCAGAATGGCACGGCTGGGCAAAAGCAACGTATATTTACGTCACTTTGAAACTCCCTGCCGCGAGCTCCGTGACCGTGCCCGGGGAACCCGCAGACTCAATGTCCGCCAGTGTCCCGCGATCGGGTCACAGAGCTACAGAATGGGGAGAGGCAAGTGTAAACATGCATCTCCCTGTTCTGCCTAGTGACACTGTCACTGATCGTCTGCTCATCGGGAGCAGCGATCAGTGACGTGCCACTCGTAGCCACGCCCCCTAACAGTTAGACTCACCCCCTAGGACACAAGTAACCCCTTCAGTGCCACCAAGTGGTTAACCCCTTCACTGCCAGTGTAATTTTCACAGTAATCAGTACATTTTTATAGCACTGATCGCTGTAAAAATGACAATGGTTCCAAAAATGTGTCAAAAGTGTCCACCATAAAGTCGCAGTCACGATAAAAATCGCAGATCGCCACCATTACTAGTAAAAAAAATAATAATAAAAATGCCATAAAACTACCCCTATTTTGTAGATGCTATAACTTTTGCGCAAACCAATCAATATACGCTTATTGCGATTTTTTTTCCCCCAAAATATGTAGAAGAATACGTATCGGCCTAAACTGTGGAAAAATTTAGTTTTTTAATAGATTTTTGGGGGATATTTATTATAGCAAAAAGTAAAAAATATAGAATTTTTTTCAAAATTGTCGCTCTATTTTTGTTTATAGCGCAAAAAAAAACAAAAAACGCAGAGATGATCAAATACCACCAAAAGAAAGCCCTGTTTGTGGGAAAAAAAGGACGTCAATTTTGTTTGGGACCACGTCGCGCAATTGTCAGATAAATCGACGCAGTGCCGAATCGCAAAAAGTGCTTTTGTCTTTGGCGAGCGAAATGGTCCGGGGCTTAAAGAGGAAGTAAACCCAGCACCTCAAATGCTCCTTCTTAATAAATCCTGTCTGCTACAGCTTCCCATAACATTCTGCATTACTCTTTGCCCCTTTAGATTTTTCTTACTGTTTTCCCAGGTGGTTGTAAAATCTTGCTTCCTACTAGCAGCCCAGCGCCATCTCAGCTACTGTCTTTCGAGGCTGCAGTGTAGATTACTTCCACCCTTCCTGTCCTTCTCTGCTGTTATCTCACACATGCTCAGTCATGTTGCAGCCAAGCCTCGTTTTCACTCGAGATTGCTATAGCAACCATCTCCTGCTTATCGAGGCACAGACAAGTGGGCAAATATTTCAGCACTTGTTAACTGTGTAGGGCTGTTTTAACCCTGTAAAATGCAGCTGATTACCCGTATATGCTTGAGTATATGCTGAGTTTTTCAGCACTTTTTTTGTGCTGAAAATGCCCCTCTCGGCTTATACTCGAGTCACCTTTTTGCGCCTGATCTCCTGAACTTTGGGGACCGGATACTGGTACTAAACTTTGCACTCATGTAGCCCCACTCTTCCTCTACAAGTGCGCAACCTACGGCTGGGGAGCACCGATTTTTCAAAGCCGGGCACCCCTTCCATAGACTCCCATGTTAAACTGTAATTTCTCCAGTGATTTTGGGGACCCAGTACCGGTCGGTCGTAGGTCCCCTGGACCCGAAACTTGGCAAACATGTAGCCCCATTTCTCCTCTACAAGTGTGCAAATTGTCTGGGGGACCTACGGCCGGGTAGCATCGATTTTTCAAAGCCAAGCACCCCTTCCATAGACTCCCATGTTAAACGTCAGTCTAGTCATGGACACAGTGAGGCATGGGCACAGTGAGGCATGGACACAGTGAGGCATGGACACAGTGAGGCATGGGCACAGGGAGGCATGGGCACAGTGAGGCATGGGCACAGTGAGGCATGGACACAGTGAGGCATGGACACAGTGAGGCATGCACATGGACACAGTGAGGCATGGACACAGTGAGGCATGCACATGGACACAGTGAGGCACAGTGAGGCATGCAGATGGACACCCTAGGCTTATACTCGAGTCAATAAGTTTTCCCAGTTTTTTGTGGTAAAATTAGGTGCCTCGGCTTATATTCGGGTCGGCTTATACTCGAGTATATACGGTATATAATGCAAGCTGATCTTTTTGCTCTGGAATGCTTTGTAATGAGCTGCTGTTTACACCCCCTGTGACGTTGCTAGTCACATGGGGTGTTTCAGGAAGTAAGTGACACTGTAATCTCATGAGATCTCGAAACAGTGCCGTGGAGAGAAGATACACATTTATGAATGGACTGACGGCACAATAAGCAGGCCGTTAATGAGGGGGAATATGCGCATGCGGCACTGACGTCATGAAAACGAACCTGACAGATTACAAGCAAACAGAGCAGGTTAGGATCAATCCATACAGAGCAATGTGTACAGCCAGTGTCGGCTGGTGCTTAAAACTTTTTGGGGGGCGCAAGCAAACTGAAAAAAAACAAACAATTGCCACCACTGTGCCCATTAAATGCAGCCACTGTGCCCAAACGCCACCAGTTTGCCCCCTCAAATGCAGCCAGTTTGTCCCTGAATACAGCCAGTTTTTTCCCAAATGCAGCCAGTTTGTCCCCAAATGCAGCCTGTTTGTCCCCAAATGCAGCCAGTTTGTCCCCAAATGCAGCCAATTTGCAATGCATGAATGTATGTATTGTTGACTTGAGTGACGGTGCAGGGGAGAGAGGGGATGGCGCTCCTGCGCCTACTATGGACGCACCGCCAATGTGTACAGTGCTTATTGCTGATTACATCTGGGAAAACTTGTCAAGGAGGGTTTACAACCACATTAAGTGGTTAAAAGATGGAGAAGCCTCCTGCATGTCTTAGTGCCTCTCAGGGAGTTAAGAGGTGTTTACTGCCTGATACCACTTGAATATTACAGACCAGAAATACAGTTATGGCATCATGAATAACATCTCCCACTTATCATCTGCCTTAAAAAATGGCAGATTAAAGGTCTATGACAGCAAAAAGGTTTCCTGGAACCTGCCTGACCCACATTTTATGTAAAGGGCTCCTATATCCCAAATAGAACTTGTGCAAATGCAGTCTGCTAAAATGGTATTTCTACCCTTGGATGGGATCATCTAAGGATGAAGAGACGAACACCTAACAGGTTCCTTTAGGATCGTATTTTGATTTTTCTTTATTGAGCGATCAAGAGGGGAAAATCATTTTTAGTCCTTAATGATGTCTATTTTTCAACATGCCTTTTTAGATTACTTGCACCATGGTATATGGCTAAGGGTTTAAAATAGCTTTGGAATAAATGTGCAATAGCCAAACTTTATAATGTGTGTAAATGCCTTGATTTTCATGGTTACCACATTTTCTATTACTGTTGTGTTAAATAGACTCTGAAGGGCGATGCAACTGATAATGAGAAGGTGGAGTTTTTGAAAGAGGCCCACTTGATGAGGTAAAGTCAAATATCTTAACTGCACTTTAAATATGATGTCATTTAAATTGTGTTGTGTAAACTGATGACACGGCAATAAATATAGTTGTGCACATACAAACTACCCAAGAAAGAGGATAATTACAGTCAACACATGGCAAAGGTGCAACATACATCCATGTTAAAATTACTTAAAGAAAATATAATTTGAGAAATTAAAATGCATTGTTGCCACTTAGTTTGTCTATACAAAAGGAACTTCTCTCTCAGATTTACTTTGGACAAAGCAGTCCAATTACAGATTACTGATGAAACCTCATATTGCAACATGACTACAACTACAATGTTTCTCTATTGAAACAACTTTATATACAGTATTATTGGTAGGACCCCAGTGTACCAAGGTAATGCCAATAACAGCAGGACACTCCATGTACTTTTACAGAACAGACCAAACGGAACTGGAGATATTACTTTACAGTAAGAAGTATAGCACTATGGATTAAATCCATTGCACATCTACACAGGAAATAACAATATATGTAATTCAGTTTCTTAAAAAAAAACATAAAGGAAATGTGCACTGAAGAAATATGTACATGGACAATAATAACCTCTGCTTCTGCATAGTAACTCATGCATTGTTTTCAGTATTCCTGGGACACTAATCAGGAACAAACATGCAGACCATGCAGGCTCAGTCATTGATTCAGATACATTTTTAGGAGGTTAGCAATGGCCTTCTACACATGTCCCATAGCACACAATGTATTTATCAAATGTAACATTACTAGGTTTATTCAGTACTGCAATTAAATAAGCACAGGTAATGTACAATAGGATGTAAAGAAAACATTGACTAAAAGGCTATGTATTAAATGTATTTTAGTTAAAGGAGAAGTAAGGCCAAAGCTTATTTGGCCCTACTTCTCCTATAGATCACAGGAGTGCAGTTCTTTCTGCACTCCTGTAACCTGTTTTCAGTCACTCAGCTGGTCAAGGCTGGGCAATGATCCCAAATTTACAGTCAGGATCCACCCAGATTCCTGGACTGCCAGCTGACTCAGTCTCTCAGCTGCACCACTGGAGAAGACTGAGCCAGCTGCTTCCTCCCCTCCTTAGCCCAGCGCTCCAGTGAGCGTTGGAGGGGCAGAGCACAGAGCAGTCACCAGGTCTCTGCTCACAGCAGAGGGGCGAACTGACCGATCAGCGGTGTTTGATCGCTCAGTTCTCAGTGCAGAGACGGTGAGGGGACAGATCCATCCGATGCTGCATCCACCTAGGTGAGTATAAAGGTTTTTTGTTTTTTTGTTAACCCCATTGTTCTCTTTTAAAAGAAGAATATACATTTTCATGATAACATCATAACAGTCTCTGACTTTATGTCCAGTCAGTTCCATCATCCTAATATTCTGAAGCTACTTGGAGTCTGCCTTTTTAATGAGCCTCAGTACATGATCTTGGAATTAATGGATGGTGGAGATCTACTTTCATACTTAAGAGGAGCACGACCAAATACTGTGGTAAGTTTATGTGTTCTGTCCATGTGTTGCAAAGAAATACTTGTCAAAAATATGCCTATGTATGCCATCCTTGTGCGGCTGAAAGTCACAATTGCCCCTCCACCAATCACAGAATGTTTTGCATTCGCCAAAAAACAATGCAAAGCGCTTTGTGAATGGACAAGCTACACAGATCGTGACATGCTGTGATCTTAACTAAGTTTCAGTGCCAGATGTTAGGCTCTGACCATACTGTACTGTTCATTTATTTTTACAGTGAAAATCGCAAAAAAATTATTTCTGTCTGGAGTTCTGCTTTAACGTTCTCAACTCTAACTGGAGGATGATGATACATCAAATATATGATATTTATATATCTGATATATATCATATATATTATAATGTATCATAACAATTGGCAGATTTTTTCTTGTATTACAACTATGTTTTTTTAGTTTTCATTTTCCTATCCATCTCAGTGCTGCTAATTTCTTACAGCCACCTTCAGGCATTTTCTGTCTGCATACACCCTCTTCTATTTCTCCTATATTAGCTGCACATCATTGCCTAGGATAGACTTCCTGATAGTTACAACAGTGAACCATGCATGCACAATATGTTTTATGCCTTGACTAGTGGCTAATCATGTTGTAAAGCGGCGCACAAACTGTTGGCGCTATATAAATCCTGTATAATAATAATAATAATGTGCCAGGATGTCAATGCAGGAGCACAAAGGGAAGACAGTGACAGTGCATTGTCACTCTATAACAGGTGGTGCCTAAACAAGGGCCAACATTGCCAAGAATTCTTTCAGTAAAAGCTGCATATTTAAAAATATTCAACTTTAACTTTCGAAGTTTCATTAACAATTTAAAGCCTAGATGAGATTTTAGTGATAAAGTTTAGATCTATTTTAAGTAGATTTTTTTTTATTTTTTGGTATCACATGAGATCTGGAATTTTATTGAAAGTAAAATATTTATATTAGCTACATTCCAATCTTGTCAACATGAATGCGTTTTAATTTTGGCTTCCATGGAACTACACTAAATGTAGTTTAGTTGCTATTAAGATGCATGAAGCCTGGTGATGACAAGCTAGAAAAAGGAAACATTTGCTTACGCTACCTCTTACTATGTAAAGAGTCCAAGTCCTAAATCATATATAAAATGTCATCATAAGAATGTTGTGTGAACACTCCAAAGACATGCTGGTAGGTTAAATGGCTTCAGTCTAAAAAAAATAATTGTCCATAGTATATGAATGTGAGTTAGGGACCTTAGATTGTAAGCTGCTTGAGGGTAGGGACTGATGTGAATGTACAATGTATATGTAAAGCGCTGCGTAAATTGACAGCGCTATATAAGTACCTAAATAATAATAAATAGTCAGTTAAATAAAAGGTAGCTTTCACTGTTCTCCTTTCAATTCTTCTAGTGTGAAGACCCACTGCTTTCTTCCATGGATCTTCTTGACATATCACTTGACATTTCAAGAGGTTGTGCTTATTTGGAGAGATTACATTTTGTACACAGGTACTACTTTGATGCTGTAACTATGACTTTTTCATTTTTCTAGATAAGAAAACAGAGCAGTAGAAAAATTGTTATAATTATCTGGAGCTAAATAAGAAAATGTGCAAAATAACATTTTACAGTTCTACTCAGTACTTGTGAAACAACATACAAAGACAACTGTGTGTAACTTTCTGCTTAGCAGTCAATCCTCTGGGATACAGAACACCAGGGATGAGCCGAACACCCCCCTGTTCGGTTCGCACCAGAACCTGCGAACAGACAAAATGTTCGTGTAAACTTTAGAACCCTATTAAATACAATGGACTCGAACGTTCGAAATCTAAAGTGCTAATTAAAAAGGCTAATATGCAAGTTATTGTCCTAAAAAGTGTTTGGGGACCTGGGTCCTGCCCCAGGGGACATGCATCAATGCAAAAAGAAGTATTAAAAACGGCCGTTTTTTCGGGAGCAGTGATTTTAATAATGCTTAAAATGAAAAAATAAAAGTGAAATATTCCTTTAAATTTCGTACCTGGGGGGTGTGTATGATATGCATGTGAAGTGGCGCATGTTTCCCGTGCTTAGAACTGTCCCTGCAAAAAATGTCATTTTTGAAAGAAAAAAATGCATTTAAAACTGGCTTGCGGCTATTAATGAATTGTCGGCTCCGGGCAATACATTCAAAAGTCATTGATAAAAAAAAAAAAAAAAAAGCGTGGGGGTTCCCCAGAATTCAATTACCAGGCCCTTCAGGTCTGGTGTGGATATTAAGGGGAACCCTGCCGCAAATTTAAAAAAAATTGACATGGGGTTCCCCCAAATATCCATTCCAGGCTCTTCAGATCTGGCATGGATTTTAAGGGGAACTCCACCCCAAATTTAAAAAAAAATGGCGTGGAGTCCCCCTAAAAATCCATACCAGACCCCTTATCCGAGCACGCAGCCTGGCCGGCCGCAGGGGAAAAGGGGGGGACGAGAGAGCGGCCCCCCCTCCCTCCTGAACCGTACCAAGCCACATGCCCTCAACATGGGGAGGATGTCCCCATGTTGATGGGGACAAGGGCCTCATCCCCACAACCCTTGCCCGGTGGTTGTGGGGGTCTGCGGGCGGGGGGCTTATCGGAATCTGGAAGACCCCTTTAACAAAGGGGACCCCCAGATCCCGCCCCCCCATGTGAATTGGTAAGGGATACATTGTAGCCCTAGCATTTCACAAAGAAAGCGTAAAAAAATGTTTAAAAAAAACACACAAACACCTTGAAAAAGTCCTTTATTAAAAAAAAAAAAAAAAAAAAAACATTCCAGCGATGAAATCCAGTGTCCCGCGGCGATCCCGATGTCCAGCGCTGTCCTTCATTGGTTGTGCCTGAGCGGACCTGATGGGGAACTCCCTCTCAGTATTTTAAATGTATAGACCCGCCCCTTCTAAAGTTTCCCATCAGGTCCGCTCAGCGGACCAGATGCGGAACATGAGAAGGGGCGGGTCTATACATGTATTACCAAAGTGAGAGCAGTCCCCCATCAGGTCCGCCCCCTCGGTATGTCAGACCCGCCTACGTCATTGGCTTGAGCGGGGAACTTCCTTCACTATGTAAATTTAAATTACACAGTGAAGGAAGTTCCCCGCTCAAGCCAATGACGTAGGCGGGTCCGACATACCGAGGGGGCGGACCTGATGGGGAACTGCTCTCACTTTGGTAATACATGTATAGACCCGCCCCTTCTCATGTTCCGTATCTGGTCCGCTGAGTGGACCTGATGGGGAACTTTAGAAGGGGCGGGTCTATACATTTAAAATACTGAGAGGGAGTTCCCCATCAGGTCCGCTCAGGCACAACCAATGAAGGACAGCGCTGGACATCGGGATCGCTGCGGGACACTGGATTTCACCGCTGGAATTTTTTTTTTTTTTTAAATAAAGGACTTTTTCAAGGTGTTTGTGTGTTTTTTTAAACATTTTTTTACGCTTTCTTCGTGAAATGGTAGGGGTACAATGTACCCCTTACCAATTCACATGGGGGGGCGGGATCTGGGGGTCCCCTTTGTTAAAGGGGTCTTCCAGATTCCGATAAGCCCCCCGCCCGCAGACCCCCACAACCACCGGGCAAGGGTTGTGGGGATGAGGCCCTTGTCCCCATCAACATGGGGACATCCTCCCCATGTTGAGGGCATGTGGCTTGGTACGGTTCAGGAGGGAGGGGGGGCCGCTCTCTCGTCCCCCCTTTTCCCCTGCGGCCGGCCAGGTTGCGTGCTCGGATAAGGGGTCTGGTATGGATTTTTAGGGGGACTCCACGCCATTTTTTTTAAAATTTGGGGTGGAGTTCCCCTTAAAATCCATGCCAGATCTGAAGGGCCTGGAATGGATATTTGGGGGAACCCCACGTCAATTTTTTTTTAATTTGCGGCGGGGTTCCCCTTAATATCCATTCCAGACCTGAAGGGCCTGGTAATTGAATTCTGGGGAACCCCCACGCTTTTTTTTTATTTTTTTTTATCAATGACTTTTGTATGTATTGCCGGGAGCCGACAATTCATTAATAGCCGCGAGTCAGTTTTAAATGCATTTTTTTCTTTCAAAAATGACATTTTTTGCAGGGACAGTTCTAAGCACGGGAAACATGCGCCACTTTACATGCATATCATACACACCCCCCCAGGTACGAAATTTAAAGGAATATTTCACTTTTATTTTTTCATTTTAAGCATTATTAAAATCACTGCTCCCGAAAAAACGGCCGTTTTTAAAACTTCTTTTTGCATTGATACATGTCCCCCTGGGGCAGGACCCAGGTCCCCAAACACTTTTTAGGACAATAACTTGCATATAAGCCTTTATAATTAGCACTTTAGATTTCTCCCATAGATTTTTCGAATTTGCCGCGAACACCCCAATTTGTTCGCTGTTCGGCGAACGGGCGAACAGGCAATGTTCGAGTCGAACATGAGTTCGACTCGAACTCGAAGCTCATCCCTACAGAACACCTGACTTCACTTCACAGCAGTTGGAGATCTGTTAGCTGAATACTGGACCTACCAATCCTCACAGGTCACGGATGGAGCTCCAACCTCAAGACCTCACAGCTAGAGTTGAGCAGGTAGCTGGATATTCGGGTCCGGCGGGTTCGGCCGAACTTCGGAAAAAAGTTTGGATTCGGGACCGAACTTTAACCCGAACCCGGACCCCATTGAAGTCAATGGGGACCCGGACTTCTGACGACTAAAAAGGCTCTAAAAAAGTAATGGAAAGGGCTAGAGGGCTGCAAATGGCAGCAACATGTTGTTAAGAACATGGCAAGTGCTCTGCAAACAAATGTGGATAGGAAATAACTTAAAAGAACATAAAAAAAATTAAAAAATAAAAAAATATGCTGGAGGCCCCCTTTTCAGCAGAAGAGGTACAGGAAGTCATTAAGAACCTCAGAAACTCAACGGCACGATGCCACACATATGGTGGGAATGCCCCAATATACGCCCTTTCTGGAATAAATTATTTAATTTAATGGATAAGCTAGTGGGAAAATAAAATACTTTGAAATAAAAATGTAGCGGGGTGCTAAATTTAAGGAAAGTGTTTGAGTGGTAAATAGGCTCAAATACCCTAATTCTGTAGGATTCATGGACCATTTTGTCCTCGGGGGACAGTATTGGTGTGCAGTTCCCTGCGGCCTACAGGTGGCGCCTTTTGTGTCCCCTCTTGGCAGTAGTACAGCGGGGCGGGGAACCTGCTGTGCATGCCGGGAGAGCATATAAAAGGGGCAGACCTTTGGCCTGGGGGCTGATGTCCAGTGGGGTCCGCGCCCAGGTGCCTTCGGCCTGGGTGCATGTGTTCCTGTTCCATCTCGGGCACCTTTAGCCCGGGGTGAGGTACTATCCTGGAGTTCTTGCTGCCCTGGGTATGGAGGCCTAGGGGCGGGAGTAAAGCCTGGAGTCCAGAGCCGCCTCGTGTAGGGGACCCTGTTCCAGGGAAGGGAGGATCATTCTGATGGACCGATGCGGGAGTCACGGTGAAGGAATGGTCTGTTGACTCCCTGGAGAGATGTCTTCCCCTTGATATGGGCTAGGTTCGTAGAAGGAGAAGCTCAAGGTCACCTTGACTGTATCAGAGGCCTTATTCAACCGGCCCGTGGCAGGGGCCTTATACACCCTGGTCTGTGGCTGAGACCAAAGTTCTCCAGGCCCGTGGCAGGGGCCTTGTACACCCGGTCTGTGGCAGAGACCAACCTCAATGTCTGTGGCAGAGACCGTGCGCCAAAAACTGTTTGAGAAACCTAAGCAGTGAAGTGAATGTGCTACGTTTGTGCCTGGACCTCCTCCACACCTTAAGCTGTCCTGTTTCTTTGCTCTAACCTTTTCTATCTGAGTACAGTTTATTTTGCCATGAGAGAATAAGAGTTGGAGTTTCAGCTGGTGTGGACATTGACTTTACTGGCAATTAAAGGACTTGCCTCTACCTACAGTAGAGGTGAGAATCATCCTCTGGAGGAGTTTTGACTCCGGCTGTGGACACGGCCCGTCAAGTACACCGCTCAACCTCTTTATATAGGAGGATACGGGCTGGTAGTGCGGTGTGCCTTTCTCCCTCCTGCGAAGAGCCAACAACATAAAGGCAGGTAAGGGGGAAAGGATCTGTGCGCTACAAAAAAATAAAATAAAAATTTTAATCTTGGCCTAGCAGGACGAGGTCCATATGGAGTAGGAGGTTGAGGTGGCGGTGGATGTGGCTGTGTAGGTGGAAGCGGCGGTGGAGGAGGACGAGGTAGCCAACACTGGTTCAAAAATACAACAATGGCTGGGTAAGGCCGGTGATGTGTCGAATTCTGTCCCCTGTCGAATAGTGTCCGCCCTGTACTGCGCTTGCTGAGTATGTAGGACAAGGGGATTTCAAAAATCTCCCAAGACTAACGGCGCCTGCGTGTTGAGTTCAGGTGAAGGCCACACCATCCGTGGTTCAAGCCGAGCCAAGCAAGGCCGCGATCGAAGCGAGCCCGTGAGGGGCCCTGTTACTATGTGCTACCATATGTCCTCTTGGATGGTGGGGCTTGAACCTGCACTCACAGCGCAGGCGCCGTTCATCTTCGGAGATTTTGTGAATCTCCTTGTCCTCTGTACTGCGCAAGCGCTGCGCCTGCGCAGTACGGGCCGGGCACAATCCGATGGCCGGACATTTTTTGTCACAACACCGGTATACATGTCTATTCTGCACAAGGTACGGACAAGTCCTGTGGGATCCATGCCTGGTTCATTTTAATGAACGTGAGCTTGTCCACATTGGCTCTGGACAGGCGGCTGCGCTTGTCTGTGATAACGCCCCCTGCCGTGCTAAATACACGTTCAGATAATACACTGGCTGCAGGGCAGGCCAGCACCTCCAAGGCATAAACGGCAAGCTCAGGCCATGTGCCCAATTTGGAGACCCAGAAGTTAAAGGGGGCAGACCCGTCATCCAGTACGTGTAGGCCTGTGGACACATACTGCTCAACCATGTTGGTGAAATGCTGCCTCCTGCTAAAACGTTCCATCTCAGCTGGTGGTGCTGGTTGTTGTGGCGTGCTGACAAAGCTTTTCCACATTTCGGCCATGCTAACCCTGCCTTCTGAGGTGCTGCCGGTGCCCCGGCTGCGTTGGCGACCTCTTCCTCCTCCTCTGCCTTCGCCTTGTGCTTCCACCGTACGCCCGCTGTCAGGTGGGAATGCCACCAGCAGCGCGTCTACCAGCGTGCGCTTGTACTCGCGCATCTTACGATCCCGCTCCAGTGAGGGAATTAAGGACGGTACGTTGTCCTTGTAACGGGGATCCAGCAGGGTGGCCACCCAGTAATCAGCACCAGTTAAAATGTGGGCAACTCGGCTGTCGTTGCGGAAACACTGCAGCATGTAATCGCTCATGTGTGCCAGGCTGCCCAGAGGCAAAGAAAAGCTGTCCTCTGTGGGAGGTGTATCGTCTGTGTCCTCTGTATCCCCCCAGCCACGCACCAGTAATGGCCACGAGCTGGTCTGAGTGCCACCCTGCTGTGAACATGGCTCCTCCTCCTCCTCCTCCTCCTCCATCTCCTCCTCCACCTCGTCATCCTCCAGAACTGTGCCCTTTCTGCCGGACAATTGTGTACCTGGCGTTTGTTGGTGCAGGAACCCACCCTCGTAGCCACTTGTGAAAGACTGCCCTGAAAGCCTTTGAAATGATCCCGCTTCCTCCTCCTCCTCCTCATCCTCCTGTGCCACATCCTCTTCCATCATCGCACGAAGCGTTTTTTCAAGGAGGCATAGAACTGGGATAGTAACGCTGAGAACGGCGTCATTGGCACTGGCCATGTTGGTGGAGTACTCGAAACAGCGCAACAAGGCACACAGGTCTCGCATGGAGGCCCAGTTATTGGTGGTGAAGTGGTGCTGTTCCGCAGAGCGACTCACGCGTGATTGCTGCAGCTGAAACTCCACTATTGCCTGCTGCTGCTCGCACAGTCTGGCCAGCATGTGCAAGGTGGAGTTCCACCTTGTGGGCACGTCACATATGAGGCGGTGAGCGGGAAGGCCGAAGTTACGCTGCAGCGCTGACAGGCGAGCAGCAGCAGGGTGAGAACGCCGAAAGTGCGCACAGACAGCCCGCACTTTCTGCAGCAGCTCTGGCATATTGGGGTAATTTGGACCACCAAGTTCAGCACATGCGCCAGGCAAGGGATGTGCGTCAAACCGGCTAGACCCAGAGCTGCTACGAGATTTCGCCCATTATCGCACACCACCAGGCCGGGCTTGAGGCTCACTGACAGCAACCACTCATCGGTCTGTTGTTCCATGTCCCTCCACAACTCCTGCGTGGTGTGGGGATTTTCCCCCAAACAGGAAAGTTTTAAAACTGCCTGCTGTCGTTTACCCCTGGCTGTGCTGAAGTTGGTGGTGAAGGTGTTACGCTGAATGGATGAGGAGGCGGTAGAGGATGAGGAAGCGGAGAAGGAGGAGTTAGCAACAGGAGGCAAACTGAAGCGCCCTGCAATCCTCGGTGGTGGAAGGACATGCGCCAAACCGCTATCTGCCTCAGGCCCAGCCGCCACTGCATTTACCCAGTGTGCTGTTAGGGAGATATAACGTCCCTGACCGTGCTTACTGGTCCACGCATCCGTAGTTAGGTGGACCTTGCCACAGATGGCGTTGCGCAGTGCACACCTGATTTTGTCCCCCACCTGGTTGTGCAGGGAAGGGATGGCTCGCCTGGAAAAGTAGTGGCGGCTGGGCACGACGTACTGCGGGACAGCCAATGCCATCAGGCTTTTAAAACTCTGCGTCTCCACCAGACGGAATGACAGCATTTCAAAGGCCAGGAATTTTGAAATGCTGGCATTCAGGGCCAGGGATCGCGGGTGGCTAGGGGGGTACTTCCTCTTCCGCTCCAATGTTTGGGAGATAGAGAGCTGAACGCTTCCATGGGACATTGTGGAGATGGTTGGTGACCCAGGTGGTAGTGTTGCTGGCAGATCCTCTGTTTGCGGGGTGACAGGTGCCACTGTCACTACAGAGGTGGATGAAGAGGCCGAGACTGCAGCAGAAGAGGAAGCAGGAGGAGCCAGAGACCTTTCTTGGTTTTTGAGGTGTCTACTCCACTGCAGCTCGTGCTTTGCACTTAGATGCCTGGTCATGCAGCTTGTGCTCAGGTTGAGAACGTTTATGCCTCGCTTCAGGCTCTGACTGCACAGCGTGCAAACCACTCGTGTCTTGTCATCAACACACTGTGTGAAGAACTGCCACGCTAGGGAAGTCCTTGGACCTGGCTTTGGTGTGCTCGGTCCCTTGCTGCGTTGGGCAGTAGCAGATGTACTGTCTAGGGGACGAATGCTCCGTTTTTGCACCCTGCTCCCTCTTCTGCTGTGCTGGTGGCTCTGTGCGACCACCGCCTCTTCCTCCGAACTACACTGGTCACCTGCATAACGTTGATTCCATGTGGGGTCGAGGACCTCATCGTCCTCCACATCATCTTCCACCCAGTCTTCACCCCTGCCCTCCATGTCTGTCTGCACAATTGCGAAAGCAGCAGCAGTTGGCACCTGTGTTTCGTCATCATCCGAGACGTGCTGCGATGGTCCTCCCATGTACTCATCATGAAACATAAGTGGTTGGGCATCGGTGCACTCAATCTCTTCCACTTCTGGGGCAGGGCTAGGTGGATGGCCCTGGGAAACCCTGCTAACAGAGTCATCGAAAAGCAGAAGAGACTGCTGCATGATTTGGGGCTCAGACTGCTTGGCTGATTTGCAAGGGGGTGAGGTGAAAGACTGATGGACATGGGCTTCAGGTGCCAACTCTGATCTTTCATCAGAAGAGTGGGTGGGAGACAATGTGAAGGAACCTGAGGCACTGTCAGCAACCCAATCTACTATCGCCTGTACTTGTCCTGGCCTAAACATTGGTACAGCCTCATTAGGCGCGACAAAATACCGCCGCAGGCTCGGTCGCCTACTCGCACCTGAGGAAGGTGTTTCACTTGTGCGTGTAGCTGGCACAGATCCACCACGTCCTCTCCCTGCAACAGGAGCTCCACCAGCAGCACCACGACCGGGGCCACCACGTCCCTTTGACCTTCCCCTCATATTTTCCAAATTTAGGATCTTGCCCTAAATGGCGTTTTTTGGAAGACCACAACACACCCACAGTACGTAATGGCTGAAACGCACAGCTACAGAACTGCAGAAAATGCTATTCAAAAAAAAAAAAGGTTGTTTTTTTTAGTATAGCACAGTACAAGGAAAATATATAGAAATTGTTCATTTCACACACCTCCAGATGTGTATTTCACACTGCAAAATATTTTCTGTGGCCCTAAATGGCGTTTTTTGGAAGAGCACAACACAACCGCAGTATTTAACCACTGAATCGCACAGCTATAGAAGTGCAGAGAATGCTATTCAAAAAAAATGTTTTTTTTTTTAGTATAGCACTGTACAATATATAGAAATTGTTTATTTTACACACCTCCACATGTGTATTTCACACTGCAATTTATTTTCTGTGGCCCTAAATGGCGTTTTTTGGAAGAGCACAACAACCCCAACAGTATATAACCGCTGAATCGCACAGCTGCAGAGGCCAGAGAATGCTATTCAAAAATAATGTTGTTTTTTCACACACCTCCAGATGTGTATTTCACACTGCAAAATATTTTCTGTGGCCCTAAATGGCGTTTTTTACAAGAGCACAACAACACCAACAGTATATAACCGCTGAATCGCACAGCTGCAGAGGCCAGAGAATGCTTTTTAAAAATAATGTTGTTTTTTCACACACCTCCAGATGTGTATTTCACACTGCAAAATATTTTCTGTGGCCCTAAATGGCGTTTTTTGGAAGAGCACAACACAACCACAGTATTTAACCACTGAATCGCACAGCTATAGAAGTGAAGAGAATGCTATTCAAAAAAAATGTTGTTTTTTTTAGTATAGCACTGTACAATATATAGAAATTGTTTATTTTACACACCTCCAGATGTGTATTTCACACTGCAAAATATTTTTCTGTGGCCCTAAATGGCGTTTTTTGCCAGACCACAACACACCCACAGCACGTAACCGCTGAATTGCACAGCTACAGAAAATGCTATTCAAAAAAAAAGGTTGTTTTTTTTAGTATAGCACTGTACAAGAAGAATATATAGAAATTGTTTATTTTACACACCTCCAGATGTGTATTTCACACTGCAAAATATTTTCTGTGGCCCTAAATGACGTTTTTTGGAAGAGCACAACACACCCACAGTATTTAACCACTGAATCGCACAGCTATAGAAGTGCAGAGAATGCTATTCAAAAAAAATGTTTTTTTTTTAGTATAGCACTGTACAATATATAGAAATTGTTTATTTTACACACCTCCACATGTGTATTTCACACTGCAATTTATTTTCTGTGGCCCTAAATGGCGTTTTTTGGAAGAGCACAACAAACCCAACAGTATATAACCGCTGAATCGCACAGCTGCAGAGGCCAGAGAATGCTATTCAAAAATAATGTTGTTTTTTCACACACCTCCAGATGTGTATTTCACACTGCAAAATATTTTCTGTGGCCCTAAATGGCGTTTTTTGCAAGAGCACAACAACCCCAACAGTATATAACCGCTGAATCGCACAGCTGCAGAGACCAGAGAATGCTATTCAAAAATAATGTTGTTTTTTCACACACCTCCAGATGTGTATTTCACACTGCAAAATATTTTCTGTGGCCCTAAATGGCGTTTTTTGCAAGAGCACAACAACCCCAACAGTATATAACCGCTGAATCGCACAGCTGCAGAGGCCAGAGAATGCTTTTTAAAAATAATGTTGTTTTTTCACACACCTCCAGATGTGTATTTCACACTGCAAAATATTTTCTGTGGCCCTAAATGGCGTTTTTTGGAAGAGCACAACACAACCACAGTATTTAACCACTGAATCGCACAGCTATAGAAGTTGTGACAGCAGGAAGGTAAAGTCACCTGGTTGCATCCAGGGGGGTAGATATATTTCTCCCAGATTCAGGCTTTATGCCGACTTATACAACTAGGGAGTTGATGAAGCCCAGCTGAGGCTAGTGGGCTCATGAATGACTCATACCTCTAGGGAGAGTGCTGGGCGTCGTGAGGCAGGGAGTTGATGAGACCAGCTGAAGCCTGTCAGTTCGTTTAAGGCCTCTATAAAAACTCCCAGCTTCATTAGATGTTAGCTCATGCCTGGAACCAGACCTGTGTGGACTGTCTAGGGAGAGTGAACCCCTGTGCGGTGAGGCAAAGCCTGTGTGGCTATTTGTTTGGACTTTTACTAAACCAGGGACTTAGGGACTAGGACAGCACCAGGCTGATCCCAGTTGTTAGTTTAGGAAACCTGCATGTTTAGTCAGAGGTCAAACTGACCAGGATTTATTTTGTTTGTTTCTTTTTGGCTTTGCTGTGTTTTTGTCACTGTACATAGAGAAATAAACCGCACCTTTTGATTTTGAAAACCACAACCTCCGTCTGCTGGCCCTGTTTTTGTGTGGGGAGCCCAACCAGGGGGTCACACACACCCGCTACCGAGTTAACCCCCCTCACAGTTGGTGGAGAACCAGTGGCAGTTTTTTTTAAGCCAGCATGGAGGAGATACTGAAACAGCTGGCTCTAGCAAATGCCAATCAACAGCAGACAAATGCAGGTTTGCAAAGGAGCCTTGCAGCCCAGCAGCAAGCTCATCAACAAGCCCAGCAGCAATCTGAGGCCCGCTTCATAGACCTGTTACAGAAGCAAGAGCAGAGACTACAACAAATGGAAGCAGTAATGCAGCAACGTCCGCAGACCAGTGAGGAAAGCCGTCCCACTAATACCGCGTCCTTTGGGGTGAGTCGTTTATTGACAAAAATGACTGGAGAGGATGATCCAGAGGTATTTTTGACCACATTTGAAAGGACTGCTGAAAGAGAAAAGTGGCCTGAGGAGCAGTGGGCTGGACTGGTGGCTCCTCTGTTAACTGGTGAATCGCAGAAGGCTTACTATGACCTAGAGCCTGACCAAGCAAAAGACTATGTGATGCTAAAAGCTGAAATATTGGCAAGGCTGGGTGTCACCCTGGCTGTCCGGGCTCAGCGTGTGCATAACTGGACTTTCCAGCTTGGAAAACCCCCCAGGTCTCAAATGTATGATCTCATTCACCTGAGCAGGAAGTGGCTACAGCCAGAGACTTTGTCCGCACCGGAGATTGTGGAACGTGTTGTGATGGATCGTTTCTTGAGAGCTCTTCCTACCGCCATTCAAAAGTGGGTAAGCCATGGAGACCCAGAAACGGCCGGTAAACTTGTGGATCGTGTAGAGAGATACTTGGCTACAGAGAACCTGACGGCCTCTTCCAGAGACTCTCGGACTTTCCACCCTAAGACCAGACCATCCCCAGGGGCGGATAAGAGGATTCCAAGGGGTGAGGGTGGAGAGAGTGAGAGGGTGGGAGCTCTACCCCAAGTTTGGCGAGAACAGCCTGGGAAATCAGCGGCTCAAGAGGCCGCAAGAAGGATCGTTTGCTACCGCTGCCGGCAAGCGGGACATATTGCAGCAAATTGCCCGGTTGTGGAGGAACCCATGCAATGTGACTTTCTGATGGACAGACGTCAGTCGCTGTGTGCGACAGTCGCATGCACTGCCATTCGGGGAACTGAGAAACATTTATGCAAAATGTGTATTAATGGTAGAAATGTTGTGGTATTACTGGATTCAGGTAGCCTTGTGACCCTGATAAAGGCTGAATTAGTTAAAACAGAGGTCTCTGGGAATAGCAAGGTAGCTGTTATTTGTGTGCATGGGGACACCCGAGAGTATCCAGTGACTACAGTGTGTTTCGAGACCCCCAAAGGTACCCTCTCTCATCCAGTGGGGTTAGTATCTCAATTACCGCATGATGCCATTGTGGGAAGGGATTTTCCGAAGTTCTGGGAACTGTGGGATGATCCTGAGCGCCCCACTGGTGCCCCTATGTACCAGGAATGTGATAGCCAGAACTCCTCTGAGAGTGGTGAGGACTCTCCAGAATTTCCCTTGTCAGTATTGGCAGGGGAGACTCAAGAAACTGGAGAGGAGCCCACCTCCTCAGACGAAAACCTACCGTCTGTGGAGTTTTCTGATCTGGAGGTTCACAGGGAAAATTTTGCCACAGAACAGTTAAAAGACCCCGCCCTAATAAAGGCACGGGAAAACGTAGTGGAAATAGATGGCGAGTTAGTGAACCCAGATAATACCTGCACTTACCCATACTTCAGCGTAGAGAAGGACCTACTGTATCGGGTGGCAAAAAGGGCAGAAGAAACCGTTGAGCAGCTGGTGGTGCCCAAACCTTACAGGAAGTTGGTGTTGGAGTTGGCCCATGGGCACATTCTTGGAGGTCATCTGGGGACAGAGAAAACCCGAGAGAGGGTATTACAGAGATTCTATTGGCCTGGGGTGATGAAGGACATAGAAAATTATTGTTCCTCCTGCCCTGTGTGTCAGAGGTCGGCCCCGATGCCACATTTCCGTAGCCCGCTGGTCCCTCTACCCATCATTGAGGTCCCGTTTGAGAGAATCGCAATGGATTTGGTAGGTCCTATAATCAAGTCCGCTAGGGGGCACCAGTACATATTGGTTATAATGGACTATGCCACCCGTTATCCAGAAGCGATCCCTCTCAGAAATACCTCGGCCAAAACCATAGCCAAAGAGCTATCTCTTGTTTTTAGCCGGGTGGGTATTTGTAAAGAACTGCTTACGGACCAAGGTACACCCTTTATGTCCCGGGTTATGAAAGAGCTGTGTAAATTGTTCAAAGTGACGCAATTGCGTACATCTGTGTATCACCCCCAAACCGATGGGCTGGTTGAAAGATTCAACAAAACCCTAAAACAAATGTTGAAGAAAGTGGTGGATAGAGATGGAAAGGATTGGGACTGTCTACTTCCTTATTTGATGTTTGCTATTAGGGAGGTGCCCCAATCCTCTACGGGATTCTCCCCCTTTGAGTTACTGTATGGGAGACACCCAAGAGGGCTGTTGGATATTGCCAAGGAAACTTGGGAAAGTGAGAGTTCTCCCCACAGGAGTGTGATTGAGCATGTCGCCCTGATGCAAGATCGAATTGCACAGGTAATGCCCATCGTGAAGGAACATTTGGCCCAAGCGCAGTTGGCACAGCAGAGAGTGTACAACCGTGGAGCAAAGACCCGTACCTTTTCCCCGGGGGATAGGATATTGGTACTTGTCCCTACGGTTGAAAGTAAATTCCTTGCCAAATGGCAAGGCCCCTACGAGATAATGGAAAAAGTGAGCGAAGTGAATTACAAGGTCAGACAACCAGGAAGGCGAAAGCCCGAACAGATATATCACGTTAATCTGTTGAAAGCCTGGAGGGATAGAGAGTCCCTAGTCGCAGAAACTTGGTCACCAGCTCAAACTGGTTGCGTGATTCCGGAGGTTGGAATAGCAGCCACCTTGTCACAACCCCAACAACAGGAGGTTAAGGAGTTTGTGCTTCGCAACAAGGAGGTGTTCTCTGAGCTGCCGGGACAAACATCTGGGGTAGAGCATGATATTATTACCCCGCCCGGTGAAAGGGTGAAGTTAAAACCCTATCGGATCCCAGAGGCCCGACGGGAGGCAATACGGGAGGAAGTACAGAAAATGCTGAACTTAGGGGTGATAGAGGAGTCCCAAAGTGATTGGTCTAGTCCCATTGTGTTGGTGCCTAAACCGGATGGGAGCTGGCGATTTTGTAACGATTTTCGTCAGTTGAACAAAGTTACAAAATTTGACACCTACCCCATGCCACGTATAGATGAGTTGATCGACCGGCTGGGAACAGCCCGATACATGACGACTCTTGACCTCACAAAAGGGTATTGGCAAATTCCCCTGGCCAAGTCGGCCAAAGAGAAAACCGCATTTGTAACCCCAGACGGGGCGTTCCAATATAAGAGAATGCCGTTCGGGTTACAGAATGCGCCGGCCACATTCCAGCGGAAAATGGACCAGATGCTGAGGCCCCATCGGAAGTATGCTGCGGCTTACCTGGATGACGTAATTGTCCATAGCACAGATTGGGCCTCACATCTGCCAAAAGTGCAAGCAGTCCTGGACTCTGTTCGGGAAGCGGGGTTTACGGCTAACCCCAAGAAGTGTACCATTGGGCAGGAGGAGGCCAAATATCTTGGGTACACCATTGGCAGGGGAGTAATAAAACCCCAACTCAACAAAGTCGAGGCCATCCAGAGTTGGCCACGTCCCAACAGCAAGAAGCAGGTACGAGCCTTTCTGGGAATCGCGGGTTATTATCGGCGCTTCATTCCCCACTTTGCTTCTAAGGCTGTGCCCCTAACCAACCTGACGAAAGGGAAAGGGTCGGTCATGATTAAATGGACCCCCGAGGCTGAGGCAGCATTCCAATTCTTGAAACAAGCCTTATGTAGCCAGCCAGTGTTGTACTCACCCGACTTCTCTAAAGACTTTGTCGTACAAAGTGATGCGTCAGATGTGGGGTTAGGAGCAGTATTGTCCCAGGTCTGGAACGGGGAAGAGCACCCAGTCATTTACCTCAGCAGGAAGTTGAAGTCCCATGAGGTAAATTACGCCACGGTTGAAAAGGAGTGTTTAGCGGTGAAGTGGGCTCTAGATTCCCTTCGGTACTACCTGCTAGGTAGGCACTTTGACATGGTTACGGATCACGCTCCGTTAAAGTGGATGGCTCAAAACAAGGAAACAAATAGAAGAGTGAATAGGTGGTTCCTGGCCCTCCAGGAATTCAACTTCACAGTAAAGCATCGCCCTGGCGTTCAAATGGGGAATGTGGATGCTTTGTCTCGAGTACATGAATGCCTGATTGCTGGTGTTCCAACCCCGAGGTTAAAACAAGAGGGGGGGGTATGTGACAGCAGGAAGGTAAAGTCACCTGGTTGCATCCAGGGGGGTAGATATATTTCTCCCAGATTCAGGCTTTATGCCGACTTATACAACTAGGGAGTTGATGAAGCCCAGCTGAGGCTAGTGGGCTCATGAATGACTCATACCTCTAGGGAGAGTGCTGGGCGTCGTGAGGCAGGGAGTTGATGAGACCAGCTGAAGCCTGTCAGTTCGTTTAAGGCCTCTATAAAAACTCCCAGCTTCATTAGATGTTAGCTCATGCCTGGAACCAGACCTGTGTGGACTGTCTAGGGAGAGTGAACCCCTGTGCGGTGAGGCAAAGCCTGTGTGGCTATTTGTTTGGACTTTTACTAAACCAGGGACTTAGGGACTAGGACAGCACCAGGCTGATCCCAGTTGTTAGTTTAGGAAACCTGCATGTTTAGTCAGAGGTCAAACTGACCAGGATTTATTTTGTTTGTTTCTTTTTGGCTTTGCTGTGTTTTTGTCACTGTACATAGAGAAATAAACCGCACCTTTTGATTTTGAAAACCACAACCTCCGTCTGCTGGCCCTGTTTTTGTGTGGGGAGCCCAACCAGGGGGTCACACACACCCGCTACCGAGTTAACCCCCCTCACAAAGTGCAGAGAATGCTATTCAAAAAAAATGTTGTTTTTTTTAGTATAGCACTGTACAATATATAGAAATTGTTTATTTTACACACCTCCACATGTGTATTTCACACTGCAATTTATTTTCTGTGGCCCTAAATGGCGTTTTTTGGAAGAGCACAACAACCCCAACAGTATATAACCGCTGAATCGCACAGCTGCAGAGGCCAGAGAATGCTATTCAAAAATAATGTTGTTTTTTCACACACCTCCAGATGTGTATTTCACACTGCAAAATATTTTCTGTGGCCCTAAATGGCGTTTTTTGGAAGAGCACAACAACCCCAACAGTATATAACCGCTGAATCGCACAGCTGCAGAGGCCAGAGAATGCTATTCAAAAATAATGTTGTTTTTTCACACACCTCCAGATGTGTATTTCACACTGCAAAATATTTTCTGTGGCCCTAAATGGCGTTTTTTGCAAGAGCACAACAACCCCAACAGTATATAACCGCTGAATCGCACAGCTGCAGAGGCCAGAGAATGCTTTTTAAAAATAATGTTGTTTTTTCACACACCTCCAGATGTGTATTTCACACTGCAAAATATTTTCTGTGGCCCTAAATGGCGTTTTTTGCCAGACCACAACACACCCACAGCACGTAACCGCTGAATCGCACAGCTACAGAAAATGCTATTAAAAAAAAAAGGTTTTTTTTTTTAGTATAGCACTGTACAAGAAGAATATATAGAAATTGTTTATTTTACACACCTCCAGATGTGTATTTCACACTGCAAAATATTTTCTGTGGCCCTAAATGGCGTTTTTTGCCAGACCACAACACACCCACAGCATGTAACCGCTGAATCGCACAGCTACAGAAAATGCTATTCAAAAAAAAAGGTTGTTTTTTTTAGTATAGCACTGTACAAGTAGAATACATAGAAATTGTTTATTTTACACACCTCCAGATGTGTATTTCAAACTGCAAAATATTTTCTGTGGCCCTAAATGGCGTTTTTTGGAAGAGCACAACACACCCACAGTATTTAACCACTGAATCGCACAGCTATAGAAGTGCAGAGAATGCTATTCAAAAAAAATGTTGTTTTTTTTAGTATAGCACTGTACAATATATAGAAATTGTTTATTTTACACACCTCCACATGTGTATTTCACACTGCAATTTATTTTCTGTGGCCCTAAATGGCATTTTTTGGAAGAGCACAACAACCCCAACAGTATATAACCGCTGAATCGCACAGCTGCAGAGGCCAGAGAATGCTATTCAAAAATAATGTTGTTTTTTCACACACCTCCAGATGTGTATTTCACACTGCAAAATATTTTCTGTGGCCCTAAATGGCGTTTTTTGCAAGAGCACAACAACCCCAACAGTATATAACCGCTGAATCGCACAGCTGCAGAGGCCAGAGAATGCTATTCAAAAATAATGTTGTTTTTTCACACACCTCCAGATGTGTATTTCACACTGCAAAATATTTTCTGTGGCCCTAAATGGCGTTTTTTGCAAGAGCACAACAACCCCAACAGTATATAACCGCTGAATCGCACAGCTGCAGAGGCCAGAGAATGCTTTTTAAAAATAATGTTGTTTTTTCACACACCTCCAGATGTGTATTTCACACTGCAAAATATTTTCTGTGGCCCTAAATGGCGTTTTTTGGAAGAGCACAACACAACCACAGTATTTAACCACTGAATCGCACAGCTATAGAAGTGCAGAGAATGCTATTCAAAAAAAATGTTGTTTTTTTTAGTATAGCACTGTACAATATATAGAAATTGTTTATTTTACACACCTCCACATGTGTATTTCACACTGCAATTTATTTTCTGTGGCCCTAAATGGCGTTTTTTGGAAGAGCACAACAACCCCAACAGTATATAACCGCTGAATCGCACAGCTGCAGAGGCCAGAGAATGCTATTCAAAAATAATGTTGTTTTTTCACACACCTCCAGATGTGTATTTCACACTGCAAAATATTTTCTGTGGCCCTAAATGGCGTTTTTTGCAAGAGCACAACAACCCCAACAGTATATAACCGCTGAATCGCACAGCTGCAGAGGCCAGAGAATGCTTTTTAAAAATAATGTTGTTTTTTCACACACCTCCAGATGTGTATTTCACACTGCAAAATATTTTCTGTGGCCCTAAATGGCGTTTTTTTGGAAGAGCACAACACAACCACAGTATTTAACCACTGAATCGCACAGCTATAGAAGTGCAGAGAATGCTATTCAAAAAAAATGTTGTTTTTTTTAGTATAGCACTGTACAATATATAGAAATTGTTTATTTTACACACCTCCACATGTGTATTTCACACTGCAATTTATTTTCTGTGGCCCTAAATGGCGTTTTTTGGAAGAGCACAACAACCCCAACAGTATATAACCGCTGAATCGCACAGCTGCAGAGGCCAGAGAATGCTATTCAAAAATAATGTTGTTTTTTCACACACCTCCAGATGTGTATTTCACACTGCAAAATATTTTCTGTGGCCCTAAATGGCGTTTTTTGCAAGAGCACAACAACCCCAACAGTATATAACCGCTGAATCGCACAGCTGCAGAGGCCAGAGAATGCTTTTTAAAAATAATGTTGTTTTTTCACACACCTCCAGATGTGTATTTCACACTGCAAAATATTTTCTGTGGCCCTAAATGGCGTTTTTTTGGAAGAGCACAACACAACCACAGTATTTAACCACTGAATCACACAGCTATAGAAGTGCAGAGAATGCTATTCAAAAAAAATGTTTTTTTTTTTAGTATAGCACTGTACAATATATAGAAATTGTTTATTTTACACACCTCCAGATGTGTATTTCACACTGCAATTTATTTTCTGTGGCCCTAAATGGCGTTTTTTTGAAGAGCACAGCAACCCCAACAGTATATAACCGCTGAATCGCACAGCTGCAGAGGCCAGAGAATGCTATTCAAAAATAATGTTGTTTTTTCACACACCTCCAGATGTGTATTTCACACTGCAAAATATTTTCTGTGGCCCTAAATGGCGTTTTTTGGAAGAGCACAACAAACCCACAGTATATAACCGCTGAATCGCACAGCTGCAGAGAATGCTATTCAAAAAAAAGTTTTTTTTTTTTTTTTTAGTATAGCATAGTACAAGAAAAATATATAGAAATTGGTTATTTCACACAACTAGAGATATACACTGCAAAATATTTTTTTTGCCCAAAAATAGGTCTTTTTTGCGCACAACAAAGTGCCTTTTTTTTTTTTTGCAACAGCACAATAAAGTGCCTTTTTTTTTTTTGGGGCCCAAAAATGGGTCTTTTTAGCAAAAGCACAATAAAGTGCCTTTTTTTTTTTTTCTGCCCGAAATGGGTCTTTTAGCAAGAGCACAATACAGCCACAGTATGGAATAGGTGTATCACTCAACGTAATGCAGTGCTGGTGCACTGAGCTTGCAACACAAACAGATAAACCTATGCAGATCGCTGAGCTATTATATCTCTCAATCTGGACTCCTATCTAAATCTCTCTCCCTGAAAGCACAAACAGGATCCTGCCCCTACACTACACTACACTGTCTCTCTATCTTTTCTATCAGTAGATTGCAGAATCAGGACTAACTCCTATCATATAATTCTCTCCCTCACAGCAACAGCAGCCAGGATCCTTTCCCTACACT
Source organism: Rana muscosa (assembly GCA_029206835.1). Lineage (NCBI taxonomy): Eukaryota > Metazoa > Chordata > Amphibia > Anura > Ranidae > Rana > Rana muscosa. The sequence goes on from CM055122.1 coordinate 486,107,186, forward strand.
GTCTAAAAGCAGAGTGACGATCTGTGCTGTGTGCCTCTTGCTTATATAGAAGCTGGTCACATGCTGGGTCACATGTTGCACTGACCAATCACAGCCATGCCATTAGTAGGCATGGCTATGATGGCTTCTAAGGGCACACCAGCTAATCAAATGGTGATTGGCTGGCCCCTGAAGCATTTCTAACTGCGCCATTAAATTCCCGAATCCGGACCCGAACCCGGACTTTAGCGCAAAATCCGGGTCCGGGGTCGGGAAAACGCCAAAATTCGGTACGGACCCGAACTTTACAGTTCGGGTCCGCTCAACACTACTCACAGCAACATAGCATTAATTATGCTTTGACTCCCAAGTTATCCAACACAGGTACCCGAGGTCCCAAATCACCTAGGGTGGGACCAATGTGTGTGAAAATCATCACCCATGCCATTGCACCCTCAAGAACACAGGGTAGCAACTAGCCTGGTAGAACCAGTTTAACTATTACCCCTACTAGAGCCCTAAACATTGCAGGTGTCTGCTCTCTCTTCTTCATACACATGTTCTTCCATCAAGAATACTCCCCAGACAAATAAATGAATGTCCACTCAGGATTGCCATTACCTTTTATCAGACGGTAAATTCTTTACATGTATACAATAAAAAGAGGAAGCCCTAGGGCTGAACGCTGCGCTAGATGAAGTGGATTAGGATAATGATTAATAGAAAAAGAGCAGCTAGCATTAATAGTTAGGCTTGTGCAATTCGTTTCGTAACGAATCGAAATTCGTCCGAATTTAGCAACTTTCGGACATTCGGAAGCATTCGAATTTCCGAACAAAGCAATTACGAATAAAACCGAATCCGAAATAAATTATACCGCAAAATAGCGAATGCCCGAATGTCTTCGGCATAATTCGTTATGAAAAAACTTACGAATGTACAAATCCATTGGAAACACAATAACACTCACTCTGCTCTGCTCTCTGCTTCTCCTTCACCGTGCTGAACTCCCTCTCAAAATGGTGTACAGGGGCGGAGGCTATAGCCGCATGTAAAAAACGAAAGTAAAATACGAGATTTCTAATCCATTCGAAGCACAATAACACTCTGCTCTGCTCTCTGCTTCTCCCTCACCGTGCTGAACCCTCTCAAAATGGTGTACAGGGGCGGAGGCTATAGCCGCATGTAAAAAACGAAAGTAAAATACGAGATTTCGAATCGTTACAAATAACCGCTATGTATTTCGAAAAGTACAAATCCATTCGAAGCACATTAGGCATAATAGTCAGCGTCGTCGTGAGAGAGACACAGAAAATTACGAATCAACGAACCCAAAAAAAGTTACGAAAGTAGGAGTTGTGTCCAGAATCAACGAAAAACAACGTACTCTACCGAAAGTACGAATTATAAAGCAACAAAAAATTCAACGAAAAATGTCGCTTGCAAAAATACGAATGAGTCCGAACACGAAAAATCCCGTCTAGCAAAATTACGAATGATTACGAATCAACAGGACCGGAAAGAAACGAACCGAAACGGAACAAATTTTTCCGTTGTGCACAAGCCTATTAATAGTTCAATACAGAAAAAACTATAATAAAAATAAAAAATCAGAGAATGCAGCGCTAAAAAATTAGAATATGGGGCTATATAGAATGATCTGGCCCAAAAATGGATAAACAATTTGATATATGTATACCAAAATAACACAACATAAGTGATATGAAATGAGCTAACAAATATGTCAAACCAAAAGCAAAACCAAGTGAAGGGAATCGCTCTAAAACAAAAAAAAAAATGGCATATGTGACATATACACAAAAAATATCTTATAACGTGAATACAAAGTGACACTTCTGATCAGAAAACCAAAGTGACAAAAAATAAAAATAATAATAAAAATCCGTGAGATAAAGTCTAATGCCAATAAATGAAACTTAAACATCCAGACATAAGCCAAGAGGGATTCCAGAGAGAGTGATGAAAAGTAAAACTTCTTCTCAAGAAAGCTGTGACAGGTTTCAGATGTGACACCCAAGTGAGTAGTAATCCTGCTTACCACATGGGCGTGACTGTATAGAAACAGTCTCACCCAGCATAGGGAATAAGCCTTCCCCGTAGCCTATGGATCTCCTTATCAATGGCTCATCATCCGATATGTACTCAAAATAGAAGAAATAAAAACCTCCATGGTGTAGTATATCAGACCAAGAATTTATTTAAAAGGTAAGGGTTGCACTTACAGAATCATAGAAGTTGGTCAGCAGTAAGCAGCAATGAACCGCACAGCGGTATAGCGATAAAAACAATCCGGCGTCTTTCCAAACCTTTCCTCGGTGCCTGTGTTCCGTAGCACTACCTCTCGTGTAGTAAAAGCGTGATGACGTCACTGGCCCCCTACGTGTTTCATCACTACTGGACATCAACTGGGGATTGGCCGAAGGCGAGCGTCACCGCGCTAGAGGTATAAGTACACGCTGGCGCCACTTTGGTTACTGGCAATCTAACCGCGTGCGATGGAAAGGACAGGGCAGCCCGGATATTGATTAAATGAGCTGACCATAAACAGGAAACGGAAAGGGGAATGTTAATGGACCACAATAGAGCCATCTTGTGGTAATTTATGGGAAGTGCTAGCGGACATGTAACATGAACGGGGAAAGGCATAGAAACACACGGGAATTGTAAACATAACATTTAAATATAAAACGCTATATAGCCTATACTAAAAATATACCATTTAATTATTAGAAAGGAATGATTAAAACCTGAGAAATAACATAAAATATAAATATTACAAAAAAGTATGAAAATATTAGTAAAAAACTAGATGAAGCACCAATCAAGAGTTATTAATGAAACTATTGATGTCCCAATCTACATTGAGGCCAAATGGTTTAAATGATTCCAAAAGAAATATCCATCTGGTCTCTGATCTGGAGATGGCTCTAACCATATTGGTACCTCTCCAATGAGGACGAATAGAATCTATAGCTAAAAAAGTGGTGCCTTTAAGTTGACGGCCATGATACTTATTATAATGCCTGGATAGATTGTGCTTAGGAAAGCCTCTAAGGATATTACCTACATGCTCGTTCAGACGTATGTGTAACTCTCGTTTGGTACGCCCTATATATTGCTTGGAGCAGGGACATTGGATCATGTCATATGTGTTATTAGTCACAGAAGATGTAAATCTTTCACATTTTCGGCCTATGGAAGAGTTTACCTTACATATGTTACATTTGCGACAGGGGAAGTATCATTTCATATTCTGATAAAAGAAGACTTTCTAGGCGGGTCAATGACACTAGGAACGACACTCAATCTAAGGGATGGTGCACCTCTGTATATCATTACTGGTTGTTCAGGGATGATGGGCCCCAAGATTTTATCATTCTTTAACACATCCCAGTGTTTTTTAAAGATTTTTTTGATGGAAAAGTGTTGATTAGAATATCTGGTAAACAATTGACCACCCAAATTTCTCCAATGAGGAGTCATCTTTTATTTTTGGAGCTAATAGAGTGTTTCTATCCATAGCAGCGACGTTGTTAATAGTCTCATTAATCACAGACATTTGATAACCTTTATTCAGGAATCTTTGCTTTAAAATATCGGCCTGTATATAAAATTCCGAGATATCGGTGCAATTACGCCTAATCCTTTGAAATTGCCCTTTAGGAACAGCTGTGAGACAGGATTTATGATGACAGCTAGTGGTGGGTATAAAAGCATTGCAGTCTGTCTCCTTAAAAAAAGTGCTTGTGCTGAGACGACCATCTTTGATAACAGTGTTTAAATCCAAAAAATTCACTTGCATATCACTCACTGTATGTTGTAGGAATATACCTCTGTCATTATTGTTCAATTAAAAGTATCTTTTCCAGAGCAGGAGCTCTCTAAGGGGATTAACATCTATAACCATGGGCCATTAAAAGGTTTGCCAAACTGGGGGAAAATTTAGCGCCCATGGCAACACCCCTTTTTTGCAGGTAAAAATCACCACTAGACCAAAAATAATTATGGCTCGTCGTGAACCGCAATAATTCCATAATAAAGTCTTTTTGTAGACACGAAAGGGAGCAATCCTGTTGGAGATAAAACTCCACTGCCTCAAAACCTTGTTGGTGAGAAATTATTGTATATAGAGAAGTTACGTCGGCCGTTGCCAAAACGCAACCTTCTTTCCACTGAAAGTCTTTGAGCAGGTTGAGCACTTGTGTGGTGTCTCGCAAATATGCTGGGGTATACAATAAAATTACAAGTTTCCAAAGCAGAAAAAGGATTTTCCCTTTTCATTCCTTCCCATAACTAAACTCCATAGGGAGACGTTCAAGGTACACACAATTTGTAGTGTTCTTCTTCCAATGAAGGGGCTAATGATATCCGTCTCACATATTGGCTTTTGAACAAAATCACATATACTGACTTTAACCAAGGTTCATAATTGTGAGCTTATGTGTACGTGGACTTACTGTTTTCTTTTCATCTTTGAACTTTTATAAAACAAATACAGAATTCCATGAGAGTGACCTAGTGCCCCAAACACACTATGCTTCCGTTGGGAGAAGACAGTGATTATAACAAGAGAATCTAGCAGGCTTACCCAAGTTAATCGATCGATCAACTTGGCACATTCAGCCTGCCCATTAACGGTTCGAATGTTGTACGGTTCCTGCCAGTTCCTGCTATGTATGCCTTGTGGGCACAGACACTTAGATTAACAGTCCCGCTACAAAACGAAGGGAGAACGAAGATTTGCAGTCCAAGGACCACGGCTATGCAATGCTCTACCCACAAACATCCGCATGGAAGAAAACCATCAGGCCTTCAGGAAAAAACTTAAGACCCACCTCTTCTGAAGGATCAGGATGACACTGGACGGAAATAATCCCCTTGAGGCGATTTAGTTCGCATTTGCATCACTATATAAGTTATTCACTCACTCACTCTAACAACTGGTATATAAATAAATAATGAAATATATTTATAAGGGTTGACATGTTTGTTATGTAAGTGGCAGCTTTAAAAGTGCTTATCCCAGCATAAAATATTTCTGCAAACAAAGATCTGCTACGTTTCAACAGAGACATCATCTCCTCCCCTCACATTTGGCAAGCAGACTGAGGAAAAAATAAGTGGCTGGCGAGCTACACGCAAACTCTGCAATGTTCTCACCTGCAAAACCTATTTATTCTAAAATAAGGGATCAGTGCTTAGGAAATTAATTTCTAAATTATCTGTTCTTGCCTTGGGACTGTGAAGTAAAGCCTCAAACATTCTAATGAACAGGAGAAAAATGTACCTAGAGGTGAGAAAAAACTTCTGAAAGGCCTCTCATTTTGTCCTGAAGTGTTGTCTTCAACACTCAATAGAATGTGGTAGGCTCCAGATTGCGCTCTGCATTTTATGAATGACTTGTAAAATACAACACAGTATAATGTAATAACAGTAATGTCCTGTGGCTTGCAATATCTGCCCTCCAAAATAAATCAGCCCTTCATTTTTTTTTTTTGACTGGTTGTCTCTATAGCACCAAAAAGCACCAACATTTTCAGATAAACTCCACGTGATGATTATTCCAGAAAATGTGCAAATCACAAATGTGTACATGAAGAAGACCTGGAAAACAGTTATTTTATGTTCTGCTGATATATAACTTGTAAAAAAATATTTTTAGCTACTTATCTAGACCATACTACCTTAGCTGCATATCTCCTTACTGACAATGGTGTCCTCTAGTCTGTACAGCTTTTTTCTCTCTTAAAGAATATTGTTACTTAGCACATACATAGATGGCTGAATGATGAATCAGGTTGGTGTGCCAAAGAATAATTTTTTTTTTCATTGTCAAAAATCAAGATTGATGGTAGCTTTTTACATTAACACTCCTGAGCCAGGATAGCTTTTGTTCAACCTACATTACAGTATAATGTTAATGTATATCTAAAAGCATTTGCATATCTTTGTCCACTGATTAATTTTGGATCATTGTGCTCATTATACATTTTGACTGTTTGTTAGAGACTTGGCTGCCCGAAATTGCTTGGTTTCAGTGAAAGAATACAATGACCCAACAAGAACAGTGAAGATTGGGGATTTTGGACTTGCTAGAGATGTATATAAAAGTGACTATTACAAAAAGAAGGGAGAAGGACTTCTGCCTGTCCGATGGATGGCTTTGGAAAGTCTTATTGATGGGATCTTCACTAATCGCTCTGATGTATGGTGAGTTTTACCACCTCAAATTGTGAACTTTTTTTTAGAAATAAAAAGGCAAACCTTCATATATAACTAGATTTCCAATGTTGGCCTCTTTAGAAAAAGTTATTAGCTGTCAAAAAGTCTGCCATGAAAGCCTTTGGTGTTTAAATTGATGTATACCTAGGACAAGTACAGAAATATAATAGAAGTGATTTGAGTTCTGTCTTGTTAGTATAAGCAAGACACATTGCATATCTATTCCAAAGCCATATGCTCACACTGCAAATTGGTCAAAACAGCACATATTATGGATCAGATTAATATGGCCATTACTTCCCATAAGATAACACTGTGCTCACACAGTATATCTGGCTGTATGAGAAAATAGCTCACGGCTTGAAATAGATGAGATTTCTAATATGGTATATTATAACCACAAGTACGAAGATTCATCTTTTATAGCTCTACCAAAGAGGAAAAGTGAAAATAAAATGAGAAAAAAAAAATAGAAAATAAAAACACCAGCAAATGCAGCTATGTATTTAATGCAAAGTAATTAAAGTATTTTTTATTTTTATTTCAACTAACTTAAATACTTGAATTTGACTTGGTAACAGTGTTGCAATCCCATGTGCAGAAGCACTTAGACTAGGAGAGTTAGAGGCAAAACCTGAGCCAACCAGGTACCCTGCATTCCCATTTGCTGAAATGGAACATACTGACGAGGAAAGAGCAGAGAGATAACCTAATCAGTCCATTGCTACTCCTTTACTGTCCAGTCACAGGCAAGTGCAGGGAGTTGACCAGGATGTGTTGCTTAACTGCAGCAGAGGAAAGTCAGGTCCCAAGCTGGCTGTGACAGTGCTGGGTAAATCTCAGGACTGGGTGGTCCGAAATTTTTTGCTAAGTAATGTAACTCCTACATATTTCCTCAGATGTCAACTTTTAACAATGCTCTGTTATTGTAATGATCGGATTTAAGTGAACAGCTACTTTAACAAGTTTGACTACAAATAGATTTTTTACTTTCAAAGTATTTTATTTTCAACAAGTATACAATGCAATGCATTACATTATAGGAGAACATTACCTGGAAGCTGACTACATGGACATTCAGCATGTGATACAAAGTCTATTAGTGCGATGGAAGAAAGTCATCAATCATGGCGTTAGCTTAACATATAGCCTACCTAGCGCTCCTAGCTGGATCGCTCCAGGGCAACGCCCCCGGATGGGTCGCCCGGGGCACCCCTATCGGGATCAATCTGTGCCGGGGTGGAGAGTCTCCCACCCCCCCAACAAATAGATTTTTTTTGAGTATGCTTAGCTATGTTATCAAAAATCCAAACAATTTGGAACTGTGAATGGTAATATTTGCTTTGCATCTGCTGCTTAAAAAAACCCTGATATACATTATCATCACTTCTTCTATGGCAAGTGGACAGTGATCAGGGCACATTTGGGTGATGACCTGATAGGTGCAATGGATGTGATAGATACAAGCATCACTTGCAGTGTTCAGGCAAGGATCAGGCCAAGTACAGGAAGAATACCAAATATAGAGGTTGCAGCTCTGCATAGACACCAATCCGCTTCCAGATTTTATTGTTAAAGCTTAATTTAACAAGCTTAATTTAGAAGCTGATTGGCTACCATGCACAGCTGCACCAGATTCTGAGCGCTCCGGTTTTAGTAAATCCCCTCCAAAGTGTGTGTGTCTGAGCCTGGAGAGCCCTCATTATCATATACATAGGTTTTACAACATCCTAGAAGTTATATCTATTTTGTTAGAGTGGGCCTGTAACTATTTATGTGCCACAACCTCATGTCGGCAGAGTCTGGAAGAGGATTGTAAATTAGGACAGGCACATGACTTGTCACCTGTCACTTTCAGTAACACATCTGCCTGTCTGTGATCAGCTTTAAGGTAAATGCATGTGGATGTATTGTACTCCCTCCTTCTTCTGTAAGATTCTTGAAAACAAACAGGAGACAGCTGAAGGATAGGGCACAGAGAAGGCCTGCTATTCTACTATTATTCTCTCTGAAATATGCATTTGTTGCTCACATAACTCACAGAATGAAATAAACACAAAACATATCTGTTGTACTGCACAGTGAACCAAGGGCGGGTCCAGAGTCTAGTCTCGGGAGGGGCACTGGCAGAAAATATGTATTTTTTTTGCGGGAAATTTATCTGGGCAGTGGCTGGTGTTGGCGCTTCAATCATCCTGACACCATGGTTGTTATGGTGCCAGGATGATTGAAGCGCATTATTTCTATTATTACATTGTAATTTAAAATGAAATGGTTCAACTCACCATAATGCAGAATCAGTGGGAGCCCCGAGTGTGTCACTTGCCACGTCGACCTGCCTTCAGATGCGGACTGTCACTTGCCACGTCTCTGCCACCATATGCTGATTGTCCCTTGCCACGCTTTGCGGATTTTCACTTGCCACACGTTACCTACAACACGTGGCAGATTGTCACTTGCCACGTCATGGATTGTCACTTGCCACACGTTGCCTATTGTCACTTGCCACTTCACCTGCCACACGTTTGCGATTGCCACTTGCTACGTCACCTGCCACACGTGGATTGTCACTTGCCACGTCACCTGCCACACGTTGCTGATTTTCACTTGCCACGTCACCTGCCACACGTTGCTGATTGTCACTTGCCACGTCCCTGCCACATGTTGCTGATTGTCACTTGCCACGTCACCTGCCACACATTGCTGATTGCCACTTGCCACGTCCCTGCCACATGTTGCTGATTGTCACTTGCCACGTCACCTGCCACACATTGCTGATTGCCACTTGCCACGTCCCTGCCACACGTTGCTGATTGTCACTTGCGACGTCTCTGCCACACGTTGCTGATTTTCACTTGCCACGTCCCTGCCTCATGTTGCTGATTGTCATTGGCCTGCTAAGGTGCAGATTGTCACTTGCCAGAGTGAAGGCAGGCAGCAGAGAGATGATGTAATCTCTCTGCTGCCCGCGGCTGCACAGTGAGGGCGGAACTGCAGTGATGCAGGGCGGGCGGTGAGAGATGATGTCATCTCTGTGCTCCCCGCCTGCTGGCTCACTGACTGGCCTGCACCTCCGCTCTCACGCCGACTGGCCCGCCCACTCACTCGATGATTGCCCTGCCCGCCCGCACACTCACCTACCGACCCCCACTTAGGCGCTCACTCACCTGCCGAGTGCCGACTCCCGCTGACTGGTTAGCACCCCCCTCTCACGCCGACCGGCCCGCCCACTCACTCAATGACTGTCCCGCCCGCACACTCACCTGCGTGACCTGCCGACCTGCCCGCTCACCTGCCGAGTGCCGACTCCCGCTGACTTGCCCGCCCGTTGGGTAACCCGCCCGCACACTCGTCCTCTGACTGGCCTGTCCATCACTAATTTCTTGAAGGGGGCAATTGCCCCGTTGCCTCCCCTGGATCCGCCCCTGCACTGAACTTAACGGACCTCTAAAGCATTCTGCTTATTTTCCTACCTTAGTTTAATTTCATCCTTGGTCTGTGCATGCAGCAAATATGTTTCTGTACGCGGAACACCCTAGATTTATATTCAATTTTCCTTTGCTCACCAGTGTAAGTTTTTTTTCTAATTAAAATTTTGTAGTTCAACCAGTAGACAAATAAATAGTGTAATAAAAATCCACCAATATACAGAATCATATACCCACAGTTGATCCAGAGGAAGGCAAAAAAAATCCTATAAAGCCTGGTCCAATTTTCTCCAGTGGAGGAAAAATAAATTCCTTCCTGATCCCCCAGAAAGCAATTGTATATTGCCTGGATCAACAATCCCTGGTGTTAGTACCTTTAAATGTTCATTAAGGCAGAACCTGACAAGATTTTTTATATTATCACATATTGATATGATTATTTACATTAAGCTGTTATTGTCCTATTTCAGGACAGGTTTACAGTAATATATCGAGGACAGTATGACCTATAACAATATAATTTTGGAATATGTTTAATATACTACAAGAACTGTTTTTCCCAGCTGATTTTAAGCCATTTTTTATATATTTCTATTTCAGGTCTTTTGGGGTTCTCTTGTGGGAGCTCTTTACATTGGGTCAGCAGCCTTATCAAGGTTATTCAAACATGGAGGTTTTACATTATGTACGCTCTGGAAGGAGAATGGATTCTCCTGATAACTGCCCTGATGACATGTAAGTAGAAATTCTTAATTCATTATACTAGTACCAGTGCAAGTTTAAAGCACCATCATGCAAGTTATCTTAATGTAAAGAATCTAAATAATACCAATTGGAGTTTGCAATTATATTCATTTTCAGTAAGTTCTGATGCTCATGTAAACATCTTATATACAGTGTACAAATCTAACTAAAGAAATATATAATTCTAATAATAGCATTAAATTGAGGGCCCTTTAAATGAAAATTAAATATCTGGCACTAGGCTAGTTTCCACTGTGAATAAAACAATTGTGTTTATTAAAAAAATGAATATGATCACTGCATGCGTTCTAGTGAAGCTGCCCTGCTATATTACCAGAAATACTGCTTCATTACATAGTATACATAGTAGTATATGTATGAATGTTAGTTAGGGACCTTAGGCTGTAAGGTCCTTGAGGGTATTGACTGATGTGAATGTATATGTAAAGCGCTGCGTAAATTGATCGTGCTATATAAGTACCTCAGTGGATAGCCCTGTATATGAACCACCCTTGATATTTGGAGCTATAAGATACCTACTAAATACTGAATGACTGGTTGATTGTATGTGGACTACTTTTGTGTATGCATATGTTTGGCTCTTGCACAATATAAGATTTTGGCAACCATGCAAACACATATCTTTCAGATTTGTCCTGGGGAGAAATGTTGTATGGTCTCCCCTGAATAAAAAATGAATAAAAAATGAATGGTGCAGCGCAAAAAATAATAAGTCCATAAACTAATTAGTAAAAAATAGCAATGAAACACCCCGTAAATAGCAGGTAATCTTCAAACGATGCGTCAGTAATCAGTAACAGATTCCAGTACAGTATTCTGTCCTTCTTTTAGATATTGAAATACAATAAATAAATGTTCCCTTTTTTTTAGGAGTTTTAATATTCTTTTATTTGAGTTTTTATTGGGATGTTAATGTTTTATGCTAGATATAATCAATTAGAATTCACATGCCCCAGACTCTATTGTAATGGCATTTCAATCATGGTTTTAATATTTGAAACTAAAAAAATGTTTGGAGCTTTGAGAGATTTTCTCTATGGCAGCAACATGATAGTGGGATTTCTTTAGCCGGCAAGATTCCCTTTTATCCACTAGATGGCGATCTGGCAGTACTTTATAACAATTTAAACAGAGAAAATTAAGTACTGTCCGTGATACTTTTTTTATTTGCACTAACATAGAATTTTTCAGGACAAGCTTTCGGGGTATGTCCCCTTCTTCAAGGTCCAAGCAGTACTGATTCACAATTTTTTTAGCAGAATGTTGAAACAAAACAAGAAAAAAATCTCAGAGGGAAAGGAAAAAAAAACACATACAAATCAATGGTAATAAAGATAGCAGCAGAGTTAGTGAGACAAGACAGAGTTAGTGAGATAAGACAGAGGGAGAGCTATAGACTTGAGGGGGGAGATGCTAGTCACAGAGGGGGTCATAAAACCTTAGTATAATGGGTAAGGAAACCAATATCTAAATTTAGGCCATTCGTTTTTGTGTTAAAAAGAATTATCATTCTTAGTTCAAATGTTTTCCTTTCCTGGATAGTTCTGAAATTCCCTTTAAGAACTAAAACATTGAGGTCTTCTATAGTGTGGTCCGGTTGTGAGAAGTGATGTCCCACAGGTGTGCAGAAACTCTCTTCTTTATGTTCCTTGATGGTATGTCTGTGAAAATTCATCCTCGCTTGCAACTTCTGTCCTGTTTCACCAACATAAGATCCTTTGCCACACCTGTTGCATTGGATGAGGTACACAACATTACTGGAGGTACAGTTGTAAGATCCCATGATAGTGAAGGTCCCATTTGTGTGTGTGACACTTTTGGATGGATTGATCTGGTTGCACAGTTTGCAGCGTTTTTTATTGCAGGGTTTGCTTCCATTATTTGTGACTTCATAATCAGAGTGAAGTTTCCTGCTGATTACTTTGTGTCTGAGGTTGGGTGGTTGTCTGAAAGCCAATAATGGGGGTTGTTGGAATATTTCTTTCAGAGTTTCATCCTCTGTTATAATGGGCTGTAAATCTTTGATTATCTTTTTGATCCCTTCTAGTGTTGGGTTGTATGTGGTGACTAGAGGTACTCGGTTATTTGTTTTTTTCTCTTTGTATTGGAGGAGATTTTCTCTTCGGGTTTTCAAGGCTGTGTTTATGCTGTTGTTGATGGTTTTGTCTTTATATCCTTTCTTCTGGAAAGAGCCTGCCAGTGTTCTGAGATGTTTATCTCTGACTTCTGGGTCTGAACAAATTCGGTGGTATCTGATGGCCTGGCTGTGTATGATGGCTCGTTTAGTGTGTTGGGGATGAAAACTGGAACTATGAAGATAGCTGCATCGGTCAGTCGGTTTTCTGTATATGGAAGTGTGAAGCTTGTCATCCCTGATGTATACTGTAGTGTCTAGGAAGTTGACATGTGTGTTCGAATAGTCCATTTTTAGTTTGATAGATGGGTGAAAAGTGTTGATCAATGAGAAGAATTGGTTTAGATTTTCTTCACCTTCAGTCCATATCATGAAGATATCATCAATATAGCGATAATATCTGTATGGCTTTTGTTGTATGCTGTTCAGGAATTTGTCCTCCAGGTCAGCCATAAATAAGTTTGCATATTGGGGTGCCATTTTGCTTCCCATAGCAGTACCCATACATTGGAGATAGATGTCATTGTTGAAAGTGAAGTAGTTGTGTGTAAGAATAAATTTGATGAGCTGTGTAACATCCTCAGCCGTGTATTTGTGGTTTGGTGTGGATGATAAGAATCTGTGACATGCTGCCAACCCATCCTTGTGAGGGATGTTACTGTACAGAGATTCTACATCCATAGTGACTAGAAGTGTATTTGGTGGTAATTGTTGTATATTGTTAAGCTTGTTCAGAAAATCAGTGGTGTCTTGCAGGAAACTAGTAGTGTTCATGACTAAAGGTTTTAACATGTTTTCTACAAGGCCTGAGATATGTTCGGTAAGTGTATTCATACCTGTTATAATGGGTCTGCCTGGATTTCCTGGCTTGTGAATTTTGGGCAGCATGTAGAAGCCTCCAATATCTGGATTATCTGGAATCGCATTGATGAGTTCTGAATGCAGGTGGCTTGGTATGGTCGCAATCAGACCTTTTAATTGCTTAGTAAAATCCTGGGTCGGATCATAATCCAGTTTTTTGTAGTAAGTAGTATTTGCCAGCTGCCTCTGACCCTCTTGTATATATTTGTCTGTATCCATCACAACGACTGCTCCCCCTTTATCTGCTGGTTTGATGGTTATGGCCTGATTCTTGCGCAGATCGTGTACAGCTCTTCGCTCCAGTGGTGAAAGGTTGTATAATATTTTCTTTTGCTGGGTGGATATCAGAGATGTTACTCGCAGCCTGAAGCTGTCAATATAGGTATCCAGTTTGGGGTTGCGTCCTTGTGGAGGTGTGAAGTTGCTGTTCTTTTTCTTTTTATCACCTCCTATTGTCCTAGGATTCCTTTCATTACTGTGAAAATATTCTTTGAGCCTCAGTCTCCTAAAGAATTCCTCCATATCTGACCATACCTGTAAATTATCCAATTTGGTGGTTGGGCAGAATGTGAGGCCTTTGGAGAGGACTGTTGTTTCTGGTGCAGAAAGTTTATGAGCTGACAAATTTATGATTCCAAGATCCTCTGTTATATCCACATTTTCTGTCAGGTCAGCATTAACACAAGGGATACCTTGGGATTCTGGATCGGGTTCCAAGTTGCTGATAGCAGGAGTAATAGAAGTTGTGTTTGTTTTGTGTTGTTTAGGTTGTATCCAAAAGGTCTGCTCTTGGTGTAGCTTTTGGAGTTTTTTTTGCTTCCTGTTCATGGCATGTTTTTGCAGTTGTCTTTGTAAGGTTTCAATTTGATTCTTAATTTGGCTGATGTTTGTAGGGTCCAGTGATGTTGAGGTTTCAAACACCAACTGCTTTTGTTTCCTGATTGTCTCCCTTTTACCATACAGTTTATGAATGAGGTTGTTCCTTAACCTTTCGCTGGTACGTCTGCAGAGTCCTTCTGCATAAGGAGAGTTCAGTGTATTGGCACAAGGATTTTTGATCCGGAGACCCTGTGGTATGAGATTCCTCTTTTTGCATCTTGAGAGAAAGAAGATGTCGCTGCTAACCTGTGTTTCCTTTGTGATCAGGATGGTTAACTGCTTCTTAATGCGGCTATATGCAGTATCTTCCATCATACTTGACGTAATTGTAGCCGTATTAGTGCAATTATGACAGAGAAAATTAAGTACTGTCCGTGATACTTTTTTTATTTGCACTAACATAGAATTTTTCAGGACAAGCTTTCGGGGTATGTCCCCTTCTTCAAGGTCCAAGCAGTACTGATTCACAATTTTTTTAGCAGAATGTTGAAACAAAACAAGAAAAAAATCTCAGAGGGAAAGGAAAAAAAAACACATACAAATCAATGGTAATAAAGATAGCAGCAGAGTTAGTGAGACAAGACAGAGTTAGTGAGATAAGACAGAGGGAGAGCTATAGACTTGAGGGGGGAGATGCTAGTCACAGAGGGGGGTCATAAAACCTTAGTATAATGGGTAAGGAAACCAATATCTAAATTTAGGCCATTCGTTTTTGTGTTAAAAAGAATTATCATTCTTAGTTCAAATGTTTTCCTTTCCTGGATAGTTCTGAAATTCCCTTTAAGAACTAAAACATTGAGGTCTTCTATAGTGTGGTCCGGTTGTGAGAAGTGATGTCCCACAGGTGTGCAGAAACTCTCTTCTTTATGTTCCTTGATGGTATGTCTGTGAAAATTCATCCTCGCTTGCAACTTCTTTGTGTGTCACACACACAAATGGGACCTTCACTATCATGGGATCTTACAACTGTACCTCCAGTAATGTTGTGTACCTCATCCAATGCAACAGGTGTGGCAAAGGATCTTATGTTGGTGAAACAGGACAGAAGTTGCAAGCGAGGATGAATTTTCACAGACATACCATCAAGGAACATAAAGAAGAGAGTTTCTGCACACCTGTGGGACATCACTTCTCACAACCGGACCACACTATAGAAGACCTCAATGTTTTAGTTCTTAAAGGGAATTTCAGAACTATCCAGGAAAGGAAAACATTTGAACTAAGAATGATAATTCTTTTTAACACAAAAACGAATGGCCTAAATTTAGATATTGGTTTCCTTACCCATTATACTAAGGTTTTATGACCCCCTCTGTGACTAGCATCTCCCCCCTCAAGTCTATAGCTCTCCCTCTGTCTTATCTCACTAACTCTGTCTTGTCTCACTAACTCTGCTGCTATCTTTATTACCATTGATTTGTATGTGTTTTTTTTTCCTTTCCCTCTGAGATTTTTTTCTTGTTTTGTTTCAACATTCTGCTAAAAAAATTGTGAATCAGTACTGCTTGGACCTTGAAGAAGGGGACATACCCCGAAAGCTTGTCCTGAAAAATTCTATGTTAGTGCAAATAAAAAAAGTATCACGGACAGTACTTAATTTTCTCTGTCATAATTGCACTAATACGGCTACAATTACGTCAAGTAACAATTTAAAAAAAGTAAATTTTTTTTTTTTTTTTACTGTGTTAATTTGTATTGGTTTTGGTTTCTTGTTTTGTTATTTGGACCCCTCTGTATATTGTTATCTTATGTTATCTTATGTGGGAGTTGTTGCGGAGCACTGGATAATCCCAATCCTAATTTATATATAACATTGACCATGGATGTCGTTGGCCAGCCCTCTTCCCCTGATGATGTTAGTTTAGCGAAGAAACGTGTTGGGCAGGGCCTGGTCCATTACGTCATCATGCACGCCGGTGAACTGGCGGCAATATTTTCCCTCTACATGCTTGCCTCTACTCTACATATCTCATGTGAGTGATATTTTTTTCAAATGCGAAGGTCTTTTATACGCTACACTATAGGATTTGTCTCTTTGTCCTCTTTATGCTCCATATGAGTTGTGATGTTAGATGCTGAGTACCTCTGTAGATAAAGGCTGTGTGTCAGTCAGCCGCTATCGATTTCTTTTAATAAGAGATCCTATATTTCTGGCAAGGAGTTTGAGCACTTGTGGGCACCTCAAAGTGGACACCTGTGTGCAGTATGCTTTTGGGCACATCACTGTTTTCATAAGAATAAGTGTGTTTGGTTTTACGCAAGAATATTTTCACATGTTCAATTTGAGACTAAAGCTCTGTACACACGATCAGATTTCCTATGGTTTTTAAACTGATGGATTTTTCCATCGGAAAATCGATGAAGCTGACTTCCATCAGTCTTGCCTACACACCATCAGTCAAAAAACCGACCGTTCCAAACGCGGTGACGTAAAACACTCCGATGAGCCGAGAAAAATGAAGTTCACTGCTTCTGAGCATGCGTTGACATGATTCTGAGCATGCTTGGGTTTTTTATCCGATGGAGTTCCCCACAGACGATAGTAATTTGTTATCGGTTTTTTAACCATCGGATAAATTAAAAACATGTTCTATTTTTAAACACCGATGGAAAAAAGACCAATGGGGCCCATACACGATCGGTTTGTCCGATGAAAAAAGTCCATCGGACTGTTTTCATCGGTAAAACCTATCGTGTGTACACGGCTTTACACTATAAGCTATTTTGCACTGATTTTAATAAATAATATATATATTTTTTATATATTTCTAATATTTCAATTCTTTGGAATTTGCAGCACTGTTTTCACTGACCATATTATGCTTAATGAGGTTGTTGTGATCATTTTTTTCTAATTTCATTTAAAGGGGTAGTTCAACTATTTTAATTTAAATACAATTTTCTACATAGTGTTTTCCTAATGTTTCTAAAAACTGGTGCTATACATTGGATGGTGGCTTGGTGCTACACATTGATTGACTGCTGAGACATTTCTACCTTAACACTGGCATATCATATTGTGCATTAGTTAAGACTTGTACTACTAACTTTGCAGTGACAAGGAAAACAGTTAGCTGATACTTTAATGGCTGGTATATTCTTATAAACATCTTAGACTTATATCACAAATTATGTGCAATATATTTTGTCTTGTTTCTTGTGCAAGTTAAACATTTCAATGTACTGTATATTTTGTTGTACTAGATTAGCTAGTACATTTCACATAATGGTTTACGTGCTAACACTTGACATTGTGTTTTTTTATACTGTTCATGTAATACTTATGAATTACCTACTGTACTGAATGTTAATTTCACCATTTCATTAGCAATGAAAGCAAGATCAAGTAACAATCAGACTTTCTGTACAGCAACTTTGCATTTGTAGTTAGGAAAAGATGTGTTTATTTAAAATAAATAAAAAGACCCCTCAGTCTTTAAAAATAAACCAAACCTAGCCTGTTGCCTGCGGAGCCCAAGGCTGGCTTGTAGGAGTAAGCTGCTTAGGTCATTATCCTTCTTTTTGTGGGATTGACCTAGCACTCAGCGCCTGTGTGTTGCTCCTGTCTGTTAACTATATTGTCTGTTGCCACTACAGCCAGTTATTAATGGAAGTGCTGAATTCTTTAAATTCCATTTATCCTAAACATAGTTCTGAACATGAAGAGCTGAGGAAAGGGTCATTAATCGTTTCTTATTTCTGCTTCACTATAGAAGATTGTCATTTCCTAAACTATCCATCAATGATCAGTTTAGGGTTCAAAGATGAGAAGTGCAAGCCTATTAGAAACCTTAGCAGTTTGTATATGGCTATTTATTAAGAAATAATGAAGTTAGCTTGTAGACTTCACTAGAAGAAATATATCTTCCTAGGAGATTGTAATGCAATTTATTGGACAGTTTTTCTTTGCAATTAAATAAGCAAACTATACAAATTTTTAAAATAACAGGAGCAATCAATGAAATAATATAAAAATGACATGACCATGAATAGATACAAATATTATGTGCACACGAATTTAAAAAAATAAACCATTTTCCACATGGTAAAAGCTGTGATAACTTGCAATACCCTTCACCAAAAAATAAGACTGTACAAAACAAGTGCTGCTTTACCTGCATATGTAACATAACACAAAAATATAACAAATTAAGAAAATTATTACAGCACACCAAACTACATCAATAATAAAACATTGTCACAACATTGTACGTGTCCAAAAAAATGTCCCAATGTTCATTTGTTATACGCTGCAGATGATGCAGTTCCATTATAGAAACCCATTTTCCCAAATTAGTATAAAAGGAAATTCCATCTTATGGCATATTGTTTCCAAACCATTGCGTTGTAGTGTATATATGCTGTATGTGAAAGCGCAACTAAACCCATCAATTTAGCCGTTGCCCAAAACTGTTACATTCAAGGCATGGCATGAATGATAATTCACAGTTGCCTCTGCTTTCAGCTAAACAGTTCAGCCATCAAATATCTGGTGTCATGACTGGTCATATGTACAGCACCACTGCAACTGCAGAACAAACAGAGTCTAAGATGGCAGCTTCCTTGGTTGTAAAGGACAGGAGGGTTTAGTTCAGCTTTAATAAGCAAATGAAGCTGCAAGCAGGTATAAAAAAAATTACATAGCTGGACCCATTTTGTTATCGTTTCCTGAAAACGTGAAGCTCTCGCTCCTAGAACTTGACGTGAAGCAGTCTGGAACTATGAAAATCACACATGGACCAGAAATAATGATTTATTGCCAGTGTGTAAGAGATGCAATCATGATCGATGTGATAAAAATGCAACAATCCTGCGAGCCACCACTCCTATCAGCTAAGGTATAGAAATAAAGCTGCTAGCGTGAAACACGTCTCATAAATCGTGCCAAAGACTAAATAAAATGAACAAAACGCAGCGCTAATGAAATGATAGTGCACCCACTACTATACAAAGTAAGGGGGATATGTGTCCGGTAAGTGATGTAGATATGTGCAAACAAATAGTGCAAGTAAATATACATAAATAATGATTAAAAAAAATATATATATATAAATTGCATGATTAAAAAAATAAAATAATTGTTTCTCTTTTCTTACCAGCAGAGGGAACCATATATACACATATATACACACAAGTATACCATGCTTGTGTGTTATTCACTGTATTGTCTTTCATTTAGCAGTGCACACTCAGTCTGCAGTAATGAGAACACCAGACATCCTATTTGGCAACAACCAAATGTTAGCATAATAAAAATGTAATTTTCATAATTAATACACATCCAAATTTTGGCATTAATGCAAATAATTTATTTTATTTGACACATATATATATATATATATATATATATATGTATTGAAGTTTTAAAATACATACACAAATTATGTATGTAACCAGATATGCTGTATAAGATCTTGACATTTTTTAGTGCTCATAGTATTGAGCATTTTGTTACATGACCAAGCAATAAAGCAAATGATAAAGCTTCTGACAAATGAATGATGTTTGATTAATGATTTAATGACAAAAACCTAATGCCCCAGGGTCCATTCAGTCATTACCCACTTAAATGTCATAGAGCACTTCTCCAAGTGCTGTGATCAGTAAATAAACTGACAGTCGTTTCACAGTTTTACTCTTTACAAAAAGACAGATAAGCCCCTGTGAAGAGTCACCGCTTCACAAAATATTTAATTATCCATGATATTGCCTTTCAGTTATTTTATATAACTGGTCAGTAGGGCTATATGTGATGTGTCAGTGAAAAAAATACCTCTTAAAATCCTTTAATCTATATACTGTATTGTCATCTTTCACCCAGCTCATAAGTGATATTAACTGCTGCACATGTGCAATACGACTTCATGACAATCAGATAAAAATGTACAAAATGTTTTAATTAAACTTGGACTTGGGGCACAGTTAGCCTGCTCATTGATTCTTATATTCATCCTCTGATTCAGATTTAAAGCTGAACTTCAGGATAAGCGAAAATTGTGCATAGACAAGACAATTGGCATGTGTATTCTTACTTGAATCTTGATGTGATTTATGTATTTCTTCCAGATCTGTGCAGTAAACTAGTGTGAAGCTTTTGCTCTGTGTAGGAACTTCCTGTAATAAAGACTGGTCAGTGCTGCTCTCTCCTTGTGCAGAGTCACTGGTCTTGTCTCCGCCCACTCTTGTAGTTTTCTGCAGATAATGATGTCACAACTACTTTTTATATGGTGTTATCTGGGTTAACAAAGGCACACTAAAGTGGATTTATATAATTTGTGGCCATTGAGAAATATATTTGTGCGTGTGCATGTGTATATATATATATATATATACATTACGGTTTGCAAGTGGTTTACCAGTATTTTCTTTTTCAGCCAGCGGCTTGCTTTCGCATGAAAGTAGTCCAAGTGGCTGAAGAGTCGCTGGATTGCTTTCAGGAGCCGTGGGAGGGGACACCCACCCAACTGCCACTTACCTGTGTTTCTCAGACTTACCATTTTTACAGGCGTGCTAGAGAAACGATCCGATGGTGCGGCCGGCTGGTCACAGAGGCAGACAGAGACCAGATCATCTCTGAGTGCCTCTATGGCTGTGGAGGACCAAAGCAACGTCACTTCTGATCTAGGACGGAAGTAAACAATTTTTTTTTTATTTAAAAAAAAAAAGATTGAAAAATTTATTTTTTCTGATCTTTTGCTTTTAAAAGTAAAGGAGACATTTGGGTCTTTTTGACCCCAGATCTTTCCATAAAGAGGACCTGTTATCCTTATTTCTATTACAGGGGATGTTTACATTCCTTGTAATAGAAATAAAAGTGATAATTTTTTTTTTTTTATAAATAAGAAAAAAAAAAAATGAAAGAGCCCCCATCCCTCTGTGCTTGTGCGCAGAAACAAATACATACGAAAGTCATGCACACATATGTAAACGGTGTTCGCTACACACCTGTGAGGTATCACTGTGAACGTTAGAGCAAGAGCCATGATTCTAGCACTAGACCTCCTCTGTAACTCTAAACAGGTAACCTGTAAAAATGTTTTAAAGCATCGCCTATGGAGATATTTAAGTACCGTAGTCTGTCACCATTCCACGAGCGTGGGCAAAGCATGATATGTTAGGTTTCTTTTTACTCGGCATAACATCACCTTTTATTGTACAAAAAATGTTGGTACATATTGTGTGTTTTTTTTTTTATTCCTTAAAGTGTATTTTTTCCCCAAAAATTGTGTTAGAAAAACCACTGTGCAAATACCATGTGACATAAAAAATAGCAACGATCGCCAACTTTTTCCCTAGGGCAGTGATGGCGAACCTTGGCACCCCAGATGTTTTGGAACTACATTTCCCATGATGCTCAACTACACTGCAGAGTGCATGAGCCTCATGGGAAATGTAGTTCCAAAGCATCTGGGGTGCCAAGGTTCGCCATCACTGCCCTAAGGTCTCTGCTAATAAATATACAGTAAAACCTTGGATTGAGAGTAACTTGGTTTGAGAGCGTTTTGCAAGACAAGCAACATTTTCTAAATAAATTTTGCCTTGATATACAAGCGATGTCTTGATAAACAAGTAGCGTCACATCACAACAGAGTATAAAAGAGAAGAGAGGCGTCTCTAAGTGTAGCAATATGGTTACATTTAATAAAGGTACAACATTTAGCAACTCACTTGGTTGATGATTAAAACAGACACATCTAAGTATACAGGCATCCGGGGTAAAGCTGTCCACATAGACCATCCCCCGCACCACCATCGACATCGTCCCTTCCACGCTGTGCTCCACGAGCGGTTCAATCGCTCTACTGCAGGATAGTCTTCCCCGTCACGATTGCAGACTGACAGAGGTGAGAGGCGGTGCTGCGAGGGATGGTCTATGTGGACAGCTTTACCCCAGATGCCTGCATACTTAGATGTGTCTGTTTTATTCATCAACCATGTCAGTTGCTAAATGTTGTACCTTCATTAAATGTAACCATTTATTTTTCGTACATCACGGGACACAGAGCGACATAGTCATTACTAATGGGTTATATAGATACCGTCAGGTGCTGGCACTGGCAACTTCCAAAACCGGAAGTACCCTCCCCTATATAAGCCCCTCCCATCCGGGAGCACCTCAGTTTTTTGCCAGTGTCTAAGGTGTTGGCCAAGAAGAAACATGTGTTTTTCACTGAGCTTGCGTACAGGTTCTTTTGGGCCTCAGTAAGCTATTCCGGATCCGACCAAAAAAGCTTCATAGCTAAACGGTCGGTACCCGGGCCTTGCAGAGAAGAGCAAGGTTTTGCCTGTAATGCTTCTCTTAGGAGAGCTGGACCCTGGGATCCAGAGCTCTGGTCATACCCACGACCAAGATGTTTTCTGTGCAGGGTGCTATACAGGTCCAGGGGAGTGGAATCCTTGGGAACCCGGTCCCTGAAGGTTTGATTACAATGCCTGCCGTGATAGGTGAAGTTTGGGCTTTTGTGGACCAAACAAAGTCCTGCGGCGGGGAACAGGTAAGTGGGGGCCCCCAGGAACTTGGTTCTATTGGGGGACCCCCAAGCCTAATTTGTCTTTCTGTCTGTTACCTAATGGTATTCCCGCAAAATTCTGTGCATGCCTGTAACTACTAAAAAAATGTAATAATTTTTAATGGTGGTCAAGAAAAAAAAATAAAATAAATTTTTTATATATATATGTAATATATTAGACTGCGGTACCTGTGTTTGTCCACTAGAGGCCGCTGTGGAATGTTTTCTTGTCATGTGGACTAGCTTCTTCTCAGCAGAACAAAGTCCAGGCAGATGGTGAGTTCTCTTATAGGAAACTGCTTCCTCTGCCATGTTGCAGTGCTCGTCCATCCCCCGGCCTGCGGCAAAGAGGGGCCCGGGCTCCTGTCCCTTGTTACCATATTTGAAATTAGCGCCGAAGGCGCACGTGCCCGCGCGCGTGCGCGTGCACGCGCCTCTATATATAGAGGTGAGCCGGGAAAGGGGGCGGAGCCTGGGGGATGACGCTCTGTGCGCGCCGCAGCGCTTCTGCGCATGTGCGGGCGTCCCAGCAGTTTAAAAAAACCACAATATTGTAGTGAGCTGGCTATGAAGTACAGAGACAGAGCTGGCAACATTTAAAGGCATACAGCAAGCGGTTGATACAGGCATCCCCTAGAAAGGCACATTAGTAGACACCAACTGTGATATAGCAGCAATTGTGCTAGACTATTCTCAGTAAAAGTGGTGTATTACGGCTGGAATACCTCAGCTTTAGGCTTAGGAATATGCCGTCCAGAAGCTCCGGAACTGAATCTTCCAGGAAGCGAAGGGGGTCTCATCGGGCTCGGAGGATCTTGGGCATACTCCTGCTGCACCAGTCTCCCCTGAAGTTCAGAGGTAAGTGACCGTAGAGACCCCGCAGGGGTACTTGGTACTGTGGCTGTCCTCAGTTCACCTGCTCCTGTGTATGTAACAGAGGAGGTTTTTTCCTCAGCTCTGGGAGGATTAGAGAAAGATTGTCAACATTTATCGCTGCCTCCCTGTCAGGGAAAGCACGCCCGATCTCTGTCTCCTCCTTCAGAGTGCCTGTTAGCAGAGCAACAGTCCCATACAGGGATCGACCTGCCTGAAGGGGATCAGGATGAGGTTGATTCTGTTATAGAGGAATCAACAGTGGGGGAACCTTTTCTCAGCATCTCAAGCTGAAAGATTATGGGTTCAGTCTCTGACTAACATGGTCCGATCAGCATTTAAAAATGCACCTTGCGGAACCATCAACCACTACTGTATCCTCGTTGGGGTCGCTAGAAGCCCCCAGACTGTTTGTTCTTTTCCACTTCACCCTTTACTGAAAGGGCTCATTTACCAGGATTGGGAACGTCCTGAGAAAATATTTATTCCCCCAAGAGATTTCCGATGGTCTATCCCATGGAGGATAAGTTCATCAAAAAAAAAAAATGGAAGGTCCCTACAGTGGACGCAGCCATCTCTTGTATGTATAAATCACTGACATGTCCAGTGGATAATGTCCAAATGTTCAAGAACCCAATAGATAAAAGATTGGAGTCCTTATGAAAATCTGCTTGGTGATACAACCAGCAGTAGCAGCTATTGGGGTCTGCTAAGCAGTGAAGGATCAGTTGAAACAGGTCTTGAGGGACTTGACAGATCAGCAGGCTTTGCCCTAGCTGATCTACCTAGAGCCTTAGGCTTTGCGGTTGACGCCATAGAGGATTCAGTCCATCAGGCCTCCCGCCTTACGCTGTCTATAGTACATATGCGTAGGCTCCTATGGCTCAAAAACTGGTCTGCTGAAGCTCCCTGTAAAGAATGGCTGGTTAGCGTCCCATTTCATGATGAACGCTTATTCAGGGAAAACCTGGACAAATATATCCAGAAAATTTCCAGCGGTAAAAATACGCTCTTGCCGGTTAAAAGCAGAGTTAGAGGTCCCTCTTTAAGAGGCCTGCTTCTCCAGTCCCTGGGGCATCGGCTGTGTAACAGTTCCGACGGCCTCCTCGGTCAAATCCCGGGGGTAAAAAACAGGGACAGTAGCAGGGTAATGAGAAACCCTGGGTCAGGGGAGGTACAAAACCTCCCCCAAAGTTAAATTCATTGAAGCCCCCACTCAGTCGGGTGGGGGGAGGACTCCAGTTGTTCGCAAGAGACCTGGCGGGACACGATCAAGACAGATAGGTGCTCTCCGCAGTAGGTTTGGGATACAGTTTGGAGTTAAAAGACTCTCCTCCTTCCCATTTTTGAGGTCAAACGTGCCAAGGGATCCCCGGAAGAGAGAGTCCCTCCTGTTGGCACTAGAACAACTATTGCTCCAAGGAGTAATTATGGAGGTTCCCCTGGAAGAATGAGGGTTCGGGTTTTACTCAAACCTCTTTACAGTCCCGAAGCAAACGCGGACGGGAGGCCCATATTAATTCTAAAAGGGCTATACAAATTCCTGTATATCAGGACTTTCCGATGGAGTCGATCCGATCGGTGGCCACTGCCCTACAAGGGGAGGATTGGTTAGCCACGATCGACATCAAAGATGCTTATTTGCACATTCCCATCTTTCCAGTCCACCAAAAATTTCTACGCTTTGCAGTAGAAGGGCGCCATTTTCAGTTCAGAGCTTTACCCTTCGGTTTGGCCACAGCACCACGAGTGTTTACAAAAATTCTGGCCCTTTATTGGCCAATCTAAGAACACAAGGTGTAATGATAATGGCATATCTAGACGACTTGTTGCTGATAGACCACTCAGTGAAAAAACTAGACGTGGTCGTTCACAAGACGATCAAGTATCTGGAATCTCACGGTTGGATTATCAACCGAGACAAGTCAGCCCTAAAAACCAGTCAAAAGTCTGGAATACTTGGGGCTAAGGTTGGATTCAGGCCAGAGAAAAATATTCTTGCCTCGAGGAAAGGTGTTGTCTTTGAAAGATTTGATCCACTTAGTGGGTACAAAAAAGACAGCCGTCCATACGCCTGTATATGAGGCTGCTGGGAAAAATGGTGGCATCATTCGAAGCAGTACCCTACGGTCAATTCCACTCAAGGAATTTGCAAGGGGCCATACTGTCAGCCTGGAACAAAAAAGTTCAGGCCCTAGACTTACAATGTCCTTGTCCCCTTCCGTTCGCAAGAGCCTCCGTTGGTGGTGGGTTCCCCAGAATCTGGAAAAAAGGAAATCCTTCAGTCCGATTTCTTGGAAGGTGGTCACTACAGATGCCAGCCTTATAGGCTGGGGAGCAGTACTGGAGCAATAGTCTCTCCAGGGCAGATGGTCGGATGCAGAAAAGGCCCTGCCCATCAATCTCTTAGAGATACGAGCAGCCCGGTATGCCCTAGTAGCATGGACATCCAAACTCCAAGGGTCCCCTGTCAGAATTCAATCAGACAATGCCACAGCAGTGGCATATATCAATCATCAGGGGGGCACCAGGAGTCGTGCAGCCCAGAGGGAAGTAAATTACATCCTAAAATGGGCAGGAAAAATATGTCCCAGCCATATCTGCGGTATTCATTCCAGGAGTGGAGAATTGGAAGGCGGACTTTCTAAGTCGCCAGCAATTAGGCCCAGAGGAAGGGTCCCTTCACCCCGAGGTTTTCTGGACAATATGTCAGCGGTGGGGAACATCGGATGTAGATCTTCTAGCATCCAGATTCAACGTAAAGGGGGACAGGTTTGTCTCTCGGACAAGGGATCCCCTAGCTTGCGGCTCGGATGCCCTAGTGTTCCCTGGGGATCAGTTCAAGCTGATATATGCATTCACACCGCCACAATGGTTACCTCGATTACTCCGCAGAATCAGGGTAGAAAAGAAACCAGTGATTCCGGTGGCTCCAGCGTGGCCCCGAAGAGCGTGGTACGCGGAGATTGTAAAATTTCAGTGGGGAGTCCTTGGACTCTCCCACGTCGTCCGGCTTTCGCAAGGACCGATATACCACCCTTCCTTACCAGCCCTAGGTTTGACGGCCTGGCTATTGAAGCCCACATTCTAAAAAAGAGAGGGCTCTCTAATGCTGTGGTATCTACCATGATCAATGCCAGGAAGCCGGTATCCAGGCAGATCTACTATAGAATCTGGAAGGCGTACATCGCGTGGTGTGAGGCCAAGAAATGGCATCCACATAAGTACGTAATAAGTAGGATTCTGGACTTCCTACAGTGGGCTGTAGATAGGAAGCTTGCCTTGAGTACTATCAAGGGTCAGATTTCGGCCTTGTCAATATTTTTTCAAAGGCCCTTGGCTTCGCATTCACTAGTCAAAGCCTTTATACAAGGAGTGATGCGTATTAGGCCTCCGGTTAATATTCCCATATGTCCATGGGATCTAAACTTGGTTCTGTCGGTTCTACAGAAACAACCATTTGAACCATTACAGCATATTTCCTTGGTGCTTCTCACCAGGAAATTGATTTTTCTAGTAGCCATTTGTTCGGCTAAAAGAGTGTCGGAATTAGCAGCTATGTCCTGTAAGGAGCCATATCTGGTTATCCATAAGGACAGAGTAGTGTTACGTCCTCATCCAGCCTTTCTTCCTAAGGTGGTATCGAGGTTTCATTTGAACCAAGATGTGGTTCTTCCTTCTTTTTTCCCCAAGCCTACTTCGGTAGAGGAAAAGTTATTGCATTCTTTGGATGTAGTAAGAGCAGTTAAAGCTTATCTAAAAGCCACTGCTCAGATTCGCAGAACGGATACTTTGTTTATTCTGCCGGAAGGCCCCAGAAGGGGTCAGGCAGCGTCAAAATCTACTTTAGCCAAGTGGATTCGACAGGTCATAATGCAAGCCTATGGCTTGAGAAGGAGACCGCCTCCGTTCAAAGTTAGGGCGCACTCCACGAGAGCAGTTGGAACTTCATGGGCAGTGCATCACCAGGCCTCCCTGGCTCAAATCTGTAAGGCCGCAACATGGTCTTCAGTACACACGTTTACTAGGTTCTACCAGGTGGACGTTAGAAGTCAGGAGGATGTCGCCTTTGGGCGCAGTGTGTTGCAGGCCGCAAAAGATCCTCATGTCTGATAGCGCTCAGCTTATATATGGTGTATCCCCCCCCCTCATTTGGCATTGCTTTAGGACATCCCATTAGTAATGACTATGTCGCTCTGTGTCCCGTGATGTACGAAAAAGAAAATAGGATTTTTATAACAGCTTACCTGTAAAATCCTTTTCTTGGAGTACATCACGGGACACAGAGCTCCCACCCCTCTTTGGGGACACTTATTGCTTTGCTACAAAACTGAGGTGCTCCCGGATGGGAGGGGCTTATATAGGGGAGGGTACTTCCGGTTTTGGAAGTTGCCAGTGCCAGCACCTGACGGTATCTATATAACCCATTAGTAATGACTATGTCGCTCTGTGTCCCGTGATGTACTCCAAGAAAAGGATTTTACAGGTAAGCTGTTATAAAAATCCTATTATTGCTACACTTAGAGGAGCCTCTCTTCTCTTTTATACTCTGGAGCTCCTGTTGGATTTTGCTTCTAATCCCATTGTGGAGGCTTCCATTTGTGGATGGACATTTTATGGTTACACAACCTATCACATTGCTATAATCTTTTTATATGGACTATAAACTGAAGGATTTATGAATAAATGGTTGTGGAATGAATCATCTGAGTTTCCATTATTTTTTATGGGGAAATTTGCTTTGATATACAAGTGCTTTGGATTACAAGCATGTTTTCGGAACAAATTATGCTCGCAATCCAAGGTTTTACTGTAGATATAATGTTTGGGGGTTATATGTAATTTTCTAGCAAAAAATACTGCTTTAACCTTGTAAACAAAAAGTGCCAGAAAAGACATGGTCTGTAACCACTTCAGACCCGGAAGGATTTGCTCCCTTCCTGACAAGAGCACTTTTTCAATTTTTGGCACTGTGCTTTTTGTCACAAAGTTTTGAAAATTGAAAAAAATTAAATAAAATAAATTTTCCTTTTCTTTCTTAATTTTCAAAAACAAATGAGAGCTGCAAAATACTCACCATGCTTCTTAGCAAATACCTTGGGGTGTCTACTTTCCAAAATTGGGTCATTTGGGGGGGGGGTGTGAACTGGTATTTTATGCACAACATTAGAAGCTTATGCCACACATCACCCACTCTTCTAACCACTTGAAGACAAAGCCCTTTTTGCCACTTTTTGTTTACATGGAAAAAAAAATTTTTTTGCTAGAAAATTACTTTGAACCTCCAAAAATATATATTTTTTAAAGCAAAGGCCCTACAGATCAAAATAGTGGGCGTTGCAATTTTTTTTCACACAGTATTTGTGCAGCGATTTTTCAAACGCATTTTTTGGGGGAAAAAAACACTTTTTTAAATTTTTATGTAATAAAACACCCAAATGTTTGGTAAAATATGATCTTATGCGAGTACATAGATACCAAACACAACATGCTTTAACCACTTCCCGCCCGGTCAATAGACAATTGACGTCCGGGAAGTGGTTTCGTTATCCTGACTGGACGTCTATTGACGTCCTGCAGGATAACAGCCGCCGCGTGCCCGGGGGGGGGGGGGGGCGAGCATCGCGGCGATCAGTGGAGCGGTGTGTCATTCTGACACACCGCAACACCGTTCTCGGTAAAGAGCCTCCGGCTCTTTACCACGTGATCAGCCGTGTCCAATCATGGCTGATCACGATGTAAACAGGAAGAGCCGTTGATCGGCTCTTCCTCACTCGCGTCTGACAGACGCGAGTAGAGGAGAGCCGATCGGTGGCTCTCCTGACAGGGGGGGTTCGCGCTGATTGCTCATCAGCGCAGCCCCCCCTCGGATGCCCACACTGGACCACCAGGATGCCGCCCAGGACCACCAGGGAAGCGGGCAACATGTGGATGGCCAGGTACATCCCCCATGGCCATCCACATGTTTAAAAACATGCCCAACATGTGCCAAGCCAATCAGTGCCCACAAATGGGCACTGGCTGGCACTATAATAGCATAAAAAAGTGATGCCCAGCAATACCACCACCAGAAATAACCAGTGCCACTCATCAGTGTCCCTCAGTGCCACCCATAAGTGCCCATCAGTGCCCACCTATCAGTGACCATCAGTGCCCTTCTGTGCCACCTATCAGTGCCACCCATATTTACCCATCAGTGCCACCCATAAGTACCCATCAGTGCCGCTTATGAGTGCCCATCAGTGCCACCTATGAGTGCCCATCAGTGCCGCCTATGAGTGCCCATCAGTGCCACATACCAGTGCCACCTATCAGTGCCCATCAGTGCTGCCTATCAGTGCCCATTAGTGCCGCCTATCAGTGCCCATCATCAGTGCTTATCAGTGCCACCTCATTGGTGCCACCTCATCGATGCCCATCGGTGCCGTCTTATCAGTCCCCGTCAGTGCAGCCATATCAGTGCCCATCATTGAAGAAGAAAACTTATTTATTTACAAAAAAATTTACAGAAACAAATAAAAATTTTTTTTTTTTTTTAATTCGGTCTTTTTTTATTCGTTGCACAAAAAATTAAAATTGCAGAGGTGATCAAATACCACCAAAAGAAAGCTCTATTTGTGGGAACAAAATGATAAAAAAATTGTTTGGGTACAGTGTAGCATGACCGCGCAATTGTCATTCAAATTGCGACAGCGCTGAAAGCTGAAAATTGGCTTGGGCAGGAAGGTGCATAAGTGCCTGGTATTGAAGTGGTTAAAATTGTGCACAACCGTGCAGTGGCGACAAACCATACATTTTTAAAAGCCTTTAAAAGCCTTTACAGGTTACCACTTTAGATTTACAAAGGAGGTCTACTGCTAAAATTACTGTCCTCAATGTGTCGTTTGCGGTGATACCTCACATGCATGGTGCAATTGCTGTTTACATATGACACAAGACCGATGCTTGCGTTTGCCTTTGCGCAAGAGAATGGGGGGGGGGGAAGGGGTGCTTTTTTTTAATATTTATTTTGCCTTTTTATTTTATTTTTACACCTTTCTTTTTTTTAATCATTTTTTATTGTTATCACATGGAATGTAAGTATCCCATATGAT
Organism: Rana muscosa; assembly: GCA_029206835.1. Taxonomy (NCBI): domain Eukaryota; kingdom Metazoa; phylum Chordata; class Amphibia; order Anura; family Ranidae; genus Rana; species Rana muscosa. Next base: position 486,137,952 of record CM055122.1, read on the forward strand.
AGCAATAGTCTTTCTTTTTTTTTTTTAAATGGTGTCTATTAGACCCTAGATCTCTCCTCTGCCCTCAAAGCATCTGACCACACCAAGATCGGTGTGATAAGATGCTTTCCCAATTTCCCGAAGGTGCTTTTTATATCCAGCAAAATCGAATTCATAAAATGCTCGTAGCTTCCAGTTTCCTAGGCCATAGAGATGATTGGAGCCATTCTGGTCTTTGATCAGCTCTATGGTCAGCTGGCTGAACCACCGGCTGCATTCTCAGGTTCCCCTGGTGGGACAGGAGAGCCTGAGAAAACCATGGAAGACGGCAGGAGGGGGGGCATTCCCTTCCACTGCTTGTAAAAGCAGTCTAGCGGCTAATTAGCCACTAGGATTGCTTTTACATGAAAGCCGACAGCTGGCTGAAAAGAACAATACCAAGATGATACCTAAACTTGCAGGCATCGTTCTGGTATAACCATTCAAAGTCCTTGTTGGGCATATATTGTAATGTTTTTTTTTCATGCAGCCTGTGAGCTGAACAAAAAAAGAGATTGATCGGTGGGTATGCGCACCATTAGAATACCGCCCTGCATCCAAGCACTTCTAATGATGGGCATACATGCACTGTTTTGGTGGTGAATTCACCTCCTACAGCTCTGGAATCGCTGATTTACGTATCGTGAGAGCAAACGTTGTTGCTGTCAAGATAAATAAATCAGTGCTGCAGCTGAATGGCTTACCTGAAAAGCAAACAATGGTAACAATAAAACATTAACTCAAAAAACAACTTTTTTTATTGCAATCTGTGCCAAAAAAAGAGTAATAAATATATGACGAAGCATGGGGGCAATCCGACCCTAATGTTAGGGGCAAATTGCCCCTCCCCCCCTGCCCCCATGCTTCGGCATATATGCTCCTTTTTGTCAACTGCGGTGGTGAAATCACTTCCTACAGTGCTGGAATCGCTGATTTACCTATCGTGAGAGCAAACGCTGTTGCTGTACAGATAGGTAAATCAGTGCTGCAGCTGAATGGTGTACCTACAAAGAAAATAATGATTAACAATAAAACCTAGTAAACAGTAAAGTATAAAAGAATTACATACCTGAAAAGCAAACATGATAAAACATTGCAGTTAAGCATAAAATACAGTAAAACAGAGCAGAACAATAGAGAGAGAACAAGAAAAACGCAACTATTTTTTAATTTTTAATTTATTTATTTAACTTTTTTATTTTATTTTTATTAATTTTTTACACTTTTTTTTGTAACTGTAACGGTTCCAGGTTTGGGTCTCTCAAAATGCGATGGCACCTTTGGAGACCCTGTGAAAGTGTGTCCTATGACTGTGCAGTGCTGTACCCTACACTAATAGTCCATTAGTGTGTGGTAGCGTGGTAAACATTCACCGATGCAGAGACCAGGTTGGTCAGGACAGGAGGGACAATAAAAGCGTGTGTCATGCCTGTATCCGCATTTCCTACAGACACAACATCTTCTTTGGGAGGTTCGTTGGGTAGGGGTACCACGGAGGACATGCAGAAAATGCCTCTCAAGTTAAGGCACAGCACCATCTGGAAACAGAAGGGTTGTGATGATCTCTTCCTGGAATTTAAGGAAGGATCCAGTTTGTCCTGATGCCTTGTATAGCACATAAGCGTTCAGCAGAGCCAATTGAAATAGGTAAACAGACACTTTTTTGTACCAGCGTCTGGCTCTACGGGCAATTAAGTACGGCGCCATCAACTGGTCGTTGAGGTCCACCCCTCCCATATTAAGGTTTTATTTGTGGACACAGAGGGGTTTCTCCACAACACCACTCGCTGTTGGAATTTGGACTGTCGTATCTGCATGAAGGGAGGACAGAACAAAAACATTCCGTGAATCCCTCCACTTCACTGCAAGCAAATTATTACATCTCAAGCAGGCTCTCTCCCCCAGGATAAGACGGGAATCTACAAGCCACTGGGGTAAGCCCCAGTGATTAGATCGCACGGCAGGAAGGGCACTATGGGCTCGATGGGCTTGTGTTTGATTTCTTGGTGGCTGCGGGACACTACTTGTGTAAAGAAAAAAACTGCGCTGATGAATAAAATAAAAAGAGCTGCAACAATAAGTGTTATACAACACCAAAACAAGTAGTAAAAAGAAAAAAGTTGCGCTAAATAAGTGACAAATTAATAATATAGTGAATAAGGTGAATAAACATAAATCAATAAGCACACCAGTTTAAAATGATGTAAGATATACGGTGATAGATGTGACTGAAAATAATCCTGATTATATATAATGTCCATAAACCACTAGTAATGTCCATCAACAAAACAAAGTTCATGTGAATGTGTGTAACCAATATAAATCCTCCACTGTAATGGGTATGATCCAGAGTAGGTTGTACACCAAGAACAAGTGCAGTATAGGACAGCCTCCACCAGTAAAAATGCTGCCTCTTACCGAAAAAGATGGATCCCTTGTCACAGGGGATCAAAGAACGCCTGTGGCTATTCCCCAGCCAGGGGTATGGGGCATACAGCATCTGTGGGATGGCGTCTCTTAACAGATGATCAGCCACTCACATGGATAGAACCCAAGGTCCCCGTAAATAAAGAAAGGGATGGACAAATAGTGTAAAACCTTTTACACATTTATTTATAAAAAAACAAATGCACACTTACAGTTATGCAGAATAAACGAGCGTGTAAATAGCCGGCCGGCTTCAAAGTAAATGCAGCCCGTATGTCTCCGGATAGCGTGGGCGCGATAACGGCAGAACGTGGCTCCTCCCTACGCATTTTGTCATCAACAGACGTGTTCATGGGATGCTAGCCACCGCACCAGCTTGAACTGCATTTATGGGACTCGCCACGTCACCACGTGATACTGCAGTGCTGGTTTGACTACGACCAGGGTGTACTAGGTTTCTGGTGCTTGCCAATTCACCAGAAGGATGAGCGGCACTAGTACTGTCTCTCTGCTCCATACAAGAGCCCTGCGGTTCTTGCACCTCAACAATAGAAGAAGAACGGGGTCGATACGCCTGACCTTGACAGGGACCACTACTCCATCATCAGAGATATCTGTCAGGGTGCCGCTGCTGTCTACAGGTTCATATTCTGAGCCTGTGGCCTCGTACACACGGCCGAGATTCTCGTCGAAAAAAACATGTCGTTTTTTTCGACGAGATTCTTGGACAAGAAAATTGTCCCGGCCGAGTGTACACATGCTCGATTCAAAGAACCCGCGGTTCTTTGAATGGAGCGTACGCGGTGACGTCATCGACTACGACGAGCATGCGCTCGTCACATTCGATGCCGTCGCCGCCATCTTGGTATACCCTACGTATGCCTAGGAAGCTACCGCGCATGTGTCGAATTCATTTCGAACATGCGCGGGCTTCCCGGCGGACAGGTAAGTGTACACACACTCACTTTTCTCGTCGAGAAACAGGCTGACGAGAATCTCGAAGAGAAAATAGAGAGCAGGTTCTCTATTTTCTCGTCGAGGTTACTTGTCGGTTTTCTCGACGAGAAACCCGATAGCCGCGTACACACGACCGATTTACTCGGCAAGACATCTCTGCCAGCAAGTTTCTTGCTGGTTCTTGCCGAGAAAATCGGTCGTGTGTACGAGGCCTGAATCTGACAGATGGGTGACTTCCTCTTCACTGTCATCTGTCATGCTGAGAAACGTGTAGGCCTCTTTACTAGTGTACCTTCAATTGGACATTGTGTCCTCTAAATTTGCTGGTGAGACTCACAGGCAAAAAGAGCACCTAAAGGTCAGCCACTGCTTAAAACGCTACCAAAAAAACTGTAAACGTTCGCAGGGATCAGGCCTGACTCTGCGAACGCTGCAATTATGTGTTTAGTGTTTTGTAAGTGACAGTGATCGATTGATATTGGGTGTGCTGGGCTGGGCGGAGGGGCTAAACCCAGGTGCTATCAGGTATCTGGGCTAATCCCGCTAACGCTGCGTTTTTGTGAACTCTAAACTACTGGAGACGCTAATATAGTTCTAATCAGATCAAAGATATTGATCCGTTCAGACACTATACTACTTATAGAGCTTTCTTTTGGTAGTATTTGATCACTGCTGTGTTTTTTATTTTTTGCGCTATAAAGAAAAAAAGACAGACAATTAAAAAAAAGATATATATTTTTTACTTTCTTCTATGAAACATATCCAATAAAAATAAAAATATAATACATTTAGGCCAGTATGTATTCTGCTACATATTTTTGGTAAAAAAAATCCCATCCAGCGTATATTGATTGGTTTACGCAAACATTATAGTGTCTACATACCATGGGGTATATAATGGAATTTTTATTTTTATACTAGTAATGGCGGCGATCAAAGATTTATAGCAGGACTGCACTATTGCGGCAGATAATCGGACACTAACTAACATTTTTGACACTTTGTGGGAACCAGTGACACCAATACAGTGATCACTGCTAAAAATATGCACTGTGACTGTACTTATGACACTGGCTGGGAAGGTGTTAAGTATCTTGGGGGTTCAAAGGGTTAAATGCGTGCCTAGCTAGTGTTTGTGTTTACTATGTGTGCTACTTTTACGAGGTGAAGAGCTGGATTTGAGCCTTTGCTTTGCAGGAACACAGAATCCATCCCTTTCCCCCTGTCAGAACGGAACTCTGCCTTGTTTATGTGCTTATGTGCTGCTTCCTGGAGGCTGCTGAACCCGGTAGGGACCATAGTCCCTGTAGTCAAAACATTTCCCCTAAAGGGACCGCAACCAAATATTGGTGACACTTGGCACCCATCCTTGGCGTCCTGTACAATATACACTATATTTACAAAAAGTATTGGGATGCCTGTCTTTATACATACATTAACTTTCATGGCATCCTAGTCTTAGTCTGTAGGGTTCAATATTGAGTTTGCCCACCCCTTGCAGCTATAACATCATCAACTCTTCTTGGAAGACTGTCCACAAGGTTTAGGAGTGTGTCTATGGGAATGTTTGACCATTCTTACAGAAGCGCATTTGTGAGGTCAGGCACTGATGTGGATGAGAAGGCCTGGCTCACAGTCTCCACTTTAATTCATGCTAAAGGTGTTCTATCGGGTTGAGGTTAGGAGTCTTTGTAGGCCAGTCAAGTTCCTCCATCCCAAACTCGCTCATCCATGTCTTTATGGACCCTGCTTTGTGCACTGGTTCAAATCATTTGGTGGAGGGGGGATTATGGTGTGGGGTTGTTTTTCAGGGGTTGGGCATGGCCTCTTTGTTCCAGTGAAGGGAACTCTTCAGGTGTCAGCATACCATTTGGGACAATTTCATGCTCCCAGCTTTGTGGGAACAGTTTGGGGATGGACCTTTCCTGTTTCAACATGATTGCACACCAGTGCACAAAACCAAGATCCATAAAGACATGGATGAGCAAGTTTGGGGTGGAGGAAATTGACTGGCCTGCACAGAGCCCTGACCACAACCCGATAGAACACCTTTGGGATGAATTAGAGCGCAGACTGTGAGCCAGGCCTTCTCGTCTAATGTCAGTGCCTGACCTTACAAATGTGCTTCTGGAAGAATGGTCAAACATTCCCATAGACACACTCCTAAACCTTCTGGACAGCCTTCCCAGAAGAGTTGAAGCTGTTATAGCTGGAAAGGGTGGGCCAACTCAATATTGAACCCTACAGACTAAGACTGGGATGCCATTAAAGTTCATGTGCGTGTAAAGGCAGGCTTCCCAATACTTTTGGTAATATAGTGTATATATATATATATATATATATATATGAAAGATGTTGTGCCTGGAGTTCAGCTTTAACATTCATTCTTCAGTAGAGTTTTTTCCCCTGAATGAAATGCTATGAAAATACAGACTGCTGGGTTCCTGGTTTCAAACACTGCTGTCTGTGTGAGCCTTTTACAGATTCACCTACACACTGTAGGTTATACATAGAAGAGGCACTTTGAGAAGCCTGGTAAATTTAGCTGCATTGATAAAACCAGACAGCTTATGGTGAGTCACTGAACTGGACATGGGTTGCTGCATACTGGGTCAGTGATTCACAAGGGAGCCAGGCAAATATATTTTTCAAAGGGAAGACAGCAATGACACACAATGCATTTTTTTCCTTTATACTGTAAAATAAAATCTCATATATGTTGGGTCACTTAACCTGTAGCGATTACATTTTTTTTAAAAGAAACCTATGCTTTCGAAATGCAGAGGTTTTCTTTAATGTCCTCTTCCCTAGAAGCATATACTCTCCTTTGCTTCTCTCCCTTGCTGATCTGCTCAACCATTGCAAGCTAAGAAAATACTCTATACTTCAGAGAAGGTTCTGAATCTCTTTCCTTCTTCTCGTGTGACACTGGTTGGTCCAGCGCTTTTCCATTGGGCAGGAGAGGCAGTTACGCCATCTAAGCTTTAACTAGATGTTTACCTAGAGCAGGGGTGCCCAACCTTTTGAAGCGCGAGGGCCACCTAAGCGACTTTGATAACAGGTCGTGGGCCACAATAAACAGAGCGGGCGGCTGGCAGGTCCATGTCTGCTCTGAATACAAAAAAAACTATACTCTTTTTTTTTTTTTTTGCGGATCGGATTGGAGGTAGGACACAAATCAGTTTACATCTGCCACTCCTTAGAGGTGAATGGAGGGTCCAATTGGGTCAGACTGACCGTGTAAAAGGGGCCCAAGGCTGCTTTCACACTGATGCGCTGTGGTTTACCAACGCAGTGTACCTTTGGCTTTCCTCACCAAACTCGCAGGTAATAACAGAAGTCTATGGCTCAGTGCAGGTAACCTGCAGGTGCGCTGCTCTGCATCTGCGGGTCAGTTTGAAAGCAGCCCAGTAACCACTGCAGAACAGATATGCCCATATATACACTGTGATTTTAGTAATAAACTGACCTTTAATAACAGTATTCTATTCTATTCCATCCCAGAGCAGGAGGTCGCGGGCCACATCAGAGGACTCAGTGGGCCACTGGTTGGGCACCCCTGACCTAGAGCTTACACAAGGCTATCATCCCTCACTGAAAAGAATGGAAGGAGTGAAGGAATAGCAAATACGTGCTGCTGTTTGGGACCAGCTGAACAACAATAAAATCAAAGCAAACCACTGCCATTCCCTTATACTTGCTTTTGAAATTCACAAATGCAGCAATTTAGATATTGGTTGAAAGGTTTAGCACTGGGAAACACCGTTTAAAAAGATAAAAAGTGCATTTTATAAACAACTAGAGATTCAAGACAGAAAAAAATAAAAATGCCATGCAGACATCGCTGGACTGCATGCATGTAGATGTTTTCTTTATTGTTTGTCCAAAACTCTCTCAGTTTACATGTTGTTGAAAAGAATTATGAGGTATATGAACTAAAAAAAAGGAATTAATAAACTAAAAACTGTTAGCACATGTATTAATTGCATACTGGTATCAAAATATATTATTATTTATAGTATAGGTCTTTTAAGAGAAGTTCTAAAGCTTACTCCAATGGTAAATAAGCATATTTATTTTCCAGTTTGGACAGCAATAGTTACTGATGTTTACATGCAGGCGAGAACTAATGCGCCTTTAGCTTCTCTACATATTAAGCCAAATACAGTCACATTATTCCTGCTCACTACTACTAAATCCAATACTATTAAATGAAGTCTGACACTAATGGTATAATATTGTAACTCTATCTTATTTGTATTACGTTGCTTTTCCCATAAATGCAGGCTGTGGTGACTAGATACTGTTAATTTCAACATTTCAGAAATGTGTGCCTGTGTATATGCACACTACCTCTTAAACTTTAGCAGTAAAATAACTTTAAATTGTGATAATTTTGTCACCTCTGCGTGTCCACATTATCCTAATACCAAACATGCTTGTGAGAACGCAATCGTGCCCAGTGTTAGAGGGTAGAGGGCTATTTATGTAATGACCATTTCAAACTGTGCAAATGCCAAAACAATGGCAAATTCTTTACTAGTGCCAAAAACTAGATCTAGATTGGACTTAGTTCTCCCTATTTGGAATCTTACCCCCTCAAAAAAACACAAGCAAAAAAAAAAAAAACGAAACAAAATAGATAATGCTTAAAAACTGTAGTGTGCAAAAAGCAGTGCTGTTTATTAGCAACAAATCAGGAATCAGCTTTTATTGGGTTTCCTAACACTAACTGCTGAAAGTGATTTCTCATTGGTTGCCACTTGCCATAAGTCACTGCACACCATTGCAAATGTATTTTTAAAAATAACCATGTGGGCACATCTTTTGCTAATACACTTACCATTATTAGGAAATGTTTTTCATTTGAAGTTATTTGTCACTTTTGCAGCTCTCTTTATGAACATGGCTGTGCTTCTTTCTACTCTAATGATATCTTTGGCTATGCATGCACACTTGCCTTTTGCCGATTTCTTCTTTAAGGCTATTTTTCCCATTAACAGATCAACTGTCTGTCTCACATTTCACATGCATACCAGATCCATCCAACTTTACTGTGACCTTGTCACTAAACATAGTGTCACATAGCTCACTAACATTTAAGAATACCACACTCGCTGACAGCTTCCTAAACATATTCTTCTTCCATCCCTTCATCAAAGTAACTTTTATACTATTTACAAGACTGATCGTCATTGCCTGTGCTCTTTAAATGCAATGATGTATAGGTTCAGTTATTGCATGTGTCAGTGTGGTAATGGGGCATCAATGTGCATGTATTTTATAGATCTACAGGCATTGCTTGTTCCTTTTACTCTCAGCTGGTAAAGAATCAATCATTCAATTGCCAAAAATAACCCACAAAAACACTTTCAGCCCCAGTTGAACTGTTTGATTCTCCCTTTAGAGAAAAAGTATCCAATTGGTTTATATCTAGAATAAAACGAGTCATGAATGTGATTTTTAAAGGATAAATTATTCCCCCAGATTAATAATTTCAAATATATAACCTAAACACCTTTCCCAGAAGTGTTGTTGATATACACAGGGGTCACAGTGAACTGGCTCGAGTGTTTGCCCATAAAAACCCATGTAGTCATATGGTAGAATTATTAAAGGCCAGCAGATATAAAAGACACAAATGAATGTAGCTCTGTATTCATCAATATATTAACCACTTAACAACCGCCTGTCGACAAATAACGTCAACAGGGTGGTTGCTTAACTCTGGGAGGACGTTATATAACGTCCTCCCAGAATCGCGCTCCCGCGCGCCCCCTGGTGCGCGCACAGGGGAGTCTCCGTGACCGCCGGGTCCAGAGGACCCGGCACATCACGGATCACGGTAGACAGACCGGCGTCATGTGATGACGCCGGTTCCTCTCTCCCCTCTCCGCACCGATCGGTACAGTGTGAGAGGGGAGGGAGCGGATCATGGCAGCAGCACTGTGGGCTGGATCTGTGACAATTGCAGTCACAGATCCAGCCATCCATCCACCCATGCTCAGCCATCCCTGTGCAATACTCTGCAATACCCTGTGCAATACTCTGCAATACCCTGTGCAATACTCTGCAATACCCTGTGCAATACTCCGCAATACCCTGCAATACTCCGCAATACCCTGCAATACTCCGCAATACCCCGCAATGCCCTGCAATACTCTGCAATGCCCTGCAATACTCCGCAATGCCCTGCAATACTCCGCAATACCCTGCAATACTCCTCAATACCCTGCAATACTCTACAATACCCTGCAATACTCCGCAATACCCTGCAATACTCCGCAATACCCTGCAAAACTCTGCAATACCCTGCAATACCCGGCAATACTCCGCAATACCCGGCAATACTCCGCAATACCCGGCAATACTCAGCAATACCCTGCAATACTCTGCAATAACCACTTCCCGCCCGCCGGCCGTCATATGACGTCCGTGACTTTGTGCGGGGATATCTGAATGATGCCTGCCGCCCTCTGGAGCTCACTGCTACGATCAAAGCCAAGATTGTTTTTGTTTTTTTTCAGGCTTCCCAGCCAAGAGGTGGGATGTGGGGTCTTATTGACCCCATATCTCACTGTAAAGAGGACCTGTCATGCTTATTCCTATTACAAGGGATGTTTACGTTCCTTGTAATAGGAATAAAAGTGATCAAAAAAAATATTGGGGGCGGTAAAACATGTCAAACTAAAATAAATAAAGTAAAATAAACAATAAAATATATATATATTTTTTAAAGCGCCCCTGTCCCCGTGAGCTTGCATACAGAAGCGAACGCCTGCATAAGTCCCGCCCACATATGAAAACGGTGTTCAAACCACACATATGAGGTATCACCGTGAACGTTAGAGCGAGAGCAATAATTTTGGCCCTAGACCTCCTCTGTAACTCAAAACATGTAACCAGTAAAAATATTTAAAGCGTCGCCTATGGGAATTTTTAAGTAGCAAAGTTTGGCGCCATTCCACGAGCGTGTGCAATTTTGAAGGGTGACATGTTAGGTATCTATTTACTCTGCATAACTTCATCTTTCACATTATGCAAAAACATTGGGCTAACTTTACTGTTTTTTTTTTTTTAACCACTTAAGCCCCGGACCATTTTGTAGCTAAAGGACCAGAAGTGATTTCAGGATTTTGCACTGCGCTGCTTTAACTGTAAATTGTGCGGACATGCAATGTTGTACCCAAACGAAATTTGCGTCCTTTTCTTACCACAAATAGAGCTTTCTTTTAATGGTATTTGATTGCCTCTGCGATTTTTATTTTTTGCGATATAAACGGAAATAGACCGAAAATTTTGAAAAAAAAATGATATTTTCTACTTTTTGTTATAAGAAAAATCGAATAAACTCAATTTTAGTCATACATTTAGGCCAAAATGTATTCAGCCACATGTCTTTAGTAAAAAAAATGTCAATAAGCGTATATTTATTGGTTTGCGCAAAAGTTATAGCGTCTACAAACTAGGGTACATTTTCTGGAATTTACACAGCTTTTAGTTTATGACTGCCTATCTCATTTCTTGAGGTGCTAAAATGGCAGGGCAGTACAAAACCCCCCCAAATGACCCCATTTTGGAAAGTAGACATCCAAGGAAATTGCTGAGAGGCATGTTGAGCCCATTGAATATTTTTTTTTTTGTCTCAAGTGATTGAATAATGACAAAAAAAATAAAAAAAAAATTACAAAAAGTTGTCACTAAATGATATATTGCTCACACATGCCATGGTTATATGTGGAATTGCACCCCAAAATAAATTTTTCTGCTTCTCCTGAGTACAGGGATACCACATGTGTGGGACTTTTTGGGAGCCTAGCCGTGTACGGGCCCCCGGAAACCAAGCACCGCCTTCAGGATTTCTAAGGGCGCAAATTTTTGATTTCACTCCTCACTACCGTTTACAGTTTTGAAGGCCATAAAATGCCAAAATAGCACAAAACCCCCCCAAATGACCCCATTTTAGAAAGTAGACACTCCAAGGAAATTGCTGAGAGGCCTGTTGAGCCCATTGAATATTTTTTTTTTGTCCCAAGTGATTGAATAATGACAAAAAAAAAAAAAATTACAAAAAGTTGTCACTAAATGATATATTGCTCACACATGCCATGGTTATATGTGGAATTACACCCCAAAATACATTTTGCTGCTTCTCCTGAGTACGGGAATACCACATGTGTGGGACTTTTTAGGAGCCTAGCCGCGTACGGGACCCCGAAAACCAAGCACCGCCTTCAGGATTTCTAGGCACAAATTTTTGATTTCACTCCTCACTACCTATCACAGTTTCGAAGGCCATAAAGTGCCAAAATAGCACAAAACCCCCCCAAATGACCCCATTTTGGAAAGTAGACACCCCAAGCTATTTGCTGAGAGGCATGGTGAGTATTTTACAGCTCTCATTTGTTTTTGAAAATGAAGAAAGAAAATACTTTTTTTTTTTTTTTTTTAATTTTCAAAACTTTGTGACAAAAAGCGAGATCTGCAAAATACTCACAATACCTCTCAGCAAATAGCTTGGGGTGTCTACTTTCCAAAATGGGGTAATTTGGGGGGGGTTTTGTGCCATCTGGGCATTCCATAGCCTCCAAAACTGTGATAGGCAGTGAGAAGTGAAATCAAAAATTTACACCCTTAGAAAGCCTGAAGGCGGTGCTTGGTTTTTGGGGTCCCGTACGCGGCTAGGCTCCCAAAAAGTCTCACACATGTGGTATCCCCGTACTCAGGAGAAGCAGAAGAATGTATTTTGGGGTGTAATTCCACATATGCCCATGGCATGTTTGAGCAATATATCATTTAGTGACAACTTTGTGCAAAATAAATAAATAAATTGTCTTTTTTCCGCAACTTGTGTCAACATATAAAATATTCCATGGACTCGACATGCCTCTCAGTATATAGCTTGGGGTGTCTACTTTCCAAAATGGGGTCATTTGGGGGGGGGGGGTTTGAACTGTTCTGGCATTTTATACACAACATTAGGAAGCTTACATCCACTCTTCTAACCACTTGAAGACAAAGCCCTTTTTGACACTTTTTGTTTACATGAAAACATATTTTTTTTTTTGCAAGAAAATTATATTGAACCCCCAAACATTATATATATTTTTAAAGCAAAGGCCCTACAGATTAAAATGGTGGGTGTTGCATTTTTTTTCCTACACAGTATTTGCGCAGCGATTTTTCAAACGCATTTTTTGGGGGAAAAATACACTTTTTTTAATTTTAATGCACTAAAACACACTATATTGCCCAAATGTTTGATGAAATAAAAAAGATGATCTTAGGCCGAGTACATAGATACCAAACACGACATGCTTTAAAATTTCGCACAAACGTGCATTGACGACAAACTACATACATTTTTAAAAGCCTTTAAAAGCCTTTACAGGTTACCCCACTAGATTTACAGAGGAGGTCTACTGCTAAAATTACTGCCCTCGATCTGACCTTCGCGGTGATACCTCACATGCATGGTGCAATTGCTGTTTACATATGACGCCAGACCGACGCTTGCGTTCGCCATTGGGCAAGAGCAGGGCAGGACAGGGGTGCTTTTTTTTTTTTATTATTAATTTTGCTTTTTTATTTTATTTTTAAATTGTTCCTTCCATATTTTTTTATTTTTTATAATTTTTATTGTTATCTCAGGGAATGTAAATATCCCCTATGATAGCAATAGGTAGTGACAGGTACTCTTTTTTGAAAAAACTGGGGTCTTCTAGACCCTAGATCTTTCCTCTGCCCTCAAAGCATCTGACCACACCAAGATCGGTGTGATAAAATGCTTTCCCAATTTCCCAATGGCGCTTTTTATTTCCGGGGGGGGGCATTCCCTCCCACTGCTTGTAAAAGCAGTCCAGAGGCTAATTAGCCACTAGGATTGCTTTTACATGAAAGCCGGCTGCTGGCTGAAAAGAATGATACCAAGATGATACCTAAACCCACAGGCATCATTCTGGTATAAACATTCAAAGTCCAGCAACATACCAGTACGTTGCTGGTCCTTGTTGGACATGTATTGTAATCTTTTTTTTTCATGCAGCCAGTTGGCTGAACGAAAAAAGAGATTGATCGGTGGGTATGCCCACCATTAGAATACCGCCCTTCATCCACCCACTTCTAATGATGGGCATACATGCACCATTTATATATGCCGAAGCATGGGGGCATCCTCCCGCAAAAAAGTTATGCCGCACACACATGGTCGGACTTTTCCACGGGCAAGCCTCCGTCGGAATTTCGACCGTATGTACGCGGCATTAGGAGCAAAATCGCTCCTCCGCCCCTGCTGCCCCAATGCTTCGGCATATATGCTTTTTTTTTTAACTGTGGTGGTGAAATCACCTCCTACAGCACTGGAGTCGCAGGGATCAGGCCTGTCTCTGCGAACGCTGCAGTTATGTGTGTTGTGTTTTGTAAGTGACAGTGATCGATCGATACTGCACTTGGGTGGCCTGGGCTGGACGGAGGGGCAAAACGCAGGTGCTAGCAGGTATCTGGGCTGATCCCGCTAACACTGCATTTTTGGGAACCCTAAACTGCTGGGGACGCTAGTATAGATCTGATCAGATCAGATATTGATCTGATCAGATACTATACCACTAAGGGGGTGTATGCTTCACGCGTGGGTGTTAGCGCTACTGGCACTAACCTGATGCTGCCTGGGGTGTGACGCAGACCCTCTCTGACGCTAAAACCTAATTGATATCACCCGCCGGGCGATCAGGGGGTTAAACCTTTATTGGGTTATATATACGGCGGGTGCCCTGACACTATAAAAAGCAAACTAACTAACCAGCGTCACCCGTAACACTTATATGGTGATCACTGGTGAAAGGGTTAACTAGGGGCAATTAGGGGTTAAAACCTTTATTAGATAATATATGGGGGTACCTGACGCTATAAAAACCTGCGGCGAACCTAAAAAAAATTACTGGCTACCGATCTGCATCACCGACGCTAAGACAGCGATCAGAAAAATGATCGCTTAGTGACAGTGGTGATAGGGGATGAAAGGGTTACCTGGGGGGCGATCAAGGGGGTTAAACCTTTATTAGATAATTTGTGGGGGTACCTGACGCTATAAAAACCTGCGGCGAACCTAAAAAAAATTACTGGCTACCGATCTGCATCACCGACACTAAGACAGCGATCAGAAAAATTATCGCATAGCGACAGTGGTGATAGGGGGTGAAAGGGTTACCTGGGGGGCGATCAAGGGGTTAAACCTTTATTCGATAATTTATGGGGGTACCTGACGCTATAAAAACCTGCAGCGAACCTAAAAAAAATTACTGGCTACCGATCTGCATCACCGACGCTAAGACAGCGATCAGAAAAATTATCGCTTAGCGACAGTGGTGATAGGGGGTAAAAGGGTTACCTGGGGGGCGATCAAGGGGGTTAAACCTTTATTAGATAATTTATGGGGGTACCCGACGCTATAAAAACCTGCGGCGAACCTAAAAAAAATTACTGGCTACCGATCTGCATCACCGATGCTAAGACAGCGATCAGAAAAATGATCGCTTAGCGACGGCGGTGCTAGGGGGTGAAAAGGTTATCTGGGGGGTGATCAGGGGGTTAAACCTTTATTAGGGGGGGTTAGGGGGCTACACTGGACCTAAAACTAACTTTAGTGAAACTTTTACAGTCACAAATGTCACTGATTGCAGTGATCAGTAAATAAATGGTCACTGCAATCAGTGACACTGTGACTGGGGGCTGGGGGTGATCTGGGGGGGCCTGGGGGGCGATTTGTGTGCCTATGTGTCCTGGTGTCAGTGTAGTGTTAGTGCACTGACCTGTGTGTCTTCTCTTGTACGGCGCTCGGTATATGTGAGCGCCGCATGAGAGATGACATCACTTCCTCCTGCTTCCTCTGCCTGTGTATACATTACACAGCAGAGGGAGCATTTTCATTCGCCGGGAGCGATCTCGGGGGGGGTGGCCGGAATCGAATGGCCGCCCCCTCATGTCAGATCGCTCCCCAACGAATACCGACCGCTCACTGTATAGGAGGGGGGTCCGATCGGACCCCCCAACTGTACAAAGGCAATCACGTACACTGTACGTGATTGTGCCTGTCGGTGCCATTCTGCCGACATACATATACAGTGAGCGGTCGTTGAGTGGTTAAGCACAAAACAGTTTTTTTCCGTAAAAAACGCGTTAAAAAAATTGCTGCACAAATACCGTGCGAGATAAAAAGTTGCAATGACCACCATTATATTCTCTAAGGTCTTTGCTAAAAAAACATATATAATGTTTTGGGGTTCTATGTAATTTTCTAGCAAACAAATTATGATTTTTTGCATGTTGGGCCTCTGTATGTGGCCACGCTGTGTAAAAGTCTCACACATGTGGTATCGCCATACTTGGGAGGAATAGCAGAATGTGTTTTGGGGTGTAATTTGTGGTATGCATATGCGGTGTGTGAGAAATAACCTGCTAATATGACAATTTTGTGGAAAAAAAAAAAAGAAAAAAAAAATCTTGATTTTGCAAAGAATTGTGGGAAAAAATTACAACTTGAAAAAA
The DNA here is from genome assembly GCA_029206835.1 of Rana muscosa. Lineage (NCBI taxonomy): Eukaryota > Metazoa > Chordata > Amphibia > Anura > Ranidae > Rana > Rana muscosa. Next base: position 486,153,897 of record CM055122.1, read on the forward strand.
CTCACCATGCCGCTTTCTAAATACCTTGGAATGTCTTCTTTCCAAAAAGGGGTCATTTGGGGGGTATTTGTACTTTTCTGGCATATTAGGGTCTCAAGAAATTAGATAGGCCGTCAGTACTTCAGGTGTGATCAATTTTCAGATATTGGCACCATAGCTTGTGGACTCTATAACTTTCACAAAGACCAAATAATATGCACCAATTTGTACTTATTTTTACCAAAGATATGTAGCAGTATAAATTTTGGCCAAAATTTATGAAGAAAAAATAATAATTTGCTAAATTTTATAACAGAAACGGAATTATTTTTTTTTTTTACAGAATTTTCAGTCTTTTTTCTCTTATAGCGCAAAAAAAAAAAAAAAAAACAACGGTGATTAAATACCACCAAAAGAAAGCTCTATTTGTGTGAAAAAAAAGGACAAAAATTTCATATGGGTACAGTGTTGTATGACTGAGTAATTGTCATTCAAAATGTGAGAGCACCAAAAGCTGAAAATTGGTCTGGTTATTAAGGGGGTTTAAGTGCCCAGTGCTCAAGTGGTTAACCTCCTTAGCGGTAATCCCGAGTCTGGCTCGGGGTGAGTTTTCAATGCTAAGAGCGGTAACCCTGAGCCAGACTCGGGCTGCATCGCAGTATCCAGGGGAAGTAACTTACCTTGTTTCCTGGATCCTGCGATGTCATCCCGCAGTGTCTGCGAGCCGTGTCTCGCTCGATCCTCACTGCCGAGTGCCGAGCTCCATTCCCTGCGACGTTGCGACGCACGGGGACGGAGTTCGGCGCCAAATTAAAAAAAGTAAACACATAGTATACATACAGTATACTGTAATCTTACAGATTACAGTACTGTATGTAATAATTACACATCCCCTTTGTCCCTAGTGGTCTGTCCAGTGTCCTGCATGCACTTTTATATAATAAAAACTTCTTTCTGCCTGGAAACTGGAGATTGTCCATAGCAACCAAAAAGTGTCCCTTTATGTCAAAAGTGATTTTAGACCAGCTAAAAAACAGCGATAATAAATTACAATCACTCGCAGAATTGAGCGATAGCGATTTGTGGGGAAATTCATCATCAAACAAAAAATCTAATGACAGCGACAATTCTGCAACTGAGCAAATTTCTGTGTTTTTGATATGATTACATTATTGAATAATTTTTATTATAATTACATTACTATTTGTTATAATTATTTATAGTTATTTATTATATTATAATTTATTATTTTATGTTTCAAACTTTATCATACCCGGGATGTCTACTAGACTCTTGTTTGGTCAGGTTTAAGTAAGTAATTACTAAGAATCGCAGGCCTACAATACATAACACCAAATTTCCATGCAAAATAATTGTACCGCTTTTGGTACATAATTCCAGACAGAATCATACCGCCAGGGAGGTTAATAAATGTAATGCAATTTTAAATGCAAGCAGTGTAAGTACCTAAATTTGACTTAGCAGCCTATAGCAATCCCTAAAGAATAGAGTTCAGACTTGGGGGGGTGTCCACCACAAATAGCTAATTTGCTGTCCTGCACTGTCTATGTGCTAACAAGCAACATTTTAATAGGAGGAGAGCAAAGTGAAAGAGAAATGAACTCATCAGTTTAATGCTTCTCATCCTAATTTCTGCCCACAGGTCCCATAAATGTTCATTAAAGCAGGGTTCGACAAACCCCGGGCGCCAGGTCATCATTGCGACTAGAATTAGCGACCTGGCGCCTGGGGCTGCACAGCTGGGGTATCCTGTGTCTCCGTGCGCCCCCCCCTGCCGCGCGATCGCGTCGGGCCTCACGGGACGGTAATTGAGGCCGCGGCTTTGCGGCCTTCTGCAGGCCTATGCTTCCTTCTGTGATCTGGCGCCATCTTGTGGTGGCCGTTGGTATGACAAGGCAACCAGCAATGCTAATGGAGCTTCACCTGCCTGTTTTCACTGCCATCTCCTTCCCCCTAACTAGAACCCCCAAACATTATATATATTTTTTATTCTAACACCCTAGAGAATAAAATGGCGATCGTTGCAATACTTTCTGTCACACTGTATTTGCGCAGCGGTCTGACAAGCGCACTTTTTTGGGAAAAAATACACTTTTTTAAATTAAAAAATAAGACAACAGTAAAGTTAGCCCAATTTTTTTTATATTGTGAATATAAACAGAGTCGGTAATCGGCTACTTTTTCTCCTCACGCTGATAGCATGAGGTGGAAATAAAAGCCGATCACCGGCAGAAGACAGCAGGACATCGGTCCCGATCAGGGAGAGCTGCAGACAGCTCATCTGTCCTCCTGTGTGCCACCTGTCAGTGCCACCTACCAGTGCCCACCATCGCCGCCTATCAATGCCCACAGTGCCACCTATCAGTGCCTACAGTGGCCACAGTTTTCACTGCCATCTCCTTCCCTTTAATTAGAAGCCCCAACATTATATATATTTTTTATTCTAACACCCTAGAGAATAAAATGGCGATTGTTGCAATACTTTCTGTCACACCGTATTTGCGCAGTGGTCTTACAAGCACACTTTTTTGGGATAAAATACACTTTTTTAAATAAAAAAATAAGACAGCAGTAAAGTTAGCCCAATTTTTTTTAATATTGTGAAAGATAATGTTACGCCGAGTAAATTGATACCCAACATGTCACGCTTCAAAATTGCGTCCGCTCATGGAATGGCGACAAACTTTTACCCTTTAAAATCTCCATAGGCGACGTTTAAAAAATTCTACAGGTTGCATGTTTTGAGTTACAGAGGAGGTCTAGGGCCAGAATTATTGCTCTAGCTCTACCAATTGCGGCGATATCTCACGTGTAGTTTGAATACCGCTTTCATATGCGGGTGCTACTCACGTATGAGTTCGCTTCTGCGCGCGAGCTCGGCGAGACGGGGGCGCATTCCTGGCTCCTAACTTTTTTAGCTGGCTCCTAGATTCCAAGTAAATTTGTCAAGCCCTGAATTAAAGGATAAGTTCACTTTTAGTAACAAGTTACAGGTTACACCCAAATTTAGGACGCACATGTAACGTTTTAGTAGGCAACACCCCCGATCCCCCACTGTGACAGCAGGTGGGGTTTCTTCTCCCCACACCTCCTGTTACAATTTAAATAGGCTCCGTCTGCACATCTGCATCATTCATTCACAGAAATCTGGAAAAACTACAAGCCCTGTCTGCCACTGTGGTAGACAGACTTGTAACTTAAATAAACTGCTGGCATACTGATCAGCACGCCCGTAGCTCATTCACACTGCCTACAGCTCAGGAACTGTCTGCCCGTACAAAGATGTGGGCAGACAGCTCTAGGCAGTGGGGTTGATTTACTAAAACTGGAGAGTGCAGAATCTGGTGCAGCCCTGCAAAGAAATCAATCAGCTTCCAGGTTTTTTTTTTGTCAAAACTTAATTGAACAAGCTGAAGTTGGAAGCTGATTGGCTACCATGCACAGCTGCACCAGATTTTACATTCATCAGTTTTAGTAAATCAACCCCAATGTGTGCAGGAGCCTAACATTGCACCCCTGATCGGGTTTAATGCTCTGCAGGCTCCTAAGAAGAAAAATAATACATTCACATTTTTTACCTGCAAAAATATGTGCTTTTCTTATTTTTTCTCAAAAATGAACTTAGCCTTTAACTGCAGCAGACAAAAATCATGTCTTCTGCCCTGACAGGCAGGGCTGTGCTGAGTGGCAGAGCGAATCCAGGACTGGATGGACAGAAATAAAAGTCATTTGGTAGGTAATACAACTCCAGTTTATGTATTTTATTTGTGTGTTTAGCCATTTGCCTGTAAACAGTTTTAACCATCAGAACTAATCAAAGGCTCAACAGTGTTGCATTAAGGTCTCCCCAACCAAGCAAGTGTTTTCTTCCATTGCACAAAAGCAATAGTTGCTGTCACATTATTAATTTAAAGTTTAATGGAGTGTCACCATCCTGTTTTTTTCCACATGTACTTAAAGATGGAATAGATTGTTCTTCAATCTCTAATTTCATTTTGGATATTTTAAATTTATAAATTAAAATTTATATCCAGGAAACATATTTACCATTGAAGAACATAGTATTTTATGCAATGACATGTATAATTTCAACAGATCTAGTTTAGTTCAGTTGTGTTTTTTTTTTTAACCGGTTCCTGACCGCCTCACGCAGATTTAGTGTGGCACAATGGCTCTCCTGGGCGAAATCCCCGTACATATACGAGTTTACCTTTAAGAGCCGCCAGAGGGCACGCTCGTGCTGGCCACGCGGGATCGCATGCACGAGAGCCAGCACAGGGATTTGTGTGTGTATACACACAAATCCCTGTCTTATCAGAGGAGAGGAGATAGATTGTGTGTTCCTACTAAATAGGAACAACGATCTGTCTCCTCTTCTAGTCAGTCCTATACCCATACATTTAGAACACACCCATGGAACACACATTTAACCCCTTGATCGCCCCCTAGTGGCAACCCCTTCCCTGCCAGTGACATTTGCACAGTAATCAGTGCATATTTATAGCACTGATCGCTGTTTTAATGTCAATGGTCTCAGAAATGTGTCAAAAGTGTCTGATCTGTCCGCAGTAATGTCACAGTACTGCTAAAAATCGCAGATCACCGCCATTACTAGTAAAAAAAAAAATATAACAATAAAAATGCCATAAAAATGCCATACATCTTTCCCAGAGTTTGTAGACGCTAAAACTTTTGCGCAAACCAATCAATATACACTTATTGCGATTTTTTTTAACCAAAAATATGTAGAAAAATATATATTGGCCTAAACTGAAACATTTTTTGGGGTATATATTATAGCAAAAAGTAAAAAATATCGTTTTTTTCCCCAAAATTTTCGTTTTTTTGTGTATAGCGCAAAAAATAAAAACTACAGAGGTGGTCAAATACCACCAAAAGAAAGCTCTATTTGTGGTGAAAAAAAGGACGCAAATTTGTTTTGGCTACAGCTTTGCACCAATTCTCAGTTAAAGCGGCGCAGTGCCAAATTGTAAAAAGTGCTCTGGTCAGGAAGGGGGTAAAATCTTCTGGGCTGAAGTGGTTAAACTGAAATATCTGATGGCATAAAGTCAAGGGATAGAAGAAATCTGTAGCTATAGGAACAAATACAGTTATATTTTAAAATAGTGAACAATTATACAGTGGGGATCGAAAGTTTGGGCACCCCAGGTAAAAATGTGTATTAATGTGCATAACGAAGCCAAGGAAAGATGGAAAAATCTCCAAATGGCATCAAATTACAGATTAGACATTCTTATAATATGTCAAAAAAAGTTAGATTTTATTTCCATCATTTACACTTTCAAAATTACAGAAAATAAAAAAATGGCATCTGCAAAAGTTTGGGCACCCTGCAGAATTTATAGCATGCACTGCCCCCTTTGCAAAGCTGAGACCTGCCAGTGTCATGGATTGTTCTCAATCATCATCTGGGAAGACCAGGTGATGTCAATCTCAAAGGTTTTAAATGGCCAGACTCATCTGACCTTGCCCCAACAATCAGCACCATGGGTTCTTCTAAGCAGTTGTCTAGAAAACTGAAACTGAAAATAGTTGACGCTCACAAAGCTGGAGAAGGCTATAAGAAGATAGCAAAGCGTTTTCAGATGTCAATATCCTCTGTTCGGAATGTAATTAAGAAATGGCAGTCATCAGGAACAGTGGAAGTTAAAGCAAGATCTGGAAGACCAAGAAAAATATCAGACAGAACAGCTCGCAGGATTGTGAGAAAAGCAATTCAACCCCACGTTTGACTGCACGATCCCTCCAGAAAGATCTGGCAGACACTGGAGTTGTGGTACACTATTCCACTATAAAGAGATACTTGTACAAATATGGTCTTCATGGAAGAGTCATCAGAAGAAAACCTCTTCTACGTCCTCACCACAAAAATCAGCATTTGAACTTTGCAAATGAACATATAGACAAGCCTGAGGCATTTTGGAAACAAGTTCTGTGGACCGATGAGGTTAAAATATAACTTTTTGGCCGGAATGAGCAAAGGTACGTTTGGAGAAGACAGGGCACAGAATTTAATGAAAAGAACCTCTGTCCAACTGTTAAGCATGAGGGTGGATTAATCATGCTTTGGGGTTGTATTGCAGCCAGTGGCACAGGGAACATTTCACGAGTAGAAGGAAAAATGGATTCAATAAAATTTCATCAAATTTTGGATGGTAACTTGATGCCATCTGTGAAAAAGCTGAAGTTAAAGAGAGGATGGCTTCTACAAATGGATAATGATCCTAAACACACCTCAAAATCCACGGGGGATTACATCAAGAGGCGTAAACTGAAGGTTTTGCCATGGCCTTCACAATCTCCTGACCTCAACATTATTGAAAACCTATGGATAGACCTTAAAAGAGCAGTGCATGACAGACAGCCCAGAAATCTCAAAGAACTGGAAGACTTTTGTAAGGAAGAATGGGCAAAGATACCTCAAACAAGAATTGAAAGACTCTTGGCTGGCTATAAAAAGCGTTTACAAGCTGCGATACTTGCCAGTGTGGGCAGTACAAGATATTAACTCTGCAGTGTGCCCAAACTTTTGCAGACACCATTTTTTTGTTTTCTGTAATTTTGAAAGTGTAAATGATGAAAATAAAATCTAACTTTTTTTGACATATTATAAGAATGTCTAATCTGTAATTTGATGCCGTTTGGAGATTTTTCCATCTTTCCTTGGCTTTGTTATGCACATTAATACACATTTTTACCTGGGGTGCCCAAACTTTCGATCCCCACTGTAAATGCATTGCAAGAAAACCTTAATGAATCCTTACTGTCTATATAGTATGGTATATCTGTATCACTGTGATGAAAATGCTCCATATCTGTAATTGGGTAGTGCCTGGAAGTATTAGCTTCAATAAATATTAGCAGCATAAAAGAAGAAGCAAAAAGTCCCGATGAGAAGAAGAGACAGTGAACTGGACAGAAATAGAGCAGAAATAGTACGAAGATGATAGAGTTCTATCTTGCCAATAAAACCAGGAAATCGCCCCAGGACTTTAGCCACTTCCCATCCACGCTATAGCCCAATGACGGCTACAGCACGGACCTGAATTTCCGGGAGGTCGTCAATAGACGTCCTCCCGTGCACGAGTGGCCTGTTGCGCGGCTCGCTCTGTGATCAGCAAGTCTATGAGACTCGCTGGATCACAGATCGGAGTAAGGGGTCGATCGTGACCCCTTACCACATGATCAGCTGTCAGCCAATGACAGCTGATCATGTGATGTAAACAGAGCCAGCAATCGGCTATTTTTTCTCCTCACGCTGATAGCGTGAGGAGGAAAAAAAAGCCGATCACCGGCAGAAGACAGCAGGACATCCGTCCCGATCAGGGAGAGCTGCAGACAGCTCATCTGTTCTCCTGTGTGCCACCTGTCAGTGCCACCTACCAGTGCCCACCATCGCCGCCTATCAATGACCACAGTGCCCACAGTGCCACCTATCAGTGCCCACAGTGCCACCTATCAGTGCCTATAAGTGCCCATAGTGCAACATCTAATCAGTGATTCAAACAGTGCTGCCCATCATTGTCACCTACCTGTGCCCGTCAGTGCCCATCAGTGCCATCTATCTGTGCCCATCAGTAACACCCATCAGTGCCACCCATCAGTGCCCATCAGTGCCGCCTTATCTATCCCCACCCGTGCCGCCTTATCTGTCCCCATCAGTGCCGCCTAATCTGTGCCTATCAGTGCCGCCTTATCTGTGCCTATCAGTGCCCACCAGTGCAGCCTATCAGTGCCCTTCAGTGCCGCCTCATTAGCGCATATCAATGAAGGAGAAAATGTACCTCTTTGCAAAAAAAAATAACAAGATATAAAACATGATTTTATTTTTTTCAAAATTTTCCATCTTTTTTTGTTTGTTTAGCAAAAATAAAAACCCCAGAGGTGATCAAATACCACCAAAAGAAATCTCTATTTGTGGGGAAAAAATTATAAAGATTTAATTAGGGTACAGTGTTGTATGACAGCGTAATTGTCATTCAAAGTGCATCAGCGCTGAAAGCTGAAAATTGGTCTGGGCAGGAGGGGGGTTTAAGTGCCCAGTAAGCAAGTGGTTAAATGAGGTGAATGCAGTTAGCCAACAATTGACAGAGTAAATGCAGTCTCAAAATGTATTAAAATTGTCATGCAAACATAAACAACATGAATCATATTCAAGCCACTGAAATGATACATACAGTAAAAAATGTCATTACACGTAACATGGTATATAATGTAAATTTCAAAGTACATAGGCATAAAAAGACCATGCTCGCTTCATCAGGGGTATTTGCCTGTGTAGTACATCTGCAGGGGGTATAATAAACCAAATAAGTATCAACACAGAAATTGTATTTTGACAATTAGTCAAGAGGGCCCAAAACGCATGGCCCTATACTCACCAATGGCTGGATCAGATTACCAAATGCTGAATACCCAGAGGCGGTAGTAATGAGCATCCGGCTAAGGTGGCAGAGGGAAACCAACCCAACAGAGCACAAACCTTTCCCTTTTTGTACCTTGCCAATAAGAATTCTGCAACAGGACTTTGCTGGGCCATCTTTGCAATGCTCTTTGAATTATGTGAGTTTGGACAAAGTGAAGTTTTTCCAAATTAATTGGGAGTAGTGGTGGATTTGTAAGACTGAGAACATAAAAGGTGAGAAGATGAAAATAAATCATATGAATAATGTAAAAAAAAATTAAAATAATGTAAAAAAAAAAAATGTTGGTTTTGATTATTACCAATTTTATGTATTTAAATAGAATCTGAGCTCATACTGTAATCTTGAGTTTTCCAATTTAGGCAATCCTTTACTCCCAATGTATCAAATATATGAGCATGAGAGCAACAAACCTAATTAAACTCACTACCATTGTTTACTTTTCAAAGCCCTTAGTTTTTAAGTTTTTTAAAGCTCAGCTCCAGCCAAAAGTTTATTTATTTATTTTATCTGTCAGTTATATTAAGTTGATATTAAAGGCTCAGATCAACCAAAAGTTGAGGTCTGGTGGGTTAAAGGGGTTGTAAAGGTTCGTTTTTTATTTTCGAAATAGGTTCCTTTAAGCTAGTGCATTGTTGGTTCACTTACCTTTTCCTTTGATTTACCTTCTAAATATTTTTTTTCTTTGTCTGAATTTCTCACTTCCTGTTTCTCCTCAGTAAACTTCACACCATCATCTGAGTGGTGTGGAGTCAGCCAGAACAGCTTACTGAACAGCTTACTGAGGAGGAACAGGAAGTGAGAAATTCAGACAAAGAAACAAAACATTTAGAAGGTAAATCAAAGGAAAAGGTAAGTGAACCAACAATGCACGAGCTTAAAGGAACCTATTTAGAAAATAAAAAACAAACCTTTACAACCCCTTTAAACCCATGCCTTGCATCTCATATCTGTTGATGAATCCAGTGACAGGATCTCCCTGCCATAGTTTCTTCCTCTGCTCCCATTCACCTCAGGATTTCTGGAGTATATAAATAACTTTAGGTAATCCAACTTCTCCTTAGGCGTTCTTTAACATCTATAAATAAAACAAACAAACAAAAAAAATGAACAGGGAGTGTGCAAGGTCCAGTTTCGCAATCTCCAGAGTTTATTATTCCATTACTTAAGAGAATTAAAAACAGAAAGTTTAGCATTTCCTTATGTGCCACATACCTTTTTTGGAGGGATGAATCAATACTAATTTTATAATCTGATCATAACCATGTCAATCTGATGTGCTACATTCTTTCTTGCAACCATTTAACTAGGGACTTTACAAGTACCCTTAGAGCTGATCTAAGTACACCAAAAAAGAAGTCCCTAACCTGAAATAAGCATGCAGCAGGTTAGGTCTGAATCCTTATTATTGCATGCTTGTTTCTAGACAGTGGGGGATATTTATGAAAGGCAAATCCACTTTGCACTACAAGTGCAAACTACAAGTGCAAAGTGCACTTGAAATTGCACTGAAAGTGTACTTGGAGGTGCAGTCGCTGTAAATCTGAGGGGTAGCTCTGATGATTTTATCATCCAATCATGTGCAAGCTAAAATGCTGTTTTTTAATTTCCTTGCATGTCCCTCTAGGACAGGGGTGCCCAACCAGTGGCCCGGGGGCCACATGTGGCCCGCGGAGTTGTCTGATGTGGCCCTCGACCTCCTGCTCTGGGATGGCAGATTGGCAAGCCCAGATCACGGGTTACTGACCCGCCATCCCAGGGCAGCAGTTTTGTGAATGAAGCTGCTGGTAGAGGAAGCAAGTGGCTGCAGAGCAGAGCCACATAAGCTGATGCTTCCTGTATAGCGCCAACTCTTGTCACAACCGGAGTAATACCAAATGCACTCTGCCTGGGACAGCAACAGCCGGCGATACCTGAATGGAAAACTGTTATTAAAGATAAGTTTACTACTAAATTCACAGTGTATATATGGGTATATCTGTTCTGCAGTGGTTACTGGGCTGCTTTCAAACTAATCCGCAGATGCAGTGCAGCTACGGGTTACCTGCACTGAGCCATAGACTTCTGTTATTACCTGCGGGTTTGTTGCGCTTTCAGAAAGTGCGCCACACCTGCTGAATATAATAGAAGTTTACGGCAAAGTGCAGCTAACCCGCAGAAAATCCACAGGTGCACTTCGCTGCACCCGTGGTTTGGGCAAATCGCAGCACATCAGTGTGAAAGCAGACTTAGGCCCCTTTCACATGATCGGTCCGACCCAATCGGACTCACTATTTACCTCTATGGAGCAGCAGATGTAAACAGGCTTGTGTCTGTTTACACCCGCCTACCTAAAAAAAATAAAAAATAGAAAGGGATCTGTCCCCTTCCGTCTGGGCGGATCGGATTGGATCAGAGGGCTTAAAGAGTTGAGTGGGCTGTGTCTGTGGACACAGACCTTTCATCCTCCCGCTCTGCTCATTGTCGCCTGCGACTGGTTACCAATTCGCTTAAGTGGCCCTCGCTCTTCAAAAGGTTGGGCACCCCTGCTCTAGGATCTACAGCGACTGCACTTTCAAGTGCACTTTGCACTTGTAGTTTGCACTTGTAGTGCAAAGTGGATTTGCCTTTCGTAAATAACCCCCAGTGACTTACTAAGTAGTAAATCCAGGTTTAGGTTTGCAACCTGCATCTTTAAAACCAAGACATCAATGGTAACATCCTACTTTTATCCTTATTGATTCACTTTAAAGTATAGAATAATGGCATATTCGTGAACCCATAAAACTAATATAAACCTTTTACGTGATAGTACAATCTAATCTAAATACCTGTCAAAAACTGTCACAAGCAACAAAAAATAAGCTTAGAATCACAAATGGCTCACGAACTACCAATTGGGGACAGCTGTAAATTTTCAATACCATTTTGCTCAGACCACTCTCTTTCTTTTTATTTACTACAGTATATTTGTTAAATTATTATATTAAAGTGTGGTGCATATTTATATTAAAATCAGAATTTTAAGTGAGAAATTTCACATTTTATTGGTGCTGGGCTGGCCTTTCAACGTTGGGTTAGAGATTCTTTAAACATTCTTTATTTAAAGCCCAACTTTTTGTGTATTCCCTGCTCCCTTTTAAAAAAAAAACGAAAAATCCCCCCAAAAAACATAATGTTGAACTTTTTTTTCCCTGGTCTTTAGGCCAGTCCAGTGTAATCATGGGTCCTTCCTCGTCTCTAATGGCAACAGCTGAGGTCCTTCCATGTAATGATGTGGGAGCACCTGATTGTCCAGAAATACTGTGTGCCCCGGGCCAGTTTGATGTGCCCTCCTCTCTGCTGGGGTCTCCCCATCAGTTTTTCTGTATCCAGATCCAGTGATGTTTTTTCTTTGTTGGATTACACCCAGTATCATCCAAAACACTTTCTGAGAGTCCTGGTTGTCATGAACATTCCCCCCTAGGGCTGCGTGCCCTAGGGGGGAATGTTCATGACAACCAGGACTCTCAGAAAGTGTTTTGGATGATACTGGGTGTAATCCAACAAAGAAAAAACATCACTGGATCTGGATACAGAAAAACTGATGGGGAGACCCCAGCAGAGAGGAGGGCATTATTGTTGCCAAATCTACTTTTTTACTTTAATGATGCTAGATAGATTTTGAGGGTTTGTCTAAAAGGTGGAATTCGTTTTAAGTATCTTCACTAAGACAAAACATACACTTACCCTTAGTGGGCCCCTTTCTCACAGCATTTATGTAAAATTTCCTACGCAAAACCTCACTATAGGTACACTTGGCTTTTAACATTTAGCTATTAATGCAGACAAGTGTATAATTATTAAACATTTATTAATGCTAGCTTATTTTTTTCTTTCTGCAGCTGGGACCTGATCCTTAAGTGTTGGATGCAAGATCCGGTAAAGAGACCCAGCTTTAGTCACATTCATAAACAGCTTGAAGAGCTGAAAGGCTGCTCTTTAAGATGCACTCGGCCCAAACAGAAAATGATGAACTTGGAAGGCATTATTAATCCAGGCTTTGAAGGTAACTCACTATTTACCTATACATTTCATATATTCTAAAACATAACTGAACTGGTTTATATGTTAGAATTTGCCGTGAGTTTAGGCAATTTCAGGTTGGGAGCATCTATGCCACTGGCAATACATGGATAGTGTAGGAAGTAATAGGCAAGTGCTAATGTGCTTAGCACAGCAGCCATTACTAGTTCTGAGCCAGAGAACTTTGGTATGACATTCCAATGAAGCCCCACCACATATAGCCATGTGGCTGCAGACTTATCTCAGGCTGCTGTTTGTAAATGGAAAGCATAAATAGAGGGTGGAGACTTGACACTGGCACTGGAGTCTTTCAAAGAAACCTCTCTGATACAGCAACGAGCTGGAAGTAAAACTCCCTCTTTACTTTGGGGAGAAGCATAAAACAGCAGTAATTAGAGTTTTCATAAAAGCGAACAGTTAATAAAGGGCAGGGATACACATATATTAAGACACCCGAAAGCAATAAAAAAAAAAGGTGCCCAGAGTTGGGCTTGGATGTAGATGTAAACTTATGCCGCGTACACACGATTGGAATTTCTGACAACAAATGTTTGATGTGAGCTTTTGGTCGGATATTCCGACCGTGTGTAGGCTCCATCGGACATTTGCTGTAGGAATTTCTGACAACAAATGTTTGAGAGCTGGTTCTCAATTTTTCCGACAACAAAAGTTCTTGTCGGAAATTCAGATCTTGTGTATCCAATTCTGACGCACAAAAATTCTACGCATGCTCGGAATCAATTTGAGGCATGCTCGGAATCTTTGTACTTCATTTTTCTCGGCTCGTCGTAGTGTTGTATGTCACCACGTTCTTGACGTTCAGAATTTCCAAACAACATTTGTGCGACCGTGTGTGTGTGCAAGACAAGTTTGAGCCAACATCCGTCGGAAAAAAAATCCACGGTTTTGTTGTCGGAAATTTCGATCGTGTGTACGCGGCATTAGTCTCTAAAATCTCATAAAGTCTTTAACATGCTCATGCAATTTCAATTTTTTTAAATCTTTTAGATCTGCAGCTTTCATTAAATAATACTTGGTAATCTTGCCATGGAGGTTCTTGTTCAGACACTTCCTATTATGGGGTAGTAATGCTCTGTGTCTGGCTCTCAGTTGCCTGGTTGTCACCCTGTCATATGCTCTTTCAGTGAAGATTAAAAATGGTTGTACTGACACTCAGGAAAGTGGCCAGGCAGTGGCTGGCAAACGCAATGAAGTGCAAAAAAAAGATAAAAAAATAAGAAAAGAGCAAAAACAATATTTTGCCAAGAACAATATATGAAGAATTGTTCATGGTACACAGTGCTTTTGAAAAATAAATGTAATCCAGTGATATTTCAGACATACAGTATTTTAAAATTGCTAATGTAATCTTACTCTGAACTGAAGAAAACCCAGAAGAAATTCACCAAACCCAGGATCCAGTGCCGCTTAAACCACTATTTTTGTGATGTCCCACCTTCGATTGTTTGCATGCAATTTCATATTCATGTGTGTTTTCAATATACTGATATAAACATAATATCATCATTAACACCACCATCAAAGCCATATTACATAGTGTCATTTGGTTTCAACACAAGTTTTTTTAGTGGTTTGCCGGAAGCACACTTCATGTCTAAATTCTCAGTCAGAGCAGTTCCACGATCAATCAGCTGACAGAAATAGAAACACAGACATACCTGAATAAAAATATCATCATGAGTTCATACAGCTTTGTTTAGGCAAACATCACCACCATACACTTATACAGGAAACTGCTCTAAACATAGGCAGGCTGGCTGGCATGTGTCTGGAACATAAATACCAAGATTTAATTAGAACCCCTTATTATAATGTTGCAGCCTCAAGAGCAAGTTGAAAATAAGGAACATTTATGGGTTACATGCTTCAAAACAGCGAAGCCTTAAGGGTTTTGAACTAAGTGGTTCATGAAACAAAACTTCACACATGGCAAATGTCATGGGTGGTGAAAAGGCCAGCATGATATTGAAATGTACTTGCAAAGTCTGCTGTTTTCAAGACCGAAGACACATAGAAATTCACTATTCTGGAAACTGAATTTTTTCAAGGATTCAAATGGACATTGCACTTAAATAGAAAGGTCTTCTTAACTAGTGAGGGCCACCTCCCCCTTGCTCTAAGCTGAAGAAAAGCGTTGGACAACATATGTTAGGGTAATGTCAACATCTTTGTGGAGAGATCCCAGGGATAGTCCAAATCGTGCAACTAGTTGATCCTGCTCTGTCCTGGAGTGCAATGTTGTGAGGTTTCGGCCACTGTACATTCCCTGGGATATCAACAGAAGGATGGTGATGTCAGCCTCTGCAGTATGGAAGCTGGGGAATAGGTAAGTATATCAACTTATTTTTAGCAGGAGGGGGTCATCACTAAATAAGTGGTCATCACTAAATAAGATTCATTGCTTGCAGAGCGAAGTTACGTAAAGCAGATCTTTAGGCATAGCTTAAATTTAAAACAGTCAGATTACAGAAAACTAATTTAAACATCCATTAAAACAATTAAAAAATTGCAAAAATTATTATTTTAATATTTTCATGTGCTCCTGTCATCTACTGTTCCAGCTGTCAGGGATAGACCAAATTCTATAAATAAACCAAGTTCCATTCTCTCTGCTGGTGTCCTCAAGTCAAGAACATCAGGATGGGACTGTCTCAGGGTGGATCCATCAGTATCCCTTCTGTTGGCCCCATGATTTTTTTGGTACATACACTACATACACTATATTGTCAAAAGTATAGACAAGGTTTAGGAGTGTGTCTATGGGAATGTTTGACCATTTTTCCAGAAGCGCAATTGTGAGGTCAGGCACTGACATTGGACAAAAAGGCCTGGCTCACAGTCTCCGCTCTAATTCATCCCAAAGGTGTTCTATCAGGTTGAGGTCAGGATCAGTCAAGTTCCTCCACCACAAACTTGCTCATCTGTGTCTTTATGGGCCTTGCTTTGTGCGCTGGTGCGCAGTAATGTTGTAAGGAAGTAAGGAAGAGGCCAACCCCAAACTGTTCCCACAAAGTTTAGAGCATGAAATTGTCCAAAATGTCTTGGTATGCTGACGCCTTAAAAGTTCCCTTCACTGGAACTAAGGGGCCAACCCCACAATATAATCCCCCCTCCACCAAATGATTTGGACCAGTGCAGTGACTGGCCTGCACAGAGTCCTGACCTCAACCTGATAGAACACCTTTGGGATGAATTAGAGAAGAGACTGGGAGCCAGGCCTTCTCATCCAACATCAGTGCCTGACCTCACAAATGCACTTCTGGAAGAATAGTCAAACATTCCCATAGACACACTCCTAAACTTTGTGGACAGTCTTCCCAGAAGAGTTGAAGCTGTTATAGCTGCAAAGGGTGGGCCAACTCACTATTGTACCCTACTGACTAAGACTGGGATACCATTAAAGTTCATGTGTGTGTAAAGGCAGGCGTTCCCAATACTTTTGACAAGATAGTGTATCTCTGGTGGCAAAGAAAAATATCTAGGAGGTTGTTGTCTGAGCAGTTGTCTATGGGGGATATTTACAAAAACTGGTGCACTCAAAAACTGGTGCAGCTGTGCATAGACCCCAAGTCGCAGGACATGTGAAATGCTGTTCCACTTGACACTACTGAAATCGCTGCGACCTCAGAAAAGGTTCCTCCACTACTTTTCTCCGACTTTGACACACCCTCAATGCCAGAGAGTGTCAAAGTCACTTCAAAGTCATATCAAGGTCAGACTCCAAAGTTGCGCTAAAAATCACACAACTTTGGAGTCGGCTAGTGTGAAAGGATCCTTAAACCTAGCAACTTATTGGTTGCTATGCACAGCTGCACCAGATTCTGTGTGCATCAGTTTTAGTAAATTTCCCCCTCTGTCACAGACCATTGACAAGCAGCCAGTGACGAGACAAAATATCTAATTTTTTTTAAAATAAGCAAATAAGATATTTAGAATTTTGGAATTGAATGTTTAAAGGGTAAGTTCACCTTTTGTACACTTTTTTTTTTCTTCTAAATTCCAATTCCCCTATGCACCAATATAGCATTCATCTACTTTTTTTGCAAAAATATCAAAGCTTTCCATCAAATCTACAGTCACTTATTTTTCTTGTCCTAATCCACGTTTCCAGACGTTTCCATCTTCTTCCTGATCAGACTTTAGGTCATGACACAGGAAGGAGTTGATCAGCTGATCTCATTAGCATGCACCCTGCATCATCCATCCTCCCATTCCCATGTGCATATTTTTTAAATGCAATCAATCAGTGATCACCATGGGCGTCCGCTCCATAGGGCAAGGGGGGTCAATTGCCCCCCCCTGGAAGTCAGAGTGAAGACAGACTTGCCCCTTGTGTTGCAATGGCCCCCGTGGCCGCCTACGCGGCAGCCGTGGACTTTTTTTTTTAAGTCTGCAGACTGCTGCTGGCCTGGGGGCTGGGGCTGCTCTGTCTTTTCCGACTATCCGTCCCTCCCTCCTCACCCCCGGCCCGAGCATCAGATTGGCTCTGTCGCTCGGGCCTCTGCTTAATCACCGTGACCCGGCTGTTCCGTGATTGGCTGCTGCCTCAGCCTGTGTAAATGTGCCTATGCTGATCCGGCCGGTGTGGCGCCGGCTCCTCCCACAGGTGCGTGGCGTGCAGTGGTTGAGACGAGACTGAATACGCTGCTAGTGCCTGCCCTGGGCCTATCGCTGAAGAACTACAGGTAACAGCAGTGCCTGTGCCACGATACCACAGTGCACATCCTTTTGCATTGCAATGTATTGCAATACATCTGTTGTGGGCGGCCATATTTTGATCTTGATGAAAACAACCTATACAGTATAGGCTGTTTTCATAAAGATCAAAACATGGCCACAACAGATATATTGCAATACATTGCAATATAGAATGATGTACATTCTCTAGGCCAGGGGTCTCCAAACTTTCTAAACAAAGGGCCAGGAATTGTCCTTAAGTCTTTAGGCGGGCCAGTGGGAGTAGAACATTTCTCTGGCGTCAGTGGGAATAAAAAATGCCATATCTTTGGCATTAGGGGGAGGAATAGTGCCCCATTGTTGGTGTCAGTAGGAGAAATGGTGCCCCATTGTTGGTGTCAGTAGATGAAATTGTGCTCCATTGTTGGTGTCAGTTGTAGGACTTATGTCCCATTTTTGGTGTCAGTGGTCAGAATAGTGTCTCATATCAGTGGGATGAATAGTGCTCCAAGGGCCAGATAAAGGCAAGCAAAGGGCCACATCTGGCCCCAGGGCCGCAGTTTGGAGACCACTGCTCTAGGCTTTATTTATATGGGCATGGAGTGAAGCTGAATTATCTCAAGAGCTATTTCACACTGCCAGATGGCCGCATTATCGGTAAAGCGCGCGCTAGTTTTAGCGGCGCTTTACCACCGTTTTAGTGGCGCTATTCGGCAGCTAGTGGGGCGCTTTTAACCCCAGCTAGCGGTCGAGGACAGGGTTATATGCAACTGTGTATCGCCGCGGCCGAAGCGATTTGCAGGCGCTTCGGCAGCGGTGCCCATTTATTTCAATGGGCAGGGGCGGTGGAGGAGTGGTGTATACAGCGCTGCTCCACTGCCCCAAAGATGCATAGATGACCTTAAAATGTTGCCCCCCCCCCCTGAAAAAAGTTCAGCGGATGCCCATGGTGATCACCCTTCTCACTAAATACACAATATATAATCAGATTGCATAGTGTATGGCCATGTTTATGCATCTAAAAGTTACATTAATTGTTAACGGCACACCACACACAGAAGCAAATACACATTTTGCAAAAAAAAAAAAAGAGTGGCAAATGCTGCAAAACGCACAGTAAAAAACACACAACCCACAAAACGCCAAAATGTCCCATTAACCACATGTAGAGCAGCCAATTGAAATCAACAGGCTGCCCTATGCATGTCACAAAAATGTGCGCTCCCACTATGCTACATGTGAATGGGGCCTGGAAGTGAAATTGGTGCGATAATACAAAAAAAGTACATGAATGCTATATTGGTGCATTGGGGAGCTGGAATTTAGAAAAAAAAAAAAAAGCGTACAAAGCTGAACTTGCCCTTTAACCTTCTTAGTGGTAATCCCGAGTGGGGCTTGGGGTGAATTTTCCATACCAAGGGGGGGCTCCCGGATTCCGATAAGCCCCTCGCCCGCAGACCCCGACAACCAATGGCCAGGGTTGTCGGGAAGAGGCCCTCATCAACATGGGGGCAGGGTGCTTTGGGGTGGGGGGCCACAGGTCGCCCCCCTGCCCCAAAGCACCAAACCCCCCATGTTGAGGGCATATGGCCTGGTATGGCTCAAGAGGGAGGGGGGGCTGGTCTCTCGACCCCCCCCTCTTCCCCTGCGGCCTGCCAGGTTGCGTGCTCGGATAAGGGTATGGTTTGGATTTTGGGGGAACCCCCACGCCGTTTTTTCGGCGTAGGGGTTCCCCTTAAAATCCATACCAGACCCAAGGGCCTGGTATGCCCCTGGAGGGGGAACCCATGCCGGTTTTTTATTTAAAATTTGGCCTGGAGTTCCCCCTCAAGATTCATACCAAACACAGTGCCTGCTATTGGCGGGGATCCAAGTCGGATCTCCGTTCATTGAAAGTCGGACATATGTCAGCTTCATGTCGCAGGGCAAAGTCGGATCCAAAGAAGGACGACTGTCGTGTCGCACAAGTGTGAACCCAGCCTCAAGGGATGAGGTGGCAACCCTAGTTGATGTGCTGTGGTGCCATTCATTTTGAATATCAGTCTAATGCACCTGTGTTGTAAAGCACTGCAGTGCACCACAATGCATAGTGTGAGTTACAGTTTAGTGAAAAAGGCACAATTTTTTGCGCTGCAGCCTCAGAGCACATGTTGTGGCACAGTGCAGTATGGTGTGGATAGACTCGAAGGTCTAATCTATAATTAATCAGCCATGTCAAAAGATATAAAGAATTATTATACCGACCAAAAATTATCACTGCTAATATGGTAGAGTGCTATGTTAAAAACACCACATCTCACCACATCTCTCAGTGTATGTGTTCATTTCTCGTACAAATTCACTAGATCATGTTCCTTTTGCTAAATTAACGTAGAGACAACTGAAATGTATAGCCTATCAGCTGTCAGTTATACCATGGTAAATTAAAAAGTTGTAATAAAACTATTTATTCATATCCTCCAATATGTCTCTTATTTCTAACAAGCACATTGTTCTCTTATGCCACAATAAAGTCTTAACCTTTGTCTTTTCCGCACAGTATCTCAGCATTCATAACAAGTCGAGTCATTGCAGAGATCTTTTATTACAAAAATTCCAATTCCTCATGAAAGCAGAGAGAAAACTTAAATTTACATTGCAGACATTTTCTTCTGTTTAAGGCTCTGATAATGTTTTATCATGAAGTATTTTTCATCAAATGTTTTACATTTTTTAATTTAGATCATTTTCCTTGGCCTTTCAGTGAATAAATGTACAAAACATGTTTACTTTTTCAGATTCAAATGTTAGCATTCTGGGTTCAGCTTCAGAAGACACTGGATCAGTGACCCTCACAGAAGCAAGGAATGTGGATGGCCTCAATTATCTAATGGTGACTACATAAGTCAGCATACTTGGAAAAAACAAAAACAAAAATCCCTGTTCTAAGAATTATATAAAAGCAAAGCCTTGAACACTTCATTTAGTGAATTTAACAGGCCAACAATTGTAATGGCTACCGTGTGGATCCTGAATACTGAAGAATTTGAAGTCATGGGAGGATGTAAATTGATGGATTCAATCAAATGCCTTCATTCTTTCTTTAAAGAAGATATTGGTACATAGTAAAAACATGTTGGAATGACCCATATAGCTTAAAAAAACTATTTTATAAAAGAAACTGTGTTTGTATTTGAAATATTATCTTTATTTCTCAGATGGACTTTGTAGCCATGACTTTATGTAGAATGTTTTTCTCAAACTTAACTTATGAATTCTCCTTGTTTTCCTTCAGTTATAAGAGTGCCATCTTTTCTTTAATGGTTACCTTAAAGTATATTTCATTTTGGCAGCCATATTGGGATAACACTTCCTTTATGTTTGTTACGTGTTCCAATTCATGTAACCCGTCTTCAACTCCAGCATTTAGCACACGGCTCAGAGTCCACCTCCTGTCCTCTGCTCACTTTTGCTCCCTTGTCACCACTCACCTCTGCACTCCCGCATCCACTATTCATCTTTGCACTCACTTATCCACTGCTCACCCCGTTTTCAATCAGTGCACACCTTGATCCCCTCCTTCTCACATTCAATAACAATGAAGACCCGGGCATCCTTCACACTCACAAATAATACAGCCTTCCTGCCCCTCTCACGCACAATGCAAATCCCTGTCCACCTCCTTTAACACAATGAAGCCCCATTGCGCCCCCCACCCCCCCACATGCAATATAACTCCACTGCCCCCTCACACATAATACAGCCCCCCTCTTCACACATAATACAGTGCCCACTCTCCCTTTCTTCACACATAATACAACTCCCACCCCCCCTCTTTACATATAATACAGACCACACCCCCCTCTTCACACATGATACAGCCCCCCCCCAACCTCTCTCCTCACACATATAAGAGCTTCTGTGCATGACTGTTGAGTTAAAGTGGAAGTAAACCCTCCTTTCATTTTCAGGCAAGGAAGCTGCCATCTTGGCCTCTGTTTAATCTTCAAGTGCCATGATGCTGCACATGTGATCAGTTATGACACCAGACATTGGATGGTTTGACAGTTTGGTTGAGAGCACAACCAATGTGACAGTTGGCATTCCCGGCATGCCGGGAATGTAACTGCTTTTTGAAACTGTTAAATCGATGGGTTTACTTCCGCTTTAAGCAAGATGAGACAGGTACTGTAGGTTAGTGGCACTATATAAAATGAAGGAAAAAAAGTGTAAGGGCTCTTTCACACGGAGGGTCCATTCAGGTCCACCTGTCAGTTTTTTAGGCGGACCTGAACGGATGCTCCATGTCCTCCTATGGAGCCACAGATGTCAGCGGTGACATGTCCGCTGACATCCAACCGGCTCCGATCCGCAAAAGTGTGACGGAGGAAAACCCTATTTTTCCTTCCGTCATCGGATCGGATGACAACGGACTCTATGGTCCGTCGTCATCCGATCCCCGATAGGGGAGAGCGGCGCTCTGACAGGGCGGTCCCTGCACAGTGTGCGGAGACCGCCCAGTCATCCGCCGGCTCAGCGGGGATCAACGGAGCGATGCCCGCTGAGCAAGCGGAGCTTCACGGGCGGATCTTCACGGATCCGTCCCGTGTGAAAGAGCCCCAAAAGTGTCTCGTAGTTGTGGTTTTAGGACCAGGGGCACCCAGCTGGATATGTGGAGCACCTGTCTCGGAGACCCGACACTAGTGACATCCTCAAATGTTAAAAACTATATTGGGAAGAAGGTCTGAAACAGGACATCAACTATCATAGGCTGTAGGTTGTTTATGTTATGTTTGCCGCTGTTATGTACAATTATTTTAAACATTGTATTATTTATATTTTTTATTTACATTTTTTTTTTTTTTTTTTATGTGTTAGGCTGTCCCTGCCTTGGTGAAGCACACATGATCAAGGATAGCAATGCATGCTGGTAGTTCTAGTCCCAAACTCCACAGCTCAGGGGAATGGACAAGCAGCTAAAAGTTAAACATTTAATCCTATAGACAAAGGCTTCCCACCCTACCCCCAAATTATCCCTTGAACCTGCACATATCAGAGAGGCAGTCTGAGAAAGTTCTAAGGAACTGTGTTTTTTTTCACCTCGCTAGTGGTGATTTCAGAAGGAGGTAATTAAGGGGTTGGCAAAATCGTTGTCTTCTCATTATTTTTAGGGTGCAGAGCTGCCACTTGCCTGCAAGTACTGCAAATCTGCTCTTTTCCTCCTTCACCTCAAGGGTTCATAGCAGTAACTTTAATTTATTAGAGCAGCATCGCTTTCCTCTTCCTCTTTCTTAAGCAGATGCTTTATTTTTTAGAGCTACTAATGCACCCTTTTCCTCGTCTTGGTACAAGAGCAAGGGTACAGAGCAAACACTTTCCTTTTTAGTGTTGCTCATGTGCATTTTTCCTTCTTCTCCTCCTCCTCCTCATCATCATCATCATCATCATCATCATCATCATCATCCTCCTCCTCCTCCTCCTCAGGAGTGCAGTACATTCTTTTAAGTTTTGCTTTCCCCCCTCCTTCTGCTCATATAGCACCATAAATTTGCCAAGGTTTCCAAAACATTCCTGTTTTTTTCTTAAATTCTCTCCCCCCTCCTCCTTGTTAAGGCTGCAGAGCAGACGCTTTATATTTTGGTGCTGCTCCTACTTCTCCTTCTTAAGGGTGCAAAACAGCCACTTGTCTTTCTAGTGCTGCTTATGCATACTTTTCCTATTCCTCCACTTCAGCTAATCCCACTTCATCCTCAACAAAGATTTCCCCAATTCACCTCCACGCCCATAATCTTTATGCGAGCTTTGCCTGGTTTATGCAAGCTCGTGCCATGTGACACCACAGTGTCAGGTATTCAGACACCACTAGTTTACCAAAAGCTCAGACACTCTCATTACTTTACAGAAGAAGGCCATCCCTGCCCTCCACCAGCATGTGGAATGTGGAGGTAGCAGGAAGCAGAGGAGGAATACAAGGAGGAGGAAGGGGTGCTGTCAGTAAAGAGGTAGTATGGGGTGCTGAAGGTGAGGAGGAGAGTTTGTGTGCTGGTGGTGAGGAGGAGTGCTGTAGTTCTGGTAGAGAGAAGGAGTAGTGATGTGGTGGTTGCAGTAAGACGGAAAGTTGGGGGATACTTGCAGCCATAAACTAAGGGAAGACAAGCAGCGCCACCTGAGTGTAGTAGGTCTAAAAAACTGTTTATTATAAATAATTGGCAACTAACATAGAAATAGCTTGTACAGTGCTCATCAAGCATGTAATCACTGCTGTAATGGACAAGTCTGGTCCCGCTATCTGTCGACATCAAACGATCCGCAGCCTTGGCCATGTGGTGGCTCCCAGAGCTCCCCGGCTGACTTGGTGGCTTGTCATTTGCATTTGCAGCCATAGGCTACCTGCCTTTTCACAACAAAGGGGGAGGATGGGCAGCAGCAAATGGAGGGGGGAAATTGTGGGGCCAGGGGGGAAGGGCAGGGAACAACAAAGTTTAGTATCACATTCTTCTAATTAACTATTGTTTTAGAATTTGTCATTTTGTTTATTACTTTATTTTTCTTTTTTTCCTTGTAAGTTCATCCCAGCCCTGGTGAAGCAAATGGGCAGGGAGGGCAATGTAAGCTGTGTACTTTTAATAACAAAGTCCTAAACCTATACACCACCTTTTCCCTATGCAAAAATAACAGACAGGTCACGGTTCCACAAAAGCAAGGGCAAGGACATGCAGCAAAAGATAGATAGATAGATAGATGGGGGAAATTTAGGATCACATGGGCTGTTGTTTTTTTACCCATATGGCCATTTCTGTCTTGGTGAAGAAAATACAGGCAGGGGTAGCAATGCAAACTGGGTGCTACTATCAAAGAAAGGACCTAAACCTCACCTTGTACCTATGCAAAAATAAAAAAAATGGGCTGCTATCTCAGATCCTGCCTTTGCAGAGGTGATGTTTACAAGAAATCCCACCATATAGGTGAGAGTAGAGATAGAGATGTCTTGAATGTTTAAAAAAAAAAAAGCTGTTGGTGATGCACAGTGAAAACCTGACCAGTACTTCTTAAGATTCAAGCATGTAGCGCTGGTTGGAGGTGGTGCAATATGTGCTTGAGGTACTTGCTTGCACTGCTGCACTTATCATGTCAGAGACAGACTTCATCACAGCGGGGGAAATTTAACACTGAAGCCTCGTACACACGAACGAGTTTCTCGGCAAAAACCATCAAGAAACTTGCTGGCAGAGTTTTTTTGCCGAGAAATTTGTTCGTGTGTATGGTTTCTCGCCAAGAAAAGCGACAAGTATCTCGACGAGAAAATAGAGATCCTGCTCTCTATTTTCTCGTCGAGATTCTCGTCGGCATGTTTCTCGACGAGAAAAGTGAGTGTGTGTACACTTACCTGTCCTCCCGGAAGCCCGCGCATGTTCGAAATGAATTCGACGCATGCGCGGTAGCTTCCTAGGCATACGTAGGGTATACCAAGATGGCGGCGACGGCATCGAATGTGACGAGCGCATGGTCGTCGTAGTCGATGACGTCACCGCGTACGCTCCATTCAAAGAACCGCGGGTTCTTTGAATCGAGCGTGTGTACACTTGGTCGGGACAAGTTTCTTGTCCAAGAATCTCGTCGAAAAAAACGACATGTTTTTTTCGACGAGAATCTCGGCCGTGTGTACGAGGCCTCAGAAGCTGAATTTTAATAACCTGCAGTGCAACGCTTTGGATGCACAGTTTGTTTATTTACAGTACTGTGCAAACATTTTAGGCGGGTGTGAAGAAATGCTGTAAAGTAGGAAGGCTTTCAAAAATATATATTTTAATTGTTTATTTTTATCAATTTACAAAATGCAAAGTGAGCGAACAGAAGAAACAATTAAATCAAATCAATATTTGGTGTGACTACCCTTTGGCTTCAGACTAGCATGAATCCTTACACTTGCACACTTCGAACACTTGCACAAAGTCTGGCATTTTGTAGGAGTAAATTCAGGTGTATGTTTAACCAATTATACCAGGCAGGTGCTAATGATCATCAATTTCATATGTAGGTTTAAACACCGTCATTAAATGAAACACAGAGAACTGTGTAGGAGTTGGGTGAGGAATAGCCAAACTCTGCTGCTAAGGTAAAGTTGTGAAAGACAGCTTCATGTCACCGGTCATACACCATGGCAGGTCTGAGCACAGCAACAAGACACAAGATCAGGGCCAGCGCTACCACTAGGCAGAGTAGGCAGCCGCCTAGGGCGCACTATCCCCTAGGGCGCAGCCATGGCCTCTGTCTCGATGAATCTCAAGGCGTGTGAGCTCGCCCCTGTTCAGTGCTGTCCCACTCCCGGGAACATATCTGAATGCCTCCAATCCCCCAATGTGTCCCTCTGAGCGCCCCGCTGTCCCCTCAAAGAGTAAAATCTCACAGCGCCGCTCCGGGACTCCTTTGCTCCAGCCTGTCCCTCTGGAGCGGCGCTGTGTGTCTGTGTGTGCCGCGTAGGGGCGGGGCTCGGCGAAGATGAGAGCTTCGAGAGGTGCAGCATCTGTAATCTGACCTCCCGGCCGGCGGGGATGCCATAGTGCGGCTGGGTGGCGGCGCTGGCGGGGACACATGGAGGCTCGAGCGGCTGGATGGCGGCGGTGGTGGGGACACCAAAGCAATACTGCCTGCCCAGCGCTGAGGAGAGCCCGGAAGTGATGTTCAAAGAAGCAGAGGTAAGGAGGATGGATCCTCCCTATCTACATCGAGCCATGTGTGGGGGGGTGAGTAGTGCAGGAAATAGGAGTCAGGTGGGCCAGTGTGTGTGTATGTAATGGTCAGGTAGGTGTGTGTGTGTGTCATGGTCAGGTAGGTGTGTGTGTGTCATGGTCAGTGTGTGTAATGGTCAGGTAGGTGGGTCAGTGTGTGTAATGGTCAGGTAGGTAGGTCAGTGTATGTGTCAGGTAGGTGGGTCAGTGTGTGTAATGGTCAGGTAGGTGTGTGTCATGGTCAGGTAGGAGGGTCAGTGTGTGTGTCAGGTAGGTGCGTCGGTGTGTGTGTGTGTGTGTGTAATGGTCAGGTAGGTGTGTGTGTGTTTGTGTAATGGTCAGGTAGGTGTGTGTGTGTGTGTATAATGGTCAGGTAGGTGTGTGTAATGGTCAGTGTGTGTAATGGTCAGGTAGGTGGGTCAGTGTGTGTGTCAGGTAGGTGCATCAGTGTGTGTGTGTAATGGTCAGGTAGGTGTGTGTGTAATGGACAGGTAGGTGTGTGTGTGTGTGTAATGGTCAGGTAGGTGTGTGTGTAATGGTCAGGTAGGTGTGTGTGTAATGGTCAGGTAGGTGTGTGTGTGTAATGGTCAGGTAGGTGTGTGTGTGTAATGGTCAGGTAGGTGGGTCAGTGTGTGTGTGTAGTGGTCAGGTAGGTCAGTGTATGTGTTAGGGTGACCACATTTCCAAACTGCCATTCAGGGACAATTTTGCCAAGGACCGGGGCGGGGGCAGGGGCGGAGGGTTGTGTTGAATGTAGTTTCGGGGTTGACGGGATTTTGGCAGCGAGCCAATACCATGCTTGGAATGTATTTCTATTATTACAATGTAATAATAGACCCCCTTCCCTTAGTACAGACCCTCCTCCCTCAGTACGGACCCCCCTCTACTAACTATAGACCCCCTCAGTAAAGGACCCCCCCACCAAGTATAGACTCCCCTCCCTCAGTACAGACTTCCACCCTCAGTACGGACCCCCCTCTACTAACTATAGACCCCCTTCCCTCAGTATAGACCCCCCTCCCTCAGTACGGACCCCCCTCTACTAACTATAGACCCCCTCCGTAAAGGAACCCCCTTCACCAAGTATAGACTTCCACCCTCAGTACGGACCCCCCTCTACTAACTATAGACCCCCTTCCCTCAGTATAGACCCCCCTCCCTCAGTGCAGACTTCCACCCTCAGTATGGACCCCCCTCTACTAACTATAGACCCCCTTCCCTCAGTATAGACCCCCCTCCCTCAGTACAGACTTCCACCCTCAGTACGGACCCCCCTCTACTAACTATAGACCCCCTTCCCTCAGTATAGACCCCCTCCCTCAGTACGGAACCCCCTCTACTAACTATAGACCCCCTCCGTAAAGGAACCGCCCCCCACCAAGTATAGACTCCCCTCCCTCAGTACAGACTTCCACCCTCAGTACAGACCCCCTCTACTAACTATAGACCCCCTTCCCTCAGTATAGACCCCCTCTCTCAGTACAGACCCCCCTCTACTAACTATAGACCCCCTCAGTAAAGGACCCCTCCACCAAGTATAGACTCCCCTCCCTCAGTACAGACTTCCACCCTCAGTACGGACCCCCCTCTACTAACTATAGACCCCCTCAGTAAAGGAACCCCCTTCACCAAGTATAGACTCCCCTCCCTCTGTACTGACTTCCCCCCTCAGTATAGACCCCCCCACAAAATACAAACCCTTTCTCCATCAGTATAGACCCCCCTAACTATAGACGCCCTCCCTCAGTATAGACCCCCTTCTGTACTGATTCTCCTCCCTCATTATAGACCCCCCACTAAGTACAGACCCCCCCACAGTACAGCTTAGAACAGACCTCAGATCAGTGCCAGGAATGCACAGCGGTGTCCCTCGTACATCTCTTGTATATTGCCGAGGAGGGGGAGGCGGCTTCAGGGTGCTCTGCGGTATGAGGCGGGGAGAGACATCTAGGCAGAGCCGCGAAGATCGTAACCCAGACTGCAGACAGCCTCGTCTGGCTTCTCCAGCATGGTGGACCGTGGAGAGCGTTAGGCTTAACGAACTCCTCCTGAGTTTTGCATGCTGGGCAGTCGCGGCTGTGAGGTCACTGGCCAGAGTCTCAGGTGGAGCTGGACTGGAGTCAGAGCGAGCGCCAGCGCTACTGCGGGGATTGCTCACTCTGTCAATTCCATTCCGGGACACTGTATTGTCCCAGAATGAAGGTGCCCGGGATCCCTGGTATGTGTCAGGTAGGTGGGTCTGTGTGTGTGTAATGGTCAGGTAGGTCAGTGTATGTGTCAGGTAGGTGGGTCAGTGTGTGTGTGTGTAATGATCAGGTAGGTCAGTGTTTGTGTAATGGTAAGGTAGGTCACATGTTACGAGGGGAGGGCAAAGGGGTGGAGCCAATGGGGCGGCAAAATTAGGTTTCGCCTAGGGTGTCAAAAATTCTTGCACCAGCCCTGCACAAGATAGTTATACTGCATCAGCAAGGTCTCTCCCAGGCAAAGATTTTAAAGCATACTAGGGTTTCAAGATGTGATGTTCTTAAACCACCTTCTGACATTTCAGTTAAGCCCTGTACACACGATCGGTTTTACTGATGAAAACAGTCCGATGGACTTTTTTCATCGGACAAACCGATCGTGTATGGGACCCATCGTTTTTTTTTTACATCGGTTTTAAAAAATAGAACATGTTTTAAATTTTTCCGATGGATCAAAAACCGATAGCAAATTCCGATCGTCTATGGGCAAGTCCATCGGATAAAAAACCCACGCATGCTCAGAATCAAGTTGACGCATGTTCAGAAGCATTGAACTTAATTTTTCTCGGCTCATCGGAGTGTTTTACGTCACCGCGTTTGGAACGGTCAGTTTTTTGACTGATGGTGTGTAGGCAAGACTGATGGAAGTCAGCTTCATCGGATTTCCGATGGACAAAACCATCGGATTAGAATCCATAGGATATCCGATCGTGTGTACGAGGCTTTACTTTATCATCAGATGCCATTATCTTGCTTTCTCATCATTTGTATGATGGTGACGATTATGTTGTACACTGACAGTTTGTTGTCAACCCTGCTTATGTGTCCCTCATAATATGGACTTTGTTCTTTCTTTGTTCTACCTTGAAATTTTCAAAAAAATCCTATTGATGAAAAAAAGATGTGATGTTCAAGCTCTTTTGAAGAAGCACAAAGAAACTCGCAATGTTGAGGACTGTAGACGCAGTGGTTGGCTAAGGAAATTTAATGCAGCAAATGAAAAACACATCATGCTTAATTTCCTTCAACATTGGAAGATGTCCAGCAGTGCCATCAGCACAGAACTGGTGGAAAACAGTGGGACCCAGGTACACCCATCTACTGTCTGGAGAATTCTGACCAGAAGTGGTTTTCAAGGATGAATTGTGGCCAAAAAGCCATACCGCCAACATAGAAACAAGGCTAAGTGACTCAACTATGCATGAAAAAATAGGAACTGGGGTGAAGGAAAATGGCAGCAGGTGCTCTGGATTGATGAGTCAAAATTTGAAATATTTGGCTGTAGCAGGAGGCAGTGTGTTTGCTGGAGTTGGAGAGTAATAAAATAATAATTATTTGCGGGCAACAGTGAAGCATGGTGGAAGTTCCTTGCATGTTTGGGGCTGCATTTCTGGTGTCCTCAATGCTGAGAAATACAGGCAGATACTTATCCATCATGCCATACTATCAGGGAGGTGTGTGATTGGCCCCAAATGTATTCTGCAGCAGGACAACAAACCTAAACATATACAGTAGCCAATATCTATAAAAAATATCTTCAGCGAAAAGAAGAACAAGGAATCCTGGAAGTGATGGTTTGACCCCCACAGAGCCCTGACCTCAACAGGAGGTTTACCTAAGAGACAGAGAGATGTGAGCCTAAATTGATAGAAGTTATGTGGTTAGTTCTCTAATATGTTTGGAACAATCTATCTGCCGAAGCATCAATTCTTCAAGGTACACTAGCTGTGTGTAAGTATACCTATAAGAAATTATGCTATTTTGAAGGCAAAAAGTAGTCCCACCAATTATTGATTTGATTTGGATTTCTCTTCTGTTCATTTACTTTCAATTTTGTTAATTGATAAAAATAAACAATTAAAATTTCTATTTCTGAAAACATTCCTAATATACAGCATTTTTTCACACTTGCCAAAAACTTTTGCACAGTACTGTGTATACAGTGGGGAGAACAAGTATTTGATACACTGCCGATTTTGCAGGTTTTCCTACTTACAAAGCATGTAGAGGTCTGTAATTTTTATCATAGGTACTCTTCAACTGCGAGAGACGGAATCTAAAAATCCAGAAAATCACATTGTTTGAATTTTAAGTAATTAATTAGCATTTTATTGCATGACATAAGTATTTGATACATCAGAAAAGCAGAACTTAATATTTGGTAGAAAAACCTTTGTTTGCAATTACAGAGATCATACGTTTCCTGTAGTTCTTGACCAGGTTTGCACACACTGCAGCAGGGATTTTTGCCCACTCCTCCATACAGAGCTTTTCCAGATCCTTTAGGTTTCGGGGCTGTTGCTGGGCAATACAGACTTTCAGCTCCCTCCAAAGATTTTCTATTGGGATCAGGTCTGGAGACTGGCTAGGCCACTCCAGGACCTTGAGATGCTTTTTTACGGAGCCACTCCTTAGGCCCTGGCTGTATGTTTTGGGTCGTTGTCATGCTGGAAGACCCAGCCACGACCCATCTTTAATGCTCTTACTGAGGGAAGGAGGTTGTTGGCCAAGATCCATGGCCCCATCCATCCTCCCCTCAATACGGTGCAGTCGTCCTTTCCCCTTTGCAGAAAAGCATACCCAAAGAATGATGTTTCCACCTCCATGCTTCACGGAGCCCCAGACCGAGGGAGATTGACCGTCATCTTGAACTTCTTCCATTTTCTAATAATTGCGCCAACAGTTGTTGCCTTCTCACCAAGCTGCTTGCCTATTGTCCTGTAGCCCATCTCAGCCTTGTGCAGGTCTATAATTTTATCCCTGATGTCCTTACACAGCTCTCTGGTCTTGGCCATTGTGGAGAGGTTGGAGTCTGTTTGATTGAGTGTGTGGACAGGTGTCTTTTATACAGGTAACGAGTTCAATCAGGTGCAGTTATTACAGGTAATGAGTAGAGAACAGGAGGGCTTCTTAAAGAAAAAATAACAGGCCTGTGAGAGCCGGAATTCTTACTGGTTGGCAGGTGATCAAATACTTATGTCATGCAATAAAATGCAAATTAATTATTTAAAAATCATACAATGGGATTTTCTAGATTTTTGTTTAAGATTCCGTCTCTCACAGTTGAAGAGTACCTATGATAAAAATTACAGACCTCTACATGCTTTGTAAGTAGGAAAACCTGCAAAATCGGCAGTGTATCAAATACTTGTTCTCCCCACTGTATGTAGCAAAGTCCCAGGCCCCTCAAGGCCTAATGGTGACCTCCAGAGGGATAGCTGACATCCTTCCCTGTAGAGTGGGTTGCAAGACATGGTGGGTGTAATGAAAGATGAAAGGGTGGGCGCCAGACACTTTTAGAATGCAAAAAGAGATTTATTGTACCTTAAACAATATTAATTGGCAGACTCTGAGACTTCTATAGGTAGACAGCTATACAGGTGAAGGCCTCCAGCCAGACACCACTTCTGTATAGGTAGGACCGCTGTCTCCTATGGCAACAATCTTGTAGCTGTTCGGAACGACATTTGTATTCAACTATTTGCAACATGAACACTTCTCAGCTTTCCCCACACTCTCTCACTGTGGGTCTTCAATCAATGAGCTCCCAGTCTTTCACTAGACTTCAGATCCACTAGCCACTGGATCCCCTGAGCTCTTCCACTTTAGCACTCAGTATCTTTTTCAAGCATCACCCCCGCTTCCCTGCTGGGTCCCTGGCTTGGCACTCACAGATACTCCTAAAGCTTTACCTCCGCTGACACGTTAGGTCCCTGGCTTGGCACTCACTGTCACTGATGCTCCACAAGCGTTACCTCTGCTGTCCAGCTGGGTCCCTGGCTTGGCACTCGCTGAAGTTTTCCCACTTCTTCACCGTCCCCAGCTGGTGAGAAGTCTGCTCTGGTACTGGCCTCAGCTTACTCAAAATGGTCTCCGGTAGCAAGGTGGATGGTCCTTTAGTGGTGACAGCTTCCCTTCCACCTCCGACCATGACTGGTTCCCCAGCTGGCAGAACCGTTAATCTCCTGGTTGAACTACAAGCCCGCAGTCCCAACCCTGTCCTACTTCTGGATAGGCTCTCAGATAGCCTAGCAGCCAGATGGATAAAAGTGAACTGTCAGCGCACACAATGGTATTACTGAACACTTAAAAACGGCAATGCATATGTCTACACAGTCACAGTTCAATAGTCCATATGCTGGTACAAATGACCAGTCCTAAAAAGGAAGGAGATGATGAGAATGGTGGGCGGCAGCTGTCCTCAGAGAAAAGCCAACTCCGTTAAGGAAAGATAAGGGGACAAAAAAGGAAGCGCCACCTAAGTGCAATATGTCAGATAAAATATGTTTAATCTCAAAGGAAATGCACTTACAGGACACAAGTACAAACAGGGCACATCACGGTCTCATAACACGTGGTGCGGTCTGGTCTCAGGTCCATCTGGATCCACGGGTCTGCAGGCAAAACGGATAGTCCATCCTGTGGCCACCAGGGAACAGCCAGGATACAGCGTGGAGCACAGATGATGACGTTACAGGAAACCAGAACCAAGGAGAGCACCGGAAGGAAGGCGAGACAGGAAACAACAGGCTACACGCTCGGAGACTAGCTCCTTCTACATGCCTACTGGAATACTGCGGGTGTGATGCTATTTATGTACTGCGGTTGCCAGGGAACCAGCAAACCACAGCACACCAGCAGCATGTAATCACTATAACAAAGGTCTAATCGTGAATGGGCCAATATTAGTTAAATAGCTGCCAGATGTCCCCGGGATAGGCCTTAGGTTTCTGGTCTAGCAGCCCGGGGAAATATGACACATGTCCACCCAGACAGCCATCCAGGTGGCACAGAACCCTGATCACCTGACTTCACCCAAATAAATAGGCTCTGCTAACAGGCCAATGGACCCAAGAAAATCCCTGCCCATTGGCTGAGATACTCCATTCATTTATAATCTGTCCTTGCTATGCCCTTGTCTTATCCAATGTCACCAGATACCCGGCCACCTAGTGACAGAAGAGAGAAGTGCAGCACCAGAATCAGGGGGAAATCAATTGACCTCCTAACAATTGGCCAAGGAAACTATCGCCTGGCAACTAAATTTAATAGCAGCCCTGCCTAAACATCAGGGTGCTACATCTACAGTGGGGATCGAAAGTTTGGGCACCCCAGGTAAAAATGTGTATTAATGTGCATAACGAAGCCAAGGAAAGATGGAAAAATCTCCAAATGGCATCAAAATACAGATTAGACATTCTTATAATATGTCAAAAAAAGTTAGATTTTATTTCCATCATTTACACTTTCAAAATGACAGAAAACAAAAAAATGGCATCTGCAAAAGTTTGGGCACCCTGCAGAATTTATAGCATGCACTGCCCCCTTTGCAAAGCTGAGACCTGCCAGTGTCATGGATTGTTCTCAACCATCATCTGGGAAGACCAGGTGATGTCAATCTCAAAGGTTTTAAATGGCCAGACTCATCTGACCTTGCCCCAACAATCAGCACCATGGGTTCTTCTAAGCAGTTGTCTAGAAAACTGAAACTGAAAATAGTTGACGATCACAAAGCTGGAGAAGGCTATAAGAAGATAGCAAAGCGTTTTCAGATGTCAATATTCTCTGTTCGGAATGTAATTAAGAAATGGCAGTCATCAGGAACAGTGGAAGTTAAAGCAAGATCTGGAAGACCAAGAAAAATATCAGACAGAACAGCTCGCAGGATTGTGAGAAAAGCAATTTAAAACCCACGTTTGACTGCACGATCCCTCCAGAAAGATCTGGCAGACACTGGAGTTGTGGTACACTATTCCACTATAAAGAGATACTTGTACAAATATGGTCTTCATGGAAGAGTCATCAGAAGAAAACCTCTTCTACGTTCTCACCACAAAAATCAGCGTTTGAACTTTGCAAATGAACATATAGACAAGCTTGAGGCATTTTGGAAACAAGTTCTGTGGACCGATGAGGTTAAAATAGAACTTTTTGGCCGGAATCAGCAAAGGTACGTTTGGAGAAGAAAGGGCACAGAATTTAATGAAAAGAACCTCTGTCCGACTGTTAAGCATGGGGTGGATCAATCATGCTTTGGGGTTGTATTGCAGCCAGTGGCACAGGGAACATTTCACGAGTAGAAAGAAAAATGGATTCAATAAAATTTCAGCAAATTTTGGATGGTAACTTGATGCCATCTGTGAAAAAGCTGAAGTTAAAGAGAGGATGGCTTCTACAAATGGATAATAATCCTAAACACACCTCAAAATCCACGGGGGATTACATCAAGAGGCGTAAACTTAAGGTTTTGCCATGGCCTTCACAATCTCCTGACCTCAACATTATTGAAAACCTATGGATAGACCTTAAAAGAGCAGTGCGTGACAGACAGCCCAGAAATCTCAAAGAACTGGAAGACTTTTGTAAGGAAGAATGGGCAAAGATACCTCAAACAAGAATTGAAAGACTCTTGGCTGGCTACAAAAAGCATTTACAAGCTGTGATACTTGCCAAAGGGGGCAGTACAAGATATTAACTCTGCAGGGTGCCCAAACTTTTGCAGACACCATTTTTTTGTTTTCTGTAATTTTGAAAGTGTAAATGATTGAAATAAAATCTAACTTTTTTTGACATATTATAAGAATGTCTAATCTGTAGTTTGATGCCATTTGGAGATTTTTCCATCTTTCCTTGGCTTCGTTATGCACATTAATACACATTTTTACCTGGGGTGCCCAAACTTTCGATCCCCAATGTATATATATATATATGTTTTGTTTTAAAGGATGCAGTGAGGTGCTACGACAAGAAAGGCAGCTCTTAATCAGACTGTCAGCAACAACTGCCCTATGCAGTCAAATCACCTCAAGCTAAAAGTTACAATCTAAAAAAAAAAGACAGTAGATAT
Organism: Rana muscosa; assembly: GCA_029206835.1. NCBI lineage: Eukaryota > Metazoa > Chordata > Amphibia > Anura > Ranidae > Rana > Rana muscosa. The sequence continues at coordinate 486,188,881 of CM055122.1, forward strand.
TTGTAATCAGGGAGAGTACAGGCAGGTTCTAGGCAGGTGGAAGTAAGAGTTCCCGTTTAACTCAATTCAGTTCCCTTAGTTGGTGGTCTGGTAGGAATTGCCCTGCCTGCTCTCTTTACATTTGGTAGAAGGGATCTAGTTCACTCTCTTGGGATGACAGCAACAGAATAGTCAAGATCATTTGGTGATTGTGGGAGAGCTCCCACTGGAGTGTGGAGAGGAGGCTCTGGAGCAAAGGAGGTCTAATGATTGGTACACTATGGGCCACTAGTATGTACACCACAGCACCCCTCCTGTAAACCATGTGTGATAGTGGGACAATTACCAGAGCAGTTACTAGATTATACCATAGGATTTGGAAGCTGCATAGAAATGGCCCTTCCCAAACAGGATATTATGCCAAACCTGTAGGTAAATAAGAGAACTATAACCTTCACTATATGGGAAGAGGGGGTTTGATAATAAAATTGTCAGTGCCTCTACCCAGGACAGGGTCTCTGTGGATAGAGGTGATTCTACTCCTGGAAAATTAAATAGTAATCTAGTCATAGTAACTGGGAGCAGAGAAACGACAGCAACCAGCATATATAATGCTATACCTCAATGTACAGTATATGTCTATATATATAGATGCACACCAGTATGGAAATGGTACAAGCTTTATTTAACCACTTCAGCCCCGGAAGTATTTGCCCCCTTAATGACCAGGCCCTTTTTTTGCAATACGGCACTGCGTCGCTTTAACTGACAATTTTGCAGTCATGCGACATTGTACCCAAACAAAATTTATGTCCTTTTTATCCCACAAATAGAGCTTTCTTTTGGTGCTATTTGATCCCTTCTGCGGTTTTTATTTTTTGCACTATAAACAAACAAAGAGCGTAAATTTTGCAAAAAAAAAAAATTTGTTCTTTTTGCTAAAATACATATCCAAAAAAATAATCTAAAAAAAATGTATTCATCATTTTAGGCTGATATATATTCTTCTACATATTTTTGGTAAAACAAATCACAATAGGCGTATCTTGATTGGTTTGCGCAAAAGTTGTAGCGACTACAAAATAGGGGATAGATTTATGGCATTTTTATTATTTATATATTTTTTTACTAGTAATGGCGGAGATCTGCGATTTTTAGCGGGACTGCGACATTGTGCCGGACAGATCAGATACTTTTGACACTTTTTTGGGACCATACAGCGATCAGAGCTAAAAATAGCTACTGATTGTCACTGGCAGGGAATGTCACTGGCAGGGAAGGGGTTAACACTGGGGAGCGATCAAGGGGTTATATGTGTTCCCTATGCGGGTTCTAACTGTAGGGGGGGTGGGCTTACTGGAACATGACAGAGATCACTGTTCCCGATCACTGGGAACAGTAGATCCCTATCATGTCACCTGTCAGAACGGGGAATCACCTTGTGTACAAAGGCAGTTCCCCGTCCTGCCCCTGTAATAGGCGATCGCAGGTCGCCGGAGGACATCGAGTCTGTCCGACCCACGGGCACGCTCCCGCAGCATGCAGTGCCCTGCAGGAGAACCGACCTGCCGTTGTATAACGACTGGTTATAGTGGCTGGTCGGCAAGCGGTTAAGAAAAGATTACCAGTAGTACAAAGAAAAAATATGGGACGGTAATTGTATGCGTTTATGGTGCCACATCCAGTATTGAAACTAAAACAAAAAAAAGCCCCTGTAGTGGACACAGGTGTCTAGGAGTATTGTGGTAAAAGGTTTTTATTATTTGTTAAACACATTACGTAAAACATGCATATAAAGAGGGAATGTATTATACTGTACATCTATGACATTGTCACCATCTACTGGCATAACAGATATAATCCTCTTGCACCCAAAGCGTTTTGGAGTACAGGAACCTTTTTTTTCAGGGGTGTATATTGAAGAGGAAAAAATATCTATAATATAATTTGAAACAAAGTAAGTATATAGCAACATATACATATATATTGTGACTGACAATTGTACAGAGGATTTAAAAGTACACTTACATGTATTATGGTGATGTGGTAAATTGACATTCCATCATATTATAATTAAAAACAAAGAAACTATAAAGAAGGGACTGTGCTTGCTGACTTTCTGCTTCAATGTCTCAACCATCAAAAAGAGTCTTAGAAATGCATAGGGTGTCTTATCCCAAAGAGCCGATTTCCAGCCCTCTTTGAACCCCACAGAAGGGGAATGGCCAGAGGAACTCACTGGGGTCAATGTGGAGAGATCCTGCAATAGAATGCATAAATAATTCTGGGATGTAGTGAATGTACTGTAATTTAGATGTTTAATTGGAAGTTATAAAAAGGTTTGTATATCAATATAAATATATATTTTAGTGGTATTTATTATAAACATTTATATATATATATAGAGTGTTGCAGATGAGGAAAACCCAGAACGGGAGAGGGGCTCTATTATAGGAGAGCTGATCTCAACTGAAAAAGCATGATGAATTAAAGAATAATTAGATGGTTATAGGGCTATTTTTAAAAGTAATTTAAACCTATATAATAGTAAAGGAAATATATCGTAGGCAGGCAGTATAGGTTTTTTATATCCAGTTTTATTGAGCCATCTAATTAAGAATGTATTATAGAAAGTCTGTATCGAACTATTGGACTATTAGAAAGGGGAAGCCATGCAGGCTGACCATACATTATTATTTACAAAGGTAATATACAGGCTGATATATACAGTGTTAAAGCAATCTCTAGCCTTTTTACAAAGGGGTGATAATTCCCATAGATGCTATCCCAGTGAGGTTTCAATAAGAGCCATTTTTTTACTTTTAAAACACTGCATACATCCAATGTACAAATAGGTATTATCAACAAAGGACCCAACAAGAGTCCTGGTGGAAATGTGCACATATACAGTGCCTGTATATAGAGGTTTTTATAAAGATACCTCCAGATGAATGTTGCAGCAAAGTTCACTTGCAGACTCCCTGAGGATAATCGCAGTGTGGTGTCCCTCTTTAAGTCAGAGATCTGAGGACAAGATCACCTGTGATGGGGAGATCATCCAACCATTGTCCAACCAGCCTGGAAGGCAGCTTCTCCCCAGCAGAAATTGGGTAGTTGTGTGGCACTGGAACTCAGTCGCCTATCTACAATGCATCTTAGTCCCTAGTAGTTTCTAATCTGTCATGCGACAAGACCTCTAACTATCAGACTTGGTCGTCAGATGCCTAACCTGGATCTAGCCTATGCTGATTATTGAGCCCTAAGCTAGAAATGGCTATTTAATCCTAGACCAGAAGGCACAGGGTTAACTAAAACATCAGAATCTGTTACTACACTCTAATGAAATAAACCGTAGCCAATCCTGGATTTCTAGATAAAGTATCAGCTCCAATGTTCATTGGGCCAGATTTGTACTTTAGAGTGAATTGATAATTGAACAAGGCAGCCAGCCAGCCAGCAATGTCCTGTGGCATCCAATATGGATTGAGGACAATTAACCCCTTTCTGAAAAGCTGAAGCAGAAGTCCTTGCATATAGCAAACTTCTTTCTTTAGAGCCACAAGAGTGCAATCCCTTCACAAGAAATCACATAGACTAAGCTCTTCATGACACCAGCTGATGTTACCTTTAGACCAATACACAACTGACTGTCCAGCAAAGAGGGGAAGCAGCATGCCAAAAGTCTCTAAGATCTCTCCCAGCAGTCTGTACTGACAAAATGTCCGGGGACAGTTGGTTGCCTCCTTCTTACTTCCAAGCGACACTTTTCTCCAGAGGTACCAGACTAGATCTTCAGCAGCCAGCCCCTCAGTCATCTCTCTGAAGCTGCAGCATCCAAACCCTCAGGTTGCCAACCTGAGGCTTCATGTACAGCAAGCACATGGCAGCACGGCTCTGGAGGGCAACAGCCCTCCGGGCTGGACTGATTCTCTGCAGGAAAAGATCCAGAAGCCCTGTCTCTCAGAGCATTAATGCAGTTTTATGTTTTTTTTGCATCAACATATGCTAAGACTGGTGCTTCTCTTAGCTTCTTCTTCAATTGAGTGAAAGCCTCTTAACACGCAGAAATTTTGTGGTGCCAAAAAGGGACAGAACATACAAAAGCCATGAGCTCCATAAGAACATCCTTGTTTTCTAAATCTGGAAGAGCCACAATTACTTGCAAGGTTTTATCAACAGAGTATAACTCAGTGTTCGGGCCCCAAAATTCCATTCTCACAGTAGACTGAAAAGGTATGCTGCTCAAAAAATTCTGGTAGAATGAACAGTAAAAAAGGATAATTCAGAGGTGTCAAATACAGCTGGGGGTTGTATGCCTGTTAACAGTAACTTTAACTATAGACTGAAGCCTCGTATACTAGGCTGGGAATCCCGTCAGGAATTTTTTTTCGGTTTTCCTGACGGGATTCCTGGCAAGCTTTTTTTGCAAAGCCGTGCATACAGACGGCCATTCAAAAGAACCGCCGTTCTTTTGAATGGCAAGAACGCAGTGACGTCATCAACTACGACAAGCCTGCGCTCATCACATTCGATGCTGTCGTCGCCATCTTGCTGTAGGGTACACTACCCTTGTATGCTACCGCGCATGCGCCAAAGTCTTTTCGAGCATGCGCGGGTTTACCTGGGGACAGGTAAGCATACTGACAAACGTTTTTCTCAGCAGGAATCACTCTGCCGAGAATCCCGACGAGAAAAAAGAGAGCAGGTTCTCTATTTTTCTCGTCGGGATTCTCTGCAGTTTTATCGCTGAGAAAGCATACACATGCACGGTTTTCACGGCAAAAAGCTCTCCCAGCAGCTTTCTTGCCGAGAAAACCGTGCGTGTGTATGAGGCTTTAGAGCCTATGAGGGGTCTGTGATGGACTGCCTGACACCCCGCCTGGGTATCTCCACAAAGAAGCTGCTTCCCAAGCTCTGGAACACGAAGCAAGTGACTATAGCTGTAGCTACCCCAAAGAACTAGGCAACACCAGTTTTTGAAATAAACCAGAACTGCTTTATTACAGAAACACACTGAATTTATACAGAAAACCATCAGATAAGAGCTAATCACATTATCACAGACAATTCCCGCCTCAGAAAAAAATTGCATTACATAAACAAATAACCAATCAAATACAAGAAAACAATAGATTCCTTCCTGGCACCTAGCAGTCTGGACTGTGGAGGTGATTATACAAAGTGAGAGCTGATCATCTAAACCTAATTACAGCAAACAATAGTTGATGCCAGGAAACCTGTAACAGAAAATAAAGTTTCTTAACCCCACACACTGTATGCTGGAATTCACCCCCAGCGCATAACACATCGCGCCAGGATAATAGTTCCACTATGCACAGTATGCCAAGGGGTCCCAGAAACGGTTATTCCAGCCTTAATTGCATGGAAAGGGTAGCTTCTATAATTCATGGCCAGCCAGGTACCCAGGGAATTGATATAATCCTCTTGGGGAAAAGGTTCCTGGTAACCAAAAGAAGGGGGTCTCCTTAGTCCTGGGTCCATAGTTGATGGAAAGGAGGCTGGCTTCCAGGTCCCTCCAGGAGCCCAAGTCACGGTGATGTCTGTGACAGAGTCTCCATGGCTTTGACCTGAAACGGCCACCTCTACATCTTCGACTCTGTACAGGGAATACCACACTTTGTACTGTTCCTCCACAATCCTCATGACACTGTTTTGCAGAATGGCCAGTGTGACCACACTTGAAACTCCTTTGAAAATTCTTCCCCCTCTGTGAAGCAACTGGTTGAGCAACTGAAGATTTGGATCAATAAAACTCAGGATGTTCTCTTTGGGGAGAATTAAAATGGTGATCCTCTTTTGGAACACCTTTCACCTTCTTATAAGTACAAAACTGAAACTCAGCCTCCTGTTTCTTCACTAACTTCATTTACACATGGAGGGAAAGATTTCTGTCAGATAACATAATTTTGAGGATCTGTGTAAGAGGATGATGAGGTAGCAAGCCTCCTAATAAGGGAACAATAAGCGTAAGTGATTCCCTATTTTCTAGGTTAGGCGAATACCTGGACACATATCTTCAACCATTAGCTAGTAAAGGAACTTCCTATTTAAAGAGGAAGTAAACGTTGCCTTTTTTTTTTTTTTTTGCTGACCTGCAAAGTAAAGGCAAAATGTGCTAGTATACATCGCATACTAGCACATTATGTGAAACTTACCTATAAACGAAGCATGCGCGTGGGAGCCGCCGATCACGGCACAGGGCTTTGAAGAAACGGCACGGGTCGCTCTTCCTTCACAGTGCATGCACCGATGACGTCATCGGCGGCGCATACAATAAATATCTCCTAAACGGTGCAAGTTTAGGAGATATTTATAGTACCTATAGGTAAGCTTTATTATAGGCTTACCTATATATACAAACAGATAGCAGAGATGTTATTAATAGTTTAGGGATGGCCATAGACATTCCAGGAGAATGCTCGTAATCCAAAGTACTCGCATATCAAAACGAGTTTCCCCATTGAAGTCAATGGAGACGAAAAAATTCCTTTCGCATTGACTTCAATGGCATGCAATACTGTAGGGGTTCAGTTGCTTCTAACCAGCCAGGCAGGTTAAAGTTCAATGCAGGAAAAAATACTTCAGTTATCCCCACAGGCCCGGAGACATCAATTAATGACACAGAAGCAGCTTTTGCAATGTGCCCAAATGATGTCTAATTTAATCATCTTAACATCTCTGTATTTATAAAAGTCTAGGGAACATAAGTGGGGATGGGAGGAGTTCACATAAGCTCATACATGACACAAGTTTAGGTTAATAATTTCCTATTAGCTAGTACGTGTTACAAGTTCAGTTTCGCTGATGTAACATAGATGTGAACTTCAACATATGTGCTTTCTGTGTTTACACAGGTGTCATAGAACTATACTTAACTTATCTTAAACAAACATGAGCTAGGGCAAAAGTCCATAGATATGGTATATGCCTAAATGACCATGGAAACCTTTACACAGGAATAAGTACATTTAAAAAAAAAAAACCTTATGTGAGTTTGAAACTTTAAATATGAGTTTCAACTTTTGTTCAATTCATGAACTCAAAATGGAGGTTGTCATGCTATGTACCTTTTACAATCCTCTCTTTGAGACAATTTTTTTTTTTATATGTCTCATCTACCTTTCACGGTTATGTAATCTTTCTTCTATCGCAGTGGTTCTCAACCTGGGGGTCGGGACCCCCTCTGGGGTCAAAAGATAATTTGCCAGGGGTCACCAAATCCTAGACTGCTCCTGAAGCCTGCACAGCTCTCCCAGCCTTTTTGCGGTCCCCACTACAGTTCTCAGATCAGCAGATGACCTTGATCAAGAGAACCTAAGTTGGTTGATCAGAACTCCCCCCAGCATTGCCACTCATCCCATTCCCCCCCCACCAAGGAGTAAGAGAAGGAATAAAAATAGAGAATACATGGAAGGGAGAGGAAAAGAGGGGAAGGAAGAAAGAAAAAGGGAGAGAAAGAATAAGAGAAAGAACAAGAAAGACAGGTAGAGAGAGAGGGATGAGGGGAAAAAAAAACAAGAAATTAGGATAGAGAGAGATAAAAGGGAAAGAAAAGAGAACAAAGAGAAAGAGTGGTACATCCTAAAATGTACCATATGAGGTTTTAAAACTGTACGAGTGGAGGGGACTCAGGGAGCGCTAAATTTCCATGGGTTAGGGGGCAAATTACTTGTCTTGCCTTGGGTGCTGACAACCCACGCTACAAAAAGAATTTTACTGTTAGGGGTCCCCACAACTTGGGAAATTTTATCAAGGGGTCACGGCTCTAGAAGGTTGAGAACCACTGTTCTATCATAATACATACTCAGGTAAATCCTATTCGCAGCAGCAGGATCAGGGGTCCGGGATGCCTTAACAACTATGCACATTATAAGCTTATAACAAATAAATAGAAAAAAAACAAAAAGAATAATCATAATAATGGTTATGGCAGCACGTTTTAACCATGTCAGTATTCCTACTCCAGAACTTAGGTTTGCAAAAGGATCCCATGTCTTAGCAATATTTCTAGCTTCATCTTGTAATTTGCTTACTTCCTTTCGGTGTTGTGCAATTATATCATAATAATCTGGTACCTCAATACTTGTGTTATGAAACCAGGTACAACACTCATAATCTTCTGTGTTCTCACATAACCCAGTTAAAGCAGCACTCATGCTTTCTATGGCTAACTCGTGTAGTTCTAATTGTTTTCTAATTGCTCTAGTTTCTATATTTAATTTAGTAATATCATCAGAATTCTTTTCCATTATTTCATCAATGATTCCAGTGTAATTATTAAACCTTTTCATTAAGTCTATTTAGATATATATATGTATATCTCAACATTATCAGACCCCTATGGTGGGGTCACTACCATATCTTCTCTACTTAGTATGATACCAGAGGGTCCACAGTACTACTTCACATCTATGTGGAGTAAAGCTCTTCTTAAGGTGTATGTGGATACATATCTTTACTCATTCATATCACCCATCTTGGCATCATACAAATCTGCTAATCTGACAATCTGATAACACTCTATCTCTTCCCTGGGGTCATCTTCCTCAGTTCTAATTATCATTGTATTTCACATTTAGCACATTTGTGATATTTAAAAGGTACAGCCATGAGAGGAATACTAACGGTGGAGGGGTGTCATTTTACTACATATCCAACATTTTTCATATACTGATTTCTGTGCATAGGCATATTTAAACTTCAATAATAACATTTTATCTGTATAACTTTCTGAGTTTTCATTTCTCTTGTGTCTGTCATGTGTATTATTCATATTATTATTCTGTTGTGGAGTTTTAGAGGCTCCACAAATACTCTTTATGTGTCCCAAATCTTCAGGGTGAAAAATACAGTTAGTTATCAGCCAAGTTGGCAGGAACACGCTCAGGGCAGCCCAGCATAAGGGGCACAAGGCCTTCCCAGAAGTCTGTGGTGAAATAAGCAACGTCATCTTGGTCAGAGCCTTGACCAACTGCTTCAATTTTCCTTGGGTTGCTTCTTCGGAGTCTGGTCCACTTTCTTTACACGACTGGCATGGATCCAGGCCTGTTGTGTTTCCACCAGAATGGCTGTGCGAGTCACTGCGATCACTATGGTTGGGAGTCCAAATGGGTACTCTTCCTTCTTGGTACGCTTCAGTTGCTGGACTACTACAACATCTCCCACTTGGAAGGAATGAGTTGGTTCCTGCGAAAAAAAGGAGAGGTGCGAGCGACATTCCTTTCAACTTGATCTAAGGTTTCAATACGTTTTCTTACATATTCTTCCTGAATAAGATCTAGGTCCCCTCTTTCTAACATAAGTGACTGTCTGGCCCATGGGGTGGGGAATGGCCTACCCATTAAAACTTCAAAAGGGGAGTATCCTGTCTTTTTAGAGGGTGTCATTCTTACCTCGGCTAGTACAGCTGGTAGGACCTTCTTCCAATTTGCATAGTACCTCCAGTGGCTTTCCTGATCTTATCTTTAATAGTTCTGTTCATCCTTTCCACTATACCGGAACTCTGGGGGTGGTAAGGAATATGAAACTTTCATTCTATTTTCAGTGTTTGGCCACAAATGCAGGACCATTGTCTGAGTTGATCTGAAGTGGGCATCCCCATCTGGGAATGATTTCCTGTGTGAGAATTCTTACTACTGTTTGTGCATCTTCCTTTGTTGTTACAAACACTTCTATCCATCTTGAGAACATGTCCACTATTACTAGCAAATATTCCTGTCTTTTACCTAGTTTGGGCATGTGTGTAAAATCAATTTGTAAATAAGTGAATGGTATAGATGGATATATCAGATGTTCATGTTTTGCCTTGTGAGGGTTCCTGGGATTATTCCGAATGCATGTGATGCATCTGGAAACATACGCCTTAACCAGAGAGGGAAGACCTGGAATGTAAAAATCCTTATCCAAAAGTTCACATGTGACTTTCCACCCTCTGTGACCTATCCCATGGTATTGTGAAATAAAAATGGGTGTGCTGGCTACAGGGATACATGGTTTCCCCTCTTGGCAGACAAGGCCAGTTTCTGGGCTTGTCTGCACACCTATTGTGTTCCATTGTTGGATGTCCTTGTCTGTAGCATATGTTTGGAGATCATGCAATGTTTCATCTAGGAGTGGGATTTCAGGTGAGAGCAATGGCATTTGGATGTCTGCTGGCTGTGTGGATGCTGCCTCTCTTGCTGCCTCGTCAGCTAAAGCATTTCCTTTGGCTATGTCATCCTGTTGCCCTGTATGTGCCCTACAGTGTAGTGTGGTGGCATGTCCTAGAGTGAATGATGTAGCCATTTCCACCACCATCGCACAGGATACCAGACCTCTGAGACACACCAGCATGCCCTGCACTGGCATAGGCACAACCCTTGGGGAAAAACGATAGGGCGCAGTTTGCCTCCCATGTTTTTGCGCTAGGACTCCCGTCTCGGTTTTACAGTTGTCCCTAGCAAATAGTTAAAACCCTTTGCTATACTCAGAGACCAAGACCAGGAGCTGTTATCATAGATGTTTTGAGGTATACGAAAGCATTGTACATTTCATCATTGCATTTTATACAATCTGGTATGTCAGTACCTGTGGTTTGTCTCAAGAGATTATCATAGTAGGAACAGTCAGGTAACCAATCATGCCAAGAAAGGACAGCATATCCTTCTTGGTCTGTGGGGGGGGGGCTAGACCCACGGAGAGCCGCAGCTCGTGACTGACTTTCCTTTCACCTTTTGTGAGTACAAAACCAAGGCATTCAACAGTTTCCTGACACCAATGAAGTTTCTTTTTGGAAACTTTATGACCATTATCTGCCAACCAATGTAGCAGATCTGAACCATTCTCTTTGCAGGCTACCTGGCTTGGGTTACATATCAATCAACATATTGGAGTAGGACAGAACGATGGCAGGGAGTCCAGGACCGCAATGTGGCCTGGAGCACAACTGAGTAGACTACAGGGTCTACATAACCCTGGGGCATTCTACACCATGTCATCTGGCAAAAAAAATATATTTTGTTTTAAAAAACAGAAAGCAAGGATTGGCTGTGTCTCCTCATCCACAAGGACGCTAAAAAATACATTTGTTAAATCAATCACAGAAATATATTCTGCATCGCGTGGTATGGAGGGTAAGGAGTGATGGCACATCAGGCACTACAGGCGCACACCAGGTTATTTACAGCTCGAAGGTCTTGAACAAATCTATAACTGCCACCCTGCCCGACAATGGGCACTCACCGCTCTCTCTCCCATTACATTTAAACATTCTGCTGCTTCTTTCTATATTAAAGTTTCCTGAAATTGGTCAATTGTCTGTGTGGTCCATTCAGATATCATCTGTTTGACCATCAAGGCGAACTGGGGTTTTAGATTATTCATATAAGTTTGAATAAACAAAGCTCCCACATCAGTAACTGCAGCTAATCCAGCTTCTGTTGTCCAATTTTCATGAAACCTTTTCCAGAACTCAACTACAGATTCTTCTGACTTTTGTTTGCATGCTATGGCAGTAGGAAGGGAACTTTTATTTTTAAATACTTTCATCATTTCAGCCTCTAATTCCGTCCACATGAAACTACCTGCTACTGTGTTTAACCCATATGTTCCCGCATTTCCAGTGTCAATAGTGTTTATACTTGGAAGATTTGCCCAGCTCTTGGAACTGGTGTGTCCTATGATGCCATCAATGATAAGGCGCATGTCTTCCTGTGTGTAATTTCTACCCTTACATGCCTTTTTTAAGTAAGGTAAAGTACCTCCTGCGGAGGCAGTGGGTTTGGGGCAATGTTTCACTATCCTGTCAATGTACTCAACGTCTATTACTTTTTTCAATATTTCATTTCCAATGGTCATGAAAGGCGCTTGAAGGTTAGTGTTACTATATACAGTTCCACTCTTTGTTTTAGGGGGACTGAGTGTTTTACCCACTACAGCGTTTTCCTGTTCTTCCTCCTGCTCTTGGCCAGGTGGTGAAACTACACCTCCTATAGCTCCCTGATCTTCTTCTGGTTCAGCTACCTCGACTCAGGCTTCCTGTCCTTGCCTCTGTAGGCGCTTTCTATCTTGTTGTGGAGCGGGAGGGATCTGCCGTTGTCTGATTGCATGATGTCCAGCCAGAAGATCAATATCTTCCTTACTTAAACATTTGGTGGGCTCTTTCTGCCTTTTATTGTCAATATGGGGCGTATCTTAACAAATTCTCTCCTCCTTTTTCCATATAACCCATATCCCATTGAGGGTCCCCGGGGTACCAAGGGAAAGATCTCTTATCTCCTAAACACAATCCTGTTACCATATCCATGTGAAATTCATCATTACTACAATCCCGGGGAAAGGGGTCTATACTGTGTATGGCTATGGTCCATCCCACTAAATTTGAAACTCATGGGACTATAAATTCATAATCAGTACCACAAATTCTGGCTACAAAATCTGTACACTTTTCTCCTGGGTTGAGAAGAGGGGGAGGATATTCTTTACCTTGTTTCTGACCCATATTGACAGTGGGAGACGACTGTTTTACCACGCAGTCTTCTGATCCACACAACAAATTATTCTTAATACTTCTATTAACTTAATACTTCTATGCGATAGAAAGAAAAAAGCAAAGGTTTTGGGGTCACCGGAGTCTATTTCCTCATTAACCACTTCATATTCCTTGCCAAAAGGAATGTATCTATCATATTCCTTGCCAAAAGGAATGTATCTATATGCAGTACTGCTTATCTTTGTGGGTTTACCAAAAATCCTTCTGTGGGTTTACCTAAAACCCTTCTGTGGGTTTACCTAAAACCCAATATTAACCTCCTAGCATGGTTCTTATCCCCCACTATTTTATGCGTCTAAAAGTTTTAATCAGAGCTGAGGCAAGAAAATATTTAGTCAATAAAGACAAAAAAGATTCTTACCACAGATGATTTGCTTATCCCGGATGAGCCCCCAGTTGTAGGGGTTCAGTTGCTTCTAACCAGCCAGGCAGGTTAAAGTTCAATGCAGGAAAAAGACTTCAGTTATCCCCACAGGCCCGGAGACATCAATTAATGACACAGAGGCAGCTTTTGCAATGTGCCCAAATGATGTCTAATTTAATCATCTTAACATCTCTGTATTTGTACAAGTCTAGGGAACAAAAGTGGGGATGGGAGGAGTTCACATAAGCTCATACATGACACGAGTTTAGGTTAATAATTTCCTATTAGCTAGTACGTGTTACAAGTTCAGTTTCGCTGATGTAACATAGATGTGAACTTCAACATATGTGCTTTCTGTGTTTACACAGGTGTCATAGAACTATACTTAACTTATCTTAAACAAACATGAGCTAGGGCAAAAGTCCATAGATATGGTATATGCCTAAATGACCATGGAAACCTTTACACAGAAATAAGTACATTTAAAAAAAAACCTTATGTGAGTTTGAAACTTTAAATATGAGTTTCAACCTTTGTTCAATTCATGAACTCAAAATGGAGGCATTTCCGAACGGCGTCGATCGGCTACGATCGCCGCCGTTCGGCTCCACTCAGCTCCGGCGCACCCCCCACCTCGGGCCAAACACAGCAATGCACACCGCTTTGGCCTGAATCCTGCTTGTTTTGCGAGACAACACTCGCAAACCGAGTTAGGATTTTTCAAAATACAGTGCTCGTATTGCGAAACGCTCGTTAACCGCGTTACTCGCAATCCGAGGTTCCACTGTATACCAACATTAATCAAAAAGATGCTTTAGAAGCAGTAAAATGGGCTCCTAATAAACACATTAATCTCTAAACCACTCAGAAAAATTAATGTAGCTGTGAGCAACAATGTTTTTTGTTATGGAGGACAGTATTGCAACCAAGTCAAAGGGGTGGCTATGGAAGCCAAATATGCTCCAAGCGTAGCTAATAGGTTTTTTAAATAAATGGGATGATGAAGATGGTTACGATAAGGTCTGGCCACAACTACGCATGTACAGATACATATCAATGACATAATGGTAGTGTGGCAGGATACAGAAGACACCCTAACAGAGTTTATTCAGACTATTAATCGCAACCATTATGGTATAAAATTTACAGTAAAAGAGAGAGCACTAATTTCTTAGACTCATCCCAAGCTGTCACCATCCAAAAGGAAAAAGGCAATACCCAAGAGCCAATTCATGAGGATTCGGGGGAAATTACTCTTTAATACAAGATTATATGACCCAAACAAAAAGGTCTAGTAAGCAGGGGCGGATCCAGGGAGGGCAACATGGCAATTGCCCCCCGAGAATGCGGGCGAGTGAGCGGGCGGCCGGGCTGCTCCATGGGTGAGAGCGGGCGGCTCCATGGGTAAAAGAACGGGCGGCTCCGCGGGCGGGCCGAGCTGTCGGGCGACTCGGTTGGTAAACCCGTGGGTGAGAGAGCGGGCGAGCAGCTGGGCAGCTCGTGGGTGAGCGGACGGCTGGCCATTCAGGGAGCTGGCGGGCGGGGGAGCAGAGAGATGACATCATCTTTCACCGCCCAGCGCCCGCCCTGCATCCCTGCAGTGCAGTTCTGCCCTCCCTGTGCAGGCAGCTGCGGGAAGCAGAGAGATGACATAATTTCTCTGCTGCCTGATTGGTAATCTGCTGCCTGACTCTGGGACACAGCAAGAGACCACCTTAGCAGGAAAGTGACACAGTAAGTGACAATCCGCAACATGTGCCAGGCGACATGGCAAGTGACAAATCTGTGACGTGGCAAGTGACAATCCGCAACGTGTGGCAGGTGACATGGCAAGTGACAATCCATAATGTGTGGCAGGTGACGTGACAAGTGACAATCCTTAACGTGTGGCAGGGGACGTGGCAAGTGACAATCCACAACATGTGGCAGGTGACGTGGCAAGTGACAATCCGCAACGTATGGCAGGTGACGTGGCAAGTGACAATCCGCATCTGGTGGCAAGTGACAATCCGCATCTGGTGGCAGGCGACGTGGCAAGTGACAACCCGCATCTGGTGACAGGCGACGTGGCAAGTGACAATTTGCATCTGGTGACAGGTGACGTGGCAAGTGACAATCTGCATCTGGTGACAGGTGATGTGGCAAGTGACAATCCGCAACGTGTGGCAGGTGATGTGGCAAGTGACAAGCTGCATCTGGTGGCAGGCGACGGTGGCAAGTGACACACTTGGGGCTCCCACTGATTCGGCATTATGGTGAGTTGAACTATTTCATTTTATATTACAATGTAATAATAGAAATAATGTGCTTAAATCATCCTGACACCATATCAACCATAGTGCCAAGATGATTGAAGCGCCAACACCAGCCATTTCCCCAATAAATTGCCCCAGAAAAAGTATTTTCTGGCAGTGCCCCTCCCGAGACTAGACTCTGGATCTGCACTGTTAGTAAGAAGGGCTACAAGAAAGAATAACTGGAAATGTTCGGAAAGAAGTAGGACAAATGAAAAGGGAAATGCTATTGGAGAAAAAAGAAAAGACAGTAAAATAATATGCAGGGAAGCCATAAGAAATTTTACACTTATACTTACACTTACACAGTTTAGGCCTGGGCCCCCGGGCCTGACCACCAACATTCCCCAGGGCCCGCCCACTGGCCGTCCCACCAAATCCGCCCACTGGCCATCCCACAGAGTCTTTGGGTGCACCCACTTTTATTTAAAAATTCTTACAAATTAATGTTTTTCCATCCACGCCCAGGATCATCCATCCCTCTCCACAATGTATGCCCACCCATGCCCAGCATCATCCATCCCTCTCCACAATGTATGCCCATCCACGCCCAGTATCATCCATCCCTCTCCACAATGTATGCCCATCCACGCCCAGCATCATTCATCCCTCTCCACAATGTATGCCCATCCACGCCCAGCATCATTCATCCCTCTCCATAATGTATCCCCTCTGTGCCCAGCATCATCCTCCCTCATCCCTAGTATGCCCATCCATGCCCATCATCATCAATCCCTCTAGTATGCCCCATCCACGCCCCCAGGATCATCCATCACTCTACACAATGTATGCCCATCCACGCCCAGCATCATCCATACCTCTCCATAATGTATCCCCACCCACGCCCAGCATCATCCATTCCAGTCCAGGATTCTGGACGTGGATGGGCATACATAGTGGAGAGGGATGGATGATGCTGGTCGTGGATGAGCATACTAGAGGAATGGATGATGCTGGGTGGGGATGGGCATACTAGAAGTATGGATGATGCTGGGTGGGGATAGGCATACTAGAGGGATGGACGATGCTGGGTGGGGATGGGCATACTAGAGGGATGGATGATGCTGGGCATGGATAGGGATACATTGTGGAGAGGGATGGATGATGCTGGGCGTGGATGGGAATACATTGTGGAGAGGAATGGATGATGCTGGGTGGGGATGGGCATACTAGAGGGATGGATGATGCTGGCTGGGGATGGGCCTACTAGAGGGATGAATGATGCTGGGTGGGGGTGGGGGACACATTGTGGAGAGAAATGGATGATGCTGGGTGGGGATGGGCATACTAGTGGGATGGATAATGCTGGGTGGGGGTGGGGATACATTGTGGAGCGGAATGGATGATGCTGGGCATAGATGGGCTTACTAGAGGGATGGATGTTGCTGGGTGGGGATGGACATACTAGAGGGATGGATGTTGCTGGGTGGGGATGGACATACTAGAGGGATGCATGATGCTGGGTGGGGATGGGCATACTAGAGGGATGGGCATACTAGAGGGATGGATGTTGCTGGGTGGGGATGGACATACTAGAGGGATGGATGATGCTGGGTGGGGATGGGCATACTAGCAAAACCTCCTTTATATATGTAGCGCCACCCCCGAAGGAGCCGCTTGGTGAATTTGGATTTTCTGATCTCCGCCTCAACTCCAAGAATAACCTCAGCCCCTCTGACACACCTGGTTAAATAAAATGACTGCAAACACATTGAAGGACACATGTGGTAAATACTGTTATCCTGGCTGTGGATTATCACCAAAAAGAATAGACACACCTGGCAGTGATAAATAAGTTGAATATATTAGCACGGTTTAAAGCATATGGAAACTTACAACACTGATAAATCTTGCTACAAATAACTAATACATTAGAAAAGACGACCTTCAATATTTTGCAACTGCAGGTAAGGAAGGGCAGTAATCTATATACCCTTGACACAGGCGCTAAGAGGGAAGAGAGAAGACTTGTCAACTTCTCATCTCCTTCTGGGCCGCAAACACCCTTGAGAGGCAAACATGCAAAGAAAAGAATGGGTTACACAAGTACAGTAAACACAGTTCTGTAATGTTGCAGGTTCCTGAGGTGAAGAATACTGGTGTCTTCGGCAAGCAAACGGTGGGGCCCTTGAAGATTTAAACAAGGTTGCATGGAGCAGTAATCCCCTAGAATATTCCGTTAGGTAGAGATTAAAAAGGGGAAACTACTAGAGATGGTAGCTTCCAAACAAGCATCCCATGACACTAAAAAGGGACATTGGTGTCTGCATGCAGTGTCAGTATGGTTTTAAGAAGGATGTTGGGTTTGCACCCTCTCACCAATCCTCGGTGCGATGACACAACAATAATCCCAGGTGCTGGTTCAGGCTTCTGATGGTCCTAGCAATGTTATAAGGCACTGGAACTCTTGCTGCTGGCCGATCAATATGACTGATAGCGAAACTCACAAGATGACCTGGCAGCGGCTGACCCGATACCCGGGTGGGTATCTTGATCCCTGAAAGGTGTGGGTCGTCAATGCTGAGCTGAGTGGTGCTGGGCTGCTGAGTAGGATCCCTGGACTAAATAGTAGTGGACCACGTGGCTGTCTCTGCTCCTGGCTCCCCTCAGGCTGCCTCAACCCTCTTCAGACCGTTCTCCTTATTCTCACAGACTCTTTTCCTCAGGCTTCAGGATATCCCTCCTCTGTTGGGGCACACACAGTCCCTGGTGTCAGTGTGTGTCTCTCTACTCACTCTGGCCCCTCAGTTTCTTCCCCTCACACACTCCTCCTCTCCTCACTGTTAAGCGTCACTGTGTCCCAGAAAAGGACTTTTTGAGCATTGGTATCTCCCTCTCTTTAAGGCCCCATGCACACGAGACGCAGGTGCAAACTCTGCTGAACACACGTTTTTAAACGCTGAAACCGGCGTTTATAAACGCGCGTTTTGCCGCGTTTGCGGCCGCGTTTAGCAGCGTTTAACCGCGTTTGCGTTTATAAGCGTTTCATCATAGACCCTCCCTAAGCTCAAAAAAGAGTAAATTTTAACCATTTCAGCCAGTTTGTGAGACCAGAGTGAGTAGCAGCAGCTGAGAGAGCAGCAGTGTACTTGTATTTAGCGTATCATTTGCCACATCATCTGCCACAAGTTGTGGATTGTCCACTTGCCACGTCACCTGCCACGTCACCTGGCCACATCACCTGGCCACGTCACCTGCCCACTTCACCTGCCACAAGTTGTGGATTGTCCACTTGCCACGTCACCTGGCCAGTGGCCACATCACGTGCCACGTCACCTGCCACAAGTTGTGGATTGTCCACTTGCCACGTTACCTGGCCACGTCACCTGGCCATGTTACCTGCCACGTCACCTGGCCACGTTACCTGCCACGTCAGCTGGCCACGTCACCTGCCACAAGTTGTGGATTGTCCACTTGCCACGTCACCTGCCACGTCACCTGGCCACGTCACCTGCCACAAGTTGTGAATTGTCCACTTGCCACGTCACCTGCCACGTCACCTAGCCATGTTACCTGCCCACATTACCTGCCACGTCATCTAGCCACGTCACCTGCCACAAGTTGTGGATTGTCCACTTTCCACGTCACCTGGCCACATCACGTGCCACGTCACCTGCCACAAGTTGTGGATTGTCCACTTTCCACGTCACCTGGCCACATCACGTGCCACGTCACCTGCCACAAGTTGTGAATTGTCCACTTGCCACATCACCTGCCACGTCACCTGGCCACGTTACCTGCCACGTCACCTGGCCACGTCACCTGCCACGTCACCTGGCCACGTCACCTGCCACAAGCTGTGGATTGTCCACTTGCCACGTCACCTGGCCACGTCACCTGGCCACATCACCTGACACAAGTTGTTGATTGTCCACTTGCCACGTTACCTGCCACAAGTTGTGGATTGTCCACAATGCAATGCAAGCAATTACAGTTTTCTTTTATATTTTTTAATAGTTTTTCATCATTTGCCATCATTTTTGAGATTTCTAATGTTAAAAAATAGGTCACCTTTAAAAACGCTTATAAACGCAAACGCGGCAAAACGCCGGTACCGCGTTTAGCCGCGTTTAGCCGCGTTTAGCAGCGTTTAGCGTCTGAAACGTGGAAAACTTTTGCGTCTGAACCCATTTTTTTGCTTCTGGAAAAACGAGGTTAAACGCAACTGCTTGTAAACGGCAAAAAACGAGAGTGTGTGCATGGACACATAGGATAACATTGAATGGGTTCAGGAGCAGTTGAAAAAAGGGTCCAACTGCCTCTGAACGCGCGTTCAACAGCAAATAACAGCGTCTCGTGTGCATGGGGCCTTAAGCAATCTCCTCTCCTCAGTCTGCTGTCAGCCCTCTCCCTTTCTTTTACCTCAGGCTTCTCCTCTCCTCATTCTCCTCAGCCTCCTCAGCACTTCCTGACACTCCCCTTTCACCTCAGTTTTCTGGCAGGACAAGTCATCATCTCTCTGTTTCCATCTTGTGGCCAAAAGGAGAAATTGCATTACAAAAATGTCTGCTACATATATAAGAAAGAACCAGGACTAATAGGGTAGTTCACAATATTCCAAACCCCCCCCAAGAAAGAAACTTACCTTGTTTGAGGGGGGAAGTTTTTCTAGATGCAGTAGATGTGGCTCATGTACAAATTCCATAAATTGCCCAAAACAAAAACTGAATTTATGTTATATCAGATGTTACGTCAATGTCCTATAAGAAAATATATGACATGTGATGCTAAGTATGTCACATGTATCTTAGAATGTAGATGTGGCTATCAATATGTGGGCAGGGCCACACGCAGACTAAGTAAAAGGATTAGTGAACATATCACTAATATCTGTTAGGGCTACACCAAGCATAGCGTGTCAAACCATTTTCAAATTAGTGCACGATAGAGACCCCAAGTTCTAGTCCTTTTACGCAATAGACAAGGTTCTAGGTTTTAACATAGAAATACAGTAGCTATAAAATGTTTCATTGCTCATTTTTAATTATTTTAATTAATTTCATAATTTTTGGAGGTGGCACTTGGTGAGGTTGGCAGATGAATAGGTTAAACAAGTTTGGCTATAAAGCCAGCTTCTAAGATCGTGGTAAAGCAGCTTCCAGGAGACGCCTAGACCAGATTGTGTGGACTGCACAGAGAGAAACAAAATACATGTAAAGTGAATATATAAGCGTTTATTAGGATCAGGGCCATCTTTAATTTTGATTGGGCCCTGGGCAAACATTTTCTTGCCCCCCCCCCTCCATTCTGAGACATACAAAAAATTGCAGGTAGACTCAAAATCAGATTACTGCAGCAGATCACACAGCGATTGCAATTGTTTTCCAGTGGTTACAGCCTATCCTTACTGCTCACTGGCTGGTTGCTACAGGTTACAACGCATAATTTCTGCTTGCCGATTGGTTGCTAGAGGTTAATGCACATTATTAGCGCTCACTGATTGGTTGCTAGGGGTTACAGCACATCATTACCACTTATTGATTGGTTGCTAGAGATTAAAGCAGACCACTACTGTTCGCTGATTGGTTGCTACAAGTTAATGCACATCATTATCGTATTTTCCGGCGTATAAGACGACTTTTTAACCCCTAAAAATCCTCTCAAAAGTCGGGGGTTGTCTTATACGCCGGTACCTTACCTTACTGTAGAATCTCAGACCGCGGCCGTCCATTTTTCAAAAGCCGCGCCTCCTCCTCATGCTGTTCCGTGATAGGCAGAACACTTCGCTTCCCAGCAGAGCCTCTGTTTAGTGTTCCGCCTATCACAGATGCCCTCTCATCCGAGGACAAGAGGGCATCCGTGATAGGCGGAACACTAAACAGAGGCTTTGCTGGGAAGCGGAGTGTTCCGCCTATCACGGAACAGCATGAGGAGGAGGCGCGGCTTTTGAAAAATGGACGGCCGCGGTCTGACTGAGATTCTACATGTCAGGGATAAGGTAAGTGATCATCGAGGGTGCACAGTGAGGTATGCAGGGGAACAGTGAGGCATGCGGGGGAACAGTGAGGTATGCGGGGGAACAGTGAGGCATGCAGGGGAACAGTGAGGTATGCAGGGGGAACAGTGAGGTATGCAGGGGGAACAGTGAGGTATGCAGGGGGAACAGTGAGGTATGCAGGGGCACAGTGAGGTATGGTGAGGAAGGGGGTCGTCTTATACGGCGAGTATATCCCACAACCCACATTTTATCTGGAAAATTAGGGGGTCGTCTTATACGCCCAGTCGCCTTATACGCCGGAAAATACGGTACCTCTCACTGAGCAGTGGAGCAATCCCAAAGCAAGTAAAGGGGCACATTAATACACATAGTACAGGAGAGTGTCAGAGAGTGCAGACATACTACAGGAGAGGTTCAGAGACTGCGGACATACTGCAGGAGACAATCAGAGACTGCGGACATACTGCAGGAGATTACCAGAGACTGCGGACATACTGCAGGAGATTACCAGAGACTGCAGACATACTGCAGGAGATTACTAGAGACTGCAGACATGCTGCAGGAGATTACCAGAGACTGCAGACATACTGCAGGAGATTACCAGAGACTGCGGACATACTGCAGGAGACAATCAGAGACTGTGGACATACTGCAGGAGATTACCAGAGACTGCGGACATACTGCAGGAGACAATCAGAGACTGAGGACATACTGCAGGAGACAATCAGAGACTGCGGACATACTGCAGGAGACAATCAGAGACTGCGGACATTCTGCAGGAGATTTCCAGAGACTGCGGACATACTGCAGGAGACAATCAGAGACTGCAGACGTACTGCAGGAGATTACCAGAGACTGCGGACATACTGCAGGAGACAATCAGAGACTGCGAACATACTGCAGGAGATTACCAGAGACTGCAGACATACTGCAGGAGATTACCAGAGACTACGGTCATACTGCAGGAGATTACCAGAGACTGCGGACATACTGCAGGAGACAATTAAAGACTACGGACATACTACAGGAGACAATCAGAGACTGCAGACATTATACAGGTGATGGTCAGAGAACTTTTAGCAACGCACAACTTTACAGTTGAATAACACAGCTCAAGGTTTAAGCAGTCAGGCATTTTATGGGTGTAAGGACATACCTGGCCAGCCGAGCTCAGTATATACATTCAGAGGTCCGTGGGTGGGGCTTACACTCTCTGCTCCCACTACAACAGCCCCGCCTCCGGACCTCTGTATTCCCCAGCCAGTATAGAGGGGGCGGGGCCGGGAGCTCCACTGACGCTTTGTTGGGGGGCCCGCGCTACCCGTGAATTGGGGCCCAGATGACAGCTTTGTAGCCTGCACAGAGGACACGGGAGGCTGTGATCCCGCACTATCCAGCAGTGAGGGGGCGGGGCCGGGAGCTCCACTGACGCTTTGTTGGAGGGCCCGCGCTACCCGTGAATTGGGGCCCCGATGACGACTTTGCAGCATGCACAGAGGACACGGGAGGCTGTATTCCCATGCTAGCCAGCAGAGAGGGGGCGGGGCCGGGAGCTCCACTGACACTCTGACCCCACCCCATGCAGCCTGTATGCTCGGAACAGAGCGGCTGTAGTGAGAGCCAGTGATCGGAGTGGGAGTGTCAGTGGAGCTCCCGGCCCCGCCCCCTCTATACTGTCTGGGGAATACAGAGGTCCACTGACGCTCCCACTCTGATCACTGGCTCTCACTACAGCCGCTCTGTTCCGAGCATACAGGCTGCATTGGGCGGGGTCAGAGCACCAGTGGAGCTCCCGTCCCCGCCCCCTCTCTGCTGGCTAGCACGGGAATACAACCTCCCGTGTGCTCTGTGCACTCTGCAAAGCCGTCATCGGGGCATAGATTCACGGGTAGCGCGGGCCCCCCAACAAAGATTGGGCCCAGGGCAAGTGACCCGTTTGCCCTGCGCTAAAGATGGCCCTGATTAGGATAGTGATATACCAATACACAAACACCTCCAAAACCAACAGTGACAATAATCCCAAACAGTGACCCACAAATAACAAGTAACTATATACATGTAGCGGACCCCCAAAATTGGGGTCGCTGTGCCTTAAATTTAAGGGCAGCCTGGGCAATAGTTGGCTCAGGTTTTCTGATTCTCTAGATTGGACTCTGCTCTGCTGTGGTGTTGCCTGGGTGTATAGTTCCCCTTGACCTGTGGTTGGCGCTGTTGCCCAGGTCTTGGGTCGAACCACAGGTGGCATTATAGCGTGATTGGGTGTCCTCCCTCGACAGCCATACAGTGGGCCTGGTCTACCTCCTGTGCATGCTGGGAGAGGGTACATAAGGGGCAGACGCCATTAGGCGGGGAGATTGGCCGGGGGATTCCAAGGGGGGACCCCTGGGGGCGAAAGCGCGCCCTTTGGCTCTGCTGACCAGGGGTGCGTGAATTGGTCGAGAAGTCTCAGGCACCTGCAGCCCGAGGCTATAGTGTTCCAGGTAGGCCCAGTGCCTTCAACTGGGTCTACAACCAAACCATCGGAGTCCCAGGGTACCCGAGGGAGGGTGGCCCGCTCTGGGGGAGAGGAAACCAGGGGAGGACCTGTCCGAAGGATCGGTGGGGGAGGTTACTGTCTCGTGAGAGGCCTGGTTGCCTATCAGAGGGAAGGATTCCGTGAGTTGCACAATAGCTCCTGTGATGTGCCCCACTGGCACTTATGGTTTTCTAAAAGTTGCAGGCGCTAGAGAGTTCTAGGTTCAGAAACGAAAGGATTCTGTGGCAGAGGATCTCCTGAACTTGTCTTTGAAGGGGACAAAATCTAAAGTAACTGTTCATGCTTCACTCCGGCTACTAGAACTGTGAGAGGGATCTCTCCGGGTGAGCAATACCCACTCAGGCTTGAGTGGAGAATAGGGTAAATGGGTGCCACGTGCCTGAACCTACCTCCCTACCCAACTCTATCTTCAACTTTTTCCCACTAAGTTTCAAGCAAGAAAAATAAACTTGTTTGTTGGAGTTTAAAACAGTCTGGACATTGGCCTTCTTTTAGGAAAGAGAATAGACTTTTCCCTACACTCTAGGGACGAGAACCAATGGAGGGAGGTAACTCGCTGCAGGAACCAAAAATTGTATGAACACCGCTCAACCTCTTATACCAGGAGGATACGGGCATGTGGCATGGTGTGCCCTACTCTGCAAGTGGAGGTAAGCAGGAGAAAAAGGGTCTGTGTGCTACATACAGAAGATGGGGAATACCGTAATTCAAGACGTGAGCCAGGCCAGGGTCATACACAGAGGATCAGCAGATAAACAAGGGCAGTTCTAGAATCACAAACGTAAGGCAGGCCGGGGTCATACACAGGGAATCAGTAGATGGGGGAAGGTTCAAAAGGATCAGGCTGCAGGGCAAGGATCAAAGGGAACCAGAAGACAGGAGGGACAGGATCAGGCTCGGGATCAGGATTGGATTCAGGTTCAGGATCAGATAACAGGCTAGCAAGGTCAGGGCGCAAGGAGAGATACCAAGGCAACTAGAGAGTGTGAGTTGTCGGGTATTTATACATATCTCCTGCAATCAGGCTCAGGTGACGCCTGACCGCAGGAGATAATGTCGGAAAACACCCGCTGGTGGACACCGGTACTACGGCCCATGGATCTGACAGTGCCACCAGCAGGTGAAATCCTTTATTACAGATCCTGGCTGCAAGAAGACACCCGCTGGTGGACACCGGTACTGCGATCCATGGGACCAACAGCGCCACCAACGGGTGAACCCTTTTGCATCAACCCCAGCACATCTAATTGCATGGCCCACAGCACATTGCATCAACCCCAGCACATTGAATCGCATCACCCCTAGCACATCAAATCGAATCAACCCCTAGCACATCAAATCGCATCACCCCTAGCACATCGAATCGCATCAACCCCAGCACATTGAATCGCATCAATCCCAGCACATCGAATCGCATCAACCCCAGCACATCGAATCGCATCAACCCCAGCACATCTAATTACATGGCCCACAGCACATTGCATCAACCCCAGCACATCGAATCGCATCATCCCTAGCACATCGAATCGCATCAACCCCAGCACATCGAATCGCATCACCCCTAGCACATCGAATCGCATCAACCCCAGCACATCTAATTGCATGGCCCACAGCACATTGCATCAACCCCAGCACATTGAATCGCATAAACCTCAGCACATCGAATCACATCAACCCCAGCACATTGAATCGCATAACCCCAGCACATTGCATCACCCCCAGCACTTTGAATCGCATCAACCCCAGCACATCAAATCGCATCAACCCCAGCACATTGAATTGCATGGCCCACAGCACATTGCATCAACCCCAGCACATCGAATCGCATCACCCCTAGCACATCGAATCGCATCAAGCCCAGCACATCGAATCGCATCACCCCTAGCACATCGACTCGCATAACCCCAGCACATCGAATCGTATCACCCCCAGCACATCGAATCGCATAACCCCAGCACATCGAATCGCATAACCCCAGCACATTGCATCACCCCCAGCACATCGAATTGCATCCACCCCAGCACATCGAAATGCATCAACCCCAGCACATCGAATCGCATCACCCCTAGCAAATCGAATCGCATAACCCCTAGCAAATTGCATCACCCCCAGCACATCGAATCGCATCAACCCCAGCACATCAAATCGCATAACCCCAGCCCATTGCATCACCCCCAGCACATCGAATCGCATCAACCCCAGCACATCGAATCGCATCAACCTCAGCACATCGAATCGCATCAACCCCAACACATCGAATCGCATAACCCCAGCACATTGCATCACCCCCAGCACATCGAATCGCATGGCACCCTGCATCTCAGGACCACTTTACATTACACAGAACCCCGCACCTCTGGACCCCTTTACATTACAGACACCCCCCTACCATACCGAGCAGACCCCCCACCATACAGCCCCCCCTCTACAACAGTGAAGACCCCCCACCATACAGACACCCCCCTACAACAGTAAAGACGCCCCCCCACCATACAGACACCCCCTCCAACAGTGAAGACCCCCCCTCCAACAGTGAAGACCCCCCACCATACAGACACCCCCCTACAACAGTGCAGACCCCCCTTCCGACCCGTAGTGTACCTGGTGATCAGCGTGTGCTGCACACACAGCAATTGTAGACTACACAGAGGAGGGGGAGGCGGCTTCACACTCTCTCTCTGCCCGGCTGTGTGAGACAGTCACAGCCGAGAGAAGGGGATCGTTGCGGACGGGTCCCACCATGTGCGGCTCACCCCCCCGTCCCCCGCCTGCCCGCAAAGCCAGGCTCCCTGCTGTGACAGTACCTGCCGCTGCCTCCCTGTCACCGCGCCATGCTGCCCGCTGTCACCGCTTCCGTAAGGGTCATCTTCAGTGGGGGGAGGCACTGCTGGCAAGCAAAGGCAGGCTTCCCTTTTTAAAAATGGCGCCGCCGAAAATCGCGTCATACGGCCCAGGGCCTCCTGGGATTGATGACCAACATCTCCCAGGAGGCCTAGCGATCACTGGATGACGCAACGAGGCTGATGCGGCCGCGGCAGGAGATACAAACAGAGGACAACATAACAGTGAGTTTTTAAAAATAAAAATTGTAATATGCCAATTGTTATGCAGGGGACAATACTAGAGAGGATGGAAGAAACTTCAAAAATAGGGTGGAGCTCTGCTTTAAGCTACCCATTGGCCTATAGAAGCAGAAAATAGGGGGAAATAATACAAAACAGTAATACAGTTCCGGAGTAATATAGACCCTCAGAGGTTCAGGCAGATAGCAGGGAAATGATTTGTGTCTGCATTACAAGACTTACTGCAGGGGTGCCCAACCAGTGGCCCAGGGGCCACATGTGGCCCGCGGAGCCCTCTGATGTGGCCCACGACCTCCTGCTTTGGAATAGCGGGTTGACATAAGCCGATGCTTCATGTATAGCACCAACTTCTGTCACAGGTGGCGTGATACCAAATGCACTCTACCTGGGACAGCAACAGCTGGCGATACCTGAATGGAAGACTGTTATTAAAGGTAAGTTTAATACTAAAATCAGTGTATATATGGACATATCTGTTCTGCAGTGGTTACTGGGCTGCTTTTTAAACTGATTCACAGGTGCAGCGCAGAACACCTGCGGGTTACCTGCACTGAGCCATAGACTTCTGTTATTACCTGTTGGTTGGTGCACTTCAGAAAGTGCACCACACCTGCAGGATATAATAGAAGTCTGTGGCAAAGTGCAGCTAACCGCAGGAAAGCCACAGGTGCACTGCGTTGCACCCTCGGTGTGAGTATATCGCAGTACATCAGTGTGAAAGCAGCCTTAGGCCCCTTTTACACGATCAGTCCGACCCAATTGGAACCTTCGTTCACCTCTATTGAGCCACAGATATAAACAGACTTGTGGTCGTTTACACACATCTACCTCTAATTCGATCCACAAAAAAAACAGAAGGGGGGATCTGTCCCCTTCCATCTGGGAAGATCGAATTGGAGGGCCAATAGAGTCGAGTGGGCTGTGCCCCTGTCTGCTCTGTATATGCAGAGTGGACATGGGCCTGTCATCTGCCCGCTCCATTCATTGTGGCCCGCGACCGGTAACCAAGTTGCTTCAGTGGCCCTCACCCTTCAAAAGGTTGGGCACCCCTGACTTACTGTGAGGGGCATATAGTTTGTTCATAGCAGACAGGAGATCCTCATCCATACCAGCATTTAAAGGGTCCGGGTGTTGTCTGGGGCTGGCCTTGGTATCAAATACAGTTATTAAGGCACAAGGGGGGAGGAATGAAGGCAATATGGTTGGAGAATTGATAGACATGTGTAGAACTCACACCACACTAGATTAGTTAGCCACTCCTCCATTAGTCTCTCGATGCTCCAGCCAGGTTAGTACCTCCTCAGGATCCTCAAAAAAGTGTACGTGATCATCTCCTTCCACCAGAGCTGGACTGGGACAAAAATTTAGCCCTGGACTTCATCCAGACCGACCCACTTTAATTCAATAAATTGCTGCCCCCCCACCCCCCCAAAAAATAACGCCCACCAAAAGGCCCCTACATCCAATTTTTGTATATCATGAGAGGGTGAGCGAGAGGAGAATGAGAGAGAGAGAGGGAGGGTTGAGGGAAAGGAGGTGAGAGGGGGTGGGTGAGAAAGGGGGGTGAGTGTAAGAGAGAGGGAGTGAGTGTAAAAGAGAGGGGGTGAGTGTAGGACCTCTTGCACACTGAGGCGTTTTTAAGGCGCTTTTGGGCTAAAAATAGCACCTGTAAAGCGCCTGAAAAATGCCTCCGCTGCAGTCCCACTGGGGCGCTGCCAGGGTGTTAAAAAAGTCCTCCAAGCAGCATCTTTGGGGCAGTGGAGGAGCGGTGTACACACCGCTCCTGCCCATTGAAATTAATGGCCACCGCTGCTGAAACGCCTGCAAAGCACTTTGGCAGCAGCGCTACACGGGCGCATTTAACCTTTAATTTGGCTGCTAGCCAGGGTTATAAGCGCCTGCTAGAAGCCGAATAGTGCAGCTAAAATGACAGTAAAATGCTGCTAAGACTAGCAGCATTTTACCGTCAATGCCCGCCCCAGTGTGAAAGCAGCCTAAGAGTCAGGGAGTGAATGAGACAGAGGAAAGGGCAGAGAGACAGAGGGGAGAGCTGATAGACAGAGGGGGGAGCTGAGAGACAGAGGGGGGAGCTGAGAAACGGGGGGGAGCTGAGAGATAGAGGAGGAGAGCTGAGAGATTGAGGGGGGAGCTGAGAGATAGAGGGGGAGAGCTGAGAGACAGAGGAGGGGTCTGAGAGACAGAGGGGGGTCTGAGAGACAGAGGGGGGAGCTGAGAGACAAAGGGGGGAGCTGAGAGACAAAGGGGGAGCTGAGAGACAGAGGGGGGGCTGAGAGACAGAGGGGGAGCTGAGAGACAGAGGGGGAGCTGAGAGAATGGGGGAGCTGAGAGACAGGGGGAGCTGAGAGACAGAGGGGGGCTGAGAGACAGAGGGGAGCTGAGAGACAGAGGGGGAGAGCTGAAAGACAGAGGGGGAGAGCTGAGAGATAGAGGAGGGGGCTGAGAGACAGTGGGGGTCTGAGAGTTAGGGGGAGCTGGGAGACAGAAGGAGGGAGCTGAGAGACAGAGGGGGAGCTGAGAGACAGAGGGGGGGGGGAGCTGAGAGATAGAAGTGGGGGTCTGAGAGACAGAGGAGGGGTCTAAAAGACAGAGGAGGGGTCTGAGAGGCAGAAGGGGAGCTGAGAGACAGAGGGGGAGCTGAGAGACAGAGGGGGAGCTGAAAGACAGAGGGGGAGCTGAGAGACAGAGGGGGAGCTGAGAGACAGAGGGGGGAGCTGAGAGATAGAAGTGGGGGTCTGAGAGACAGAGGAGGGGTCTAAAAGACAGAGGAGGGGTCTGAGAGGCAGAAGGGGGGCTGAGAGACAGAGGGGGAGCTGAGAGACAGAGAGGGAGCTGAGAGACAGAGGGGGAGCTGAGAGACAGAGGAGGAGAGCTGAGAGACAGAGGAGGAGAGCTGAGAGATAGAGGAGGAGAGCTGAGAGACAGAGGAGGGGTCTGAGAGACAGAGGAGGGGTCTGAGAGACAGAGGAGGGGCCTTAGAGACAGAAGGGGGGTCTAAGAGACAGAGGGGGGTCCGAGAGACAGAAAAGGGGGCTAAAAGAGGGGGGACTGAGAGACAGGGGACTGAGAGACAGAGGGGAGGTCTGAGAGACAGAGGAGGGGTCTGAGAGGCAGAAGGGGAGCTGAGAGACAGAGGGGGAGCTGAGAGACAGAGGGGGAGCTGAAAGACAGAGGGGGGGGGGGCTGAAAGACAGAGGGGGAGCTGAGAGACAGAGGGGGAGCTGAGAGACAGAGGGGGAGCTGAGAGACAGAGGAGGAGAGCTGAGAGATAGAGAAGCAGAGCTGAGAGATAGAGGAGCAGAGCTGAGAGACAGAGGAGGGGTCTGAGAGACAGAAGGGGGGTCTGAGAGACAGAAGGGGGATCTAAGAGACAGAGTGGGGTCTGAGAGACACAGGGACTGAGAGACAGAGGGGGGTCTAAGAGACAGAGGGTGGGCTGAGAGACAGAGGAGGGGGCTGAGAGACAGAGGAGGGGGCTGAAAGAGGGGGGACTGAGAGACAGAGGGGGCAGAGAGACAGACCACATAGCACTGTCCCTTCCTCTGCTCACCTCCCCGCTGTCTCAGTGTTCTGGCATGTTTGTGTAGGATGCCAGGTACCTGATGGCCAGCAGCGGCAGCGCCGAGTCTCCCTCTTGATCCGGGGGGTGCTCTCTCTGCTCTGCTCTTAACAGTGGCGCATGGTTCCTGGAGCAGAGAGGAGGTGAAGGAATCGAGGTTCTGGGAGCGCCTGGGTGGCCGCGCTCGCTCCTGTTCGCCTCGACGGTGGTCAGGGAGGGAGTGGAGCTCTTCGCCCTCCTCGTAATTTTACATCCAACTGCCCTCCTCGCTGGCCACCTTCCTCGAAACACCCTGCTTCTGTTTGCTGCCACGCTCCCGCTGCCGTCAAATTGCATAAAAAAACGGGCCACAAAAAAAAAATTTAAATTGTGGGCCGCTGTTTGCTGCCACGCTCCCGCTGCCGCCGAACAGCATAAAAAAACGGGCCACAAAAAAAATAATTTAAAAATGGCCCACTGAGCCACCGGCCCACCAGGAAACTCCCGGTAGTCCCTATGGCTAGTCCATCCCTGCCTTCCACTCGGAGGTGGGCAGGGAACAGCATTGAATATTTGAGATGTTGGACTTTCAAACGCTGTTTCGCTTCTGTGAAATTCTTGCAGCAGCATTGCACCTCGGCCGCGAAGTCTGGAAAGACTGCCACTTTGGGGATATTTTCTTTTTCTCTGGAAAGTCAGAGTGCCGCATCTCGGTCCTTATAGAACTTTAACTATAAATGTGCAAGGAGGGGCGTCTTGCGGTGGAGGCCTTGCCGGTATGCAGTGGGCCCTCTCAACTACAAAAGTGGAGGAAAAGGCCTCTCGGCCATAAGTAGTGATGAGTAGTTGTTCCAGGAATGTCAACGGGTCGTCCTTCAACTCCTTCAGGTAGCCCAATAAATTCTGAGCCTGTTCTCCATATCGTCCGGTTTTTGTACAAGCTAGCTGATCTGAAGTTGAAGGCGGTCAGAGACAGTCTGTAAAAGTGGGATATCGTCTTCCACGCTACTCAGCTTGGTCTCAGAGTTTTTGACCCTTTTCCAGAGTTTTAGTAAGTCCTGACAGATAAGTGATATATCCACTTTCCCCTTTTCAATTTTTGTCCTCAGCATGGTTTGATAGGACGAGATGGCTTCTAGTACCTTAGCTGTATCGCTTCCTCCTGAGTTTGTCTCTCCAGCAAAACAGGAGATCTAGCAAGCAGAGCTCTGTACTATCACGTCCTACACCATGCCGTGTCAGGCCATGCCCCCTGGTTTTTACACTTTTAATAAACATTACAGACTTACACTATGAGTCCTCTCCCCTGGTATGCTTTCCCTTGAGTGGAGGAGCAGTATATGTTGAAGACCATCGGGATATAGTGTGAGCTGTGAAGGAGACACACAAAGAAGCAAGGAAGCTATCCCACAAGCACAGTGTGACCTATCTAGAAAGAGTAGGTCCACATCTTCTGGTGAGTGTCAGTCCAAGTGTGGACACCTGAAGCACTTTTGAGTGGAGCACCTTATATGTTTACAAGAGCACAAGCACTTTATATTGTATACTGTTATACTGGGACTTTTGTATAGAATTTGTGTTTTTCATATCAAAAATGTTTATGGTGCACGTTACAAAGATGCATCCATTTTTTTTGTTTATTTTATATGAAATAGCAGAATGGTTTGCATTTCATTTATATGGTTTTTATTTGTGTTGTTTTAGCAAATAGAGTCAATTGCGGCAGCTACAATTATTTACTTATATTTTTATTTATTTTCTTCTCCTTTTTTTTGGAATCCCATTATCCTTAGGCACGGAATAACAATTCACAGATGTATGCTAATGCTGGCAAAGTTTTATACGCTGTAGCACCTTTTTAATGTGAGTGTGATTCTGCATTGTAGTGACGAGTGAATACATTTGTGTGAAGGATAGAGCACTATTTGAGCTTTTTCTTGTGTGGCTGAGCAGAGGAGTTGACTGGAGAGTGGGATACTGCAGTCTTGATGGAAGAGATTGGAGCTACATTGGAGAGCTTGCAGAGGAAATCTACCACCAGGAAGGATCAGCAGAGATACTGAGGAGGAGATATTATAGTCCACAGAGTGGGACACATGTTTTACATAACCATGCATAACCATGGGATCCAGGTGAGAACATCCGGTGGTGGTGACACACTACTTTGGAAGTTGTGTGGTTCACAAGGTGGTGAAATACAGAAGAGCTCTTACTGCATTTTTTAAGAGGTTTTCATGAACATTTTGTTCATTACTTAAAGCGGAGTTCCACTCAAACGTGGAACTTCCACTCATCCGTCTCCTCCCCCCTCCGGTGCCACATTTGGCACCTTTCAGAGGGGAACGGGTACCTATTTTTGACATATACCGTTCCCCACTTCCAGGGACGGCGCCACAGTGCCATCTCTCGGAAGTTTTGCCCCCCTCCTCCTTCCTCCGCCACCTGGCCAATTAGAAAGCACAGCGCGCTTTGCACATGCACAGTAGGGAACCAGCTGTGAAGCCGAAAGGCTTCAGTGCAGGGTTCCCTTACCAGGAATGGCAGCGGCTGCACCCGACAGGCAATCCGAAGATCAGCTGGGGTGCCGAAATTGCGGGAACCCTGGACAGGTGTCCATATATTAAAAGTCAGCAGCTGCAGTATTTGTAGCTACTGACTTTTAATTTTTCATGGGGAGGCTGGACCACCTCTTTAATTTTTGGTATTGATTATGATTTATGATATAAGTGATGAGGTGAAAGCACTGCACTATATTTAAATGACAACATTGTGAAAAATATAGTACCTTTTCTTTGCATTCTTTAACCACTTCAATACCAGACACTTTCACCCCTTCACCCCCTTCCTACTTAGGCCAATTTTCAGCATTCAGTGCTCTCACATTTTGAATGACATTTACTCAGTCATGCAACACTGTACCCAAATAAAACTTTTATAATTTTTTTTTAGATAGATTAGATTTGTCAATTTGAAATTTAAACAATTAGTAAATTCGTAAATCCGAAAATTCTGAAATTCTAAAATTTGGAAATTCGATATTTGAAAATCCGAAAACCTATTAATCTGAAATAATAACTAACTTAACTATTACTAACTATAAAATTATAGGTATTGGAATTTCCTTTCAAATTTGGCTGTCAGTAAATGTAACGAATACAAATTTATCCAAAGTTACGAATTATCCGAAATAACGAATGCCATATCTAAATGAATGGAATGTAACAAATTAATAACAATAAATAACAATAATAATAATAAAAACGTTTTATTATTATAATTATTTATTATTAATTTGTTCCGTTACATTTGCTTAGATGCGGCATTTGTTTTTTCGGATAATTTGTAGCTTCAAATTAATTCGTATTTGTTACGTTCACTAACAGCCAAATTTAAAAGGAAATTAGAATACCTATAATTTAATAGTTATTATTAGTTAGTTAGTTATCCTTTCGAATTTTCAGATTTTCTTTCTTATTTTTGTATTTTCGAATTTACGAATTTACGAATTGCAATCATAACGAATGACCCGAAAAACAATTTTTTTTAATAAAAACCGAATAAAACGAAAATGAAAACGAACAAATTTTTTCAGCAGTGCACACATGTTTAACCACTTTCTGCCCGGCGTATTGTAATATGACGCCCGCAGGAACCTCTCGTCCCTCTGGGCGGACGTCATATGATGTCCGGGCATTCCCGGCTGCCTAGAGGGCGCGCGCGATTGCCCGCAATCACGGCAGGACCGTGTATCTGTGTGTGTCCTGTCAGAGGTGAGGAGACCGATGTGTGTTCCCAGTACAGAGGAACACAGATCGGTCTCCTCCCCTTGTGAGTCCCCTCCCCCACAGTAAGAATCACTCCCAGGAAACATATTTAACCCCTTCAGCGCCCCTAGTGTTAACCCCTTCCCTGCCAGTCACATTTACACAGTAAGCAGTGCAGTTATATAGCACTAATCGCTGTATAAATGTGAATGGTCCCAAAAACGTGTCAAAAGTGTCCGATATGTCCGTTGCAATGTCACGGTCACAATTAAAATCGCAGATCGCCGCCATTACTAGTAAAAAAATAAAAATAAATAAAAATGCCATAATTCTATCCCCTATTTTGTAGATGCTAGAACTTTTGCGCAAACCGATCAAATACGCTTATTGCGATTTTTTTTTAACCAAAAATATGTAGAAGAATACGTATCTGCCTAAACTGAGGAAATTATTATTATTTTTTTTTTTAATTGTGATATTTAATAAATCAAAAGGTAAAAGAAATTGTTTTTTTTTTTTCAAAATTGTCGCTCTTCTTTTGTTAATAGCGCAAAAAATAAAAACCCCAGAGGTGATCAATACCACCAAACGAAAGCTCTATTTGTGGGGAAAAAAAAACCATACATATTTTATTTAGGTACAGCGTTGCATGACCGCGCAATTGTCATTCTAAGTGCGACAGCGATGAAAACTAAAAATTGGTCTGGGCAGGAAGGGGGTAAAAATGCCCTGTATTGAAGTGGTTAAGTATGAGGATACACCATGTCAGATTTGTGTGTTATTTAAGTATATTATCTTCATATGTAGGCATTATTTGAAATGTTTAACTGTTCAGATATGATGAAAAATCAAACAGTTTCTGTATAGTGTCATTACTTTTTCACATGACTCTACTGTATGTCAGGGGCGTACCAAGGGGTTGGCGAGACCGGCGTCCGCCAGGGGCGCAGGCCGAGGGGGGGGGGGCGCAAATTGGCAGTGTACTACACCCTCCGCTGCCCTTTCACCCACTTCCAGGCCCGCATATATCTGCACCGCAGCACATGTACTCCCTCCTCCCCCCCCGGGCACACCACACCTCCCCGTCGCCGCTTTAAGGCGGCCGCGTCACGTGGTTTGGCAGCACTGGCTGGGCGGGGCCTCGTGCTGCAACCCGATTGGCCCCAGCTCTTCTCGTTCTCCTGGGCACGGGCCAGCTCCACCCCTGACCCTCCTTGGACTGTGCAGCGCGCCTGGATCCGGGGAGAGAAGAAGAAAAAGAGCCGGGGGGAGATGGCGGAGCGGAGGGTGTCTCAAGTCGGTGGTGGTAGTACCTTGGGGGCCTGGCCTCCTGCGGCGTGGCCTGCTGCACACACCCGCTGGACCTGCTGAAGGTGAGAAGGAAGGAGAGCCAGGCTGTGTGTGCGGTATGGAGGGAGGAGGAGATGTCCTACAACATGTGTGTGTCTGTGTGTGACTGCAGAGACATGACGTCATAGGACACGTCATACATATGGTCAGTGTGGTCAGTGTGTAGTTTGGTGTAGTGGTCAGTGGTCAGTGTGTAGTGTAGTGGTCAGTGTGCAGTGTAGTGGTCAGTGTGCACACTGACCACTACACTGACCACTACACTGCACACTGACCACTACACTGCACACTGACCACTACACTATACACTGAACACTACACTATACACTGACCACTACACACCCCACTGACCACTGTCCACTACACTGCACACTGCCCACTACACTACACACTGCCCACTACACTACACACTGACCACTACATACCCCACTGACCACTACACTATACACTACACTGCACACTGCCCACTACACTACACTGCACACTGCCCACTACACTATACACTGACCACTACACTGCACACTGACCACTACACTACACACTGACCACTACACACTGACCACTGCACACTGACCACTACACACTGACCACTGCACACCCCACACCCCACTGACCACTACACACCCCACTGACCACTACACTGCCCACTACACTGCACACTGCCCACTACATTGCACACTACCCACTACACTGCCCACTGCACACTGACCACTACACACCCAACTGACCACTACACTATACACTACACTGCATACTGCCCACTACACTGCACACTGCCCACTACACTACACACTGCCCACTATACTATACACTGACCACTACACTGCACACTAACCACTGCACACTGACCACTGCACACTGACCACTGCACACTGACCACTGCACACTGACCACTACACACTGACCACTACACACCCCACACCCCACTGACCTCTACACACCCCACTGACCACTACACTATACACTACACTGCACACTGCCCACTAAACTGCACACTGCCCACTACACTGCACCCTGCCCACTGCACACTGACCACTACACACCCCACTGACCACTACACTGCCCACTACACTGCACACTACCCACTGACCACTACACTGCCCACTACACTGCCCACTGACCACTACACACCCCACTGACCACTACACTGCCCACTACACTGCACACTTCCCACTGACCACTACACTTACCACTACACCGACCACTATACTGCCCACTGACCACTACACTGCCCACTACACTATACACTGACCACTACACTGTAGTGTAGTGGTCAGTGTGCAGTGTAGTGGTCAGTGTGTAGTGTAGTGGTCAGTGTGGTGTGCAGGGTAGTGTAGTGGCCAATGTAGGAATCGGGTAGGTCAGTTTAGGAATTGGGTAGGTCAGTACGATTGTAGGAAGGGAAGGGACTGCCGTGAAGTTAGGTAGGTAGGTCACAACTGAACTGACAATTTTATTTGAATTTACACCTTTGTGACAGTGAGACTCTGGTAGAAACATCAAATGTAAAAAAACACATGTAATAAACGAATGTACATTTAGGGCCGGTTTACATATATGCGATGTCCAACATCGCATGTGATTTGCACCACACTGCAGTGCAAATCACATGCGATGTCTGTGCGATGTGAATTCAGCCATACAGATTGTATGGCTGAATTCACATCGCATTGGGACCAAAGTCGGGGGGGGGGGGCGCCGATACAGATTCTCGCCAAGGACACTGGAGACCCTAGGTATGCCTCTGCTTTATGTGCATATTTTGCTTGATTGCTTTTATTGTAATTCATATATTTAGTTATCTTATTTGCTATAAATGAGGGTAAATAATAAGGAAGGTTAATGTGTACCTGTAACTGGAATTGCTGACATTTTGTAAAGGTACAGGCTCCAACGCTGTCATCTTCATCTTAATGAGTCATTACCTATTGAGTCAATCACTTTGAACAAATATGGGGCCAGTCTGAAAAGTCTTAACTCCCATCCTGCATGCTTGTTCCAGGTCAGTGATTTGCTATATAGTGACGTCTGTGGTCAGTAATAACAGCCATGGAGCCAGCACTTTTCACCCCTTCATACTGATGTAACGCAAATATGTGGCCTTTGGCTTCAAGGGGTTGAAACGGGGTGATGCCCTTCAGCCTCAGGCATCAACCCGGTACCGTTTTTTAGAGCCGACGTTTGGCTTTCTTATGACAACAATCGATACGGCTAAGCAGCCGGTCGAGTGTTATCACAAGCAGCAGGAGGGAACACCCCCCTCTTTTATCCCCTTCCCCGGCTCGCCCAGACTCCTGTTCCACCCAGAGGCCCGAGCGATCAGCTAGCACGGCCGGAGACCTAAACAATGCCGCAATCGGCTTTGATCTAGTCTTGGATCTATTAACCTGGAAGCGATGTCATGACATCACTTCCAGTTTATTGAAGCCTTAAAGGCGCCAGATTAAAAAAAATTACAGTATTCAAAACAGCCAAACTTTTTTGAATGCTTTTAAGTGCAAAGGATGGATTTGGGGTCTTCCAGACCCCAGATTCCCCCATAAAGAGAACCTCCCACTGACTGTTACTGTCACAAGGGATGTTTACATTCCTTGTGACAGCAATAAAAATGATCAATAATAAAAAAAAAATTTGAAGGGACAATGTAAAAAAAAAAAAAAAGAGAAGAAAAGAAGTAAGAAAAAAATAAATATAAAATTTAAAGCACCCCATCCTTCTCGAGCGTAGAAGCGAACGCGTATGTAAGTCGTGCCCGCAAATTTAAACAGTGTTCAAACCACACATGTGAGGTATTGCCGCGATCGTTAGAGCGAGAGCAATAATTCTAGCACTAAACCTTCTCTGTAACTCTAAACTAGTAAATGTTAAACTTTTATAAAATGTCGCCTATGGAGATTTTTAAGTACTGTAGTTTGTTGCCATTCCACGAGCGTACGCAATTTTAAAGCATGACATTTTAGGTATCTATTTACTCTGTGTAACATAATCTTTCACATCGTACAAATAAATTGGGCTAAGTGTATAGTTTTTTTTTTTTTAATTCATGAAAGTGTATTTCTTCGAAAAAAATATGCATTTGAAAGACCGCTACGCAAATACAGTGTGACATAAAATATTGCAACAATCGCCATTTTATTTTTTAGGGTCTCTGCTAAAAAAATGTATATAACGTTTAGCGGTTCTAAGTAAGTTTCTAGCAAAAAAATACTGATTTTAACTTGTAAGCAACAAGTGTCAGAAAAAGGCTTAAGCATGAAGGAGCTAAATACAAGTCTGTAATGACATTTCCTATATTTCAGTATTCAAATTTATTGGAAAGCTATTTTTATATATTCAATCCACTCTGGATAAGTAATTTGTGACCGCATAAGATGTTTCTTAAGTTATGTCAACTTATGAGTTTACTCTTTTCTATTAACAGCTATTCTTTAATGTTCATTGTTCCCATCAGCTTATTATGGCAAATTATGACTTTAATATTAATACGTTTTTAATTAAGTATAGAACACAATCTTTAATTTTTCTTGTTACAAGATGCATTTGTATATTCCATAGGCATTGTCTATGTGTAAATCTCTGACATGCAGATTTGCCTACGTGTGAGCTTTGTCCTTGCTCTACTTTCTAAACTCAACATTTCCCTTTTGATCAAGGCTATTCACAACTAAATCCATATTTCAGAGAATGATTTCTTTTTACAAAATACAAACAAAACAGAGATTTCTCTGCACAGTGTTTTTATGTTCTTGTTGGTCTGCTGAGAATGGAACATATGTCTTTTAAGCAAGGCATCAGTAATTTAAAAGAAAAAATGAAGCCTTGTCCTTGATCATATGTGACCTATTCAAGTGACATGAAAACAGAAATGGAATTTTTCTTCTTCCTTGGCCCTTAACTTTTAATATAGCAATTACAAAAGAAATATCTGCAGGTGTGCATAATTCTTTCAGATCTTGAATGCTTATCAGGGACAAGGATTTTTGTGTCATTGTCACAAAGCTTTCAGACAAGTCTTTTATATTACAATTTTCAGCAACAATGCCTTGAGGTTAATGCAACAATTTAGCAAATGTCCATTTGCGTGTGGCCTTCTTTGCCAGTAAAAGCTTTGCTGTCTTAAAATGCTGAAATGTGCATTAACTTTTTCTGTTAGGCAGATCTATTGTAGTTTAAATTTCATTCTACAAAGAACTGGATTTTATATTTTGTTTTAGATGTGTATAATGTAATTTAAGCTATCAGTGGCTAAAGTGTTTTGATTTCCAAAGTTTTTTTCCCCCCCTGTTGCCTTGGAACAGCAGATCTCTACAATGGAACTTCTGGTTCACCCTTAATCTAAACTATAGAAAAAAAATTCTAGGTGAAATTTTTACTTAAAGCAGGCCTTCTCTTTGGCAGTGCTTATAGAAACCTCCACTGTATATGAGTTATTAATCATAAGTACCAGTTTATCATGGAATTGCACAGAGCTTATACAAGTTCCTGTGCGATTCTGGTGTGTACGAGCCCTTTGTGCATAATCACTTACTCATTTAATCAAAAACTCTTCTCCAGTCTGTCCCCAGGGGTCCTGTAAGTCCCCGATTGGGTGCTGCTTATTTTGCTTGCATTCCCCTCATGCAGAAGGTTGAGACAGACTGTCAAAGCAAATTATGGATGGAGCCTCTGCACACTGCTACACCCTTACAAGCAAACTATGCAATAAAAAAAACAGGGATATTTAGTTTACATATATTGCAATACATATTTAAGCTGACCAACTGCATCAAAGTAATCCTTCTTCTGGCCAGTCCTACACTGCCTTGCCACTGCAAATGCTACAGTGGACACCATGCCAGCATGGGGCATAACGAGCCAAGGTATTTTGTCTGTAGGCTGTCAAAGCAGCCTGCACATTAAATAGACCTGTGTTATTCCCGTGAATGTCAGTAACAGAGCACGTTTTAGGAAAAGGAGTGTGTGATGAACCACCTGGCACCCCACTTTGATGCTTCCGTCAATATACAGCTTCCTCTACTCTGGAACCAGGAACCAGGTATTATAGCTGAGCACCCAAGAACTAGATGACACTACCTTAGATGCAAACTGGACTGGAATTTATTGTAAATTAACACCTAATATATATCACACAAAATCAGATAAGTGCTTGATCACAGTATGCTAAACAATGCAAAGTGTAAACAGTAATATCTTCAGTACATCTAACAGTACCTCTAATGAACAGCTAACATAAACATAAACACATAAACATTCCACAATCATTTATTAACAAGACAAAGTGGACACAATGCTAGTCACATCTCCAAGAGGATTAGCAGGCAGACTGCCCATGAGTGCCACCAATCAATGCCCATGAGTGCCACCAATCATTGCCCATGAGTGCCCATCAGTGACACAAATAAGTACCGATCAGTGACACAAACCATTGGCCATTATTGGTGCCAGTCTGTGCTGCCTTTTACTGCCCATCAGTGCCTGCTCATCAGTGCTGTCCATCAATTCCCATCAGTGCCCCTCAGTGCAGCCCATCAGTGCTGCCTATCAGTGCTCATTAGTGCCGCATATCAGTGCCATCTGTCAGTTCCCATCAGTGCGGCATAATAGTGCCTCCTCATCAGTGCCACCTAATCAGTGCCCATAAGTGCCGCCTCATCATTGCCCATAGGTGCTACCTCATCAGTGCCCAGTAAAATTTACTTATTTACAAAATTTACTGACAGAAACTAAGAATTGTTTTATAAATTTTTTTCAACATTTTCAGTTTTTTTTCTACTTTTTTGTAAAAGAAAAAAAAACTGTAGAAATTAAATACCACCAAAGGAAAGCTCTCTTTGTGTGAAGAAAATTATTAAAAATGAATTTGGGTAGAGTGTTGCATTACCACGCAATTGTCATTCAAAGCGTGACAGCGCAGAAAGCTGAAAAATGGCCTGGGCAGGAAGGGGGTGAAAGTGCCCTGAATTAAGGTGGTTAACAATGGGAATTATTCATACCTAGGAGCACACAATGGGAGAATTCTACCATGAGAAAAAGAGAGTTTAGCAAATGGATTATAGCAGGAGACACCAGGTTGTTTTGAGCTGATTATGTTAACATCTGCTCTGAGTCTGGAGAGGGGGGGGGGATTGAAGCAGCCAATGCTGGTTTGGGCAAAGAGGCCCCAAATCTGTATCCGGGTACTCCAGTTCTCAGAGTCTGTGTGTTTTGGGGAGATGTGGACCCGAATCCAAAGCAAAAACACTCCAAAGGTCCCCCAGGCACACACCTCCCAAAGACTAGAGCCCCCTCAAAAGGCAGGGCCCATAGTTAATAGACAAAAGGTTACCCTGCAGTCTCCTCCAAAAGCTCCTGCTCCGGTTGGGTCTCTCATAGAGTGCATTTGAAACAGATGATGGATTATAAAGGCATTGCTGTGTTAATGTGTTTTCAGAATGAAAAGTTTCTCTTTTAGTTTTTATATGCTCAAAAGGGTTACATCTTGATAATACATATACAATGTCCGAGTGTCTACTGAGAGACTGGGAGATCAGTGAGTAAAAGTGTACAGTGAGAGACTGTAGAGTGCAAGGAGAACTATTCTGTGTTACCAATAGTTAAGTACATTAACATTAGTGACTCCTAAAAGATTTGTTGCCATAGGAGACATAAGTGGTATCTGGCTGGAGGCCTTCCACTGTATAGCTGTCAACCTATAGAAGTCTCAGAGTCTGACAATTATCATTGCATCTACTTAAGTGTGTCCTGGCCCTAACCCGCGCTCCCACAGTTCTGTTAGGAGACAATAATTCTCTTTTGCATTCAAAAAGTGTCTGGCGCCCATCACTTCATTTTGCATCACACCCACCATGCTTTGTAACCCACTCTACAAAGACGGATGTAAGTTTTGACTCTGGAGTTCGCCATTAGGTCTTTGGAGGTACAGGACCTTGATACATATACATATATATATATATATATATATATACTAGATACTCTAGTTGGAGCGCAGGAATGAGCCCTGCTGCAAAGTATTGCATCAAAAAGTTTAATTACACGTCCCTGTTAAACAGGGGCTGAAAAATTGGGCCTTAGGCACTGGTGCTGGTGCCACAACACTGCAACCCCTCACAGATACTGTAGTTGGAGCGCAGGAATGAGCCCCGCTGCAAAGTATTGCATCAAAAATTTTAATTTCACACCCCTGTTAAACAGGGGCTGAAAAATTGGGCCTTAGCCACTGGTGGCAGTGCCCAGAACCAAAAATTTTCTTACAAGCTATCAGCATGAACATTGAGGAGGAAGAGGATAGTAACTCAGCATAACATGATAGTCACTCAGCATCAGCATAGGCAGTCTTGAAGGGATCTCACATTCAAAAAAAATATTCGGTTACATCAACATCAGGTGCTTGGTAGCTGGTGATCCAAGACTGATTCATTTTTATGAAGGTCAGCCGATCGACCGATTTGGTGGGCAGGCGCACCCTGTGATCGGTTATAAAGCCTCCAGGAGCACTGAATGTGCATTCCGAAAGAACGCTGGATGCAGGACAGGCCAGTACCTCAATTGCATACTGTGCAAGCTCTGGCCAGTGATCCATCCTCAAGACCCAGTAACCAAGAGGATTTTCGGTGGGAAAGGTGTCCAAGTCTGATCTTGCCCCTAGGTATTCCTGCACCATGTGAATCAGACGCTGGCGATGGTTGCTGGAACCGCTCATACCATGGGGCTGCGGATTAAAAAATTGTCTGAACGCATCGGTCAGACGGCCACCTTCTCCACTGCTCCTTCTGTGACTGACCGAAGCCTCAGCAACACGTTGTCCAGGACCAGGAATTTTTAACCTCCCAGGTTCTGGAAACGCATTGCACAAACCTTTCTGCAAGGCCCCCCAAAGACGTTTCATCCTCTGCTCCCTCTGCGACGGCAAGATAAGGTCCGCAACCTTACCCTTGTAACGTGGATCAAGGAGGCTTGCCAGCCAGTAATGATCCAGCTCCTTGATACCACGAATACGAGGATCCTTCCGCAGGCTTTGCAGGATCAGGGAGGCCATGCAGCGTAGGTTTGCTGAGGGATTCGGTCCAGAGTTTTCTGGGTAACTAAGGACGACATGATCCGCAGCCAACTCCTCCCAGCCACGTACAAGTCCATTGGTTTCTTGGGACTGTAAATGATCCCTTGAAGACTGCTGCTGATGCTGAGTGCCAGGCTCCACCTCCATGCTGACACAATCCTCCTCCTCCTCCTCCTTGTCCTCTTCCTGTGTGATCGGCGGGCCAGCCTCAGAACATCCTGTAAGCCTGGATACCTGCCCAAGAACCGCTGCACCACCAAGTTAAGGACGTGAGCCAAACAGGTTGGCACCGTTGTCGCAAACCACCATTCCTGGCTTAAGCTGGAGTGGCGTCAACCACCTCTGAGCCTGCCCCTGCAGAGCTGACAGAATCTCTGCCCCAGTGTGGCTCCTGTCCCCCAAGTACACCAGCTCAAGCACCGCATGGCATCTTTTTGCCTGCGTACTTGCATAGCCCCTTGAACGCCTACGGAGCACCACTGGTTCCGAGGACAAATCAGCAGAGGAAGAGGCCATGGAGGAAGAAGAAGAGGAGGGGGTGGAGGAGAGAGGTGTGTCAGAATCACCACTAGTAGCATTTTGGAGGCGTGGTGAAACAACCTTCAACACTACTGCACCTTGTCCTGCATCCTTCCCAGCTGCCAGCAGAGTCACCCAATGCGCCGTAAAAGATAGGTAACGTTCCTGTCCGTGCCTGCTGGACCATGAGTCAGCGGTAATATGCACCTTACCACTGACCGCCCTGTCCATTGAGGCCAAGACATTGCCTTCCAAATGCCGGTAGAGAGCCGGATTCGCCTTCCGTGAAAAAAAAGTGGCGTTTGGGAACCTGCCACAGAGGAGCCGCACATTCCAAAACTCACGGAAGGGGGCAGAG
Source organism: Rana muscosa (assembly GCA_029206835.1). Taxonomy (NCBI): domain Eukaryota; kingdom Metazoa; phylum Chordata; class Amphibia; order Anura; family Ranidae; genus Rana; species Rana muscosa. The sequence continues at coordinate 486,233,225 of CM055122.1, forward strand.
TCTAGCAACTGAAAAGGCAGCAGTTGAAGTGCTAGCAATTTAGCCAAGCTAGCATTTAACCGCTGGGCATGTGGATGGCTGGGAGCGAACTTCTTTCGGCGGTGCAGCAGCTGTGGCAGGGAAATTTGCCTGGTACAATCTGTTGGTGTACCGATAGCAGATTGCCCGCAATTACTTGGCTGTGACACACCTAATTCTACACCTTCATTCCTCTCAGTGTAGGTTTCAGAGAGAACTGAAGGTATAGTAGGGTTGGAGATCCCAGCTGATGAGGAGCAAGGAGAGGTCCGCTTTGTTCTTTGGTGTGGGTCTTTTCTTTACGCTTGCCAACGGACTGCATGGCAGGCCGACATATGTCTGGTTAAGCATGTGGTGCCCAAGCGGCTGCAGTTTTGGTCACGCAAGATACACTTCAGACATATGTTGCAAATAGGGATGAGCTTCGTGTTCGAGTTGAACCCATGTTCGACTCGAGCATCGGCTGTTCGGCTTTTCGCCGAATTTCGAACATTATGGGCCGTTCACGCCAAATTCGAGTGGCGCGTCACGGCAGTAATTCACTGCGGCATCGCAGTGCATTGCTGGCTGATGATTGGCCAAGCATGCACTATGACCCGCATGCTTTGGCCAATCACAGCGCAGAAAAAATGGAGTGCCGTAATTGGCCAAAGCCAGGGTGGCTTTGGCCAAATATGGCTCAGGGTGTTTAGTACACGCCCCACACTATATAAGGCCACCGGCTTGGCGGCCTTGTGTAGTGTGTTGGAGTAGTTTAATGAGAGATTACAGAGACAGACAGTGTCATTTATATTGAATTAGAGCAGGCAGGCGAGTCAGTTAGCTGCCGTTACAGTGTGTAGAGGATATATATGCATCCTAGGTGTTGTATATATATTTATACACTGTAGGCAGGTGATTGTGCTAGCTGCAGTCAGTGTTTCACTTAGTGTACTGTGTGCTTTGCATAGCGTTCACCTAAAGCTTACCTGAATACAGTTAGTGACTAATAAGTGGTGTTCTCAGAATTAAACCACAGGCAGAGAGCAGCAAGTATTTTCAGTTAGTGTACTGTGTCCCTCTCTGCACAGTTTTCACCTAAAACTAACTGAAGACAATTGCTGCTTTTCCCATACTAATACCAGAGCAGGCAGTTGATTCTGATGGCTGCATTATCAGTATATATATATATATATATATATATATATATATATATATATATATATATATACATCCCACATTTGTGCAGCTACATCTCACTGCAGGCCATTAGTATGTCTGGAAGGCAAATAAGGAGAGGCAGACAGTCACGAGGCAATAAAAGAGGGCAAGCAGGCTCTGTGTCTAGAGGCAACAGTGCTGCTGGTTGTGGACATGGTGCATCCTCATCAGCACGTGGCCGTGGGACACGCTTGTCCTTCTTTTCGGCAGCTGGCCATGTTGAGCCGCAACATGCCCAAGACTTGGTAGAGTGGATGACCAAGCCGTCCTCATCCTCCTCGTCCTCTCTCACCCAGGCTCAGGGTACTTTGTCTGGCAAAGCAGCTACCAAAGCCGCCTCTTCCCTCGGCTCAATGGCATCAGTCACTCCTTCTCTAGCCCCACCATGTCCTCTTGAGGAGTCCCCCAAACTGTTTGAGCACAGTGTTGGGTACATGCTCCTGGAGGATGCCCAGCATTTTGAAGGCTCCGCTGATGGAACCCAGCTGGAGGAAGGCAGTAATGTGATCCCAGAGAGAGGGGGTAGTAACGTGAGCCCAGAGAGAGGGGGTGCCCAACAAGGACAGCTATATGGCAGTCATGTTCCCCCAGTTGCAGCATACTGCCAGATTTGCTCCATTGATGAGGAGGGAGGGGATGATGAGGTCACTGACTCCACGTGGGTGCCTAATAGGAGAGAGGAGGAGGAGGAGGAGGAGTCACATCTCCAACGAGGCAGGATGCCCTCCAGGGGCCAGCTTAAGGGCAGCACACCGACTGCATCACACCGCAGAGCTCCGCATGTGCATGGTGCTGCTGTCTCTGCGCGTTATTCCAAAAGTTCTTTGGTGTGGGCCTTTTTTCAGACGTGTGCAGCAGATCGCACCGTTGCCATTTGTGTATCTCGCGTGGCCAAAACATCAGCCGCTTGGGCACCACGTGCTTGACCAGACATATGTCGACCTGCCATGCAGTCCGTTGGCAAGCTTACCTAAAAGACCCACAAAGAACAAAGCGCACCTCTCCTTGCTCCTCATCAGGGATGAGCCGAACACCCCCCTGTTCGGTTCGCACCAGAACCTGCGAACAGACAGAATGTTCGTGTGAACTTTAGATCCCTATTAAATACAATGGACTCGAACGTTCAAAATCTAAAGTGCTAATTATAAAGGCTAATATGCAATTTATTGTCCTAAAAAGTGTTTGGGGACCCTGGTCCTGCCCCAGGGGACATGTATCAATGCAAAAAAAGGTTTAAAAAATAGACGTTTTTACGGGAGCGGTGATTTTAATAATGCTTAAAATGAAAAAATAAAAGTGAAATAAATTTTGTACCTGGGGTAGTGTATGATATGCATGTAAAGTGGCGCTTGTTTCCCGTGCTTAGAACTGTCCCTGCACAAAGTGTCATTTTTGAAGGAAAAAAAGTCATTTAAAACTCACTCGCGGCTATTAATGAATTGTCGGCTTTTATCAATACATAGAAAAGTCATTGATAAAAAAAAAAAAAAAAGCGTGGGGGTTCCTCCAAATTCAATTACCAGGCCCTTTAGGTCTGGAATGGATATTAAGGGGAACCCCGCCGCAAATTTAAAAAAAAATGGCGTGGTGTTCCCCCTAAATATCCATACCAGGCCCTTGAGATCTGGCATGGATTTTAAGGGGAACTCCACCCCAAATTTAAAAAAAAATGGCGTGGAGTCCCCCCAAAAATCCATACCAGACCCCTTATCCGAGCACGCAACCTGGCCGGCCGCAGGGGAAGAGGGGGGGACGAGAGAGCGCCCCCCCTCCCTCCTGAACCGTACCAGGCCACATGCCCTCAACATGGGGAGGATGTCCCCATGTTGATGGGGACAAGGGCCTCATCCCCACAACCCTTGCCCGGTGGTTGTGGGGGTCTGCGGGCGGGGGGCTTATCGGAATCTGGAAGACCCCTTTAACAAAGGGGACCCCCAGATCCCGACCCCCCCTATGTGAATTGGTAAGGGGTACATTGTACCCCTACCATTTCACGAAGAAAGTGTCAAAAAATGTAAATAAAAACACACAAACACCTTGAAAAAGTCCTTTATTAAAAAAAAAAAAATAAATAAAAAAAAAAAAAACATTCCAGCAATGAAATCCAGTGTCCCGCGGCGATCCCGATGTCCAGCGCTGTCCGTCATTGGTTGTGCCTGTGCGGACCTGATGGGGAACTTCCTCCGCTGTGTTTTAAATGTATAGACCCGCCCCTTCTAAAGTTCCCCATCAGGTCCGCTCAGCGGACCAGATGCGGAACATGAGAAGGGGCGGGTCTATAAATGTATTACACAGCGAACGAAGTTCCCCATCAGGTTCGCCCCCTCGGTATGTCCGACCCCGCCTACGTCATTGGCCTGAGCGGGGAACTTCCTTCACTGTGTAATTTAAATTTACACAGTGAAGGAAGTTTCCCACTCAGGCTAATGGCGTAGGCGGGGTCCGACATACCGAGGGGGCGGACCTGATGGGGAACTTCGTTCGCTGTGTAATACATGAATAGACCCGCCCCTTCTCTCGTTCCGCATCTGGACCGCTGAGCGGACCTGATGGGGAACTTTAGAAGGGGCGGGTCTATACATTTAAAACACAGTGGAGGAAGTTCCCCATCAGGTCCGCACAGGCACAACCAATGTTGAGGGCATGTGTCCTGGTACGGTTCAGGAGGGAGGGGGGGGCCGCTCTCTCGTCCCCCCCTCTTCCCCTGCGGCCGGCCAGGTTGCGTGCTCGGATAAGGGTCTGGTATGGATTTTTGGGGGGACTCCACGCCATTTTTTTTTAATTTGGGGTGGAGTTCCCCTTAAAATCCATGGCAGATCTCAAGGGCCTGGTATGGATATTTAGGGGGAACCCCACGCCATTTTTTATTTTAATTTGTGGCGGGGTTCCCCTTAATATCCATTCCAGACCTAAAGGGCCTGGTAATTGAATTTGGGGGAACCCCCACGCTTTTTTTTTTTTCTTTTATCAATGACTTTTCTATGTATTGATAAAAGCCGACAATTCATTATAGCCGCGAGTGAGTTTTAAATGACTTTTTTTCCTTCAAAAATGACACTTTGTGCAGGGACAGTTCTAAGCACGGGAAACATGTGCCACTTTACATGCATATCATACACACCCCCAGGTACGAAACTTAAAGGAATTTCTTTTTCGTACATCACGGGTAGTGATGAGCCAAACACCCCCGGGTTCGGTTCGCACCAGAACCCGCGAACGGACCGAACGTTCGTACGAACATTAGAACCCTATTAAATACAATGGATGCGAACGTTCGAATTCTAAAGTGCTAATTATAACGACTATTATGCATGTTATTGTCCTAAAAAGGGTTTGGGAACCCGGGTTCTGCACCAGGGGACATGTATCAATGCAAAAAGAAGTTTTAAAAACTGTCGTTTTTCGGGAGCAGTCATTTTAATGATGCATAAAGTGAAAAAAAATAAGTCAAATATTCCTTTAAATATCGTACCTGGGGGGTGTCTAAAGTATGCCTGTGAAGTGCCACGTGTTTCCCGTGTTTAGAACTGTCCCTGCACAAAATGACACTTCTAAAGGAAAAAAAAAACATTTAAAACTGCTTGCGGCTTTAATGTAATGTCTGGTCCCGGTAATATGGATGAAAATCTTTAAGAAAAATGGCATAGCTACCTCATTACCCCCCCCCCCCCTACCCCAGCCCATTACCAGCCCCTTTGGGTCTTGTATGGATATTAAGGGGAACACCGCACACAAAATAAAAAAGGCCCTATATACTCTGAACAGCCGTATACAGGCGGTGCATACAAGACAGGGACTGTAGGTTTGTTCTTATGTAGAATGTGTTTGTAATTTTGAACAGGTACATTGTTTAAGTGTAGCTCCAGCCCAAAAATCTATTTTTAAACTTTTTGGAAAACATAGGTAAGGGTTATCACCCCTGTAACATTTGTTTTGCTGTCTGTGCTCCTGTTCAGAACATTTCACCTCACTTTCCGTCCCAATGACAACTGTTTTTGAAATGTGGTGTTTTTCTTGAAACAAGGATTGGTGATAAAGCATCAGTACAGAGGAGACACCTTTCTCCCATATTAATTCTTACAGGAGAGAATTTTCCTTCCTAGGGGTAGATTTCCTCTCACTTCCTGTTGTCTTCTTGCGTTTGCAAGTAGGAGTCGTTTGTAAGTTGGATGTTTGAAAGTAGGGACCTGCCGTATATACTCTGCAGAAATAGGCCCCTTAGTTGTTGGTGTTGGCACAACACTGTAAGCACTCACAGTTACTCTTGGTTGGTGCTGGAACGCCCTGCTGTCAACTATTATATCAGGAATTGTAATTACATATAATTGTTGAACAGTGGTAGTAAAAATTGGGCCTTTGATGGTGGTGCTGGTGCCACAACACTGTAAGCCCTGACAGTTACTCTTGGTGGGTGCAGCAATGGGCCCTGCTGTGAATTATTAGATCAAGAATTGTAATTGCATGCCCCTGTTGAACAGGGGCTGAAAAATTGGGCCTTTCGTGGTGGTGGTGGTGTTGCCACAACACTGTAAGCCCTCAGAGTTACTCTTGGTGGGTGCAGGAATGGGCCCTGCTGTGAATTATTAGATCAAGAATTGTAATTACATGCCCCTTTTGAACAGGGGCTGAAAAATGTGGCCTTTCGTGGTGGTGGTGGTGGTGGCGTTGCCACAACACTGTAAGCCCTCAGAGTTACTCTTGGTGGGTGCAGCAATGGGCCCTGCTGTGAATTATTAGATCAAGAATTGTAATTACATGCCCCTGTTGAACAGGGGCTGAAAAATTGGGCCTTAGGCACTGGTGGCACAACACTGCAACCCCTCACAGATACTGTACTTGGAGCACAGCAATGAGCCCTGTTGCAAAGTATTGCTTCAAAAATTGTAATGACACGCCCCTGTTAAACAGGGGCTGAAAAATTGGGCCTTAGGCACTGGTGGCACAACACTCCAACCCCTCACAGATACTGTACTTGGAGCACAGCAATGAGCCCTGTTGCAAAGTATTGCTTCAAAAATTGTAATTAAACGCCCCTGTTAAACAGGGGCTGAAAAATTGGGCCTTAGCCACTGGTGGCGGCACCCATAAACAAAAATGTTCTTCCAAGCTATCATCATCAATCGTATCATTGAGGACTCGGAGGAGGAGGATAGCCAGTCAACATAACAGCACAGGCACTCAGCATCAGCATCAGTCTTGAAGGGATGTGACATGTTAAAATCAATTAGTCTGTTATATCAGCATCAGGTGTGTGGTAGCTGGTGGTGATCCAAGACTGGTTCATCTTGATGAAAGTCAGTCGATCAACCGAGTCGGTGGACAGGCGCACCCTGTGATCCGTGACAAATCCTCCAGCAGCACTGAATGTGCGTTCCGAAAGAACGCTGGATGCAGGACAGGCCAGTAGCTCAATTGCATACTGTGCAAGCTCTGGCCAGTGATCCATCCTCAAGACCCAGTAAGCCAGAGGATTTTCGGTGGGGAAGGTGTCCAAGTCTGACCTTGCCCCTAGATATTCCTGCACCATGTTTATCAGACGCTGGCGATGGTTGCTGGAACCGATCATACTTTGGGGCTGCGGACTAAAGAATTGTCTGAACGCATCGGTCAGACGGCCACCTTCCCCACCGCTCCTTCTTTGACTGGCCGAAGCCTCAGCAACTCGTTGTCCAGGACCAGGAGTTTGTAACCTCCCAGTCTCTGGGAACGCGTTGCACAGACCTTTCTGCAAGGCCTCCCGGAGTTGTCTCATCCTCTGCTCCCTCTGCGACGGTAACATAAGGTCCGCAACCTTACCCTTGTACCGTGGATCAAGGAGAGTGGCCAGCCAGTAATGGTCCCTCTCCTTGATCCGAAGAATACGAGGATCCTTCCGCAGACTTTGCAGGATCAGGGAGGCCATGCAGCGTAGGTTAGCTGAGGCATTCGGTCCGGAGTCCTCTGGGTCACTAAGGACGACATGATCCGCAGCCACCTCCTCCCAGCCACGTGCAAGTCCACTGGTTTCTTGGGACTGTAAATCATCCCTAAAAGACTGCTGCTGATGATGCTGAGTGCCAGCCTCCACCTCCATGCTGACACAATCCTCCTCCTCCTCCTCCTCCTCCTCTTCCTGTGCGATGGGTGGGACAGAAGGAACACTGTCTGGGTAAAGGGGGCCTTGAGAGGCAAGGAAGTCCTCCTCTTCCTGCCTCTGTTCTGCCTCAAGTGCCCTGTCCATTATTCCACGCAGCGTGTGCTCCAACAGGTGGACAAGAGGTACAGTGTCACTGATGCATGCACTGTCACTGCTCACCATCCTCGTGGCCTCCTCAAATGGTGCCAGGACAGTGCATGCATCCCTGATCATGCCCCACTGGCGTGGAGAAAAAAAACCAAGCTCCCCTGACCCTGTCCTGGTGCCGTAGTCGCACAGGTACTCATTGATGGCCCTCTGCTGCGTGTGCAGCCGCTGCAGCATGGCCAACGTTGAGTTCCACCTGGTGGGCATGTCACATATAAGGCGGTTCTTGGGCAGGTTCAACTCCTTTTGCAGCTCAGCCAGGCGAGCACTGGCATTATAAGATCTGCGGAAATGCACACAGACTTTCCTGGCCTGCCTCAGGACATCCTGTAAGCCCGGGTACCTGCCCAAGAACCGCTGCACCACCAGGTTAAGGACGTGAGCCACACAGGGCACATGGGTCAGTTGTCCCTGTCGGAGGGCGGAGAGGAGGTTGGTGCCATTGTCGCAAACCACCATTCCTGGCTTAAGCTGGCGTGGCGTCAACCACCTCTCGGCCTGGCCCTGCAGAGCAGACAGGACCTCTGCCCCAGTGTGGCTTCTGTCCCCCAAACACACCAGCGCAAGCACGGCATGGCATCTTTTTGCCTGCGTACTTGCGTAGCCCCTTGAACGGCTACGGAGCACCGCTGGTTCAGAGGACAAAGCACAGGAAGAGGCCATGGAGGAAGAAGAAGAGGAGGGGGTGGAGGAGAGAGGTGTGTCACAACCAGTAGTAGCATTTTGGAGGCGTGGCGGTGGAACAACCTCCAACACTACTGCACCTTGTCCTGCATCCTTCCCAGCTGCCAAAAGAGTGACCCAATGGGCCGTGAAAGAAAGGTAACGTCCCTGTCCATGCCTGCTGGACCATGAGTCAGCGGTAATATGCACCTTACCGCTGACCGCCCTGTCCAGCGAGGCCAAGACATTGCCTTCCACATGCCGGTAGAGAGCCGGAATAGCCTTCCGTGAGAAAAAGTGGCGTTTGGGAACCTGCCACTGAGGAACCGCACATTGCACAAACTCACGGAAGGGGGCCGAGTCTACCAACTGAAAAGGCAGCAGTTGAAGCGCTAGCAATTTAGCCAAGCTAGCATTCAACCGCTGGGCATGTGGATGGCTGGGAGTGAACTTCTTTCGACGGTCCAGCAGCTGGGGCAGGGAAATTTGCCTGCTAGAATCGGACGTCAGTGTACTGCTAGCAGAGTGGCCGCAAGTACTTGGCTGTGACACACCTAATTCTACACCTTCATTCCTCTCAGTGCATGTTTCAGAGAGGACTGAAGTTATAGTGGGGTTGGAGATCCCAGCTGATGCGGTGCAAGGAGAGGTCCGCTTTGTTCTTTGGTGTGGGTCTTTGAGGTAGGCTTGCCAACGAGCTGCATGGCAGGTCAACATATGTCTGGTCAGGCATGTGGTACCCAAGCGGCTGATGTTTTGGCCACGCGATATACACTTGAGACATATGTTGCAAACAGCAGCTGTGCGATCTGATGCACTAGCCTCAAAAAAGGCCCACACCAAAGAACTTTTTGAATGACGGGCAGAGGCAGCGCCCTGCACAGGCGGAGCTCTGCGGTGTGATTCCGTCGGTGTACTGCCCTTACGCTGGCCACCAAAGGGCATCCTGCCTCGTTGGAGATGTGCCTCCTCCTCATCCTCCTCCTCCTCCTCTCTCCTATTAGGCACCCACGTGGAGTCAGTGACCTCATCATCCCCTCCCTCCTCATCACTGGAGCCAATCTGGCAGTATGCTGCAGCTGCTGGAACATGACTGCCAGATTGGTGTCCTTCTTGAGCATCCCCTCTGTCTGCTCTCACGCTACTGCCTTCCTGTAGCTGGGTTTCATCATCAGACCCTTCGAAACGCTGGGCATCCTCCTGGAGCATGTACCCAACACTGTGCTCAAACAGTTCGGGGGACTCCTCAGGAGGAGGACATGGTGGGTCTAGGGAAGGAGTGACTGATGATGAGTCTGACATTGATACCAGGGAAGAGGACGCTTTGGCAGCTGCTTTGCCAGTACCCTGAGCCTGGGTGAGAGAGGATGAAGAGGAGGAGGAGGGCTTGGTCATCCACTCTACCAAGTCTTCGGCATGATGTGGCTCAACATGTCCAGCTGCCGAAAAGAAGGACAAGCGTGTCCCATGGCCATGTGCTGATGACAATGCACCGCGTCCACGACCAGCACTGTTGCCCCCAGACACAGAGCCTGCTTGCCCTCTTTTATTGCCTCCTGACTGTCTGCCTCTCCTTGTTTGCCTTCCAGACATTCTAATGGATGGCCTGCAGGGAGATGGGAAAAAAGCAATAAGGGCTACCTTCAGGTGTCCTTCTCTGTCCCTTTACTTAAGGATTTCTAAATATGGTTGAGGATGATTGCTTTCGCACAGAATAGCACAACGACAATTTCCCTGACTGTCCAAAAAACAAGGATTTCAAAGATGGTTGATGAGGAATGCTTTAGCACAGTATAGCACAAGGAGAATTTCCCTCACTGTCCTTCCCTGTCCCTACAAACAAGGATTAGCACAGTAAAACACACTGACACTCTCCCTACCTATAGTTTTCTGTCCCTATAAAAAATGTTTTTTTAAAGATGGTTGATGATCAATGCTTTAGCACAGTATAGCACAAGGAGAATTTCCCTCACTGTCCTTCCCTGTCCCTACAAACAAGGATTAGCACAGTAAAACACACTGACACTCTCCCTACCTATAGTTTTCTGTCCCTATAAAAAATGTTTTTTTAAAGATGGTTGATGATCAATGCTTTAGCACACTATAGCACAAGGAGAATTTCCCTCACTGTCCTTCCCTGTCCCTACAAACAAGGATTAGCACAGTAAAACACACTGACACTCTCCCTACCTATAGTTTTCTGTCCCTATAAAAAATGTTTTTTTAAAGATGGTTGATGATCAATGCTTTAGCACAGTATAGCACAAGGAGAATTTCCCTCACTGTCCTTCCCTGTCCCTACAAACAAGGATTAGCACAGTAAAACACACTGACACTCTCCCTACCTATAGTTTTCTGTCCCTAGAAAAAATGTTTTTTTAAAGATGGTTGATGATCAATGCTTTAGCACACTATAGCACAAGGAGAATTTCCCTCACTGTCCTTCCCTGTCCCTACAAACAAGGATTAGCACAGTAAAACACACTGACACTCTCCCTACCTATAGTTTTCTGTCCCTATAAAAAATGTTTTAATAAAGATGGTTGATGATCAATGCTTTAGCACAGTATAGCACAAGGAGAATTTCCCTCACTGTCCTTCCCTGTCCCTACAAACAAGGATTAGCACAGTAAAACACACTGACACTCTCCCTACCTATAGTTTTCTGTCCCTATAAAAAATGTTTTTTTTAAAGATGGTTGATGATCAATGCTTTAGCACACTATAGCACAAGGAGAATTTCCCTCACTGTCCTTCCCTGTCCCTACAAACAAGGATTAGCACAGTAAAACACACTGACACTCTCCCTACCTATCCTTCTCTTTCCCTAAACTAAAGGAATCCAGGTTAAGCAAGAAAAAAAAATGTCACTGTCCCTGCCTATGCTTCTCTTTCCCTGCTCCGGAACACACTACACTAGGCCACCGTGCTGGCGGCCTTTTATAGTGTGGGGCGTGTACTAAACACCCTCAGCAATAATTGGCCACAGGCATCCTGCCTGTGGCCAATCATTGCTCTCCTCGCTGCCGGCGCTGTGATTGGCCAAGCATGCGGGGTCACAGTGCATGCTTGGCCAATCACAGCGCCTGGATGACACTGCGATGGCGTAGTGCATTGTGGGCCGTTCGCGTCACTCGAATTAGGCGCGAACGGCCCAAATCGTTCGATCTTCGTCGAACGATCGAACAGCCGATGTTCGGGTCGAACGTATGTTCGACTCGAACACCGAGCTCATCCCTAATCACGGGACACAGAGCGACTTAGTCATTACTAATGGGTTATATAGTTTACCTTCAGGTGCTGGCACTGGCAACTTCCAAACCGGAAGTACCCTCCCCTATATAAGCCCCTCCCATCCGGGAGCACCTCAGTTTTTTGCCAGTGTCTAAGGTGTTGGCCAAAGAGTAACATGTGTTTTCACTGGGCTTGCGTACAGGTTCTTTTGGGCCTTAGTAAGCTGTTCCGGATCCCACCAAAAAAGCTTCATAGCTAAACGGTCGGTACCCGGGCCTTGCAGCAGAAGAGCAAGGTTTTGCCTGTAATGCCTCTCTTAGGAGGGCTGGACCCTGGGATCCAGAGCTCTGGTCATACCCACGACCAAGATGTTGTCTGTGCAGGGTGCTATACAGGTCCAGGGGAGTGGAATCCTTGGGAACCCGGTCCCTGAAGGTTTAATTACAATGCCTGCCGTGATAGGTGAAGTTTGGGCTTCTGTGGACCAAACAGAGTCCTGCGGCGGGGAACAGGTAAGTGGGGGCCCCCAGGAACTTGGTTCTATTGGGGGACCCCCAAGCCTAATTTGTCTTTCTGTCTGTTACCTAACGGTATTCCCGCTAATATCTGTGTATGCCTGTAACTACTGAAAATGTAAAATTTTAATAGTAGTCAAGAAAAAAAAAAAAAAAAAAAAGAGGACCACGGTACCTGTGTTAAACCACTAGAGGCCGCTGTGGTCCATTTTTCTTGTCATGTGGATCTTTGGTTTTCTCAAGTCAAAAGATCCAGGCAGTTGGTAAGTTTCTCTGGGGGAATCCACTTCCTCTGCCCTGTTGCTGCGCTCATCCACCGCACAGGCCCTCCGGCAAAAAGGGCCCTGGCTCCTAGTCCCTGTTTGATTTTCGAAAAGGGCGCCAATGGCGCACGGGCGCGCGCGCGGGCGCGTGCACGCGCCTCCTATGAAAAAAAAGGGGCGGGGCTGGTGGATGACGCTCGATGCGCGCCACGGCGCTTCTGCGCATGTGCAGGCGTCCCAGCTTGTATAAAGACACAGTACAAGTGTCAGCTGGATGCAAACAGAGCTAGCAACAAACAGTGGCACACAGAGGCGGTTGATGCAGGCATCCCCATAGAAAGGCACTTTAGTGGACACCAGCTGGTATATAGCAGCAACTGTGTTAGACTATTACCAGCAAAAATTGGTGTATGACGACGGGAATACCTCAGCTTTATGCTTAAAGGATACGTCGTCCAGACGCTCCGGAAATAAGTCTTCCAGGAAGCCAAAGGGGTCTCCATCGGGCTCTGAGGATATTGGGCATGCTTGTACTGCACCAATCTCCCCTGAGAATTCAGAGGTCAGTAGCCGTAGAAACCCCGCAGGAGTGCCTGGTGCTGCGGCTGTCCCCAGTCCACCTGCTCCTGTATATATAACAGAGGAGGTTTTATCCTCAACTCTGGGAGGATTGGAAGAGAGATTAACAGCATTGATCGCTGCTTCCCTGTCACAGGGAAAGCGCGTCCGATCTCCGTCTCCTCCTTCAGAGTGCCTGTTAGTGGAGGAACAGCCCCACACAGAGATCGACCTACCTGAAGGGGATCAGGATGAGGTTGATTCAGTTATGGAGGAATCAACAGTGGAAGAACCTTTCTCAGCATCTCAGGCTGAAAGATTATGGGTTCAGTCTCTGACTAACATGGTCCGATCAGCATTTAAAATGCCTCTGGCGGAACCACCAACCACTACGGTTTCCTCGCTGGGGTCGCTAAAAGCTCCCCAGGCTGTCTGTTCCTTCCCAATCCACCCTTTATTAGAAGGGCTTATTTACCAGGATTGGGAGCATCCTGATAAAATATTTGCTCCCCCCAAGAGATTTCCGGTGATCTATCCCATGGAGGATAAGTTCATAAAAAAATGGAGGGTCCCTACAGTGGACGCAGCCATCTCTTCTGTGAACAAATCACTGACATGTCCAGTAGATAATGTTCCAATGTTCAAAGACCCAATAGATAAAAAATTGGAGTCTTTACTAAAATCTGCTTTCTCTACAGCAAGCATGGTGACACAACCTGCGGTAGCAGCGATTGGAGTCTGCCAAGCAGTGAAAGATCAGTTGAAACAAGTCTTAAGGGACTTACCAGATCAGCAGGCTCTTGCCCTAGCTGACCTGCCTAGAGCCTTGTGTTTTGCGGTGGACGCCATAAAGGATACAATCCAACAGGCCTCCCGCTTTACGCTGTCTGTAGTACATATGCGTAGGCTTCTGTGGCTCAAAAACTGGTCCGCTGAAGCTCCCTGTAAGAAACTGCTGGTTAGCTTCCCATTTCATGGAGAACGCTTATTTGGGGAAGATCTGGACAAATATATCCATAAAATTTCTGCCGGTAAAAGTTCACTCTTACCGGTTAAGAACAAGAGTAGAAGTCATTCTTTTAAGAGGCCTACTTCTCCAGTCCCGGGCACATCGGCTGTGAAGCAGTTCCGACGGCCTCCGCGGTCAAATTCAGGGGGCAGAAATCAGGGACAATCACAGGGTAACAAGAAGCCCTGGATCAAGAGAGGTACAAAACCTCCCCCCAAGTCATGAAGCGTTGCCCCCACTCAATCGGGTGGGGGGAAGGCTTCAGTTGTTCACAGAGACCTGGCGGGACACCATCAGAGACAGATGGGTGCTCTCCGCAGTAAGTCTGGGATACAAGCTGGAGTTAAAAGGCACTCCTCCTGCCCAATTTATGAGGTCAAACGTTCCAAGAGATCCCCAGAAGAGAGGATCCCTCCTTCTGGCACTAGAACAACTATTGCTCCAAGGTGTAATCATGAAGGTTCCCCTGGAAGAAAGCGGATTCGGGTTTTACTCGAACCTTTTCACAGTCCCCAAACCAAATGGGGACGTGAGGCCCATATTAAATCTAAAAGGGCTAAACAAGTTCCTAAATATCAGGACTTTTCGGATGGAGCCGATCCGATCGGTGGCCACCGCCCTACAAGGGCAGGAATGGTTAGCCTCGATCGACATAAGGGATGCTTATCTGCATATTCCCATCTTTCCGGCCCACCAGAAATTTCTACGCTTTGCAGTAGAAGGGCGCCATTTTCAGTTCAGAGCCTTACCTTTCGGTCTGGCCACAGCACCACGAGTGTTCACAAAGGTTCTGGCCCCACTATTGGCCAATCTAAGAACACAAGGTGTAACGATAATGGCATATCTAGACGACCTGCTACTAATAGACCACTCAGTGGAAAAGCTGGAAGTAGCTATTCACAAGACAATCAAGTATCTGGAATATCACGGTTGGATTATCAACCAGGACAAGTCAGCTCTAAGACCAGTCAAAAGTCTGGAATACTTAGGGCTAAGGCTGGATTCAAATCAGAGAAAGATTTTCTTACCTCCAGAGAAGGTGTCGTCTTTAAAAGATTTGACCCACTTAGTGGGTACAAAAAGAAAACCATCCATACGCCTGTGCTTGAGGCTGCTGGGAAAAATGGTGGCTTCATTCGAAGCGGTACCCTACGGTCAATTCCATTCAAGGAATTTGCAAAGGGCCATACTGTCAGCCTGGAACAAAAAAGTTCAGGCTTTAGACTTACCAATGTCCCTGTCCCCCTCCGTTCGCAAGAGCCTCCATTGGTGGTTGGTGCCCCAGAATCTGGAAAGAGGGAAACCCTTCAGTCCGGTTTCTTGGAAGGTGGTCACTACAGATGCCAGCCTCATAGGCTGGGGGGCAGTACTGGAGCAATGGTCTCTCCAGGGCAAGTGGTCAGAAGCAGAAAAGGCCCTGCCCATCAATCTCTTAGAGATACGAGCAGCCCGTTATGCCCTAGTAGCATGGACATCCAAACTCCAAGGGTCCCCTGTCAGAATTCAATCAGACAATGCCACAGCAGTGGCATATATCAATCACCAGGGTGGCACCAGGAGTCGTGCAGCCCAGAGGGAAGCAAATTGCATCCTGGAGTGGGCAGAAAGATATGTCCCAGCCATATCCGCGGTTTTCATCCCAGGAGTGGAAAATTGGAGAGCGGACTTTTTAAGTCGCCAACAATTATGCCCGGGGGAATGGTCTTTTCACCCCGAGGTTTTCCAGGCAATATGCCAGCGGTGGGGAACACCGGATGTAGATCTGCTAGCATCCAGATTCAACGCAAAGGTGGACAGATTTGTGTCTCGCACAAGGGATCCCCTAGCTTGCGGCTCGGATGCCCTAGTGTTCCCTTGGGATCAGTTCAAGCTGATATATGCATTCCCACCGCCACAATTGTTACCGCTATTACTCCGCAGAATCAGGGTAGAAAAGAAACCAGTGACTCTGGTGGCTCCAGCGTGGCCCCGAAGGGCATGGTACGCGGAGATTGTAAAAATGTCAGTGAGGAGTCCTTGGACCCTCCCACATCGTCCGGACCTGCTGTCGCAAGGACCGATATACCACCCTTCCTTACCAGCCCTAGGTTTGACGGCCTGGCTATTGAAGCCCACATTCTGAAAAAGAGAGGGCTCTCTAATTCTGTGGTATCTACCATGATCAATGCCAGGAAGCCGGTATCCAGGCAGATCTATTATAGGATCTGGAAGGCGTACATTACGTGGTGTGAGGCCAAGAAATGGCATCCACGTAAGTACGTGATAGGTAGGATTTTGGACTTCCTACAGTGGGCTGTAGATAGGAAGCTGGCCTTGAGTACTATCAAGGGTCAGATTTCGGCCTTGTCAATATTTTTTCAAAGGCCCTTGGCTTCGCATTCACTAGTCAAAGCTTTCATACAAGGAGTGATGCGTATTAGCCCTCCGGTTAGTATTCCCATATGTCCATGGGACTTAAACCTGGTTCTGTCGGTTCTACAGAAACAACCGTTTGAACCATTGCAACACATTTCCTTGGTTCTTCTCACCAGGAAATTGATTTTCTTAGTAGCCATTTGTTCGGCTAAAAGAGTATCGGAATTAGCCGCCTTGTCCTGTAAGGAGCCATATCTGGTTGTCCATAAGGACAGAGTAGTATTACGTCCTCATCCAGCCTTTCTTCCCAAGGTGGTATCGAGGTTTCATTTGAACCAAGATGTGGTTCTTCCTTCTTTTTTCCCCAAACCTAGCTCGGTAGAGGAAAAGTTATTACATTCTTTGGATGTAGTAAGAGCAGTTAAAGCTTATCTAAAAGCCACTGCTCAGATTCGCAGAACGGATACTTTGTTTATTCTGCCGGAAGGCCCTAGAAAGGGTCAGGCAGCATCAAAATCTACTTTAGCCAAGTGGATTTGACAGGTCATAATACAAGCCTATGGCTTGAGAAAGAGACCGCCTCCGTTCAAAGTTAGGGCGCACTCCACAAGAGCAGTTGGAACTTCATGGGCAGTGCATCACCAGGCCTCCCTGGCTCAAGTATGTAAGGCCGCAACATGGTCTTCGGTACACACGTTTACTAGATTCTACCAGGTAGACGTTAGAAGTCAGGAGGATGTCGCCTTTGGGCGCAGTGTGTTGCAGGCCGCAAAAGATCCTCATGCCTGATGGCGCCCAGCTTATGTATCCCTCCCCTCATTTGGCATTGCTTTGGGACGTCCCATTAGTAATGACTAAGTCGCTCTGTGTCCCGTGATGTACGAAAAAGAAAAAGGGATTTTTATAACAGCTTACCTGTAAAATCCTTTTCTTGGAGTACATCACGGGACACAGAGCTCCCACCCCTCTTTTTGGGACACTTATTGCTTTGCTACAAAACTGAGGTGCTCCCGGATGGGAGGGGCTTATATAGGGGAGGGTACTTCCGGTTTGGAAGTTGCCAGTGCCAGCACCTGAAGGTAAACTATATAACCCATTAGTAATGACTAAGTCGCTCTGTGTCCCGTGATGTACTCCAAGAAAAGGATTTTACAGGTAAGCTGTTATAAAAATCCCTTTATTTCACTTTTATTGTTTCACTTTAAGCATTATTAAAATCACTGCTCCTAAAAAAACAGCCATTTTTAAAACTTTTTTTTGCATTGATATATGTCCCCTGGGGCAGGACCCAGGTCCCCAAACACTTTTTAGGACAATAACTTGCATATAAGCCTTTATAATTAGAACTTAAGATTTCTCCCATAGACTTTTCGAATTTGCCGCGAACACCCCAAATTGTTCATTGTTCGGCGAACGGGCGAACAGGCAATGTTCGAGTCGAACATGAGTTCGACTCGAACTCGAAGCTCATCCCTACTCCTCATTAGCTGGGATCTCCAACCCCACTATACCTTCAGTCCTCTCTGAAACCTGCACTGAGAGGAATGAAGGTGTAGAATTAGGTGTGTCACAGCCAAGTACTTGCGGACAATCTGCTAGGGGTACACCGACGTCCGATTGTACCAGGTGAATTTCCCTGCCCCAGCTGCTGCACCGCCGAAAGAAGTTCGCTCCCAGCCATCCATATGCCCAGCGGTTGAATGCTAGCTTGGCTAAATTGCTAGCAATTCAACTGCTGCCTTTTCAGTTGGTAGACTCTGCCCCCTTCCGTGAGTTTGTGGAATGTGCGGTTCCGGCTCTCTACCGGCATGTGGAAGGCAATGTCTTGGCCTTGCTGGACAGGGCGGTCAGCGGTAAGGTGCATATTACTGCTGACTCATGGTCCAGCAGGCATGGACAGGGACGTTACCTATCTTTCACGGCACATTAGGTGACTCTGCTGGCAGCTGGGAAGGATGCAGGACAAGGTGCAGTAGTGTTGGAGGTTGTTCTGCCACCACGCCTCCAAAATGTTACTACTGGTGATTCTGACACACCTCTCTCCTCCACCCCCTCCTCTTCTTCTTCCTCCATGGCCTCTACCTGTGCTTTGTCCTCGGAACCAGCGGTGCTCCGTAGGCGTTCAAGGGGCTACGCAAGTACGCAGGCAAAAAGATGCCATGCGGTGCTTGAGCTGGTGTGCTTGGGGGACAGGAGCCACACTGGGGCAGAGATTCTGTCAGCTCTGCAGGGGCAGGCTCAGAGGTAGTTGACGCCAAGCCAGCTTAAGCCAGGAAAGGTGGTTTCCAACAATGGCACCAACCTCCTCTCCGCCCCCTCCGACGGGGACAACTGACCCATGTGCCCTGTTTGGCTCACGTCCTTAACTTGGTGGTGCAGCGGTTTTTGGGCAGGTACCTGGGCTTACAGGAGGTCCTGAAGCAGGCCAGGAAAATCTGTGGGCATTTCCGCCGATCTTATAATGCCAGTGCTCGGCTGGCTGACCTGCAAAAGGATTACAACCTGCCCAAGAACCGCCTAATCTGTGACATGCCCACCAGGTGGAACTCTAAGTTGGCCATGCTGCAGCGGCTGCACACGCAGCAGAGGGCCATCAATGAGTATCTGTTGCAATATGGCACCAGGACAGTGTCAGGGGAGCTTGGATTTTTTTCCCCACGCCAGTGGGCCATGATCAGGGATGCATGCACTGTCCTGGCACCATTTTAGGAGGCCACGAGGATGGTGAGCAGTGACAGTGCATGCATCAGTGACACTGTCCCTCTTGTCCACCTGTTGGAGCACACGCTGCATGGAATAATGGGCAGGGCACTTGAGGCAGAACAGAGGCAGGAAGAGGAGGACTTCCTTACCTCTCAAGGCCCCCTTTATCCAGACAGTGTTCCTGCTGGCCCGGCAATCACACAGGAAGAGGATGAGGAGGAGGATTATTTTGTCAGAATGGAGGTGGAGCCTAGCACTCAGCAGCAGCAGCAGTCTTCAAGGGATCAATTACAGTCCCAAGACACCCATGGACATGTCGTCCTCAGTGACCCAGAGGACTCCACACCGAATGCCTCAGCCAACCTATGCTGCATGGCCTCCCTGATCCTGCAAAGCCTGCAGAAGGATCCTCGGATTCGTGTGATCAAGGAGAGGGATCATTACTGGCTGGCAACCCTCCTTGATCCACGTTACAAGGGCAAGGTTGCGGACCTTGTCTTGCCGTCGCAGAGGGAGCAGAGGATGAAACATCTTTGGGAGGCCTTATAGAAAGGTTTGTGCAATGCGTTCCCAGAGACTGGGAGGTTCCAAATTCCTGATCCTGGACAATGTGCTGGTGAGGCTCCAGTCAGTCAAAGAAGGAGCGGTGGAGAAGGTGGCCGTCTGACAATTTTTTAGTACGCAGCCCCAAGGTATGATCGCTTCCAGCAACCATCGCCAGCATCTGGTTTACAGGGTGCAGGAATACCTAGGGGCAAGATCAGTGTCAGGAACGAGTATGGAGATCGAGATGCTAAGAGGGCTCCCCTTGCGGCTGAGTGCAGCGCGACCCTGGAGTTGGGAACAGGGAGCGCGGTGCCCACAGAAGCACAGTTGGCCAGGTGCTTGCTTGCAGTCTGATGAGCTCAGCCACTGAGGGATGGCGGAGGCAGGCAGAACTGAGCTTGTTATATTCAGATGAACGGAGATATCAGAAGCCAGGCCGGGGGTCAAACACAGGAGATCAGTCCAGAGCATATATAGGGGCGAGCCAAGGTCATACACGTGCAGGGTCCAGGTACAAGCCGAGGGTCAAGCCGGGTGGTCAGGAAGCAGAAGCAGAGTCCAGAAGCAGGCCGAGGGTCAAACACAGGAGATCAGGAAGCGAGGTCAAGACAAGCCGGGACACATCGGATAAGCACGGATCAGGAGACAAGGTCAAGGTACACAGGAGACTGAAGAGATAATCCAGCAATGAGCAGCTCCAGCAGCAGGCTTAAATAGACCAGGAAGTTAGTCATGTGATCTGTTCAGGTTACAAGGAGGAAGTACCGCCCACCTTAGTCATGCTGTGCACCATGGCGGCCATGATTGTCTTGGGCAGAATTGCCAGTCCTTCTTCGGCTATTTCCCTGACAGTGCCCCCCCCGAGGGGCAGCCTCTGGATGCGCAACCTAGACCATCTTTCTGGGTACCTGTTGCGGAAATTTTGCAAAAGTCTTGGAGCATGTAAATTATCCATTGGTTCCCAAGAATTTTCCTCTGAAGAATACCCCTTCCATTTAACAACAAATTGAGTCTGCCTATCTCTTTTCCGGCAATCTAGGATGGCTTCAACTTCATATTCGGTATCGTTACCTACGATAACTGGTGGAGGTGGCAACTCCTCTCTTCCTGGAAATGGACTTGGCACAGCTGGTTTCAGAAGGGAGACGTGGAACACCGGATGGATCTTGTAGGAGGCCGGTAAAGCGAGTTCAAAAGCCACAGGGTTCACTTCCTTCTTGATCTCGAATGGACCCACAAACCTTGGACCAAGCTTCCTGGAAGGGCAAGAAAGTCTGAGGTTAATAGAGGACAGCCATACCTTGTCACCCACCTTGTAGATGGGATTCCCTCTCTTTCTCCTGTCATGTTGTTTCTTGAAGTCTTCCTGAGCCTTTCGCATGGTCTCTTGAAGGATTCGGTAATTGGTTTGGAAGAAGTTTATCCTATCCTGAACGGCTGGTACCGGAGATTCAGGAATGGTGTTGGGAAGAAAGGATGCGTGAAAGCCATAGTTTGCCCAAAAGGGTGACTGATTGGTGGCCGTGTGTATGGTATTATTGTATGAAAATTCCGCACAAGGTAGCAAGGAGACCCAGTCATCTTGGGAGAAAGAGCAGAAGCACCACAGGTATTGCTCTAAGGTCTGGTTCGTTCTTTCTGTTTGGCCATTACTTTGAGGGTGGTAAGCAGAAGAAAGACATAAGTCAATTGACAAGATCTTACAAAGATTCTTCCAGAAACCAGAGGTGAATTGAACCCCTCTATCGGAGACTATATTGTCGGGTAACCTATGAAGTCTGACTATCTCCTTAATAAAAAAAATTTGCAGTGTCCATGGCAGAGGGGGTGCCAAGCATGGGCAGGAAGTGGGCCATCTTTGATAGTCGGTCCACTACTACCAAGATTGTTGTAAAGTTCTCTGATGGAGGGAGGTCGACTATGAAGTCCATAGAGATGTTTTTCCAAGGCTGCTTCAGAACTGGTAAGGGTCTTAATAGACCCCAAGACCTGGTCTTGGGACCCTTGTTACGCTGGCAAACCAAACAGGACTCAACATATTTTTTACAGTCTGATCTTAGGGAAGGCCACCATAGGTAACGAAAGACAAGGTCGATCGTCTTCCGGACCCCGAAATGCCCGGCCAGCTGGTGATCATGAAATCTTTTCAAGGCCTGCAGTCTGACTTCCTGGGGGACAAAGATTTTATCCTGATGTCACAGAAATCCCTCGTGACTCCTTAAGGTAGAAATTTCCGACTCTGGGCAGTGAAGAGAGGCTTGTACAATGGATGCTTTTAGGTCTGGCTGAATCAGAAGGAAATTTTGTGTGGACAGGATTGTGCCGGGAGTGGTTTCTTCAGGGGTGTCTGGGAACATCCGAGACAGAGAATCCGCCTTTCCATTTTTAGATCCGGGACGAAATGAGATGTGGAAATTGAATCTCGAAAAGAATAACGCCCACCGAGCTTGACGAGGTCTCAAACGTCTTGCAGTCCTCAGATATTCTAAATTTTTATGATCGGTAAAGATCATAATGGGATGTGCTGCACCTTCAAGTAAATATCTCCACTCTTCCAGGGCTGTTTTGATGGCCAAAAGCTCCCGATCTCCGACGACGTAATTTCTTTCCGGTTGTGTCATTTTTCGAGAGGAAAAGGCTACAGGATGTAACAATGATTTGGGGCCCTGTCGTTGAGAAAGGATAGCTCCTGTGGCCACTTCAGAGGCATCGACTTCCAAAATGTAGGGCAATGCAGGGTCAGGATGCTGAAGAACTGGTGCTGAAACAAACACTGTTTTAAGTCTGTCGAAAGCTGCCTGAGCCTCCGGGGGCCACTGGAATCTGGAATGCAAACGGGTTAGTTGGGTAATGGGTGATATAATGGCTGAAAAGTTCTTAATAATTCATCTGTAAAAGTTTGAAAAGCCAATAAACCTTTAAACACCCTTCTTGTCGGAGGGGACAGGCCACTCCAGGATCGCTTTTACTTTCTGGGGATCCATGGCCACTCCTTTCGTAGATATGACAAGATCCAAAAACTGGATAGATTCTTTCTCAAAGTCACATTTTTCGGCTTTTACATATAGTCCATGCGTTCTTAGAATAGTTAGTACCTTTTTCATGTGCACTCGATGAATCTCCAGCGTGGCTGAGAAGACAAGGATGTCATCCAGGTATACAATGAGGAATTTGTCAAGATGGTCTCGGAAAATGTTGTTCACAAAGTGCTGGAACGTGGCTGGAGCATTGCAGAGGCCAAAAGGCATCACCAAATATTCGAAATGTCCGAAACGAGTTCGGAAAGCTGTTTTCCACTCATCCCCCTCTCGAATGCGAACCAGATTATAAGCACCTCGTAAGTCCAGTTTGGAGAAAACTCGAGCAGAACGGAATCGTTGGAAGAGTTCCGGGATGAGAGGGAGTGGATAGCGATCTTATTCAGATCTCGGTAGTCTATACAAGGCCTAAGCGTTTTATCCTTTTTTTCGACAAAAAAGATGCCAGCACCTGCAGGGGAAGAAGAGGGACGAATGAATCCCTTTTCCAGGTTTTCATCGACATAGAGTCGTAATGTTTCGAGTTCAGTCTCTGATAAAGGGAAGATACGACCAAAGGGAATTTCGGAGCCTGGGAGCAAGTCAATAGGGCAGTCGTAGGGATGATGAAGTGGAAGGGAGTCTGCTCCCTTCTTGTCGAATACATCCAGAAATTCTAGGTAGGCAGAGGGTACATGAGGATTGGAACTAGAAACAGGTTGTATGGTCAGGCAGCTGGTAAAGTCCTTAGGGCCAGGGGGCAGACAATTCTGCTGACAGTAAGCAGATGAAAACAGCACTTCATTCTTCAGCCAGTCAATGTGAGGGTTGTGTGCTCGTAACCAGGGAACTCCCAGAATGACCGGAAACAGAGGAGAGCACAAAACATCGAAACGTACCAGTTCCTTGTGGCCAGAGCTGGTTGTCATAGGGATTGGCAGGGTCTCATGGGTTATCAGTCCAGAACTGGGTAGAGATCCATCAGCCAAATGAACTGTTAACTGCTGCTTCTTGGTAACAAGGGGAATTCCAAGTCCTTTGGCCAAGTTGATGTCTAGGAAGCAGCTGCAGGCCCCAGAGTCGATGATGGCTGAAAGCCGGATCTCTTCCCTGGCCACCGATAGGGAGATAGCGAGGACAGGGTGAGATGAGGTAAGTCCTGACACTTGACAATGTACTGGGGGTTTGAAGAATGGTTTCTTCGGCCTGAGGTGGCAATTTTGTAAGAAATGGCCATTGTCTCCACAGTAAAAGCAAAGGTTCGCCTTTCAACGGTAGAGTCTTTCCTCAGGTGATAGAGCAGGCCGAAACAGGCCCATCTGTCTCGGCTTGACTTCAGGTATGGGTGGACTGGAGGCAAGAGAAAAAGAGGATTCTGGCAGTCCTTGAGCTGATTGGAGAGTCTGAGACTTCTCGAATAGACGTTCACGTAGGCGTCTGTCCAGTTGTATGGCTAACTGGATGAGGCCCTCCAAGGTATCTGGGATTGCTACCCTGGCCAGCTCGTCCTTGAGGGACTCTGATAGGCCCAGACAATATTGGTACTTCAGGGCAGCTTGATTCCAACATGTGTCTGCGGCTCATGTGCGGAAGTCCACAGTGTAATCCTCTGCGGGAAGTTGCCCCTGCTGTAGGGTGTGCAGGGCATTCTCGGCCGTAGTCATACGTTGGGGATCATCGTACAACTGGGCCATAGCTGTGAAGAAAGTGTCAACAGAGTCAGTAATGGGGCTCTTCTGTTCCAGTAGCCCGTGGGCCCACACCTGGGGGTCGTCCAAGAGTAAGGAGATAATGAAACCAACTTTAATATTCTCCAAGGAGAAAGTTCTTGGTTGAAGAGCCAGGTATAGTAGGCAGGCATTTTTAAAAGTCCTAAACTTTCTTCGGTCCCCCGAGAACCGTTCAGGGGTCGGCACACGTGGTTCAGGAAGCGGGATCAGCACCGTGAGAGGAACATCCTGAGACATTGCTGCAATGATGCATGTGACCCTCTAATTGCTCATGGGCGTCTTGTAGTCTTTGCACTGTTTGGGTAAGTGCGGTGATCTGCTGGCACATAGCCTCTATAGGGGAAGCGCCTCTGTCGATCTCTGACATGGCTGGATTATACTGTCAGGAACGAGTATGGAGATCGAGATGCTAAGAGGGCTCCCCTTGCGGCTGAGTGCAGCCCGACCCTGGAGTTGGGAACAGGGAGCGCGGTGCCCACAGAAGCACGGTTGGCCAGGTGCTTGCTTGCAGTCTGATGAGCTCAGCCACTGAGGGATGGCGGAGGCAGGCAGAACTGAGCTTGTTTTATTCAGTTGAACGGAGATATCGGAAGCCAGGCCGGGGGTCAAACACAGGAGATCAGTCCAGAGCATATACAGGGGCGAGCCAAGGTCATACACGTGCAGGGACCAGGTACAAGCCGAGGGTCAAGCCGGGTGGTCAGGAAGCAGAAGCAGAGTCCAGAAGCAGGCCGAGGGTCAAACACAGGAGATCAGGAAGCGAGGTCCAGGCAAGCCGGGTCACAACGGATAAGCACGGATCAGGAGACAAGGTCAAGGTACACAAGAGACTGAAGAGATAATCCAGCAATGAGCAGCTCCAGCAGCAGGCTTAAATAGACCAGGAAGTTAGTCATGTGATCTGTTCAGGTTACAAGGAGGAAGTACCGCCCACCTTAGTCATGCTGTGCACCATGGTGGCCATGATTGTCTTGGGCAGAATTGCCAGTCCTTCTTCGGCTATTTCCCTGACAATCAGACTTGGACACCTTTCTCACCGAAAATCCTCTAGGTTACTGGGTCTTGAGGATGAATCACTGGCCAGAGCTTGCACAGTATGCAATTGAGGTACTGGCCTGTCTTGCATCCAGCGTTCTTTCGGAACACACATTCAGTGCTGCTGGAGGCTTTGTAACCAATCACAGGGTGCGCCTGTCCACCGACTCGGTTGATCGACTGACCTTTATAAAAATGAATCAGTCTTGGATCACCACCAGCTACCAAGCACCTGATGCTGATGTAACCGAATATTTTTTTTTTTAAATGTCTGATCCCTTCAAGACTGCCTATGCTGATGCTGAGTGACTATTCTGTTATGCTGAGTGACTATCCTCTTCGTCCTCAATGATCATGCTGATAGCTTGAAAGAACATTTTTGGTTCTGGGCACCGCCACCAGTGGCTAAGGCCCAATTTTTCAGCCCCTGTTTAACAGGGGCGTGTATTTACAATTTTTGATGCAATGCTTTGCAGCAGGGCTCATTGCTGAGCTCCAACTACAGTGTCTGTTAGGGGTTGCAGTGTTGTGGCACCAGCACCAGTGCCTAAGGCCCAATTTTTCAGCCCCTGTTTAACAGGGGCGTGTATTTACAATTTTTGATGCAATGCTTTGCAGCAGGGCTCATTGCTGCACTCCAAGTACATTATCTGTGAGGGGTTGCAGTGTTGTGGCACCAGCACCAGTGCCTAAGGCCCAATTTTTCTGCCCCTGTTTAACAGGGGCATGTAATTACAATTCTTGATCTAATAATTCACAGCAGGGCCCATTCCTGCGCCCACCAAGAGTAACTGTGAGTACCCATGCCATTTTTCTCAATGATTTTTATCCATATTGCCGGGACCAGACATTACATTAAAGCCGCAAGCAGTTTTAAATTACTTTTTTTCCTTTAGAAATGTCATTTTGTGCAGGGACAGTTCTAAACATGGGAAACACTTGCCACTTCACAGGCATACTTTATACACCCCCCAGGTACGATATTTAAAGGAATATTTCACTTTATGCATCATTAAAATCACTGCTCCCGAAAAAACTGCCATTTTTAAAACTTATTTTTGCATTGATACATGTTCCCTGGGGCAGGACCCGGGTCCCCAAACCCTTTTTAGAACAATAACTAGCATATTAGCCGTTATAATTAGCACTTTTGAAACGTTCGCGTCCATTGTATTTAATAGGGTTCTAAAGTTCGCACAAACTTTCGGTCCGTTCGCAGGTTCTGGTGCGAACCGAACCGGGGGGTGTTCGGCTCATCCCTAGTTGCAAATAGCAAAGGTGCGATCTGCTGCACATGTCTCAAAAAAAAGGCCCACACCAAAGAACTTTTGGAATAACGTGCAGAGACAGCAGCGCCCTGCACATGCAGAGCTCTGCGGTGTGATTCAGTCAGTGTGCTGCCCTTAAGCTGGCCCCTGGAGGGCATCCTGCCTCAGTGGAGATGTGCCTCCTCCTCCTCCTCCTCCTCTCTCCTATCAGGCACCCACATAGAGTCAGTGACCTCATCATCTAGTCCCTCCTCATCATTGGAGCAAACCTGGCAGTATGCTGCAGCTGGGGGAACATGACTGCCAGTTTGCTGTCCTTCTTGGGCACCCCCTCTCTCTGGGCTCACGTTACTGCCTTCCTCTAGCTGGGTTCCATCATCAGAGCCTTCAAAACGCTGCGCATCCTTCTGCAGCATGTACCCAACACTGTGGTCAAACAGTTCGGGGGACTCCTCAGGAGGACATGGTGGGGCTAGGGAAGGAGTGACTGATGCCATTAAGCCGAGGGAAGAGGCCGCTTTGCCAGAAAAAGTACCCTGAGCCTGGGTGAGAGAGGATGAGGAGGATGAGGACGGCTTGGTCATCCACTCTACCAAGTCTTCGGCATGTTGCGGCTCAACACGGCCAGCTGCTGAAAAAAAGGACAAGCGTGCCCCATGGCCACGTGCTGATGAGGATGCGCTGTGTCCACGACCAGCACTGTTGCCTCTAGACACAGAGTCTGCTTGCCCTCTTTTATTGGCCTGTGACTGTCTGCCTCTCCTTGTTGGCCTTCCAGACATACTTTATTTGATGTATTGAAATAGGTAGGTACACAAGGAATTGTCTGCAGTCAGCTTTAGCTGCACACTGTGGCCAGTATACCGTACACTGATTGAAAATACTGCAGCTGCCTGCCTGTGGTATTATTAGGAAGAGAACACCAGCAATTGTCTGCAATTAGCTTTAGTTGCACACTGTACACAGGAAACAGTACACTGACTGAAAATACTGCTGCTGCCTGCCTGTCAGTATATTAAGAAGAGAACACCAGCAATTGTCTGCAGTTATCTTTAGTTGCACACTGTGCACAGGACACAGTACACTGACTGAAAATACTGCTGCCTGCCTGTCAGTATATTAGGAAGAGAACACCAGCAATTGTCTGCAGTTAGCTTTATTTGCACACTGTGCACAGGACACAGTACACTGACTGAAAATACTGCTGCTGCCTGCCTTTCAGTATATTAGGAAGAGAACACCAGCAATTGTCTGCAATTGTTTCATTTAAAGTCCCAACTTCCTTTGTTTTCATTCTGTGTAATGTAAAGGGGTCCAGAGGTGCAGGGTGCTGTGTAATGTAAAGGGGTCCAGAGTTGCGGGGTGCTGTGTAATGGGGTCCAGAGGTACAGGGTTCTGTGTAATATAAAGGGATCCAGAGGTGCAGGGTGCTGTGTAGTGTAAAGGGGTCCAGAGGTGCAGAGTGCTGTGTAATGTAAAGGGGTACAAAAGTGCAGGGTGCTGTGTAATGTAACGGGGTCCAGAGGTGCAGGGTGCTGTGTAATATCAAGGGATCAAGAGGTGCAGGGTGCTGTGTAATGTAAAGGGGTCCAGAGGTGCAGGGTGCTGTGTAAAGGGGTCCAAAGGGTCAGGGTGCTTTGTAATGTAAAGGGGTCCAAAGGTGCAGGGTGCTGTGTAAAGGGGTTCAGAGGTGCAGGTTGCTGTGTAATGTATAGGGGTCTAGAGGAGCAGGGTGCTGTGTAATGTAAAGGGGTCCAGAGGTGCAAGGTGCTGTGTAATGTAAAGGGGTCCAGAGGTGCATGGTGCTCTGTAATGTAAAGGGGTCCACAGGTGCAGGTTGCTGTGTAATGTAAAAGGGCCCAGAGCTGCGGGGTGCTGTGTAATGTAAAGGGGTCCAGAGATGCAGGGTGCTGTGTAATGGAAAGGGGTCCAGAGGTGCAGGGTGCTGTGTAATGTAAAGGGGTCCTGAGATGCAGGGTGCTGTGTAATGTAAAGGGGTCCAGAGGTGCAGGGTGCTGTGTAATGTAAAGGGGTGCAGACGTGCAGGGTGCTGTGTAATATAAAGGGGTCCAGAGGTGCAGGGTGATGTGCAATGTAAAGGGGTCCAGAGGTGCAGGGTGCTGTGTGATGGAAAGGGGTCCAGAGGTGCAGGGTGATGTGTAATGTAAAGGGACCCAGAGGTGCAGGGTGCTGTGTAATATAATGAGGTCCAGAGGTGCAGGGTGCTGTGTAATGGAAAAGGGTCCAGAGGTGCAAGATGCTGTGTAATGTAAAGGGGTCTCAAGATTCAGGGTGCTGTGTAATGTAAAGGGGTCCAGAGGTGCAGTTGTGGAGAGGGGGTAGACAGTAGTGACAACTTGGGGGGGGGGGGGGCGGGAGTGCCAGATATAGATTTCGCCCCGGGTGCCAAATGCTCTAGGTACGCCCCTGCTAGAGACAGAAAGTGATATGAAGCCCAAATTTTTTAACATATAATTTTTTTGCATACTTCTTTTTTTCAAGGAATATCGGGTTCATACCTGAGTTTTTGGTTTTTGGTACCCAGACCCGAACCCGAACAATGTACTGTATGTTTGGGTTCGGGTTCGGTGTTCGGCAATGTAATGGCACATTTTAAAAAGCTGCAGGGCAGCCAATCAACATTTGTTTAACTTGTGTGCCCCTTAGAAGCCATCACAGCCATGCCTACTAATGGCATGGCTGTGATTGGCCAGTGCAGCATGTGACCCAGCCTCTATATAAGCTAGAAGCACATAGCACAGCACGTCACTCTGCTTCAGTTAGTGTAGGGAAAGGTTGCTGCTACTGCTGCTTTGAAGGAGAGAATTAGATAGGAGTCCTGATTCAGAAATCAAATTACTCAGCGATCTAACTTGCTTTTGTTGTGTGGGTGCAGTGCACAATCTTTTTATACTGCCCTGAGCCCAGTGCCAGAGAAAAGATAACTTTTATCGGTCTGTTAGTTAGGTTGGCTTTGGGGGGCATTTAATGCAAGCTCAGTGCACCAACACTGCATATGTTACTTTTTGCCCTAAATTATTAGATTTTTTCAAGAGCAGAATAGGACAACAGTATCTAAAGTGTCTATCTCACACGTACAGATATGCAGAAAATGCATGTAATTTTTTTTTTTTTTGCCAGAAAACGCAGCAAATTTTTTTTTTTGCCCTAAATTATTATATTTTTTGAAGAGCAGAATAGGAGAACAGTATCTAAAGTGTGTATCTCACACGTACAGGTATGCAGAAAAAGCACCAAAAAATATTTTTTTGCCCTAAATTTTTTTTTTTTTGAATAGCAGAATAGGAGAGCAGGGTGCAAAAGCGGAGCGTCCCTCCCCTAGACAGTACGCCTGCTACTGCCCAACGCAGCAAGGGACCGAGCACACCAAAGCCAGGTCCAAGGAGTTCCCTAGCGTGGCAGTTCTTCAGACAATGTGCTGGTGACAAGACATGAGTGGTTTGCACGCTGTGCAATCAGAGCCTGAAGCGAGGCATAAACGTTCTCAACCTGAGCACAACCTGCATGACCAGGCATCTAAGTGCAAAGCATGAGCTGCAGTAGAGTAGACACCTCAAAAACCAAGAAAGGTCTCTGGCTCCTCCTGCTTTTTTTTCTGCTTCATCCACCTCTGTAGTGACAGTGGCACCTGCCACCCCGCAAACAGAGCATCTGCCAGCAACACTACCACCTGGGTCACCAACCATCTCCACAATGTCCCATGGAAGCATTCAGCTCTCTATCTCCCAAACACTGGAGCAGAAGAGGAAGTACCCACCTACCCACCCGCAATCCCTGGCCCTGAATGCCAGCATTGCAAAATTCCTGGCCATTGAAATGCTGTCATTCCGTCTGGTGGAGACGCAGAGTTTTAAAAGCCTGATGGCATTGGCTGTCCCACAGTATGTCTTGCCCAGCTGCAACTACTTTTCCAGGCGAGCCATCCCTTCCCTGCACAACCAAGTGGGGGACAAAATCAGGTGTGCACTGCGCAACGCCATCTGTGGCAAGGTCCACCTAACTACGGATACGTGGACCAGTAAGCACGGTCAGGGACGTTATATCTCCCTAACAGCACACTGGGTAAATGCAGTGGCAGTTGGGCCTGAGGCGGATAGCAGTTTGGCGCATGTCCCTCCACCACCGAGGATTGCAGGGCGCATCAGTTTGCCTCCTGTTGCTAACTCCTCCTTCTCCGCTTCCTCATCCTCTACTGCCTCCTCATCCGGTCAGCAAAACACCTTCACCACCAACTTCAGCACAGCCAGGGGTAAACGACAGCAGGCAGTTTTAAAACTTTCCTGTTTGGGGGAAAACGCCACACCGCGCAGGAGTTGTGGAGGGACATGGAACAACAGACCGATGAGTGGTTGGTGGCAGTGAGCCTCAAGCCCGGCCTGGTGGTGTGCGATAATGGGCGAAATCTCGTAGCAGCTCTGGGCCTAGCCGGTTTGACGCACATCCCTTGCCTGGCGCATGTGCTGAATTTGGTGGTGCAGGGGTTCCTTAAAAATTAGCCCTATATGCCAGAGCTGCTGCAGAAAGTGCGGGCCATCTGTGCGCACTTTCGGCGTTCTCACCCTGCTGCTGCTCGCCTGTCAGCGCTGCATTGTAACTTCGGCCTTCCCGCTCACCGCCTCATATGTGACGTGCCCACAAGGTGGAACTCCACCTTGCACATGCTGGCCAGACTGTGCGAGCAGCAGCAGGCGATAGTGGAGTTTCAGCTGCAGCACGCACGCGTGAGTCGCTCTGCGGAACAGCACCACTTCACCACCAATAACTGGGCCTCCATGCGAGACCTGTGTGCCTTGTTCCGCTGTTTCGAGTACTCCACCAACATGGCCAGTGCCGATGACGCCGTTCTCAGCGTTACTATCCCAGTTCTATGCCTCCTTGAAAAAACGCTTCGGGCGATGATGGAAGAGGGTGTTGCACAGGAGGAGGAGGAAGAGGGATAATTTCCAAGGCTTTCAGGGCAGTCATTCACAAGTGGCTCCGAGGGTGGGTTCCTGCACCAACAAATGCCAGGTACACAATTGTCCAGCAAGGGCACAGTTCTGGAGGATGACGAGGTGGAGGATGAGGAGGAGGAGATGGAGGAGGAGGAACCATGTTCACAGCAGGGTGGCACCCAGACCAGCTCATGGCCATCACTGGTGAGTGGCTGAGGGGATACAGAGGACACAGACGATACACCTCCCACAGAGGACAGCTTTTCGTTGCCTCTGGGCAGCCTGGCACACATGAGCGATTACATGCTGCAACGACCGCCGAGTTGCCCACATTCTAACAGGTGCTGATTACTGGGTGGCCACGCTGCTGGATCCCCGTTACAAGGACAACGTACCATCCTTAATTCCCTCACTGGAGCGTGATTGTAAGATGTGCGAGTACAAGCGCACGTTGGTAGATGCGCTGCTGGTGGCATTCCCACCTGACAGCGGGGGCACCATGTAAGCACAAGGCGAAGGCAGAGGAGGAGGAAGAGGTCGCCAACTCAGCCGGGGCACCGCCAGCACCTCAGAAGGCAGGGTTAGCGTGGCCGAAATGTGGAAAAGCTTTGTCAGCACGCCACAACAACCAGCACCACCAGCTGATATGGAACGTCTTAGCAGGAGGCAGCATTTCACCAACATGGTGGAGCAGTATGTGTGCACACGCCTACACGTACTGAATGACGGGTCTGCCCCCTTCAACTTCTGGGTCTCCAAATTGGGCACATGGCCTGAGCTTGCCCTTTACGCCTTGGAAGTGCTGGCCTGCCCCTCAGCCAGTGTATTATCTGAACGTGTATTTAGCACGGCAGGGGCGTTATCACAGACAAGCCAATGTGGACAAGCTCACGTTCATTAAAATGAACCAGGCATGGATCCCACAGGACTTGTCCGTACCTTGTGCAGAATAGACATGTATACCGGCCTTACCCAGCCATTGTTGTATTTTTGATCTCTCTCACTTTTTTGGGGTGTACCCTAATTTAAAAAAACAAAAAAATTAAAAACAAAAACCAGTGTTGGCTACCTAGTCCTCCTCCACCGCCGCTTCCACATCCACCGCCACATCCACCACCACCTCAACCTCCTACTCCATATACACCTCGTCCTCCTAGGTCAAGATTATTATTTTTTATTTTTATGTATTTTATGTTATTTTAAATTATTATTTCCCTATCCACATTTGTTTGCAGAGCACTTGCCATGCTCTTAACAAAATTTTGCTGCCATTTGCAGCCCTCTAGCCCTTTCCATTACTTTTTTAGAGCCATTTTAGTCCTCAAAAGTTCTGGTCCCCATTGATTTCAATGGGGTTCGGGTTCGGGGTCAAGTTCGGGTCCCGAACTCAAACTTTTTTCCGAAGTTCGGTCAAACCCGTCGAACCCGAACAACCAGGTGTCCGCTCAACCCTAATTACAAACTGTGAGCACAAACAAAGCTTATGTAGGTTAACAAAACATAATGTATTTATTTCTAAAAAAAAAAATTAAAAAAACTTTTGTGGCTGCTACATCACAGTTTTGCATATTTCTTTATATGTTCTAAATCATTAGTATTACATGCATATTTTTAGCAGCCAAGTTACCGTTGTACTTTTAAACATATTTTTGTGTTTTATGTATGTAGCGGGTATGTACTTTCCCGGGTGTAAATTTAACTGGCAGAGACACCAGTGATGTGTAATTCCCTGCAGCCCAGCAGGTGGCGCTGTCGCCATGGGCTGGGGGTTGAGCCATTGCTGTGTGCCGGGCCTCCTTTTCGTCCTTTCTCGGCAGTGGTATGGTGGGGCGGGGAACCCGCCGTGCTTGCTGGGAGAGGGTATAAAGGGGCTGGCCATCTTTGTCACGGGGTCGAGTCCCAGGCACCTTCAGCCTGTGGGCAGTGGTTCGTGTCGGTCCTCTAGGCGGCCTAGGCCTAGAGGACAGCTGGAGGTCGTGTTCCATCTCAGGCACCTTTAGCCTGGGGTGAGGTACTCGAGAGGAGGTCTGGAGCTCAGTGCCCAACACTGAGTTCCGCGAGGGACGGAGGTCCTAGGGAACCCAGGGATTGGGTACCCGAATCCGGAAGGCGTAATGGACCGTGGGGAGCTCCTCGCTTGAAGACCGGGTGCAGCAGATTGCCAGTGACAGGTGAGCCTCCCACCGGAGACCGCCTGGAAGGAATTCCCCCCTCGCTCGGAGACCGCAACCCACTTTCAGGAAGGAAAGTGGAGAGTTCATTATGTCTGGGCCTACTCGCATCCACACCTCCTTTTCTGTTCTGTTTTCTAAGGGAGTCTAACTGATTATGCTGTTCACTCGAGAAGAATAAAGGAGTGTTGGACTTTAATGGTGTGGGGCTCTTTTCTGGTGGACCTTGTTCAAGGTAATCTCACGTGGAGGTTTTAGGCGCACAACACTGACCCGAAGGTAGAGAAAGAACTTTGCTTACACTGCACTGACACCTGTGGTGAAGGCCAGGCGTGGTGTCCCCGCTCCCTCCCCTCTATGGTAGCCCTAGACAAGAAGAGAAATGAGCTGATGCAAAGAGGGGAGTGAGGAGAGCGCTACACGTGGGGGCTCGTCCGGGATAGTGTGTGTGCACCACGGAATTGAACGTGTCTGCTGGAGGAGTTACGCGAGTAGGCAGGCCTTCATTGGCCGAAGTGCATCCCTGTGCTCGAAGTCGTGGACATGACCCATTGAAGGGAAAGGCCCGCACAGAAGAGCGAGGAGAGGGGGAAGCTCAGCCATGTGAGGGACTACATGTGGGGGCTTCTATTTGCACTGCGCCACCAGGCACATCCCCATTGCTTAGTTCGTGGGCGTGACTCAGAAACAGAAAAGAAGAAAAGCCCGCGAAATGGAGCAAAGGGGAGGAGTCCAATACGTGTGAAGGACTACACGTGGGACGTTGGCGCAAAAACTTGGCAGTGTGCGATGGATCAGCAACAGGTCGCCATGTTCGGACATACGTCGTGGATTCCAGTTTACCCTTCCACCACGACATTGACTGCTGCTGCTCCGGTAACAGATAGGGGATCCGGCTAAAGCCAAGGGGTCGATTCGCCCTGTATTTGTGCATGGACATTGAGGCCCTGGGTGTGATTTGTCCCGGCTGTTCGGGACTGGTGTGCCAACTGAAGCCATTCGGGCAATGCGAGGCTTGTCAGGAGTTCCTGTTTGAAGTGGATCCAGCGGTTGAGAAACCGAGAACCATTTACCCTGGCCGTGCTGCAGGCAACACCACTCAAAGAGGAGGAATCACTGCTTTGACAGCCATCCCTGCGCACACTGCAGCGACCGCGGAGGAGGTCGTGAAAACTCAACGGGAAAAAATCCGAGGATGCTGACTCGGTCACCACTGTCTCGCAGCGTCCACCACTGAAGAGAAAGACCGGGATGGTAGCCCCGACCAGCGGTTGTGGTGGACCGTCTCGCCCGCTTACGCCCGGCCGGGATGGATCCGTCGACAAGAGTTCCGGACGTCCCGATTCAAGCAAAGGCCGAGGTAAGCCTGGCGGAGAGATCTGGTGTGTGGGAAGAGGTGAAAGCTCAGTCTCCACTACAGGGTACCTACCCGCGGAGGAGTGTGACACCTCTGACTTGGAGTCGCTCTCGGACATGGGAGACGACGTTGCTATAGATGAACTGTTTGCAGAAAAGGGCTGGGACAAAGTACCTCTCGCTTCATCCCGGAGAACCAGGGATCCACCCATGTCTACAGGGGAAAGTACACCCCGGGTGGAGGCACCAGCGCCTGAAGAGAGGTCCCGTCCCCGGCCTGCCTCTACATCCCCGGTACCATCTGTACCGAAGACCGGGGAAAAGAGACTGTTACTGCGGGCACCAATGCCCCAACCAGATGTGGTCAAGGTCCCTCGCCACCCGGACTCAATAGTTTTGCCTGGCGAAGGGGACAGAGCTACTATGCCTCCTTTGGCCAGACTACAATGCCTATTTGGTCAGATGGTTGCTGCAGAGTACGGATGGGAGTATCCATACTTGACCATGGACCAGCACTTGAAGCCGCTTGTTCTGCCGCATCCTCGTTTCTACCTGTAGGAGAGAAAAGACTCCGTTCTTGTTATGCTGCTGAACTTTCTGGGGCCTGTTGCTTTCGTTGCCCAGAGGAATGAAGAACTGTTCCTGGTTTGTTCTTCACTTTTCCAGCAAGAGATCATGGACTCTGGGGTAGATAGGGCCAAAGAGAAGAGGAAAAGTTCCACGAGTGCAGTTACCGCGATGCTGTCACCAGGTGGCAGTGTTGCGCAACGTTAAACACTTTACACACACTCACTCCTTGGAGGAAAGGGATTTCTTTACGGAGAAGTTTATTTTCTCTCACACGAATACATGTGTCAGGGTTTATGTGTGGTGATTTCGTTTTTTCCCTTTGCAGGAGAGCATCCCATCAAGATCACTGAGATTGGGGTGGATCTTAGTCAGGATGGGTGGCAAAAGTATAATGTGAATATGTGATTCAAAGTTATGGTTAACTGTTGTTGTTCCCCTTCCCTTTTATATAGGGCTCAGACACAATTGCTTTAGTTGATCAAGTTTTTCAAAAGTTTTATATTTTTGTACAATTGTTAGTTGGTCTCTGGATTGGATTATGCCAGCCCTTGAGGGTATGATTTGTTCCAGACACTGGGGATCAGTGTCAAATCACCAGGGGGAGAGTGTAGCGGGTATGTACTTTCCCGGGTGTAAATTTAACTGGCAGAGACACTAATTATGTGTAATTCCCTGCAGCCCAGCAGGTGGCGCTGTCGCCATGGGCTGGGGGTTGAGCCATTGCTGTGTGCCGGGCCTCCTTTTTGTCCTTTCTCGGCAGTGGTATGGTGGGGCGGGGAACCCGCCGTGCTTGCTGGGAGAGGGTATAAAGGGGTCGGCCATCTTTGTCACAGGGTCGAGTCCCAGGCACCTTCAGCCTGTGGGCGGTGGTTCGTGTCGGTCCTCTAGGCGGCCTAGGCCTAGAGGACAGCCGGAGGTCGTGTTCCATCTCAGGCACCTTTAGCCTGGGGTGAGGTACTCGAGAGGAGGTCTGGAGCTCAGTGCCCAACACTGAGTTCCGCGAGGGACGGAGGTCCTAGGGAACCCAGGGACTGGGTACCCGAATACGGAAGGCGTAATGGACCGGGGGAGCTCCTCACTTGAAGACCGGGTGCAGCAGATTGCCAGTGACAGGTGAGCCTCCCACCGGAGACCGCCTGGAAGGAAATTCCCCCTCGCTCGGAGACCGCAACCCACTTTCAGGAAGGAAAGTGGAGAGTTCATTGTGACTGGGCCTACTTGCATCCACACCTCCTTTTCTGTTCTGTTTTCTAAGGAAGTCTAACTGATTATGCCGTTCACTCGAGAAGAATAAAGGAGTGTTGGACTTTAATGTTGTGGGGCTCTTTTCTGGTGGACCTTGTTCAAGGTAATCTCACGTGGAGGTTTTAGGTGCACAACACTGACCCGAAGGTAGAGAAAGAAATTTGCTTACACCGCACTGACACCTGTGGTGAAGGCCAGGCGTGGTGTCCCCGCTCCCTCCCCTCTAAGGTACCCCTAGACAAGAAGGGAAACGAGCTGATGCAAAGAGGGGAGTGAGAAGGGCGCTACACATATAAAAACGTAATTGAAAATATAAAAGTCTTAAAGCTTCCATCCCCGATAAATGGCCTTTATTTAGAATTCATGTTTAATTTCCAACAGTATCAACTCGGTTTAGTAAAACTTTCTAGCTACTTCTTTGTAAATAACATAATTTTCAGTTAGCATCAGAAGTACTATAATATCCTTGTATAGCGGAGCTGTTACATTATTCCCATGTAATTTGTATATTGTAAATATCTAGTGTAGTAAAGCATTTTACTCATAATTGCAGAATTTTATGTTCCTCAAGGATACAACCCTTTTCTCTGCTTCATCCTTGGCAAGGGAACAAAAGTCTGCTGTCAAAACACCAAAACACCCCTTCAGAAAAAAGAATTTTCCTGTATAAGCCCTGGTTCACACTGGTGCGTTTTGACATGCGATTTGGCATGTCAAATCGCATGTCAAAACGGCGGTATTTGCCGCAAATTGCCGGCAATGGCACCGTCCTAATCGGTGCGACGCCGCATCTGCGGCACTGCACCGATTTCAAAAAGTAGCTTCTGTACTACTTTTTGCGATTTTGGCCCACGATTTACATTGACATCTGTGCAGAAACCTGCACAGATGTCTCTGTAATCGCGGCCGAAATCGGGACTGACCAGCGGGAGTGAAATCGTGCGAATTCTATTGCGAATTTGAGCCTGTGCGATTTCTCAAATTTGCAAGTCATTTAAATTACATAGTTTAACATCAGTGCCGTTCACATCAATGCGTTGCGAAAAAAAGGCTCCTGTGCGAGTTTGATCAGTGTGCGATGCGAATTCAGCTCTATAGACTGGCATTTCCTGAAATCGCGGCAAAATCGCGGCCGCAAAATCGTGGTAAAATCGCAGCAGTGTGAACCTAGCCCTAGACAGTGTGCCTTAGGCTAGGTTAGGTGTGAACCTAGCCTTAGGCAGTGTGCCTTA
This sequence comes from Rana muscosa, assembly GCA_029206835.1. Taxonomy (NCBI): domain Eukaryota; kingdom Metazoa; phylum Chordata; class Amphibia; order Anura; family Ranidae; genus Rana; species Rana muscosa. Next base: position 486,271,151 of record CM055122.1, read on the forward strand.
GGCTAGGTTCACACTGCTGCGAACGTAAAATCGTGCGATTTTGAATTTGCAGCAGGCTTAGGCTAGGTTCACACTGCTGCGAATTCAAAATTGCGCGATTTTACTGCTATTTCGCGGCTGTGATTTTGCCGCGAATTTGCCGCGATTCACAGCCGTGATTTCAGGGAATGCCAGTCTATAGAGCTGAATTTGCATCACACATGGATCAAACTCGCACAGTACCCTTTTTTCCCGCAGCTTATATTTGCAACGCATTGATGTGAACGGCACTAATGTTAAACTATGTAATTTAAATGACTTGCGAATTTGAGAAATCGCAACGGCTCAAATTCGCAATAGAATTTGCAGCAGTGTGAACCGGGCCTTAGCCCAGGTTCACACTGGGCATCAGGAGTGAAGCCTTGAGAGTTCAGCTGAACTCGCACGATTTCACTACCGCCTGTCAGTCCTGATTTCGGCCGTGATTACAGAGACATCTGTGCAGGTTTCTGCACAGATGTCAATGTAAATCGCGGCCTGAAATCGCAAAAAGTAGTACAGAAACTACTTTTTGAAATCGGTGCAGCGCCGCATATGCGGTGTTGCACCGATTAGGATGGTGTCATTGCCGGCAATTGCCGGAAAATGACGCCGATTTGACATGCGATTTGACATGTCAAAACGCATGTCGAATCGCACCAGTGTGAACCAGGGCTTAAGCATAACATATTGTTTCAGCAGCAAACACACATATATCAATATTTCTTCAAAAGTTAAAGCAATTCTGTGGTCACAGCATACACTTTCATTTTTATAACATCAGCATTGTAATACCAATAGAAACAATAGTAATTTCTGACAATCCAATATAAGCTTACTTGAAAAAGTTCTTTCATGTTGGTAGTTCTGCCTGTCTGCTTGCCATCTCGTTCCACAACTTCCACGATTCCTTGCATGTCTATTCCATATCCTATGGTACCTTGCTGCCTGGTACCTTGATGACACACCTCACTTTACCGACACACCTTGATGTATCGTAAAACATTTATTAGTCTAAGCATAGCCTAAAAGGGGATAGGATTAACAAGTGTACTTATACAAACAATCAATAAGGCAATAACAGTTATCTGAAAGATATGGTTAAAAACCTGCAGTATTCTGACTGCATTTACCTAGCAACAGTATATATAAAAACAGTTCTAACTTGCTATAACAGTGTCCCTTTTATCCCACTGATCAATGATTGATGAAAAAATACCTAGGCCGGCAACGTTGGGGCCCTTGAAGAAATCATAACAGTTCCCAGCATACAACAGATTACTTGTGCAATGTTAGCCTCTTACCAGACCCAAGGCACCCATCTCTGGGTCTCAGGACACAAACATTGGTTCAATAAAATATGAGAAAAAGGGGGGGACAGCGGGTATACTCAGTACCCAGGGATTTTTTGAAAACACGGTGCTTGATAGAGATAAACACAATTGTCAAAATCAATAAAAGATTACATTTTATTACATGAAGCATAAAAACAATACACAAAATTATTAACCATCCTTCAAGATATGTAGGTCAGTTTTCAAAAAGATACAATTCACTGCTTGATTTCCACTCAACTAGTTTCGCTCCCAGCGGAGCTTCTTCAGGAGTGTAATAGAGTAATAGCAGGTTTAAACTGTGAATACAGGATGTACAACAATTAGCAACATAGAATGGTTAAAAGTATGTAAGACTTTAATGTTGAACATTTCAAAAAAATTGATAAATTGACGTGCCCAAAGCACGCTAATGGTTAAGTAGTTCATAAGGGTAGATCATTAACACAATAGATCCGTTCACACTGAAATGGTGATAGCCCATGCTGAGCATCATACAAACACATATGTATACACTCACCGACTTAAATGTGTAGCTACAAACTGGAAGAACAAATGGCATTTCCACTGGTATTAGTTGACCGGTTTGCCCAATCCACTGAAACAACCCATAGGGTTAGCAACCACAAGGGTAAAGAAAATCTATTGAAGACTGGAAATAGAAAGCATACAAAAGGTATATAGTGAATAGATGTTAAATCTAGCAAATTCAACATAATTCATCCTGAAATGGATGGAAAGACAACCTCTTACCTAGAGAGGTTGTTAGTATGGGTCACTAGATCCAAAGTCAGCAGTATGCCAATAGGGAGTTGTAAAAATCCTTATAGAGCACAAAGTGTCTATTTGTGCTAAGAAAGACAAACCCTCAGGCTGAATGATTGGAAACACATAGTGAAAAAATAACTTCACTGGTTACATTGCACTCAAGATGGTTGGGTGGGATGGATGAGCTGGTCACCAGCTGTAAATAAAAAAATAATAAAATATAGCAGACAAAGTGATGAGCAACCTCGGCCACTGCGAGGAGAAAGTTATCAACACAGCGGACAAGCGATTGTCCATAACAACAGCCTACCTGGGCAAGTTGAAAAGGGGTCAAAATCCGTCCGGCTGGAGCAGGTATATCTCCAAGCCCCAGGGTGGCGAAAGATCCTCGCAGACTGTCGGCGGACCGGAGCCGCATTTAAAATACCCCCATCGCGGCGGCGTCTGACGTCATCGCCGCGATGCGGACGTACATTGGTGGATCAATGATGACGCGCACTGCCGTCCAAGAGTTGGACTGGCGTGAGCGTCATTGAGACAGCAGCCAACGTGGCGTGTCACACACCAAGCGAGGTGTGTGTCAGTCAGCTGGACGCTGCTGAGGCCAGCCGCGCCATCTTGAATAAGGGAAAACAGAATATATAGATAATAGTAAATGAACTCAGCGTCATTGAGAGAGTGGGAACAAGAATATATATGGTGTAATGACATTAATAATCAAAATCTATATTGAAGCAGCGCAGGTGGAACTCACAGAATGACTGTCAACATTGATCATCAATTTGGGGCACCCCATTGAAAGCTCGACTGGCATCACGAGTATATCAAAGCAGGGGGCCCCCGGGCGTCCGTATGGTTGCCCGGGGTGAATCATGAATTGAGCCAGTCAGCAAATGCCAGATACAATATAGAGAAAATAAATTTGGTTTGAAATTTTTTTTATTATTATACAGGGACACATTATGTCACCCAAGTAGATAAATAATCGAAATTAAATAATAACTAGAATGCCAATTTTTCACAAAGAGTAAACCCAATTTGTAGCAAGGGTCTGAAGTAAAGCAAATGGGCGGAACTGGTGAAGCTCAGGATGGAACATGAACATACAGTATGACGGATTACATGAATCATGAAAAATACATTGTAAGTTAAACTTTCCAACTTAGGAAACATGTGTTAATATATAAGGAATGCAAAGTGTTGCAAGGGATGAATCTAAGTGAGATAAAGAAATGAAAAAAGATTGAAGATAAAATGAAATGAAATGAAAAAATAATAACTGGACTCAATTTGAATTTATAACAATATAGCAAAAAATTAAAAAAATATATTGATGAATATTAAATAATGGAGTAAATGTTGAACGAACAATGCTATAGTAATTCACGGCAGAACTCTATAAAAAAGGCTTAAAACTAAAGGCATCGTTTAAACCAGGGTGCCTAAGAGCTGATAACCTATGGATCCATCTGGCCTCTTTCTGCAGTAGAATTTTATCAAAATTCCCTCCTCTCTCCCCTGGGGGAATGTGTTCTAAGGCGGAAAAATGCATTACTGCACTATCAAATTGATGAAACAGACCTACATGCCGGCTAATTGGGGTTTCCATTTTCTTTTTCCTTATCAGAGAAACATGGTCTCTGACACGGTGAAAGAAGGGCCTTTTGGTCTTGCCGACATAGAATGCATCACATTGGCATTGCATTAAGTATACTATACCAATGGATTGGCACGTGACTGAAAACATAGGTCTGTGTACTTGTCCGTCCGGAAGAGTAACCGTGGAGGAGGAATGTAAATATCTGCAGAATTTACATTTATGACAAGGCCTAGTGCCCCTAAACGGGATGGGATTAGACGGCGATGAAGAAAAGTGGCTATGGACCAGAGTGTCTCGTAGAGATCGCGCTCTCTTGTAGGTGATCTGTGGATACGGTTTGATAAATTTAGAAATTTGATCATCGCTGGTTAGTAGATACCAGTATTTTTGTAGGATGAGACGCACCTGTTGGTGTTGGTTTGAAAATGTAGTTATCAACCTAACACCCGGGTCAGATTTTATTTTCTTGGGACCATGCAAAAGAGCACTTCTATTTTGTTTTTTGGTTCTAGCATAAGCCTTTTTAAGGCACTTGTTGCTGTAACCTCGTTCTAAAAAACGGGCCCTCAATAGTTTAGCCTCATGTTCAAAGTCCTTTGAACTGCTACAGTCCTGCCGCAATCTCAAATATTGCCCATAGGGCACACTTGAGATCAGAGGTTTGGGATGGGCACTCCCTGCATGCAGCAGGGAGTTTCCAGCCGAAGATTTACGATAAAGGGAGGTGCTGATGGTACCATCAGTTTTGATGTTGATTTTGAGATCCAGAAAGGTCAACTCCCTTTGGCTAATTTCAAAAGTGAATTTGAGATTAAAGTTATTAATCTTTAAGGAATCAAGGAAAGTGGTAAGGGCATCTCTGGGGCCGGTCCAAATAAAGAAAATATCGTCAATGAATCGTCGCCATATTGGGATGAAATCCAAATGGCTCTGTAAATCCTCTCTAAAAAAGAGGTTTCTCTCCCACCCCCCCAGATACAGGTTCGCGTAGGAGGGGGCACACTTGGTCCCCATTGCCACCCCCTGTATCTGGAGGTAGTGGGAGTCTCCAAACAAAAAAATATTGTTAGATAAAATAAATTCGAGAAGGTTCAAAATGAACGAGATATAGGCCCGAGAGATGCCCCTATCCTCGGTGATGAAGCCCTCCACAACCTCCACACCAAGTTGGTGTGGTATGGAGTTGTAGAGGGCCTCAACATCAAGTGCCACCAACCAAGATCCCTCAGGCACAGAAATGCCATCTAAGGTTCTTAAAAGGTCAGTTGTATCCTGTAGATACGATACCAGCCCTTCAACATGAGGTCTGAGAAAGTCATCGATCAGTTGACTAGCCGTCTCTGTCAGGGAACCATTGCCCGAGACAATAGGACGTCCCGGGGGAGAGGACAAGTTCTTGTGAACTTTAGGTAATGCATAGAGAGTGGGGGTTCTAGGATTGGTGACACTGAGAAATTCCCAAGTTTTTTTGGTGATTAAACCATCATGATATGCACTGCCGATCAAATGTCTGTACCGTTCAGTAACCAGATGCAAATGAGCACTAGATACTTTCCGGTACCAACTTTTGTTGGTCAGTAGGTTCATGACCATTTGCTCATAGTCACAACAGTTCATAACCACCAAGTTGCCCCCCTTGTCGGAGGGCTTGATGATAATCTCTTTGTTGAGCTGTAGAGATCGCAATGCCTCACGTTGAGAATCACTAAGATTGGAATCGGCCTGTGATTTCCAGTTTGACTGGTTTATCTCCAACGTCACCTGTTTTGTGAAAGCCCAAATATTAGGATTTCCCTGTAGTGATGGGAATAAATTGGATTTGGGTTTGTATTCCCGTTGAACAGATTTTATTACCAAAGGATTAGAGGAGGATGGGGCCTGGGGGGGAGGGGAGGGCAACGTTGACATACACTGTTCCTCTAGAGCCCGTGCCTCATCAAGGTCCGTGAGGTCAATGTTGCCCTCCTCCCATAGCTCCATGAGTTCCTCAAGAGCCTTTAAGTCCTCAATGTTCATTTCCTGCCATAAAGGATTGGCCAGAGTGGTAGTCTGAGACTGATCTTCGGGTTTGTCATAAAGAACTCGGAATAGTAATTTCCTGGAAAATAGATTTAAATCTTTGATGAGTTCGAACTTATCAATTTGGTGAATAGGGCAAAAAGTAAGTCCCAGTTTCAAAACTGAGATCTGATCAGGGGTCAATGCATATGAGGACAAATTGATTACCTCAAGTTCGTTTTCGAGAATTTTTGATTCTGTGGATCTGAATTTACCTGCTTCCTTGGGTCTAGTGCCAACGACGGAGCTGGCTGAGCCAGCCGAAAATCCGCCTGATTGGAAAGACAAGGGTGCGCAGAATTGCTTACCTGTGCCGCGAGTGAGGAAGTGAGGGCTGAGGTGGAGATGGGAGTGATGAGTGGTTGGATAGAATGTGTCATCGCAGTGCCGGAAGTTGAGGAGATTTTGGCCGAGGTTGCCCTGGTCGTGATGGGTGCCCGAGACGAGGCAGTGCGCTGAGAAGGGAAAGATTTAGTGGATGTCTTACCATTACGGGCCTGAAAAAAGCCGTGAGTTTTAGGCATAGGGAGTGCCTCTGGTGCCTGTGAGGAAGAAAAAGAGGAAGCAGAAGAGTCAGATTCACTAGGATCATGGTATGATTCATTTGATTGGTTCAATAAAATTGAAGTTCAAGTCCAACAGGAATAGAAGTTGCTGTGATATCTCTCTTTCAATCCTGTTGAGAAAGTCCCTCTTTTACTTCCTTATAAGCGGTGAGAGTGTTCTCTAGTACAGTCTGATCGCACCAGACATCCAAATTACATCTCACACTGCCAGCAGCCCAATCTTTTTCCACACCTCTACAGCTTTAAGACTGTCCTCTTGTCTTCTCTCCAGTAAGCAGACTTCTTCTCCTTGCTCTGTTGCATCAGCAAATCACCAATAGTATCGAGCAGGGGAGGGCTGGGCCAGGGGGCAGGGTGGCAATTGCCTCCCAGGCCACCCTAACTTATGTTCAAAATGTCCGGCAGCCGCTGCCCGCTAACATTTTCTTTTTTATTCTGGTCTAGGAAGTCGGGGCCAGGGGCTTGGCCATGGCGGCCGACCACTAGCTGTTGCATTCCGGGAGTTCTAGTCCGCACTCAAGCTTCTGGTGGGTGGAAAACACAGCAGCGCAGAGGAAACTACAACTCCCTGGGACCGGATTCTTGGAAGCAGGCAGAGGCAGGGTATGCCAGGGAGTCGGGAAGCAGGGCTGCAGGGCTGCAGGGCTGGGCGCTGGCTGCAACTTGACCTCAGGATCAGGAGCGTTACCCCCCCAGGAAACCGTGGCGTGCAAGGACCTGCTGAGCTGAGATCACTGAGGTGAGAGACCCTGACACCCCTAGCTGACCCTTCATCTCCCCCCCATACACCCCATGTAACCTTCCCCAGTGATCAGGCTGCATTGATGGGCACTGGAGTTGGCTGCACTGATGGGCACTGGTGAGGCTGCATGGAAAAACCAGATGGGCCATGGATGGTGAGCTGATTCAATGGGCCACTTGACTGGACTTGCCCCCCAGGCCTAAGGCCAACAGCCCTCCCCTGGTATTGAGTCACACCCAGCCAAGATGGCTTCCCCCATCTACTGGAGATACTCCATAACCAAGCATTGCTTTATTTAGCTTTATTTCTTTATTGTCCATTGAGGAACACAAGATTGTAAAATAGTCCAAAATGTAGGTTATACCTCTACCTACAGGATGTTTGAACATTGGTAAGACAAGCAACATTAAATCAGCCCCTGTATAACTCCATGTCAAAATGTTTTGCCTCATTTTTTGCTAGTGTCCTAAGAGGCTGGACACCCTTTCCCTAGCTCTGCTGTGGAAAACCTTATTTTTTTTTTCAATTGACATTTTTATTACACGCTGGATATTTTTTTTTAAGTAACTTCAACCATGACCTCAAATATGATGCTGAGGTGGTCTCTTCATAGCTGCTTTTTGGATTGGGGTATCCTTAACAATAGCTCTGGAGGTCTGACCCCACTGCATCAAGGATTGCAGGACTTGCTTTCCTGACCTTGGTGTACTGTATTATTTATCTGTTGAACCTTTTCCAAGTCCAGAGCCAGAGCATAACTTCTGGTGTGACGCAGTCTCTGAAGACTCACTTGGTGGTGATGAACATAAGCATGGTAAGTCATGCTCAGGCACTGAGCTCTGCGTGGTGACACTTTCTGGACCTTGGGTATCAGGTACTTGTCAGATATCTTCAAGCTCAGGACTGAGACACAACCACTTGTGTATCCCAGTCTCTCAAAATTCACTTGGTGAGAAAGCCTTTCGGGTTTAAATATATTGATATTATATCAGCTTAGCTGTAGAATTCCTACCAGCACCTTACTTAACTGTTATTTTATGGGTTACTCTGCTATGCAACCTTCACTCATTAAGCTTAGAATCACAGCACTATCCAGACCTCTGTGTACTGTATTAGTCAGCTGCAGGGCACTATTCTAATCTAGAACCATGGCACAACCCCAAGTGTGACCTAGGGGTTGATTTACTAAAGGCAAAGAGACTGTGCACTTTGCAAAGTCCAGTGGTTCTCTGCAAGTGCAGTTGCTACAGAGCTTAGTAAATGAGCAGAACTTCTATCATCCAATCATGGGCAATCAAAAATGCTGTTTTTTTTAATTTTCCTTGCATGTGATTGGGTAATCTTTGCAAAGAGAACCTTTCCCTCATTTACTAAGCTCTGGAGCAACTGCACTTGCAGAGTGAAACTGCAATTTGCGAAGTGCACAGTCTCTTTGCCTTTAGTAAATCAATCCCCTAGTCTCCTCAGATTCACTTAGTGAATAAAACCATCTAGTGTGAACCATGTTACCATTTCCACAGCCATATTCATGACCCTCTGTACTTGCAATAATCAAGTTTTTTGTCTGAAATGTCTAATGCTTGGCTTTGATTTTGACATTTTACAAAACATCTTTTTCTGGATTCAGAGTGTGGCACAACCTCTTGTATATAGCGGTATTAGTGAACCTGAGCAGCTATTACACAGCTAAATATACAAGTAAAAGGCGCAAATATCTAATACAAGGTTATCCTATAGATGTATTATTATGTGCTGGATGCATAAATAAACCACGTATGCACAGTATGGTACTAAGTCCACAGTCTCTTTAATAGGTGTTCACAAGGACTTGATTCTTTCAATGATAGTTCATAAAGAGTTAAAATTCGAGGGGGGGGAGGGGAAGGAGAGGGAATGAAACAATAAATTAGTGAAATAGGATAAAATGGAATGGGAATGGACCACACTCAGGGCTGCCATCAAGGTGAAACAGAGACCATGTTCCCAGCGCTGAAAAGACAAAAGGGAAGAGAAGAGGCGCCTCTGGGTGCAGATTTATCAACAAGTTTAATATACAATTAGATTTCTTTATAGTGCACTCACATTTAAGTAGTTAAAAGCAGGCATTGAGTCATGTCCCAAGGTGTGGGGCTGTCCTCGGTTGAGTCGATCCCTTTCCTTGATCTCCTAGGCTGCGCATCCTGTGATTGTAATGGAAGCTCTACACCGCTGGATGGAGTGCAGCAGGTTTGCGGTGGAGCAGTGGAGCGTGTCCTCAGCGCGAGGCTTGGAGCGCAGGGAGAAGTCAGACGGAGGGGGATGACGTCATCGGTATGCCACCAGGTTTCGTGAGCGTGCAGGCTGTAGATGGAAGAAACAGCCACGCTCCTTTCTCAAACTAACAGACAGAGACAATGATATCTGATGAGTCTCTGTCTGTTCCACCGCAAACCTGCTGCACTCCATTCAGCGGTGTAGAGCTTCCATTACAATCACAGGACGCACAGCCTTGGAGATCAAGGAGAGGGATCGACTCTACCGAGGACAGCCCCACACCTTGGGACATGACTCAACGCCTGCGTTTAACTACTTAAATGTGAGTGCACTATAAGGAAATCTAATTGTATATTAAACTTGTTGAAAAATCTGCACCCAGAGGCGCCTCTTCTCTCCCCTTTTGTCATTTCACAGCTAAAGCAGTTGCACACATGTATTACCCCCCCTCCCATTCACCTTGAGGTGGTAATGGTTAAGGTTAAGAAAATTTACTATAATTTACACATGTTTTACTAAAACCGTAGACTGCAAAATCTGTGCAGCTTTGCATGGTAGCCAATCAGCTTCTAAGTTCAGCTTTGACAAAAAAAACTGGTAGCTAATTGGTTCCTATGCAGAACTGCACCAGATTTTGCATCTCCAGTTTTAGTAAATCAACCCATCAACCCCATGTCCATAACAAAAAAAATCAATTAGATAGCAACTGGAAGCTTAGATATGGGAGCTTTAACCCTTGACTTAGAACAAGTATATATTATGAGCCCTTTTCCCATTTACATAGTTAGTAAGGTTGAATAAAGACACCAGTCCATCCAGTGAGTGTGGGTGCGTGTCTACAAATCTCCCTATCACAGTACATTGTATCTCATTAAGATGTTCATCTATTATATTATTATTTATTTTAAGGTACCCATATAGCGCCGTCAATTTTTACGCAGCGCTCCACACATACATCGCACACTCACATTGGTCCCTACCCTCAAGGAGCCCACAATCCAAGGTCCCCAACTCACACTAATATACTAGGGCCAATTTTGGACAGAAGCCAATTAACCTACCAGCATGTCTTTGGAGTGTGGGAGGAAACCGGAGTACCCGGAGGAAACCCACGCAGGCATAGGGAGAACATGCAAACTCCAGGCAGGTAGTGTTCATCCAATGGATTAAAATACTGTATGGGGGTCCCAGGGACGAAAATGAGAATAAATGGCGAGTGTTCGGACTGGTTCCAGTTGGCGAGGGGAACAAGGCAGGGGTGCCCGTTGTCGCCCCTGCTCTTTGCCCTCGCAATGGAACCCCTGGCTACTGCCATAAGAGCATCCCCGGAGGTACAGGGCTTTAAGAGGAGGCTGGGGGAAGAGAAGGTCGCAATATACGCAGATGATGTACTACTATTTCTAGGGGACACACAGTCCTCATTGGAGACAGCAATGGGTATAATTGGGGATTTTGGTAAATTCTCCGGGTTGACAATCAATTGGGACAAATCTGCACTTTTGTCATTAGACCCACTACAACAGCAAAAAGTGAAAGTTGTGAGCCAAATGAAATACTTGGGAATAAATGTAACAAAAGATCCTGGGCAGTACATAGCTGGAAATCTAGTCCCATTAATGACAAAACTGTTATAGAAGTGTTGAGTTTGGAACCGGCTTCCACTATCGGTGGCTGGCCGGTGCAACCTGGTTAAGATGGTCTGGATTCCACAAATTCAATATGTTCTGCACAATTACCCAGTATGGATCCCAAGATACTGGTTTAAAAAATGAGACAGTGTGTTTAGGGAATTAATTTGGAGGAATGGGGTGGCAAGAGTCTGCATTCGAACTCTACAGCAACCAAGAGAGAAGGGGGGATCGGCGCTTCCAAACCCAAGGCAGTATTTCTTAGCCGCACAAATGCAACATATGAGGGGTAGTAACTTGTCAGCAGGGAAGGAGTCCGCAAAGTGCTTAATACTAAACGATACCAATCATGATACAGAAGTAGAGGCAATGGAGGCGGTCTCTTTCTGTTCTAGATGCCCCACAGTACAACTAATGGTAAAATGTTGGGAAGCCGTTAAGAACATCTTGGGCTACAAGGGATTCTCTGAATTCTCCCCCATATGGGACAATAACAATCTAATTGAACTTAAAATGATGGGGAAGATTGAGGAATGGGATAGATGTGGTATACACCTCCTGGCACAACTTTTCAGAACAGGGAAAATAAAGTAATTCCAAGAGATAAGGGAAGATCACGCAGTACCAAACAGATCTTTTTACAGATACCTGCAAATCAGGCATGCACTGAATACGCAGTTCGAGAAGGAACCACCAGAATGGAACGAAATGCCCCTTCTCCGCAAACTAGTAAACGTAGAAACATCCAGCGGGTTTATTTCAGACATGTATAGGAGTATAGAGGGGGCGGAATTGGATGAAGGATCAGATATTAAAAACAAGGAGAAATGGGAAAAGGATGTTTGTCCACTATCACAGGAACAGTGGAATCGTATATTAGAAGTAGGAGCCAGAGTATCAGTATCCCCTTCCCAAATAGTATCCCACTTTTATTTAATACATAGAGCATATTACACACCTCAAAAGATGTTCCTGTTTGGTAGGAGACCTGACGCGAAATGCCAGAGATGTGGGAATGAAAGGGGAGACTTAATACACATGGTTTGGAGGTGCCCCAAGCTATATCGGTATTGGAAAGAAATAGTAGAGAAGATAAATACTGTGTTTGGGGCATATCTGCAGCCAGAGGTCAACACGTGTGTACTGGGTCTCTTGGAGGGAAGAGGAATGTCAGGAGATGCACAGACGGCAGTAATTAGGTATTTGTTTCAAGGAAGGAAACTCATCGCACAGAGATGGCAAGTGAATGAACCCCCAACAGGGAAAGAATGGAGTAAGGTGATAGACGATATGGTTATGAAAGAGGAATTTATATACACTAAGAGGGGAAACAAAAAGAAATTCAAAAATATGTAGAAACAATGGATAGAAGTGGAGGAATGTTCAAGGGTGGGTGATGGGTAAGTGAGGAAGGGGTACGGATGCGGGGAAAGGGAGAACGAAAGTGAAGTATGACCGGATAAGGGGCAAGGGAGGGAAGGGGTATGTGGAGTTTTTCTATTTTTGATAAGTGATATATGTACTTCTACACATAAAAGGAAAATGACTGTATGGTTTTACTATGTGAAAAAGGAAAATAAACAATATTTTATTTATTCTCTTTTTCCCGAGTTTATTGGCAGATAGCCTTAAATTTGTACATTCCATATCGAGGTTGAAGTACTGTGCTTGCATATAATCAGATTATCAGTCATTATATCATACTGAATCTGATGTTCATAAATACATTATCTTAGTTATTAAGGACATTCATAATCCTGTGTAAAAAGCATTACATGTTTTGCATCCGAAGTAATACACTATATATTCTGTGAAGCAGTCCACTAGATGTTTTATTTATATCATTTTCCCATCAGGAACTTCAATACTTTTCCTACATATCAGGCCTTAAATTTAAAGGATTTATTTTTGTACATGGGGCTCCTGTCCCAGGAAAAACTGTCTACAAAAGAGAAAAATTAACAGGAGTTCCACCTATTTCATACTCTATCCAAAACTTATGAAAAGTTTTGACTTAACATTTATTTTAAAATCAAATTGTAGCTTTTTAAAGTTCCTGTGGAGTAAGACTACAGAAAAACTATTCGTTGTTGTTATGATATTTTTTTTGTAATATTAATTTTATCTAAACCTCAGAAGCCCTTCCATGGAGACCTATTCTAATCAACAACACATGGAGTGTGGGCATTGAGTGTATGGAACACAACAGTTGTTATTCTGCAGGGAGGGTAATGGACTGTCGAAATACAGAATTCTGCTCCCACACAGAAAAGCAGTGGTCTAAGTCTCTGAGTTACTGCCAGGGAAGGGCTGTTAGGCAACATTTGAAGACTTAAGCTGGCCAAACACCATTAGATTATCTGCAGATTTTCTATGGTTAGATGGAAAAAGTGCAACAGATTTTATAATGTATATTAACTGTGTGGATGGAGGAATATCCCACTTTTTCCATCTAACCATAGAAAATCTGCAGATAATCTAATGGTGTGTGGCCAGCTTTATTCCAGATTTTTATTTTTTTTAATATAATCTCTCTTCACATCAACATTAGAAAAAAAACTACTACGGCACAGCTACATAAAAATATCTGGATACCACCAAAATTAAGAGCACTGGACACAGACACACACGTTATTACTAAAAACGTATTTAAAGTACGGGGCACAATTCACTGGCGTGAAAAGTGGAAATATAACTCCCCGCTAATTTTACTGTCGGGCACAAATTTCTTCATACCAGGGAATGGGACACGGTTAGAAAAGCACCTGGGAACCACATTACTTAAAGATATAACTACATTGGGCAAAATAAGGACAAGACAAGAGTTAAAAACAATGCACGGGGGTCAGCAGTTTAGCGAATGGGAATATCTTCAGTTAACTCACTTAGTAAGCACTATACCACAACCAATTAGAGATGGAAAAGCACTAAACCCAATGGAAAAGCTTTATAGTATAGAAAAGCCCATGAAACACGGTATATAAACAAACTTATGAAGTATTAACAGAATTAGAAATGCAAGGAACACTAGTATGTATAGAAAAATGGGGACAAGACGTGGGTAAAAAACTAGAGGAATCACAAATGATTGGGGCAGTATTTAATTCTGCATCTGATATAATGACGATCAAAGCAAACTATAAGTGTATGGTACGTTGGCACTTGACCCCAGAGAGAATGAATAAACTACAACCAAATAATTCTTGGTTATGCTGGAGGAACTGTAAACAAAAGGGAACGACAATGCATATATGGTGGGAGTGCCCAAAAATAAAAGTACTGGGAGGAAGTTTTAGAGTATATAGAAGTAATAACTGGCAAGAAGATTCCACTAAATCCCTGGACATACTTGTTACATGGTACAAACAAAACTACAAAACAATACGAAAAAACTTTGGTCCCTCCAATGCTTAACGCGGCAAAAAGACTAATCCCAAAAAAATGGCTACACGTGACAAAACCCACCATAAAAGAGTGGATACAACGAGTGGACTATATAGCCAAAATGGAGTACCTTAGCCGCGGAGAGCAGGGAAGGGACGAAAGATATAGAGCAACATGGGAGAAATGGAGAGCATTTAAATTGTCAGATAAATACGTGCAAGGAATGACCGAAATAGATAGATGATAAAGTAGAAAATGAAGAGAGGATGGAAGATCGGGGATGGGTAGGGGGGCAGAGGGTAATGGGAAGGGGGGGTATAGGGAAAATGGGTTCTAGTAAAAGCAGGGAATTCAAATGTTGTATTTTTTTATAAATTTTCGTACACCAGTGTGGGTGTATTTTGTACTTTTTTCCAATAAAGGATGAATTAAAAAAAAAAAGAAAAAAAACTACCATTGGGCTTACTTACCAGTTTGTGATTACATAACTGAAATTCACCTTGCTTCCTAGAATACAACAATGAAGCCAAGGGTGTGATTTACAGAAAAAAAAATATGTTTTAGGTGGGCAGGTGTCAATATTTTGAGCAGAGTTTTACAACCTTTATACATCATATAAAACAAATCTTAAAATCCATTTTCACATGAGTCTTTAAGCTACAGCCACTTTCACATTTACCAGCCAGCGTAAACAACAGTTTGATGTTAGAACAAAACATTACATGCCAAAGCCATATGAAAGGTTATCCCTGAATTATGCAGAGAATGTTGGTGTTAGTAGTGTGCAAATCACAAGGCATCCAGGACATGTGTACTGCTAAAGTATAATAGAGAGATGCTTTGCAACCAAGGCATTGCTGACATTCTTTTCAGTCCTCAGTGCTGTATCGTAATGGACAGCTTGGCCAAAACGCAAAGGATAGAAATTAGAAAATATACATCAACCACGTGAATTTACTTATTTCTTGCATCTACAATATAAGCTTCTTTGATTCTTTTATTTGCATTTCATATTAAAACATATTTCAAACCTATTATGATCATTCCAGCTTAAGATGGATTATCATTCTGGCTTTCACTGTAGTGCTATAAAAAGTTTTAGACAGAATGGCATGCAATACAATTAAATAAAAAATAGAATAACAAAAATACATCCAGTGATATGAAAAAAGGCAAGCAACAGCCCTGATAATAGAAATGTACAACTGATTTACTGATTTTTCTATAGTCAAATATTAATTATGAAATAGGCAGGAGAGAATATTTTAAAGATGACAAAAAAATGATTGGTATTTCTGCTGTATGTACAATTATAATTACACACTAAAATTGTATTAATATTTTTAAGGTTTGAATACAATTGTAGACAATTAAATTTTTAGTGTATATAGGCTAAACCTAAAGTTTAGTAAACATTAATTTCATACACTCAGTATTTGTTCCAATATAATATGTTAAAACTAGCATTAATGCCTAATTACCGTAATTGAAAGCATCACTTTGAAGTCTAAATGACTGACCAAGAAGTAAAACTATATATACTGTAAATATATATATATATATGTAATAAATATCAAATGACTAATGCAAAAAACAAAAACAAAAACAACAACAAATAAACATTATTTAATAAATCAATAAGCAAAATAAAGAATACATTTTATAATATCTTCTTCAAACAGTACACATGTTCTTTATTAACTATTCTTCATCCATAACCTAGTGTTTGCTTGCCTGTTACTTGTCTAGTCACTTTTTAAAGTCACAATAGTGTATTTGACTGTAAATGGTTCTTGGAAATCCTTCTGTTTAGTAAAGCTGAGTGATCCCCCCACCCATTTAACACTACAATTGACAGATGTAGATACAACTTTCAATTGCAACCTGCTACCTTCTGGAAAATGTTGTTATTAAGGCAAGTCCAGTTCCTTATGTTTAATTGGTTGGCCTCCATTCCACTAAGTAAGTTAAGCTGTAGCAGGACAGGGGACCCTCTCTTAAGCCTCGTACACACGGTCGGACTTCCATCTGACTTTTCCGTGGATTTTTGTCCGAACGGAGTTGGCCGGGCACACCCATAGCATACACACCACAGGACTTTTCTGCAAACTTTCCCTAAACTTTTTCCAACATCACGTGGTTTTTCTGCTCTTTACCGCCACCCTTTGGTCAACTTCTGCTATTGTTGGTTGATTTTAACATTATTTGTTTTGTCCATCGGACAAAAGTACGATGATTTTCTGTACACACGGTCGGACTTTGCAGACCAAACTTTTGTCCGATGAAAACCAAAAAAGTTTGTCCGATGGAGCGTACACACGGTCGGATTTTTTGGCAAACTTGCTCAAAATGAAGTTTGTTGGCAAAAAGTCCGACCGTGTGTTCGAGGATTTAATTACAAGTGTTTTTTGGGTATTGTGAAACCATTCTTAGGCCCCTTTCACACTGGGGCGGGCAGGTGCGGTGGCGGTATAGCAGCGCGATTTTCAGCGCTGCTATACTGTCGTTCTTACCGCGGTATGCGGTCGCTAGGGGGGTTAATTTAACCCCCGCTAGCGGCCGAAAAAGGGTTAATACCGCCCGCAAACCGCGGCTATTGCCGCGGTTTGCGGGCGGTAATACCGCGCTGTCCCATTGATTTCAATGGGAGACCGCGGTAAAGGAGCGGTGAACACACCGCTCCTTTACCGCTGTAAAGAAGCGGCTAGCAGGACTTTTGGAGCGGTCCTGCTAGCGCACCGCTTCAGTGTGAAAGCCTTCGGGCTTTCACATTGAAGGCACAGGGCAGGATTTTTTCATGCGGTATAACAGCGCTATTATTAGCGCTAAACCGCATGAAAAACGCCCCAGTGTGAAAGGGGCCTTAATAAACAGAATGACTCCAATCAAATAGGGTATTTCCATCTTCCCTTAGGAATCCATATGAACACTAACATTAGGGACCATTCCCCACAGTAACAGCTAAAATGCAAGCACTTATCATGGTACTTTTATCACTGACAATGCTTGTTAGCACTAAAAACAAGTGTTTATGAGTTTTTTTCCCAGTGTTTACAAGCAATTGTACATCTACAATGGGGGTTTAAAATGCTTAATTGTTAATGCTTTAATCTGGACACTCCTGAACTGAAAGAGATAAAATAGCTAGTTTTGCCAGCATTTTAGGGTTCATTCATATCTGAACGCATATTACACATTGATTTATTTCCAGGTTCATTGCAGTGTTAAAAAGCCTCATTCAATAGACCAAATATGTAACTTGCAGGGCTTCTTTTTTTTTTTTTGCAGTGCACCTCTATGCAACTCTTTGCTGGGAAAGGGTCCAACTGAAAATAATGGATTATCTCCTTTCCATGCATCTGGTATGAGTGAGCCCTAGGACAGCTGCAAAGTGTTTGGAAATAATTGTAATCTAGGCAGGACTTTTGCTTGTAATGCTTGTGTTTAAAGACCTTATGCTACTATGTTTAGGTGTTATAAAAAAATGTTTTTCAGCTATGTGCATGGCAAGCTATATATTTATGCATTGCATTAAAGTAGATCTAAACCCTAACCTAATAGCATTTAGTTTGCTAAAACACTGTGGAGTTAACCACTTAAGCCCCGGACCATTTCGGGCCATTAGGACCAGGCCTGTTTTTGGGATTCGGCACTGCGCTGCTTTAACTGTAAATTGTGCGGACATGCAATGTTGTACCCAAATGAAATTTGCGTCCTTTTCTTCCCACAAATAGAGCTTTCTTTTAATGGTATTTGATTGCCTCTGCGATTTTTATTTTTTGCGATATAAACGGAAAAAGACCGAAAATTTTGAAAAAAAATGATATTTTCTACTTTTTGTTATAAGAAAAATCGAATAAACTCAATTTTAGTCAGACATTTAGGCCAAAATGTATTCAGCCACATGTCTTTAGTAAAAAAAATGTCAATAAACGTATATTTATTGGTTTGCGCAAAAGTTATAGCGTTTACAAACTAGGGTACATTTTCTGAAATTTACACAGCTTTAAATTTATGACTGCCTATCTCATTTCTTGAGGTGCTAAAATGGCAGGGCAGTACAAAACCCCCCCAAATGACCCCATTTTGGAAAGTAGACACCCCAAGGAAATTGCTGAGAGGCATGTTGAGCCCATTGAATATTTTTTTTTTTTTGTCCCAAGTGATTGAATAATGACAAAAAAAAAAAAAAAAAAAAAAATTACAAAAAGTTGTCACTAAATGATATATTGCTCACACATGCCATGGTTATATGTGGAATTGCACCCCAAAATACATTTTGCTGCTTCTCCTGAGTACGGGGATACCACATGTGTGGGACTTTTTAGGAGCCTGGCCACGTACGGGACCCCGGAAACCAAGCACCGCCTTCAGGATTTCTAAGGGCGCAAATTTTTGATTTCATTCCTCACTACCTATCACAGTTTCGAAGGCCATAAAATGCCAAAATAGCACAAAACCCCCCCAAATGACCCCATTTTAGAAAGTAGACACCCCAAGGAAATTGCTGAGAGGCCTGTTGAGCCCGTTGAATATTTTTTTTTTTTTGTCCCAAGTGATTGAATAATGACAAAAAATAAAAATAAAAAATAAATTACAAAAAGTTGTCACTAAATGATATATTGCTCACACATGCCATGGTTATATGTGGAATTGCACCCCAAAATACATTTTGCTGCTTCTCCTGAGTACAGGGATACCACATGTGTGGGACTTTTTAGGAGCCTAGCCGCGTACGGGACCCCGAAAACCAAGCACCGCCTTCAGGATTTCTAGGCACAAATTTTTGATTTCACTCCTCACTACCTATCACAGTTTCTAAGGCCATAAAATGCCAAAATAGCACAAAACCCCCCCAAATGACCCCATTTTGGAAAGTAGACACCCCAAGCTATTTGCTGAGGAGGCATGGTGAGTATTTTACAGCTCTCATTTGTTTTTGAAAATGAAGAAAGAAAATTTTTTTTTTTTTTTTTTTTTTTTCAATTTTCAAAACTTTGTGACAAAAAGCGAGATCTGCAAAATACTCACAATACCTCTCAGCAAATAGCTTGGGGTGTCTACTTTCCAAAATGGGGTCATTTGGGGGGGTTTTGTGCCATCTGGGCATTCCATGGCCTCCGAAACTGTGATAGGCAGTGAGAAGTAAAATCAAAAATTTACACCCTTAGAAAGCCTGAAGGCGGTGCTTTGTTTTTGGGGTCCCGTACGCGGCTAGGCTCCCAAAAAGTCTCACACATGTGGTATCCCTGTACTCAGGAGAAGCAACAGAATTTATTTTGGGGTGTAATTCCACATATGCCCATGGCATGTTTGAGCAATATATCATTTAGTGACAACTTTGTGCAAAAAAAAAATTAAAAAAAAAAAATTGTCTTTTTTCCGCAACTTGTGTCAACATATAAAATATTCCATGGACTCGACATGCCTCTCAGTATATAGCTTGGGGTGTCTACTTTCCAAAATGGGGTCATTTGGGGGGGTTTTGAACTGTTCTGGCATTTTATACACAACATTAGGAAGCTTACATCCACTCTTCTAACCACTTGCAGACAAAGCCCTTTTTGACACTTTTTGTTTACATGAAAACATATTTTTTTTTTGCAAGAAAATTATGTTGAACCCCCAAACATTATATATATTTTTAAAGCAAAGGCCCTACAGATTAAAATGGTGGGTGTTGCATTTTTTTTTTCTACACAGTATTTGCGCAGCGATTTTTCAAACGCATTTTTTGGGGAAAAAATACACTTTTTTTAATTTTAATGCACTAAAACACACTATATTGCCCAAATGTTTGATGAAATAATAAAGATGATCTTAGGCCGAGTACATAGATACCAAACACGACATGCTTTAAAATTTCGCACAAACGCGCATTGGCGACAAACTACATACATTTTTAAAAGCCTTTAAAAGCCTTTACAGATTACCCCGTTAGATTTACAGAGGAGGTCTACTGCTAAAATGACTGCCCTCGATCTGACCTTCGCGGTGATACCTCACATGCATGGTGCAATTGCTGTTTACATATGACGCCAGACCGACGCTTGCGTTCGCCATTGGGCAAGAGCAGGGCAGGACAGGGGTGCTTTTTTTTTTTTTTTTTTTTTTTTATTATTAATTTTGCTTTTTTATTTTATTTTTAAATTGTTCCTTACATATATTTTTTTTTTTATAATTTTTATTGTTATCTCAGGGAATGTAAATATCCCCTATGATAGCAATAGGTAGTGACAGGTACTCTTTTTTTGAAAAAACTGGGGTCTTCTAGACCCTAGATCTTTCCTCTGCCCTCAAAGCATCTGACCACACCAAGATCGGTGTGATAAAATGCTTTCCCAATTTCCCAATGGCGCTTTTTATATCCGGGGGGGGGACATTCCCTCCCACTGCTTGTAAAAGCAGTCCAGAGGCTAATTAGCCGCTGTGATTGCTTTTACATGAAAGCCGGCCGCTGGCTGAAAAGAATGATACCAAGATGATGCCTAAACCCGCAGGCATCAATCTGGTATAACCATTCAAAGTCCAGCAACATACCAGTACGTTGCTGGTCCTTGTTGGACATGTATTGTAATCTTTTTTTTTCATGCAGCCTGTTGGCTGAACGAAAAAAGAGATTGATTGGTGGGTATGCCCACCATTAGAATACCGCCCTTCATCCACCCACTTCTAATGATGGGCATACATGCACCATTTATATATGCCGAAGCATGGGGGCATCCTCCCGCAAAAAAGTTATGCCGCACACACATGGTCGGACTTTTCCACGGGCAAGCCTCCGTCGGAATTTCGACCGTATGTATGCGGCATTAGGAGCAAAATTGCTCCTCCGCCCTGCTGCCCCTGCTGCCCCCATGCTTCGGCATATATGCTTTTTTTTTTTTAACTGTGGTGGTGAAATCACCTCCTACAGCACTGGAGTCGCAGGGATCAGGCCTGTCTCTGCGAACGCTGCAGTTATGTGTGTTGTGTTTTGTAAGTGACAGTGATCGATCGATACTGCACTTGGGTGGCCTGGGCTGGACGGAGGGGCAAAACGCAGGTGCTAGCAGGTATCTGGGCTGATCCCGCTAACACTGCGTTTTTGGGAACCCTAAACCGCTGGTATAGATCTGATCAGATCAGATATTGATCTGTTCAGATACTATACCACTAAGGGGGGTGTATGCTTTACGCGTGGGTGTTAGCGTTACTGGCACTAACCTGACGCTGCCTGGGGTGTGACGCAGACCCTCTCTGACGCTAAAACCTAATTGATATCACCCACCGGGCGATCAGGGGGTTAAACCTTTATTGGGTTATATACGGCGGGTGCCCTGACACTATAAAAAGCAAACTAACTAACCAGCGTCACCCGTAACACTTATATGGTGATCACTGGTGAAAGGGTTAACTAGGGGCAATTAGGGGGTTAAAACCTTTATTAGATCATATTTGGGGGTACCTGACGCTATAAAAACCTGCGGCGAACCTAAAAAAAATGACTGGCTACCGATTGGCATCACCGACACGAAGACAGCGATCAGAAAAACGATCGCTTAGTGACAGTGGTGATAGGGGGTGAAAGGGTTACCTGGGGGGCGATCAAGGGGGTTAAACCTTTATTAGATAATATATTGGGGTACCCGACGCTATAAAAACCTGCGGCGAACCTAAAAAAAATTACTGGCTACCGATCGCCATCACTGATGCTAAGACAGCCATCAGAAAAATGATCGCATAGCGACAGCGGTGATAGGGGGTGAAAGGGTTACCTGGGGGGCGATCAAGGGGGTTTAACCTTTATTAGATAATATATTGGGGTACCTGACGCTATAAAAACCTGCGGCGAACCTAAAAAAAATTACTGGCTACCGATCGCCATCACTGATGCTAAGACAGCATCAGAAAAACGATCGATTAGCGACAGCGGTGATAGGGGGTGAAAGGGTTACCTGGGGGGCGATCAAGGGGGTTAAACCTTTATTAGATAATATATTGGGGTACCCGACGCTATAAAAACCTGCGGCGAACCTAAAAAAAATTACTGGCTACCGATCGCCATCACTGATGCTAAGACAGCCATCAGAAAAATGATCGCATAGCGACAGCGGTGATAGGGGGTGAAAGGGTTACCTGGGGGGCGATCAAGGGGGTTTAACCTTTATTAGATAATATATTGGGGTACCTGACGCTATAAAAACCTGCGGCGAACCTAAAAAAAATTACTGGCTACCGATCGCCATCACTGATGCTAAGACAGCATCAGAAAAACGATCGATTAGCGACAGCGGTGATAGGGGGTGAAAGGGTTACCTGGGGGGCGATCAAGGGGGTTGAACCTTTATTAGATAATATATTGGGGTACCCGACGCTATAAAAACCTGCGGCGAACCTAAAAAAAATTACTGGCTACCGATCGCCATCACTGATGCTAAGACAGCCATCAGAAAAATGATCGCATAGCGACAGCGGTGATAGGGGGTGAAAGGGTTATCTGGGGGGTGATCAGGGGGTTAAACCTTTATTAGGGGGGGTTAGGGGGCTACACTGGACCTAAAACTAAACTTTAGTGACACTTTCACAGTCACAAATGTCACTGATTGCAGTGATCACTAAATAAATGGTCACTGCAATCAGTGACACTGTGACTGGGGGCTGGGGGGTGATCTGGGGGGTGATCTGGGGGGGTCTGGGGGTCCTGGGGGGGGCGATTAGTGTGCCTATGTGTCCTGGTGTCAGTGTAGTGTTGTGCTCACTGACCTGATGTCTTCTCTTGTACGGCGCTCGGTATATGTGAGCGCCGCACAGGAGATGACATCACTTCCTCCTGCTCCCTCTGTCTGAAACAGACAGAGGAGGCATTTCCATTCGCCGGGAGCGATCGCGAGGGGGGGGCCGGAATCGAAAGGCCGCCCCCTCATCTGGGATCGCTCCCGGTGAAGTAACGACCGCTCACGGCACAGAAGGGGGGTCCGGATGGACCCCCCAACTGTACAAAGGCAGTCACGTAGATCTACGTGATTCTGCCTGTCCGTGCCATTCTGCCGACGTAAATCGGCGGTGGGCGGTCGTTAAGTGGTTAATTTACCAGAAATGGATAGTGAAAAATCTGGTGCAGCTCTGCTTAGAAACCAATCAACTTCCAAGCTTTTTGTCAAATCTCATTTGGCTATAATGCAGAGCTGCACCAGATTTTACACTCTCCAGTTTTAGTAAATCAACCCCTGTGTATCATGAACAATTTAAATTTTTTAAATAAAATGCTTTTCTCACTTTTTTTTCATACTTTGTAGCCACTTCTTGTCTATATGCATTCACTCCAGTGATGGCTGCATGCCATTTCCAATGGTGCGCCTCCTGATAGTGAATACCTGTGTATGCCACTGCTTTTTTTAATTATATTTATTAAAGGTTAAGACATATAACTATAGTCCATATCGTGATATACATTCGTAGAGAAAGGTTACAAAAAATAAAGTTGTACATAAGGCAAACAAGTATGAAATGGTGTAATACAAACAATGAAACATAATAAACTTTCTTGCATGGTATTTGAAGAGAAAGCAATACTAGGGTTGGATGACTCTCATTGAACAGATGGTACTGAATACCAGGAGTTAAGCCCCGTACACACGATCGGATAACCTATGGATTTTCGTCCGATGGATTTGTCCATCGGAAATCCGATGAAACTGTTTTTCATCAGTCTTGGCCACACACCATCAGTCAAAAAACCGACCGTTCCAAACGCGGTGACGTAAAACACTCCGATGAGCCGAGAAAAATTAAGTTTAATGCTTCTGAGCATGCGTCAACTTGATTCTGAGCATGCGTGGGTTTTTTAACCGATGGACTTGCCCATAGACGATCGGAAATTCCCATCGGTTTTTTATCCATCGGAAAATTTTAAAACAAGTTCTATTTTTTACAACCGATGGAAAAAAGACCGATGGGTACCATACACGATCGGTTGGTCTGATGAAAACCATCCATCGGACGGTTTTCATCAGTCAAACCGATCGTGTTTACGGGGCTTAACAGCTACTACACAAAAGATGATCTGGTTAGAATTGTTAGAATCTAAATCTCTCCTTAAACTAAAGGAAGTTAACATAAACTAAAGTTAAAATAAAATAAGAGATAGTAGGTCCTCCGTAGGGTCACAGGCCCTATCTAAATAAAGATACTAGATGCTGCATACAGTTGAGTTAAGCTATGTGCTTCTTGAAGCTGTGATCTGTAGTTTGCCCAGGGTGTTTGACAAGCTGGCCTTGAGATACCATTCAGTGTATTTGAAAGATTGGATTAGTGCAGGGGTGCCCAACCTTTTGAAGAGCGAGGGCCACTTTAGCGACTTGGTAACCGGTCGTGGGCCACAATGAGCGGAGTGGGCGAATGGCAGGTCCGTGTCCACTCTGCATATGCAGAGTGAACACGGACACAGCCCACTCTACTCTATAAAGCCCACTCTAGTCTTTTTTTTTAGCGGATCGGGTTGGAGGTAGGCGGATGTAAACGGACATCTGCTACTCCTTAGAGGTGAATGGAGGATCCGATCGGGTCAGACTGACCATGTGAAAGGGGCCTAAAGCTGCTTTTACACTGATGCGCTGAGGTTTACCTGCACCGCAGTGCACCTTTGGCTTTCCTGACGGTTAGCTTCACTTTGCCATAGACTTCTATTATATTCTGCAGGTGTGGTGCACTTTTAGAAAGTGCACCAAAGTCCCAGGTTATAACAGAAGTCTATACTGCACTGCTCTGCACCTGCGGATCAGTTTGAAAGCAGCCCAGTAACCACTGTAGAACAGTGTGTGTGTGTGTATATTGTAACATTGGGGGATGTCTAGCTCAGTGATGCATTTTAAGTGAGTTCATAGCCACATGAACTAAGGTTTAAGGGAAGCCCACTTTTATTGAAAGTAACAAAAAAAGATGAAAGTTCACACATGCATTTGGTTTCTTCTCCCAAAAACAACAACAACGGAAAAATGCCAATCCACCTGGCTCTTAAGGCTCGCTCAGCCTTGGGTGCAGTTCCTTGTTGCACAGGCCCACTCCTGGCCTCTAGGAAGGGCTCTCCTGACACTCCAGGCTTCCACACTCTTCCAAGACTTACAGTCCCCTCTGGTCCCCAAGACTCTCTCTTCCAGTTGTCTCAGCTATAATCTCCCCGACTCTCTCAGCTGGCCCAACTCTCTCAGTCCACCAACCTGGAACCGCTCCCACATCTCAAGGATGTTGCCTGAGTTCTTACACAGTAGCACACTTCCCTCCAGCAACTGCTGGCACACCAACTCCTTTCCCACACACTCTAAGCTATGCTCAGCTCTGCCTTATAACGGGTGTGTGCACCTGGACACACACACAACCTGCAGAGCTTCTGGAAAACCCGGACACATGACTGAAGACTCCTTCCCTCCCAATGCTCTTTGAAGTCATCAAGTTTCCAGCCCCAATCCAGACTTACAAAATCCAGAGAAAACTTAAAGCATAATCTTATCTGCTCACCAATCTTTTGCTGGAACTTCTCAAACTGCTTCTTTGAGAGTCCTGTGTCCATTTTAAACACATTTTCACTCAGACAGGGGCTCTCACTCTCACAATATATATATATATATATATATATATATATATTACTGTGATTTTAGTAATAAACTTGCCTTTAATAACACTATTCTATTCTATCCCAGAGCAGGAGGTCGCGGGCCACATCAGAGGGCTCCACGGGCCACATGTGGCCCCCGGGACCCTGGTTGGGCACCCCTGGATTAGTGAGACTATTTCCGTGGGAGAAAAGGTGTGTTCAATGTAGGAGTGCCATCTTAGGAAGAATCTATTAGTTGGAGCATAGTTTTGCAACTCTGTATCCAATTTTTCTCGATAGAGAAGTTTTGTGAGGTCTTTCTTTACAGCGGTAATCGTTGCGGGCAACTAGAAGACATAAGTGAGTCCATTGGGAGATATGGGTTTTGGGATTGCCAGATTGCAGTTGGTTGGATTCGTTACGACTGAATAAAAGTAGAATAGGTGTCTTGCCAATGTGGCAGCCAGTGATACTGAAAATATACTGTACGATTTGGTGCCACTGCTTTTTGCTCACTGATATCCAACAATAAAGGATTTATGGAGTTGCCGGCTGTCCCCTTCGTTTGACTATCTTGTGTAATGTGTATTAAAACGGTAATTTCTAGTCTCCATTATAGGCTAATTTGACTAGGTGACAAAACAGGAGCACGATGGGAGACTGGGATACAGCATTTAACACTACCACTGGAAGTTCCCGAATAAAGACCTTCATGGCAGGACCACAAAAGATTATTTAAATGAAAACTGCAAATTTGCAATGATTGAAAACTACTTTTGAAATTGCATTAACATATTTAGGTTTATATGACATTTTAGTGTTTGGCTTCACCTATTCTTAAGCTTTTTTTTTTTTTGCAATATTTTATAAATCTTAGATTTTTATTTTTTAAATATCCATTTATTAGCTTTATATATATGTTTAATTAACAGTTTGTCTTTTAAGTGTACTATCCTTTCGCCACCTTTTCTAGTTATAGATAGACCCTGCTTGCTACAATGTGTCTTGCCTAATCCTAAACGCTTGGCACAATCCTATTTACAATTCATTCAGTGCTGTCGTTGCTCTTCCTTCATGTGGAGGTCACAGCTAGAAACAACTGGGATCTCATCTTGGACTCTCTCTTGCCTTTTTAGGTTATGAGGGTCTCTGTGTGTTTAGGATAACGTGATTGACAGCTCCACTCCGGCCCCAATTAGCACCCTATAATTTATTAGCTTCTCCTTTCAGATTATGCGTTAACTTCACAAATATTTCAACCACGGAAACAGCAGCTATCAAGTATCTCTCCCTGATCCAGCAGGCTGGAGCTGCAGTTAAGAGCAGTCAGAACTGTCTGCCCAAGCCTGTGGGGGCGAGACAGGAATAATCATTTGTGAGTATGTGAGCTGGTGTGAGATCAAGACACAAAAGAGAGCACTTTAGATGTTACACTGATGGAAACTGCACATTGTGGCAGGATTCCACTCACTTTATTCAGAGGAGATGGGGAATGAAGGAAATGGTAATGAAGAAGGATTGTTTATCTAACTACACTGCTTGAGCAAATACCCAGATTCAGTTACACACAAACAGCAACTGCAAGAATGCTAATGTCACCACAGTCGCACTCTTTCTCCCCTTCAACACGTTGGCTCAGTAGGGCAGTTGTTATATGTCAAAATGTATGTGTGGAGATATAAAACTCAAAGCTGTCGAGCAGACTTGAGATTAAAAAGTGCGAACACGAAAAAGTAGTAATACCAATCAATATAGATTGGGAGTTTTTACTGCGCTTGTTTTCTAAGAAGCAGCTGGCATAAATTGCTGGTAACAATATGAACATAGAGGAATAGGTACCGTATATGCTGCATATACCCATTCCTCAGTAATTCCAATTAGTTAAAGTATATCTAAACTAAAGATTTTTTTAAATATATTGCAACTTACCAGTCTATAGATGTGATGGCTGCATACGTTTTCTTTTTCAGGCTAAGCACAATAAAATTGCCTGTTGTCTATAAAGTACAGAAAAAGCTCTATTGATTCTGCCAGAATTCCATTGTTCTTGCACGTTCCTGTGCATTGAACAATGATTTTTGCCTCCCAGCTATCCTATGTGAATTACAAAACAACTCCTTCTAATGTAATAGAGATTAGGAGAGGGGTAGAGGTTGTAGTCCAAACCAAGAAAGCAGGCTTAGGTTACAACACTGATCCTCCAAAAATACAGTCAGGGCCGCTGATAAGGCAGTATAGCCAGCCTTCCTGTACCCAGTCCACACCCATCAGTTCAAAAAGGAGGGTCGGCTGTACTACCTTATTGCAGACCCTTGTGACTCTTGTGGAACCCCCTACAGCACTTCTGGCTTCTACTCCATTTTCTCCCTGCGCTGCAAGAGGATGGATTATAGGATCTGTGTGCCCCTGCTACCTGGGCCACTCTGTGAGGATTGTTTCAGGATGGAGAGGGATAGTAAGCATGTCTGTGTTTACTATGCTTCAGTTTGTGAATGAACAGAAAGCCGCAGAGCTCTTGCCATTCATTCACTGTCCAGTGCAGATGAGGCTGCAGAGAAAAACACTGATGAATCTACTGTATGTCCTCAGTCCTTTTCTTTGTCTCAAACATGAGACATCAGGGGTCTGTTTAGACTCCTGATATTTGACCAAAGGCCCCTCGATGGGGCAGTTAAAAAAATGTTAACAATAAATAAATAAATAAAGTTCTAAAAAAAAAAAAAAATTACAGACTTGTTCAAATGTGCTTTGCTCCATGAAGGGCATCCAGCATTTGGATCGTTCTTCTTTAATAGGTGGCGAGGAGGCATATTGCCACCTCACCATTTGCTTTAACCCTGCACTAGTGCAGAGCAGCGCTATTCAATTGAAAGAGTCTTGGTCGATGAGGGTATAATTCCTACCATGGCTATCATTTGATATAAAGGGGGGATGCCCCTCAAGTAGGCTGTATAGGGCCCCTGTGATTTCTAATAGCAGCCCTGGATACAGTCAGTGAATGTTGTCACTCTAGTACATGAAGTGTGTTTCTTCATCAGGTGAAAAAAAATCATATTAATGCAGCCACCAGATCTAAGGATAAGGATATTAAATGTTTATTCAGAGGTTTAAATAAATGCTGCTTAGGAAACAATGGAACTGTGTTAAATCCTAAAGTCCCCCTCAGTTTGTGTATTCTATACATACAATTACTTGCAGACAGGATCAGTGGAATTCTCACAGTGATTTGTGTGGGCTGAGGCCTTTGCGCCGTGTACCTCCCATGTGGCAGTCTATATGGAAAAGTCTGCAATGAGTTAGAAAGGGGAGTGTTTATACCAGTTAACACGCTGGCCTGCCTTTTTAATGAATATGGGGTGGCCTAGGAGCAAAATTTGACTTTAATCCAGGAAGAGGGAAATAGAAAGGGCAGATGTAAGAAATTTAAAGCACATGACAAGGATTTCCAGAGGACCATGGATTATCTAAAGAGATGGAAGCATGCTGCCTTTTTGACTTGACTTGGCTTTGTCTAACTGAAAACTTAGACAAATCCATCTAATAAGGAATTAGTCTCTCTTCTGTCTCAAATATTTGGAGACGCATCTTGGATTGGTCTCTTCTGTCTTATTTACCTCTGAATACCTTTCACCTTGAGTTACTGAGCTTTGTAAATTACTGATTTTTACAACAATTGGTATCATACAGAAGAAGCATGATAAAAATGAACCTAAAGTAGCTCCACCTGTTGCACTTTTAAAAAAAAAAGATACTGATCACAAAAAAATGAAGAAACAAAATATATACAATGCCAGTATACATCTCTTTTAAAACCAGCCAAAAGTCAAAACAGAAAAAATCAGCACAAGGGTCACAACTTGCAGTCAGCAGGATGTGTCCCCTCTGCTTTTTGTTAACAGGTTCCCTTCTGCTTTTAGTAGTAATACTCCTCCATTCTGCCCCCATCCCCTGAAAGAATTTTGTAAAGAGCCCCCT
The DNA here is from genome assembly GCA_029206835.1 of Rana muscosa. Taxonomy (NCBI): domain Eukaryota; kingdom Metazoa; phylum Chordata; class Amphibia; order Anura; family Ranidae; genus Rana; species Rana muscosa. The sequence continues at coordinate 486,301,049 of CM055122.1, forward strand.
AATAAATATTTATTGTTTTGGGTTATTACTCCTTTAAATACATTGTTGCTCTGAAGTTTGAAGTAAGAGAGATATTTCTATAGAGAAGATGGAAGTCTTGTTTTAGGTTTGTGTTAACCACAAAACTAACATCTGGTTCGAAGTGATGTGATAGCCTGTGTATTGTTATAGAAGCTGTTATAAAAACTGTCTGAACATTGACAGGTGAGAAAAGCTATGAATAACTGTATGTACATGGGGGAGGTGCTTAGCATGGATTGGATTGGTAATATCCCATGGGTGGGCTATATCTTGAATGTATACTATAAATATGCGGTACCAGGACCAAGAAATATAACAGTGTGTAGATCTAATCTCTGTTGGGTAATTTTTATATATACATTGTTCCCTGCGCAGAATCTGGGTGTGGCAGAATAGAGAAATGCCGTCAAATAATAATAAAAAAAATTGTAGACAATAATAAGGTGATAGTTAGGACTAGAGATATAGTTACATAGTTACATAGTAGGTAAGGCTGAAAAAGACAATAGTCCATCCAGTTCAACCTGTGTAGGTGTATGTGTGTCAATGTCTATAATGATTTCCCATATCCCTGTATGTTGTGTAGCGGGGTGGTCAATTTAGGGGGAGTCTCTGAGTGGTAAATAGGCTCAGACACCTTAATTTGTTAGGGGTTATGGACCATTTTTGTCCTCAGGGGATAATGCTGGTGATGAGTTCCCTGTGGCCTGCAGGTGGCGCTGCCATTCTGGTCCAGGGTTGAACCGCAAGCGTAGTGCTGTGCCTTTTGTGTCCCCTCTCGGCAGCTGTACAGTGGGGCGGGGAACCTGATGTGCATGCCGAGAGAGGATATAAAATGGGCAGACATCTCCTGATCGGGGTCCATGCCCAGGCACCTTCAGCCTGGGGGTGAGTGAGGTTCATCTCCGAGTGCCCTAGGTCCGGAGGCTGTGTTCCTGTTCCATCTCAGGCACCTTTGGCCTGGGATGAGGTACTACCCTGCCGTCCTGTTTGCCTGGGTATGAAGACCCAGGGGTTGCGGAGAAGGCCCGGGGCCCAGCACCTTCGGCTGGGGTCCGCTAAGGATTGAGGAGTCCAGGGTGCCGCCTTGCGAGGGGACACGCACCCCCAGAGAAGGGAGGGTAATTCCAAAGGACCGATGCGGGAGTCACGGTGAAGGAAGGGTCTGTTGACTCTCTAGGGGGACGTCTTCTCCTTGATAGGGGCCATGTTTTAAGAGGGAGACTATTTCACCAGGTCAGTGGCAGTGGCCTTATTCACCGGGTCTGTGGCGGAGACCAACCTCGCGGTCTGTGGCAAAGACTGTGCGCCTAGTATACTGCTTGAGAATCTGAGTAGTAGAGTAAAGAGCTACGTTTGTGCCTGGACCTCCTCCACACCTTGGGCTGTCCTGTTTCCTTGCTCCAACTTTTTTCCTATCCAAAAGACTGTTTATTGCAAAGCGAGAATAAATCTTAAGTTGGAGTTTCAGCTGGTGTGGACATTCATGTTACTGGGGGAGTCAAGGACTTATCTCTACCCACGGTAGAGTTGAGAATTATTCTCAGGAGGATTTTGGCCCTGGCTGCAGACAAAACCCAACAACAACACCGCTCAACCTTTTTACACAAGAGGGTACGGACTGGTAGTGCGGTGTGCCTTTCTCCCCCCTGCGAGGAGCCAAGTTAAATGCAGGCTGGGGGAAAGGTGGGTGCGCTAGAGTTGTGTTGATGTACATCCAAGAGTCTTTTAAAAATAACCATACTCCCCACAGCCACCACCAATTGTGGGAGAGAGTTCCACATCCTTATTGCTCTGACAGTGAAGAACCCCCTGCGCAGTTTAAGGGTAAACTGCTTCTCCTCCAGTCTCAATGTGTGGCCCGTGTCCTCATACACTCCCAGGGACTCAATAGTTTTTTCCTATGCTGGGATCCCCATTGAAGTATTTGTAGATAGCTATCATGTCCCCCCTCAAGCGTCGCTTCTCCAGCAGGAATACATTTAGTGTTTGCAGCCAGTCCTCGTAATTGAGGTCCTCCAGTCCTCTTATTAATTTTGTTGCCCTTCTTTGGACTCTCTCCAGCTCCAGCATATCCCTTCTGAGGACAAGTAACCAGAACTGGACAGAATACTCCAGGTGTGGCCTAACCAGGGTTTTATAAAGTGGCAGAATTATAGTTTTATCCCAGGAGTATATGCCTTTTTTTATGCATGCTAAAATTCTTCCTGCTTTGGTAGCTGCAGCTTGACATTGCAAGCTTTTACTCAATCTGTCATCTATTAGGACCCCTAGATCCTTCTCCATCCTTGATTCTCACAGAAGTTTTCCACCTAGTGAGTAATTTGCATTTATGTTTCTTGCTCCCAAGTGCATTACTTTATACTTCTCCACATTAAACCTCATTTGCCATTTGTCTGCCCACTCCATTACTTTATTCTAGTCATTCTGCAAAATTTCTATGTCCTGATGTAAGTTTATTGCTCTACTTATTTTTGTGTCGTCTGCAAAAACTGAGACTGAGCTTTTTTCCCATTCTCTATATTATTTATAAATAAATTGAATAGAATTGGTCCCAACACAGAACTTTGGGGTACTCCACTCACCACTCCTGACCAGTCTGAGTACATGTTATTTATCACCACCCTTTGGACATGTCCCTGTAACCATTTTTTTACCCAAGCACAAACCTTATGTTCCATGCCTACAGATCTCAGCTTGTATATTAAGCGTTTACGGGGGACTGCATCAAATGCTTTTGCAAAATCCAGATACACGAAGTCCACAGACCTCCCCCTATCTAGATGGTAGCTCACTTCCTCTTAGAAGGTTAGCAGATTAGTCTGGCAGGAACGACCTTTCGTAAACCCATGCTGATTATCGCTAATGATATTCTTTTCCTCTGTAAATCTTTGGATATAGTACCTAATCATCCCTTCCAATAATTTACCCACTATTGATGTTAAGCTGACTGGCCTATCATTCCCATGTTTTACACAAGAGGGTACGGGCTGGTAGTGCGGTGTGCCTTTCTCCCCCCTGCGAGGAGCCAAGTTAAATGCAGGCTGGGGGAAAGGTGGGTGCGCTAGAGTTGTGTTGATGTACATCCAAGAGTCTTTTAAAAATAACCATACTCCCCACAGCCACCACCAATTGTGGGAGAGAGTTCCACATCCTTATTGCTCTGACAGTGAGGAACCCCCTGCGCAGTTTAAGGGTAAACTGCTTCTCCTCCAGTCTCAATGCGTGGCCCGTGTCCTCATACACTCCCAGGGACTCAATCGTTTTTTCCTATGCTGGGATCCCCTTTGAGGTATTTGTAGATAGCTATCATGTCCCCCCTCAAGCGTCGCTTCTCCAGCAGGAATACATTTAGTGTTTGCAGCCAGTCCTCGTAATTGAGGTCCTCCAGTCCTCTTATTAATTTTGTTGCCCTTCTTTGGACTCTCTCCAGCTCCAGCATATCCCTTCTGAGGACCAGTGACCAGAACTGGACAGAATACTCCAGGTGTGGCCTAACCAGGGTTTTATAAAGTGGCAGAATTATAGTTTTATCCCAGGAGTATATGCCTTTTTTTATGCATGCTAAAATTATGCCTGCTTTGGTAGCTGCAGCTTGACATTGCAAGCTTTTACTCAATCTGTCATCTATTAGGACCCCTAGATCCTTCTCCATCCTTGATTCTCACAGAGGTTTTCCGCCTAGTGAGTAATTTGCATTTATGTTTCTTGCTCCCAAGTGCATTACTTTATACTTCTCCACATTAAACCTCATTTGCCATTTGTCTGCCCACTCCATTACTTTATTCTAGTCATTCTGCAAAATTTCTATGTCCTGATGTAAGTTTATTGCTCTACTTATTTTTGTGTCGTCTGCAAAAACTGAGACTGAGCTTTTTCCCATTCTCTATATTATTTATAAATAAATTGAATAGAATTGGTCCCAACACAGAACTTTGGGGTACTCCACTCACCACTCCTGACCAGTCTGAGTACATGTTATTTATCACCACCCTTTGGACATGTCCCTGTAACCATTTTTTTACCCAAGCACAAACCTTATGTTCCATGCCTACAGATCTCAGCTTGTATATTAAGCGTTTACGGGGGACTGCATCAAATGCTTTTGCAAAATCCAGATACACGAAGTCCACAGACCTCCCCCTATCTAGATGGTAGCTCACTTCCTCTTAAAAGGTTAGCAGATTAGTCTGGCAGGAACGACCTTTCGTAAACCCATGCTGATTATCGCTAGTTCATATTTCTTATCATCCTGAGGTTGTAAATCAAATTAGGCCTTTTGGGGCTCTCCCATTAAAAGGAATGCTAGCATATCAGCCTGTTGCTCCTTGGGTATCTTTTAACATTCCACAACTCTCTAAAAGATGCCAAGATTGGCTTCAACTTCATCTTCTATGAACTACTTCCAACTCTCTGATAGGGCTTATACCTGCTTTTTTAGAAACAGCCTCACTTGCCTAGTGGCCATTAGTCAGCTGTTAGGGCAGTGATGACCTTGATGACCAGCCTGACTTAAAATGTTCACGCTCAAACCAACGACTAAAATACCCCAAGCTGAAACTCAGAAAGGAAACTGAGGGGACGCCATCCCACCCTGCGCTGCCTTCCAGCCCTCTACTGTGGTCCCCAGCTGCGCTCCAACCCTCGGTCTGAATCCCGCTCAAGCGCCAAATATTTCTGCTGGTCAGGACGCCGGCTCCACCTGGATTACAGAGATGTGGCTACTGCAGACAGCCTGGACGGTGACTGTGCGGTCTCACTGGACTCCATTGTGCCTACTTGCAGATACTTCTGTAGCACACAGATCCCTGGCCTTACCTCCTCGAGGCAGGACACACCGTACCACAATGCCCAAGTTCCTTCTTCTTAAGAGGATGAGCGGTGTTCTGAATTTGTTGGGTCCCGCAGTGAGTTACCTTCCCTCGGCTGGTTCTCACCCCTGAAGTGTAGGGAAGAGTCTGTTGTAGGTGCACCAATAAGGCCAATGTCCAGACAAGGTTAAACCTTAATGAAGGAAGGTTTATTTTCTTTATGCTGATAACTGGATAGGAAAGTTGGAGTTGAAGAATAAAGAAACAGGGAGGCAAGTTCAGGCACTTGGTATCACCACTCAATCCCGAGTGGGCTCTGCTCACCCGGATAGTCCCCTCTCACGGTCCTAGCAGCTGGAGTGATGCACAAACTTTACTTCACTTAAGTTTCTTTGGAGATACGATCGGGAGATCCTCTGTCACAGAATCTCTGAGCCCCGAACCTCTCAGCTCTTGTAATTCAAGAACAGGTGCAAGTTGCTGCACACTACAAGGTCTTAGATGACTAGCGGAATCCCTCCAGAAGTTTACCGGGCCTCTCTTTCACCGTGAAACTCTCACCGGTCCCTCAGAAAGGTCCTACCCCGGTCTCTTCTTCTTAGAGCGGGTCCCCTCTCAGGGGCACCCTGGGATTCCTCCTCTTAGTGCTGAGCCCCAGCTAAAGGTGCTGGACTCAATGGCGAAGTTGCAGCCCCAGACTAAAGGTGCCTGGGACCGATGCATATGCGCACCCCTGGCCTGGAGGGCCAGGTCACGCGACCCGAACTCCGGAGCCCCGGAACTATGGAACAACACCCTCCAGGCGGCGTCTGCCCCTTATATATCCTCCCCCGGCATGCACAGCATGTTGACCACACCCACTGCACTACTGCCCAGAGATGACACCCTAAGGCACAGCACTGTTACCAGTGGTTTAACCCTGACCTGTCATGGCAGTGCCACCTACAGGCCACAGGGAACTGCACACCAGTACAACACCTTAAGAACAAATAACCAAACCTATCAATAAAAGCGGTCTGAGCCTGGCTACTAGCTCAGACCAACCCCTAAATTTAGGCACACAGCACCCCTCAACGTAGAGGGGCGCTACACTTCTAATGTAAGTTTTTAATGCATCTTTTTTATTAAATACTACAGTCTTTACTCAGAGGCGCGTTTTTATCTCTCTTCTAATATATACGTTTATTTTACTCTTCGTCTTACTTATATATATACCAAAATAAAATTTTTTTTAGTACTGCTGTGGGCTTTCTACTGCTGTTGTTTTGGACCATTGTCCATTCAGGGCCTTACATTTATTGTTAAAAAGGAACCTTCACTGTAGTAGGAAAGTCTGACTTGACCAATGATTTTGTGATAAATTGGTATGAACAGGCCTAAAGTCTATTACCTAGTCATGAATGTAGCCCTATACTTCCTTTTGCCTTATGAAATTTCTCATCTTTTCCATAATACATATGAACCCAAACCCTACACATTCTAACCTATATTTGCAGAAGTTAAAAGAGCTGTATTGTTACTTCTTATAATGCTTCCCAAGTGTAATTCTAAGTTTGGTATTGGATTTAAACAGTGTATATCAGAAATGCCAAAAAGTATGAAAAGTCTGGTAGACTGCATATATGATAGAAGATGGGAGAAGGGGGGGGGGGAGGGGCAGGGGAAGGAAAAGGTACTCACGTGGATCGAAATAATCAATCAGTCTATGGGGAACCCATAAACCATGTCTATAAAAAATATATACGTTTAAAAATTAATTAATTATTAATTGGAGAATTATTTAGAACATGGAGCATATAATGCCAACCAGCACACATGTGGTTGTCAATGGGACCATATAAGAATACTATATGAAAGTACACATACATACGCACAGGTGCACGCACCTACACACATGCATACATGCACGGTAGTAAATTATAATATAGTATTAGATACAATTTATAGTAATAATGGAAACATGTAGTACCAACAGGTGTATAGGTACATGGATAAAACCTACACGCATATGAGAAATTGATCCAAAGGAGGAGCACACACAAAGATTAGGCTCACGACAAAGCTAAAAGGAAAACAGAAACATAAAACTTGATGGTACCAAAACATAGGGTCACCTGATACATAATGTATCTTGTATGTAAAAGGGACTGTGTGTTTATGTGTCAGGACTAGGGATGAGCCGAACACCCCCGGGTTCGGTTCGCACCAGAACCTTCGAACGGACCGAAAGTTCGCGCGAATTTTCGAACCCTATTCGTTATAATGGACGCGAACGTTCGAAATCAAAATTGCTAATTACAACGGCCAATATGCATGTTAATGTCATAAAACAGGTTTGGGGACCCGGGTCCTGCCCCAGGGGACATATATCAATGCAAAAAGAAATTTTAAAAACTAAAGTTTTTTCGGGAGCAGTCATTTTAATGATGCATAAAGTGAAAAAAAAAAAGTGAAATTTTCCTTTAAATATGGTACCTGGGGGGTGTCTAAAGTATGCCTGTGAAGCGGCATGTGTTTCCCGTGTTTAGAACTGTCCTTGCACAAAATGACATTTGTAAAGGAAAAAAAGAAGCCATTTAAAACCACTTGCGGCTTTAATGTCATGTCTTGTCCTGGCCGCCATATGGCTGAAAATCCTTGAGAAAAATGGCATGGCTACCCCATCACCCCCCCCCCCCACCCCAGCCCCTTTGGGTCTTGTATGGATACTAAGGGGGACCCCGCACCCAAAATAAAACCCTATACCTACAACCCTATATACTCTGAACAGCAGTATATAGGTGGTGCAAACAAGACATGGACTGTAGGTTTGTTCTTAAGTAGAATCTGAACAGGTACATTATGAAGTGTAGCTACATCCCCAAAAAATCAATTTTTAAGCTTTTTGGAGAACATAGGGAGGGGTTATCACCCCTGTAACATTTGCTGTCTTTGCACATCTGTTCAGAACATGTCACCTCACTTTCCGTCCCAATGACAAATGTTTTTGGAAAAGTGGGGTTTTAATTGAAACAAGGATTGGTGATAAAGCATCAGTAGAGAGGAGATACCTTTTTCCCAAATTAAATCTAACAGGATAGAATTTTCCTTCCTAGGGGTAGATTTCCTCTCACTTCCTGTTTTCTCTTGCCGTTTGCAAGTAGGAGTCGTTTGTAAGTTGGATGTTTGAAAGTAGGGGCCTGCCGTATATACTCTGCAGAAATTTGCCCTATTAGATGTTGGTGTAGCCACAAGACTGGTGGGCACAGGAATGGGCCCTGCTGTGAGTTAATAGATCAAGATTTGTACTTGCATGCACCTGTTGAACCGGGCAGAAAAATTGGGCCTTTGGTGGTGGTGGTGGTGGTGGTGGACGGTGTTGCCACAAGACTGTAAGCCCTCACAGTTACTCTTGGTGGGTGCAGGAATGGGCCCTGCTGTGAGTTATTAGATCAAGATTTGTAATTGCATGCACCTGTTGAACAGGGCAGAAAAATTGGGCCTTTGGTGGTGGTGGTGGTGGTGGACGGTGTTGCCACAAGACTGTAGGCCCTCATAGTTACTCTTGGTGGGCGCAGGAATGGGCCCTGCTGTGAACTATTAGATCAAGATTTGTAATTACACGCCCCTGTTAAACAGGGGCTGAAAAATTGTGCCTTAGGCATTGGTGCTGGTGCCACAACACTGCAACCCCTCACAGATACTGTACTTGGAGCACAGCAGTCACACCTGTTGCGAAGCATCTTTTTAAAAAATTTTAATTACACGCCCCTGTTATACAGGGGCTGAAAAATTGTGCCTTAGGCACTGGTGCTGGTGCCACAACACTGCAACCCCTCACAGATACTGTACTCTGAGCACAGCAATGAGACCTGTTGCAAAGCATTGCCTAAAAATTGTAATTACACGCCCCAACAGGGGCTGAAAAATTGTGCCTTAGGCACTGGTGCTGGTGCCACAACACTGCAACCCCTCACAGATACTGGACTCTGAGCACAGCAGTCACACCTGTTGCCAAGCATCTTTTTAAAAAATTGTAATTACACGCCCCTGTTATACAGGGGCTGAAAAATTGTGCCTTAGGCACTGGTGTGGTGGCATGGATCATTGAGGAGGAGGAAGAGGATAGTCAGTGAACATAACAGGACAGTCACTCAGCATCAGCATAGGCAGTCTTGAAGGGATGTGACATTATAAATTATTCCGTTATATCCGCTTCAGGTGTCTGGTAGCTGGTGGTGATCCAAGACTGATTCATTTTTATGAAGGTCAGTCGATCAACCGAGTCGGTGGACAGGCGCACCCTATGATCGGTGACAAATCCTCCAGCAGCACTGAATGTGCGTTCGGAAAGAACGCTGGATGCAGGACAGGCCAGTAGCTCAATTGCATACTGTGCAAGCTCTGGCCAGTGATCCATCCTCAGGACCCAGTAAGCCAGAGGATTTTCGGTGGGAAAGGTGTCCAAGTCTGACCTTGCCCCTAGGTATTCCTGCACCATGTATATCAGACGCTGGCGATGGTTGCTGGAACCGATCATACCTTGGGGCTGCGGACTAAAAAATTGTCTGAACGCATCGGTCAGACGTCCACCTTCCCTACCGCTCCTTCTGCTACTGACCGAAGCCTCAGCAACTCGTCGTCCAGGACCAGGAGTTTGTAACCTCCCAGTTTCTGGGAACGCGTTGCACAGACCTTTCTGCAAGGCCTCCCTGAGATGTCTCATCCTCTGCTCCCTCTGCGACGGCAAGATAAGGTCCGCAACCTTACCCTTGTACCGTGGATCAAGGAGAGTGGCCAGCCAGTAATGGTCACTCTCCTTGATCCGAAGAACACGAGGATCCTTCCGCAGGCTTTGCAGGATCAGGGAGGCCATGCAGCGTAGGTTAGCTGAGGCATTCGGTCCGGAGTCTTCTGGGTCACTGAGGATGACATGATCGCCAGCCACCTCCTCCCAGCCACGTACAAGTCCACTGGTTTGTTGGGACTGTACATCATCCCTAAAAGACTGCTGCTGCTGATGCTGAGTGCCAGGCTCCACCTCCATGCTCACACAATCCTCCTCCTCCTCCTCCTCCTCCTCCTCTTCCTGTGTGATGGGTGGGACAGAAGGAACATTGTCTGGATAAAGGGGGCCTTGAGAGACAAGGAAGTCCTCCTCTTCCTGCCTCTGTTCTGCCTCAAGTGCCCTGTCCATTATCCCACGCAGCGTATGCTCCAACAGGTGGACAAGAGGTACAGTGTCACTGATGCATGCACTGTCACTGCTCACCATCCTCGTGGCCTCCTCAAATGGTGAGAGGACAGTGCATGCATCCCTGATCATGCTCCACTGGCGTGGGGAAAAAAAGCCAAGCTCCCCTGACCCTGTCCTGGTGCCGTAGTCGCAAAGGTACTCATTGATGGCCCTCTGCTGCGTGTGCAGTCGCTGCAGCATGGCCAACGTTGAGTTCCACCTGGTGGGCATGTCACATATTAGGCGGTTCTTGGGCAGGTTCAGCTCCTTTTGCAGCTCAGTCAGCCGAGCACTGGCATTATAAGATCTGCGGAAATGCACACAGACTTTCCTGGCCTGCCTCAGGACATCCTGTAAGCCTGGGAACCTGCCCAAGAACCGCTGCACCACCAGGTTGAGGACGTGAGCCATACAGGGCACATGGGTGAGCTGCCCCTGTCGCAGGGCGGAGAGGAGGTTGGTGCCATTATCAGAAACGACCATTCCTGGCTTAAGCTGGGGTGGCGTCAACCACCTCTCGGCCTGCCCCTGCAGAGCTGCCAGAACCTCTGGCCCAGTGTGGCTCCTGTCCCCCAAACACACCAGCGCAAGCACGGCATGGCATCTTTTTGCCTGCGTACTCGCGTAGCCCCTTGTACGCCTACGGAGCACCGCTGGTTCCGAGGACAGAGCACTCGAAGAGGACATGGAGGAAGAAGAAGAGGAGGGGGTGGAGGAGAGAGGTGTGTCACAACCAGTAGTAGCATTTTGGAGGCGTGGTGGCGGAACAACCTCCAACACTACTGCACCTTGTCCTGCATCCCTCCCAGCTGCCAATAGAGTGACCCAATGGGCCGTGAAAGAAAGATAACGTCCCTGTCCATGCCTGCTGGACCATGAGTCAGCGGTAATATGCACCTTACCGCTGACCGCCCTGTCCAGCGAGGCATGGACATTGCCTTCCACATGCCAGTAGAGAGACGGAATCGCCTTCCGTGAGAAAAAGTGGCGTTTGGGAACCTGCCACTGAGGAACCGCACATTGAACAAACTCACGGAAGGGGGCCGAGTCTATCAACTGAAAAGGCAGCAGTTGAAGTGCTAGCAATTTAGCCAAGCTAGCATTCAACCGCTGGGCATGTGGATGGCTGGGAGTATACTTCTTTCGACGGTCCAGCAGCTGGGGCAGGGAAATTTGCCTGCTACAATCGGACGTCGGTGTACTGCAAGTACTTGGTTGTGACACACCTAATTCTACACCTTCAGTCCTCTCAGAGCAGCTTTCAGAGAGGACTGAAGATATAGTGGGGATGGAGATCCCAGCTGATGAGGAGCAAGGAGAGGTCCGCTTTGTTCTTTGGTGTGGGTCTTTTATGTGTGCTTGCCAACGAGCTGCATGGCAGGTCGACATATGTCTGCTCATGCTTGTGGTGCCCAAGCGGCTGATGTTTTGGCCACGCGAGATACGCTTGAGACAAATATTGCAAATAGCAGTGGTGCGATCTGATGCACTCGTCTCAAAAAAGGCCCACACCAAAGAACTTTTGTGATAACGTGCAGAGGCAGCGCCCTGCACAGGCGGAGCTCTGCGGTGTGGTACAGTTGCTGTGCTGGCCTCTAGCTGGCCTCCAGGGGGCATCCTGCCTCGTTGGACATGTGACGCTGCATCCTCCTCCTCCTCCTCCTCTCTCCCTTCAGGCACCCACGTGGAGTCAGTGACCTCATCATCCCCTCCCTCTTCACCACTAGAGCAAACCTGGCAGTAAGCTGCAGCTGGTGGAACACTACTGCCAGATTGCTGTCCTTCAGCATCCCCTCTCTCTGCGCGCACACTACTGACTTCCTCAAGCTGGGTATCATCATCCGAGCCTTCGAATCGTTGGGCATCCTCCTGGAGCATGTACCCAACACTGTGCTCAAACAGTTCGGGGGACTCCTCAGGAGGACATGGTGGGTCTAGGGAAGGGGTGGCTGATGATGCCATTGAGTACGCGTTGGCAGCTGCTCTGCCAGTACCCTGAGCCTGGGTGAGAGAGGATGAGGAGGATGAGGAGGGCTTGGTCATCCATTCTACCAAGCCTTCGGCATGATGCGGCTCCACATGTCCAGCTGCCGAAAACAAAGACAAGCGTGTCCCATGGCCACGTGCTGATGACGATGCACGACCACGTCCACGGCCAGCACTGTTGTCTCTAGAAACAGAGCCTGCCTGCCCTGTGTTCTTGCCTCGGCACGCTCTGCCTCTCCTTGGCGGTCTTCCAGCCATTGTAGTCGGTAGTGTATATAGTATAAAAAATAGAACTCCTATGTGTGCTCACAACACACTGTAGGTCCTATGGGTGCTGACATTAACACACTATAGGTACTATGTGTGCTGCTGACAAGAAAATATAGGAGCTCTGTTTGCTGCCACTAACACACTAGAAGTCCTATGGGTGCTGCTGAGAAGAAAATATAGGAGCTCTGTTTGCTGCCACTAACACACTAGAAGTCCTATGGGTGCTGCTGAGAAGAAAATATAGGAGCTCTGTGTGATGCCACTAACACACTAGAAGTCCTATGGGTGCTGCTGAGATGAAAATATAGGAACTCTGTGTGATGCCACTAACATTAGAAGTCCTATGGGTGCTGCTGAGAAGAAAATATAGGAGCTCTGTTTGCTGCCACTAACACACTAGAAGTCCTATGGGTGCTGCTGAGAAGAAAATATAGGAGCTCTGTGTGATGCCACTAACACACTAGAAGTCCTATGGGTGCTGCTGAGAAGAAAATATAGGAGCTCTGTTTGCTGCCACTAACACACTAGAAGTCCTATGGGTGCTGCTGAGAAGAAAATATAGGAGCTCTGTGTGATGCCACTAACACACTAGAAGTCCTATGGGTGCTGCTGAGAAGAAAATATAGGAGCTCTGTTTGCTGCCACTAACACACTAGAAGTCCTATGGGTGCTGCTGAGAAGAAAATATAGGAGCTCTGTTTGCTGCCACTAACACACTAGAAGTCCTATGGGTGCTGCTGAGAAGAAAATATAGGAGCTCTGTTTGCTGCCACCAACACACTAGAAGTCCTATGGGTGCTGCTGAGAAGAAAATATAGGAGCTCTGTGTGATGCCACTAACACACTAGAAGTCCTATGGGTGCTGCTGAGAAGAAAATATAGGAGCTCTGTTTGCTGCCACTAACACACTAGAAGTCCTATGGGTGCTGCTGAGAAGAAAATATAGGAGCTCTGTTTGCTGCCACCAACACACTAGAAGTCCTATGGGTGCTGCTGAGAAGAAAATATAGGAGCTCTGTGTGATGCCACTAACACACTAGAAGTCCTATGGGTGCTGCTGAGAAGAAAATATAGGAGCTCTGTTTGCTGCCACTAACACACTAGAAGTCCTATGGGTGCTGCTGAGAAGAAAATATAGGAGCTCTGTTTGCTGCCACTAACACACTAGAAGTCCTATGGGTGCTGCTGAGAAGAAAATATAGGAGCTCTGTGTGATGCCACTAACACACTAGAAGTCCTATGGGTGCTGCTGAGAAGAAAATATAGGAGCTCTGTTTGCTGCCACTAACACACTAGAAGTCCTATGGGTGCTGCTGAGAAGAAAATATAGGAGCTCTGTGTGATGCCACTAACACACTAGAAGTCCTATGGGTGCTGCTGAGAAGAAAATATAGGAGCTCTGTTTGCTGCCACTAACACACTAGAAGTCCTATGGGTGCTGCTGAGAAGAAAATATAGGAGCTCTGTTTGCTGCCACTAACACACTAGAAGTCCTATGGGTGCTGCTGAGAAGAAAATATAGGAGCTCTGTTTGCTGCCACCAACACACTAGAAGTCCTATGGGTGCTGCTGAGAAGAAAATATAGGAGCTCTGTGTGATGCCACTAACACACTAGAAGTCCTATGGGTGCTGCTGAGAAGAAAATATAGGAGCTCTGTTTGCTGCCACTAACACACTAGAAGTCCTATGGGTGCTGCTGAGAAGAAAATATAGGAGCTCTGTTTGCTGCCACTAACACACTAGAAGTCCTATGGGTGCTGCTGAGAAGAAAATATAGGAGCTCTGTGTGATGCCACTAACACACTAGAAGTCCTATGGGTGCTGCTGAGAAGAAAATATAGGAGCTCTGTTTGCTGCCACTAACACACTAGAAGTCCTATGGGTGCTGCTGAGAAGAAAATATAGGAGCTCTGTTTGCTGCCACTAACACACTAGAAGTCCTATGGGTGCTGCTGAGAAGAAAATATAGGAGCTCTGTTTGCTGCCACTAACACACTAGAAGTCCTATGGGTGCTGCTGAGAAGAAAATATAGGAGCTCTGTGTGATGCCACTAACACACTAGAAGTCCTATGGGTGCTGCTGAGAAGAAAATATAGGAGCTCTGTTTGCTGCCACTAACACACTAGAAGTCCTATGGGTGCTGCTGAGAAGAAAATATAGGAGCTCTGTTTGCTGCCACTAACACAATAGAAGTCCTATGGGTGCTGCTGAGAAGAAAATATAGGAGCTCTGTGTGATGCCACTAACACACTAGAAGTCCTATGGGTGCTGCTGAGAAGAAAATATAGGAGCTCTGTTTGCTGCCACTAACACACTAGAAGTCCTATGGGTGCTGCTGAGAAGAAAATATAGGAGCTCTGTTTGCTGCCACTAACACACTAGAAGTCCTATGGGTGCTGCTGAGAAGAAAATATAGGAGCTCTGTGTGATGCCACTAACACACTAGAAGTCCTATGGGTGCTGCTGAGAAGAAAATATAGGAGCTCTGTTTGCTGCCACTAACACACTAGAAGTCCTATGGGTGCTGCTGAGAAGAAAATATAGGAGCTCTGTTTGCTGCCACTAACACACTAGAAGTCCTATGGGTGCTGCTGAGAAGAAAATATAGGAGCTCTGTGTGATGCCACTAACACACTAGAAGTCCTATGGGTGCTGCTGAGAAGAAATTATAGGAGCTCTGTTTGCTGCCACTAACACACTAGAAGTCCTATGGGTGCTGCTGAGAAGAAAATATAGGAGCTCTGTTTGCTGCCACTAACACACTAGAAGTCCTATGGGTGCTGCTGAGAAGAAAATATAGGAGCTCTGTTTGCTGCCACTAACACACTAGAAGTCCTATGGGTGCTGCTGAGAAGAAAATATAGGAGCTCTGTGTGATGCCACTAACACACTAGAAGTCCTATGGGTGCTGCTGAGAAGAAAATATAGGAGCTCTGTTTGCTGCCACTAACACACTAGAAGTCCTATGGGTGCTGCTGAGAAGAAAATATAGGAGCTCTGTTTGCTGCCACTAACACACTAGAAGTCCTATGGGTGCTGCTGAGAAGAAAATATAGGAGCTCTGTGTGATGCCACTAACACACTAGAAGTCCTATGGGTGCTGCTGAGAAGAAAATATAGGAGCTCTGTTTGCTGCCACTAACACACTAGAAGTCCTATGGGTGCTGCTGAGAAGAAAATATAGGAGCTCTGTTTGCTGCCACTAACACACTAGAAGTCCTATGGGTGCTGCTGAGAAGAAAATATAGGAGCTCTGTTTGCTGCCACTAACACACTAGAAGTCCTATGGGTGCTGCTGAGAAGAAAATATAGGAGCTCTGTGTGATGCCACTAACACACTAGAAGTCCTATGGGTGCTGCTGAGAAGAAAATATAGGAGCTCTGTTTGCTGCCACTAACACACTAGAAGTCCTATGGGTGCTGCTGAGAAGAAAATATAGGAGCTCTGTTTGCTGCCACTAACACACTAGAAGTCCTATGGGTGCTGCTGAGAAGAAAATATAGGAGCTCTGTGTAATGCCACTAACACACTAGAAGTCCTATGGGTGCTGCTGAGATGAAAATATAGGAACTCTGTGTGATGCCACTAACACATTAGAAGTCCTATGGGTGCTGCTGAGAAGAAAATATAGGAGCTCTGTTTGCTGCCACTAACACACTAGAAGTCCTATGGGTGCTGCTGAGAAGAAAATATAGGAGCTCTGTGTGATGCCACTAACACACTAGAAGTCCTATGGGTGCTGCTGAGATGAAAATATAGGAACTCTGTGTGATGCCACTAACACATTAGAAGTCCTATGGGTGCTGCTGAGAAGAAAATATAGGAGCTCTGTTTGCTGCCACTAACACACTAGAAGTCCTATGGGTGCTGCTGAGAAGAAAATATAGGAGCTCTGTGTGATGCCACTAACACACTAGAAGTCCTATGGGTGCTGCTGAGAAGAAAATATAGGAGCTCTGTTTGCTGCCACTAACACACTAGAAGTCCTATGGGTGCTGCTGAGAAGAAAATATAGGAGCTCTGTTTGCTGCCACTAACACACTAGAAGTCCTATGGGTGCTGCTGAGAAGAAAATATAGGAGCTCTGTGTGATGCCACTAACACACTAGAAGTCCTATGGGTGCTGCTGAGATGAAAATATAGGAACTCTGTGTGATGCCACTAACACATTAGAAGTCCTATGGGTGCTGCTGAGAAGAAAATATAGGAGCTCTGTTTGCTGCCACTAACACACTAGAAGTCCTATGGGTGCTGCTGAGAAGAAAATATAGGAGCTCTGTGTGATGCCACTAACACACTAGAAGTCCTATGGGTGCTGCTGAGAAGAAAATATAGGAGCTCTGTTTGCTGCCACTAACACACTAGAAGTCCTATGGGTGCTGCTGAGAAGAAAATATAGGAGCTCTGTGTGATGCCACTAACACACTAGAAGTCCTATGGGTGCTGCTGAGATGAAAATATAGGAACTCTGTGTGATGCCACTAACACATTAGAAGTCCTATGGGTGCTGCTGAGAAGAAAATATAGGAGCTCTGTTTGCTGCCACTAACACACTAGAAGTCCTATGGGTGCTGCTGAGAAGAAAATATAGGAGCTCTGTGTGATGCCACGAACACACTAGAAGTCCTATGGGTGCTGCTGAGAAGAAAATATAGGAGCTCTGTTTGCTGCCACTAACACACTAGAAGTCCTATGGGTGCTGCTGAGAAGAAAATATAGGAGCTCTGTGTGATGCCACTAACACACTAGAAGTCCTATGGGTGCTGCTGAGAAGAAAATATAGGAGCTCTGTTTGCTGCCACTAACACACTAGAAGTCCTATGGGTGCTGCTGAGAAGAAAATATAGGAGCTCTGTTTGCTGCCACTAACACACTAGAAGTCCTATGGGTGCTGCTGAGAAGAAAATATAGGAGCTCTGTGTGATGCCACTAACACACTAGAAGTCCTATGGGTGCTGCTGAGAAGAAAATATAGGAGCTCTGTTTGCTGCCACTAACACACTAGAAGTCCTATGGGTGCTGCTGAGAAGAAAATATAGGAGCTCTGTTTGCTGCCACTAACACACTAGAAGTCCTATGGGTGCTGCTGAGAAGAAAATATAGGAGCTCTGTTTGCTGCCACTAACACACTAGAAGTCCTATGGGTGCTGCTGAGAAGAAAATATAGGAGCTCTGTGTGATGCCACTAACACACTAGAAGTCCTATGGGTGGTGCTGAGAAGAAAATATAGGAGCTCTGTTTGCTGCCACTAACACACTAGAAGTCCTATGGGTGCTGCTGAGAAGAAAATATAGGAGCTCTGTTTGCTGCCACTAACACACTAGAAGTCCTATGGGTGCTGTTGGGGTGCAATGCTGTGCTAACAGCACTGCGGTTGGTACTACTGCAATACTGTACTAACAGTAAGCACGCACCAGACTAATCCCCAGCAGCAGCTAATAACACACTAACTGTGCAATCAGCAGCAATGAACGATCAATGACTTAGGTAGCAATGGTTTAGCAAAGAAATAGCCAATGGTTTAGCAAAGAAGAGCAAATCTTTCAGTATCAAGCAAAGACAGAATCAGCAGACTAATCTCTCCTAAAGCCGGAACTCATGTGACCGGGGCCGATGGCGTGGCGGCCTTTTAAATGGTGGGGCGTGTACTAAAGCCCCTGAGCTGTAATTGGCTACAGGCGTCCTGCCTGTAGCCAATTATTGCTCTCCGAGTTTCGGGCGCTGTGATTGGCCAAGCATGCGGGGTCACAGTGCATGCTTGGCCAATCATCAGCCAGCAATGCACTGCGCCGGCCGCGCCGGCCGCAATGCATTGCGGGGCCGCTCGCATCACACGAATGTGATGCGAACGGCCCAAATAGTTCTGGGCTCGACGAGCGAGTGAACGCCCGATGCTCGATTCGAACATGGGTTCGAATCGAGCACCGGGCCCATCCCTAGTCAGGACAAGGTTCAAATAATGAGAGGATTATAAGAGGATATTTATTTCAATGCCCTTGTTTAGGCCCCCTGGTGAGAGACTATCAAGGTTATAAATCCAGTAGTTTTCCCTTTCACACAACCTCTTATAGCGTTCTGCTTGGGGCAGATGTATGGAGATGGCTTCTATAACCCAAACACGTAGCCCCAGAGAAGACTGCTGGTGGAATTCTTTGAAATGCCTAGCGACACTATATTTGTCGCGACCTTTCTCTACAAAATTGCAATGTTCCCCAAACCTTTTCCGAAGGGTACGAATGGTGCGGCCCACATAAAGTAGGCCGCAAGGACACGTCAAGCAATAAACCCCATAATCAGAAGAGCGTGTAAAAAAGTCAGGTATGGTATATTGCTTGCCTTTACACATGAAATCATTTTGTCTGTGGGTGACATGTTTGCACGTGAGGCATAAAGCTTTCTTACATTGGTACATTCCCTTCACATTAAAAAATGTCAAAGAAGCACTGGTGGTGGAACCTGATGATTTAATTTTACTAGGGGCTATTTGGGCCTTAATATTTCTGGCTTTTCTATAGCTAACTATTGGTCGATCAGTGAGTGTTGGTTTGAGGTGGGGATCCTCACTCAATATGGACCAATGTTTTACCAGGATCCTTTCCATTTCCCTAAATTGGCTGTGGAATTGGGTAACGAAGCGAACCGGTTGCATATTGTCATCTGCTCTCGTAGTTCTGTCACTCCTGACATCAGAGTGGAGATAGTGTTGGTAGGCTCCCTCTAGCTCATCAGGGTAACCCTTTTCTAGAAATTTAGTTTTAAGTGTTAAGCCATGAACAGAGTAATCTTGAAGCCGAATACAGTTGTGTCAGAGTCTACAGAACTGACTCTTGGGTATATTGGGTATATTGTTCACCCAAGGTTTGGGGAACATCGCAATTTTGTAGAGAAATATAGTGTCGCTAGGCATTTCAAAGAATTCCACCAGCAGTCTTCTGTTGGGCTACGTGTTTGGGTTATAGAAGCCATCTCCAAACATCTGCCCCAAGCAGAACGCTATAAGAGGTTGTGTGAAAGGGAAAACTACTGGATTTATACCCTTGATAGTCTCTCGCCAGGGGGCCTAAACGAGGGCATTGAAATAAATTAAATATCCTCTTATAATGTTTCTGTTTTCCTTTTAGCTTTGTCGTGAGCCTAATCTTTGTGTGTGCTCCTCCTTTGGACCAATTTCTCATATGCGTGTAGGTTTTACCCATGTACATGTAGTACCAACACCTGTTGGTACTACATGTTTCCATTATTACTATAAATTGTATCTAATACTATATTCTAATTTACTACTGTGCATGTATGCATGTGTGTAGGTGCGTGCACCTGTGTGTATGTATGTGTACTTTCATATAGTATTCTTATATGGTCCCATTGACATCCACATGTGTGCTGGTTGGCATTATATGCTCCATGTTCTAAATAATTCTCCAATTAATAATTAATTAATTTTTAAACTTATATATTTTTTATAGACATGGTTTATGGGTTCCCCATACACTGATTGATTATTTCGATCCACGTGAGTACCTTTTCCTTCCCCTGCCCCCCCCTTCTCCCATCTTCTATCATGTATGCAGTCTTAATTCTCTGCGTTTTTAATTCTTCTCTATATACCATTATATACCATTCTTTATTCATCTATCTATATTCACATTGTCAGTGCTAGGATATATTTATCATGTTGAGTCAGCTGCCGCGGTTTGTACTAGTATCCATGGTGATATGGTTAGCCAATAAGGTAGCATTCCGTTTTGTATTAATTGCCCTAGTCCAAGATGGCCCCTATAGAGCCTGAGGAAGAAGCACGCATGGTTCGAACGCGCGCACCTCCCCGCTGACCCTACAACCCGGAAGTGACGACATCTGCTGCTGTGTTCCAGGAACACTGTCTCCCGTCCCCGCTTGCCGTGAGTGCTGGGTTCCACCACCGCTGCCGACACCTGAGAGGACATCTAGAGACTCCGTCCCCCCAACACCAGGACAAGCAGCCCCCGGGATGAGTGGATGATCTTATTCACAGATAAGCCCCCTAATCTTGCTCGTTTGTGAGTGCATCCTTTGCATTTGTGTTATTTTAAATAAAACCAGTTTTACTGCTACGCTTAGAAGGCGCTGCTTTTTTCACTCCTGCTTTTTTTCAGATCTCTTCTATCTGCAAGCTGGCAGCCATCTCTGCGGTTAAGCTAGTTTTTTAACTTACAGTCAGGTCCATAAATATTGGGACATCGACACAATATTTATATTTTTGGCTCTATACACCACCACAATGGGTTTGAAATGAAACAAACAAGATGTGCTTTAACTGCAGACTTTCAGCTTTAATTTGAGGGTATTTACATCCAAATCAGGTGAACGGTGTAGGAATTACAACAGTTTGTATATGTGCCTCCCACTATTTAAGGGACCAAAAGTAATGGGACAGATTAACAATCATAAATCAAACTTTCACTTTTTAATACTTGGTTGCAAATCCTTTGCAGTTAATTACAGCCTGAAGTCTAGACATCACCAGACGCAGAGTTTCATCCCTGGTGATGCTCTGCCAGGCCTCTACTGCAACTGTCTTCAGTTCCTGCTTGTTCTTGTTCTTGTTTTTCCCTTCAGTTTTGTCTTCAGAAAGTGAAATACAAGCTCAATCGGATTCAGGTCAGGTGATTGACTTGACCATTGCATATCATTCCACATCTTTCCCTTAAAAAACTCTTTGGTTGCTTTCGCAGTATGCTTCGGGTCATTGTCCATCTGCACTGTGAAGCGCTGTCTAATGAGTTCTGAAGCATTTGGCTAAATATGAGCAGATAATATTGCCTGAAACACTTCAGAATTCATCCTGCTGCTTTTGTCAGCAGTCACATCATCAATAAATACAAGAGAACCAGCTCCATTGGCAGCCATACATGCCCACGCCATGACACTACCACCACCATGCTTCACTGATGAGGTGGTATGCTTTGGATTAGTGATGAGCCGAACACCCCCGGGTTCGGTTCGCACCAGAACCCGCGAACGGACCGAAAGTTCGCACGAACATTAGAACTAGTGATGAGCCGAACACCCCCGGGTTCGGTTCGCACCAGAACCCGCGAACGGACCGAAAGTTCGAACGAACATTAGAACCCTATTAAATACAATGGATGCGAACGTTTGAATTCTAAAGTGCTAATTATAACAACTATTATGCATGTTATTGTCCTAAAAAGGGTTTGGGAACCCGGGTTCTGCACCAGGGGACATGTATCAATGCAAAAATAAGTTTTAAAAACGGTGGTTTTCCGGGAGCAGTCATTTTAATGATGCATAAAGTGAAAAAAAAAAAGTCAAATATTCCTTTAAATATCGTACCTGGGGGGTGTCTAAAGTATGCCTGTGAAGTGCCACGTGTTTCCCGTGTTTAGAACTGTCCCTGCACAAAATGACACTTCTAAAGGAAAAAAAAGCCATTTAAAACTGCTTGCGGCTTTAATGTAATGTCTGGTCCCGGTAATATGGATGAAAATCTTTAAGAAAAATGGCATAGCTACCCCATGACCCCCCCCCCTACCCCAGCCCATTACCAGCCCCTTTGGGTCTTGTATGGATATTAAGGGGAACCCCGCACATAAAATAAAAAAGGCCCTATATACTCTGAACAGCCGTATACAGGCGGTGCATACAAGACAGGGACTGTAGGTTTGTTCTTATGTAGAATCTGTTTGTAATTTTGAACAGGTACATTGTTGAAGTGTAGCTCCAGACCAAAAATCTATTTTTAAACTTTTTGGAAAACATAGGTAAGGGTTATCACCCCTGTAACATTTGTTTTGCTGTCTGTGCCCCTGTTCAGAACATTTCACCTCACTTTCCGTCCTAATGACAACTGTTTTTGAAATGTGGTGTTTTTCTTGAAACAAGGATTGCTGATAAAGCATCAGTACAGAGGAGACACCTTTCTCCCATATTTATTCTTACAGGAGAGAATTTTCCTTCCTAGTGGTAGATTTCCTCTCACTTCCTGTTGTCTTCTTGCGTTTGCAAGTAGGAGTCGTTTGTAAGTTGGATGTTTGAAAGTAGGGACCTGCCGTATATACTCTGCAGAAATAGGCCCCTTAGTTGTTGGTGTTGGCACAACACTGTAAGCACTCACAGTTACTCTTGGTTGGTGCTGGAACGCCCTGCTGTCAACTATTATATCAGGAATTTTAATTACATATAATTGTTGAACAGTGGTAGTAAAAATTGGGCCTTTGATGGTGGTGCTGGTGCCACAACACTGTAAGCCCTGACAGTTACTCTTGGTGGGTGCAGCAATGGGCCCTGCTGTGAATTATTAGATCAAGAATTGTAATTACATGCCCCTGTTGAACAGGGGCTGAAAAATTGGGCCTTAGGCACTGGTGGCACAACACTGCAACCCTTCACAGATACTGTACTTGGAGCACAGCAATGAGCCCTGTTGCAAAGTATTGCTTCAAAAATTGTAATGACACGCCCCTGTTAAACAGGGGCTGAAAAATTGGGCCTTAGGCACTGGTGGCACAACACTGCAACTCCTCACAGATACTGTACTTGGAGCACAGCAATGAGCCCTGTTGCAAAGTATTGCTTCAAAAATTGTAATTACACGCCCCTGTTAAACAGGGGCTGAAAAATTGGGCGTTAGGCACTGGTGGCGGCACCCATAAACAAAAATGATCTTCCAAGCTATCATCATCAATCGTATCATTGAGGACTCGGAGGAGGAGGATAGCCAGTCAACATAACAGCACAGGCACTCAGCATCAGCATCAGTCTTGAAGGGATGTGACATTTTAAAATCAATTAGTCTGTTATATCAGCATCAGGTGTGTGGTAGCTGGTGGTGATCCAAGACTGGTTCATCTTGATGAAAGTCAGTCGATCAACCGAGTCGGTGGACAGGCGCACCCTGTGATCCGTGACAAATCCTCCAGCAGCACTGAATGTGCGTTCCGAAAGAACGCTGGATGCAGGACAGGCCAGTAGCTCAATTGCATACTGTGCAAGCTCTGGCCAGTGATCCATCCTCAAGACCCAGTAAGCCAGAGGATTTTCGGTGGGGAAGGTGTCCAAGTCTGACCTTGCCCCTAGATATTCCTGCACCATGTTTATCAGACGCTGGCGATGGTTGCTGGAACCGATCATACTTTGGGGCTGCGGACTAAAGAATTGTCTGAACGCATCGGTCAGACGGCCACCTTCCCCACCGCTCCTTCTTTGACTGGCCGAAGCCTCAGCAACTCGTTGTCCAGGACCAGGAGTTTGCAACCTCCCAGTCTCTGGGAACGCGTTGCACAGACCTTTCTGCAAGGCCTCCCGGAGTTGTCTCATCCTCTGCTCCCTCTGCGACGGTAACATAAGGTCCGCAACCTTACCCTTGTACCGTGGATCAAGGAGAGTGGCCAGCCAGTAATGGTCCCTCTCCTTGATCCGAAGAATACGAGGATCCTTCCGCAGACTTTGCAGGATCAGGGAGGCCATGCAGCGTAGGTTTGCTGAGGCATTCGCTCCGGAGTCCTCTGGGTCACTAAGGACGACATGATCCGCAGCCACCTCCTCCCAGCCACGTACAAGTCCACTGGTTTCTTGGGACTGTAAATCATCCCTAAAAGACTGCTGCTGATGATGCTGAGTGCCAGCCTCCACCTCCATGCTGACACAATCCTCCTCCTCCTCCTCCTCCTCCTCCTCCTCCTCCTCTTCCTGTGCGATGGGTGGGACAGAAGGAACACTGTCTGGGTAAAGGGGGCCTTGAGAGGCAAGGAAGTCCTCCTCTTCCTGCCTCTGTTCTGCCTCAAGTGCCCTGTCCATTATTCCACGCAGCGTGTGCTCCAACAGATGGACAAGAGGTACAGTGTCACTGATGCATGCACTGTCACTGCTCACCATCCTCGTGGCCTCCTCAAATGGTGCCAGGACAGTGCATGCATCCCTGATCATGCCCCACTGGCGTGGAGAAAAAAAACCAAGCTCCCCTGACCCTGTCCTGGTGCCGTAGTCGCACAGGTACTCATTGATGGCCCTCTGCTGCGTGTGCAGCCGCTGCAGCATGGCCAACGTTGAGTTCCACCTGGTGGGCATGTCACATATAAGGCGGTTCTTGGGCAGGTTCAACTCCTTTTGCAGCTCAGCCAGGCGAGCACTGGCATTATAAGATCTGCGGAAATGCACACAGACTTTCCTGGCCTGCCTCAGGACATCCTGTAAGCCCGGGTACCTGCCCAAGAAGCGCTGCACCACCAGGTTAAGGACGTGAGCCACACAGGGCACATGGGTCAGTTGTCCCTGTCGGAGGGCGGAGAGGAGGTTGGTGCCATTGTCGCAAACCACCATTCCTGGCTTAAGCTGGCGTGGCGTCAACCACCTCTCGGCCTGGCCCTGCAGAGCAGACAGGACCTCTGCCCCAGTGTGGCTTCTGTCCCCCAAACACACCAGCGCAAGCACGGCATGGCATCTTTTTGCCTGCGTACTTGCGTAGCCCCGTGAACGGCTACGGAGCACCGCTGGTTCATAGGACAAACCACAGGAAGAGGCCATGGAGGAAGAAGAAGAGGAGGGGGTGGAGGAGAGAGGTGTGTCACAACCAGTAGTAGCATTTTGGAGGCGTGGCGGTGGGACAACCTCCAACACTACTGCACCTTGTCCTGAATCCTTCCCAGCTGCCAAAAGAGTGACCCAATGGGCCGTGAAAGAAAGGTAACGTCCCTGTCCATGCCTGCTGGACCATGAGTCAGCGGTAATATGCACCTTACCGCTGACCGCCCTGTCCAGCGAGGCCAAGACATTGCCTTCCACATGCCGGTAGAGAGCCGGAATAGCCTTCCGTGAGAAAAAGTGGCGTTTGGGAACCTGCCACTGAGGAACCGCACATTGCACAAACTCACGGAAGGGGGCCGAGTCTACCAACTGAAAAGGCAGCAGTTGAAGCGCTAGCAATTTAGCCAAGCTAGCATTCAACCGCTGGGCATGTGGATGGCTGGGAGTGAACTTCTTTCGACGGTCCAGCAGCTGGGGCAGGGAAATTTGCCTGCTAGAATCGGACGTCGGTGTACTGCTAGCAGAGTGGGCGCAAGTACTTGGCTGTGACACACCTAATTCTACACCTTCATTCCTCTCAGTGCATGTTTCAGAGAGGACTGAAGTTATAGTGGGGTTGGAGATCCCAGCTGATGCGGTGCAAGGAGAGGTCCGCTTTGTTCTTTGGTGTGGGTCTTTGAGGTAGGCTTGCCAACGAGCTGCATGGCAGGTCAACATATGTCTGGTCAGGCATGTGGTACCCAAGCGGCTGATGTTTTGGCCACGCGATATACGCTTGAGACATATGTTGCAAACAGCAGCTGTGCGATCTGATGCACTAGCCTCAAAAAAGGCCCACACCAAAGAACTTTTTGAATGACGGGCAGAGGCAGCGCCCTGCACAGGCGGAGCTCTGCGGTGTGATTCCGTCGGTGTACTGCCCTTACGCTGGCCACCAAAGGGCATCCTGCCTCGTTGGAGATGTGCCTCCTCCTCATCCTCCTCCTCCTCCTCTCTCCTATTAGGCACCCACGTGGAGTCATTGACCTCATCATCCCCTCCCTCCTCATCACTGGAGCCAATCTGGCAGTATGCTGCAGCTGCTGGAACATGACTGCCAGATTGGTGTCCTTCTTGAGCATCCCCTCTGTCTGCTCTCACGCTACTGCCTTCCTCTAGCTGGGTTTCATCATCAGACCCTTCGAAACGCTGGGCATCCTCCTGGAGCATGTACCCAACACTGTGCTGAAACAGTTCGGGGGACTCCTCAGGAGGAGGACATGGTGGGTCTAGGGAAGGAGTGACTGATGATTTGTCTGACATTGATACCAGGGAAGACGACGCTTTGGCAGCTGCTTTTCCAGTACCCTGAGCCTGGGTGAGAGAGGATGAGGAGGAGGAGGAGGGCTTGGTCATCCACTCTACCAAGTCTTCGGCATGATGTGGCTCAACATGTCCAGCTGCCGAAAAGAAGGACAAGCGTGTCCCATGGCCATGTGCTGATGACAATGCACCGCGTCCACGACCAGCACTGTTGCCCCCAGACACAGAGCCTGCTTGCCCTCTTTTATTGCCTCCTGACTGTCTGCCTCTCCTTGTTTGCCTTCCAGACATTCTAATAGATGGCCTGCAGGGAGATGGGAAAAAAGCAATAAGGGCTACCTTCAGGTGTCCTTCTCTGTCCCTTGAAACAAGGACTTTCACAGTGAAAGAAACTGACACTCTCCCTACCTAGAGTTTTCTGTCCCTAGAATAAATGTTTTTTTTAATCACAATATAGCACAAGGACAATTCACTCAATGTCTCTCCAGGTCCCTGGAAACAAGGACTTGCAGAGTGAAAGAAACTGACACTGTCCCTACCTAGAGTTTTCTGTCCCTAGAATAAATGTTTTTTTTAAGCACAATATAGCACAAGGAAAATTAACTCACTGTCCTTACAGGTCCCTGGAAACAAGGACTTGCAGAGTGAAAGAAACTGACACTGTCCCTACCTAGAGTTTTCTGTCCCTAGAATAAATGTTTTTTTTAAGCACAATATAGCACAAGGAAAATTAACTCACTGTCCTTACAGGTCCCTGGAAACAAGGACTTGCAGAGTGAAAAAAAAAAAACACTCTCCCTACCTACAGTTTTCTGTCCCTAGAAAAAATGTTTTTTTTAAGCACAATATAGCACAAGGACAATTAACTCACTGTCCTTACAGGTCCCTGGAAACAAGGACTTGCAGAGTGAAAGAAAAAAAACACTCTCCCTACCTACAGTTTTCTGTCCCTAGAAAAAATGTTTTTTTTAATCACAATATAGCACAAGGAAAATTAACTCACTGTCCTTACAGGTCCCTGGAAACAAGGACTTGCAGAGTGAAAGAAAAAAAACACTCTCCCTACCTAGAGTTTTCTGTCCCTAGAATAAATGTTTTTTTTAATCACAATATAGCACAAGGAAAATTAACTCACTGTCCTTACAGGTCCCTGGAAACAAGGACTTGCAGAGTGAAAGAAACTGACACTGTCCCTACCTAGAGTTTTCTGTCCCTAGAATAAATGTTTTTTTTAAGCACAATATAGCACAAGGACAATTAACTCACTGTCCTTACAGGTCCCTGGAAACAAGGACTTGCAGAGTGAAAGAAACTGACACTGTCCCTACCTAGAGTTTTCTGTCCCTAGAATAAATGTTTTTTTTAAGCACAATATAGCACAAGGAAAATTAACTCACTGTCCTTACAGGTCCCTGGAAACAAGGACTTGCAGAGTGAAAGAAACTGACACTGTCCCTACCTAGAGTTTTCTGTCCCTAGAATAAATGTTTTTTTTAAGCACAATATAGCACAAGGACAATTAACTCACTGTCCTTACAGGTCCCTGGAAACAAGGACTTGCAGAGTGAAAAAAAAAAAACACTCTCCCTACCTAGAGTTTTCTGTCCCTAGAAAAAATGTTTTTTTTAAGCACAATATAGCACAAGGACAATTAACTCACTGTCCTTACAGGTCCCTGGAAACAAGGACTTGCAGAGTGAAAGAAAAAAAACACTCTCCCTACCTACAGTTTTCTGTCCCTAGAAGAAAAGTTTTTTTTAATCACAATATAGCACAAGGAAAATTAACTCACTGTCCTTACAGGTCCCTGGAAACAAGGACTTGCAGAGTGAAAGAAAAAAAACACTCTCCCTACCTACAGTTTTCTGTCCCTAGAAAAAATGTTTTTTTTAATCACAATATAGCACAAGGAAAATTAACTCACTGTCCTTACAGGTCCCTGGAAACAAGGACTTGCAGAGTGAAAGAAACTGACACTGTCCCTACCTAGAGTTTTCTGTCCCTAGAATAAATGTTTTTTTTAAGCACAATATAGCACAAGGACAATTAACTCACTGTCCTTACAGGTCCCTGGAAACAAGGACTTGCAGAGTGAAAGAAAAAAAACACTCTCCCTACCTACAGTTTTCTGTCCCTAGAAAAAATGTTTTTTTTAAGCACAATATAGCACAAGGAAAATTAACTCACTGTCCTTACAGGTCCCTGGAAACAAGGACTTGCAGAGTGAAAGAAAAAAAACACTCTCCCTACCTACAGTTTTCTGTCCCTAGAAAAAATGTTTTTTTTAATCACAATATAGCACAAGGAAAATTAACTCACTGTCCTTACAGGTCCCTGGAAACAAGGACTTGCAGAGTGAAAGAAACTGACACTGTCCCTACCTAGAGTTTTCTGTCCCTAGAATAAATGTTTTTTTTAATCACAATATAGCACAAGGAAAATTAACTCACTGTCCTTACAGGTCCCTGGAAACAAGGACTTGCAGAGTGAAAGAAACTGACACTGTCCCTACCTAGAGTTTTCTGTCCCTAGAATAAATGTTTTTTTTAAGCACAATATAGCACAAGGACAATTAACTCACTGTCCTTACAGGTCCCTGGAAACAAGGACTTGCAGAGTGAAAGAAACTGACACTGTCCCTACCTAGAGTTTTCTGTCCCTAGAATAAATGTTTTTTTTAAGCACAATATAGCACAAGGAAAATTAACTCACTGTCCTTACAGGTCCCTGGAAACAAGGACTTGCAGAGTGAAAGAAACTGACACTGTCCCTACCTAGAGTTTTCTGTCCCTAGAATAAATGTTTTTTTTAAGCACAATATAGCACAAGGACAATTAACTCACTGTCCTTACAGGTCCCTGGAAACAAGGACTTGCAGAGTGAAAGAAACTGACACTGTCCCTACCTAGAGTTTTCTGTCCCTAGAATAAATGTTTTTTTTAAGCACAATATAGCACAAGGACAATTAACTCACTGTCCTTAGAGGTCCCTGGAAACAAGGACTTGCAGAGTGAAAGAAAAAAAACACTCTCCCTACCTACAGTTTTCTGTCCCTAGAAAAAATGTTTTTTTTAAGCACAATATAGCACAAGGAAAATTAACTCACTGTCCTTACAGGTCCCTGGAAACAAGGACTTGCAGAGTGAAAGAAAAAAAACACTCTCCCTACCTACAGTTTTCTGTCCCTAGAAAAAATGTTTTTTTTAATCACAATATAGCACAAGGAAAATTAACTCACTGTCCTTACAGGTCCCTGGAAACAAGGACTTGCAGAGTGAAAGAAACTGACACTGTCCCTACCTAGAGTTTTCTGTCCCTAGAATAAATGTTTTTTTTAATCACAATATAGCACAAGGAAAATTAACTCACTGTCCTTACAGGTCCCTGGAAACAAGGACTTGCAGAGTGAAAGAAACTGACACTGTCCCTACCTAGAGTTTTCTGTCCCTAGAATAAATGTTTTTTTTAAGCACAATATAGCACAAGGACAATTAACTCACTGTCCTTACAGGTCCCTGGAAACAAGGACTTGCAGAGTGAAAGAAACTGACACTGTCCCTACCTAGAGTTTTCTGTCCCTAGAATAAATGTTTTTTTTAATCACAATATAGCACAAGGAAAATTAACTCACTGTCCTTACAGGTCCCTGGAAACAAGGACTTGCAGAGTGAAAGAAACTGACACTGTCCCTACCTAGAGTTTTCTGTCCCTAGAATAAATGTTTTTTTTAAGCACAATATAGCACAAGGACAATTAACTCACTGTCCTTACAGGTCCCTGGAAACAAGGACTTGCAGAGTGAAAGAAAAAAAACACTCTCCCTACCTACAGTTTTCTGTCCCTAGAAAAAATGTTTTTTTTAATCACAATATAGCACAAGGAAAATTAACTCACTGTCCTTACAGGTCCCTGGAAACAAGGACTTGCAGAGTGAAAGAAACTGACACTGTCCCTACCTAGAGTTTTCTGTCCCTAGAATAAATGTTTTTTTTAATCACAATATAGCACAAGGACAATTAACTCACTGTCCTTACAGGTCCCTGGAAACAAGGACTTGCAGAGTGAAAGAAACTGACACTGTCCCTACCTAGAGTTTTCTGTCCCTAGAATAAATGTTTTTTTTAAGCACAATATAGCACAAGGACAATTAACTCACTGTCCTTACAGGTCCCTGGAAACAAGGACTTGCAGAGTGAAAGAAACTGACACTGTCCCTACCTAGAGTTTTCTGTCCCTAGAATAAATGTTTTTTTTAAGCACACTATAGCAGAAGCACAAAACACACTGACACTCTCCCTACCTATCCTTCTCTTTCCCTAAACTAAAGGAATCCAGGTTAAGCAAGAAAGAAATAACAGTCACTGTCCCTGCCTATGCTACTCTATCCCTGCTCCGGAACACACTACACTAGGCCGCCGTGCTGGCGGCCTTTTATAGTGTGGGGCGTGTACTAAACACCCTCAGCAATAATTGGCCACAGGCATCCTGCCTGTGGCCAATCATTGCTCTCCTCGCTGCCGGCGCTGTGATTGGCCAAGCATGCGGGGTCACAGTGCATGCTTGGCCAATCACAGCGCCTGGATGACACTGCGATGGCGTAGTGCATTGTGGGCCGTTCGCGTCACTCGAATTTGGCGCGAACGGCCCAAATCGTTCGATCTTCGTCGAACGATCGAACAGCCAATGTTCGAGTCGAACGTATGTTCGACTCGAACACGAAGCTCATCCCTACTTAGAACCCCATTAAATACAATGGATGCGAACGTTCGGATTCTAAAGTGCTAATTATAACGACTATTATCCATGTTATTGTCCTAAACAGAGTTTGGGAACCCGGGTTCTGCACCAGGGGACATGCAAAAAGAAGTTTTAAAAACGGACGTTTTCCGGGAGCAGTCATTTTAATGATGCATAAAGTGAAAAAAAAAATGTCAAATATTCCTTTAAATATTGTACCTGGGGGGTGTCTAAAGTATGCCTGTGAAGTGCCACGTGTTTCCCGTGTTTAGAACTGTCCCTGCACAAAATTACATTTCTAAAGGAAAAAAAAGCCATTTAAAACTGCTTGCGGCTTTAATGTAATGTCTGGTCCCGGTAATATGGATGAAAATCTTTAAGAAAAATGGCATAGCTACCCCATCACCCCCCCCCCTACCCCAGCCCATTACCAGCCCCTTTGGGTCTTGTATGGATATTAAGGGGAACCCCACACACAAAATAAAAAAGGCCCTATATACTCTGAACAGCCGTATACAGGCGGTGCATACAAGACCGGGACTGTAGGTTTGTTCTTATGTTGAATCTGTTTGTAATTTTGAACAGCTACATTGTTTAAGTGTAGCTCCAGCCCAAATACCTATTTTTAAGCTTTTTGGAAAACATAGGGAAGGGTTATCACCCCTGTAACATTTGTTTTGCTGTCTGTGCCCCTGTTCAGAACATTTCACCTCACTTTGCGTCCCAATGACAACTGATTTTGAAATGTGGTGTTTTTATTGAAACAAGGATTGGTGATAAAGCATCAGTAGAGAGGAGACACCTTTCTCCCATATTAATTCTTACAGGAGAGAATTTTCCTTCCAAGGGGTAGATTTCCTCTCACTTCCTGTTGTCTTCTTCCGTTTGCAAGTAGTAGTCGTTTGTAAGTTGGATGTTTGAAAGTAGGGACCTGCCGTATATACTCTGCAGAAATTGGCCCCTTAGGTGTTGGTGTTGGCACAACACTGTAAGCACTCACAGTTACTCTTGGTGGGTGCTGGAACGCCCTGCTGTCAACTATTATATCAGGAATTGTAATAACATATAATTGTTGAACAGTGGTAGTAAAAATTGGGCCTTTGATGGTGGTGCTGGTGCCACAACACTGTAAGGCCTGACAGTTACTCTTGGTGGGCGCAGCAATGGGCCCTGCTGTGAATTATTAGATCAATAATTATAATTGCATGCCCCTGTTGAACAGGGGCTGAAAAATTGGGCCTTTGGTGGTGGTGGTGGTGGTGGTGGTGGTGGTGGTGTTGACACAACACTGTAAGGCCTGACAGTTACTCTTGGTGGGCGCAGCAATGGGCCCTGCTGTGAATTATTAGATCAATAATTATAATTGCATGCCCCTGTTGAACAGGGGCTGAAAAATGTGGCCTTTGGTGGTGGTGGTGGTGGTGGTGGTGGTGTTGACACAACACTGTAAGGCCTGACAGTTACTCTTGGTGGGTGCAGCAATGGGCCCTGCTGTGAATTATTAGATCAATAATTATAATTGCATGCCCCTGTTGAACAGGGGCTGAAAAATTGGGCCTTTGGTGGTGGTGGTGGTGGTGTTGACACAACACTGTAAGGCCTGACAGTTACTCTTGGTGGGCGCAGCAATGGGCCCTGCTGTGAATTATTAGATCAATAATTATAATTGCATGCCCCTGTTGAACAGGGGCTGAAAAATTGGGCCTTAGGCACTGATGGCACAACACTGCAACCCCTCACAGATACTGTACTTGGAGCACAGCAATGAGGCCTGTTGCAAAGTATTGCATCAAAAATTGTAATTACACGCCCCTGTTAAACAGGGGCTGAAAAATTGGGCCTTAGCCACTGGTGGCGGCACCCATAAACCAAAATGATCTTCCAAGCTATCATCATTAATTGGATCATTGAGGAGGAGGAGGAGGATAGCTAGTCAACATAACAGCACAGGAACTCAGCATCAGCATCAGTCTTGAAGGGATGTGACATTTTAAAATCAATTAGTCTGTTATATCAGCATCAGGTGTGTGGTAGCTGGGGGTGATCCAAGACTGGTTCATCTTGATGAAAGTCAGTCGATCAACCGAGTCGGTGGACAGGCGCACCCTGTGATCCGTGACAAATCCTCCAGCAGCACTGAATGTGCGTTCTGAAAGAACGCTGGATGCAGGACAGGCCAGTAGCTCAATTGCATACTGTGCAAGCTCTGGCCAGTGATCCATCCTCAAGACCCAGTAAGCCAGCGGATTTTCGGTGGGGAAGGTGTCCAAGTCTGACCTTGACCCTAGGTATTCCTGCACCATGTATATCAGACGCTGGCGATGGTTGCTGGAAACGATCATACTTTGGGGCTGCGGACTAAAGAATTGTCTGAACGCATCGGTCAGACGGCCACCTTCCCCACCGCTCCTTCTTTGACTGCCCGAAGCCTCAGCAACTCGTTGTCCAGGACCAGGAGTTTGTAACCTCCCAGTCTCTGGGAACGCGTTGCACAGACCTTTCTGCAAGGCCTCCCGGAGTTGTCTCATCCTCTGCTCCCTCTGCGTCGGTAACATAAGGTCCGCAACCTTACCCTTGTACCGTGGATCAAGGAGAGTGGCCAGCCAGTAATGGTCCCTCTCCTTGATCCGAAGAATACGAGGATCTTTCAGCAGACTTTGCAGGATCAGGGAGGCCATGCAGCGTAGGTTAGCTGAGGCATTCAGTCCGGAGTCCTCTGGGTCACTAAGGACGACATGATCCGCAGCCACCTCCTCCCAGCCACGTACAAGTCCACTGGTTTCTTGGGACTGTAAATCATCCCTTAAAGACTGCTGCTGATGATGCTGAGTGCCAGCCTCCACCTCCATGCTGACGCAATCCTCCTCCTCCTCCTCCTCCTCCTCCTCTTCCTGTGCGATGGGTGGGACAGAAGGAACACTGTCAGGGTAAAGGGGGCCTTGAGAGGCAAGGAAGTCCTCCTCTTCCTGCCTCTGTTCTGCCTCAAGTGCCCTGTCCATTATTCCACGCAGCGTGTGCTCCAACAGGTGGACAAGAGGTACAGTGTCACTGATGCATGCACTGTCACTGCTCACCATCCTCGTGGCCTCCTCAAATGGTGCCAGGACAGTGCATGCATCCCTGATCATGCCCCACTGGCGTGGTGAAAAAAACCCGAGCTCCCCTGACCCTGTCCTGGTGCCGTAGTCGCACAGGTACTCATTGATGGCCCTCTGCTGCATGTGCAGCCGCTGCAGCATGGCCAACGTTGAGTTCCACCTGGTGGGCATGTCACATATAAGGCGGTTCTTGGGCAGGTTCAACTCCTTTTGCAGCTCAGCCAGGCGAGCACTGGCATTATAAGATCTGCGGAAATGCACACAGACTTTCCTGGCTTGCCTCAGGACATCCTGTAAGCCCGGGTACCTGCCCAAGAACCGCTGCATCACCAGGTTAAGGACGTGAGCCATACAGGGCACATGGGTCAGTTGTCCCTGTCGGAGGGCGGAGAGGAGGTTGGTGCCATTGTCGCAAACCACCATTCCTGGCTTAAGCTGGCGTGGCGTCAACCACCTCTCGGCCTGCCCCTGCAGAGCAGACAGGACCTCTGCCCCAGTGTGGCTCCTGTCCCCCAAACACACCAGCGCAAGCACGGCATGGCATCTTTTTGCCTGCGTACTTGCGTAGCCCCTTGAACGCCTACGGAGCACCGCTGGTTCCGAGGACAAAGCACAGGAAGAGGCCATGGAGGAAGAAGAAGAGGAGGGGGTGGAGGACAGAGGTATGTCACAACCAGTAGTAGCATTTTGGAGGCGTGGCGGTGGAACAACCTCCAACACTACTGCACCTTGTCCTGCATCCTTCCCAGCTGCCAAAAGAGTGACCCAATGGGCCGTGAAAGAAAGGTAACGTCCCTGTCCATGCCTGCTGGACCATGAGTCAGCGGTAATATGCACCATACCGCTGACCGCCCTGTCCAGCGAGGCCAAGACATTGCCTTCCACATGCCTGTGGAGAGCCGGAATCGCCTTCCGTGAGAAAAAGTGGCGTTTGGGAACCTGCCACTGAGGAACCGCACATTGCACAAACTCACGGAAGGGGGCCGAGTCTACCAACTGAAAAGGCAGCAGTTGAAGCGCTAGCAATTTAGCCAAGCTAGCATTCAACCGCTGGGCATGTGGATGGCTGGGAGTGAACTTCTTTCGACGGTCCAGCAGCTGGGGCAGGGAAATTTGCCTGCTAGAATCGGACGTCGGTGTACTGCTAGCAGAGTGCCCGCAAGTACTTGGCTGTGACACACCTAATTCTACACCTTCATTCCTCTCAGAGCAGGTTTCAGAAAGGACTGAAGGTATAGTGGGGTTGGAGATCCCAGCTGATGCGGTGCAAGAAGAGGTCAGCTTTGTTCTTTGGTGTGGGTCTTTAAGGTAGGCTTGCCAACGAGCTGCATGGCAGGTCAACATATGTCTGATCAAGCATGTGGTGCCCAAGCGGCTGATGTTTTGGCCACGCGATATACACTTGAGACATATGTTGCAAACAGCAGCTGTGCGATCTGATGCACTCGCCTCAAAAAAGGCCCACACCAAAGAACTTTTTGAATGACGGGCAGAGGCAGCGCCCTGCACAGGCGGAGCTCTGCGGTGTGATTCCGTCGGTGTGCTGCCCATACGCTGGCCACCCAAGGGCATCCTGCCTCGTTGGAGATGTGCCTCCTCCTCATCCTCCTCCTCCTCCTCTCTCCTATTAGGCACCCACGTGGAGTCAGTGACCTCATCATCCCCTCCCTCCTCATCACTGGAGCCAATCTGGCAGTATGCTGCAGCTGCTGGAGCATGACTGCCAGATTGGTGTCCTTCTTGAGCATCCCCTCTCTCTGCTCTCACGCTACTGACTTCCTCTATCTGGGTATCATCATCAGATCCTTCGAAACGCTGGGCATCCTCCTGGAGCATGTACCCAACACTGTGCTCAAACAGTTCGGGGGACTCCTCAGGAGGAGGACATGGTGGGTCTAGGGAAGGATTGACTAATGAAGATAATGATACCAGAGAAGAGGACGCTTTGGCAGCTGCTTTGCCAGTACCCTGAGCCTGGGTGAGAGAGGATGAGGAGGATGAGGTGGGCTTGGTCATCCACTCTACCAAGTCTTCGGCATGATGTGGCTCAACATGTCCAGCTGCCGAAAAGAAGGACAAGCGTGTCCCATGGCCATGTGCTGATGACAATGCACCGCGTCCACGACCAGCACTGTTGCCCCCAGACACAGAGCCTGCTTGCCCTCTTTTTTTGCCTCCTGACTGTCTGCCTCTCCTTGTTTGCCTTCCAGACATTTTAATGGATGGCCTGCAGGGAGATGGGAAAAACAGCAATAAGGGCTACCTTCAGGTGTATACTGTGCAGGAGGCTTAGCAACAATGACACTGACACTGTCCCCTGCCTATCCTTCTCTGTCCCTAAACACAAGGATTTGCAATATGCTTCAGCAAGATTGGTTTAGCACAGAATATCACACTGTCAGTTTCACTCACTGTCCTACTCTGTCCCTACAAACAAGATTTAGCACAGAATAGCACACTGATAGTTTCCACGAGTGTCCTTCTCTGTCCCTAAACTCAAGGATTTCAAATATGGTTCAGCAAGATTGGTTTAGAACAGAATAGCACACTGTCAGTTTCACTCACTGTACCTCTCTGTCCCTACAAACAAGATTTAGCACAGAATAGCACACTGATAGTTTCCACAAGTGTCCTTCTCTGTCCCTAAACTCAAGGATTTCAAATATGGTTCAGCAAGATTGGTTTAGAACAGAATAGCACACTGTCAGTTTCACTCACTGTCCTACTCTGTCCCTACAAACAAGATTTAGCACAGAATAGCACACTGATAGTTTCCACAAGTGTCCTTCTCTGTCCCTAAACTCAAGGATTTCAAATATGGTTCAGCAAGATTGGTTTAGAACAGAATAGCACACTGTCAGTTTCACTCACTGTCCTACTCTGTCCCTACAAACTAGATTTAGCACAGAATAGCACACTGAGAGTTTCCACGAGTGTCCTTCTCTGTCCCTAAACTCAAGGATTTCAAATATGGTTCAGCAAGATTGGTTTAGAACAGAATAGCACACTGACACTTTCCCTCACTGTACCTCTCTGTCCCTAAACTCAAGGATTTCAAATATGGTTCAGCAAGATTGGTTTAGAACAGAATAGCACACTGTCAGTTTCACTCACTGTACCTCTCTGTCCCTACAAACAAGATTTAGCACAGAATAGCACACTGATAGTTTCCATGAGTGTCCTTCTCTGTCCCTAAACTCAAGGATTTCAAATATGGTTCAGCAAGATTGGTTTAGAACAGAATAGCACACTGTCAGTTTCACTCACTGTCCTACTCTGTCCCTACAAACAAGATTTAGCACAGAATAGCACACTGACACTTTCCCTCACTGTACCTCTCTGTCCCTAAACTCAAGGATTTCAAATATGGTTCAGCAAGATTGGTTTAGAACAGAATAGCACACTGACACTTTCCCTCACTGTACCTCTCTGTCCCTAAACTCAAGGATTTCAAATATGGTTCAGCAAGATTGGTTTAGAACAGAATAGCACACTGTCAGTTTCACTCACTGTACCTCTCTGTCCCTACAAACAAGATTTAGCACAGAATAGCACACTGATAGTTTCCACGAGTGTCCTTCTCTGTCCCTAAACTCAAGGATTTCAAATATGGTTCAGCAAGATTGGTTTAGAACAGAATAGCACACTGACACTTTCCCTCACTGTACCTCTCTGTCCCTAAACTCAAGGATTTCAAATATGGTTCAGCAAGATTGGTTTAGAACAGAATAGCACACTGTCAGTTTCACTCACTGTACCTCTCTGTCCCTAAAAACAAGATTTAGCACAGAATAGCACACTGATAGTTTCCACGAGTGTCCTTCTCTGTCCCTAAACTCAAGGATTTCAAATATGGTTCAGCAAGATTGGTTTAGAACAGAATAGCACACTGTCAGTTTCACTCACTGTCCAACTCTGTCCCTACAAACAAGATTTAGCACAGAATAGCACACTGATAGTTTCCACGAGTGTCCTTCTCTGTCCCTAAACTCAAGGATTTCAAAT
Organism: Rana muscosa; assembly: GCA_029206835.1. NCBI lineage: Eukaryota > Metazoa > Chordata > Amphibia > Anura > Ranidae > Rana > Rana muscosa. The sequence goes on from CM055122.1 coordinate 486,339,020, forward strand.
ATGGTTCAGCAAGATTGGTTTAGAACAGAATAGCACACTGTCAGTTTCACTCACTGTCCTACTCTGTCCCTACAAACAAGATTTAGCACAGAATAGCACACTGATAGTTTCCACGAGTGTCATTCTCTGTCCCTAAACTCAAGGATTTCAAATATGGTTCAGCAAGATTGGTTTAGAACAAAATAGCACACTGTCAGTTTCACTCACTGTCCTACTCTGTCCCTACAAACTAGATTTAGCACAGAATAGCACACTGAGAGTTTCCACGAGTGTCCTTCTCTGTCCCTAAACTCAAGGATTTCAAATATGGTTCAGCAAGATTGGTTTAGAACAGAATAGCACACTGACACTTTCCCTCACTGTACCTCTCTGTCCCTAAACTCAAGGATTTCAAATATGGTTCAGCAAGATTGGTTTAGAACAGAATAGCACAATGTCAGTTTCACTCACTGTACCTCTCTGTCCCTACAAACAAGATTTAGCACAGAATAGCACACTGATAGTTTCCATGAGTGTCCTTCTCTGTCCCTAAACTCAAGGATTTCAAATATGGTTCAGCAAGATTGGTTTAGAACAGAATAGCACACTGTCAGTTTCACTCACTGTCCTACTCTGTCCCTACAAACAAGATTTAGCACAGAATAGCACACTGACACTTTCCCTCACTGTACCTCTCTGTCCCTAAACTCAAGGATTTCAAATATGGTTCAGCAAGATTGGTTTAGAACAGAATAGCACACTGACACTTTCCCTCACTGTACCTCTCTGTCCCTAAACTCAAGGATTTCAAATATGGTTCAGCAAGACTGTTTTAGAACAGAATAGCACACTGCCAGTTTCACTCACTGTACCTCTCTGTCCCTACAAACAAGATTTAGCACAGAATAGCACACTGATAGTTTCCACGAGTGTCCTTCTCTGTCCCTAAACTCAAGGATTTCAAATATGGTTCAGCAAGATTGGTTTAGAACAGAATAGCACACTGTCAGTTTCACTCACTGTCCTACTCTGTCCCTACAAACAAGATTTAGCACAGAATAGCACACTGACACTTTCCCTCACTGTACCTCTCTGTCCCTAAACTCAAGGATTTCAAATATGGTTCAGCAAGATTGGTTTAGAACAGAATAGCACACTGTCAGTTTCACTCACTGTCCTACTCTGTCCCTACAAACTAGATTTAGCACAGAATAGCACACTGAGAGTTTCCACGAGTGTCCTTCTCTGTCCCTAAACTCAAGGATTTCAAATATGGTTCAGCAAGATTGGTTTAGAACAGAATAGCACACTGACACTTTCCCTCACTGTACCTCTCTGTCCCTAAACTCAAGGATTTCAAATATGGTTCAGCAAGATTGCTTTAGAACAGAATAGCACACTGTCAGTTTCACTCACTGTACCTCTCTGTCCCTACAAACAAGATTTAGCACAGAATAGCACACTGATAGTTTCCACGAGTGTCCTTCTCTGTCCCTAAACTCAAGGATTTCAAATATGGTTCAGCAAGATTGGTTTAGAACAGAATAGCACACTGTCAGTTTCACTCACTGTCCTACTCTGTCCCTACAAACAAGATTTAGCACAGAATAGCACACTGACACTTTCCCTCACTGTACCTCTCTGTCCCTAAACTCAAGGATTTCAAATATGGTTCAGCAAGATTGGTTTAGAACAGAATAGCACACTGTCAGTTTCACTCACTGTCCTACTCTGTCCCTACAAACAAGATTTAGCACAGAATAGCACACTGACACTTTACCTCACTGTACCTCTCAGTCCCTAAACTCAAGGATTTCAAATATGGTTCAGCAAGATTGGTTTAGAACAGAATAGCACACTGTCAGTTTCACTCACTGTCCTACTCTGTCCCTACAAACAAGATTTAGCACAGAATAGCACACTGACACTTTCCCTCACTGTACCTCTCTGTCCCTAAACTCAAGGATTTCAAATATGGTTCAGCAAGATTAGTTTAGAACAGAATAGCACACTGACACTTTCCCTCACTGTACCTCTCTGTCCCTACAAACAAGGTTTAGCACAGAATAACACACTGACACTCTCCCTACCTATCCTTATTTGTCCCTAAACACAAGGAATCCAGGATTAGTAAAGGAAAAAAATGACACTGTCCCTGCCTATGCTTCTCTTTCCCTGCTCTGGAACACACTACACAAGGCCGCCGCGCTGGCGGCCTTTTATAGTGTGGGGCGTGTACTAAACCCCCTCAAGAATAATTGGCCACAGGCATCCTGCCTGTGGCCAATCATTGCTCTCCTCGCTGCCGGCGCTGTGATTGGCCAAGCATGCGGGGTCACAGTGCATGCTTGGCCAATCACAGCGCCTGGATGACACTGCGATGGCGTAGTGCATTGTGGGCCGTTCACGTCACTCGAATTTGGCGCGAGCGGCCCAAATCGTTCGATCTTCGTCGAACGATCGAACAGCCGATGTTCGAGTCGAACGTATGTTCGACTCGAACACGAAGCTCATCCCTACTTTGGATCATGAGAAATTCCTTTCCTTCTCCATACTCTTCTCTTCCCATCACTCTGGTACAAGTTGATCTTGGTCTCATCTGTCCAGAACTGTGAAGGCTTTTTTAGATGTTGTTTGGCAAACTCTAATCTGGCCTTCCTGTTTTTGTGGCTCACCAATGGTTTACATCTTGTGGTGAACCCTCTGTATTCACTCTGGTGAAGTCTTCTCATGATTGTTGACTTTGACACACATACACCTTCCTCCTGGAGAGTGTTCTTGATCTGGCCAACTGTTCTGAAGGGCGTTTTCTTCACAGAGGAAAGAATTCTTCGGTCATCCACCACAGATGTTTTCCGCAGTCTTCCGGGTCTTTTGGTGTTGCTGAGCTCACCGGTGCGTTCTTTCTTTTTAAGGATGTTCTAAACAGTTGATTTGGCCACACCTAATGTTTTTGCTAGCTCTTTGATGGGGTTTTTTTTCAGCCTAATGATGACTTGCTTCACTGATAGTGAAAGCTCTTTGGATCTCATATTGAGAGTTGACAGAAACAGATTCCAAATGCAAATAGCACACTTGAAATTAACTGTGGACCTTTTATCTGCTCATTGTAATGTGATAATGAGGGAATAACACACACCTGGCCATTGAACAGCTGAGCAGCCAATTGTTCCATTACTTTTGGTCCCTTAAAAAGTGGGAGGCACATATACAAACTGTTGTAATTCCTACACCGTTCATCTGATTTGGATGTAAATGCCCTCAAATTAAAGCTGAAAGTCTGCAGTTAAAGCACATCTTGTTCGTTTCATTTCAAATCCATTGTGGTGTTGTATAGAGCCAAAAAGATTAGAATTGTGTCGATGTCCCAATATTTATGGACCTGACTGTACATATGGACTAATTGTTATTGACTAAAATGTATATATACATTATATATTTTTCCTCCGATCATTCACCCCAATCCCCCCTCTTTTATATGCTAGTTCCTCTCTACACCCGTATCCAGAGTGCGCTTGATTAACCCCTTGTTTTGTATAAGTTCCTCCACCCTAAACTCGCTCATCCATGTCTTTATGGACCTTGATTTGTGCACTGGTGTGCAGTCATATTGGAACAGAATGGAGCCTTCCCCAAACTGTTCCCACAAAGTTGGAAGCATGAAATTGTCCAAAATGTCTTGGTATGCTGACGCCTTAAAAGCTCCCTTCACTGAAACTAAGGGGCCAAGCCCAACCCACACCATAATCCCCACCTCCACCAAATAATTTGGACCAGTGCACAAAGCAAGGTCGATAAAGACATGGATGAGCGAGTTTGGTGTGGAGGAACTTGACTGGCCTGTTGAGTCCTGACCCCAACCCGATAAAACACCTTTGTGATATATTATAGCGGAGATTGACAGCCAGGCCTTCTCTCCATCATCCCGACCTCATAAATGCGTGTCTAGAAGAATGGTCAAGCATTCCCATAGACACACTCCTAAACCTTGGGGAAAGCCTTTCCAGCAGATTCTAAGCTGTTATAGCATGTGCGTGTAAAGGCAGGCTTCACAATACTTTTGAAAATATAGTGTATCACCCATGACTCCTTCACTAGTGTAATTTCCTACATATATATTAGATTGCAAGATTTACAGGACAGGCAGGGCACTGATTCTGTCATTAATAACCTGCCATTTCTACATTAGGCCCATTTATACCAGGATCCACTGGTGCTCACTGCCTATCCTTACACCATGGAAGCAGACTATTATGTCTGTCTATGGTGACTAGGGGCAGGATTTGAATGACACTCCCAAAGTTGTCCTGCACTGGGACTCCTTGATGACTGTGTACATGTTCTGTAAAGAGGCGTGTCACTGCTATGTACAGTGTAATACGTTTCCGTATAATAAATGTGTCTGTATATGCATTTGCATTAGGCTGGTTTCACACTGGGGCGGTGGGTGCGGTGGTGGTATAGCGCCGCTATTTTTAGCGGCGCTATACCGTCGGAATTGCTGAGGTATTCGGCCGCTAGCTGTGCGGTTTTAACCCACGCTAGCGGCCGAAAAGGGGTTAATACCACCCGCAAACCGCGGCTACAGCCGGTGTCCCATTCATTTCAATGGGAAGGAGCGGTGGAGGAGCGGTAAACACACCGCTCCTCTCACCGCTCCAAAGATGCGGCTAGCAGGACTTTTTTTCATGTCCTGTTAGCGCACCGCTCCAGTGTGAAAGCCCTCGGGCTTTCACATTGGAGAGACAGCAGCCGCTGTTTAGGCTCGGTTTGCAGGCGCTATTTTTAGCACAATAGCGCCTGCAAACCGCCCCAGTGTGAAAGGGGCCTTATTGCATTTGGTATTTGGATGAGTATTTGGGTTGTCGTTTCAGACTCTATTTAACCACACCCTTTTAAACCATGCCCAATATTTAACGTAATTTAAACCACGTCCACTTTTTGCTGCAGCATATTTTGCACACCCTATTTTTTTTTCTTTATTCTACAGCCACGCCCATAATACATGAATATCCCACCCCAAATTATTGTTATGCTCCACCTACTGTGGCTAGGTGTCCCTAAAAACTTTTTGGAAATGTTGGCAACTATGTAATTGGAGCATTATATTTTGCCTCTGTCATATTTTTCGAATTGTAGTAATTTTTCATTTACATTGTTTATATAAGTTATCCATCTTTTTTTCTTTTGGTGCTGTTTTATGACAATATACCACCTTTGTTTATTTTTGGCTGAGGCCTTTTCCATGTTAACCACTTAAGCCCCGGACAATTTTGTTGCTAAAGGACTAAGCCCCTTTTTGCGATTCGGCACTGCGTCGCTTTAACTGACAATTGCGCTGTCGTGCGGCGTGGCTCCCAAACAAAATTGAAGTCCTTTTTTTCCCACAAATAGAGATTTCTTTTGGTGGTATTTGATCACCTCTGCGGTTTTTATTTTTTGCGCTATAAACAAAAATAGAGCGACAATTTTGAAAAAAAGTATTTTTTACTTTTTGCTATAATAAATATCCCCCAAAAAATATATAAACAAATTTTTTTTCCTCAGTTTAGGCCGATACGTATTCTTCGCAATAAGCGTTTATTGATTGGTTTGCACAAAAGTTATAGCATCTACAAAATAGGGGGTAGTTTTATGGCATTTTTATTAATATTTTTTTTTTATTAGTAATGGCGGCGATCAGCAATTTTTATCGTGACTGCGACATTATGGAGGACACATCGGACACTTTTGACACATTTTTGGGACCATTGTCATTTTTACAGCGATCAGTGCTATAAATATGCACTGATTACTGTGAAAATGACACTGGCAGTGAAGGGGTTAATCTGTAGGTGGCGCTGTAGGGGTTAAGTGTAACCTAATGAGTGATTCTTACTGTAGGGGGGCGTGGATTGGCATGTGACGTCACTGATCGTCGTTCCCTATGACAGGGAACAGACGATCACTGACATGCCACTAGGAAGAACGGGGAAAGGTTTGTTTACACTTCTCCCGTTCTTCAGCTCTGTGACCCGATCGCGGGACAGGCGCGGTCATGGAGCTTCGGACCGGGTCGCGAGCGCACTGCTGGCGGCGCGCGACCCACGGCTGGGTTCTTAAAGGGGACGTACCTGTATGCCCTTGTGCCTGTCCGTGCTATTCTGTCAACGTATATCGTCGTGCGGCGGTCCTTATGTGGTTAATGAATAATTTGCGATTATGGCATATTTATTTTATTGGGTAGATGCTTCTGTGTATAGATCAAGAGAACCCACAGAAAAAACAAGCACTGCTCCAGTTCGACCCACATCACAAGGCACAATTTCCGGCATTTGTAGGGTGCCAGGGCAGCTTGCAACTGCCTCAAAGGAAAACAAAAGTCCAGATGGCTGCACTCCTCAGATCCCTTTAGAAATCAGCTTTATTAAAACGAAGTTCCAACCAAAAGTGGAACTTCCAACTTATCTGTCTCCTCCCCCTCTGGTGCCACATTTGGTACCCTGTCCCCCCTTTCGCCAGACCTCGCTGCGGCGAGGTACATCAGAAGTCCAGCCCCCTTCTCCTTCCTTCTCCTTCCCCTACTGTTGAGCCAGTAGGAGAGCGTAGCCGTGCTTCACGCATGCGCAGTAGGGACCCCGCCGTGAAGCCAAAAGGCTTCAATGCCGGATTCCCTTAACGGCAATGGCGGCAGCAGCACCCGACAGCCAATGGAAACATCAGCTGTGGTGCCGACAGCGCTGGACTTCAGGACAGGTAAGTGTCCTAATATTAAAAGTCAGCAGCTACAGTATGTGTAGGCCCAAAGGGCCTGGTATGGACTGGGGGGGGAAACCCACGCCAATTTTTTCCTTGATTTGTATCTATATTGCCGGGAGTCGGCAATATATTACAGCCGCAAGCAATTTTAAATAAAAAATTTTCCTTTAGAAATGTAATTTTGCTGCAGCACTGTAAAACACATCAGACAGATGCGCCACTTTACAGGCAGACTAAAGCCCTGTACACACGATCGGATTTCCTATGGATTCTAGTCCGATGGATTTGTCCATCGGATATCCGATGAAACTGTTTTCCATCAGTCTTGCCCACACACCATCAGTCAAAAAACCGACCGTTCCAATCACGGTGTCTTAAAACACTCTGATGAGCCGAGAAAAATGAAGTTTAATGCTTCTGAGCATGCGTCGACTTGATTCTGAGCATGCGTGGGTTTTTTATCCGATGGACCTGCCCATAGACGATCGGAATTTGCTATCGGTTTTGGATCCATCGGAAAAATTTAAAACATGTTCTATTTTTTAAAACCGATGGAAAAAAGACTGATGGGTCCCATACACGATCGGTTTGTCCGATGAAAAAAATCCATCGGACGGTTTTCATCGGTAAAACCGATCGTGTGTACAGGGCTTAAGTTGAAACCCCAGGCATGATATTTAAAGGAATATTTCATTTTAATTGTTTCACTTTAAGCATTAATAAAATCACTGCTCCTGAAAAACGGTTGTTTTAAAGACTTTTTTGCATTATTACATGTCCCTTGGGGAAGCACCCGGGTCCCCATACACTTTTATGGCAATAACTTGCATATAAGCACTATATACGCTGAACTGTATTATATATACTATACGGGCTGCACTATATAATCTGAACTGTATTATATATGCTATATCGACTGCACTATATACTCTCTACTGTATTATATATATATATGTAGCAGACAGGGCCGCCATCAGCGGGGTACAGCCCATACAAGTGTAAGGGGCCCGCCCGTCCTGAGGGGCCGGCGTACCGGGCCCCAAGTTGGCACCTCCCCTTTCCTTTTTTCCTCTCCCTACAGTAGTCCGGACTCGCTGCACTGGCTTCTGACTCTGCTAGTGGGGGGCGGAAGTGTGTAGAAACGAGTGTTCGCCCCCCTCCCTACCCCCCTCCATGGTTCAATCCACCGGCTCATCTCCTCCCCCTCATTTGATGGCCACTGAGCCGCTCCATCCCTGGGCTCAGTGTGCAGTGACAGGCAGCTCGGGAGGTGCCGCTGTCCTGGAAGAGGGGGGTCCCCACGCTGCTCCATCCTCCCCTCCGGCATGACAGACATTCCCTCTTTCACTCCTCTCTCCCTGCTCGTGTACTTCTGCATCTGTGAAGGGGATGTGGGGGCAGGAAGATTAAGGAGCCGTCAGCCACATCGAAAGAAGCTGCTGACTGAGAGCCCCCAGGGACCATTCATGAGAGAGCACTGTGACCAGACGCTGCCCCCTCTTTCTCCCTGACCCCCCTTCTTCTCCCTGACCCCCCTCTCTCTCTCCCTGACCCCCTCTCTCTCCCTGATCCCCTATCTCTCTCTCTGACCCCCCTCTCTCTCTCCCTGACCCCCTCTCTCTCCCCCTGACCCCTCTCTCTCTTTTTCTGACCCTCTCTCTCTCTCTCTCTCCCTCATCCCCCCTCTTGACCCCCTGCTCTGACTCTATCCCTCTGCTCCCTCTCCCTTCCTGCGCTCTCTCTCCGCCCCTCTCTCGCTTCCTGCTTTCTATCTCTTCGCCCTCTTTCTCCCCCCTGCTCTCTCTCCGCCTTCTCTCGCTCTCTCTGCCCCATCTCTCTCTCCCCGTCCCCTCTCTCTCTCTCTGCTCCCTCTCCCTGCTCTCTCTCCGCCCCTCTCTCGCACTCCCTGCTCTCTCCGCCCAATCTGTCTCTCTCCCTTCCTGCTCTCTCTCTCTTTTTCTCTCTCTCCCTGTCCTCTCTTTCCCTGCCCTCTCTCTCCCTGCTCTCTCTTTCCCTCCTCTCTCTCTCTTTCCACCCCCTCTATCCCTCTCCATCTCTCTCTTCGCCCCCCTCTCTCTCTCGCTCTCCCTACCCTCTCTTTCTCTGCCCTCTTCCTCCATTTAACACTGGCAGAGGTGCTTACAATGATCATTTTCTATTTATTCAAAAAACACCTTTAACCCAAAAGGAAATTTTTTTTTTGCTGTAACCGAATATAAAGTGTGAGCTGGAGAATGGCTACAATTTATTTTGTTTACCTAAATCTTCTAGTACATCTGACATCCACCACCTCTCTGCCCCTCAGTCCAAAGGTGCCTCTGTTTCTCCTTCATCCAGAGTGGGGGGACTCTAATACAGTCAGTGTGTTACTGACCAGATCACCAGGGAAAAACTTAAAATAAAAAGTCTAAAAATAAAATGAATGCAGCCACCACATCTAAGTATTGGTAAGCTGTAAACTGTATTCCTCCCCATTTACAGCAGATTCTGTGAGATGGCCAGTGGGTCTACCCTGGGGAATTTTGGTGGTCAGGCCTGGGGGGGGGGGGGGGGGCAGTACTAAAGCTATGTAAGGGGCCCCAAAATTTTTGATGGCTGCCCTGGTAGCAGAACCCTGCTAAGTATTGTGGCCCACCTGTCACCCTGCCTGGCCCGGCATCCACCTCCCAGACACTCCAAGACAGAAAAACAGTCCATGTGCTTGTTTCTATGTTTTATTGAGGGGTTTGAACTTGTATGGGGCATGTGCCCAATGGAATTTTGCAGAACTTGCTTTGACAACTATATGCACTTAGGTTTATACACACATTCCTCTCTAATGTTCATTCCTCTCTCCTCCTGCACATCGCTTTCTCTCTAATGTTCACTTCTCTCTCCTCCTGCACATCACTTCCTCTCTAATGTTCATTGCTCTCTCTCCTCCTGCACATCGCTTCCTCTTTAATGTTCATTCCTCTCTCCTCCTGCACATTGCTACCTCTCTAATGTTTATGCCTCTCTCCTCCTGCACATCGCTTTCTCTCTAATGTTCACTTCTCTCTCCTCCTGCACATCACTTCCTCTCTAATGTTCATTGCTCTCTCTCCTCCTGCACATCGCTTCCTCTTTAATGTTCATTCCTCTCTCCTCCTGTACATTGCTTCCTTTCTAATGTTCATTCTTCTCTCCTCCTGTACATCGCTTCCTCTCTAATGTTTACTCCTCTCTCCTCCTGCACATTGCTTCCTCTCTTATGTTTATTCCTCTCTCTCCTCCTGCGCATTGCTTCCTCTCTAATGTTCATTCCTCTCTCCTCCTGCACATTGCTTCCTCTCTAATGTTTTCTGCTCTCTCCTCCTGCACATCGCTTCCTCTCTAATGTTCAGGCACAGCTAGCACAAAGTGGATAGGCTTGCCACTGGCTCCTTCAGGCCTTAACAATTGCCCTTTGCAGACAGGGACCGCAGGCCCCTATAGTGTAGCAAAATAGAAAGTCTCTGGTGCTAGCTGTCCTACATGTGGCTACTGAGCCCAGTAAGCCATCTTCAGGCCCTGCCAGCCCTACTGGCTGCAGCTGCCCTTCTCCACTGCCCATGACACCAGAGCCCATACCTCTGGTTCTGCACCCATCCCAGGCTGCATCCTCTGAGTCCTCTCTGAACGCTAAACTGTATTATATACTATACGGACTGCACTATATACTCGGAACTGCATTATATATACTATACGGACTGCACTATATACTCTGAACTGTAATATATATATATACTATACAGACTACACTATATACTCTGAACTGTATTATATATACTACACGGACTGCACTATATACTCTGAACTGTATTATATATACTATACATACTGCACAGAATACTCTGGACTGCATTATATACACTATACGGACTGCACTATATACTCTGAACTGAATTATATTTACTATACGGCAGGGGGGCCCAACCAGTGGACACATGTGGCCTGTGAAGCCTTCTAATGTGGCCCGCGACCTCCTGCTCTGGGATTACGGGTTGGCAAGCCTAGATTGCAGGTTGCCGACCCACCATGCCAATCAGTGTTGTGAATGAAGCCAGCAGTAGAGGAAGCAAGCAGCTGCAGAGCCGCATAAGCCAAAGCTTCCTGTATAGCACGGGCTCCTGTCATAGGCGGAGTGATACCAAATGCACTCTGCCTGGGACAGCAACAGCCAGGGATACCTGAATAGAAGACTGTTATTAAAGGTACGTTTATTACTAAAATCACAGTGTACATATGGGCATATCTGTTAGGAGTGGTTACTAGGCTGCTTTCAAACTGAACTGCAGGTGCAGCGCAGTGCACCTGCAGGTTACCTGCACTGAGCCATAGACTTTTGGTTTTACCTGCGGGTTTGGTGCACTTTCAGAAAGTTCACAACACCTGCAGAATATAATAGAATTCTTTGGCAAAGTGTAGCTATCCCACAGGAAAGCCACAGGTGCACAGTGCTGCACCCGCGGTGTGGGTAGACTGCAGACCATCCGTTTAAAAGCAGCCCATGGCCCCTTTCACATGATTGGTCCGACTTAGACCCCTTTCACACTGAGGGCGTTTTGCAGGCGATATAGCATTAAAAATAGCGCCTGCAATCTGCCCTTAAACAGCTGCTCTATTCACTCCAGTGTGAAAGCCTGAGGGCTTTCACACTGGAGCGGTGCGCTGGCAGGGTGTCAGAAAAAGTCCTGAATCGGACCCTCTATTCACCTCTATGGAGCGGCAGATGTAAACAGACTTGTGTCCGTTTACACCCGCCTACCTCCGAACCGATCTGCTAAAAAAACAGAAGTGGATCCATCCCCTTTCATCTGATCGGATCAGAGGGCCCATAGAGTAGAGTGGGCCATGTCTGTGTCTGTTTTGCATATGCAGAGTGGGCACGGACTTGTCATCTGTCCACTCTGCACATTGTGGACCGCAACTAGTTACTAAGTCGCTCAACTCGCTCTTCAAAAGGTTGGGCACCGCTGCTATACTGACTGTACTATATACTCTGAACTGCATTATATGTACTATACAAACTGCACTATATATACACACTACTATAACTGCACTATATACTCAGAACTGTATTTTATATGTATATATATACATATACATATATATATATATATATAAACACTAACTGCACTATATACTCTGAACTGTTTTATATTTATTTATTTATATATATTGTGACAGCAGGAAGGTAAAGTCACCTGGTTGCATCCAGGGGGGTAGATATATTTCGCCCAGATTCAGGCTTTACGCCGACTTATACAACTAGGTGGAGAGTTGTATAAGCCCAGCTGAGGCTAGTGGGCTCATGGATGACTCATACCTCTAGGGAGAGTGTGGGGCGTCGTGCAGACAGGGAGTTGATGAGACCAGCTGAAGCTTGTCAGCTCATTTAGGCCTCTATAAGAACTCCCAGCTTCATTAGATGTTAGCTCATGCCTGGACCCAGACCTGTGTGGACTGTCTAGGGAGAGTGAACCCCTGTGCGGTGAGACAAAGCCTGTGTGGCTATTTGCTTGGACATTTAAAACCAGGGACTTAGGGACTAGGACAGCACTAGGCTGATCCCAGTTGTTAGTTAGGAAACCTGTATGTTTAGTCAAAGGTCAAGTTGACCAGGATTTATTTTGTTTATGTTTCTTTTGGCTTTGCTGTGTTTTGTCACTGTAAATAGAAAATAAACCGCACCTTTTTTTGATTTTGAAAACCACAACCTCCGTTTGCTGGGCCTGTTTTTGTGTGGGGAGCCCATCCCGGGGGTCACACACACCCGCTCCCGAGCTAACCCCCTCACAGTTGGTGGAGAATACAGGCAGTTTTTTTTTAAGCCAGCATGGAGGAGATACTGAAGCAGCTGGCTCTAGCAAATGCCAATCAACAGCAGACAAATGCAGGTTTGCAAAAGAGCCTTGCAGCTCATCAACAGAGCCTTGCAGCTCAACAACAGAACTTCGCAGCCCAGCAGCAAGCTCATCAACAGAGCCTTGCAGCCCAGCAGCAAGCTCACCAACAGAGTCTGGAAGCTCAGCAACAAGCCCAGCAGCAATCTGAGGCCCGCTTCATAGACCTGTTACAGAAGCAAGAGCAGAGACTACAACAAATGGAAGCAGTAATGCAGCAACGTCCGCAGACCAGTGAGGAAAGCCGTCCCACTAATACCGCGTCCTTTGGGGTGAGTCGTTTATTGACAAAAATGACTGGAGAGGATGATCCAGAGGTATTTTTGACCACATTTGAAAGGACTGCTGAAAGAGAAAAGTGGCCTGAGGAGCAGTGGGCTGGACTGGTGGCTCCTCTGTTAACTGGTGAATCGCAGAAGGCTTACTATGACCTAGAGCCTGACCAAGCAAAAGACTATGTGATGCTAAAAGCTGAAATATTGGCAAGGCTGGGTGTCACCCAGGCTGTCCGGGCTCAGCGTGTGCATAACTGGACTTTCCAGCTTGGAAAACCCCCCAGGTCTCAAATGTATGATCTCATTCACCTGAGCAGAAAGTGGCTACAGCCAGAGACTTTGTCCGCACCAAAGATTGTGGAACGTGTTGTAATGGATCGGTTTTTGAGAGCTCTTCCTACTGCCATCCAAAAGTGGGTAAGCCATGGAGACCCAGAGACGGCCGATGGTCTTGTGGATCGTGTGGAGAAATACTTGGCTACAGAGAACCTGACGGCCTCTTCCAGAGACACTCGGACTTTCCACCCTAAGACCAGACCATCCCCAGGGGCGGATAAGAGGATTCCAAGGGGTGAGGGTGGAGAGAGTGAGAGGGTGGGAGCTCTACCCCGAGTTTGGCAAGAACAGCCTGGGAAATCAGCGGCTCAAGAGGCGGCAAGAAGGATTGTTTGCTACCGCTGCCGGCAAGCGGGACATATTGCAGCCAATTGCCCGGTTGTGGAGGAACCCATGCAGTGTGACTTTCTGACGGGCAGACGTCAGTCGCTGTGTGCGACAGTCGCATGCACTGCCATTCGAGGAACTGAGAAACATTTATGCAAAATGTGTGTTAATGGTAGAAATGTTGTGGTATTGCTGGATTCAGGTAGCCTTGTGACCCTGATAAAGGCTGAGTTAGTTAAAACAGAGGTCTCTGGGAATAGCAAGGTAGCTGTTATTTGTGTGCATGGGGACACCCGAGAGTATCCAGTGACTACAGTGTGTTTCGAGACCCCCAAAGGTACCCTCTCTCATCCAGTGGGCTTAGTATCTCAGTTACCGCATGACGCCATTGTGGGAAGGGATTTTCCGAAGTTCTGGGAACTGTGGGATGATCCTGAGCCCCCCACTGGTGCCCCTGTGTACCAGGAATGTGATAGCCAGAACTCCCCTGAGAGTGGTGAGGACTCTCCGGAATTTCCCTTATCAGTATTGGCAGGGGAGACTCAAGAAACTGGAGAGGAGCCCACCTCCTCAGACGAAAACCTACCGTCTGTGGAGTTTTCTGATCTTGAGGTTCACAGGGAAAACTTTGCCACAGAACAGTTGAAAGACCCCGCCCTAATAAAGGCACGGGAAAACGTAGTGAAAATAGATGGCGAGTTAGTGAACCCAGATAATACCTGCACTTACCCATACTTCAGCGTAGAGAAGGACCTACTGTATCGGGTGGCAAAAAGGGCAGAAGAAACCGTTGAGCAGCTTGTGGTGCCCAAACCTTACAGGAAGTTGGTGTTGGAGTTGGCCCATGGGCACATTCTTGGAGGTCATCTGGGGACAGAGAAAACCCGAGAGAGGGTATTACAGAGATTCTATTGGCCGGGGGTGATGAAGGACATTATGGTTCCTCCTGCCCTGTGTGTCAGAGGTCGGCCCCGATGCCACATTTCCGTAGCCCGCTGGTCCCTCTACCCATCATTGAGGTCCCGTTTGAGAGGATCGCCATGGATTTGGTAGGTCCTATAATCAAGTCCGCTAGGGGGCACCAGTACATATTAGTTATAATGGACTATGCCACCCGTTATCCAGAAGCGATCCCTCTCCGAAATACCTCGGCCAAAACCATAGCCAAAGAGCTATCTCTTGTGTTTAGCCGGGTGGGTATTTGTAAAGAACTGCTTACGGACCAAGGTACACCCTTTATGTCCCGGGTTATGAAGGAGCTGTGTAAATTGTTCAAAGTGACGCAATTACGTACATCTGTGTATCACCCCCAAACCGATGGGCTGGTTGAAAGATTCAACAAAACCCTAAAACAAATGTTGAAGAAAGTGGTGGATAGAGATGGAAAGGATTGGGACTGTCTACTTCCTTATCTGATGTTTGCTATTAGGGAGGTGCCCCAATCCTCTATGGGATTCTCCCCCTTTGAGTTACTGTATGGGAGACACCCAAGAGGGCTGTTGGATATTGCCAAGGAAACTTGGGAAAGTGAGAGTTCTCCCCACAGGAGTGTGATTGAGCATGTCGCCCTGATGCAAGACCGAATTGCACAGGTAATGCCCATCGTGAAGGAACATTTGGCCCAAGCGCAGTTAGCACAGCAGAGAGTGTACAACCGTGGAGCCAAGACCCGTACCTTTTCCCCGGGGGATAGGATACTGGTACTTGTCCCTACGGTTGAAAGTAAATTCCTTGCCAAATGGCAAGGCCCCTACGAGATAATAGAAAAAGTGAGCGAAGTGAATTACAAGGTCAGACAACCAGGAAGGCGAAAGCCCGAACAGATCTATCACGTTAATCTGTTGAAAGCCTGGAGGGATAGAGAGTCCCTAGTCGCAGACACTTGGTCACCAGCTCAAACTGGTTGCGTGATTCCTGAGGTTGGAATAGCAGCCACCTTGTCACAACCCCAACAACAGGAGGTTAAGGAGTTTGTGCTTCGCAACAAGGAGGTATTCTCTGAGCTGCCGGGACAAACATCTGGGGTAGAGCATGACATCATTACCCCGCCCGGTGAAAGGGTGAAGTTAAAACCCTATCGGATCCCAGAGGCCCGACGGGAGGCAATACGGGAGGAAGTACAGAAAATGCTGAACTTAGGGGTGATAGAGGAGTCCCAAAGTGATTGGTCTAGTCCCATTGTGTTGGTGCCTAAACCGGATGGGAGCTGGCGATTTTGTAACGATTTTCGTCAGTTGAACAAAGTTACAAAATTTGACACCTACCCCATGCCACGTATAGATGAGTTGATCGACCGGCTGGGAACAGCCCGATACATGACGACTCTTGACCTCACAAAAGGGTATTGGCAAATCCCCCTGGCCAAATTGGCCAAAGAGAAAACCGCATTTGTAACCCCAGACGGGGCGTTCCAATATAAAAGAATGCCGTTCGGGTTACAGAATGCGCCGGCCACATTCCAGCGGAAAATGGACCAGATGCTGAGGCCCCATCGGAAGTATGCTGCGGCTTACCTGGATGACGTAATTGTCCATAGCACAGATTGGGCCTCACATCTGCCAAAAGTGCAAGCAGTCCTGGACTCTGTTCGGGAAGCGGGGATTACGGCTAACCCCAAGAAGTGTACCATTGGGCAGGAGGAGGCCAAATATCTTGGGTACACCATTGGGAGGGGAGTAATAAAACCCCAACTCAACAAAGTCGAGGCCATCCAGAGTTGGCCACGTCCCAACAGCAAGAAGCAGGTACGAGCCTTTCTGGGAATCGCTGGGTATTATCGGCGATTCATTCCCCACTTTTCTTCTAAGGCTGTGCCCCTAACCAACCTAACGAAGGGGAAAGGGTCGGTCATGATTAAATGGACCCCCGAGGCTGAGGCAGCATTCCAATTCTTGAAACAAGCCTTATGTAGCCAGCCGGTGTTGTACTCACCCGACTTCTCTAAAGACTTTGTCGTACAAAGTGATGCGTCAGATGTGGGGTTAGGAGCAGTATTGTCCCAGGTCTGGAACGGGGAAGAGCACCCAGTCATTTACCTCAGCAGGAAGTTGAAGTCCCATGAGGTAAATTACGCCACCGTTGAAAAGGAGTGTTTAGCGGTGAAGTGGGCTCTAGATTCCCTTCGGTACTACCTGCTAGGTAGGCACTTTGACATGGTTACGGATCACGCTCCGTTAAAGTGGATGGCTCAAAACAAGGAAACAAATAGAAGAGTGAATAGGTGGTTCCTGGCCCTCCAGGAATTCAACTTCACAGTAAAGCATCGCCCTGGCGTTCAAATGGGGAATGTGGATGCTTTGTCTCGAGTACATGAATGCCTGATTGCTGGTGTTCCAACCCCGAGGTTAAAACAAGAGGGGGGGGTATGTGACAGCAGGAAGGTAAAGTCACCTGGTTGCATCCAGGGGGGTAGATATATTTCGCCCAGATTCAGGCTTTACGCCGACTTATACAACTAGGTGGAGAGTTGTATAAGCCCAGCTGAGGCTAGTGGGCTCATGGATGACTCATACCTCTAGGGAGAGTGTGGGGCGTCGTGCAGACAGGGAGTTGATGAGACCAGCTGAAGCTTGTCAGCTCATTTAGGCCTCTATAAGAACTCCCAGCTTCATTAGATGTTAGCTCATGCCTGGACCCAGACCTGTGTGGACTGTCTAGGGAGAGTGAACCCCTGTGCGGTGAGACAAAGCCTGTGTGGCTATTTGCTTGGACATTTAAAACCAGGGACTTAGGGACTAGGACAGCACTAGGCTGATCCCAGTTGTTAGTTAGGAAACCTGTATGTTTAGTCAGAGGTCAAGTTGACCAGGATTTATTTTGTTTATGTTTCTTTTGGCTTTGCTGTGTTTTGTCACTGTAAATAGAAAATAAACCGCACCTTTTTTTGATTTTGAAAACCACAACCTCCGTTTGCTGGGCCTGTTTTTGTGTGGGGAGCCCATCCCGGGGGTCACACACACCCGCTGCCGAGCTAACCCCCTCACAATATATATATATATATATATATATATATATATATATACACACACACACACTACACTAACTGACTGCACACTACACTACACTACCTGCCTAATTTCCATTCATTCACTATATAAACAACCCAGGAGATTGTGGTATTTGCATCCACTTCCGGGCATAGACCCCCGCATTATCTTCGGGAGTCTATGCCACGTCCGGCGCCCCCCACCCGCTGTCTTCTGGGAGACACACGGGTCCCAGAAGACAGCAGGGACCAGTAGCACTGGGCAGCGCGAGTCGCGCATGCACAGTAGGGAACCAGGAAGTGAAGCCGCAAGGCTTCACTTCCTGATTCCCTAACCGAAGATGGCGGCGGCAGCATCCAAGGGCCGAGGGACAGGTCGGCCTCGGGTGCCGAAATCACGGGCGCTGGACAGGTAAGTGTCCTAATTTTAAAAGTCAGCAGCTGCAGTATTTGTAGCTGCTGACTTAAAAAATATAATAATTTCTCGGACCTCCGCTTTAAAATGTTACTAAACCCACCACAGTAAAATCAGTCTGTATATGCAGTAAAGCATGCTTGTTAACCTCACTGTGGAACCTAGGGCCTTTGAGGCACTCTACACATGCTCAGTTTGGTGTATATTGCTAAAGATTTTTTTTTGTTGAGGAGGCTGCATTTGATCAGCACAGAGTCAATCAGCACTGTCCAGGTAGAAAGTCAGGGGTCATGCAGCCTCATAGGACAGCCAAAGGAGACTGAAAACTCCTCCTACAAGCTTTAACCAGTGCTTGGCTGGACACTGATAGATGTCACAAGACTGCTATATACTGCTGATGAGAAAAGGTATTTAGCAGTTTATAATTACTAAAACAATTGCATTTTCTGGGAGACCAGATATATTGACTGCAGGGTCCTGGGTTTAGTAACACTTTAAGTCTATATTAGTGTAGCGGGTATCAATATTTAGGGGGAGTGTTTGGGCGATAATATGGCCCAGATGCAACAATTACAAGGGTTTTATGGTTGTTTTTGTTTGTGGAAGATATCAATGGTGTCCAGTTCCCTGCAGCCCCTGGGTGGCGCTGTCGCCTTGGGCTGGGGTTGAACCACCGTTGTAGGGCCATGCCCTTTTTGTCCTCTCGTGGCAGCAGTACGGCCGGGCGGGGAACCCGCTGTGCTTGCTGGGAGAGGGTATAAAGGGGGCGGACAGCTTGCGCACGAGCACCAGGCACCTTCAGCCTGGGGCTGCTGTCCGTTCGTCCGTGTCCAGGCGCCCTTGGCCTGGGCACGTGGAGTCGAGTTCCATCCCAGGCACCTTAAGCCTGGGGTGAGGTACTTTGCAAGAAGGCCTGGGGCCCAGTACCTTCCACTGGGTCCCGCGAGGGATGAAGTATTCCTAGGGTGCCCCCGGAATTGGGTGCCCGAATCCAGGGCGTAAGGGACCAGAGATGTGACCCTCCCGAAGAGCTGGTACAGCATAATGCCGGTGACGGTGTGGGCCTCTGGAGACCGTCCGGATGGATGTCTTTCCCTGACAAGGGCCATTTTTTCTAACAAAGGTATTCTATGTTCTTGTGGTCAGTGGATCCAACTGAACCAGGTCGGTGGCAGAGACCTATCATCAAGGTCTGTGGCAGAGGCCTCTACTTTCACCAAGGTTTGTGGCAGAAACTAGGGATGGGCCCGGTGCTCGATTCGAACCCATGTTCGAATCGAGCACCGGGCGTTCGCTCGCTCGTCGAGCCCAGAACTATTTGGGCCGTTCGCATCACATTCGTGTGATGCGAGCGGCCCCGCAATGCATTGCGGCCGGCGCGGCCGGCGCAGTGCATTGCTGGCTGATGATTGGCCAAGCATGCACTGTGACCCCGCATGCTTGGCCAATCACAGCGCCCGAAACTCGGAGAGCAATAATTGGCTACAGGCAGGACGCCTGTAGCCAATTACAGCTCAGGGGCTTTAGTACATGCCCCACCATTTAAAAGGCCGCCACGCCATCGGCCCCGGTCACATGAGTTCCGGCTTTAGGAGAGATCAGTCTGCTGATTCTGTCTTTGCTTGATACTGAAAGATTTGCTCTTCTTTGCTAAACCATTGGCTATTTCTTTGCTAAACCATTGCTACCTAAGTCATTGATCGTTCATTGCTGCTGATTGCACAGTTAGCGTGTTATTAGCTGCTGCTGGGGATTAGTCTGGTGCGTGCTTACTGTTAGTACAGTATTGCAGTAGTACCAACCGCAGTGCTGTTAGCACAGCATTGCACCCCAACAGCACCCATAGGACTTCTAGTGTGTTAGTGGCAGCAAACAGAGCTCCTATATTTTCTTCTCAGCAGCACCCATAGGACTTCTAGTGTGTTAGTGGCAGCAAACAGAGCTCCTATATTTTCTTCTCAGCAGCACCCATAGGACTTCTAGTGTGTTAGTGGCATCACACAGAGCTCCTATATTTTCTTCTCAGCAGCACCCATAGGACTTCTAGTGTGTTAGTGGCAGCAAACAGAGCTCCTATATTTTCTTCTCAGCAGCACCCATAGGACTTCTAGTGTGTTAGTGGCAGCAAACAGAGCTCCTATATTTTCTTCTCAGCAGCACCCATAGGACTTCTAGTGTGTTAGTGGCATCACACAGAGCTCCTATATTTTCTTCTCAGCAGCACCCATAGGACTTCTAGTGTGTTAGTGGCAGCAAACAGAGCTCCTATATTTTCTTCTCAGCAGCACCCATAGGACTTCTAATGTGTTAGTGGCATCACACAGAGTTCCTATATTTTCATCTCAGAAGCACCCATAGGACTTCTAGTGTGTTAGTGGCATCACACAGAGCTCCTATATTTTCTTCTCAGAAGCACCCATAGGACTTCTAGTGTGTTAGTGGCAGCAAACAGAGCTCCTATATTTTCTTCTTAGCAGCACCCATAGGACTTCTAATGTGTTAGTGGCATCACACAGAGTTCCTATATTTTCATCTCAGAAGCACCCATAGGACTTCTAGTGTGTTAGTGGCATCACACAGAGCTCCTATATTTTCTTCTCAGAAGCACCCATAGGACTTCTAGTGTGTTAGTGGCAGCAAACAGAGCTCCTATATTTTCTTCTCAGCAGCACCCATAGGACTTCTAATGTGTTAGTGGCATCACACAGAGTTCCTATATTTTCATCTCAGAAGCACCCATAGGACTTCTAGTGTGTTAGTGGCATCACACAGAGCTCCTATATTTTCTTCTCAGAAGCACCCATAGGACTTCTAGTGTGTTAGTGGCAGCAAACAGAGCTCCTATATTTTCTTCTTAGCAGCACCCATAGGACTTCTAATGTGTTAGTGGCATCACACAGAGTTCCTATATTTTCATCTCAGAAGCACCCATAGGACTTCTAGTGTGTTAGTGGCATCACACAGAGCTCCTATATTTTCTTCTCAGCAGCACCCATAGGACTTCTAGTGTGTTAGTGGCATCACACAGAGCTCCTATATTTTCATCTCAGAAGCACCCATAGGACTTCTAGTGTGTTAGTGGCATCACACAGAGCTCCTATATTTTCTTCTCAGCAGCACCCATAGGACTTCTAGTGTGTTAGTGGCAGCAAACAGAGCTCCTATATTTTCTTCTCAGCAGCACCCATAGGACTTCTAATGTGTTAGTGGCATCACACAGAGTTCCTATATTTTCATCTCAGAAGCACCCATAGGACTTCTAGTGTGTTAGTGGCATCACACAGAGCTCCTATATTTTCTTCTCAGAAGCACCCATAGGACTTCTAGTGTGTTAGTGGCAGCAAACAGAGCTCCTATATTTTCTTCTCAGCAGCACCCATAGGACTTCTAGTGTGTTAGTGGCATCACACAGAGTTCCTATATTTTCATCTCAGAAGCACCCATAGGACTTCTAGTGTGTTAGTGGCATCACACAGAGCTCCTATATTTTCTTCTCAGCAGCACCCATAGGACTTCTAGTGTGTTAGTGGCATCACACAGAGCTCCTATATTTTCATCTCAGAAGCACCCATAGGACTTCTAGTGTGTTAGTGGCATCACACAGAGCTCCTATATTTTCTTCTCAGCAGCACCCATAGGACTTCTAGTGTGTTAGTGGCAGCAAACAGAGCTCCTATATTTTCTTCTCAGCAGCACACATAGTACCTATAGTGTGTTAGTGTCAGCACCCATAGGACCTACAGTGTGTTGTGAGCACACATAGGAGTTCTATTTTTTATACTATATACACTACCGACTACAATGGCTGGAAGACCGCCAAGGAGAGGCAGAGCGTGCCGAGGCAAGAACACAGGGCAGGCAGGCTCTGTTTCTAGAGACAACAGTGCTGGCCGTGGACGTGGTCGTGCATCGTCATCAGCACGTGGCCATGGGACACGCTTGTCTTTGTTTTCGGCAGCTGGACATGTGGAGCCGCATCATGCCGAAGGCTTGGTAGAATGGATGACCAAGCCCTCCTCATCCTCCTCATCCTCTCTCACCCAGGCTCAGGGTACTGGCAGAGCAGCTGCCAACGCGTACTCAATGGCATCATCAGCCACCCCTTCCCTAGACCCACCATGTCCTCCTGAGGAGTCCCCCGAACTGTTTGAGCACAGTGTTGGGTACATGCTCCAGGAGGATGCCCAACGATTCGAAGGCTCGGATGATGATACCCAGCTTGAGGAAGTCAGTAGTGTGCGCGCAGAGAGAGGGGATGCTGAAGGACAGCAATCTGGCAGTAGTGTTCCACCAGCTGCAGCTTACTGCCAGGTTTGCTCTAGTGGTGAAGAGGGAGGGGATGATGAGGTCACTGACTCCACGTGGGTGCCTGAAGGGAGAGAGGAGGAGGAGGAGGAGGATGCAGCGTCACATGTCCAACGAGGCAGGATGCCCCCTGGAGGCCAGCTAGAGGCCAGCACAGCAACTGTACCACACCGCAGAGCTCCGCCTGTGCAGGGCGCTGCCTCTGCACGTTATCACAAAAGTTCTTTGGTGTGGGCCTTTTTTGAGACGAGTGCATCAGATCGCACCACTGCTATTTGCAATATTTGTCTCAAGCGTATCTCGCGTGGCCAAAACATCAGCCGCTTGGGCACCACAAGCATGAGCAGACATATGTCGACCTGCCATGCAGCTCGTTGGCAAGCACACATAAAAGACCCACACCAAAGAACAAAGCGGACCTCTCCTTGCTCCTCATCAGCTGGGATCTCCATCCCCACTATATCTTCAGTCCTCTCTGAAAGCTGCTCTGAGAGGACTGAAGGTGTAGAATTAGGTGTGTCACAACCAAGTACTTGCAGTACACCGACGTCCGATTGTAGCAGGCAAATTTCCCTGCCCCAGCTGCTGGACCGTCGAAAGAAGTATACTCCCAGCCATCCACATGCCCAGCGGTTGAATGCTAGCTTGGCTAAATTGCTAGCACTTCAACTGCTGCCTTTTCAGTTGATAGACTCGGCCCCCTTCCGTGAGTTTGTTCAATGTGCGGTTCCTCAGTGGCAGGTTCCCAAACGCCACTTTTTCTCACGGAAGGCGATTCCGTCTCTCTACTGGCATGTGGAAGGCAATGTCCATGCCTCGCTGGACAGGGCGGTCAGCGGTAAGGTGCATATTACCGCTGACTCATGGTCCAGCAGGCATGGACAGGGACGTTATCTTTCTTTCACGGCCCATTGGGTCACTCTATTGGCAGCTGGGAGGGATGCAGGACAAGGTGCAGTAGTGTTGGAGGTTGTTCCGCCACCACGCCTCCAAAATGCTACTACTGGTTGTGACACACCTCTCTCCTCCACCCCCTCCTCTTCTTCTTCCTCCATGTCCTCTTCGAGTGCTCTGTCCTCGGAACCAGCGGTGCTCCGTAGGCGTACAAGGGGCTACGCGAGTACGCAGGCAAAAAGATGCCATGCCGTGCTTGCGCTGGTGTGTTTGGGGGACAGGAGCCACACTGGGCCAGAGGTTCTGGCAGCTCTGCAGGGGCAGGCCGAGAGGTGGTTGACGCCACGCCAGCTTAAGCCAGGAATGGTCGTTTCTGATAATGGCACCAACCTCCTCTCCGCCCTGCGACAGGGGCAGCTCACCCATGTGCCCTGTATGGCTCACGTCCTCAACCTGGTGGTGCAGCGGTTCTTGGGCAGGTTCCCAGGCTTACAGGATGTCCTGAGGCAGGCCAGGAAAGTCTGTGTGCATTTCCGCCGATCTTATAATGCCAGTGCTCGGCTGACTGAGCTGCAAAAGGAGCTGAACCTGCCCAAGAACCGCCTAATATGTGACATGCCCACCAGGTGGAACTCAACGTTGGCCATGCTGCAGCGACTGCACACGCAGCAGAGGGCCATCAATGAGTACCTTTGCGACTACGGCACCAGGACAGGGTCAGGGGAGCTTGGCTTTTTTTCCCCACGCCAGTGGAGCATGATCAGGGATGCATGCACTGTCCTCTCACCATTTGAGGAGGCCACGAGGATGGTGAGCAGTGACAGTGCATGCATCAGTGACACTGTACCTCTTGTCCACCTGTTGGAGCATACGCTGCGTGGGATAATGGACAGGGCACTTGAGGCAGAACAGAGGCAGGAAGAGGAGGACTTCCTTGTCTCTCAAGGCCCCCTTTATCCAGACAATGTTCCTTCTGTCCCACCCATCACACAGGAAGAGGAGGAGGAGGAGGAGGAGGATTGTGTGAGCATGGAGGTGGAGCCTGGCACTCAGCATCAGCAGCAGCAGTCTTTTAGGGATGATGTACAGTCCCAACAAACCAGTGGACTTGTACGTGGCTGGGAGGAGGTGGCTGGCGATCATGTCATCCTCAGTGACCCAGAAGACTCCGGACCGAATGCCTCAGCTAACCTACGCTGCATGGCCTCCCTGATCCTGCAAAGCCTGCGGAAGGATCCTCGTGTTCTTCGGATCAAGGAGAGTGACCATTACTGGCTGGCCACTCTCCTTGATCCACGGTACAAGGGTAAGGTTGCGGACCTTATCTTGCCGTCGCAGAGGGAGCAGAGGATGAGACATCTCAGGGAGGCCTTGCAGAAAGGTCTGTGCAACGCGTTCCCAGAAACTGGGAGGTTACAAACTCCTGGTCCTGGACGACGAGTTGCTGAGGCTTCGGTCAGTAGCAGAAGGAGCGGTGGGGAAGGTGGACGTCTGACCGATGCGTTCAGACAATTTTTTAGTCCGCAGCCCCAAGGTATGATCGGTTCCAGCAACCATCGCCAGCGTCTGATATACATGGTGCAGGAATACCTAGGGGCAAGGTCAGACTTGGACACCTTTCCCACCGAAAATCCTCTGGCTTACTGGGTCCTGAGGATGGATCACTGGCCAGAGCTTGCACAGTATGCAATTGAGCTACTGGCCTGTCCTGCATCCAGCGTTCTTTCCGAACGCACATTCAGTGCTGCTGGAGGATTTGTCACCGATCATAGGGTGCGCCTGTCCACCGACTCGGTTGATCGACTGACCTTCATAAAAATGAATCAGTCTTGGATCACCACCAGCTACCAGACACCTGAAGCGGATATAACGGAATAATTTATAATGTCACATCCCTTCAAGACTGCCTATGCTGATGCTGAGTGACTGTCCTGTTATGTTCACTGACTATCCTCTTCCTCCTCCTCAATGATCCATGCCACCACACCAGTGCCTAAGGCACAATTTTTCAGCCCCTGTATAACAGGGGCGTGTAATTACAATTTTTTAAAAAGATGCTTCGCAACAGGTGTGACTGCTGTGCTCAGAGTACAGTATCTGTGAGGGGTTGCAGTGTTGTGGCACCAGCACCAGTGCCTAAGGCACAATTTTTCAGCCCCTGTTGGGGCGTGTAATTACAATTTTTAGGCAATGCTTTGCAACAGGTCTCATTGCTGTGCTCAGAGTACAGTATCTGTGAGGGGTTGCAGTGTTGTGGCACCAGCACCAGTGCCTAAGGCACAATTTTTCAGCCCCTGTATAACAGGGGCGTGTAATTACAATTTTTTAAAAAGATGCTTCGCAACAGGTGTGACTGCTGTGCTCCAAGTACAGTATCTGTGAGGGGTTGCAGTGTTGTGGCACCAGCACCAATGCCTAAGGCACAATTTTTCAGCCCCTGTTTAACAGGGGCGTGTAATTACAAATCTTGATCTAATAGTTCACAGCAGGGCCCATTCCTGCGCCCACCAAGAGTAACTATGAGGGCCTACAGTCTTGTGGCAACACCGTCCACCACCACCACCACCACCAAAGGCCCAATTTTTCTGCCCTGTTCAACAGGTGCATGCAATTACAAATCTTTATCTAATAACTCACAGCAGGGCCCATTCCTGCACCCACCAAGAGTAACTGTGAGGGCTTACAGTCTTGTGGCAACACCGTCCACCACCACCACCACCACCACCAAAGGCCCAATTTTTCTGCTCGGTTCAACAGGTGCATGCAAGTACAAATCTTGATCTATTAACTCACAGCAGGGCCCATTCCTGTGCCCACCAGTCTTGTGGCTACACCAACATCTAATAGGGCAAATTTCTGCAGAGTATATACGGCAGGCCCCTACTTTCAAACATCCAACTTACAAACGACTCCTACTTGCAAACGGCAAGAGAAAACAGGAAGTGAGAGGAAATCTACCCCTAGGAAGGAAAATTCTATCCTGTTAGATTTAATTTGGGAAAAAGGTATCTCCTCTCTACTGATGCTTTATCACCAATCCTTGTTTCAATTAAAACCCCACTTTTCCAAAAACATTTGTCATTGGGACGGAAAGTGAGGTGACATGTTCTGAACAGATGTGCAAAGACAGCAAATGTTACAGGGGTGATAACCCCTCCCTATGTTCTCCAAAAAGCTTAAAAATTGATTTTTTTGGGATGTAGCTACACTTCATAATGTACCTGTTCAGATTCTACTTAAGAACAAACCTACAGTCCATGTCTTGTTTGCACCACCTATATACTGCTGTTCAGAGTATATAGGGTTGTAGGTATAGGGTTTTATTTTGGGTGCGGGGTCCCCCTTAGTATCCATACAAGACCCAAAGGGGCTGGGGTGGGGGGGGGGGTGATGGGGTAGCCATGCCATTTTTCTCAAGGATTTTCAGCCATATGGCGGCCAGGACAAGACATGACATTAAAGCCGCAAGTGGTTTTAAATGGCTTCTTTTTTTCCTTTACAAATGTCATTTTGTGCAAGGACAGTTCTAAACACGGGAAACACATGCCACTTCACAGGCATACTTTAGACACCCCCCAGGTACCATATTTAAAGGAAAATTTCACTTTTTTTTTTTTCACTTTATGCATCATTAAAATGACTGCTCCCGAAAAAACTTTAGTTTTTAAAATTTCTTTTTGCATTGATATATGTCCCCTGGGGCAGGACCCGGGTCCCCAAACCTGTTTTATGACATTAACATGCATATTGGCCGTTGTAATTAGCAATTTTGATTTCGAACGTTCGCGTCCATTATAACGAATAGGGTTCGAAAATTTGCGCGAACTTTCGGTCCGTTCGAAGGTTCTGGTGCGAACCGAACCCGGGGGTGTTCGGCTCATCCCTAGCAGAAACCAAATTCACGGTCGGTGGCAGAGACTGCGCCAAGCCTGTTTAATTCTTTGATTGTGCCTGGACCTTCTCCTTCCCACACCTGTCTGTTCTTCAAGTTCAACCAATCTACTATTTGTTGCTCTAACAGAATAAATAAGTGTTGGACTTTATTTGGTGTAGAACTCAAGTTACTGGGAGCTAAGTGCCCCTGCCTGTGACAGTGGCAATCATCCTCCACAAGAGAAGCTGAAGCTCCGGACGTGAACACAGACTCGAAGGTAAAAGGTTTAGCTCACACCTCTGCATAATACACATCAGAGGGCACGAGCTGGTGGTGCGTCCCCCCTTTCTTCTCCCTGGTACCCCTAGACGAGTCAGCCAGCCGCAAAGAGAGAAAAAGGGAGAAGTGGGGAAAGGGGGTGCCGCTACACGTGGGGGCTCCGGGTCCGGGATCTGTGTTTGTGTAATGGAACCGAAGCTATCGGAGTTTGAACTTTGCTGTCCAGAAGAGTTCCGAGGAGGTCGGCCATATTGGTCAATGCGCCACGAGGCACACCCTCCCTGCACAGTTCGTGGGCGTGACATGGAGAAATCCCGCAAACTAGTGCGCAAAATGGGAGGAGTCCGGCCATGTGAAGAGGTACACGTGGGGACTCCGGGTCCGGGATCTGTGTTTGTGTAATGGAACCGAAGCTATCGGAGTTTGAACTTTGCTGTCCAGAAGAGTTCCGAGGAGGTCGGCCATATTGGTCAATGCGCCACGAGGCACACCCTCCCTGCACAGTTCGTGGGCGTGACATGGAGAAATCCCGCAAACTAGTGCGCAAAATGGGAGGAGTCCGGCCATGTGAAGAGGTACACGTGGGGACTTTGGCGCCAGTTTTTCAGTGCGCGATGGAGCAGCAAGCGGTCACCATGTTCAGTAATGCCTCATGGGTTCCAGTCTCTACTACCACTATGATGACTTCAACTGCTGCTCCGATTACGGATACAGGGATTCGGCTCAAGCCCCGGGGACGATTCGCCCTGTATACCTGCAAGGACGTTGAGGCCCTGGGCATGATTTGTCCCAGATGTTTGGGACTGGTGGTTCAGCTGAAGCCATTCGGGCGCTGTGAGGCCTGCGGAGAGTTCATGTTCGAGGTGTAGCAACACATTGAAAGGCCTCGGGTCTTCCACCTCAGCCGCACAACGGGCGCCGCCACTCTTGAAGGAGAAGTCAATGCTTGGACAGCCATCCCTGCACGCACTGTAGAGACCTCTGGGGAGGTCGCAATCAAAGTGTTGGAGGAGAAATCCGAGGATGCTGCCTCGGGCACCATAGCTTCCCTACTCCCACCGCCAAAGAGGAAGATCGGTCTGGTCAGAGCTTCCAGCGGTCGAGATGGAGGACAACCCCTGCTTTTACCTGGCCCGGATGGATCCAGTGGGAACATTCCCGGACCTCTATGCTCAAGTGTTGGCCGAGGTAAGCCGGGGAACGGGACTTGGTGTTTTGTTGGAGGTGTCGGGGATCCGCAGTTACCGGAGCCCGTGGGAGGGGGTGTGTCACATACCTGACGGTGACGAGCCCGGTTAGCAGAGGGAGGCCTCCCTTACGGCTCCCACCGGCGGCCCCTGGTGGTATAACAGGAGGCACGGAGGTGGAAGGGGTACGAGTGCCTGGCAGGATCAAGGACTGCAGCAGGTGATCAGGAACCAGCAGGTGAGTAGACAGGAACCAGGAACTACAGCAGGTGACCGGGACCGGGAGGTACAGCAGGTAGACTGGAACCAGCAGGTGAGTAGACAGGAACCTGGAACTACAGCAGGTGACCGGAACCGGGAGGCACAGCAGGTGGACTGGAACCAGCAGGTGAGTAGACAGGAACCTGGAACTACAGCAGGTGACCGGAACCGGGAGGCACAGCAGGTAGACTGGAACCAGCAGGTGAGTAGACAGGAACCTGGAACTACAGCAGGTGACTGGAACCGGGAGGTACAGCAGGTAGACTGGAACCACCGAGCAGCGGCAGGTGATCAGGAACCTGGATCAGGCAGGATCGTCAGACAAGCCAGGGTCGGGTAAACGGGCAGGCAGCAAGGTACAGAAGGATCAGGCAATGCGGAAGTCAGAGACAGGCCGAGGGTCAGGTACAGGTGGAAGGCAGGAGGGTCACTGAAAGCCGGGTCAGATACAGGTGATAAAACAGATCAGGTCACTTTGGGTATACGCTGTAGAGCAGACAGCAGGGACTGTCTGCAAGTGAGGGGTTTAAATAGCCCTTCTGGTGTCACCTGCGGGGTGCGTGCGCGCACGTGCGTGCGTGCGCACGCAAACGGGACCCAGAAAGTCCCGGGCGTCTGTTCCTGGCAGGATCTCCATGACATTGCCCCCCCCCAAGGGGCAGCCTCCGGATGCCCCTACGGGTAAGCTTCTCGGGGTGAGACCTCTTGAAGGCTTGTATCAGGTCTTTGGCGTGAATGTTCTCTTCCGGTTCCCAAGAGTTTTCCTCTGGTCCGTAACCCTTCCATTTTATTAAGAATTGATTCCGGTTATTTCTCCTTCGTGTGTCCAAAATAGTTTCTACCTCGAATTCCTGTTCCCCGTCTATGATGATGGGATCAGGGTGAATCGGGGTCCGACCTGGGAATGGGTTGGAAACTGATGGTTTCAACAGAGACACATGAAAAACAGGGTGGACCCTCAGGGAGTCGGGGAGCTCCAGCTTGTAGGCCACTTCGTTAATTTTCCTCTTGACAGGAAATGGCCCTAGAAACTTGGGACCCAATTTTTTGGACGGGCAAGCCAATCTTAGATTGATGGTTAGAGAGCCATACTTGGTCGCCTGGTGCCAGCGTTAATTCACCCCGTCTCCTCCTGTCGTAGACCATCTTGTTATACTCCTGAGTTTTCGCCATGGTTTCGCGTAGAAGCTGGTTGTTAGAGGAGAAGAAATTCACCTTTTCCAGAACTGCGGGCACCGAGCACTCTGGAAGAGAGTTGGGCAGAAATGTGGGGTGAAACCCGAAGTTCGCGAAGAATGGGGTCTGGTTAGTTGCGGAGTGGATGGAATTATTGTAGGCGAACTCAGCTAGCGGAAGCAGGGAAAGCCAGTTATTCTGAGCAAAGGAGGAGAAACAACGCAAATATTGCTCGAGGGTCTGATTTGTTCTCTCCGTCTGCCTGTTGGTTTGAGGGTGGTAGGCCGAAGAGAATGATAGTTCTATTCCCAGGGTCTTGCAGAGGGACCTCCAGAACCGGGAGGTAAATTGTACCCCCCCGATCGGAGACTATATTAGCAGGTACCCCGTGGAGCCTGACGACTTCTTTAATGAATATTTGCGCAGTTTCCGGGGCCGAGGGGGTCCCTCTCATAGGAACAAAATGTGCCATCTTGGACAGGCGGTCCACTATCACAAAGATAGTGGTATGGTTCTCAACCGGGGGCAGTTCCACTATAAAGTCGATAGAAAGCATTTTCCACGGTCTATCCGGAACGGGTAAGGGCCTCAGTAGTCCCCAGGCCTTGGATCTGGACCCTTTATTCTGGGTACATGTAGTACAGGACTCCACGAACTTCCTGCAATCCTCGCGTAGTCGAGGCCGCCAGAAGGTACGTTGAACCAACTCAGTGGTTTTAGCCACGCCAAAGTGCCCCGCAAGGGCATGATCGTGGCAGAGCTCTAGCAAAGTTATCTTTAGTTCTTCTGGTACGAATATCCTGTCTTGATGCCAGAGTAATCCGTCTTTGGTCTGCAGGTCCATCTCAGAAGAGAGTTCCTGTCTAGTGGTGGCTTGTCTGATCCGGGTAAGTAGGTCTTCCTGAAGTAGAAGAAAGTTCCCAGGAGCGAGAATTGTATCGGGTGAGGAGAGTTCTTTGGATCCATGGAACATTCGGGACAACGAGTCAGGTTTAGTGTTCTTGGTGCCGGGGCGGTATGTGACATGGAAGGAGAACCGGGAAAAAAAAGGGCCCATCTGGCTTGTCGTGGTTTTAGTCTTTTTGCAGTTTTCAGGTACTCTAAGTTCTTATGGTCGGTAAATACTAAGATCGGGTGAGCAGCACCTTCGAGTAAGTACCGCCATTCTTCCAGGGCGGACTTGATCGCCAAGAGTTCCCGGTCTCCCACGTCATAGTTCTTCTCTGCCGCAGATAACTTGCGAGAAAAGAAGGCCACTGGATGAAGCAACGCCTTGGTTCCTTGCCTCTGCGACAATATTGCCCCTACAGCGACCTCAGAAGCATCTACCTCAAGCACAAATGGTAGAGAGGAATCTGGATGTTTTAAGATGGATGCAGAGGTGAAGAGACCCTTGAGAGCCTCGAAGGCCTTTTGGGCCTCAGGGGACCAGTGGAAACGGGTTCCCTGCTTGGTTAACTGGGTAATGGGCGCAATGATGGCGGAGAACCCCCGGATGAACTTACGATAAAAGTTAGCGAATCCAACGAACCGTTGGATTCCTTTCTTATCCACTGGCGCTGGCCAGTCCAAGATTGCGGTGATCTTCTGTGGGTCCATCCTGATGCCTTCGCCAGAGATGATCAGTCCCAGGAATGCTATGCTCTCCCACTCAAACTCGCATTTCTCAGCCTTCGCATATAGACTATGCTGTCGAAGCCGGTCTAACACACTTCTGACATGCCTGCGATAGGAGTCTAGGGAGGAAGAGAAGATTAGTATGTCATCTAAATAAGCAATCACAAAGAGATCTAAAAAGTCCCGAAGTACATCATTAATAAAATACTGGAAGGTGGCAGGGGCATTGCACAGCCCAAAGGGCATCACCAAATACTCAAAATGTCTGAACTGGGAGCGGAAGGCAGTTTTCCACTCATCGCCCTCCTTGATTCGAACCAGATTATAGGCTCCCCGGAGGTCGAGTTTAGTAAAAATCACGGCAGCTCCCAATCTTTGGAATAACTCTGGTACCAGAGGAAGAGGGTAGCGATTTTTGATGGTGACCTTGCTTAGTTCACGGTAGTCCACACATGGCCTAAGGGTATGACCTTTTTCTCCACGAAGAAAATGCCTGCGCCTGCTGGCGACGTAGAGGGGCGAATGAACCCCTTTAAAAGGTTCTCATCGATGTATTCCTTCAGCGCCCCCTGTTCTACCTCCGTTAAAGGGAAGATCCTGCCGAAAGGAATGGCTGCTCCGGGAAGTAGATTGATGGGGCAGTCGTAGGCCCGGTGGGGTGGTAGTGTCTCTGCCCCCTGTTTACTAAACACATCAAGAAAGTCCAGGTAAGCGTCAGGGATGGCCCCAGTGTCGGTACACATTAAAGTGGCAGGCCCAGGGGGCTTGTGTGAGCCGCAGGACTGTTGGAGGAGGAGGAAGAGAAAGTGATCACCCCCGTGACCCAGTTGATGGTAGGATTGTGGGCTTGTAGCCAGGGCATACCGAGAATTATGGGGAACAGTGGAGAAGAGATAATGTCCAGCCGTAGATATTCTCGGTGCACCCTGGTAGAGGTGGGGACAGTGACAGGTAGGGGAGCCGTCTCCTCGACCACGGGCCCCGACTTGATAATGGACCCATCAGCCAGGTGAACACGTAGTCCATGGGTCTTGGGAAATAGAGGGATCAGTTGAGTGCGGGCAAAAGTTGAGTCCATGAAGCAACTACAAGCCCCAGAGTCAATAATTGCGGACACTTGCAGAGTCCTTCCTGGGAGCTGCAGGGAGATAGAAAGAGCAAGGTGAGAGGAGGATTTGGTCTGAGGGTTGATCACAACAGGAGAAACTGATAAGCACTTACGGAACTTCAGAGGACAGTTCCTAACGAAGTGTCCGGATTCCCCGCAGTACAGGCACAGGTTATGCGCACGCCGGCGTTGGCGTTCCTCCGGAGTAAGGGAAGGGCGGAGGACCCCAAGCTGCATGGGTTCAGGAGCATCGTGCAAGGGGGTCAGAGGTGCTGCAGGAGCTAGGTGCAGATGACTGGGGACCCGGGGAAGCATCCAGGTCGGCCGGGTGAAGCCCGTGGCCCTCTCAGCCCTCCGTTCCCTCAGGCGTCGGTCAATCTGAATTGTCAGATCGATCAGCAGGTACAGATTCTCTGGTATTCCGACCCTAGCCAGTTCGTCCTTCAGGGGGTCAGAAAGGCCTATACGAAACTGGTGACGGAGGGCAGCGTCATTCCAGCTGGTATCTGCGCTCCAGCGCCTGAATTCAGCTACATAGTCTTCCGCTGCTCTGCGTCCCTGCTGAAGGGTCCGCAGGGCGTTCTCTGCAGTGACCGAGAGCTGAGGGTCCTCATACAGTTGGGCCATGGCGTCAAAAAAAAGAGTGAGGCTGTCCAAGGACGCATCTTTACGTTCTAGCAGGCGGTGGGCCCAGTTCTGTGGGTCTCCGGAAAGCAGTGAAACTACAAAGCCCACCTTGGTGGCTTCTAAGGAGAAAGTGCGGGGCTGTAAGGCAAAGTACAACTCACAGGAGTTCCGGAAAGCCCTGAACTTGCTCCGGTCTCCGGAGAATCTTTCAGGCGTAGGTACCATGGGTTCAGGGGGAAGCATGACCACCGTGGGTGCAGTTCCTGCTCCAGTGGAGGAAGTGGAGGCACTTGGACCCCCTTGAGCTCCAACGGGGTTGGTGAGGGCCTGCACTTGTCCTATCAGGTGAGTGTAGCCTTGCTGAAGGCTCTTGACGGCCTCGGTCAGTCCCGCCAGGTGTCGGCATAGTTCCTCCATAGGTGAGGCTCCCTGCTCGGGCTCAGACATGGCTGTCTGCTGCTATCACGTACCTGACGGTGACGAGCCCGGTTAGCAGAGGGAGGCCTCCCTTACGGCTCCCACCGGCGGCCCCTGGTGGTATAACAGGAGGCACGGAGGTGGAAGGGGTACGAGTGCCTGGCAGGCTCAAGGACTGCAGCAGGTGATCAGGAACCAGCAGGTGAGTAGACAGGAACCTGGAACTACAGTAGGTGACCGGAACCGGGAGGCACAGCAGGTAGACTGGAACCAGCAGGTGAGTAGACAGGAACCTGGAACTACAGCAGGTGACCGGAACCGGGAGGTACAGCAGGTAGACTGGAACCACCGAGCAGCGGCAGGTGATCAGGAACCTGGATCAGGCAGGATCGTCAGACAAGCCAGGGTCGGGTAAACGGGCAGGCAGCAAGGTACAGAAATATCAGGCAATGCGGAAGTCAGAGACAGGCCGAGGGTCAGGTACAGGTGGAAGGCAGGAGGGTCACTGAAAGCCGGGTCAGATACAGGTGATAAAACAGATCAGGTCACTTTGGGTATACGCTGTAGAGCAGACAGCAGGGACTGTCTGCAAGTGAGGGGTTTAAATAGCCCTTCTGGCGTCACCTGCGGGGTGCGCGCGCGCACGTGCATGCGCGCGCACACAAACGGGACCCAGGAAGTCCCGGGCGTCTGTTCCTGGCAGGATCTCCATGACAGGGTGATTCCACGTCTACAGGGAATTACTTACCCGCAGAGGAGTGTGACACCTCTGACCTGGAGTCGGTCTCCGATGTGGGAGACAATGTAGCAAAAGATGAACTATTTGCTGAAAAGGGCTGGGACACGATACCCCTGTCCTCGTCCCGTGCCAAAAGGGACCCACCTATGTCTCCAGGGGATAGTACACCCGGGGTGGAGGCACCAGCGCCTGAGGAGGTATCCAGTCCCCTGCATGCCCTTCGGTTCCCGGTGTTACCTGCATCTGCTACCGGGGAAAGGATACTGTCGCTGCGGGCTCCCATGCCCAAATCGGAGGTGGTCAAGGCACCTTGTCATCCGGATTCTATTGTCCTGCCAGGTGAGGGAGACCGTGCTACGATGCCTCCTTTGTCTAGATTACAGAGATTGTTTTGCCAGAAAGTTGCCAGCGAGTATGGGTGGGAATACCCGTACTTGTCGAATGAACTGTTGTATGAGGTGGAGGTCTGCAGGGAACGCTGGTACAATGACTTTGTGTGGACACACCTTAAAGTGCCACACGCCCGCAGGTATCTTGCATGCTCCCCGAAAGCTTCTCAGAGGTTTAAAGACTGCAAGGCAGAGTGGATGTTGGGTCGGTGATGATTCGCTGGAAGGATAAGGAGGATGTGGAGTATCACTTGGAGACTTTTGATGAGCATCTAAAACCCCTTGTCTTGCCGCACCCAAGGTTCTACCTGTAGGAGAAAAGACTCCTTTTTTTTTTGCCTTGCATTTGCTGAACTTTCTGGGGTTTGTTCCCCGGAAGAACCCAGGAACTGTACCCGAGTTTAACGAGTGTTGTGCTCTCTGGAGGAATGGGGGACTGTTGCTGTTGTTGTTCTCCCTTCTTCCCTCCCGCAAAGTAATCATGGACTTTGGGGTGTAGTTAGATTAGGGCCAAAGCACAGAGAAGTGGATGTCCTCTGGAATTCAGCATGAGTGTCTTTACCACGACAATGTCACCAGGTGGCAGTGTTGTGCACCGTTACACACACATACACTCTTCTTTGGGAGGAAGAGGTTTCTTCACGGAGGAACCTTTTCATTCCAACAAATACATGTTGTGTCAGGGTTATGTGTTTTTTTTTTCTCTTTCCCTCTGCAGGAGAACGTCCGTCAAGACCGCTGAGAATGGAGCGGGTCTTAGTTAGTAATGTGGGCGGAGGGAAATGTCAATTGTGTTGATGTAATATGTATACTGTTGTGTGTTTGTTCCCTTCCCTTTTTTTCCTTTCCATGTTAGGTTCAGGCACAATCTGCTGTTTTTTTTAGATTTTTTCTAGTTTGTTGTCAAAGTTTTTTTGGTCTCTGGATCGGGCTCATGTTTAACCCTCCTTTGGGACATGGTTTGTTCCAGACACTGGGGACCAGTGTCTATCTGCCGGAGGGTGAGTGTAGCGGGTATCAATATTTAGGGGGAGTGTTTGGGCGGTAATATGGCCCAGATGCAACAATTACGAGGGTTTTATGGTTGTTTTTGTTCGTGGAAGATATCAATGGTGTCCAGTTCCCTGCGGCCCCTGGGTGGCGCTGTCGCTTTGGGCTGGGGTTGAACCACCATTGTAGGGCCGTGCCCTTTTTGTCCTCTCGCGGCAGCAGTACGGCTGGGCGGGGAACCCGCTGTGCTTGCTGGGAGAGGGTATAAAGGGGGCGGACATCTTGCGCAGGTAGAGTCCGAGCACCAGGCACCTTCAGCCTGGGGCTGCTGTCCGTTCATCCGTGTCCAAGCGCCCTTGGCCTGGGCACGTGGAGTCGAGTTCCATCCCAGGCTCCTTAAGCCTGGGGTGTGGTACTTTGCAAGAAGGCCTGGGGCCCAGTACCTTCCACTAGGTCCCGCGAGGGATGAAGTATTCCTAGGGTGCCCCGCGAATTGGGTGCCCGAATCCAAGGCGTAAGGGACCAGAGATGCGACCCTCCCGAAGAGCTGGTACAGCATAATGCCGGTGACGGTGTGGGCCTCTGGAGACCGTCCGGATGGATGTCTTTCCCTGACAGGGGCCATTTTTCCTAACGGAGGTATTCTATGTTCTTGTGGTCAGTGGCGGGGATCCAACTGAACCAGGTCGGTGGCAGAGACCTATCATCAAGGTCTGTGGCAGAGGCCTCTACTTTCACCAAGGTTTGTGGCAGAAACCAAATTTACGGTCGGTGGCAGCGACTGTGCGCCAAGCCTGTTTGCACTATACGGAACAGGAGAGAACTTTAATTATTTGATTGTGCCTGGACCTTCTCCTTCCCACACCTGTCTGTTCTTCAAGTTCAACCAGTCTACTTTTTGTTGCTCTAACAGAATAAATAAGTGTTGGACTTTATTTGGTGTAGAACTCAAGTTAATAGGAGCTAAGTGCCCCTGCCTGTGACAGTGGCAATCATCCTTCACAAGAGAAGCTGAAGCTCCGGACGTGAACACAGACCCAAAGGTAAAAGGTTTAGCTCACACCTCTGCATAATACACATCAGAGGGCATGAGCTGGTGGTGCGTCCCCCCCCACATTATTCTCCCTGGTACCCTTAGAAGAGTCAGCCAGCCGCAAAGAGAGAAAGAGGGAGAAGTGGGAAAAGGGGGTGCCGCTACACTAGATTGTCAAACTATCTTATGTATTGGTATTACAATGCTGTTGTTATGAAATAAAAGTGTATGCTGTGACTAAAGAACTAATGTGACACAATATGACTGTATTGTAGGAGGTTTATAGGAAGATGGCAACAGTGGCACTGGAGCTACAAGGGAGACCCCGGATCTGTTGTCAGTAAAACAAGGCAAACCTTGAGGCAAATCTGACATAATGTGCCATGCAAACATGCACATTATGGCAAGTGCTGCTGCCACACTAACACCTTAGTTCTGCTTTAAGTATGGGTAATTGGTTGAGAATTTACACTTTAAAACCGTTTTGGGCATATCACCCTCTTGATATGCAGGAAATAAAAGGCTGCAATGGGAAGGATGAATGTGAAACCTCAGACTTTACTATGTACACATGAATGTCTCTAGGCAGCCAAATAGTGACTTCACTCAGCTGCAGGGAGTCTAGAGCCTTATTTGTTCCTGACATGTGGATGCATTCCTGGACTTCATATTAAATGTCAAAATGAAAAGCATAGGAAGGCCCCTGCTTTCAGTTCCTTCTCAGTCTATTTTATTTTCATTATGGTACAGGGTGACTTACTAATAGTGATGAGCCGAACACCCCCGGGTTCGGTTCGCACCAGAACCCGCGAACGGACCGAAAGTTCGTACGAACATTAGAACCCTATTAAATACAATGGATGCGAACGTTCGAATTCTAAAGTGCTAATTATAACAACTATTATGCATGTTATTGTCCTAAAAAGGGTTTGGGAACCCGGGTTGTGCACCAGGGGACATGTATCAATGCAAAAAGAAGTTTTAAAAACGGTCGTTTTTCGGGAGCAGTCATTTTAATGATGCATAAAGTGAAAAAAAAAAAAGTCAAATATTCCTTTAAATATCGTACCTGGGGGGTGTCTAAAGTATGCCTGTGAAGTGCCACGTGTTTCCCGTGTTTAGAACTGTCCCTGCACAAAATGACACTTCTAAAGGAAAAAAAAGCCATTTAAAACTGCTTGCGGCTTTAATGTAATGTCTGGTCCCGGTAATATGGATGAAAATCTTTAAGAAAAATGGCATAGCTACCCCATGACCCCCCCCTACCCCAGCCCATTACCAGCCCCTTTGGGTCTTGTATGGATATTAAGGGGAACCCCGCACATAAAATAAAAAAGGCCCTATATACTCTGAACAGCCGTATACAGGCGGTGCATACAAGACAGGGACTGTAGGTTTGTTCTTATGTAGAATCTGTTTGTAATTTTGAACAGGTACATTGTTTAAGTGTAGCTCCAGGCCAAAAATCTATTTTTAAACTTTTTGGAAAACATAGGTAAGGGTTATCACCCCTGTAACATTTGTTTTGCTGTCTGTGCCCCTGTTCAGAACATTTCACCTCACTTTCCGTCCCAATGACAACTGTTTTTGAAATGTGGTGTTTTTCTTGAAACAAGGATTGCTGATAAAGCATCAGTACAGAGGAGACACCTTTCTCCCATATTAATTCTTACAGGAGAGAATTTTCCTTCCAAGGGGTAGATTTCCTCTCACTTCCTGTTGTCTTCTTGCGTTTGCAAGTAGGAGTCGTTTGTAAGTTGGATGTTTGAAAGTAGGGACCTGCCGTATATACTCTGCAGAAATAGGCCCCTTAGTTGTTGGTGTTGGCACAACACTGTAAGCACTCACAGTTACTCTTGGTTGGTGCTGGAACGCCCTGCTGTCAACTATTATATCAGGAATTTTAATTACATATAATTGTTGAACAATGGTAGTAAAAATTGGGCCTTTGATGGTGGTGCTGGTGCCACAACACTGTAAGCCCTGACAGTTACTCTTGGTGGGTGCAGCAATGGGCCCTGCTGTGAATTATTAGATCAAGAATTGTAATTGCATGCCCCTGTTGAACAGGGGCTGAAAAATTGGGCCTTTCGTGGTGGTGGTGGTGGTGGCGTTGCCACAACACTGTAAGCCCTCAGAGTTACTCTTGGTGGGTGCAGCAATGGGCCCTGCTGTGAATTATTAGATCAAGAATTGTAATTACATGCCCCTGTTGAACAGGGGCTGAAAAATTGGGCCTTAGGCACTGGTGGCACAACACTACAACCCCTCGCAGATACTGTACTTGGAGCACAGCAATGAGCCCTGTTGCAAAGTATTGCTTCAAAAATTGTAATGACACGCCCCTGTTAAACAGGGGCTTGAAAAATTGGGCCTTAGGCACTGGTGCCACAACACTCCAACCCCTCACAGATACTGTACTTGGAGCACAGCAATGAGCCCTATGGAAAATTATTGCTAAAAAAATTGTAATTACACGCCCCTGTAAAACAGGGGCTGAAAAATTGGGCCTTAGCCACTGGTGGCGGCACCCATAAACAAAAATGATCTTCCAAGCTATCATCATCAATCGTATCATTGAGGACTCGGAGGAGGAGGATAGCCAGTCAACATAACAGCACAGGCACTCAGCATCAGCATCAGTCTTGAAGGGATGTGACATGTTAAAATCAATTAGTCTGTTATATCAGCATCAGGTGTGTGGTAGCTGGTGGTGATCCAAGACTGGTTCATCTTGATGAAAGTCAGTCGATCAACCGAGTCGGTGGACAGGCGCACCCTGTGATCCGTGACAAATCCTCCAGCAGCACTGAATGTGCGTTCCGAAAGAACGCTGGATGCAGGACAGGCCAGTAGCTCAATTGCATACTGTGCAAGCTCTGGCCAGTGATCCATCCTCAAGACCCAGTAAGCCAGAGGATTTTCGGTGGGGAAGGTGTCCAAGTCTGACCTTGCCCCTAGATATTCCTGCACCATGTTTATCAGACGCTGGCGATGGTTGCTGGAACCGATCATACTTTGGGGCTGCGGACTAAAGAATTGTCTGAACGCATCGGTCAGACGGCCACCTTCCCCACCGCTCCTTCTTTGACTGGCCGAAGCCTCAGCAACTCGTTGTCCAGGACCAGGAGTTTGTAACCTCCCAGTCTCTGGGAACGCGTTGCACAGACCTTTCTGCAAGGCCTCCCGGAGTTGTCTCATCCTCTGCTCCCTCTGCGACGGTAACATAAGGTCCGCAACCTTACCCTTGTACCGTGGATCAAGGAGAGTGGCCAGCCAGTAATGGTCCCTCTCCTTGATCCGAAGAATACGAGGATCCTTCCGCAGACTTTGCAGGATCAGGGAGGCCATGCAGCGTAGGTTTGCTGAGGCATTCGCTCCGGAGTCCTCTGGGTCACTAAGGACGACATGATCCGCAGCCACCTCCTCCCAGCCACGTACAAGTCCACTGGTTTCTTGGGACTGTAAATCATCCCTAAAAGACTGCTGCTGATGATGCTGAGTGCCAGCCTCCACCTCCATGCTGACACAATCCTCCTCCTCCTCCTCCTCCTCTTCCTGTGCGATGGGTGGGACAGAAGGAACACTGTCTGGGTAAAGGGGGCCTTGAGAGGCAAGGAAGTCCTCCTCTTCCTGCCTCTGTTCTGCCTCAAGTGCCCTGTCCATTATTCCATGCAGCGTGTGCTCCAACAGGTGGACAAGAGGTACAGTGTCACTGATGCATGCACTGTCACTGCTCACCATCCTCGTGGCCTCCTCAAATGGTGCCAGGACAGTGCATGCATCCCTGATCATGCCCCACTGGCGTGGAGAAAAAAAACCAAGCTCCCCTGACCCTGTCCTGGTGCCGTAGTCGCACAGGTACTCATTGATGGCCCTCTGCTGCGTGTGCAGCCGCTGCAGCATGGCCAACGTTGAGTTCCACCTGGTGGGCATGTCACATATAAGGCGGTTCTTGGGCAGGTTCAACTCCTTTTGCAGCTCAGCCAGGCCAGCACTGGCATTATAAGATCTGCGGAAATGCACACAGACTTTCCTGGCCTGCCTCAGGACATCCTGTAAGCCCGGGTACCTGCACAAGAACCGCTGCACCACCAGGTTAAGGACGTGAGCCACACAGGGCACATGGGTCAGTTGTCCCTGTCGGAGGGCGGAGAGGAGGTTGGTGCCATTGTCGCAAACCACCATTCCTGGCTTAAGCTGGCGTGGCGTCAACCACCTCTCGGCCTGGCCCTGCAGAGCAGACAGGACCTCTGCCCCAGTGTGGCTTCTGTCCCCCAAACACACCAGCGCAAGCACGGCATGGCATCTTTTTGCCTGCGTACTTGCGTAGCCCCTTGAACGGCTACGGAGCACCGCTGGTTCATAGGACAAACCACAGGAAGAGGCCATGGAGGAAGAAGAAGAGGAGGGGGTGGAGGAGAGAGGTGTGTCACAACCAGTAGTAGCATTTTGGAGGCGTGGCGGTGGAACAACCTCCAACACTACTGCACCTTGTCCTGCATCCTTCCCAGCTGCCAAAAGAGTGACCCAATGGCCTGTGAAAGAAAGGTAACGTCCCTGTCCATGCCTGCTGGACCATGAGTCAGCGGTAATATGCACCTTACCGCTGACCGCCCTGTCCAGCGAGGCCAAGACATTGCCTTCCACATGCCGGTAGAGAGCCGGAATAGCCTTCCGTGAGAAAAAGTGGCGTTTGGGAACCTGCCACTGAGGAACCGCACATTGCACAAACTCACGGAAGGGGGCCGAGTCTACCAACTGAAAAGGCAGCAGTTGAAGCGCTAGCAATTTAGCCAAGCTAGCATTCAACCGCTGGGCATGTGGATGGCTGGGAGTGAACTTCTTTCGACGGTCCAGCAGCTGGGGCAGGGAAATTTGCCTGCTAGAATCGGACGTCGGTGTACTGCTAGCAGAGTGGCCGCAAGTACTTGGCTGTGACACACCTAATTCTACACCTTCATTCCTCTCAGTGCATGTTTCAGAGAGGACTGAAGTTATAGTGGGGTTGGAGATCCCAGCTGATGCGGTGCAAGGAGAGGTCCGCTTTGTTCTTTGGTGTGGGTCTTTGAGGTAGGCTTGCCAACGAGCTGCATGGCAGGTCAACATATGTCTGGTCAGGCATGTGGTACCCTGATGTTTTGGCCACGCGATATACGCTTGAGACATATGTTGCAAACAGCAGCTGTGCGATCTGATGCACTAGCCTCAAAAAAGGCCCACACCAAAGAACTTTTTGAATGACGGGCAGAGGCAGCGCCCTGCACAGGCGGAGCTCTGCGGTGTGATTCCGTCGGTGTACTGCCCTTACGCTGGCCACCAAAGGGCATCCTGCCTCGTTGGAGATGTGCCTCCTCCTCATCCTCCTCCTCCTCCTCTCTCCTATTAGGCACCCACGTGGAGTCAGTGACCTCATCATCCCCTCCCTCCTCATCACTGGAGCCAATCTGGCAGTATGCTGCAGCTGCTGGAACATGACTGCCAGATTGGTGTCCTTCTTGAGCATCCCCTCTGTCTGCTCTCACGCTACTGCCTTCCTGTAGCTGGGTTTCATCATCAGACCCTTCGAAACGCTGGGCATCCTCCTGGAGCATGTACCCAACACTGTGCTCAAACAGTTCGGGGGACTCCTCAGGAGGAGGACATGGTGGGTCTAGGGAAGGAGTGACTGATGATGAGTCTGACATTGATACCAGGGAAGAGGACGCTTTGGCAGCTGCTTTGCCAGTACCCTGAGCCTGGGTGAGAGAGGATGAGGAGGAGGAGGAGGGCTTGGTCATCCACTCTACCAAGTCTTCGGCATGATGTGGCTCAACATGTCCAGCTGCCGAAAAGAAGGACAAGCGTGTCCCATGGCCATGTGCTGATGACAATGCACCGCGTCCACGACCAGCACTGTTGCCCCCAGACACAGAGCCTGCTTGCCCTCTTTTATTGCCTCCTGACTGTCTGCCTCTCCTTGTTTGCCTTCCAGACATTCTAATAGATGGCCTGCAGGGAGATGGGAAAAAAGCAATAAGGGCTACCTTCAGGTGTCCTTCTCTGTCCCTTTACTTAAGGATTTCTAAATATGGTTGAGGATAATTGCTTTTGCACAGAATAGCACAACAACAATTTCCCT
The DNA here is from genome assembly GCA_029206835.1 of Rana muscosa. Taxonomy (NCBI): domain Eukaryota; kingdom Metazoa; phylum Chordata; class Amphibia; order Anura; family Ranidae; genus Rana; species Rana muscosa. Next base: position 486,381,998 of record CM055122.1, read on the forward strand.
GACTGTCCAAAAAACAAGGATTTCAAAGATGGTTGATGAGGAATGCTTTAGCACACTATAGCACAAGGAGAATTTCCCTCACTGTCCTTCCCTGTCCCTAGAAACAAGGATTATCACAGTGAAAGAAACTGACACTCTTCCTACCTATAGTTTTCTGTCCCTAGAAAAAATGTTTTTTTAAAGCACACTATAGCACAAGGAGAATTTCCCTCACTGTCCTTCCCTGTCCCTAGAAACAAGGATTATCACAGTGAAAGAAACTGACACTCTTCCTACCTATAGTTTTCTGTCCCTAGAAAAAATGTTTTTTTAAAGCACACTATAGCACAAGGAGAATTTCCCTCACTGTCCTTCCCTGTCCCTAGAAACAAGGATTATCACAGTGAAAGAAACTGACACTCTTCCTACCTATAGTTTTCTGTCCCTAGAAAAAATGTTTTTTTAAAGCACACTATAGCACAAGGAGCATTTCCCTCACTGTCCTTCCCTGTCCCTAGAAACAAGGATTATCACAGTGAAAGAAACTGACACTCTTCCTACCTATAGTTTTCTGTCCCTAGAAAAAATGTTTTTTTAAAGCACACTATAGCACAAGGAGAATTTCCCTCACTGTCCTTCCCTGTCCATAGAAACAAGGATTATCACAGTGAAAGAAACTGACACTCTTCCTACCTATAGTTTTCTGTCCCTAGAAAAAAATGTTTTTTTAAAGCACACTATAGCACAAGGAGAATTTCCCTCACTGTCCTTCCCTGTCCCTAGAAACAAGGATTATCACAGTGAAAGAAACTGACACTCTTCCTACCTATAGTTTTCTGTCCCTAGAAAAAATGTTTTTTTAAAGCACACTATAGCACAAGGAGAATTTCCCTCACTTTCCTTCCCTGTCCCTAGAAACAAGGATTATCACAGTGAAAGAAACTGACACTCTTCCTACCTATAGTTTTCTGTCCCTAGAAAAAATGTTTTTTTAAAGCACACTATAGCACAAGGAGAATTTCCCTCACTGTCCTTCCCTGTCCCTAGAAACAAGGATTATCACAGTGAAAGAAACTGACACTCTTCCTACCTATAGTTTTCTGTCCCTAGAAAAAATGTTTTTTTAAAGCACACTATAGCACAAGGAGAATTTCCCTCACTGTCCTTCCCTGTCCCTAGAAACAAGGATTATCACAGTGAAAGAAACTGACACTCTTCCTACCTATAGTTTTCTGTCCCTAGAAAAAATGTTTTTTTAAAGCACACTATAGCACAAGGAGAATTTCCCTCACTGTCCTTCCCTGTCCCTAGAAACAAGGATTATCACAGTGAAAGAAACTGACACTCTTCCTACCTATAGTTTTCTGTCCCTAGAAAAAATGTTTTTTTAAAGCACACTATAGCACAAGGAGAATTTCCCTCACTGTCCTTCCCTGTCCCTAGAAACAAGGATTATCACAGTGAAAGAAACTGACACTCTTCCTACCTATAGTTTTCTGTCCCTAGAAAAAATGTTTTTTTTAAAGCACACTATAGCACAAGGAGAATTTCCCTCACTGTCCTTCCCTGTCCCTAGAAACAAGGATTATCACAGTGAAAGAAACTGACACTCTTCCTACCTATAGTTTTCTGTCCCTAGAAAAAATGTTTTTTTAAAGCACACTATAGCACAAGGAGAATTTCCCTCACTGTCCTTCCCTGTCCCTAGAAACAAGGATTATCACAGTGAAAGAAACTGACACTCTTCCTACCTATAGTTTTCTGTCCCTAGAAAAAATGATTTTTTTAAAGCACACTATAGCACAAGGAGAATTTCCCTCACTGTCCTTCCCTGTCCCTAGAAACAAGGATTATCACAGTGAAAGAAGCTGACACTCTTCCTACCTATAGTTTTCTGTCCCTAGAAAAAATGTTTTTTTAAAGCACACTATAGCACAAGGAGAATTTCCCTCACTGTCCTTCCCTGTCCCTAGAAACAAGGATTATCACAGTGAAAGAAACTGACACTCTTCCTACCTATAGTTTTCTGTCCCTAGAAAAAATGTTTTTTTAAAGCACACTATAGCACAAGGAGAATTTCCCTCACTGTCCTTCCCTGTCCCTAGAAACAAGGATTATCACAGTGAAAGAAACTGACACTCTTCCTACCTATAGTTTTCTGTCCCTAGAAAAAATTTTTTTTAAAGCACACTATAGCACAAGGAGAATTTCCCTCACTGTCCTTCCCTGTCCCTAGAAACAAGGATTATCACAGTGAAAGAAACTGACACTCTTCCTACCTATAGTTTTCTGTCCCTAGAAAAAATGTTTTTTTAAAGCACACTATAGCACAAGGAGAATTTCCCTCACTGTCCTTCCCAGTCCCTAGAAACAAGGATTATCACAGTGAAAGAAACTGACACTCTTCCTACCTATAGTTTTCTGTCCCTAGAAAAAATGTTTTTTTAAAGCACACTATAGCACAAGGAGAATTTCCCTCACTGTCCTTCCCTGTCCCTAGAAACAAGGATTATCACAGTGAAAGAAACTGACAATCTTCCTACCTATAGTTTTCTGTCCCTAGAAAAAATGTTTTTTTAAAGCACACTATAGCACAAGGAGAATTTCCCTCACTTTCCTTCCCTGTCCCTAGAAACAAGGATTATCACAGTGAAAGAAACTGACACTCTTCCTACCTATAGTTTTCTGTCCCTAGAAAAAATGTTTTTTTAAAGCACACTATAGCACAAGGAGAATTTCCCTCACTGTCCTTCCCTGTCCCTAGAAACAAGGATTATCACAGTGAAAGAAACTGACACTCTTCCTACCTATAGTTTTCTGTCCCTAGAAAAAATGTTTTTTTAAAGCACACTATAGCACAAGGAGAATTTCCCTCACTGTCCTTCCCTGTCCCTAGAAACAAGGATTATCACAGTGAAAGAAACTGACACTCTTCCTACCTATAGTTTTCTGTCCCTAGAAAAAATGTTTTTTTAAAGCACACTATAGCACAAGGAGAATTTCCCTCACTGTCCTTCCCTGTCCCTAGAAACAAGGATTCGCACAGTAAAACACACTGACACTCTCCCTACCTATAGTTTTCTGTCCCTAGAAAAAATGTTTTTTTAAAGCACACTATAGCACAAGGAGAATTTCCCTCACTGTCCTTCCCTGTCCCTAGAAACAAGGATTCGCACAGTAAAACACACTGACACTCTCCCTACCTATAGTTTTCTGTCCCTAGAAAAAATGTTTTTTTAAAGCACACTATAGCACAAGGAGAATTTCCCTCACTGTCCTTCCCTGTCCCTAGAAACAAGGATTCGCACAGTAAAACACACTGACACTCTCCCTACCTATAGTTTTCTGTCCCTAGAAAAAATGTTTTTTTAAAGCACACTATAGCACAAGGAGAATTCCCTCTCTGTCCTTCCCTGTCCCTAGAAACAAGGATTCGCACAGTAAAACACACTGACACTCTCCCTACCTATCCTTCTCTTTCCCTAAACTAAAGGAATCCAGGTTAAGCAAGAAAAAATAAATGTCACTGTCCCTGCCTATGCTTCTCTTTCCCTGCTCCGCAACACACTACACTAGGCCGCCGTGCTGGCGGCCTTTTATAGTGTGGGGCGTGTACTAAACACCCTCAGCAATAATTGGCCACAGGCATCCTGCCTGTGGCCAATCATTGCTCTCCTCGCTGCCGGCGCTGTGGTTGGCCAAGCATGCGGGGTCACAGTGCATGCTTGGCCAATCACAGCGCCTGGATGACACTGCGATGGCGTAGTGCATTGTGGGCCGTTCGCGTAACTCGAATTTGGCGCGAACGGCCCAAATCGTTCGATCTTCGTCGAACAATCGAACAGCCGATGTTCGAGTCGAACGTATGTTCGACTCGAACACGAAGCTCATCCCTACTTACTAAGGACAGCTTCTACCAGGATAGCAACTTACTATACTGAAGCTTAAGCCTAGATGTCATGTTTATGACATTACCAATAGGCTATTAATCAGGCTAGCTTCACAACATCTGTGAATAGGACTCCAGGTCCAAAAACACCATTTATTGTCAAAGGGGAGACACTCATGGAGAAGAAGGAAGTGATGCTGCGCACCCCGGTAAAGGAGATGTGGGATGTTTCCCCCGATAGGGGTTTTCGAAGGCAGCAGAGATTGGATACATGTATAATAAAAAAATTCTTTATTTGTGAAAACCAAAGTTTACACCAGTATAATTGAATCAAGATATGAGCTTTGGTACACGAATAAATTGGGAGTACAAAACATTATGTAACACGTGACATTGCTGCTAAAGTGCACTGTGAATGACTACATATATCTTGACGCGTTTCGACCCTGTAGGGTCTTCTTCAGAAGATATGTTAACTGTAAGGAAAAATGCATTTAATAAATCATACAAGAAATTTGAAAAAACTATAATAGTAGCAATTAGGGTTGTCCCGATACCGATACTAGTATCGGTATCGGTACCAATACAAAGCATTTGCGCGAGTACTTGTACTCGCGCAAATGCTCCCGATGCCCAGTCCGATACTTTTTTTTTTCTCAGAGCGGGGGGCGGAAAGTGGGATGGAGAGTGTGCGGCGGGGGGGTGGATACCAGGGCGGAGAGCGTGGCAGGGGCGGAGACCAGGGCCGAGAGCAGGACGGAAAGTGTGCGGCGGGGGGCGGAGAGCGGGGCGGGGGGCGGAGACCAAGGCGGAGAGCGTGGCAGAGACCAGAGCGAGTCTTCAGGCAGGTAAGTAAAATGAATCTGATCCAATTGCCTGTCTGCTGCCTGTCTGCTGCTCAAATGCTCCCGGAGCTGTTCCCCCTTCACCTCTGTGCCCCCGTCACCTCCATGCCGCTGTGCCCCCTTCACCTCCGTGCCGCTGTGCCCCCTTCACCTCCGTGCCGCTGTGCCCCCTTCACCTCCGTGCTGCTGTGCCCCCTTCACCTCCGTGCCGCTGTGCCCCCTTCACCTCCGTGCCACTGTGCCCCCTTCACCTCCGTGCCCCCTTCACCTCAATGCCGCCGTGCCCCTCCGTGCTCCTCCTCCACCCCCTCGGTATCTCAGCGGCTCCTTACTTGTCGGAATGTACAGAGTCATCACTGACTCTGTCCATTCACATAACTGAAACATCGTAAACTGTGTTTACAATGTTTCAGTTTATGAATGGAGAGGAGCCGCTGTCTTCTCCCCATTCATTTTCAGCGCAGCTGAGGCTGCTGAGAGAGGGACTGGGGAATATGTGTCCCTAGACCCTTTCCCTGTCTCAAAGGGGAGATGTCAGAGGTCTGTTAAGACCCCTGATATCTCACCAAAGCCCCCCACAACAAGGCTGATAAAAAAAAAAGAATAAAATAAAATAAAAATTTATTGTAAAAAAAATAAAAAATAAAAACACACACACTGACACTGACCCCCCCCCCCCCTTAAAAAAACAAAGCATTGTAAAAAATAAATAAATAAAATAAATTGTAAAAAAAAAAAAAAAATGTAAAAAAAAAAAAAAATACTGACACATGAGATTAAAAAAAAGTATCGGTATTCGGTATCGGCGAGTACTTGAAAAAAAGTATCGGTACTTGTTCTCGGTCTTAAAAAAGTGGTATCGGGACAACCCTAGTAGCAATCATGAAATTGTTTCTAACATATTTACCAAACAGACTGTTTTGTACACGATCACATGACCAGAAATCCTTCCTTTTAAAAGGGAATCCTCATAGGATCCCATATACGGCTCGTCGGTCGGCAGGAGAACCTCCACTAATGATGTAATACCCCACTGGGTCGGTTCTGACTTACAAGAAGTCATCACAGAAAAACAGGATCTTACGCCTGACGTGGCGCGGGAAAGGGGGGCCATCACACCTGAAGTGGATCATAGCAAGACATCAATAGAAATAATATTAATAGATGCATACATCATAAGATTGTATGAATGTGAAGGATTATGATATGATCGATTATTGGAAAAGGGTTGTGGCAAGCTGGTAGTGGTCAAACCACCTTTGATATATTATTGTTGTAACTAACATAATGTAAATTTAAATAGTTGGTAGGTTGGTATAAGAAAGAGAAAAGTGAAAAGGTGCCCTTGTGCAATGGGCATACAGACGAAGGGGGAGAGAAGGAAGAAAAAGAAGCAAAAAAGGGAAAAAAGGAAAAAGAAAGGAACGAGAGAAGAAAGAGAAGAGGGTGAATGAAGTATATCAGATATTGAGTGTTGAATAAGTGAAGTGAATGAATGGGTGAAACAATATGTGAAACGGTGAAAAGGAAAAACGTGAGGATGATAGTGGGGGATAGGGGGGCTGGAAAGGTAAAATTGAGAAATGGGTGTATACAATGAAATTATATGCAAGTGTGTGTGGTGATAGAAGAATGTAAAATGAAAAAAGGGGAAGGTGATAGAATGGGTACGATACATGGTGATGTGTGTGAGGGAAACTGTGTGAACAGAAGTAGTGTGAACTAAAAAATATAAAAATATTAAAATTATAAAAATATTATAATAATAATAAAATTAAAATAAAAAATGAATGAATGAAAAAATTGGAGAAAAATGTGTGTGAAAGAAAAAAAGAAAAAGAAAGAGGGGAAAGGAAAAGGAACAAGGATAAAGTGAGAACAAGGGAAGGGGAAGGGAAAAAGTGAGGGAGGGGAGGAAAAAGAGAAGGGGAGAAAGGAAAGAAAGAAGAAAAAAAGGGAAAAAGAAAAAATGTGTGTACAATAGCATGTGAAGTGCTAAAAAAGTGAAGGAAAAGAAAGAGAAAGAGAAGTTGATGAAGTGATAGAAAAATGAGTGGAAAGTGAGTGGCAGCGGGCTGCCATGTGCAGTAAATTGAAAATAGTAATGAGGATGCTAACCTTGGTGAAGAAAAAACAAATAACCATCCAAACTAGCAAAGCATGAGGTTTGTGGACCAATGAATGAGTCCCTGAATAGATCTAAAAAGATAAAGGTTTATAGATTAGAACGGTAGGACAAATGAGCTCCCTCTAAAAGTTTAAAGGAGAGTAAAAGTTACCTTATCTGGCAGACCAGCGAGCACACAACCACATCAATCAAGAGCCGGGGATCGACTGATAGAGTCAGATCACCCACGGCTTAAGTAGGGAATTTTTTGTGATTTCTGATGTCCAACAGGTGAGTGATGGACCCACCCCATACTCACCTTCTGATGACAAGCCAAAGGTGAGGTTTCCGTGGTGACTCCCTCGGCGTTCTGGAGGATCGCAATCTCGGTGTCCCCCGTCGTCTCCGCCGTAAGAACGCAACGTTGTGATGTCACGCGCGCGCGCACTTCGTGCACGCGCGGGCACGTTCACGGCATTCGGAGACGATCTAGGACGCCGCTGGCAGAGAAGAAGATGCCGCTATGGGTGGAAATAATCCGCCCCCTAGCGGACATTGATGGGGGGCAACACCCGCCCGATGCTCAGGAAAGGTGGGGGCCCACCATTCAATGGACAGCAGGCAGGAAAAGGCCCCCTCACTCTGCCAGGAAGACAGGACGAGAGGTGAAATCCCAAAAGGGAGGACCAGAGATGGACGGCGAGCCTGGGTAGAGCCAGAGGAACCCCTAATAAAAACAGGAAAAGGATAAAGAAATTAATAATAATGACGATCTGCACTATTTACAGACCATGATTTTGAACAATGAACTGTTTGTATGAGTGTACAAAATTATAAAGATTCAAACAGAGCTAATGCAATCACAGTGATCATAGGGACATTCATGGTGACATGTATAGAGAATGGTCATAGGGATAAACACATAGATTCAACAATTACATATTTTAAATTTTAAACATTATAGAAATATATAAGAGAACATGCCTAGTGCATTCTGGACAAAAGACAGAACCAAAGGCCAAAAACGGGAGCATGAAGGGTTATTGAAATAACAAAATAGGTAATTAACAAAATATTGGTGGTAAAGTATTGAAAATATCAAAATATTGAAAATATCACTGGGTCTTCCCAGAAGAAAAACCTTTAAGAAAAGGGGCAAAAGAGATGGGTTAGTTGAGGCCAGGAATTACGGTGGCCTGCAATCGAAAAATCCACCTCTGCTCGATTTGCAGTAAAGTTTTATTCCAATCGCCACCACGGTTAGGTATGTGGGTGCGATGGAGTGCTAAAAAGGTGACCTTGGGTACTGTATAGTTGTGTGTAAACACAGCATGCCTTCCAATGGGAAGATAGTAATTGCCTTTTTGCATGCTATAGATGTGTTTGGATATGTGTCGCCAGAATTCTTGCTTAGTCTTGCCAATGTAATAGGCACCACATTCACACTCCATGATATAAACCACCCCACGGGTCTGGCAATTCACGAAGTGCGAAGGTTTGAAGGTTTCTCCATTAGGGAGAGTAGATACTTTTTCTTTCCTTATTAGTGGGCAGTGAGAACAGTGCCCACAAGGAAAGGAACCCATAATCGGGCAGTGTTTAAATTGTTTGTGTTCATCCTTAAACTCACTTTGAACGAGCATATCTTTGATAGACCTAGCTCGTTTGTAAGTGATAGATGGATACAAGGATATGTGAGGTCTAATTTTAGGGTCATCAGTTAAGATGGTCCAATACTTTAACAGGATATTTTTAATAGCAATATGTTGACGAGAAAATCGCATGATAATTCGTGTAATGTCAGAGTGGGTTTCCAATTTAGGTTTAGATTTGGATAATAAATCCGATCTTAATTTAAGACAAGTTTGATTGTATGCTCTGCGTAAGCAGGTTCGACTGTAGCCCCGTATAAGGAGTCTGTTTTGAAGTTTTCCGGCTTCCTCCTTAAAAAGAATGTCATTAGAGCAATTGCGCCTAAGGCGCAAGTATTGCCCGTAAGGGATGACGTTTTTGAGTGGAGAGGGGTGGAAACTTGCAGTGTGGAGCACCGTGTTCCCGGCGGTTTAAAATATGTAATTGTTAAATCTATGTGTTTATCCCTATGACCATTCTCTATACATGTCACCATGAATGTCCCTATGATCACTGTGATTGCATTAGCTCTGTTTGAATCTTTATAATTTTGTACACTCATACAAACAGTTCATTGTTCAAAATCATGGTCTGTAAATAGTGCAGATTGCCATTATTATTAATTTCTTTATCCTTTTCCTGTTTTTATTAGGGGTTCCTCTGGCTCTACCCAGGCTCGCCGGCCGTCTCTAGTCCTCCCTTTTGGGATTTCCCCTCTCATCCTGTCTTCCTGGCAGAGTGAGGGGGCCTTTTCCTGCCTGCTGTCCATTGAATGGTGGGCCCCCACTTTCCCTGAGCATCGGGCGGGTGTTGCCCCCCATCAATGTCCGCTAGGGGGCGGATTATTTCCGCCCATAGCGGCATCTTCTTCTCTGCCAGCGGCGTCCTAGATCGTCTCCGAATGCCGTGAACGTGCCCGCGCGCGCACATCGGTGCGCGCGCGCGTGACATCACAACGTTGCGTTCTTACGGCGGAGACGACGGGGGACACCGAGATTGCGATCCTCCAGAACGCCGAGGGAGTCACCACGGAAACCTCACCTTTGGCTTGTCATCAGAAGGTGAGTATGGGGTGGGTCCATCACTCACCTGTTGGACATCAGACATCACAAAAAATTCCCTACTTAAGCCGTGGGTGATCTGACTCTATCAGTCGATCCCCGGCTCTTGATTGATGTGGTTGTGTGCTCGCTGGTCTGCCAGATAAGGTAACTTTTACTCTCCTTTAAACTTTTAGAGGGAGCTCATTTGTCCTACCGTTCTAATCTATAAACCTTTATCTTTTTAGATCTATTCAGGGACTCATTCATTGGTCCACAAACCTCATGCTTTGCTAGTTTGGATGGTTATTTGTTTTTTCTTCACCAAGGTTAGCATCCTCATTACTATTTTCAATTTACTGCACATGACAGCCCGCTGCCACTCACTTTCCACTCATTTTTCTATCACTTCATCAACTTCTCTTTCTCTTTCTTTTCCTTCACTTTTTTAGCACTTCACATGCTATTGTACACACATTTTTTCTTTTTCCTTTTTTTCTTCTTTCTTTCCTTTCTCCCCTTCTCTTTTTCCTCCCCTCCCTCACCTTTTTCCTTCCCCTCCCCTTGTTCTCACTTTATCCTTGTTCCTTTTCCTTTCCCCTCTTTCTTTTTCTTTTTTTCTTTCACACACATTTTTCTCCAATTTTTTCATTCACTCATTTTTTATTTACATTTTATTATCATTATAATATTTTTATATTTTTAATATTTTTATATTTTTTAGTTCACACTACTTCTGTTCACACAGTTTCCCTCACACACATCACCATGTATCGTACCCATTCTATCACCTTCCCCTTTTTTCATTTTACATTCTTCTATCACCACACACACTTGCATGTTCACACTTAATTTCTTTTTATACACCCATTTCTCACTTTCACCTTTCCAGCCCCCCATCCCTCACTATCATCCTCACGTTTTTCCTTTTCACCATTTCACATATTGTTTCACCCATTCATTCACTTCACTTATTCAACACTCAATATCTGATATACTTCATTCACCCTCTTCTCTTTCTTCTCTCGTTCCTTTCTTTTTCCTTTTTTCCCTTTTTTGCTTCTTTTTCTTCCCCCCCCCCCCCCTTCGTCTGTATGCCCATTGCACAAGGGCACCTTTTCACTTTTCTCTTTCTTATACCATCCTACCAACTATTTAAATTTCCATTATGTTAGTTACAACAGAAATATATCAAAGGTGGTTTGACCACTACCAGCTTGCCACAACCCTTTTCCAATAATCAATCATATCATAATCCTTCACATTCATACAATCTTATGATGTATGCATCTATTATTATTATTTCTATTGATGTCTTGCTATGATCCACTTCAGGTGTGATGGCCCCCCTTTCCCGCGCTACGTCAGGCGTAAGATCCTGTTTTCCTGTGATGACTTCTTGTAAGTCAGGTACGACCCAGTGGGGTATTCAATCATTGGTGGAGGTTCTCCTGCCTACCGACGAGCCGGATATGGGATCCTATGAGGATTCCCTTTTAAAAGGAAGGATTTCTGGTCATGTGATTGTGTACAAAACAGTCTGTTTGGTAAATATGTTAGAAACAATTTCATGATTGCTACTATTATGTTTTTTTCAAATTTCTTGTATGATTTATTAAATGCATTTTTCCTTACAGTTAACATATCTTCTGAAGAAGACCCTACAGGGTCGAAACGCGTCAAGATATATGTAGTCATTCACATTGCACTTTAGCAGCAATGTCACGTGTTACATAATGTTTACATTGTTTTGTACTCCCAATTTATTCATGTACCAGAGCTTATATCTTGATTCAATTTTACTGGTGTAAACTTTGGTTTTCACAAATAAAGAATTTTTTTATTATACATGTATCTAATCTCTGCTGCCTTCGAAAACCCCTATCGGGGGAAACTTCCTAAAACACCATTTATTTTCAACCTTTCATAGAGCCAGAATTAAGGTCAGCTGATGTTTGACACATGTCTAAAAGGAACTTCAAAGCTTTAGTGATAGATCCTAACAAAGGTTCCAAAGACTGGCATAAGTCTCTTGTGTGTGTCACAATATTGAGTGAAGTTTATTCTTCAGTATGCAAGGAAACTGTTAGGAGTGCAGAAGGGTAGGACATTTACATGACAAGAATAGCAAAGTTGTAGTAAATCATAGAGCTGTACAAGAGGTTTTGGATTACTGCACATAGTACTCTTTGTTTTCGTTTCTTATTTTGTCACTTTATTTAACCGCTGTGGAAACAGTTGATCAGGAATGCTAAAGAATAAGTAGTATAAATAGCAATACCATAAATATAATTTATGTTACCTGAATATACATTACAGTGTATCCAAACCCAAGAACAAATCTGTAATTTATTGCAGCTTACCAGTCCTTACCAGTCCTTACCAGTGACTTACTAAAGTCAAAAATAATTTTTTAATTAACTGCTTCAGCTGACAATTGTGCGGTCGTGGGTCGCTGTGCCCAAATAAAATGTTTGTCCTTTTTTCCCACAAATAGAGCTTTCTTTTGGTATCTGATTTTTCTTTTTTGTGCTATAAACAAAAAAAGACAGACAATTTTGAAAAAAAAAAACAACAATATTTTTTACTTTCTGCTATAAAATATATCCAGTAAAAAAATAAAAAAAATCGAATTTCTTCATCAATTTAGGCCAATATGTATTCTGCTACATATTTTTGGTAAAAAAAATTCCAATAAGCGTATATTGATTGGTTTGCACCAAAGGACATTGTGTCTGCCAGACCCACTAATTGGCTCCCACTGTGATTGAAGCATATTGCCGGTTGCGCTCGTGCACACCCCCGACCCGGAAGTGCACAATCACGTACCTGTATGTGATTCTGCGCACTGGAGCCACTGCCCCGCAGTACATGTACGTGCGGTGGTTGGCAAGTGGTTAAAATAACAAACATGTTATACTCACCTGCTCTGTGCAGTGGTATTGCACAGCGTGGCCCTGATCCTCCCTTTCTCAGGTCTCCCGGCGGCAATCTTGGCTCCTCCTCTTCTTCGTGTGTCTCCATAGCAAGCTGCTTGCTATGGAGTGTGTGTACCTGAGTTGAGTGTCTATGGAGCCATGGGCATAGCATAAGGGGTTGCAGGGGTCACAATCGCAACCCCGCCCCTAGCTCCAGGGGGACCCTGCAACCTGCCTGTCATATTATCATATCCTCCACAAAGTCCAGCTCCGATCTGCCCTAGGGCCCCACAGCCACGCTCCAGTACTGGGTTTCCACTTTGCCTTCCACAGTCCACACCCCTCCATTCTCATTGGCTGGGGAGAAGCTGTGAGCCATTTCCTGAATGGAGAGGAGCATGGGGTGAGAACAGCCCAGGATGGGGAAGCGTCTGTGCTGTGTGCTGGCAACATGGAATGGTGACCATGCTTAGCGAGGCAAGAGAAGGAGAGTGACATCCTATTGCCACGATGGGACCAATGTCACTGGTGAGGTAAGACACCACTCAGTGTCTCCTAGTCACCAGCTTGGATTCTCTGTACCACCCACCCGGGGATATCCACTTACCCCACTACTCTGAAAATGGGGAAAAGACAAACACCTCTGGGAGGTGACCTTCCCCCAACACCTGCCAACACTGACAGAGAAACCATTGGAAATTGCTAAAACAAATCCCTTAACAAATCCTTTAACACCTCCTAATTTTGTGTCACATGGCTTTGCCCCCCCCAGATCTAAGTTGTGCCCCCCACAAAGCCCCCCTAACCACCCCCTCCACCCAGGGCCGGACTGGGAGTAAAAACCAGCCCTGGAAAAAAGGTCATACCAGCACCATAACATTATTATACCAGCCCAACCGCATAACGTCATTATTTTCTTGTTCATAAAAGGAAAAAACATACTTTTTAAAGCACATCCGAAGAGCGTATTTTATAAAGATAAGACAGATATGAAAGCACATAGGGCTAGGGATATATATATATATATATATATATATATATATATATATCAGCAAATTCCAGTGAAAAGTGGTAAAAGGGGAGCAATTATCAAGGGGGACACCTGGGACTCTGGGGGGGACTCTGATGACCAGAGACGACCTTCCGCAGAAAGAATACACTAAGGTAAGGGGGGGGGGTACTGATATAAGGGGGAAACCTTTATATCAGTATATCAGTGCCCCCTTATATTATTGTATTCAATCCCCCTTACATCAATGACCCCCCCTCAGATTGGCCTGGCGGCGCTGTCACTGACCTCCTCTCAGGTGCACCTTGCAGGGCTCAGTCAGTCGGCTCCAGCTTGTTGGCTCTGGTTTTCCTATAGTCTCCTCTCCACAGTCCACACAAGTCTGACTTCTCCCATGACCCCCATCCCGGCGGTTCTCCCACTGTTGACTCCTCTCCAGACTGCAGACATGATATAAAACAGGAGATGGTCAGAGGTTGCAGACATGATACAGGAGATGTCAGAGGCTGTGGACATGATACAGGAGATGTCAGAGGCTGTGGGCATGGTACAGAAGATGTAAAGATGTCAGAGGCTGTGGGCATGGTACAGGAGATGTCAGAGGCTGCGGACATGGTACAGGAGATGTCAAGATGTCAGAGGCTGCAGGCATGGTACAGGAGATATCAGAGGCTGCGGGCATGGTACAGGAGATGTCAGAGGCTGCGGGCATGGTACAGGAGATGTCAGAGGCTGTGGGCATGGTACAGGAGATGTCAGAGGCTGCTGGCATGGTACAGGAGGTGTCAGAAGCTGTGGGCATGGTACAGAAGATGTCAAGATGTCAGAGGCTGTGGGTATGGTACAGGAGATGTCAGAGGCTGCGGGCATGGTACAGGAGATGTCAGAGGCTGTGGGCATGGTATAGAAGATGTCAAGATGTCAGAGGCTGCAGGCATGGTACAGGAGATGTCAAAGGCTGTGGGCATGGTACAGGAGATGTCAGAAGCTGCGGGCATGGTACAGGAGATGTCAGAGGCTGTGGGCATGGTACAGAAGATGTCAGAGGTTATGGGCATGGTACAGAAGATGTCAAAGGCTGCGGGCATGGTACAGGAGATGTCAGAGGCTGCAGGCATGGTACAGGAGATGTCAGAGGCTGTGGGCATGGTACAGGAGATCTCAGAGGCTGTGGGCATGGTACAGGAGATGTCAGAGGCTGCGGGTATGGTACAGGAGATGTCAGAGGCTGTGGGCATGGTACAGAAGATGTCAGAGGCTGTGGGCATGGTACAGAAGATGTCAAGATGTCAAAGGCTGCGAGCATGGTACAGGAGATGTTAGAGGCTGTGGGCATGGTACAGAAGATGTCAAGATGTCAGAGGATGCGGGCATGGTACAGGAGGTGTCAGAAGCTGCGGGCATGGTACAGGAGATGTCAGAGTCTTCCGGCATGGTACAGGAGATGTCAGAGGCTGCGGGCATGATACAGGAGATGTCAGAGGCTGTGGGTATGGTACAGGAGATGTCAGAGGCTGCGGGCATGGTACAGGAGATGTCAGAGGCTGTGGGCATGGTATAGAAGATGTCAAGATGTCAGAGGCTGCAGGCATGGTACAGGAGATGTCAGAGGCTGTGGGCATGGTACAGGAGATGTCAGAAGCTGCGGGCATGGTACAGGAGATGTCAGAGGCTGTGGGCATGGTACAGAAGATGTCAGAGGTTATGGGCCTGGTACAGAAGATGTCAAAGGCTGCAGGCATGGTACAGGAGATGTCAGAGGCTGTGGGCATGGTACAGGAGATGTCAGAGGCTGCGGGTATGGTACAGGAGATGTCAGAGGCTGTGGGCATGGTACAGAAGATGTCAGAGGCTGTGGGCATGGTACAGAAGATGTCAAGATGTCAAAGGCTGCGAGCATGGTACAGGAGATGTTAGAGGCTGTGGGCATGGTACAGAAGATTTCAAGATGTCAGAGGATGCGGGCATGGTACAGGAGGTGTCAGAAGCTGCGGGCATGGTACAGGAGATGTCAGAGTCTTCGGGCATGGTACAGGAGATGTCAGAGGCTGCAGGCATGGTACAGGATATGTCAGAGGCTGTGGGCATGATACAGGAGATGTCAAAGGCTGCGGGAATGGTACAGGAGATGTCAGAGGCTGTGGGCATGGTACAGAAGATGTCATAGGTTATGGGCAAGGTACAGAAGATGTCAAGATGTCAAAGGCTGCAGGCATGGTACAGGAGATGTCAGAGGCTGCGGGCATGGTACAGGAGATGTTAGAGACTGTGGGCATGGTACAGGAGATGTCAGAGGCTGTGGGCATGGTACAGGAGATGGTTAGAGACTGAGGACATGATACTAAAGATGGTAAGATATGTAGACATGATACAGAAGACGGTCAGAGACTGCAGACATGGTACAAGAGATCAATGCAGCCTCACCAGTGCCCATCAAATACAGCCTCACTGTGCCTGTTAATGCAGAATCACTGTGCCCGTCAATGCAGAATCACTGTGCCCATCAATTCAGCCTTTGTGCCAGTCCATGCAGCCTCACTGTGCCCATCATTGCAGCCTCATGGTGCCCATCATGGCAGCCTCACTGCCCATCAATGCACCCTCACTGTGCCCATCATTGCAGCCTCACTGTACCCATCATTGCAGCCTCACTGTACCCATCATTGCAGCCTCACTGTACCCATCAATGTAGACTCACTATACCCATCATTGCAGCCTCACTGTACCCATCATTGCAGCCTCACTGTGCCCATCAATGCAGCCTCACGGTGCCCATCATTGCAGCCTCATGGTGCCCATTGCGGCAGCCTCACTGCCCATCAATGCAGCCTCACTGTGCCCATCATTGCAGTCTTACCATGCCCATCATTGGAGCCTTAACGTACCCATAATTTCAACCTCACCGTGCCCATAATTGCAGCTTCACCGTGCCCATCATTACAGCCTGACCGTGCCCATAATCGCAACCTTACTGTGCCCATAATTGCAGCCTTATTGTGCCCATAATCGCAGCCTCATCGTGCCCATAATCGCAGCCTCACCGTGCCCATAATCGCAGCCTCACCGTGCCCATAATCGCAGCCTCACCGTGCCCATAATTCCAGCCTTATCATGCCCATAATTGCAGCCTTACCGTGCCCATTATTGCAGCCTGACGTGCCTATAATCACAGCCTCACTGTGCACATAATCACAGCCTCACTGTGCCCATATTTGCAGCCTCACTGTGCCCATAATCACAGCCTCACCGTGCCCATAATCACAGCCTCACCGTGCCCATAATCACAGCCTCACCTTGCCCATATTTGCAGCCTCACTGTGCCCATAATCACAGCCTTACCATGTCCATAATCGAGGCCTCACCATGCTCATAATCGTAGCCTCACTGTGCCCATATTTGCAGCCTCACCGTGCCCATAATCGCAGCCTTACCGTGCCCATAATCGCAGCTTCACCGTGCCCATAATCACAGCCTCACCGTGCCCATAATCGCAGCCTCACCGTGCCATAATTGCAGGCTCACCGTGCCCATAATCGCAGCCTCACCGTGCCATAATCACAGCCTCACTGTGCCATAATTGCAGCCTCACCGTGCCCATAATCGCAGCCTCACTGTGCCATAATTGCAGCCTTACCGTGCCTATAATCGCAGCCTTACTACAGTCAGTGCCTGTGCCTGGATTACACACAGTCAGCGGCCATCTCCCACGGTGTGTCTCGGAGCTCAGTGTGAAAAGTTTGGCCGCGCTGTGAGAAAAGTCCCGCCCTCCTCCTAGACCAGCTTGTGTGATAGACGCAGTGTTCTGTCTATCACATGAGCTGATCTAGGAGGAGGGCGGAACTTTTCTCACAGCGCTGCCAAACTTTTCACACTGAGCTCCGAGGCAAACAGCCGGATATGCCCGGCGCTGACTGTGTGTGACATGTAGTGGAGGAGGAGGAGGAGGAGGGGAGCGCTGCGCTGCACTGCAGCCACAGCTTAGCCCAAACCGGCCCCAGGGCAGGCAGCCTACCGGGAAATTTCCCGGTATCCCGGTAGGCCAGTGCGGCCCTGCCTCCGCCCTGGATGCTATGCCAGGCTGATGAGCTTCTTTCCCATTACAGCACTCTATACTGCTCCTCCTCTGCAGGGCTAAAATCACATTCCTTTACAACACAGCCAGTCAGCCACGATCTGCACAGGGTGTATCTGCCTACTGCAACTACATTGTCGTTCCGACCAGACAATTTCACAGGTCAGAACAGCAACATAAAAAAACAGATACACCCTGTGAAGGCTGACAGACTGTGTGTAAATGCATGTGATTTCAGCCCTGTGTAGTGTGTGTGGGGGGGGGGGGGGGGCTGTATACAGTTCTGGGATGGGAAAGGAGCTCTGCCAAGTGAGCTGCCAGGGGTCCATTTCCTCTGATTCTCCAGCAGTGATCCCTGTCCTCTGATTCTCCAGCGGTGATCCCAGTCCTCTGATTCTCCAGCGGTGATCCCTGTCCTCTGATGCAAGGAGGAACTCTGGGAACTCAAAACTCTTAAGCCACTTTTAGTATCTTGGCGTGCAGTGGGTGTATCTGCATGCATCGGTGGGAGTGGTGGGTGGTAGTGGCGTGGGGGGCCCAGGTCAACTTTTGCATCGGGGCACACAAGTTTCAAGCCACACCTCTGTAATGGAGCTGCGCCCCATGGACTTACACAGCAGGATTTAACCCTGCCCCCACTTCCTCCTCACTGCATTTGATTGACAGCAGCAGGAGCCAATGACTAGGGGGGTGGTTGGGGGCATGGCTGAGCCACATTGTGTGCTATATGCTATTGCACAGAGCAGGCAAGTATAACGTTTAGGACAAAATTTGGCTGGCTTTAAAATTACTTCAAATGCAGTATCTGCATTAATTTCCTCTTTTTCTTAGGAAGTTTGCCTTTTTTATATACAGTGGAGAAAATAATCATTTGATCTCCTGCAGATTTTGTAAGTTTGCCCACTTACAAAGAAATGAAGGGTCTATAATATTTCTCATAGGTGTATTTTAAATGATAGAGACAGAATATCAACAAAAACACATGATACAAATGTTAATAATTGAGTTGCAGTTCAGTGAGTAAAATAAGTATTTGATCCCCAAGCAAAACATGACAGTACTTGGTGGAGAAACCCTTGTTTGAAAGCACAGAGGTAAGACGTTTCTTGTACTTGGTGACCAGGTTTGCACACTCTTGGTCCACTCTTCTTTATAGATCTTCCCTAAATCCTTAAAGCGGAGGTACACCCTAAAATCTGTAAAAAAACATTTGAATTTTTTTTTTCTTTTTACTCACTAGAAAAGCCTGCTGCTATGCAGTCTTCCTAATCTGCCACTTCCTATACCGCGGAGCTTCTCGTTTTCTTCCTCCCTCGCGTTGTCTCCTGGAAAATGGGGCCCGCTGTCTTCTGGGACATGTGTGTGTCCCAGAAGACAGCCGGCCATTCACAAAGCGCCGCACGACTCGCGAATGCACAGTAGGAAATGGGCAGTGAAGCAGCAAGGCTCCACTGCCTGTTTCCTTTAGTTAGGATGGCGGCGCCGGCACTGGAGCCGATGGACGGATCAGCCTTGGGGGGCCGACATCGCGGGCTCCCTGGACAGATAAGTGTCCTTATTAAAAGTCAGCAGCTACAATGTTTGTAGCTGCTGACTTTAAAAAAAAAAATTTGCAGCTGGAACACTGCTTTAAGGTTCGCTGTCACTTGTCAACTCGAAGTTTCAGCTCCCTCCATACATTTTTTTTATAGGATTAGGGCCTGGAGAGTGGCTAGGCCACTCCGTGACCTTAATGTGCTTTTTCTTGAGCCACTGGTTGGTTGCCTTGGCGGTATGTTTTGGGTCATTGTCATGCTGGAAGACCCATCCATGACCCATATTCAGTGTTCTGGCTGAGGTTTTCATCCAAGATTTTACAATACATGGCCCCCTCTATTGGCCCTCAATGTGGCAAAGTTGGTCTGTACCATTAGCAAAGAAACAGCCCCAAAAGCATTTTCCACCTGCGTGCTTGACTGTAGCGATAGTGCTCTTAGGGTCATAGTCAGGCCTCGTACACACGGCCGAGATTCTCGTTGAAAAAAACATGTCGTTTTTTTCGACGAGATTCTTGGACAAGAAACTTGTCCCGGCCGAGTGTACACACGCTCGTTTCAAAGAACCCGCGGTTCTTTGAAAGGAGTGTACGCGGTGACGTCTTTGACTACGTCGAGCATGCGCTCGTCACATTCGATGCCGTCGCCGCCATCTTGGTATACCCTACGTATGCCTAGGAAGCTACCGCGCATGCGTCGAATTCATTTCGAACATGCGCGGGCTTCCGGCCGGACAGGTAAGTGTACACACACTCACTTTTCTCGTCGAGAAACACGCCGAGGAGAATCTCGACGAGAAAATAGAGAGCAGGTTCTCTATTTTCTCGTCGAGGTTTCTTGTCGGTTTTCTCTACGAGAAACCCGATAGCCGCGTACACACGACCGATTTTCTCGGCAAGACCTCTCTGCCAGCAAGTTTCTTGCTGGTTCTTGCCGAGAAAATCGGTCGTGTGTACGAGGCCTCAGCATTTTTTCTCCCTCCAAACACAGCTAGTCAAGTTGATGCCAAAATTTTAGTCTCATCTGACCACAGAACTTTCTCCCAATTCTTCTCTGAATCATAGAATTAGTTTATTGGCAAACTTCAGATGGGCCTGTGCATGTGCCTTCTTGAGGAGGGGGACCTTGCGGGTGCTAGAGAATTTCAATCCGTGGCGGCGTATTGTGTTACCAATTGGTTGTTTGGTGACAGTGGGATCATTCACAAGCTCCTCCCGTGTAGTTCTGGGCTCATCCCTCACTTTTCTCATGATCATCTTTACCCCATGAGACAAAATCTTGCATTGATCTCCAGACCCAGGGCAATTGATGGTTATTTCTTATTTCTTCCATTTGCAAAAAATCGCTCCAACAATTATCTCTTTTTCACCAAGCTTCTTGCTGATGGTCTTGTAGCCCATTCCAGCCTTGTGCAGGTCTACAATCTTGTCCCTGATGTTTTTGGCGGGTCTTTGGTCTTGCCCATGATGGTGGATTTGAATGAAAATAATAGATTCTGTAGACAGGTGTCTTTTATACACATTTCGCTAGGAGCACCTTCTTAAATTGATAGGACTAACCTGTGTACCACTTGAGCACATATTGTAGCCAGTCTGTGGGAGCCAGAATTATTGTTGGTTGGTAGGGGATGAAATTCTTATTTTACTCACTGAACTGCAACTCAATTTATAACATTTGTATCATGTGTTTTTTCTGGATTTTTGGTTGATATTCTGTCTCTATCATTTAAAATACACCTATGATAAAAATTATAGACCCCTCATTTCTTTGTAAGTGGGTAAACTTACAAAATCTGAATCAAATTATTATTTTCCCCACTGTAAATAATAATGTGTGCTGGTGCCGCAAATGTCATGCCTCCATCCCCTATTTTCATATACAAACAACTGAAAAAAAAATTCATGGGACTTTAAGTGAGGTACAACATTTGCATAAAAAGATTTTTTGAACAATAGATGAAAATCTTTTACATAATAACATTTTTAAAACAGCAAACTGATTTGTAAATACTACCGTGTGCATATACAAATTCCTGGCTTGCAAATTTTTGAAAGTAGTGATGGGTTTTGCTGCGCACGATTCCTAGGATGCTGCATTCTGACTCACATGAGCAGGCAGCTACTGGGAACTGAGTGATTATATGCAGATATGAGTCCTTTACATGCGATGCTGGGATCATGGGTCAGTAGTAGGGATGAGCCGAACACCCCCCTGTTCGGTTCACACCAGAACCTGCGAACAGCCAGAATGTTTGCGTGAACTTTAGAACCCTATTAAATACAATGGACTCGAACGTTCAAAATCAAAAGTGCTAATTATAAAGGCTGATATGCAAGTTATTGTCCTAAAAAGAGTTTGGTGACCTACCTCAGGGGACATGTATCAATGCAAAAAGAAGTTTTAAAAACTGACGTTTTTTCAGAAGCAGTGATTTTAATAATGCTTAAAATGAAACAATTAACCACTTAACGACCGCCCACTGTAAATATACGTCAGCAGAATGGCACCGACAGGCAGAATCACGTATATGTACGTGATTGCCTTTGTATAGTTGGGGGGTCCGATCGGACCCCCCTTCTTTACAGTGAGCGGTCGTTTTACCTTCGGGAGCGATCCGGCATGAGGGGACGGCCGTTCGATTCCGGCCACCCCCTCTCGATCGCTCCCGGCGAATGAGAGAGCTTCCCCTGCCTGCCAGGAAGGAGGAAGTGATGTCATCTCTCCTGGGGCGCTCACATATACCGAGCGCCGTACAGGAGAAGATGCCAGGTTAGTACACAGAACAGCACACTGACACCAGGACACATAGGCACATAAATCGCCCCCCCAGATCACCCCCCAGCCCCCCCAGCCCCCAGTCACAGTGTCACTGATTGCAGTGACCATTTATTTAGTGATCACTGCAATCAGTGACATTTGTGACTGTAAAAGTGTCAGTACATTTAGTTTTAGGTCCAGTGTAGCCCCCTAACCCCCCCTAATAAAGGTTTAACCCCCTGATCGCCCCCCAGGTAACCCTTTCACCCCCTATCACCACTGTCACTAAGCAATCATTTTTCTGATCGATGTCTTAGCGTCGGTGATGCTGATCGGTAGCCAGTATTTTTTTTTAGGTTCGCCGCAGGTTTTTATAGCGTCGGGTACCCCCATATATTACCTAATGAAGGTTTAACCCCCTTGATCGCCCCCCAGGTAACCCTTTCACCCCCTATCACCACTGTCACTAAGTTATAATTTTTCTGATCGATGTCTTAGCGTCGGCGATGCTGATCGGTAGCCAGTAATTTTTTTTAGGTTTGCCGCAGGTTTTTATAGCGTCGGGTACCCCCATATATTACCTAATAAAGGTTTAACCCCCTTGATCACCCCCCAGGTAACCCTTTCACCCCCTAGCACCGCCGTGGCTATGCGATCATTTTTCTGATCGATGTCTTAGCGTCGGTGATGCTGATCGGTAGCCAGTAATTTTTTTTAGGTTCGCCGCAGGTTTTTATAGCGTCGGGTACCCCCATATATTACCTAATAAAGGTTTAACCCCCTTGATCGCCCCCCCAGGGTAACCCTTTCACCCCCTATCACCACTGTCACTAAGCGATAATTTTTCTGATCGATGTCTTAGCGTCGGCGATGCTGATCGGTAGCCAGTAATTTTTTTTAGGTTCGCCGTAGGTTTTTATAGCGTCGGGTACCCCCATATATTACCTAATAAAGGTGTAACCCCCTTGATCACCCCCCAGGTAACCCTTTCACCCCCTAGCACCGCCGTCACTATGCGATCATTTTTCTGATCGATGTCTTAGCGTCGGTGATGCTGATCGGTAGCCAGTAATTTTTTTTAGGTTCGCCGCAGGTTTTTATAGCGTCAGGTACCCCCATATATTATCTAATAAAGGTTTAACCCCCTGATCGCCCCCCAGGTAACCCTTTCACCCCCTATCACCACTGTCGCTAAGCAATCGTTTTTATGATCGTTGTCTTAGTGTCGGTGATGCCGATAGGTAGCCAGTAATTTTTTTTTAGGTTCGCCGTCAGGTTTTTATATAGCGTCAGGTACCCCCATATATTACCTAATAAAGGTTTTAACCCCCTGATTGCCCCTAGTTAACCCTTTCACCAGTGATCACCATATAAGTGTTACGGGTGACGCTGGTTAGTTAGTTTGCTTTTTATAGTGTCAGGGCACAGTGGATGAAGGGCGTACCCACCGATCAATCTTTTTTTTTTCGTTCAGCCAACAGGCTGCATGAAAAAAAAGATTACAATACATGTCCAACAAGGACCAGCAACGTACTGGTATGTTGCTGGACTTTGAATGTTTATACCAGAATGATGCCTGCGGGTTTAGGTATCATCTTGGTATCATTCTTTTCAGCCAGCGGCCGGCTTTCATGTAAAAGCAATCCTAGTGGCTAATTAGCCTCTGGACTGCTTTTACAAGCAGTGGGAGGGAATGTCCCCCCCCGGATATAAAAAGCGCCATTGGGAAATTGGGAAAGCATTTTATCACACCGATCTTGGTGTGGTCAGATGCTTTGAGGGCAGAGGAAAGATCTAGGGTCCAATAGACCCCAGTTTTTTCAAAAAAGAGTACCTGTCATTACCTATTGCTATCATAGGGGATATTTACATTCCCTGAGATAACAATAAAAGTGATAAAAATAAATAAATATGGAAGCAACAGTTTAAAAATAAAATAAAAAAGCAAAATTAATAATAAAAAAACAACAAAAAAAAAGAAGCACCCCTGTCCTGCCCTGCTCTTGCCCAATGGCGAACGCAAGCGTCGGTCTGGCGTCATATGTAAACAGCAATTGCACCATGCATGTGAGGTATCACCGCGAAGGTCAGATCGAGGGCAGTAACTTTAGCAGTAGACCTCCTCTGTAAATCTAACGGGGTAACCTGTAAATGCTTTTAAAAGCTTTTAAAAATGTATGTAGTTTGTCGCCAATGCGCGCTTGTGCGAAATTTTAAAGCATGTCGTGTTTGGTATCTATGTACTCAGCCTAAGATCATCTTTTTTATTTCATCAAACATTTGGGCAATATAGTGTGTTTTAGTGCATTAAAATTAAAAAAAGTGTATTTTTTCCCAAAAAAATGCGTTTGAAAAATCGCTGCGCAAATACTGTGTAGAAAAAAAAAATGCAACACCCACCATTTTATTCTGTAGGGCCTTTGCTTTAAAAATATATATAATGTTTGGGGGTTCAACATAATTTTCTTGCAAAAAAAAATATGTTTTCATGTAAACAAAAAGTGTCAAAAAGGGCTTTGTCTTCAAGTGGTTAGAAGAGTGGATGTAAGCTTCCTAATGTTGTGTATAAAATGCCAGAACAGTTCAAAACCCCCCCAAATGACCCCATTTTGGAAAGTAGACACCCCAAGCTATATACTGAGAGGCATGTCGAGTCCATGGAATATTTTATATGTTGACACAAGTTGCGGAAAAATTTTTATTTTTTTTTTGCACAAAGTTGTCACTAAATGATATATTGCTCAAACATGCCATGGGCATATGTGGAATTACACCCCAAAATACATTCTGTTGCTTCTCCTGAGTACGGGGATACCACATGTGTGAGACTTTTTGGGAGCCTAGCCGCGTACGGGACCCCAAAAACCAAGCACCGCCTTCAGGCTTTCTAAGGGTGTCAATTTTTGATTTCACTTCTCACTGCCTATCACAGTTTCGGAGGCCATGGAATGCCCAGATGGCACAAAACCCCCCCAAATGACCCCATTTTGGAAAGTAGACACCCCAAGCTATTTGCTGAGAGGTATTGTGAGTATTTTGCAGATCTCGCTTTTTGTCACAAAGTTTTGAAAATTGAAAAAAAAAAAAATGTTCTTTCTTCATTTTCAAAAACAAACGAGAGCTGTAAAATACTCACCATGCCTCTCAGCAAACAGCTTGGGGTGTCTACTTTCCAAAATGGGGTCATTTGGGGGGGTTTTGTGCTATTTTGGCATTTTATGGCCTTCAAAACTGTGATAGGTAGTGAGGAGTGAAATCAAAAATTTGCACCCTTAGAAATCCTGGAGGCGGTGCTTGGTTTCCGGGGTCCCGTACGTGGCTAGGCTCCTAAAAAGTCCCACACATGTGGTATCCCCGTACTCAGGAGAAGCAGCAGAATGTATTTTGGGGTGCAATTCCACATATAACCATGGCATGTGTGAGCAATATATCATTTAGTGACAACTTTTTGTAATTTTTTTTTTTTTGTCATTATTCAATCACTTGGGACAAAAAAAAAAATATTCAATGGGCTCAACATGCCTCTCAGCAATTTCCTTGGGGTGTCTACTTTCTAAAATGGGGTCATTTGGGGGGGTTTTGTGCTATTTTGGCATTTTATGGCCTTCAAAACTGTGATAGGTAGTGAGGAGTGAAATCAAAAATTTGCGCCCTTAGAAATCCTGAAGGCGGTGCTTGGTTTCCGGGGTCCCGTACGTGGCTAGGCTCCTAAAAAGTCCCACACATGTGGTATCCCCGTACTCAGGAGAAGCAGTAGAATGTATATTGGGGTGCAATTCCACATATAACCATGGCATGTGTGAGCAATATATCATTTAGTGACAACTTTTTGTAATTTTTTTTTTGTCATTATTCAATCACTTGGGACAAAAAAAAAAATATTCAATGGGCTCAACATGCCTCTCAGCAATTTCCTTGGGGTGTCTACTTTCTAAAATGGGGTCATTTGGGGGGGGGGGTTTGTACTGCCCTGTCATTTTAGCACCTCAAGAAATGAGATAGGCAGTCATAAATTAAAAGCTGTGTAAATTCCAGAAAATGTACCCTAGTTTGTAAACGCTATAACTTTTGCGCAAACCGATAAATATACGCTTATTGACATTTTTTTTACTAAAGACATGTGGCTGAATACATTTTGGCCTAAATGTATGACTAAAATTGAGTTTATTCGATTTTTCTTATAAAAAAAAATAGAAAATATCATTTTTTTTCAAAATTTTCGTTCTTTTTCCGTTTATATCGCAAAAAATAAAAATCGCAGAGGCAATCAAATACCATTAAAAGAAAGCTCTATTTATGGGAAGAAAAGGACGCAAATTTCGTTTGGGTACAACATTGCATGTCCGCACAATTTACAGTTAAAGCAGCGCAGTGCAAAATTCTGAATTCACCTCTGGTCCTCTAGCTACCAAATGGTCCGGGGCTTAAGTGGTTAAAGTGAAATTTTCCTTTACATTTCGTACCTGGGGGAGGGGGGGGGGGGTTGAGTATGCATGTAAAGTTGCGCTTGTTTCCCGTGCTTGTCCCTGCACAAAGTGTCATTTCTGAAGGAAAAAAAGTCATTTAAAACTCACTCGCGGCTATTAATGAATTGTCGGCTCCCGGCAATACATAGAAAAGTCATTGATAAAAAAAAAAAGCGTGGGGGTCCCCCCAAATTCAATTACCAGGCCCTTCAGGTCTGGTATGGATATTAAAGGGAACCCTGCCGCAAATTTAAAAAAAAAAAATGTGTGGAGTTCCCCCAAATATCCATACCAGGCCCTTCAGGTCTGGTATGGATTTTAAGGGGAACTCCACCCCAAATTTAAAAATAAATGGCGTGGAGTTCCCCCAAAAATCCATACCAGACCCTTTATCCGAGCACGCAACCTGGCAGGCCGCAGGAAAAGAGGGGGGGACGAGAGAGCGCCCCCCCCTCCTGAACCGTACCAGGCCACATGCCCTCAACATGGGGAGGATGTCCCCATGTTAATGGGGACAAGGGCCTCATCCCCACAACCCTTGCCCGGTGGTTGTGGGGGTCTGCGGGCAGGGGGCTTATCGGAATCTGGAAGACCCCTTTAACAAATTACATTGTACACCTACCATTTCACGAAGAAAGTGTAAAAAAAATGTAAAAAAAACACACAGACACCTTGGAAAGGTCCTTTATTAAAAAAACAAAAAAAAAACAAAAAAAAAACAAAAAAAACATTCCAGCGATGAAATCCAGTGTCCCGCGGCGATCCGATGTCCAGCGCTGTCCACACGAGACGTCATTTGCTAAGCCTGAGCGGACCTGATGGGGAACTTCCTCCGCAGTGTATTAAATGAATAGACCCGCCCCTTCTAAAGTTCCCCATCAGGTCCGCTCAGCCAATGACGTAGGTGTAAGGCTAAGCGGACCAGATGCGGAACGTGAGAAGGGGCGGGTCTATTCATTTATTACACTGTGGAGGAAGTTCCCCATCAGGTCTGCCCCCTCGTATGTCAGACCCTGCCTACGTCATTGGCTGAGCGGACCTGATGGGGAACTGCCTCCGCAGTGTAATAAATGAATAGACCCGCCACTTCTCTTTTTTTTTTTAATAATATCTTTATTTCTATTTCAAGTTCAGGTGTACATATAAGCGTTTGTTCCTCAAGCCAGGTATATATATTACATACATATTTCATACTTTCAACATGCACATAGCACGGGGCTAGGGGTATCAAAGAAAAGAAAACAAAACATTGTAACATATTAACACACCCCCGGTATCTCTACCAGATTCTATTCCCTGGGAAGTCCCTACCTAGCTCTTTATTTCCCTGGTTTTCTTTCCTCCTATTACCTCTGTACTCCTGTTAAATTTTAAAATTTTTATACATACAAAACCAATACAATTCCCCTCTACCCCTTCCCATTCCCTCCCAAATCCCGGGGAAGAAATGAGAGAAAAAAAGAAAAAAAAAAAAGAAAACATAAAGTCTTCTTCTGGTTTCCTTCCAGGTCCATATAAAGCCCCTACTCTCTACCCCTATCTCCTTCTTTTTCCTTCCTGCCTAAACCATTCTCCTTAATTCTATTCCGACCCTATCAATTTTTTCCCTTCTTCCGATTCTATGAACTCCTTCCATGGGGCCCGTATTTTCCTAATTTCTTCCTTTCCTTCCAGGGTCAACGGTAACAAGCTTTCCATTATCCCTATTCTTCTGACTTTATTTAACCACATTGAAATCTGGGGTGCTCGAGGCTCTTTCCAACACATAGAAATACAACTTTTTGCTGCATTTACCAAGTGACTGACAATCGAGTTCTTATATCTTTTAATTGGAATTTGTGAGCAGTGTAATAGAAAAAAGGCCGGGTCTTCCCTGATCTGATATTCAGTAAATAGCTGAGTGATTCTCTGAACTTCTTGCCAAAATCGTTTTATACCGGGGCACATCCAGAAAATATGGAATATAGTACCCCTTTCCTGACCACATCTCCAGCAGAGGTCTGATACCTCTGGAGAGAATTTACTCAACCTTGATGGGGTGTAATACCAACGTGTTAAAATCTTATAGTTCAACTCCTGTATTCTAGTACACCTAGATGATTTTAAGGTAAGGGATATTATATTCTGACGTTGTTCTGATGTAAAGGTTTGTTCCAGGTCTCTTTCCCATTTGCTTAAGCTTGTCATAGTAAAGTTCTCCGGGGGTGCTGTCAACAGCCCATACATCCTAGAGATAATATGGGACAATGGTTCTGTCTCTTCACAATATGTTTCAAATTGTGTACATAATCGTCCGTAACTAACCGTCGGTTTCAAGGTTTCTAAGTAATGTCGGAGTTGTCTTGCTTGCCAGAGAGGTATTTCATATTCGCCGCCCTGTTGCGTCAGGGCTTCTATCGTTGCCCATTTATTAACTCTCAATAAGTGCGAGGCCTGAAAGTAACCTTTCTCCCATAATTTCCCGAACGCTCGTAGCGTAGTCCCCGGTGCGAAGTCTGGATTCCCTAAAATGGGATATAGTGGAGAATTTATAGTGGAAAATCTAGGGTTCTGAATTATCTTAAAGCCTATACGTAGTGTAGGGCCAATCGTAGGATGTGTTTTTACCAGAGCCGGTATGGCTGCATAGCACCATATAGCTCTCTTCAAAGGTACTGGACATACTTGTTGTTCCATGTTGATCCACATTTTATATTCACCATGCCTACACCAGTCAATAATTCTACCGAGCTGGGCTGCCTGATAATATTTATATAGGTCTGGGGCCGCTATTCCTCCTGCCTTTTTAGGCAATGTCAACAGATTTCTATTGATCCTCGGCCTCCTACTTGCCCAGATAAATTTAGTAAATTCAGCGTAGAAAGCCTGGAACAAATATAGCAATTTTGGTACCATATTCATTTTTAGGATATTACATCTCCCAAACCACGAATGGGAATTTCTATTCCATCTTACTAATAATTTACTGATTTCCCTAAGTAGGGGTGGAAAATTAAGCACATACGCATCTGTTAGTTTTGGGGGATGTATATTCCCAGGTATTTTAACGCTATTGTAGTCCACTTAAATTTAAAGCTATTCTGGAGATTTATTTGCACCGGGCCCGTCAGTGACATTCATTTATTACACTGTGGAGGAAGTTCCCCATCAGGTCCGCCCCCTCGTATGTCAGACCCTGCCTACGTCATTGGCTGAGCGGACCTGATGGGGAACTGCCTCCGCAGTGTAATAAATGAATAGACCCGCCCCTTCTCACGTTCCGCATCTGGTCCGCTTAGCCTTACAACTACGTCATTGGCTGGGCGGACCTGATGGGGAACTTTAGAAGGGGCGGGTCTATTCATTTAATACACTGCGGAGGAAGTTCCCCATCAGGTCTGCTCAGGCTCAGCCAATGACGTCTCGTGTGGACAGCGCTGGACATCGGATTGCCGCGGGACACTGCATTTCATCGCTGGAATGTTTTTGTTTTTTTTTAATAAAGGACTTTTCCAAGGTGTCTGTGTGTTTTTTTTTACACTTTCTTTGTGAAATGGTAGGGGTACAATGTACCCCTTACCAATTCACATAGGGGGGGCGGGATCTGGGGGTCCCCTTTGTTAAAGGGGTCTTCCAGATTCCGATAAGCCCCCTGCCCGCAGACCCCCACAACCACCGGGCAAGGGTTGTGTGGATGAGGCCCTTGTCCCCATCAACATGGGGACATCCTCCCCATGTTGAGGGCATGTGGCCTGGTATGGTTCAGGAGGGGCGCTCTCTCGTCCCCCCCTCTTTTCCTGCGGCCTGCCAGGTTGCGTGCTCGGATAAAGGGTCTGGTATGGATTTTTGGGGGAACTCCACGCCATTTTTTTTAAAATTTGGGGTGGAGTTCCCCTTAAAATCCATACCAGACCTGAAGGGCCTGGTATGGATATTTGGGGGAACTCCACGCATTTTTTTTTAATTTGCGGCAGGGTTCCCCTTAATATCTATACCAGACCTGAAGGGCCTTGTAATTGAATTTGGGGGGACCCCTACGCTTTTTTTTTTTATCAATAACTTTTCTATGTATTGCCGGGAGCCGACAATTCATTATAGCCGCGAGTGAGTTTTAAATTACTTTTTTTCCTTCAGAAATGACACTTTGTGCAGGGACAGTTCTAAACAAGGGAAACAAGCGCGACTTTACATGCATACTATACACACACCCTAGGTACGAAATTTAAAGGAATATTTCACTTTTATTGTT
This sequence comes from Rana muscosa, assembly GCA_029206835.1. Lineage (NCBI taxonomy): Eukaryota > Metazoa > Chordata > Amphibia > Anura > Ranidae > Rana > Rana muscosa. The sequence continues at coordinate 486,412,475 of CM055122.1, forward strand.
TCACTTTAAGCATTATTAAAATCACTGCTCCCGAAAAAACTGACATTTTTAAAACTTTTTTTTTGCATTGATACATGTCCCCTGGGGCAGGACCCGGGTCCCCAAACACTTTTTTTGACAATAACTTGCATATAAGCCTTTAAAATTAGCACTTTAGATTTCTCCCATAGACTTTTAGAATTTGCCACGAACACCCCAAATTGTTCGCTGTTCGGTGAACGGGCGAACAGGCAATGTTTGAGTCGAACATGAGTTCGACTCAAACTCAAAGCTCATCCCTAGTCAGTAGGTAGAACATGCTGAAATAGCAGGAATGCATACAAACACACAGCGCACATATGCCACAGCAGGTAGGAGTGCATGAAGTCACAGGGATCACTACAAGCTGGCTGAAGTGCATGGGAAGGAAGCAGACTAAGGCCTGGTACACACCAGCCATGTTAGTACAGCAACCTCCAAGCTGAACTATTGTGTTCTGACAGGGGGGACTTGCCCCCCCCCCCCCAAGAACACAGCGATCAGAGCTCGCAGCCATTGGCTGCAAGTGCTAATTGAATGCTGGTTTTCCAGTATGCCCATTCTATAATTACAAAAGCCGATTGTTAGACCGGCTTCTGTGGGACAGGCTGCTGTACATACAGGCCGATTGTCGGCTGGTTTCTGTTGAACTGTCTGATACCAGCTGATATCTGGCACAGTTACAGGGATCACTAGAAGTTAGCTGCAGTGCACGGGGACACAGAGCAAGTAGCAGACTAGGAGCACACAGTAGTGGGAAGTTACAGCAGCTGCAGCCAGCACAGCTCTATTTACCCCACTTTCAGGATCTGAGTGCTCCTAGTTCCCCTCAGGCTTGGGCTTCTATTTATACACACACAGCCCACAGACTCACTGCTCAGCCCCTCTTACTGGGCTGCAGCAGTGTGCTAGCAAACATGGTGGGGCATGTGCCCCAAGTGCCCAGCGCTCATAGGTGTGCGCAGCCTAATTCATTAGGGTGTGCACTAAGGATGGTTCAAACACCCCCCCGGTTTGGTTCGCACCAGAACATGCGAACAGGCAAAAAATTTGTGCGAACATGCAAACCCTATTAAAGACTATGGGACATGAATATGAAAAATCAAAAGTGATAATTTGAAAGGCTTATATGCAAGTTATTGCCATAAAAAGTGTATGGGGACCCGGGTACTGCCCAAAGGGACATGTATAAATGCAAAAACAGTTTTTAAAAGGACCGTTTTTTCAGGAGCATTGATTTTAATAATACTTATAGTGAAACAATAAAAAATAAATATTCCTTTAAATATCGTGCCTAGGGGTCCCCTTAGTATGCCTGTAAGTGGCGCATCTGTGTGATGCCGAAGCAAAATGACATTTCTTAATGAAAAAATTTCATTTAAAATTGCTTGCGGCTGCCGGCAATATAAATAAAAATCAAGGAAAAAATTGGCGTGGGTTCCTCCCAGTTTTTACCAGGCCCTTTGGGTCTGGTATGGATTTTAGGGACATGAGAAAAAAAAGAAAAAATTGGTGTGGGGCCCCCAAAATTCATACCAGACCCTTATTCGAGCAAGCATCCTGGGCTTGGGTTTCGCTGCGACAGCTGTTATATAGGCAAGGACAGGGCCACCAGCTGACGCAACCGGATGACCCCGCCCCCCCTGACCGCACATGATGTCAGAAGGGGCGGGGTCACTCTGTTACATCATCGGGTGGCCCCGCCCTTGCCTATATAACAGCTGTCACAGCCAAGATACAGCAGTCGGCGAGACGCTTCCCATCGAGGCAGAGCTTTTTTTTCTTCTATTTTTCGGGCCTGTTGGGCAGCCTAATTGAAGATGGATGGACATCGTTGGACAATTTTTTTTTTAATAAAGAAATTGTCAAAAACTGTCTTTTGTGGTTTTTACTTTTTGACACTTTTTTGGTGAATGGGTAGGGGATCAATGTACCCCATACCCATTCACATGGGGGGGGATCTGAGGGCCCCCTTGTTAAAGGGGGCTTCAAGATTCGGATAAGCCCCCCACCCGCAGACCCCCATAACCACCGGGCCAGGGTTGTGGGGGCGAGACCCTTGTCCCCATCAACATGGGGACAAGGTGCTTTAGGGGGACCCCAAAGCACCCTCTCCATGTTGAGGGAAAGCACCTGGTATGGTTTAGGAAGGGGGGCGCTCGTTCTTCCCCCTTTCCCGGCCTGCCAGGCTGCTTGCTCAGATAAGGGTCTGGTATGGATTTTGGGGGGGAGCCCACGTCAATTTTTTTTACATTTTGGTGTGGGGTTCCCCCTATAATCCATACCAGACCCGAAGGGCCTGGTTTGGATTTTTTTTGGGGGGGGGGGCATGCTGTTGTTTTTCTTAATTCTGTCATAGGGTTCCCCTTAACCTCTTCAATAGTATTATATACTGTACACTGACTACACTGTATATATATATATATATATATATTTATATATATATACACACACACTACACTGCCTGCACTGTATAAATATTCTACACTGCCTGCACTGTATATACAGTGCCTTGCGAAAGTATTCGGCCCCTTTGAACTTTTCATCCTTTTGCCACATTTCAGGCTTCAAACATAAAGATATAAAATTTAATTTTTTTGTGAAGAATCACCAACAAGTGGGACACAATTGTGAAGTGGAACGAAATCTATTGGATTTTTGAAACTTTTTTAACTAAGAAAAAAATGAAAAGTGGGGCGTGCAAAATTATTCGGCCCCCTTGCGTTAATACTTTGTAGAGCCACCTTTTGCTGCGATTACAGCTGCAAGTCGCTTGGGGTATGTCTCTATCAGTTTTGCACATCGAGAGACTGAAATTCTTGCCCATTCTTCCTTGCAAAACAGCTCGAGCTCAGTGAGGTTGGATGGAGAGCGTTTGTGAACAGCAGTTTTCAGCTCTTTCCACAGATTCTCGATTGGATTCAGGTCTGGACTTTGACTTGGCCATTCTAACACCTGGATACGTTTATTTGTGAACCATTCCTTTGTAGATTTTGCTGTATGTTTGGGATCATTGTCTTGTTGGAAGATAAATCTCCGTCCCAGTCTCAGGTCTTTTGCAGACTCCAACAGGTTTTCATCCAGAATGGTCCTGTATTTGGCTGCATCCATCTTCCCCTCAATTTTAACCATTTTCCCTGTCCCTGCTGAAGAAAAGCAGGCCCAAACCATGATGCTGCCACCACCATGTTTGACAGTGGGGATGGTGTGTTGAGGGTGATGAGCTGTGTTGCTTTTACGCCAAACATATCGTTTTGCATTGTGGCCAAAAAGTTCGATTTTGGTTTCATCGGACCAGAGCACCTTCTTCCACATGTTTGGTGTGTCTCCCAGGTGGCTTGTGGCAAACTTTAAACAAGACTTTTTATGGATATCTTTGAGAAATGGCTTTCTTCTTGCCACTCTTCCATAAAGGCCAGATTTGTGCAGTGTACGACTGATTGTTGTCCTGTGGACAGACTCTCCCACCTCAGCTGTAGTTCTCTGCAGTTCATCCAGAGTGATCATGGGCCTCTTGGCTGCATCTCTGATCAGTCTTCTCCTTGTCTGAGCTGAAAGTTTAGAGGGACAGCCAGGTCTTGGTAGATTTGCAGTGGTCTGATACTCCTTCCATTTCAAAATGATCACTTGCACAGTTCTCCTTGGGATGTTTAAAGCTTGGGAAATCTTTTTGTATCCAAATCCGGCTTTAAACTTCTCCACAACAGTATTACGGACCTGCCTGGTGTGTTCCTTGGTCTTCATGATGCTCTCTGCGCTTTCAACAGAACCCTGAGACTATCACAGAGCAGGTGCATTTATACAGAGACTTGATTACACACAGGTGGATTCTATTTATCACCATCAGTCATTTAGGACAACATTGGATCATTAAGAGATCCTCGCTGAACTTCTGGAGTGAGTTTGCTGCACTGAAAGTAAAGGGGCCGAATAATTTTGCACGCACCACTTTTCAGTTTTTTATTTGCTAAAAAAGTTTCAAAAATCCAATAGATTTCGTTCCACTTCACAATTGTGTCCCACTTGTTGGTGATTCTTCACAAAAAATTAAAATTTTATATCTTTATGTTTGAAGCCTGAAATGTGGCAAAAGGATGAAAAGTTCAAGGGGGCCGAATACTTTTGCAAGGCACTATATATATATATATATATATATATATATATATATATATATATATACTAGACTGCCTGCCTTATATACTGTACACTGACTACACTGTATATATATATATATGTAGCGATACCCCCAGACTAAGGGAGCCGCTGGTTTGCTTTTGGGCCCTGTACACAGCACAGCCAACCCCCGGCAATCTACTCAGCCCTTCTCTGGCACAGCTAGTCTAGGGTGGTATTTCTATATAGCTCTATAACAGTTTATGCACAATCCCACAATACCTTTCTTTTAGTGATAAGATATATACCGTATTTATCGGCGTATAACACGCACCGGCGGATAACACGCACCCCAAGTTTAGGAGGAAATTTTAGGGAAAAAAACTTTTAGCAGGGAAGTTTAAGGAAAAATAACTTACATTTAAATGCAGCCTTGTCAGTGTCCATTGCAGCCTTGTCACAGTGCAGCCTTGTCAGTGTCCATTGCAGCCTTGTCACAGTGCAGCCTTGTCAGTGTCCATTGCAGCCTTGCCCCAGAGTCCATTTCAGCCTTGCCCCAGAGTCGCCGTGCAGCCTTGCCCCAGAGTCGCCGTGCAGCCTTGCCCCAGAGTCGCCGTGCAGCCTTGCCCCAGTGTCGCCGTGCAGCCTTGCCCCAGTGTCGCCGTGCATCATTTTAAAATTGGCGCCGAGACTGTGCGGACGCCGCCGAGAACGCCGGGGACGCAGGGGACGCAGGGACTGGGCGGAGCCGCCGCCGAGATACACATAGCCGAGTGTACTCGGCTATACTCGGCTTTTCTCGGCTCCGCTCACAGTCACGCCGAGTCCCGCCCTATGATGGACATAACACAGGTCCAATGGCGGGACTGGGCGTGACTGTGAGCGGAGCCGAGAAAAGTCGAGTATAGCCAAGTACATTCGGCTATGTGTATCTCGCTCCGCTCCACTCACAGTCAGCGGAGACAGCTCAGGGATGTCAGTATCGGCGTATAACACGCACCCACGATTTTCCCCTGATTTTCAGGGGAAAAAAGTGCGTGTTATACGCGATAAATACGGTATATATATATATATATAGACTCCAATACCAGGTTTGAGAAAATGTAAAAGGTTTACTTATAGATAAAAAGGGGTTAACCATCAATATTACATATAACGCATGCATGCAGAGCCCTGCAGTAATACTAAGAGCCGATTCACACCAGGGCGACTCGTGAGCGACTCAGTCGCCTGACAAGTCGCGTCCCATGCTTTTCAATGGAACCGTTCTAAGTAAGAGCGACTCAGGTCGCTCCGACTTAGAAAAAGGTTCCTGTACTACTTTTGGGGGCGACCCAAGGCGACCTGCATTGACTTCTATACAGAAGTCTTATGCAAATCGCCACGGCGGGCATCTCAAGTCGTCTTGAGATCGCGCCGCCGAGGTCGCCCCCACAAGTCGTGCCGCGTCGTGCCGCCCTGGTGTGAACGGCTCTAACAGTAGTTATTTATAGTGCACAATTAGTTCTAGCACACACTAACATATAGCTTGAGTCCCGTTAGCAATATGGCACTCAACAGTACTATCAACTCCCGGTCAGGCCTGACTCAAGTAAAACTCAGTCACTAGAGAGGGAATCTTCGCATGCCAGATGATCGATGGTGCACATACAGGAACAATATTTGTAATCCAACAAGGTATAAGGTAGTAGAACAACTCCCCGGAGACTATGTGACTCAGTCCTCCAACTAGTCTCCTGACAGGGAAAGGGAAATATAACCCGATGGGCCAAGGCAGTCTATAGGCCTAATAAAGTACTCAATTATAGCTGTGAGCAGGTGCTCTCTCACCCCTCCGGACTCGATCCCAGTCCGGGACTCCCACCTGTGTGTCTACACACACACAGGATCTGCCACCGCCTGATCTCCGGTTCACTGACGTCCCTGAAGCAGGTCCGCAGCGAGGTGGAAGGCTCTCTGGAAGTGCGCAAGGCCCAGGCCTTAGGCCTTGCACTCGCAGCAGGTCCGCACAGGAATTCCTCTTGTCAGCCGCGCGGTGTCCAAAGGGGCCGGGCTTAGCCTCGCCCTACCCTTTTATACCCCACCCATGAGTCTCTGCGGCAGCCCAATGCACCCTGGGTGCCAAACAGGGTTCTGGGTAACGTAGTCCATGGGGCCTCAACGGAGACCCCGCTACACACTCCCCCCACTTAAACTCTTTGGTCCCCAAAGATAACTGTCAACAAACACTACGCACAACATTTGACAAAGTTGCGTATGATGTCGGCAGAGGAAGTTCCCACCAAAATTGAGAGGGTGAACTTCCTTGCCCACAGGTCACACTATCATAAGTGGCCTGCCTAACTGTGCCAGGGGGTGAGTTGGGGTTGCCCTCCACCCAATGAACAGTGGAGGGATCAGGGCTTTCTGCACTCCTCCTGGCAGTTGCCATCGTATTCTCCGAGCTCCTCCCCATTTGTGGGTAAGTCAGCCTTCGGGAAGGCCTTATGGCCCTTTTCACCCTTCTCTCTCTTGGGACTTCTGGCTCCGACACTGTAGGTTCCTCTTCCGGAACAGACATGTCAGCTTCCACTGTTTCTGAAACATTTAACTCAGGAGCAGGAGGATTCACAGAACATCTTGGATCCTCCTCTGGGAGCAAGTCGAGGGCATCTTCCCATGAGTCTGATAGAGGGCTGGACGGGATAAATTCAGTAGCTTCTTTATTCAGTGTACAGTCTATGTTGTCTTCCAAAGGTGGGAGATCTATAGCAGAAGTCACTGGGGCCTGGGAAGGCCATAGCCATCCCAACTCTTCCCTTTCATCCTCAGTAGGCTCAGAGACATCCGTTTCTTCAGACCAGGATGTCTGAGACCGGGTATTTGGCCTAGGAGTATCCAGGATGGACGTTGATTCAGAGGAATCCTTCACAGGGGGTATCCGGACTGCTTCGGCAAATGGAAGTATGTGGTTCCAGTGCCAAGTCTTCAAAGGCCCCACCTTTCCCTCTGACTTCAGCTGATAGACTGGTAGGCCGGGTAACTTCTTACAAATAACATATGGCTCCGGTCTCCATCTGTCTGCAAGCTTGTGCTTCCCAGGGACTCCCAAGTTTCGTAACAACACTCTATCCCCTGGTTGCAGATCCTGAATTCGGACCTTCAGGTCGAAGTTTCTCTTGTTGCGGGCTCCCCTTTGATCAGAAGCAGCTTGGGCCTGTTCATAGGCCAACTGTAAACTGTGTCTCAACCGGTCCACATAGCCCTTATGAGAAGTGGCCGAGGAGTGGTCTACGGAGGTGCCAAAGGCCAGGTCTACGGGTAGTCTTGCTTCTCTCCCAAACATGGGTCGTTAGGGAAAGTACCCTGTAGCATCACTTGTTGTGCTGTTGTAAGCATGCACAATTGCTGCTATGTGCCTGCTCCAATGCTGCTTCTTTTCACTTTCAAGAGTTCCCAGCATGTTGAGTAGGGTTCGGTTGAACCTTTCCGGCTGGGCATCCCCTTGCGGATGGTAGGGAGTGGTTCGGGTCTTCTTGATCCCTAAGGAGTCCAAGAGCTTCCGGATCAGTCGACTTTCAAAGTCCCTCCCTTGATCCGAGTGGAGTCGCTGTGGTAGCCCATAGTGCACGAAGTATTTCTCCATGAGTACCTTGGCCACTGTGGAAGCCTTCTGGTCTTTGGTTGGGAAGGCCTGGGCATACCGGGTGAAATGATCGGTTATCACCAGAACATTTCCTAGTCCACTCAAGTCGGGCTCGAGGCAGAGGAAATCAATGCATACCAAATCAATTGGGCCTTGACTCTGTAGGTGGCCCATTGGGGCAGCTTGATGGGATAGAGTTTTCCGCTGGATGCAGCGTGCGCGTGAATGCCAGTATTCCTCTACTTCAGCCCTCATACAGGGCCAATAGAACCGACTTCTGACAAGTTGAAAGGTCCTTTTAGCTCCTAAATGACCATGATGGTCGTGTAAGGCGGCCAAGACAGTCCCTCGGTGCTTCTCAGGCAAGAACAATTGCCATTTGTCTTCCAGGTCATCAGAGGTGCCCCTTCGGTAGACCACCCCTTGATGCACTTGCAACCTGCCCCACTCTTTCCGCAGCAGACGAGCTTCCTTTGAAGGGTGATGCAAGAGCCTATCTGGATCCTGACTCTCCAGGGCCTCGAGGGCCAACTTCCCCAAAGGGTCTTCCTTTTGATCACACCTCAAATCTTTTTTTGACAGCTTGGGTAAATCATCTTCCTCTATTTGAGTTACCCCACAGTATTGCTTGGGGACCCCCACTACTGTGACCCCTATCTCTTCCGCTCTGGACCCCCCACTGGCTTGGAGTTCAGCCCCTTGACAGAGGGCCCGCACCCCGTCCGGTGCCACCTGGGTCCAGTCTTCTGTGCGGCTAATGGGAGCATGAGACCTTCTGGACAGGGCATCCGCATCTCGATTCCCAGGCCCAGGTCTGTATTTCAGGCTGAAGTTGAATCCAGACAGGGCAGCCAGCCATCGATGGCCCGTGGCATCCAGTTTTGCTGTAGTGAAAAGATAAGTAAGGGGATTGTTGTCAGTTTTCACGGTGAATTCTGCCCCATACAGATAGTCCTTAAGCTTATCAACTACAGCCCACTTGAGAGCCAGGAACTCCAACTTGTGAGTGGGGTAGTTTTTTTCAGATGGGGTCAAACTTCTGCTCACATATGCGACAGGTCGCAGTTGCCCTTCATGCTCCTGGTAGAGCACTCCTCCCAGACCATCATGACTGGCATCTACATGGAGCTCATAAGGTTTCCTTGGGTCTGCATAGGCCGAGACAGGGGCAGTGGTTAAGCTCTTCTTCAGCATGTGGAAGGCCTCTTCGCACTTTCCATTCCACTGGTCTTCGACTGACTCTCCCGGCTTCCTGGGACCCGAGTCATCCTCTTCCCCTTCTGTCTTCAAGAGTTCATTCAGGGGTCTGGCAATCCGCGCAAACCCCTCTACGAATCTCCTATAGTAGGAGCAGAACCCCAAAAAGGACCTGAGTTCTATCACCGTGGTGGGCCGGGGCCAGGAGGTAACTGCCTCCAGCTTCCCGGGGTCTGTGGCAACCCCTTCTTCAGACACTATGTGCCCTAGATAGTTGACTGATAACTGGTAGAACTGACATTTCTCGGGCGAAAGCTTGAGTCCCTCTTCGCTAAGCCTTCTTAGGACTTTTTCCAGTCTTTCCTCATGTTCTTCTAGAGTCTTCCCAAAGACAATGATGTCATCCAAGTACACGAGAACTTCGATGAGGTTCATGTCTCCTACGGTTTTCTCCATGAGGCGTTGAAAGGTGGCAGGGGCTCCAGACAGGCCTTGGGGCATCCGGTCAAATTCAAAGAATCCCACAGGGGTTATGAAGGCTGTCTTCTCCTTGTCTTCCAGATGCATGGGGATCTGATAGTATCCGCTCTTCAGGTCCATAACACTGAACCACCTGGCTCCAGACAAACTCTGTAGGGCATCCTCTATCCTCGGGGTGGTATACTGGTCGGGTATCGTCCTTCGGTTGAGAGTCCTGTAGTCTATACACAACCTCAAAGACCCATTCTTCTTCCTGACCACCACTATTGGGGAGGCATAGGAGCTTCTAGATTCCCGAATAACACCGGTTCGCTTGAGCTCGGCGAGCTGTTCTCTCAGGTCTTCAAGGTCGGCTAGAGGAACTCGCCTGACCCTCTCCCTGAAAGGCTTGTCTTCCTGGAGGTGGATCCTATGGGTGGCACTCTTTGGAAACCCTACGTCGAACTCATCTTTAGAGAAGATCTTCCTCCATCTGGTCAACTGGGCCTTTGCCCTCTCTTTCCAGGCCTTTGGCAGGTTCGGGTTCTCCATGCAGAGCTTCTCCCAAACAGTCCTGTCTCCCTCTGTCTTCTCCACATCTGATAAGACAATTGGGGCAGCAGGGCTCACCTGACCCAGCAGCATCCTGGCGGGGATCTCCATGGGAACACCCGTGGTATTCCTGACGCTCACCGGCACCTTACAGTGTGCCTTCTTCAGAGCTCTCAGCGGAACCATCTCTGGGATCACTTCTAAGCCTGAGTATTCTTCCCGAGGGTCTGGTTCCAACATGACAAAGGGGCCGGGTTTCTCCCAAGTAAGCTTCAAAGTGGCCCTGAGACAGGTTACCTCACCGGGCTGCAACACTATTCCCTTCTTCTCCAGTCTCCAGACTTTACCCACCCCCTCTTCTGAGGCCTTGTGTTCTAAGACCAGTCGCTGATAGGCGGTCTTCAACATCGGGAATATTCTGGTGACCGTAGGGTTCTTTCTTCCTGCCAGAGGGGCCAGAAGCCTACAGACCAGGTCCGTATTTGTCCCTATTATTAAGGAGCTCTTGCTGGCTCCAGGCGGTCGGGGGCACACCACTGCCAGGGTTTTAAACACTTCAGCCTTCCCGGCTACTGAGGGGTCGAAGGTCAGTTTAATGGGCAAGTAACCATCGTAGGGGAAACTCTGTGTTCCGATTCCTCATATTTCCAGATCTTCAATTCTCTGGATGGGCAAGTGACTCAGATGTCTATCATAAAAGTCCCGGTATAACAGAGTCACCTGTGCTCCAGTGTCTAAGATGGCTCTCGTGTAGACTCCCTCCACTCGAATAGGCACTACAGGGGAGGGGCCTATTAGTTCTTCTTGGGCTCGGTATGCATTGATCTCCCTCCTATGTTTATGTGTATATTCCCGCTGAGGGACATTATTTCTCTTTTTAGGTGTGTATTCTCGCTGAGGAGCACTGTTCTTCTTCTGAGGGGGTCTACTCCTTTTTCTTCTGGGCTTCTCATTCAGTTTGGGTACAGTGGAGCTCACTGGAGATGATGGGCACCCGGTTGACTACTTCACTGGGGCCCTCTGAAGTTTTCCGCCGGCTTGCGATTATTTATCTTCTTTTTCTTGGGACTCGAACATACTTTCGCAATATGGCCAACTCCCCCGCAGTTAAAACAGACCACATCCCCCCAGTCTTGTAGGGAAGCGGGTGCTGAGGTCTCTGGGAAAAACTCCTTCTTCAGTCCTTTATTCTCTACGACCCTTAGATCCTTTGCCATCAAAGAGGTCAGCATCTCCATCACCTGAGACATTTGTGACTTCAGGGTGTCTACTTCTGGGTCTCTTTCAGAGGTCATGGTGGATCTGACCATTACTGGTACAACAGGTGTATGTGCCTTGATCACTTGCTGATCCTTTTGCAGGGCCTCCTCATCTCTAATGATCTTTACCAGATCAGGATAATTCAGCGACATACCTCCTCCAGAGGTTTTCAAGTGGAGCCAGACTGGATCCAAGCGTAGCGTTCCCTTTAATATCTGCTTCATCCTTGCCGCATCTATAGCTTGAGGTACCATCCCTTTTTTTAGCACGATTTGACAAAGCATTTTGTTCAGTCTTCTTACATACTCTGACAGCTTTTCTCCTGGCTGCTGAAAGGTGTGTTTGAACTGATACACCAGTTCTGTTACTTTTTCTAACTGACCGAACTCCTCCTGTAGCATGGCTAAACAGTCATAAGCCGTGCAGGCAGCATTCCCAAACCGGAGACTTTTTACAGCTTCCGCAGCCGCGCCTTTCAGACTTTCCATCACGCGCTGCTTCTTCTGCGCTTCAGGCACCTCCCATGCCTCTACTGCTGACAAGTCCTGTTCGATCCAGGTATCGAAGACTTCCTCCCCTACAGGGACGGGCAGCTTCCCTGAAAATGTTCTCAGCTTCCGGTAGCTGGCCTCTACGTGTACCGTACTTGTTTGCTGACACTTTGTGAGCAGATCTCCCAAAGCACTTAAAAGTTCTGGCCCTATGGCTGTAATGGGTGTCACAGGAGGTGTCATCCTTCTCTGCCTCTCTGATGCATGGGGTATCCCTGGCGGTGATCCCGTTGAGGATGGCGGAGGTGACTCAGTTTTCACAGTTATTGCGTGCGCCAGACCATAAGTTTTGTTATCCAGCGACTGCACACTTTGTCCTTTAAGGTTACCCGTTACTCCATCCATCCACTCTATAAGTGCATACTAAAACGAGGTGTCTGGGGCTGATTTCAGGTCTATCACCCTTGGTATATTATTTGGGGATAGCGACACTGGGTTTGTCCTGGCTGCTTCGCACCACGCTTTCACTTCTAGCGGGTCCATGCCGGTACTTTTGGCATATCTGCTTGCCATATACAGGATCCCGGAAACGATGCCCCCCATGTAGCAATACCCCCAGACTAAGGGAGCCGCTGGTTTGCTTTTGGGCCCTGTACACAGCACAGCCAACCCCCGGCAATCTACTCAGCCCTTCTCTGGCACAGCTAGTCTAGGCGTGGTATTTCTATATAGCTCTATAACAGTTTATGCACAGTCCCACAATACCTTTCTATTAGTGATAAGATATATATATATATATATATATATATATATATATATATATATATATATACTCCAATACCAGGTTTGAGAAAATGTAAAAGGTTTACTTATAGATAAAAAGGGGTTAACAATCAATATTACATATAACACATGCATGCAGAGCCCTGCAGTTATACTGTCAGGGCCCGGACTGGCAGCTAGTGAGGACACAGGAGGTGGATCCTCTGTGCCAGAGAGGCGAAGGCACGGGTCGCACTGGAGGACCGGTTCTAAGCAGCTACCGGTTTTCACCAGAGCCCGCCGCAAGGCGGGATGGACTTGCTGCGGCGGTAGCAACCAGGTCGTGTCCCCCAGTAGCGGCTCGACTTCTCTGGCAGCTGAGACAGAGGCACGGTACACTGGGACTAGGCAGAGGCAAGGTCAGACGTAGCGGAAGGTCAGGGCAGGCGGCAATGGTACGTAGTCAAGGGCAACGACAGAAGGTCAGATACACTGGAAAGGCAAGTAAAAAACGCTTTCTCAGGGCACTAAGGCAACAAGATCCGGCAAGGACAGGAAGGGGGAGTGGGTTTTTAAGTGTTTTGGAGTGTGACACAGTAATTGGACCAGGCACCAATCAATGGTGCACTGGCCCTTTAAATTTAAGAAGACCGGCGCGCGCGCGCCCTAGAGAGCAGCGGGACCGCGCGCGCCGGGACGGAGCAGGGGAAGGAGGCCGGTGAGCAGGATGGGATGCGATCCGCGGGTGGACAGGTGCCGCCGCATGGATCGCATCCCCGCCAGCATCAGAGCAGCGCTCACGGTCAGAGGAGCTGACCGGAGCGCTGCAGGGGGACAGACGCCGCGGGCGCTCCGGGATGGATTGGACACCCGGAGCGCTCGGCGTTACAGTACCCCCCCTTAGGTCTCCCCCTCTTCTTGGAACCCAAGAATCTTCGGATGAGCTCTTTATCTAAAATGTTGGCCTCAGGTTCCCAGGACCTTTCCTCAGGACCACAGTTCTCCCAATCCACTAAAAAACATCTTTTACCTCGGATGACCTTGGAGGCGAGGATCTCTTTCACCGAGAAGACATCAGAAGAACCAGAGACAGGAGCAGGAGCAGTGACCTTAGGGGAAAATCGGTTAAGAATGAGGGGTTTAAGAAGAGACACATGAAAAGAGTTGGGAATACGAAGAGAAGGAGGAAGGTGGAGCTTGTAAGAAACAGAATTGATTTGGTTTTTGATTTTAAATGGCCCGAGGTAACGAGGGCCCAGCTTGTAGCTAGGTACCCGAAACCGAACATATTTGGAGGAGAGCCACACTTTGTCACCAGGGGCATAGACAGGAGGGATTCTTCTTTTTTTATCTGCATGTCTCTTAATGCGGGCAGAGGCCAGTGAGAGCGACTTTTGAGTCTCTTTCCAGATAGAGGCAAAGTCCTGAGTAAATTCATCCACGGCCGGAACTCCAGAAGACGTGGGAATGGGGAGGGGGGGCAATGGGTGACGGCCGTAGACCACAAAGAAAGGCGACTTGGAGGAAGATTCAGAGTTCTTGAAATTGTATGAGAATTCTGCCCAGGGCAATAGGTCGACCCAATCGTCTTGATGGGCGGAGACAAAATGTCGTAGGTAGTCGCCAAGGACCTGGTTAACTCTCTCCACCTGTCCATTGGACTGCGGGTGATAAGCGGAAGAAAAATTCAACTTAATTTTTAGTTGAGTACAGAGAGCTCTCCAAAATTTTGAGATGAATTGAACACCTCTGTCCGAGACGATATGTGAGGGCAGCCCATGGAGGCGGAAAATTTGAAGAAAAAAATGCTTCGCCAACTGAGGTGCAGTAGGCAGACCAGGAAGCGGGACAAAATGAGCCATTTTAGAAAAGCGGTCAACGACCACCCAGATGACAGTGTTATTACGAGACAAAGGGAGGTCCGTGATGAAATCCATGGCGATGTGGGACCATGGTTGTTCAGGCACAGGTAGGGGAAGGAGAAGACCTGCAGGCTTCTGGCGAGGCGTCTTGTCACATGCACAGATAGTGCAGGCCCGTACAAAGTCAGTCACATCTTCTTCCTGGGTAGGCCACCAATAGTGTCTGGCAATCAATTGTATGGATTTTTTGATCCCAGCGTGACCGGCTAGATGGGAGGAATGGCCCCACTTGAGTATCTGAAGCCGAAGGCGTGGAGGAACGAAAGTCTTTCCTGGAGGAATTGGCACGAGAGAAGAGGGAGCAGAGGAAATCAGACACTCAGGGGGTATGATGTGTTGAGGAGGAGTCTCGGTTTCAGAGGTATCGGAGAAACGGGACAAAGCATCAGCCCTGACATTTTTGTCTGCGGGCCGAAAATGGCCGAAAATGGATCTGGAAGTTGAAGCGGGCTAAGAACAATGACCACCTGACCTGGCCTGGCGAGGATTTAGGCGCTGAGCGGACTGAAGGTAGGACAAATTTTTATGGTCAGTGTAGATGGAGATAGGGTGAAGGGATCCTTCCAGTAGATGTCTCCACTCTTCTAATGCCAACTTGATGGCCAACAGTTCACGGTCACCTATAGAATAGTTTTTTTCCGGAGGGGAGAAAGTTTTAGAGAAAAACCCACAAGTGACGTTTTCCCTTTAGCGTTTTTTTGAAGAAGCACAGCTCCGGCTCCTACCGAGGAGGCGTCGACTTCAAGGAAGAACGGCTTTAGAGGATCTGGCCGAGACAGGACAGGTGCAGAGGAGAAGGCGGTCTTAAGGCGAGTAAAGGCTTCCTCCGCTTGAGGCGGCCAGGACCTAGGATTCGCGTCTTTTTTGGTCAGTGCCCCTATAGGAGCAACGATGGTGGAGAAGTGGGGTATGAACTGACGATAGTAGTTGGCGAAACCAAGGAAGCGTTGGATAGCACGAAGTCCAGAGGGGCGTGGCCAACCCAAGACTGCAGAGAGTTTGTCAGGGTTCATTTGAAGACCTTGTCCAGAGACCAGATAACCTAGGAAAGGAAGACTGCTGCGCTCAAAAAGGCATTTTTCAAATTTAGCGTAAAGATGATTTACGCGGAGGCGTTGGAGCACTTGACGGACATGAAGCCGATGTTCCTTAAGGTTGGCAGAGAAGATTAGGATGTCGTCAAGATAGACAACCACACAGGTATACAGTAGGTCCCGGAAGATTTCGTTGACAAAATCTTGAAAGACTGCAGGGGCGTTGCAAAGTCCGAACGGCATGACGAGATATTCAAAGTGACCGTCTCTGGTGTTAAATGCGGTTTTCCATTCATCTCCTTTACGGATTCTGATGAGGTTATAAGCGCCCCTGAGGTCCAATTTAGAAAAAACTTTTGCTCCGTGCAGACGGTCAAAGGGCTCCGAGATGAGAGGCAGAGGGTAGCGGTTTTTAATAGTGATTTTATTGAGACCACGATAGTCTATGCAAGGGCGTAGAGATCCGTCCTTCTTGGCCACGAAGAAGAAGCCCGCTCCGGCTGGAGAAGATGATTTCCTAATAAAACCTCTCTTGAGGTTCTCCTGAATGTATTCAGTCATGGCCTTGGTTTCAGGAGAGGAGAGAGGGTAAATTCTGCCACGGGGTGGTGTAGTACCTGGGAGCAAGTCAATGGGGCAGTCGTAGGGTCTATGTGGTGGTAAGACCTCCGCCTGTTTTTTGCAAAAGACATCAGAAAAGTCCTGATAGGCCTTTGGAAGGCCAGGCAAAGGAGTAGTGATGGGGACTTGACAGGTTGGTACAGACTTAAGGCAATGCTTGTGACAGGAGTCACCCCAGGATTTGATGTCCCCAGTGGTCCAGTCGAGGGTAGGAGTGTGACGCTGGAGCCAGGGTAGGCCAAGAAGGATGTCAGAAGTACAGTTTGGCAAAACAAAGAATTCAATCTTTTCTTGGTGAAGAACACCAACGGACATGAGCAGGGGTTCGGTGCGGTAACGCACGGTACAATCCAAATTCTCTCCATTTACAGAGGAAGTAACAGGAATGTTGAACCTGTTGATGAAAGAGGCTTCAATAAAGTTTCCTGCAGAACCAGAGTCCAGGAAGGCCACCGCAGGGAAGAGGGAGCCAGCAGAAGGAGAAATCTGCACAGGAATAGTCAGACGTGGAGAGGAAGAATTCACACCCAGTAACGCCTCTCCCACGTTCACTAGGTGCGGGCGTTTCCCTGACGCGGAGGACGAATAGGGCAGTCTTTTAGGAAGTGATCAGAGCTCGCACAATAAAGGCATAAGTTCTCGTTCCTACGGCGAGACCTCTCTTGTAGGGTCAGGCGAGACCGGTCCACTTGCATGGCCTCCTCGGCGGGAGGCACGGTAACAGGATGCATTGGATTCAGAAAGAGAGGAGCCAGGCACGGATAACACCTGGTGCGAACAAGATCTTTCTCCTGGCGAAGCTCTTGGCGTCTTTCGACGTAACGCATATCGATGCGGGTAGCTAAATGGATGAGTTCCGTCAAGGAAGAGGGTATCTCTCGTGCGGCCAGACAATCCTTGATGTGGCCGGATAAACCCTTCTTGAAGGTCGCGCAGAGAGCCTCATTATTCCAAGCTAACTCTGAGGCCAAGTGTGCGGAACTGTATGGCATATTCGCCCACAGAAGAGTTTCCTTGGACAAGGTTAAGCAGGGCGGTTTCAGCAGATGAGGCTCGGGCTGGTTCCTCAAAAACGCTGCGAACCTCAGCAAAGAAGGACTGAACGGTGGCTGTAGCAGGGTCGTTGCGGTCCCAGAGTGGCGTGGCCCAGGCCAAGGCCTTTCCAGACAACAGAGAGACCACGAATGCCACTTTAGACCGTTCTGTGGAAAACTGGTCAGACATCATCTCAAGATGCAGGGAACATTGGGACAAGAATCCCCGGCACATCCTAGAATCCCCGTCAAATTTCTCCGGAGGAGACAGGCGAATTCTCGAGGTAGTAGCGGCAGCTCGGAGAGGGGAAGATGCTGGAGGCTGCGGTGGCAGAAGCTGCTGGACCATGGCGGTCAACTGCGACAGCTGCTGTCCTTGTTGGGCGATCTGTTGCAACTGCTGGGCAACCACGGTAGTGAGGTCAGCGAGATTTGGCAGCGGTACCTCAGCGGGATCCATGGCCGGATCTACTGTCAGGGCCCGGACTGGCGGCTAGTGAGGACACAGGAGGTGGATCCTCTGTGCCAGAGAGGCGAAGGCACGGGTCGCACTGGAGGACCGGTTCTAAGCAGCTACCGGTTTTCACCAGAGCCCGCCGCAAGGCGGGATGGACTTGCTGTGGCGGTAGCAACCAGGTCGTGTCCCCCAGTAGCGGCTCGACTTCTCTGGCAGCTGAGATAGGCACGGTACACTGGGACTAGGCAGAGGCAAGGTCAGACGTAGCGGAAGGTCAGGGCAGGCAGCAATGGTACGTAGTCAAGGGCAACGGCAGAAGGTCAGATACACTGGAAAGGCAAGTACAAAACGCTTTTTTAGGGCACTAAGGCAACAAGATCCGGCAAGGACAGGAAGGGGGAGTGGGTTTTTAAGTGTTTTGGAGTGTAACACAGTAATTGGACCAGGCACCAATCAATGGTGCACTGGCCCTTTAAATTTAAGAAGACCGGCGCGCGCGCGCCCTAGAGAGCAGCGGGACCGCGCGCGCCGGGACGGAGCAGGGGAAGGAGGCCGGTGAGCAGGATGGGATGCGATCCGCGGGCGGACAGGTGCCGCCGCATGGATCGCATCCCCGCCAGCATCAGAGCAGCGCTCACGGTCAGAGGAGCCGACCGGAGCGCTGCAGGGGGACAGACGCCGCGGGCGCTCCGGGATGGATGGGACACCCGGAGCGCTCGGCGTTACACTAACAGTAGTTAATTATAGTGCGCAATTAGTTCTAGCACACACTAACATATAGCTCCCCGTTAGCAATATGGCACTCAACAGTACTATCAACTCCCGGTCAGGCCTGACTCAAGTAAAACTCAGTCTCTAGAGAGGGAATCTTCGCATGCCAGATGATCGATGGTGCACATACAGGAACAATATTTGTAATCCAACAAGGTATAAGGTAGTAGAACAACTCCCTGGAGACTAACAAACAGGGAAAACACAAATGAGAGTTGACAATGCTGCATACCCCAAAATTGTACAGAAGTAGAGAAAGTTACCCCGAGGGGGTTTCTAGCAGCAAAGTATTGTATGAAAACTGTATTCAATTAGAAGTCTTTATTATCATAGAATGAATTCAATGTACAAAAAATTAATTACAAATGTTAGCTCTGGTCTGCGACACAAGTAACAACATATACCGTCACCTATGGAAAACAATGAACCAAGGAGACCTGAATTTCCATTATATTGCAGGATTGTAATCCATATGAATACCCCGATGCATTTCGACCTTATCATTGTCGGTCTCTTCAGGGGGTTTTTTAATTCTAGGGAAATATTTATAAATAAAATTCTAGTTTAGAAATTATCACTAATATTATTATACAATATACAAAAAATTATCAGCATTGCACATTAACAAGATTGATCACTATAACGTCTCTACATGTATGGTAATATATTTACCATTCCAGGGATGGAAAGGTGCAAATGTGTCCCAAGACCAGATTTGCCGCATGGCAGTTGCATCTGGTGGTCCCAAAATGTCCGTGTGTCCCCTCCGCACCCTCCGATGGGCCCATAGTCCACGAGGCTTGCAAGGAGCCAGGCTCTTGGACCCCGAGGGGGGAGTGTGGGGCAAGGCACCTGCAAAATAGTATTGAGAAGTATAGATAAATAAATAACCAAGGGTTTGCTTGGGTATTCAGTGCCACCCCATAGCACCAGACTGATCCCTGCTTCATCCAAAATTGAGGGGTATACAATATATGTTTTCTTAATATTAAGTATTTATTAATTTAGTAGATTAATTTATGTTATGGTTGATGGAAATATTAATTTACATAAACATATGGTAATAAGTATACTATTGTAAGAAAAAATAATTATCATTATTGACCTATTTAGTCAGTTTATGAAGATGACTGTGCATAAAGTGAAGTGAAGTGTATAATAATGGGACAATGCCATGTGAGGTGAAGATATTAAAAGTGAAAGGGTGTTAATGTTGATAAAATGGTGAAGGTTGCCTGATAAACAGAAATGTGTGTCACAAATAAGGAGAGTTTAATGTGAGAATAGGATCAGAACTGTAGGAATAATTAGTATGTTGGTAATTTTAAAAAGAGCTTTCATGAAGTAAGGGTATTTTAATCAAGTGTTCAATATGGAAGAAGCACCGACCAGTCTGGTGTGTACAAGGGCTACACTCACCCAGCATTCCCAGCCTTGTATCTGTGTATTAGGCGGCCTTCCAGGGATCACCCATCCCAGGTGTGCACCCCAAAGCTCAAATGCCTTTCTCTGCAGCCCCAGCTACACGGGGAAGTCCATGAATGGGAAGTGCTCTGTGCTGAGCGGCTTTCTATTAATTCACAAACTGATGCATAGTAAACACAGTTCACTATGGTTCAGTTATGAATGAACACAGTGAGTGAGTGTATTTATTTAGAAAAGGAAGGCACCGGTAAATTACATATTTACTAGCCCCTTCCCCTGCTATTTATCCTGAAACATCCCCCCCCCCCATAGCAGCTGGGTGGAGAAGAGAAGCCAGAAGCACTGCAGGGCGGGGGGGGGGGGGGAGGCAACATGGTGGGAAGCCCAGGCAGTAGGGGGAATCGGCACCGCATATACTGATTAGGATGTGCCCAGGCACACCTGGCACACCCCCTGTGCACGCCTATGCCAGCACTAGAGCCCCTTTGCCTCAGGGGTCTGTTAGCATCATTGCACTGTGATAACAGGTATGTTACCATGCATGTTGGTGTGTTGCGGTGCTATTTTTTCTGAATGCCACTCTAATACACCTTGCCAATTGATGTGCATTGCAGTACACCACAACGCATGATAATGTAATACAGTGCATTGCAGTGCACAGCAATATGAAAAAAATAGTAAGGCAACCCATTCAAATGAATAGGCTACCTTAATGCAATACGCATATACAAGTTCACTTAATAATGCCTATGCGATCACGCAGTGCAACAGTGTGAACAGGACCTAATACAAAAAACTTACAGCTGCTGCTCAGGCTGAGATTTATCCTACTCTGACCAATCCATCTATATAAAGGAATAAGCAGTGACAACTCAGCAACAGGTATGAGGAGCAATAGGCACCTTTGTAGTTTATTCATCAGTGCGGACTCACAGATACAGTGACAACACAGACTATTCATGTTGCTACTTGGAAACAAAGAGCCTGCAGATGAAGGCTTCCTCAGCCTCGCTCTGCATTAGATGTTGTTATCAGTCAGATTCCAGCAGAGGAAGTGAGTAGTGGAAGCATTCCTCTCTAGGCTCATTGTTTACAGTGACATTAGCATACCTCCCAACCCGCACGGATTCTGCGGGTTTCTCCCGCAGGGACATCATCTTCCCGCGTACCCGCGTGGGACACTGTTTTACCGCATAGTCCCCCCAGTCCTCCAGCGTGCCAGAGCGGCAGCGAAAAGCAGGTGAGTTGGGCGGGCGGGCTTGTGTGTTGTATTCTCCCCTCGGCATGTCACACCACTTCCGCGACCCGCGACGAACCCCCCCCCCTCGTCACGTCACACCTCCGCGACCCGCGACGTTCCCCCCCCCCGCTCAACAACACCACCACCGTCCCTACAGCCAGTGTCAGGCCTTAACCACAGTGCTAGTTGGTCCTGGGAGTGATAGTCTGCAAGAAAGTGTATATATGGTTCAGTCCCTAAATTCCTTATCTTCAATCAAGTGGGCATCCCATATGCACCCTATTCCCATCCAAGATATATTCCCCTAATAAAACAAAATAAAGCAAAGTGCAAGGACTGTTTCTTGACTGAAGTTGGTCTGGAAATTCGTGTGCCTGGCTGAGCAGGGTGGGAGAAGGGCCACAATCACCAGCAGCCCCAACAGTGGTACTGCGCTACATTAAGTAAATTTAGCTTGTCTCACTGTAATCAGTGCAGCTCCATGTGATTAGCTAGGTCTGTTCAGTTTTTTCAGCTGCTGCAGGTTTGATTACTGCCTCTTCTTTCTGTAGAACTGTAGATCTCTATAGAACATAGGTGTGGAGCAAGGCAAATGAACAGCATATATATTTTTTACAGCCTTGGCTAATCCCACTGCTGGGTGTCTGTATACATACTCTCGATCGTTTTTCATGGCATTTTTTAAACCAACGTTTTTCTCGTCGTTTTTTTTTTCATGTTTCCTCTCAAGCCTGTCTTGCGTACACACGATCATTTAAAAAAACGTTCAAGCAAAGCGCAGTGACGTACAACACGTACGACGGCACTATAAAGGGGAAGTTCCGTTCGGATGGCGCCACCCTTCATGTTAGTAAAGTTTGTTGAGCGACGATTCGCGCTTTTCAGCCTCGTGCTTTTCAGTCCGTTTCAGCGTGACGAATGTGCTATCTCCATTACGAGCGCTAGTTTTACCAGAACGAGCGCTCCCGTCTCATAATTGATTCTGAGCATGCACGTTTTTTTTCACCTCGTAAAAGCATACACACTATCGTTTTTCACGTCGTTAAAAAAAACGACATGAAAAACGACGTGAAAAAATAGAGCATGTTCTAAATTTTTAATGGCCGTTTTTCACGCCGTTAAAAATGCTCTGGAGCATACACACGATCGGTTTTAATGCCCATTTTTAAAAATGGCATTTTTAACGGCATGAAAAACGATCGTGTGTATGGGGCATGAGACACAAAGCTCCCAGGTCTTTACCTAGAAAGGAGAAGTCCAGCTTGGAGGGCAAGGTCGCCCTCTGGGCAGCCCTGCCACATGCTTGCTGTTTATGAGGCCTCAGCTGGGCTAGCTGAGAGGCCTGGATGCTGAAGTTGTACAAAGCTGGCTTTGGGGCTGTCGTCTGAAGATTTAGTCTGGTATCACAGGAAAAATGTGTCGCATGGATGTTGGAAAGAGGCAACCAACTTTCCAAGGACATTTGTCAGTACAGACAGTGAGAGAGATCTTAGAGATTTTTGGGCTGCTGCCACCTCTCTTGTGCTTGAGAGACAGCTGTGTATTTGTGTAAAGGGGACATCGGCTGTTGTCCTAAAGGGCTCAATCTATCTAATTCACTGTGAAGGGACTCTGCTCTATTTGCACTAAAGAAGCTTTTCTGCTTTTAACTGCTTCTATTACAAAGCCAAGCCTACATTTCTGCAAAAGGAAGTTTACTATCCTCGTTTTGTACATAGTTCTTTTTGGAGTATCCCACTCTATTCCTCAACCCTATCCAAGTTTCCCCAAAAATAAAAATACCAAAAAGAACAGCCCTGGACTTGTCACTGAGCCAAAGAGTGACTGTCATAATGTGCCTGGCTACTGGGAAAAAGAACCTGGGCATATTATCAGCAGCTCCTTCGGGGTAGCGGTACAATTATATCTGAAGATCCATGTAAATGGAGGTCTGAATGGGGCACAATTTAATTACACAAGTGTCCAATGAGCTGCATCCCTGGGGCTCTGACTTAGCTTCCCCTCAGGTTTGGGCCCCATAGCAGCCATATGGGCTGCTACAGTGGTAGTTCTGTAATTGTAGGATCCCCTCCCAGCACCCCCAGTCTAGTACTCACCTGCCACCATTCTAGTGTGTTATTGCTGAACAAGTCAAATGCCTGCTTGTCAAAAGCAAAGCACATGCACTCGACATACTTTTCAAAGAAGCTAGGAAGCTACATAGGAACGAATGAAGAGTGCAGAGCTCATGCATGGGCCCAGCTTAGAAGATAGTGACAAGGCTGTGGGATAGGGTTGCCACCTGTCCAGGATTCACCCGGACAGTTCGGGTTTGGAATCATGCGTCCGGGTTTCAGACTGCCTGAAACCCAGACACATTATTCAGACTGGACTATGGCTTCCCAGCAGGGTTGCTGGCTGCAGTTGTCTAAGCCGAGAGCATCTGTTACTCTCTCTTTCACACGGCCCAAAGCCAGCACTAACAACCCCCCCCCAAACACACACACAGATGGGAGAGGAGAGAGGGCTCGATCTGCACCTCTTCCTCCCACCCCTACCCCTCCAATCCCCAGGGCTGTGCCTCAGAAAAGGAAAGTTGGGGCCGCAAATTTGAAGTCCAGCAGCCTCAGATACATCTGGATGAGAGGTGCTTACTGCAAAGGGGTGAGTGAGTGAGCCATCCATCCCTGTCTGTGACTGAAGTCTCCCCCTTCTCTCTCCTCTGAGTAAGTACAGTAAAACAAATCAGAGCACCCCTTACATCAGAGTTCCCGTTTACTTCAGAGTTCTCAGTGTTTCCCCCTTAAATCAGGGTTCCCAGAGCATCCCTTATGTTAGAGTCCCCAGATTTCTCCCTTATATCAGAGTCTGCAGAGTCCCCCCTTACAGTGAAAGGGAACTCTGCAAATTAAGATGTAAAAGGGGAACTCTGCAGACTCTGATGTAAAGGGGGACTCTTGTTATTAACTTTATATAATTAGAAATATTATTTTTTAGCAAAATATATGTATAGTTTATACTATAAAAATTGCCGTGCGCCGCTAATGTGTTCGGGTTTGACTTGAAGAAAAGGTGGCAACCCTACTGTGGGATCTTGTGAACAATATTTTGTTGGATTGGGGCAGGTGGGTATAGGAACAGGGAGGGGGTGTATGTTGGAGGCAGTTAAGCTTTAGGGCATGTTAAATGACACACAATAAATGGTTTGAAAGGTCACTTTAATATACTTATGCACAATTTAAGATGTTTGAAATGCTATTACAGCTCAATGAAACAGAATCATTTATGCTGTTTTACTTTCCAAAGAATTTGTAATTTTGACCAGCCATTCTCATTTTCCTTTTTTTACTGGTTTATCAATACTGTTTTCTGGCCCAGTTCTCTGCTCACTGGACAGAGGTAATTATGCTAAATAATTGTCCAGTTATCAGGCTGGAGGGAAAGAGTAACACAGAGGGGCTGATTTACTAATAACAGTGCACTGCGCTGCTTCTAACCTTAATTGGTGCGCCGGATAACTCCTTCACTGGGCGCAGGAAGCAGCGGTGCACTGTTATAGTAAATAGAAATGTCAGCGGCGCTCTATTGAAAATAAATGGTTCCCTATGGGAGCCCATTGATTTGAATAGAGGTCGCCCGGGAAGTCGGATCCGACTTGCGGGCGACTCGTGTGCCGGCTGACACAGGGACAGCCCGACTCTGCGAGGCGACCTGGAAACGACCTGAGCGTGAAGCAGCCGCCCAAGTCGTGTCCTAGAGGCGACTAGCCGGCCGAGAATGTCTCCAGCGCGATGTAATCGCGCTGGTCCTCGGCAGCCTCGCTGTCCCATGTTTAGTATGAATCATGAAGGGGAACTCCAGGCCAAATTTGAATGAAAAAACCGGCATGGGTTCCCCTCCAGGAGCATACCAGGCCCTTAGGTCTGGTCTGGATTTTAAGGTGAACCCCCTTAAGCCGAAAAACGGCGTGGGGGTCCCCCCAAAATCCAAACCAGACCCTTATCCGAGCACGCAACCTGGCAGGCCGCAGGGGAAAAGGGGGGGACGAGAGAGCGGCCCCCCTCCCTCCTGAACCGTACCAGGCCGCATGCCCTCAACATGGGGGGTTTGGTGCTTTGGGGCAGGGGGGCGACCAGCGGCCCCCCCACCCCAAAGCACCCTGCCCCCATGTTGATGGGGACAAGGGCCTCTTCCCGACAACCCTGGCCGTTGGTTGTCGGGGTATGCGGGCGGGGGGCTTTTCGGAATCAGGGCGCCCCCAGATGCCGGCCCCCCACCCTATGTGAATGAGTATGGGGTACATCTTACCCCTACCCATTCACCTGGTGGAAAAATAAGTCAATAAAAAAAGACAACACAGGTTTGAAAAGTAATTTATTGGGCAGCTCCGGGGGTCTTTCTGCCGGGCCCCCGCTATCTTCTGCTAGCTCTTTTGCTAGCGGGGGTCCCGGGCTTCCTCGCCGTCTTTGGGGGTCTTTCTGCTGGGCCCCTGCTATCTTCTGCTAGCTCTTTTGCTAGCGGGGGTCCCAGGCTTCCTCGCCGTCTTCTTCCGACTTCGGGGGTCTCTTGTTCTGTTCTCCGGTTCTTCTCCCGCTTTCCGACGTCTTCTCCACGATCTCCGATTCTTTCTGCCTTCTGCCGGGCCCCCGCTATCTTCTTCCAGCTCTTTTGCTAGCGGGGACCGGTCTTCTACGTCGCCTTCTTCCCTCTTCTCTTCGCCCGATGTTGCCTCGTCGCTGTCCACCGCCGCAATGATCTGTCCGAGCAGCGGTGCCACTTTTATTGGCATGGGGCGTGGTCACCGGATGATGCCACCGCTGACCCCGCCCCGTATGATGTCACAGTCCCGGGGAATGATGGGACTGTGACGTGAAACGGGGGCGGGGTCAGCGGTGTCATCATCCGGTGACCAGGCCCCATGCCAATAAAAGTGGCACCGCTGCTCGGACAGATCATTGCGGCGGTGGACAACGACGAGGCAACATCGGGCGAAGAGAAGAGGGAAGAAGGCGACGTAGAAGACCGGCCCCCGCTAGAAGAGCTGGAAGAAGATAGCGGGGGCCCGGCAGAAGTCAGAAAGAACCGGAGATCGTGGAGAAGACGTCGGAGAGCGGGAGAAGAACCGGAGAACAGAACAAGAGACCCCCGAAGTCGGAAGAAGACGCTGGGACCCCCGCTAGCAAAAGAGCTAGCAGAAGATAGCGGGGGCCCGGCAGAAAGACCCCCGAAGACGGCGAGGAAGCCCAAGACCGCTGCTAGCAAAAGAGCTAGCAGAAGATAGCGGGGGCCCGGCAGAAAGACCCCCGAAGCTGCCCAATAAATTACTTTTCAAACCTGTGTTGTCTTTTTTTATTGACTTATTTTGCCACCAGGTGAATGGGTAGGGGTACGATGTACCCCATACTCATTCACATAGGGTGGGGGGCAGGTATCTGGGGTCCCCCTTATTAAAGGGGGCTCCCGGATTCCGATAAGCCCCCCGCCCGCAGACCCCGACAACCAACGGCCAGGGTTGTCGGGAAGAGGCCCTTGTCCCCATCAACATGGGGGCAGGGTGCTTTGGGGTGGGGAGGGCGGCAGGTCGCCCCCCTGCCCCAAAGCACCAAACCCCCCATGTTGAGGGCACGTGGCCTGGTACGGTTCAGGAGGGAGGGGGGCCGCTCTCTCATCCCCCCTTTTTCCCCTGCGGCCTGCCAGGTTGAGTGCTCGGATAAAGGGTCTGGTGTGTATTTTTAGGGGACCCCCACGCAAATTTTTTTTGTTTTTGGCGCGGGGTTCCCCTTAAAATACATGCCAGACCTGAAGGGCCTGGTATGGATTCCGGGGGGACCCCCACGCCAGTTTTTTTTCATTTTTTGGGGGGTCCCCTTTGAATCCATACTAGACCCAAGGGCCCGGTATGGACCCGGGGGGACCCCCTGCTGTTTTTTATTTATTTATTTATTTATTTAACTTTTTTTTTTTTTTTTTACATTTCCTTTAACAACCAGCTATAAACAGGTAAAACAAAAAAACGCCGCAAAATTGCGGTACTTGCGTTTTGGATGCGGGTCCATTGAATTCTATTACATCCAAAACACTGTTTTTGGCCTGGCAAAAAAAATCTGCAGTTGCGTTTAAAATCGTTTTTCACAAACCAAACCCTCAAAATGCCTTCAGACGCCAAAGATTTCCACGTTTCAGACGCGGTATCGGCGTTTAGCCGTATTTTAGTTTAGAAGCGTTTTTAAAGGTGACCTATTTTTTTACATTGATAAATTTCAAATTTATGGCAAATGAGGAAAAACCATAAAATATATATATATATATATATATATATATATATATATATATATATATATATATATATTGTGACAGCAGGAAGGTAAAGTCACCTGGTTGCATCCAGGGGGGTAGATATATTTCGCCCAGATTCAGGCTTTACGCCGACTTATACAACTAGGTGGAGAGTTGTATAAGGCTAGTGGGCTCATGGATGACTCATACCTCTAGGGAGAGTGTGGGGCGTCGTGCAGACAGAGATGAGGAGACCAGCTGAAGCTTGTCAGCTCATTTAGGCCTCTATAAGAACTCCCAGCTTCATTAGATGTTAGCTCATGCCTGGAACCAGACCTGTGTGGACTGTCTAGGGAGAGTGAACCCCTGTGCGGTGAGACAAAGCCTGTGTGGCTATTTGCTTGGACATTTAAAACCAGGGACTTAGGGACTAGGACAGCACTAGGCTGATCCCAGTTGTTAGTTAGGAAACCTGTATGTTTAGTCAGAGGTCAAGTTGACCAGGATTTATTTTGTTTATGTTTCTTTTGCTTTGCTGTGTTTTGTCACTGTAAATAGAAAATAAACCGCACCTTTTTGATTTTGAAAAACCACAACCTCCGTTTGCTGGGCCTGTTTTTGTGTGGGGAGCCCATCTCGGGGGTCACACACACCCGCTGCCGAGCTAACCCCCTCACAGTTGGTGGAGAACCAGTGGCAGTTTTTTTTTTAAGCCAGCATGGAGGAGATACTGAAGCAGCTGGCTCTAGCAAATGCCAATCAACAGCAGACAAATGCAGGTTTGCAAAAGAACTTCGCAGCCCAGCAGCAAGCTCATCAACAGAGCCTTGCAGCCCAGCAGCAGACAAACGCAACTTTGCAACAGAGTCTGGAGGCTCAGCAACAAGCCCAGCAGCAATCTGAGGCCCGCTTCATAGACCTGTTGCAGAAGCAAGAGCAGAGACTACAACAACAGATGGAAGCAGTAATGCAGCAACGTCCGCAGACCAGTGAGGAAAGCCGTCCCACTAATACCGCGTCCTTTGGGGTGAGTCGTTTATTGACAAAAATGACTGGAGAGGATGATCCAGAGGTATTTTTGACCACATTTGAAAGGACCGCTGAAAGAGAAAAGTGGCCTGAGGAGCAGTGGGCTGGACTGGTGGCTCCTCTGTTAACTGGTGAATCGCAGAAAGCTTACTATGACCTAGAGCCTAACCAAGCAAAAGACTATGTGATGCTAAAAGCTGAAATCTTGGCAAGGCTGGGTGTCACCCAGGCTGTCCGGGCTCAGCGTGTGCATAACTGGACTTTCCAGCTTGGAAAACCCCCCAGGTCTCAAATGTATGATCTCATTCACCTGAGCAGAAAGTGGCTACAGCCAGAGACTTTGTCCGCACCAAAGATTGTGGAACGTGTTGTAATGGATCGGTTTTTGAGAGCTCTTCCTACTGCCATCCAAAAGTGGGTAAGCCATGGAGACCCAGAGACGGCCGATGATCTTGTGGATCGTGTGGAGAAATACTTGGCTACAGAGAACCTGACGGCCTCTTCCAGAGACACTCGGACTTTCCACCCTAAGACCAGACCATCCCCAGGGGCGGATAAGAGGATTCCAAGGGGTGAGGGTGGAGAGAGTGAGAGGGTGGGAGCTCTACCCCAAGTTTGGCGAGAACAGCCTGGGAAATCAGCGGCTCAAGAGGCCGCAAGAAGGATCGTTTGCTACCGCTGCCGGCAAGCGGGACATATTGCAGCCAATTGCCCGGTTGTGGAGGAACCCATGCAGTGTGACTTTCTGACGGGCAGACGTCAGTCGCTGTGTGCGACAGTCGCATGCACTGCCATTCGAGGAACTGAGAAACATTTATGCAAAATGTGTGTTAATGGTAGAAATGTTGTGGTATTGTTGGATTCAGGTAGCCTTGTGACCCTGATAAAGGCTGAGTTAGTTAAAACAGAGGTCTCTGGGAATAGCAAGGTAGCTGTTATTTGTGTGCATGGGGACACCCGAGAGTATCCAGTGACTACAGTGTGTTTCGAGACCCCCAAAGGTACCCTCTCTCATCCAGTGGGCTTAGTATCTCAGTTACCGCATGACGCCATTGTGGGAAGGGATTTTCCGAAGTTCTGGGAACTGTGGGATGATCCTGAGCCCCCCACTGGTGCCCCTATGTACCAGGAATGTGATAGCCAGAACTCCCCTGAGAGTGGTGAGGACTCTCCGGAATTTCCCTTATCAGTATTGGCAGGGGAGACTCAAGAAACTGGAGAGGAGCCCACCTCCTCAGACGAAAACCTACCGTCTGTGGAGTTTTCTGATCTTGAGGTTCACAGGGAAAACTTTGCCACAGAACAGTTGAAAGACCCCGCCCTAATAAAGGCACGGGAAATCGTAGTGAAAATAGATGGCGAGTTAGTGAACCCAGATAATACCTGCACTTACCCATACTTCAGCGTAGAGAAGGACCTACTGTATCGGGTGGCAAAAGGGGCAGAAGAAACCGTTGAGCAGCTTGTGGTGCCCAAACCTTACAGGAAGTTGGTGTTGGAGTTGGCCCATGGGCACATTCTTGGAGGTCATCTGGGGACAGAGAAAACCCGAGAGAGGGTATTACAGAGATTCTATTGGCCGGGGGTGATGAAGGACATAGAAAATTATTGTTCCTCCTGCCCTGTGTGTCAGAGGTCGGCCCCGATGCCACATTTCCGTAGCCCGCTGGTCCCTCTACCCATCATTGAGGTCCCGTTTGAGAGGATCGCCATGGATTTGGTAGGTCCTATAATCAAGTCCACTAGGGGGCACCAGTACATATTAGTTATAATGGACTATGCCACCCGTTATCCAGAAGCGATCCCTCTCCGAAATACCTCGGTCAAAACCATAGCCAAAGAGCTATCTCTTGTGTTTAGCCGGGTGGGTATTTGTAAAGAACTGCTTACGGACCAAGGTACACCCTTTATGTCCCGGGTTATGAAGGAGCTGTGTAAATTGTTCAAAGTGACGCAATTACGTACATCTGTGTATCACCCCCAAACCGATGGGCTGGTTGAAAGGTTCAACAAAACCCTAAAACAAATGTTGAAGAAAGTGGAGGATAGAGATGGAAAGGATTGGGACTGTCTACTTCCTTATCTGATGTTTGCTATTAGGGAGGTGCCCCAATCCTCTACGGGATTCTCCCCCTTTGAGTTACTGTATGGGAGACACCCAAGAGGGCTGTTGGATATTGTCAAGGAAACTTGGGAAAGTGAGAGTTCTCCCCACAGGAGTGTGATTGAGCATGTCGCCCTGATGCAAGACCGAATTGCACAGGTAATGCCCATCGTGAAGGAACATTTGGCCCAAGCGCAGTTAGCACAGCAGAGAGTGTACAACCGTGGAGCCAAGACCCGTACCTTTTCCCCGGGGGATAGGATACTGGTACTTGTCCCTACGGTTGAAAGTAAATTCCTTGCCAAATGGCAAGGCCCCTACGAGATAATGGAAAAAGTGAGCGAAGTGAATTACAAGGTCAGACAACCAGGAAGGCGAAAGCCCGAACAGATCTATCACGTTAATCTGTTGAAAGCCTGGAGGGATAGAGAGTCCCTAGTCGCAGACACTTGGTCACCAGCTCAAACTGGTTGCGTGATTCCTGAGGTTGGAATAGCAGCCACCTTGTCACAACCCCAACAACAGGAGGTTAAGGAGTTTGTGCTTCGCAACAAGGAGGTATTCTCTGAGCTGCCGGGACAAACATCTGGGGTAGAGCATGACATCATTACCCCGCCCGGTGAAAGGGTGAAGTTAAAACCCTATCGGATCCCAGAGGCCCGACGGGAGGCAATACGGGAGGAAGTACAGAAAATGCTGAACTTAGGGGTGATAGAGGAGTCCCAAAGTGATTGGTCTAGTCCCATTGTGTTGGTGCCTAAACCGGATGGGAGCTGGCGATTTTGTAACGATTTTCGTCAGTTGAACAAAGTTACAAAATTTGACACCTACCCCATGCCACGTATAGATGAGTTGATCGACCGGCTGGGAACAGCCCGATACATGACGACTCTTGACCTCACAAAAGGGTATTGGCAAATCCCCCTGGCCAAGTCGGCCAAAGAGAAAACCGCATTTGTAACCCCAGACGGGGCGTTCCAATATAAAAGAATGCTGTTCGGGTTACAGAATGCGCCGGCCACATTCCAGCGGAAAATGGACCAGATGCTGAGGCCCCATCGGAAGTATGCTGCGGCTTACCTGGATGACGTAATTGTCCATAGCACAGATTGGGCCTCACATCTGCCAAAAGTGCAAGCAGTCCTGGACTCTGTTCGGGAAGCGGGGTTTACGGCTAACCCCAAGAAGTGTACCATTGGGCAGGTATGTGACAGCAGGAAGGTAAAGTCACCTGGTTGCATCCAGGGGGGTAGATATATTTCGCCCAGATTCAGGCTTTACGCCGACTTATACAACTAGGTGGAGAGTTGTATAAGGCTAGTGGGCTCATGGATGACTCATACCTCTAGGGAGAGTGTGGGGCGTCGTGCAGACAGAGATGAGGAGACCAGCTGAAGCTTGTCAGCTCATTTAGGCCTCTATAAGAACTCCCAGCTTCATTAGATGTTAGCTCATGCCTGGAACCAGACCTGTGTGGACTGTCTAGGGAGAGTGAACCCCTGTGCGGTGAGACAAAGCCTGTGTGGCTATTTGCTTGGACATTTAAAACCAGGGACTTAGGGACTAGGACAGCACTAGGCTGATCCCAGTTGTTAGTTAGGAAACCTGTATGTTTAGTCAGAGGTCAAGTTGACCAGGATTTATTTTGTTTATGTTTCTTTTGCTTTGCTGTGTTTTGTCACTGTAAATAGAAAATAAACCGCACCTTTTTGATTTTGAAAAACCACAACCTCCGTTTGCTGGGCCTGTTTTTGTGTGGGGAGCCCATCTCGGGGGTCACACACACCCGCTGCCGAGCTAACCCCCTCACAATATATATAAAAGAAATTGCTTCCATTGCATTGTGGACAATCCACAACTTGGGGCAGCTGACGTGGCAAGTGGACAATCCACAACTTGTGGCAAGTGATGTGGCAAGTGACACGCTAAATACAACTACACTGCTGCTCTCAGCTGCTGATATCACTCTGGTCTCACTAAATAGCTAAAATCGTAAATAATACGGTTTTTGGAGCTTAGGGCGGCTCCTTATCATATACACGCAAATGTGGTAAAACACGGCATGCAAACGCCACAAAGCGCGCCTTTCTAAACGCCACTTTCAATCTTAGTTCTGAACACTTTGCACCAGCGTCCCGTCTACATGGGGCCTAAAAACGCCTATGCCATTTACAGCTCAAAAACGCCATGGTGGCCATGAGGCCATAGGCTAACATGGAGAGATGTTTTTAAGCTGCAAAAAACGCTCAAACAAGCGGCTTGAAAAACGTCCGTGTGCATGTAGCCTTATATTAACCACTTGCGCACTGCCCAGACCAAGTTTCACATTTCAGCGCTGATGCACTTTTAATGACAATTGCGCGCTCATACAACACTGTAACCTAGGGTGACCAGACATCCCCGGTTTAGGGGACAGTCCCCGGATTGAGGACACTGTCCCCGGACCGAGTCTGTCCCCAGTTTTGTCCCCGGTTTGGATTTGAACAGGGGCTGGGGCAATTTCAAAGACAGTCAGTGCAGAATAAAAAATAATTCTGAATTATACCCCCCCGCTCTGCCGCTCTTACCAGCTTAGGGGGTGTATTTTTTTTCCATTATCTGTGCCCCTTTCTAATGATCATGTGCTGGTCCAAGCGGATATTTCTTCAGTTTCGGGTGCATGCCCATTCAGCTCCGCTCGCATTTTCTTCTGTCTTGGCTCCGGCCAGCCACCTGCCTGCTTATCTCTTTGCCTTCCCTGGTGGAGTGATCTTCCTCCGCTCCCCATCCAGTAGTAGCCGGGGCCCGGAGAGTTAGGCCTCGTACACACGACCGAGTTTCTCGTCGAAAAACGACAAGAAACTTGCTGGCAGAGCTTTCTTGCCGAGTAAATCGGTCATGTGTACGCGGCTATCAGGTTTCTCGTCAAAAAAACCGACAAGAATCTCGACGAGAAATATAGAGAACCTGCTCTCTATTTTCTCGTCGAGATTCTCGTCAGCCTGTTTCTCGACGAGAAAAGTGTGTGTGTGTACACTTACCTGTCCTCCGGGAAGCCCGCACATGCTCAAAATGACTTTGACGCATGCACGGTAGCTTCCTAGGCATAGTTAGGGTGAAGCAAGATGGCGGCGATGGCATCGAATGTGACAAGCGCACGCTCGTCGTAGTCGATGACGTCACCGCGTTCGCTCCATTCAAAGAACCGCGGGTTCTTTGAATCGAGCGTGTGTACACTCGGCCGGGACAAGTTTCTTGTCCAAAAATCTTGTCAAAAAAAACGACGTGTTTTTTCATGACGAGATTCTCGGTCGTGTGTACGAGGCTTAAGACTTGACAAGCTGTGAGGCGGGCAGCAGCGGCGATGGGCAGAGAGTCGCTGGTTGCCGCCATTACT
Source organism: Rana muscosa (assembly GCA_029206835.1). Classification (NCBI taxonomy): domain Eukaryota; kingdom Metazoa; phylum Chordata; class Amphibia; order Anura; family Ranidae; genus Rana; species Rana muscosa. Next base: position 486,446,220 of record CM055122.1, read on the forward strand.
AGTAAAGAAAAAAAATGTCCCCGGATTTCATTTTAAAAATCTGGTCACCTTACTGTAACCCAATGAAAATGTTTTATTTGTTGGCACACAAATAGAGCTTGCTTTTGGTGCTATTTGATCACCTTTGTGTTTTATTTTTATTTTTTTTTCGATAAATACAAAAGACCGAGTTTAAAAAAAAAAAAAAATGGATATTTTACCCACTTCAGCACTTGGCCTATTCTGGCACTTCTCTCCTTCATGTAAAAATCATAAATTTATGGCTATAAAATTACTTCAAAACACCAAACATTATATATGTTTTTGGAGCAGACACCCTAGGGAATAAGATGGCGGTCATTGCAAATTTTTATCTCGCTCGGTATTTGCGCAATAAATTTTCAAACGCCTTTTGTTTGCTAAAAATATTAAAAAACAGTAAAGTTACGGCCAATTTTTTGGTATAATGTGAAAGATGTTGTTATGCTGAGTAAATAGATACCTAACACGTCACGCTTTAAAATTGCGCACACACATGGCATGACACCAAACTTCAGTAATTAAAAATCTCCCTAGGCGATGCTTTAAAAATTTTTCCTGGTGCCTCCATGGCAGCATACCTGTGATAGAGCTCCGCCTCGACTCCTCCTTCAGGACTAGTGAATAGCATAAATTAAAGGCATAGTCCCTCCCCCAACATTCTCCTTTTTTTCCTCATACCTTCTTGTGCTAGTGAAGAGTTGCAGTATGTCCATACCTCTGCAGTCGGCAGCGTCCGCCGGGTTTAGCCTTTCCCGTGCGCAGTCCCTGTTCTTGGGCCGCTCACAGCGCTGATAAGACTGGGAACCCCTCTGTGGATCTGTTGGGGTCATTTCGCAGAGTTTCCTCACAGGAACGCAGTCTGCTATCACATCCATGATGAATGCAGTGGAAGTCGCAAAAGGATCAGCTCCATCTTCCCAGGCTGGTGTTTTCCATTTTTTATTACAGGCATTTGTGTTTTTCCCCTTTCTTTTCCTCTCTTCCCCTCCCCTCCCCTTTCCTTTGCTTGTTAGGCGCCTTCAAAATGATTATTGTCTTACTTTTTTGTTCCTTTAAAACTGTGCAACTGGATAGGGCAGGTGTCCCTCTGTGCAACAACATTGTGGTGCTTATTTCCGGGTTTGGGGGGGGGCTACAGGTGCTCTGTACGTCCCGCCAGGTAGGAGAGTGTCATGGCACGGCGTCCTCGCCGCCGTCTGCGCGATTCGGGAGTGATACAGAGCCGTAGTTTCTCGGCTCTCTGTACTGGGCGATGCTGGATCTTCTGCGCGTGCGCATGCACGGTCGCTTGGTTCAGTGACGGCCTTTCTTGGATTCTGGAAAGAAGGCTAGATTTGCCCTTTTTTTTCAATCAATTCCAAATGGTGGTTTATGGGATTAGCCCACACACCTTGAGCCTATTTAGGTTCAGATTCAGGGATTGCTGTCAGTCTCCTCAGCTGTGCCCTGCTAGATCTCTCTGATGCTGCTTTGTGGTAGGTACTTTTTTGTTTTCTCACAAAAAAAAAAAAAAAAAAAAGGTTACCGATCAAAAATGTTTGTTTAAAAAAAAAAAAAAAAAAAGATTACGATATAAAAATGTTTATGTTTAAAAAAAAAAAAAAAAAAAATGATGACGATATAAAAATGTTTATGTTTAAAAAAAAAAAAAAATGATGACGATATAAAACTGTTTATTTAAAAAAAAAAAAGGAAAAAAAAGTGGCGCCAAAAACTCCTGATTCTTTTCCCTTTCTTACTATATTTCCGGAGCTGATCCTTGTGCCCAACTCCGCAATGAGTCATTCATCTCACAGCAAAGATCCTCACACTTCTATTAGGTATGTGACCAACTATACGTGAGTATATTAAAAAAAAAAAAAAAAGTGCGGTCACTGGTCTAGCGTGAGTTCCTTACATCGTAGCCCTACCCACTACAGGGGGTCCTGCTCATCAGGGCGTAGGTCCCATTCTTCACGTCGTAGATCAGAGAGGTCAAGATCCAGAGGACATGATCGGTCCCCCTCTCCTAGGACCTAAAGAAAGAGAAATGCTGGACATGTGGGGCTACACCGCTACCAGACAGAGTGGTCTGTAAGGACTGTTTTACGGACTGCACGTCCAACCGCCAGCTAGAAAATCAGTACGCTGTAGATCTGCTCAAGCGAACAATGAAGGACTCCTTCTCTGAGCTTTTGGCTTCGGTCCCCGCTCAACCACTTCAGCAGATATCCCAGGTTTAGGATACAGAGCCTAATCTCCCTGGTCCGTCAGCAGTCAGTACACCTCTGCCCCCGTCAGGCCGACCAGCTAGAGATTCACCACCTGAAGACTCTTCAGGGGACTCTTGAGAAGAGTCAGAACCTTCTGGTTTCAGTCTCTCCTTGGTAAAGCCATTCATCCAGGCAGTCAAAACTGCAATCTCCTGGAAAGACGCAGATTAGTCAAGTCATTCAGAAGGAATGGTCAAAGACTGATAAAAAAAAATATATATTTTTTTTTGGGTCGGTTCAATAAACTATATACCCCTTACCAGAGTCGGGAACGCAGTCACCAAACTCCATGCCAGTGGTAGACGCGTCGGTGGTGCGACTCCCAAAAAATATAACTTTGCCAATGGAGGATTCCGCTTCCTTCAAAGACCCTCTAGACAGGTGAATCCACCTGGAGCTAAAGAGGAGCTACTTAGCCGCGGAAGCAGCATATAAGCCAGCTATTGCCCTCACATCAGTATCAAATGCCATAAGATCTTGGACAGATAATATTAAGACGGCTTTGCGTCAGGATGTCCCCATGGAGGATATAATTAAGGCCTTAGAAGAGCTTAGATTGTCGGCAGACTTTGTCTGCGTAGTGGCCATTGACACGATCAGGTGCTCGGCAAGATCCATGTTGCATTCAGTGATGGCGAAGAGGGCCTTGTGGCTGAAACCCTGGATGGCTGACTTATCCTCCAAACAAAATTGGTGCAAAATCCCATTTGATGGGAAAGCACTATTCAGAGACAAAATGGATAAAGCTATCTCCAGGCTGTCAGGAGGGAAGTCTGGTATGCTTCCACAGGACAGAAGTATGCGAAGATTCAGAGGTGGTTCCTCTAGGTTCCGCCAGTCAAACCCAAGGGATTTCAGGCAGTCGAGACAGCCCAGATACAACAAAAGACCTTGGAAAGGTACTCAGGGATCCTTTTTGAACAGGAAGATGAAAGCCCTTCCGGCTCCACAGGAGCAGAAGCAGTCTTTTTTTTACCCCAGTCTGGGGTGGGAGCCAGGCTAAAATTTTTTTTTTTTTTTTCCCATAAAGTTTTATTGAGCAAATTCACAGGAATCACAGTACAAGGTTTGAAACAGAACAAGTGCATTCAAAGAGAACCAGTTTTTGGTACAACTTAAACAAACATTACAGGCAGGTGTGAGATTGTCTCCAGCTTTTGTATAAGTGAGAGTGAAGGTGCGGATGGGCCGGAGCCTTTATTAGTTTGATTCGCATTCCGACCGCCTGCTAACTTTGCTACATTACTTGTTGTTTCCAACACCAAAGAGATGGTGTCTAAGAGATGGTGATAGGGGGATAGGATGAGGGGGACAATATCTACTCATGTTGAGGGGGTATGGGACTGGAGGGGGGGTAGGGGAAGGGGGAGAGGGATCAGAGCACAACGGGCAGCAGCGAAAGGGGGGGCGGGGGTGGGGTGGGGTTGAGGATGAGGGTGAGGATGAGGGGAGTGACCACTCGCTTGAACCTCCGTAGGAGAGAGGGGGATATAGAGCCCCTCAGATATCAGACTCTAGTCAGAGGGAACATGCTGTTTGTATTCAGCTGTTGTTTTGAAGTGTGACCAGCAGGACCAGGTACTCGAGAAATTCTCCAGTCTCTCTTGAGAGATGTGGATCAGCTCTTCCATGTCGCAGATTCTAGAGATGGTCGCAAACCATTCTTTAAGTGACGGTATATGGCAGGAGCGCCAGTGTTTGGGAATGCACAACCTGGCAGCATTCAGCATGTGCATGGCTAGGGATTTAAAATAATCTTTTCTCGAGAGAGAAGTGTGATGCAGGAGGAATTGTGCTGGTGTGAAATCCAAGGTGTAAGTGGTGATTGATGCGATGCATCTGTGTACTTCCCTCCAAAAGGGTTGGATGTGTGAGCATTCCCACCAAATATGTACCATGGTTCCCACCTCTGTATTGCATCTCCAGCATATATTGGAGGTTGAAGGGGCAAACTTATGAAGGAGAGATGGGGTCCTATACCATCTAGTGAGCACTTTGTACCCATTCTCCTGGATGGCGACGTTCAACGACCCCCTGTGTGTGTATTCGTGAATTCTCGTCCATTCAACTGGTGTCAGGGGGGTAGGTAGATCTCTGTTCCACGAGGCCTGCGATGGTGAAAGGGTGGAATCAGTAGGTTCTATGAGTAAAGCGTAGAGCAGGGAAATAAGGTGTCGTTGGGGGGTTCTACGATAGCAGAGGGTTTCGAAAGAGGTAAGTGGTCTTGTCCAGCTGCCCTGAGCTGCATGTGTGGATAGAAAGTGACATATTTGTCTGTACGTCCAGAAGGGGAAGGTAGAGGTGTTGGAAATGAGCCTGAGGTCCTCTATCGAAGCGAGCTTACCGTCGATTGTACAGTTGGGAAGCAAGGATGTCCTGAAACGGCCATTCTTGTTTGAGGAAGGTAGGTGACTCGCCTGGGATAAAGTCGGGATTTCCTCTCAGCGTAGTCAGCGGGCCCGGGGTGGGTGAGAGGGAACCTCTGGTAGGGGACCACCTAAGAAGCATTAAGGAAGTGTGGATGAAAGGATGTGAGGTCAGGGGCTGTGGCCATTGTTTCGGGGATAGCCATGGGAGAAGACGTAGCGGAATGGGTGAGAAAGAGTCTTCGATAGCGATCCAGACCTTTTCAGGGGGGTGAATGGACCAGTCCGCGATTCTCGTAAGGTGACAAGCCACGTAGTATTTATACAGGTCTGGGAGAGCAATACCCCCTTTAGGCTTGGGCAAGGTGAGTCTGGTGTATTTGATTCTAGGAGGGGAACCTTTCCATAGAAATGTCGAGCAGGCCTTCCGATAAGAGGAAAAGAATCCTGCGGATATATGCATCGGGATGGTTTGGATCAAGTACAATATACGTGGTAGGACAATCATTTTGATCAGAGCCGCTCGGCCAAACCACGAGACATTCAGGGAAGACCACTCCAAGAAGTGGTCTTGGGCTTTTTTCAGGGCAGGGTGGAAGTTAAGAGCATATAGATCTTTGAGGCAGGGTGGGATCCGAATCCCAAGATAGGAAATAGCAGTCTTTTCCCAGTGAAATGGGAAAGATTCCTGACAATGGATGACTTCCTGTGGTGGGAGGGTGATATTCAGGGCGTGGGACTTTGTGTAGTTAATTTTAAGGTTTGAAATTTTACCAAAGGCTTCCAGGTCATGTAAGAGAGATGGAAGGGAGGTTCGCGGGGATGTGAGGGAGAGCAAGATATCGTCCGCGAAGGCGGCCACTTTAAAGTCTTTGCCTTTGACCATCAAACCCCTAATATCCGGGTTTTCTCTAAGTTTGTTTAAGAGGGGTTCTAAAGAGAGAATGTAGATCAGGGGGGAGAGGGGGCAACCCTGGCGTGTGCCGTTGTTGATGGAGAAGGCGCTTGACAGGTGGCCGTTAACTCTCACCGCCGCCGTGGGGTTCGAGTATAATGCCATTATGGAGGTGAGCATGCGGTCCTCCAAACCTACCCCTTTTAGGACCTCTCGCATGTAGTCCCAGGCCACTCTGTCAAACGCCTTCTCCGCATCAAGGGAAAGCAAAAAGCCTGGTGTTTTAGTTGAAGTAAGCCAGTGATGTAGGTTAAGGGTTTGTATGGTATTGTCCCGTGCTTCCCTGCCCGGGACAAAACCCACTTGATCATTGGAGATAAGACTGGGGATTAGAGGTATTAACCTGTTGGCAAGGATTTTGGCATAAATTTTTATATCGACATTAAGGAGTGAGATCGGCCTATAATTCGCCACCTGGAGGGGATCCTTCCCTTCCTTAGGTATTACAGTGATGTGTGCCTCTAATAGTCTGTTAGGTCGGTCTTGTGGGTTGGCCAGGGCATTAAACGTCTGTAGAAGGTTGGGGGCAAGGATATCTGCAAAAGACTTATAATACTGGAGGGTGTACCCGTCTGGGCCCGGGCTTTTGCCCAGCTTCATTTGTTTCAGGGCTATCTCCAGCTCTCCTGTCGAGAATTGTCCCTCTAAGGATTGTGCTTGTTGGGGGGAGAGGGGTTTGGGGCCATACTGAGTGAGAAAGTCCGCGATGAGCGTTTGACGTGTCTCCCCCGATGCTCGGGGTGGCTGGGTAGGGCGAAGGTTGTAGAGCTTTCGGTAGAAAGACTCGAATTCGTTCGCGATGTCCTCACTCTTGGCCAGGAGGGTGCCCTGGGGATCGCGTAAGGTATGTATGGTGGACGAGAGTTTGGCCTTCTGGACTGACCGCGCTAAAAGGCGCCCACTCTTATTGCCATGTTCATAAAAGACTCTCTGGCCAAGAATGTAGCGTCTTCTCGCGCGTTTACCCAATTCGTCTGCAAGAAGTGTGCGGAACTGAGTTAGTTCCTGAAGGGTGTTCTGGGCTTGTGTTTGTTTGTGGGACAGCTCTAGTGCTCTAATCCTTTTGATAAGAGTATTCACCTTCTCCTGATAAGCTTTTTTGGCCTGTGAATTCAGGGTAAGCAGTTCTCCCCGTACCACGCATTTGTGGGCTTCCCATATGGATATTGGAGAAATGTCAGGATTAGCATTCTCCTGAAAATAAAGCTTGATGCATGAGCGGATCCGTTCCAATGAGGTTGGGTCTGTCAGGCAGGAAGGGTTGAACCGCCATACTTTAGTCTTGGGGTATGTTTCCGGGAACGATAGTGTAACTGTAATGGGGTGGTGATCTGATAAGAACATCGGTTCAATGGAGGCGTGTTGGAGGGCGGGGAGGTCGGTCTGGGATAGAAAAAAGAAATCGATTCTGGAGTATTTCTGGTGAGGGGCCGAAAAGTAGGTGTAGTCTTTGGTTGAAGGATAGAGGGTGCGCCATGTGTCATGAAGGGTCAAGGTTTGTAATTGGGCTTTAATTTGGCGTAATGCCTTATAAGGCAGAGATGTCGAGGCCGTGGAGGTGTCTAGGAGGGGGTTTAAGGGCACATTAATGTCGCCTCTCAGGAGGACCAGGCCGCTCTGGAATGAGGACAGAAGGGCACATGTCTTGCGGAAGAAGGAGACCTGATGTTCATTAGGGCAATAGATGTTAGCCAGTGTGAAAGGCTTAGTTGCGTATGTTTTCTTAATAAAAATGAATCTGCCTTCAGGATCCGCTAGGGAGTCAGTCAAGAGGAAGTTTGCGTGTTTTGAAATAAGGATCGAGACTCCCTTGGATTTGGCGACCGGGTTAGTGGCGTGTAGGGCGGAGCGATATATGTGATTAGTCAGTTTGGGGATAGCATCAGATCGGAAGTGCGTCTCCTGCAGGAAGATAAAGTGAGCCTTATGTCTGGTGAGCGAAGCTAACACTTGTGACCTTTTTTCTGGTACATTCAGGCCTTTTGTGTTCAATGAAACACACTTCAGAGTCATTGGGATATTAATCTTAGGGGGGGGGGTCTGCATTGTGAAGAGTTAGGAAGAGGTGAAAATGATTGTCTGGTTGTCGAGTAGGTTAGGGTCTTCCTATAGAGGATGAATGTGAGGGTCACTCCCCTAGGAGAAAGGGAAAGAAGGGAAGGGGACACACAGAGGGGGAGGTGGGGTGAGGGGAGAAGACACACAGGTGAGGAGATCAGGAAGAGTTGGGGGTAGGAAGAGTCAGGAGGATCAGAGTGGAAAAAGGGGGAGAAAGAAGGGTAGGGGGGTCAGGGCCAAATAACCAAGGCGGGGTAAAAAAAGGGCCTATGGGGGCTAAGGGTAAGGGGATAAATATGGGGGAGGAGAAAGAAAAACCAGAGGTGGGCTTAGCTAGGCTACCCACCTGTAGGAGTCAAGGGGAAATCTGGAGTGTCAGCTACGTCTCAGTGAGACCGCTGTGTGGGGGTAGTAGTGTGAGCGGTAACCACAGCCTAACTGTGGACCGGGGGCCAAAGTGGAGCGGATGAGGGGTCCCGCTAACAGCGAGAGCCCAAGAAGCGTAGCGGGGAGCCTACCATGAGGAACAAGCTACAGAGAGTTCAAGTGTCAAGTGCATAGGAACAACACACAAATCAACATAACATAACACATATAACCTTCTCCAGCTCGCAGGGCTGGAATCAATAAAAGCGAACCATACTATTTAGAAAGTAAAACTTTGAGGTATATTCAAGAGAAATCAACAGAGAAATCCACAGCCCGTGAGGCATGCTGGGGAGGGGACACCCTTTTCAAAAACTTACGTTAAGGCAATCTATGGTGAGGGGGAAGGGGGGAGTAGGGGGGAGGGGGTAGGGCAACGGTACAGGGACGGGGGGGAAGGGAGGAGTAGGGGGGGGAGATATGGGAGGGGGGGAGGAAGGAGAATGAGGGACAGGGGGATGAGGCGGGGGAAGGGGCAGGGTGGGGGGAGTGGGGATGGGAGGAGGAGAGAAGGGGGGAGAAGAGGGGAGAGAGGGGGAAGGGGTGGCTAGGAGGATAGAGGTGGAGGGAGAGAAGAGGGGATTAAGGGGAGGGGGAGAAGAGGTGAGGGGGGAGGGGAGAAGAGGTGGGGGGGAGGGGGGAAGAAATGAGGGGGGGAGGGGGGAAAAAGAGGGGGGAGGGGAGGGGAAATGAGGGGGAAAAAAGGGAAGGGAGGGGAAGTGAGGGGGGGAGAAAGGAGGGGGGGTAGGGGGGAGAGAACTGAGGGAGGGGAGGGGGGGAGAAATGGGGGGGGGATGGGGGAAGAAATGAGGGGGGAAGGAGTGGAGGGGGGAGAAGGGGAGGGATGAGAGGGGGAGAAGGGGAGAGATGAGGGAGGGAGAGTCCAGAGTGAGCTAGGAGGGTGGTGTCCCGATTTCTGCCTTCGCTTCAGGGGGGGAGGGGGGTTCTCGGGACTTAGTATTCATTGGCATTGCCCAAGTCCTACCCCGCCCGACTGATGCCCGGCACATCGTATATGTACGACAGGGGTCAGGGGAGAACAAGTGCGAGTAAGGGACATATAATAGCACTGGTAAAGTTAATGAGAGACAAAATAAAGTAATATTTGGGGGGATAAGAATAAAACACAGATTGCGAATACATTGCCTGCAGGAGCTTAGGATCGTCGTCCATGAAGTAAATGTCCCAGGGAAGGATGATGTGTTCGTGTTGCAGGCCGAGGTGCAGGGCAGTATAGAATTCAGTCCTCCCGTTTCCAAAGGGGAATGTCTGTGCGGGCCCAAATTGCTGAGAGATCCTTAGGCCTTCCCGGAGAGGATCTCCGTAGCTGTGTGGGTAGGGGCCAATGTCAGAATCCCAGGCCTACTCCTGGGCACTCATAGGAAGCCTCTCCCGGGACGGGGACAGGTCGTGGGGGCGCACATATCTTCCGGAGGTCGGAGTGTTTCGTCCTTTAGTGCAAACTCCCAGCTCTGGGGGATCTGGACGTGTAAGAGGGATCAGGGGCTCTGGGGTAAAAAGGCGTAAGTAGCTTTTCCGGGGATACGCACTTCCCACAGCCGCCACCTGAATAAGGCAGGCCCTAGGCCGTCCGCTGGGTTTCATATTGTAGAACTATTGGGTGACCCCAGTTGGTGATGCGTTGTATTGAGTCCCAAACAGGGAGAGAAAGTCACCGTGAGGGGCGTTGGAACGAGGGGTTGCCAGCTATGGGGTGCAAGTGGCCGGGGTGATAGTGACATGTCTATGTCAGATGAGGGTCTGAAAGGTCTCTGGCAGAGTGGTGGTTCAGGGAGTAACGCATACACACGCAGGGGAGGGGGGGAGGCATACTCACGGGCTGCAGGTCTCAGTCTATCCAGCAGACAATCAGTCAATAGGTTTCTCGCATCACATACGCGGTGGTGAGGGGCTATGTTGTTGCAGGTCCCGGCGTGAGGAGCGGGCATTCGGTGACATCGGTCCAGGTCTGCGGTGGCGTGGTCTCTGGCGTGCAGCTTTCGGTGACGGGTGGAGCTAAACAGGAAGCCAGGGTTCCGCTGGGAAGTAGAGCGCGTACCAGTCAGGCAGTTCCAAGTTGGGCAGGTCGAGTTGTTCACAAAACGCCTGAAGGTCCTCCGGTGTGCGAAGCAGGGCAGAGCGCCCCCTTGCGGATGCAGACAGGCCAAACTGGAATTTCCAGCGGTACTGGATATTTCTCACACGCAAAGCATCTAACAAAGGTCGTAGTGCTCTCCTATTTTGGAGGGTAATCTGTGAGAGGTCCTGGAATAGTTTCACCTCCGTGCCATTATAAAGAATACGTCCCCTTTCCCTTGCCTTGCGGAGAATCTCTTCCTTAAGGGGGAAGCTGACTATACAACATATAATGTCTCTGGGGGGTTCGTTGTCTCGGGGTATGGGGCGGAGAGCGCTGTGGGCCCTTTCCATATCAATGGGGGAGTCCGCAGGGCGCTCAATCAGGTCATTAAAAATGGCGCTGACGGTTTGCTGTATGGCGGTGGGGTCTACGGTTTCGATGACCCCCCGTACCCTAACATTGTGCCTCCTTCCCCGGTTATCCAGGTCTTCCACGTGTCTGTGGAGCTCAAAAACTTGGGCAAGTTGGGAATCATATGCCGACTGTACCTGGCGAATGGACGCCGCGTGTGTCTGGGTCGTTTGCTCCACGCTATCCACTCGGTGGGCGACCGCGAGCATTTCGGCCTTCAGGTCTGCTATGGCAGCAGTGACTGTGTTTTTGATATCCGTAGCGACTTTCTCCAAGTCGAATAAGCTGGGGGGGAGGGCCCCGTTGGAGCTGGGAGAGGATGTACCCGGCATATTGGCGGATGGCGGTCTGTCAGGCGAGGCCGCGGCTTGGGCCTCTGCTGGCGCGTGGGTCTGCAATGGCGCAGAGGCCTGTAGCTTTTGTGACCGGAATATGTCCGGTATATTCCTCCCCGAGTGGGTCTGAGAGTCCTTGGAGGTGCGAGAGGTGGACGAGCTCCTTGTGGATCTGTGCATAGCAAGATTAGGACGGTAGGCTCCCGTTTAAGATGATGAATCAGCCCGATCGCACAGGAGCTCTCAGATTAGGCGTCCATCTCGGTCTCCGCTCAGGCCATGCCCCCCAGGCTAAAGTTTTTTTACCCCAGTCTGGGCCACCCGCTGCCACGACCCCTGGGTTCTGTCAACAATTCAATGGGGGCACTTTTGGAATTTTTCTCACCCCCACCTCGGAACTCTTTCAAAGGAACAGAGATTCCATCCTCTCCACTGAAGGCTCAAGCTCTGAAAAACTTCCTAACGTCACTCCAGCTTCAGGGGGCGGCTGTTCCGGTTCCCTTGGCAGAGCGCTTCGCAGGCTTTTACTCCACCCTATTTCTGGTCCCAAAGAAGACATGTGGGTGGAGGCCTGTGATAGACCTAAGGAGGCTCAACCGGTATATCCGCCCCGAAAGCTTCAAAATGGAGTCCCTGCAGACGATTATTCAGACAGTCCAGCCATCAGATTGGATGATTTCGGTCGATATGCAGGATGCGTACCTACATGTTCCAATTCTACCTGCATTTCAAAAATACCTGAGATTTTCAGTGGGACGGACCCACCTACAGTTTCAAGCCCTGCCTTTCGGTCTGTGCACCTCTCCCAGGGTGTTCACCAAGATACTAATATCTGCTTTGGTTCCCCTGCGGGAGAGGGGCTTGAGGATATACCACTACTTGGACGACATCCTACTCCTAGCAAGCAATCCGGATTAGTTGGTATGTCACCGGGACATTCTTCTACAGTCCCTAAAGAGCTAGGGTGGCTGGTGAATTCCGACAAGAGTCAACTAACGCCAACACAGCAGATAATCTACGCGCAATGTTCGACATTCAGGAGGGGACAGTGTCATTACCACTGCCGAAGGCAAGGATTGTCATCCAGAGAATGATCAAAGTCATCCGAAGCCCGTATCTGACGGCTTCACAATGCCTGAGCCTCATTGGCACAATGTCTTCCTGTATACCCATGGTTCCTTGGGCACATTGGCACTTGAGGTATTTCCAGACTGGTTTCTTGGCGCAGTGGAAGAAACAACGACTATCTCAGATGATCCTGCTGACGGGAAAAATGCGCAGGAGCCTTCACTGGTGGACAGTTCCGGAAAACCTCTCCAAGCCTCATCACCTGGGCTCCCTTCCTTGGATCACAATTACGTCCGATGCAAGCAGACAGGGCTGGGGAGCCCATTGCGGGCAAACCAGAATACAGGGGAGATGGTCATGCACCACCCAGGGAGTGGTATCAAACATCTTGGAGATGAGGGCAGCCTTCTTGGCACTGACCTCTTTGGCACCCCAAATCAGAGGCCAGAGAATACTCCTATGCCTAGACAACAGGGCAGCTGTCGCTTATCTGTAGAAGCAGGGAGGCACTCGCAGCAGGTCACTCCTCAAGGAGGTAGAGCCGATCATGCTCTGGGCGGAGCAGAACCTCCTGGACCTCAGAGCGATGTATCTGCCAGGTAGGTTGAACACGGAAGCAGACACGTTATCCAGAAACTTCCTGGACAACAACGAGTGGGCTCTTCACCCCCATGTCTTCCTTTAGATTGCCAACATATGGGACCCCCCTCAGGTAGATCTGTTCACCTCCCCGAAGAATGCCAAGCTGGACAGGTTCTTCTCTCGGCTGCTGCATCCACAAGCCGAGGCAGTGGATGCCCTGTCATGTCCCTGGAGGTTCACCACGGCATATGCCTTTCCTCCCAGGCCATTAATATTCAAATTCCTCCTGAGGCTCCTCAGGGAGCCAGTCCAGGTGGTGGCAGTACTCCGTATTGCGCCTCAGTGTGGGCTCTCCAATCAAGATCCCACCTTTCCCTCAACTTATGTCGCAGGGCAGTCTAGTTCATCCAAACCCTCAGAAGTTGAATCTTCGAATCTGGAGGTTGAGAGGCGAAGGTTCGAGTCCCTAGGGTGTTCTCCAGGAGTCATATCAACCCTTCTAAAAGCTAGGAGGCCAGCAACTAATGCCATATATTCAAAAATATGGGACAAGTTCATTTGTTTCTGGAAATGGATTTGATCCAATCCTTCCTTCTACATCTCATGTTCTAGGATTCCTTCAAACAGGACTTGATCTGGGACTTGGTCTGAGCTCTCTCAAAGTGCAGGTAGCAGCAATCTCTGCTGCAACAAATAAGAGATGGGCGGAGGATCCTTCAGTAGTCACTTTCCTCAGAGGTATATTGAAGATTCGCCCTCCAGTCAGACGATCATTTCCCAAGTGGGATCTGTCCCTAGTCCTTAGTCCTGGAAGTTCTATCTGACCATCCCTTTGCTCCAGTGGAACAAGTAACAATATGGAACCTGACACTAAAGATGGCTTTCCTGCTAGCCATTACATCTGGCAGAAGAATCTCGAACTTCACTCTTTAGGGATAGGTGACGACCACATCTCCTTCTTCCCCGACAGAGTGGAACTTCGTCCGCTTCGGGGGTTCACACCAAAGGTTGCTACCCCAAGCCACCTGTTGGAACCCTGGGCACTACCAGTGTTTACAGACACGGATTCAGAGTCTTGTCACGAACTGGATGTATCCAGAGTGCTCAGGGCCTACCTAGAAGCCACCGGCCCCTTCAGAAATTCTGAGAGACTTTTCTTTGTACCGTTTGGTAAATACAGGGGCAAAGAAGCTTCCATCAGAACTCTGGCATCTTGGGTTGTAAAGTTAATCCAGAAGGCCTACAGGGTGAAGAATATGGAGCCTCCATTCCGAGTGAATGCTCATTCTACAAGGGCAGTCTCAGCTTCCTGGGCAGCAAGGGCTAATGTTTCGTTGGAGACGGTGTGCAGGGCCGCCACCTGGTCTTCTCACCATACGTTCCTCAGACACTACCATATTGATCCAGGAGCGCTCACGACTGTTGAGTTTGGAAGGAGGGCAGTTCAGGCTGCTATGTCCTCTTCTAATTAAACATTTATTGTTAAGCAATTATCCCACCCATGTCAGCTAGTTATTTATCACAAGTATGCTGCCATGGAGGCACCAGGAAAACGGAAAATTGTATCATACTTACCAGTAATTTTCCTTTCCTGGTGCCTATCCATGGCAGCATACGCTCCCACCCTCGGTATTCTATATTACAGAGAATGTTGGGGGAGGGACTATGCCTTTATTTATGCTATTCACTAGTCCTGAAGGAGGAGTCGAGGCGGAGCTCTATCACAGGTATGCTGCCATGGATAGGCACCAGGAAAGGAAAATTACTGGTAAGTATGATACAATTTTCCGTTTTACAGGTTACCATTTTGGCATTACAGAGGAGGTCTAGTGCTAGAATTGTTGCACTCGTTCTAACACTCGCAGCAATAACTCACATGTGTGGTTTGAACGGCGTTTACATATGTGGGCGGGACTTACGTGTGTGTTTGCTTCTGAGCGCGAGCTACCGGGGACATGGGCGTTTTTTCTTATTTTTGCTTATTTTTTTTATTTTGTTTTTTTACTTTTTTGTATTTCTTACTCTTTTTTAAAAAAAATTTAATTTTTTTTGGATCACTTTTATTCCTATTACAAGGAATGTAAACATCCCTTGTAATAGGAATGTGTGTGACAGGTCCTCTTTATGGAGAGATGCGGGGTCAATAAGACCCCACATCTCTCCTCCAGGCTGGAAAGCATGATATTGGTCCAAAAAAACCACCAATCTCATGCTGACAGCCGAGATCACGGCTTGGTTAACATACGGGAACATGGCGTGATGTCATAACGTCGTGCCCGCGCCTCCGACGGTCATAGAGATGACTGATGACCATCTGGTCACCAGTCATCTCCAAATCGTTCTCCGAGCCCCAGATGGCACGGGAGAGCCCGGAGAGGCACCGGATGGCGGCAAGAGGGGGGGGACGTCCCCTCCCCCCGTCTATAAGAACGATCAAGCGGCGGAACTGCCACTATGATCGTTTTTATTGTGCACAGAATCGCTGGCTGAAAAGAATGATATCTGAATGATGCCTGCAACTGCACCCAACATTCAGATGTCACCGCACAAAGCCAAGGATGTCATTTGACGGTGGGCGGTAGGAAACTGGTTAATATTTTTAAAAAAGGTAATTTTTCTTCTTCATTGATGTACACTGATGAGACTGCACTGATGGGCACCGATAAGGTGGCAAGGGTGGGCATTGAGAGGTGGCATTGCTATTTGGCACTGGTGGGCAGTGAGAAGTGGCACTGCTAGGTGGCAATGATAGTTGGCAGTGATGGGCACTGATAGGCAGCACTGCTATGTGCCACTGATTGGCACCAGTGGTGGGCATTGATAGGTGGCACTGGCAGGGGCTACTAATTGTCACAGATGATGCAGAATTGCCTCTTCCTCTTCGGGCCCCATGTCCCTTGCACATAAGCCGGTGATTGCCTTTTTTTTATGCTCACGCTGTCGGCACAAAGAGAAAACAAAAACCATTACCCAGCTTTTGTTTACATCACGTGATCAGCTGTCATTTGCTGACAGCTGATCACATGGTAAAGGGCAGGGATCGGCCCCTTACTCGGATCTGTCATCACCCGAGTCTCAGTGACTCTGTGACCACAGCGCGCGCAAAGGGGAGGACGTTTATTGACGGACTCCCGGCAATTAAGGACCATGCTGTGGCCGTCGATCAGTTATAGCGCTGATCTCAAGTGATTAAAGAGGGTCTAAATGGGCCATTGACATGCATCACAATTCAACTTAGGAATGAGTCTTTGAAAAGTTAAACTAAATAATTTGGCCACTTTATCCTTCCAAATAATTCACTTCCTGTCACATAGCCACACAGGAAGTGAGGGGAAAATCCCTAACAATGTCTTTCCTTGGGAACACACAGGTCAGTCTAAATACTTTCCCCATTATGCACATTGCACTCCAGCATATTGCGGGGTACACCACAATTTATTAGGTAGTTTGGACTGTGGGGTTTATTTACTAAAGGCAAATCTACTTTGCACTACAAGTGCATTTGCTGTATATCTGAGGGGGACATGCAAGCCAAAAAAAAAACATCTTTGCTTTTACATGATTGTAACATCCAATCACCAGTACTTTCCCTCAGATTTTCAGCACTTTTACTGCAGAGTGGATTTGTCTTTACTAAACCCCAAACTACCCAATGATTTGGGGTGTACACAACAAAGTGCTAGAGTGCAATTTGCTTAATGGGGACACTAGTTAGATTGATCTGTGTGTCCCCAAGAAAAGACATTGGCAGGGTTTTACCTTCACTTCCTGTTTAGCTGTGTGACAGGAGGTGAAGCCAATGTTAAGAAAAGGAGACGCAAAAGCCAAACTACAAAAAATAAAAAATAAATCTAAAAAAAAAAACACACCCAGGGGTTCTAACACTTACCGCGTTTCCCTCAAAATGCCCACAATTAGAATTGTATGGCCTTGAGCTATTTAAGTGCAGTGCTCTAAATCAGTGCTTCTCAAGTACCCCAACAGGCCATGTTTGCAGGTTTTCCTTCATCTTGCACATGTGCTTTAAATCACAGTCAATGGTTTTAATTTTTGGACAGCAATTCTCGATAAGATAAATTCACAAAACATGTCCTGTTGGGGGTACTTGAGGACTGAGGCTGAGAACCACTGCAGTAAAAAAGGAAAATTGAATACTTACCGCTCTGTATTTTTCATTTCCTGGTGACTTTCCATGGCAGCACACAATCCATGCATATGCTAGCATGAAGGCACCAGATTAGACAAATCACACCAGTTTTGTTTTGACATGCCAATCAGCTGTCACATTTGTTGCAAAGAAAACACAAAACAAACATCAAAACTTTGCATCAAATTTTATTGTTCAACAAAACAAAAGGGAAGGCAAAATAAAAAACATGGTCAATTTGAAACAGTTACAGACTCAACATCTTGAGCAATTTTTGGCCAAAAATATGCAGCACAGACAATTAAATCAAAGTGAACAAACAACACACATTAACAACATCAGAATTATTTCAGGGGAACATATATCCCCCACACCAAAAAAATACAATCAACAAAAGTTAACCAATCACTTGTTTTGCAAAGACATAAAAAATAAAATACATGTGTTACAAACTCGATAAGGACACCAACATGTACATTTTTACACACACACACACACACACACACACACACACACACACACACACACACACACACACACACACACACACACACACTTGCCTCTTCTCAGGGCAAGCGAACGAATGCTCTGTGAGCTTTATATAACATAGGTTTGTGTGCTAATGAGGCAATTGAAAACACATGCACAGTCCATGAAACACCCAAAATGCAAGTTCACTCAATGTAGAGACTGAAATTCAAAGTGGGCACACCTGTTAAGGATGTCCTTCAATTACTAACCCATCAAAACACTCTGAGCATGCCCAGAAATACCCAGGTACTGTTCACACACAAAAAGCACACAAAAAAAACTAACTGGCTGGGCATGTGGAGAACAACACCAATGCAGCTAGCAAAAAATAACCCCCCCGTCCCCCCGCATCATAAACTCACTGGAACGCACAGGAACACACCTAAATGCACCAACAACGCACTGGAACACACTTGTCCTTATCTATGGTTAATAAAAAAGAGGGGTGAAAAAAAAGCACTGGACTGCATAAAAAACGTAACAAAAATGCACTGGAACGCATGAAAAACATGCATGCAGAAAAGCACCTGGAACGCATCCGGATTGTGTTTCTATGGTGTGAACTGGCCCTAGTTCACACTATAGAAACGCAGTCTGGGTGCGTTCCAGGTGCTTTTCTGCATGCGCATTTTTGACACATTCCAGTGCATTTTGAGGCGTTTTTGATGCAGTCCAGTGTTTTTTTCCCCCTCTTTTCACTCAGGACAAGTGTGTTGCAGTGCGTCTTGGGTGCATTTAGGTGCGTTCCGGTGCATTCCAGTGCATTTTTGGTACGTTCCGTTGCGTTTTTGATGTGTTTTACTGCGGTCCAGTACAGTTCTGTTCCTAAAAAATGCAGCATGACCAATTTTTTTTTTGCTTTCTGAAACGCACTGGAACGGACTGCAGTGGTGTGAACTATGCCCTTGGCATTAATGTGATCAACTTTCTTTGCGTTTTTCAGGCATCAAAAAAACGCACTGCACTGCATCCGGTGTGAACTGGCCCTAAATATCATACCCGGGGGGTGTCTATAGTATGCCTGTAAAGTAGCACATGCTTTCCATGTTTATAACAGTTGGAGAGCAAAATGACATTTCTAAAGTAAAATAATAGTCATTTAAAAGTCCTTGCGGCTGTAATGAATTGCTGGTTCCTATCAATACAGATAAAAGTCATTGAAAGTCTTTGATTACACAAAAAAAAAGCGTGGGGGTTCCCCCAAATTCCATAACCAGGCCCTTCAGGTCTGGAATGGATATTAAGGGGAACCCCGCTGCAAATTTAAAAAAAAAATGACGTGGGGTTCCCCCCAAATATCCATACCAGGCCATTCAGATCTGGCATGGATTTTAAGGGGAACTCCACCCCAAATTTAAAAAAAAAATGGTGTGGAGTCCCCCCAAAAATCCACACCAGACCCTTGTCCGAGCACATAACCTGGCCGGCCGCAGGGGAAAAGGGGGGGGACGAGAGAGCGCCCCCCCCTCCCTCCCGAACCGTACCAGGCCACATGCCCTCAACATGGGGAGGATCTCAA
Organism: Rana muscosa; assembly: GCA_029206835.1. Lineage (NCBI taxonomy): Eukaryota > Metazoa > Chordata > Amphibia > Anura > Ranidae > Rana > Rana muscosa. Next base: position 486,464,971 of record CM055122.1, read on the forward strand.
GGGCCTGGTTTGGATATTTGGGGGAACCCGCACGTCATTTTTTTTTTTTTAATTTGCAGCGGGGTTCCCCTTAATATCCATTCCAGACCTGAAGGGCCTGGTTATGGAATTTGGGGGAACCCCCACACTTTTTTTTTTGGTTAGCAAAGACTTTCAATGACTTTTCTCTATATTGCCGGGAGCCGACAATTCATTACAGCCGCGGGTGCTTTTAAATGCCTTTTTTTTCCTTTAGAAATGTCATTTTGCAGGCGCACTGGAAAGTTCAGAGCTGCGCCTGTTCAACTTATGCAAATTGATTTACGTGACTTGACATTTACTAAGATTTTCCCGGCGCAGTGTCTTGGCGCATTTGAACCATTGAAATTCCGGCGCTGAGCTAAAAAAAACTCCCGCAGCTCGAATCGTACTTGCCGGCGCAGCTGGCTGGTTTTGAAAAAGTTACTTTATCACTAAATTTTGGCCATGTTTGTTATTTGGGCAGGTGTCACTACACTTCCTCACATCACCCCACATCACCCCCATTATATTCTCACTTCCAGCTTCTTTATATTTAGTGTTTAACATGCCGTGCGCCAGGTCCATAGTGGCGCACTGAGCGCCTCCTCCCGTCCGCCGACAACACTATAGTAAATGGGAAATAGGGCTGCGCTACAGGCGCTAATGTTTTGTAAATACCAAAACAGCCATTGCGCACGCAGATACTCATGGCACAAACGTTTGGTAAATCAGCCCCAGACAGTTACTAAGCTGAATTGCTGAACAGAACTTTCAATCCCTTGGCAGGTAAAACAGAAAACATACAGCATATGTATTTTATCTGTGTATTTAGCTGGGTGGCTGAGCTGTAAAGGAATTGTACATTTTCCGATGTTCTCATTGTTTCAACTAGTTATTATTGTAGTTTAAGGTTGCGCCGATACCGATACTGGTATCGGTGCCGATACTAGGCATTTTCACGAGTATCGGTACTCGTGAAAATGCTCCGATACCTGAAACCGAAAGTGACGTCAACTTGGGAGCAGAATGCCTCCTCCTCCCCTCCAGCTGGCTGTCTCCTCTGCTGCAGGACTGTCTTAACACACAGGCCAATCTGGGCACTGCCCATGGGTGGGCCTCCTGCAATCTCCCCACCACTCCGCCAATTTCCAGTGCTCCTCTAGCACTTTGCAGGGTGTAAGGAGGAACCCCAGAGGCAGAGCATGTTACTACTGCCTATGTAGGCGGGATCTGTATTGCTCCAATCACAGGGGATGGAGAGGAGAGGCAGCAGGGATCGGAGCAGTAGACATCCCCCCAGCACAAGCAGCAGTGGTAAGATCATGTCCAGGTCTAGGGGGGTACTGGGGAGCGGTGGTGTACTGGGAGGGGTGGGGGTGGGCCCCCCTTCCAAGCCCTCTACCACCCCTGACGCTTGCTGGCAGTCTCCTATCCCACATGGTACACATCTTAAGCACAATACTAAGAGCTCCTCCTCCCCATAAAAAAATGGTATTAATGCATCCCTAGTGTAGTTATACTGTGGTGCTTGTTTGCCTTACCTTATAATGATGGGTTCATGTGTTGTGATTGCAGTGTCATGGCTGATTGATTTCCCTGTATCCATATATTCATTCACCTAGCTTGTCCCTATTCACCAGAGGGACTGGCAACTTTTTGTTCCAGGTCACCTAGCATCCAGTACATGCCCCGTCAGTTCTTTGTGTTGCATCACAAATGTATAAGTGCTGATATGATAAAAAAAAACTATCTTTTCTATGGAGAGGATTTCTGCTAAGGGGGGGGGGGGATTTTGGGGGAGGGAGAGAGGATTTGTGCTAGGAGGAGAATTTGTTTTGGGGGGTGGGGGGTAAGGGATAGATTTGTAAGGGATATTGGGTGCAGGTATCCAACAACAGCAAGGACGATCAGTTCAGTGTAGCTTTACTTAGGAACCTGAAACCAGACTGTGTATGTTAAAGTAAAATTGATTAATAATAAAACAAAAACAAATTCAGCACCAACAACCATAAAACACAACAAAAGTGAAGCTATGCAGCATGTGAACGATGATACAATATGTATATAAAAGTGGAACACATATAAACAGGGTAAGACGAGAGATGCAAGTAGATGGATAATTTAGGAAGCCAGAACTGGGATCAGGAATAAAGGGAGCAGATATGAAGTAGCAGGTACTGGAGCAAAATTTCAGCAGGAATCAGGATCAATGCCAGTAGCAGTGCTTCAGTAGCACCCTCTAGCTAGTGCTCTAGATGTATATAAGTTTGTTAGTGTAGGAGAATTGGTCTGGCTGAAAGCCAGGCCTGGGTTGAATCTGGGTTAGGGTTGAGTGACTCAGGGAGGTTGGATGACTCCGCAAGCAGTTTCTCTGATGCCTCCCCCTGTTTCTGGAACCTTGGAGAAGCTTTCAGATGTAGTGGGTGGAGACTAGGAGGAGCTGCTTGGCATATTTATGAGATCCTTGACCAATCCCTAGCAAAAAGGGGATGAAAGGGGGTAGGCACCTCATAGATAAGCATGAGTCATGCCAGCAGAAGCAGTCGGGTGTAAGATGGAGATGGAGTGCTGAGGAGGCTGTTGGAGGCCTTTGAGGGTGCCCCCTAGTCTAGGGGGTGTCCTCATGCCTGGGGCTCAGGTGCTGGAGAAACCCTCTACAACAAATGAAGGAATCATTATACTGGAGGCACAAGATCAAGTGAGAGGACAGCAGGAGCAGGTCAGCACTTCTGGGAGATCTCCTGAGAAGTCAGATGGGTGGGCTGGTGAGTGTTCAGTCTGGGAGGACTGTGGAAAAAGTTTAAGTCTGGGAGGACTTTGGAGAAGTTAGCCAGGAGGGCTAGTGAAAGGGGCAGCTGCAGAGAGGCGGCCTGGCAGTGCCTAAAGTGGTGGTGCTGGGATCCCATGCCCATTCTTCTGTGCAAAATAGCTCAAACTCTGTCAGAATGGATGGAGAATGTCTGTGAACAGCAATTTTCACGTCTTGCCACAGATTCTCAATTGGATTTAGGTCTGGACTTTGACTGGGCCATTCTAACACATGAATATGCTTTGATCTAAACCATTCCATTGTAGCTCTGGCTGTATGTTTAGGGTCGTTGAACTACTGGAAGGTGAACCTCTGCCCCAGTCTCAAGTCTTTTTCAGACTCTAACAGGTTTTCTTCTAAGATTGTCCTGTATTTGGCTCCATCCATCTTTCCATCAACTCTGACCAGATTTCCTGTCCCTTCTGAAGAAAAGCATCCCCACAACATGATGCTACCACCCCGTTTCACGGTGGGGATGGCGTGTTCAGGGTGAAGTGCAGTGTTAGTTCTCCGCCACATATAGCGTTTTTGGTTTTAGGCCAAAAAGTAAAATTTTGGTCCCATCTGACCATCTGTACCTTCTTCCACATGTTTGCTGTGCCCCCCACATGGCTTCTCGCAAACTGCAAATGGGACTTCTTATGGCTTTCTTTCAGTAATGATTTTCTTCTTACCACTCTTCCATAAAGGCCAGATTTGTGGAGTACATGACTAGGGATGAGCTTCGTGTTCGAGTCGAACATACGTTCGACTCGAACATCGGCTGTTCGATCGTTCAACGAAGATCGAACGATTTGGGCCGTTCGCGCCAAATTCGAGTGACGCAAACGGCCCACAATGCACTACGCCATCGCAGTGTCATCCAGGCGCTGTGATTGGCCAAGCATGCACTGTGACCCCGCATGCTTGGCCAATCACAGCGCCGGCAGCGAGGAGAGCAATGATTGGCCACAGGCAGGATGCCTGTGGCCAATTATTGCTGAGGGTGTTTAGTACACGCCCCACACTATAAAAGGCCGCCAGCACGGCGGCCTAGTGTAGTGTGTTCCGGAGCAGGGAAAGAGAAGCATAGGCAGGGACAGTGACATTTCTTTCTTTCTTGCTTAACCTGGATTCCTTTAGTTTAGGGAAAGAGAAGGATAGGTAGGGAGAGTGTCAGTGTGTTTTACTGTGCGAATCCTTGTTTCTAGGGACAGGGAAGGACAGTGAGGGAATTCTCCTTGTGCTATAGTGTGCTTTAAAAAAACATTTTTTCTAGGGACAGAAAACTCTAGGTAGGGAGAGTGTCAGTTTCTTTCACTGTGATAATCCTTGTTTCTAGGGACTAAGAAGGAAAGTGAGGGAATTCTCCTTGTGCTATAGTGTGCTTTAAAAAAACATTTTTTTCTAGGGACAGAAAACTCTAGGTAGGGAGAGTGTCAGTTTCTTTCACTGTGATAATCCTTGTTTCTAGGGACAAAGAAGGAAAGTGAGGGAAATTCTCCTTGTGCTATAGTGTGCTTTAAAAAAACATTTTTTCTAGGGACAGAAAACTATAGGTAGGGAGAGTGTCAGTGTCTTTTACTGTGCGAATCCTTGTTTCTAGGGACAGGGAAGGACAGTGAGGGAATTCTCCTTGTGCTATAGTGTGCTTTAAAAAAACATTTTTTCTAGGGACAGAAAACTATAGGTAGGGAGAGTGTCAGTTTCTTTCACTGTGATAATCCTTGTTTCTAGGGACAAAGAAGGAAAGTGAGGGAATTCTCCTTGTGCTATAGTGTGCTTTAAAAAAACATTTTTTCTAGGGACAGAAAACTCTAGGTAGGGAGAGTGTCAGTTTCTTTCACTGTGATAATCCTTGTTTCTAGGGACAAAGAAGGAAAGTGAGGGAAATTCTCCTTGTGCTATAGTGTGCTTTAAAAAAACATTTTTTTCTAGGGACAGAAAACTATAGGTAGGGAGAGTGTCAGTGTCTTTTACTGTGCGAATCCTTGTTTCTAGGGACAGGGAAGGACAGTGAGGGAATTCTCCTTGTGCTATAGTGTGCTTTAAAAAAACATTTTTTCTAGGGACAGAAAACTCTAGGTAGGGAGAGTGTCAGTTTCTTTCACTGTGATAATCCTTGTTTCTAGGGACAAAGAAGGAAAGTGAGGGAATTCTCCTTGTGCTATAGTGTGCTTTAAAAAAACATTTTTTCTAGGGACAGAAAACTCTAGGTAGGGAGAGTGTCAGTTTCTTTCACTGTGATAATCCTTGTTTCTAGGGACAAAGAAGGAAAGTGAGGGAAATTCTCCTTGTGCTATAGTGTGCTTTAAAAAAACATTTTTTCTAGGGACAGAAAACTATAGGTAGGGAGAGTGTCAGTGTCTTTTACTGTGCGAATCCTTGTTTCTAGGGACAGGGAAGGACAGTGAGGGAATTCTCCTTGTGCTATAGTGTGCTTTAAAAAAACATTTTTTCTAGGGACAGAAAACTCTAGGTAGGAAGAGTGTCAGTTTCTTTCACTGTGATAATCCTTGTTTCTAGGGACAAAGAAGGAAAGTGAGGGAATTCTCCTTGTGCTATAGTGTGCTTTAAAAAAACATTTTTTTCTAGGGACAGAAAACTCTAGGTAGGGAGAGTGTCAGTTTCTTTCACTGTGATAATCCTTGTTTCTAGGGACAAAGAAGGAAAGTGAGGGAAATTCTCCTTGTGCTATAGTGTGCTTTAAAAAAACATTTTTTCTAGGGACAGAAAACTATAGGTAGTGTGACAGCAGGAAGGTAAAGTCACCTGGTTGCATCCAGGGGGGTAGATATATTTCGCCCAGATTCAGGCTTTACGCCGACTTATACAACTAGGTGGAGAGTTGTATAAGGCTAGTGGGCTCATGGATGACTCATACCTCTAGGGAGAGTGTGGGGCGTCGTGCAGACAGAGATGAGGAGACCAGCTGAACCTTGTCAGCTCATTTAGGCCTCTATAAGAACTCCCAGCTTCATTAGATGTTAGCTCATGCCTGGAACCAGACCTGTGTGGACTGTCTGGAGAGAGTGAACCCCTGTGCGGTGAGAAAAAGCCTGTGTGGCTATTTGCTTGGACATTTAAAACCAGGGACTTAGGGACTAGGACAGCACTAGGCTGATCCCAGTTGTTAGTTAGGAAACCTGTATGTTTAGTCAGAGGTCAACTTGACCAGGATTTATTTTGGTTATGTTTCTTTTGCTTTGCTGTGTTTTGTCACTGTAAATAGAAAATAAACCGCACCTTTTTTGATTTTGAAAACCACAACCTCCGTTTGCTGGGCCTGTTTTGTGTGGGGAGCCCATCCCGGGGGTCACACACACCCGCTGCCGAGCTAACCCCCTCACAGTTGGTGGAGAACCAGTGGCAGTTTTTTTAAGCCAGCATGGAGGAGATACTGAAGCAGCTGGCTCTAGCAAATGCCAATCAACAGCAGACAAATGCAGGTTTGCAAAGGAGCCTTGCAGCCCAGCAGCAGACAAACGCAACTTTGCAACAGAGTCTGGAGGCTCAGCAACGAGCCCAGCAGCAATCTGAGGCCCACTTCATAGACCTGTTGCAGAAGCAAGAGCAGAGACTACAACAACAGATGGAAGCAGTAATGCAGCAACGTCCGCAGACCAGTGAGGAAAGCCGTCCCACTAATACCGCGTCCTTTGGGGTGAGTCGTTTATTGACAAAAATGACTGGAGAGGATGATCCAGAGGTATTTTTGACCACATTTGAAAGGACCGCTGAAAGAGAAAAGTGGCCTGAGGAGCAGTGGGCTGGACTGGTGGCTCCTCTGTTAACTGGTGAATCGCAGAAAGCTTACTATGACCTAGAGCCTAACCAAGCAAAAGACTATGTGATGCTAAAAGCTGAAATATTGGCAAGGCTGGGTGTCACCCAGGCTGTCCGGGCTCAGCGTGTGCATAACTGGACTTTCCAGCTTGGAAAACCCCCCAGGTCTCAAATGTATGATCTCATTCACCTGAGCAGAAAGTGGCTACAGCCAGAGACTTTGTCCGCACCAAAGATTGTGGAACGTGTTGTAATGGATCGGTTTTTGAGAGCTCTTCCTACTGCCATCCAAAAGTGGGTAAGCCATGGAGACCCAGAGACGGCCGATGGTCTTGTGGATCGTGTGGAGAAATACTTGGCTACAGAGAACCTGACGGCCTCTTCCAGAGACACTCGGACTTTCCACCCTAAGACCAGACCATCCCCAGGGGCGGATAAGAGGATTCCAAGGGGTGAGGGTGGAGAGAGTGAGAGGGTGGGAGCTCTACCCCAAGTTTGGCGAGAACAGCCTGGGAAATCAGCGGCTCAAGAGGCGGCAAGAAGGATCGTTTGCTACCGCTGCCGGCAAGCGGGACATATTGCAGCCAATTGCCCGGTTGTGGAGGAACCCATGCAGTGTGACTTTCTGACGGGCAGACGTCAGTCGCTGTGTGCGACAGTCGCATGCACTGCCATTCGAGGAACTGAGAAACATTTATGCAAAATGTGTGTTAATGGTAGAAATGTTGTGGTATTGCTGGATTCAGGTAGCCTTGTGACCCTGATAAAGGCTGAGTTAGTTAAAACAGAGGTCTCTGGGAATAGCAAGGTAGCTGTTATTTGTGTGCATGGGGACACCCGAGAGTATCCAGTGACTACAGTGTGTTTCGAGACCCCCAAAGGTACCCTCTCTCATCCAGTGGGCTTAGTATCTCAGTTACCGCATGACGCCATTGTGGGAAGGGATTTTCCGAAGTTCTGGGAACTGTGGGATGATCCTGAGCCCCTCACTGGTGCCCCTATGTACCAGGAATGTGATAGCCAGAACTCCCCTGAGAGTGGTGAGGACTCTCCGGAATTTCCCTTATCAGTATTGGCAGGGGAGACTCAAGAAACTGGAGAGGAGCCCACCTCCTCAGATGAAAACCTACCGTCTGTGGAGTTTTCTGATCTTGAGGTTCACAGGGAAAACTTTGCCACAGAACAGTTGAAAGACCCCGCCCTAATAAAGGCACGGGAAAACGTAGTGAAAATAGATGGCGAGTTAGTGAACCCAGATAATACCTGCACTTACCCATACTTCAGCGTAGAGAAGGACCTACTGTATCGGGTGGCAAAAAGGGCAGAAGAAACCGTTGAGCAGCTTGTGGTGCCCAAACCTTACAGGAAGTTGGTGTTGGAGTTGGCCCATGGGCACATTCTTGGAGGTCATCTGGGGACAGAGAAAACCCGAGAGAGGGTATTACAGAGATTCTATTGGCCGGGGGTGATGAAGGACGTAGAAAATTATTGTTCCTCCTGCCCTGTGTGTCAGAGGTTGGCCCCGATGCCACATTTCCGTAGCCCGCTGGTCCCTCTACCCATCATTGAGGTCCCGTTTGAGAGGATCGCCATGGATTTGGTAGGTCCTATAATCAAGTCCGCTAGGGGGCACCAGTACATATTAGTTATAATGGACTATGCCACCCGTTATCCAGAAGCGATCCCTCTCCGAAATACCTCGGCCAAAACCATAGCCAAAGAGCTATCTCTTGTTTTTAGCCGGGTGGGTATTTGTAAAGAACTGCTTACGGACCAAGGTACACCCTTTATGTCCCGGGTTATGAAAGAGCTGTGTAAATTGTTCAAAGTGACGCAATTGCGTACGTCTGTGTATCACCCCCAAACCGATGGGCTGGTTGAAAGATTCAACAAAACCCTAAAACAAATGTTGAAGAAAGTGGTGGATAGAGATGGAAAGGATTGGGACTGTTTACTTCCTTATTTGATGTTTGCTATTAGGGAGGTGCCCCAATCCTCTACGGGATTCTCCCCCTTTGAGTTACTGTATGGGAGACACCCAAGAGGGCTGTTGGATATTGCCAAGGAAACTTGGGAAAGTGAGAGTTCTCCCCACAGGAGTGTGATTGAGCATGTCGCCCTGATGCAAGATCGAATTGCACAGGTAATGCCCATCGTGAAGGAACATTTGGCCCAAGCGCAGTTGGCACAGCAGAGAGTGTACAACCGTGGAGCCAAGACCCGTACCTTTTCCCCGGGGGATAGGATATTGGTACTTGTCCCTACGGTTGAAAGTAAATTCCTTGCCAAATGGCAAGGCCCCTACGAGATAATGGAAAAAGTGAACGAAGTGAATTACAAGGTCAGACAACCAGGAAGGCGAAAGCCCGAACAGATCTATCACGTTAATCTGTTGAAAGCCTGGAGGGATAGAGAGTCCCTAGTCGCAGACACTTGGTCACCAGCTCAAACTGGTTGCGTGATTCCTGAGGTTGGAATAGCAGCCACCTTGTCACAACCCCAACAACAGGAGGTTAAGGAGTTTGTGCTTCGCAACAAGGAGGTATTCTCTGAGCTGCCGGGACAAACATCTGGGGTAGAGCATGACATCATTACCCCGCCCGGTGAAAGGGTGAAGTTAAAACCCTATCGGATCCCAGAGGCTCGACGGGAGGCAATACGGGAGGAAGTACAGAAAATGCTGAACTTAGGGGTGATAGAGGAGTCCCAAAGTGATTGGTCTAGTCCCATCGTGTTGGTGCCTAAACCGGATGGGAGCTGGCGATTTTGTAACGATTTTCGTCAGTTGAACAAAGTTACAAAATTTGACACCTACCCCATGCCACGTATAGATGAGTTGATCGACCGGCTGGGAACAGCCCGATACATGACGACTCTTGACCTCACAAAAGGGTATTGGCAAATCCCCCTGGCCAAGTCGGCCAAAGAGAAAACCGCATTTGTAACCCCAGACGGGGCGTTCCAATATAAAAGAATGCCGTTCGGGTTACAGAATGCGCCGGCCACATTCCAGCGGAAAATGGACCAGATGCTGAGGCCCTATCGGAAGTATGCTGCGGCTTACCTGGATGACGTAATTGTCCATAGCACAGATTGGGCCTCACATCTGCCAAAAGTGCAAGCAGTCCTGGACTCTGTTCGGGAAGCGGGGTTTACGGCTAACCCCAAGAAGTGTACCATTGGGCAGGAGGAGGCCAAATATCTTGGGTACACCATTGGGAGGGGAGTAATAAAACCCCAACTCAACAAAGTCGAGGCCATCCAGAGTTGGCCACGTCCCAACAGCAAGAAGCAGGTACGAGCCTTTCTGGGAATCGCTGGGTATTATCGGCGATTCATTCCCCACTTTGCTTCTAAGGCTGTGCCCCTAACCAACCTGACGAAGGGGAAAGGGTCGGTCATGATTAAATGGACCCCCGAGGCTGAGGCAGCATTCCAATTCTTGAAACAAGCCTTATGTAGCCAGCCAGTGTTGTACTCACCCGACTTCTCTAAAGACTTTGTCGTACAAAGTGATGCATCAGATGTGGGGTTAGGAGCAGTATTGTCCCAGGTCTGGAACGGGGAAGAGCACCCAGTCATTTACCTCAGCAGGAAGTTGAAGTCCCATGAGGTAAATTACGCCACCGTTGAAAAGGAGTGTTTAGCGGTGAAGTGGGCTCTAGATTCCCTTCGGTACTACCTGCTAGGTAGGCACTTTGACATGGTTACGGATCACGCTCCGTTAAAGTGGATGGCTCAAAACAAGGAAACAAATAGAAGAGTGAATAGGTGGTTCCTGGCCCTCCAGGAATTCAACTTCACAGTAAAGCATCGCCCTGGCGTTCAAATGGGGAATGTGGATGCTTTGTCTCGAGTACATGAATGCCTGATTGCTGGTGTTCCAACCCCGAGGTTAAAACAAGAGGGGGGGGGTATGTGACAGCAGGAAGGTAAAGTCACCTGGTTGCATCCAGGGGGGTAGATATATTTCGCCCAGATTCAGGCTTTACGCCGACTTATACAACTAGGTGGAGAGTTGTATAAGGCTAGTGGGCTCATGGATGACTCATACCTCTAGGGAGAGTGTGGGGCGTCGTGCAGACAGAGATGAGGAGACCAGCTGAACCTTGTCAGCTCATTTAGGCCTCTATAAGAACTCCCAGCTTCATTAGATGTTAGCTCATGCCTGGAACCAGACCTGTGTGGACTGTCTGGAGAGAGTGAACCCCTGTGCGGTGAGAAAAAGCCTGTGTGGCTATTTGCTTGGACATTTAAAACCAGGGACTTAGGGACTAGGACAGCACTAGGCTGATCCCAGTTGTTAGTTAGGAAACCTGTATGTTTAGTCAGAGGTCAACTTGACCAGGATTTATTTTGGTTATGTTTCTTTTGCTTTGCTGTGTTTTGTCACTGTAAATAGAAAATAAACCGCACCTTTTATGATTTTGAAAACCACAACCTCCGTTTGCTGGGCCTGTTTTGTGTGGGGAGCCCATCCCGGGGGTCACACACACCCGCTGCCGAGCTAACCCCCTCACAGTAGGGAGAGTGTCAGTGTCTTTTACTGTGCGAATCCTTGTTTCTAGGGACAGGGAAGGACAGTGAGGGAATTCTCCTTGTGCTATAGTGTGCTTTAAAAAAACATTTTTTCTAGGGACAGAAAACTCTAGGTAGGGAGAGTGTCAGTTTCTTTCACTGTGATAATCCTTGTTTCTAGGGACAAAGAAGGAAAGTGAGGGAAATTCTCCTTGTGCTATAGTGTGCTTTAAAAAAACATTTTTTCTAGGGACAGAAAACTATAGGTAGGGAGAGTGTCAGTGTCTTTTACTGTGCGAATCCTTGTTTCTAGGGACAGGGAAGGACAGTGAGGGAATTCTCCTTGTGCTATAGTGTGCTTTAAAAAAACATTTTTTCTAGGGACAGAAAACTCTAGGTAGGGAGAGTGTCAGTTTCTTTCACTGTGATAATCCTTGTTTCTAGGGACAAAGAAGGAAAGTGAGGGAAATTCTCCTTGTGCTATAGTGTGCTTTAAAAAAACATTTTTTCTAGGGACAGAAAACTATAGGTAGGGAGAGTGTCAGTGTCTTTTACTGTGCAAATCCTTGTTTCTAGGGACAGGGAAGGACAGTGAGGGAAATTCTCCTTGTGCTATAGTGTGCTAAAGCATTCCTCATCAACCATCTTTGAAATCCTTGTTTTTTGGACAGTCAGGGAAATTGTCGTTGTGCTATTCTGTGCAAAAGCAATCATCCTCAACCATATTTAGAAATCCTTAAGTAAAGGGACAGAGAAGGACACCTGAAGGTAGCCCTTATTGCTTTTTTCCCATCTCCCTGCAGGCCATCTATTAGAATGTCTGGAAGGCAAACAAGGAGAGGCAGATAGTCAGGAGGCAATAAAAGAGGGCAAGCAGGCTCTGTGTCTGGGGGCAACAGTGCTGGTCGTGGACGCGGTGCATTGTCATCAGCACATGGCCATGGGACACGCTTGTCCTTCTTTTCGGCAGCTGGACATGTTGAGCCACATCATGCCGAAGACTTGGTAGAGTGGATGACCAAGCCCTCCTCCTCCTCCTCATCCTCTCTCACCCAGGCTCAGGGTACTGGCAAAGCAGCTGCCAAAGCGTCCTCTTCCCTGGTATCAATGTCAGACTCATCATCAGTCACTCCTTCCCTAGACCCACCATGTCCTCCTCCTGAGGAGTCCCCCGAACTGTTTGAGCACAGTGTTGGGTACATGCTCCAGGAGGATGCCCAGCGTTTCGAAGGGTCTGATGATGAAACCCAGCTACAGGAAGGCAGTAGCGTGAGAGCAGACAGAGGGGATGCTCAAGAAGGACACCAATCTGGCAGTCATGTTCCAGCAGCTGCAGCATACTGCCAGATTGGCTCCAGTGATGAGGAGGGAGGGGATGATGAGGTCACTGACTCCACGTGGGTGCCTAATAGGAGAGAGGAGGAGGAGGAGGATGAGGAGGAGGCACATCTCCAACGAGGCAGGATGCCCTTTGGTGGCCAGCGTAAGGGCAGTACACCGACGGAATCACACCGCAGAGCTCCGCCTGTGCAGGGCGCTGCCTCTACCCGTCATTCAAAAAGTTCTTTGGTGTGGGCCTTTTTTGAGGCTAGTGCATCAGATCGCACAGCTGCTGTTTGCAACATATGTCTCAAGCGTATATCGCGTGGCCAAAACATCAGCCGCTTGGGTACCACATGCCTGACCAGACATATGTTGACCTGCCATGCAGCTCGTTGGCAAGCCTACCTCAAAGACCCACACCAAAGAACAAAGCGGACCTCTCCTTGCACCGCATCAGCTGGGATCTCCAACCCCACTATAACTTCAGTCCTCTCTGAAACATGCACTGAGAGGAATGAAGGTGTAGAATTAGGTGTGTCACAGCCAAGTACTTGCGGCCACTCTGCTAGCAGTACACCGACGTCCGATTCTAGCAGGCAAATTTCCCTGCCCCAGCTGCTGGACCGTCGAAAGAAGTTCACTCCCAGCCATCCACATGCCCAGCGGTTGAATGCTAGCTTGGCTAAATTGCTAGCGCTTCAACTGCTGCCTTTTCAGTTGGTAGACTCGGCCCCCTTCCGTGAGTTTGTGCAATGTGCGGTTCCTCAGTGGCAGGTTCCCAAACGCCACTTTTTCTCACGGAAGGCTATTCCGGCTCTCTACCGGCATGTGGAAGGCAATGTCTTGGCCTCGCTGGACAGGGCGGTCAGTGGTAAGGTGCATATTACCGCTGACTCATGGTCCAGCAGGCATGGACAGGGATGTTACCTTTCTTTCACGGCCCATTGGGTCACTCTTTTGGCAGCTGGGAAGGATGCAGGACAAGGTGCAGTAGTGTTGGAGGTTGTTCCACCGCCACGCCTCCAAAATGCTACTACTGGTTGTGACACACCTCTCTCCTCCACCCCCTCCTCTTCTTCTTCCTCCATGGCCTCTTCCTGTGGTTTGTCCTATGAACCAGCGGTGCTCCGTAGCCGTTCACGGGGCTACGCAAGTACGCAGGCAAAAAGATGCCATGCCGTGCTTGCGCTGGTGTGTTTGGGGGACAGAAGCCACACTGGGGCAGAGGTCCTGTCTGCTCTGCAGGGCCAGCCCGAGAGGTGGTTGACGCCACGCCAGCTTAAGCCAGGAATGGTGGTTTGCGACAATGGCACCAACCTCCTCTCCGCCCTCCGACAGGGACAACTGACCCATGTGCCCTGTGTGGCTCACGTCCTTAACCTGGTGGTGCAGCGGTTCTTGGGCAGGTACCCGGGCTTACAGGATGTCCTGAGGCAGGCCAGGAAAGTCTGTGTGCATTTCCGCAGATCTTATAATGCCAGTGCTCGCCTGGCTGAGCTGCAAAAGGAGTTGAACCTGCCCAAGAACCGCCTTATATGTGACATGCCCACCAGGTGGAACTCAACGTTGGCCATGCTGCAGCGGCTGCACACGCAGCAGAGGGCCATCAATGAGTACCTGTGCAACTACGGCACCAGGACAGGGTCAGGGGAGCTTGGTTTTTTTTCTCCACGCCAGTGGGGCATGATCAGGGATGCATGCACTGTCCTGGCACCATTTGAGGAGGCCACGAGGATGGTGAGCAGTGACAGTGCATGCATCAGTGACACTGTACCTCTTGTCCACCTGTTGGAGCACACGCTGCGTGGAATAATGGACAGGGCACTTGAGGCAGAACAGAGGCAGGAAGAGGAGGACTTCCTTGCCTCTCAAGGCCCCCTTTACCCAGACAGTGTTCCTTCTGTCCCACCCATCGCACAGGAAGAGGAGGAGGAGGAGGAGGAGGATTGTGTCAGCATGGAGGTGGAGGCTGGCACTCAGCATCATCAGCAGCAGTCTTTTAGGGATGATTTACAGTCCCAAGAAACCAGTGGACTTGTACGTGGCTGGGAGGAGGTGGCTGCGGATCATGTCGTCCTTAGTGACCCAGAGGACTCCGGAGCGAATGCCTCAGCAAACCTACGCTGCATGGCCTCCCTGATCCTGCAAAGTCTGCGGAAGGATCCTCGTATTCTTCGGATCAAGGAGAGGGACCATTACTGGCTGGCCACTCTCCTTGATCCACGGTACAAGGGTAAGGTTGCGGACCTTATGTTACCGTCGCAGAGGGAGCAGAGGATGAGACAACTCCGGGAGGCCTTGCAGAAAGGTCTGTGCAACGCGTTCCCAGAGATTGGGAGGTTACAAACTCCTGGTCCTGAACAACGAGTTGCTGAGGCTTCGGCCAGTCAAAGAAGGAGCGGTGGGGAAGGTGGCCGTCTGACCGATGCGTTCAGACAATTCTTTAGTCCGCAGCCCCAAAGTATGATCGGTTCCAGCAACCATCGCCAGCGTCTGATAAACATGGTGCAGGAATATCTAGGGGCAAGGTCAGACTTGGACACCTTCCCCACCGAAAATCCTCTGGCTTACTGGGTCTTGAGGATGGATCACTGGCCAGAGCTTGCACAGTATGCAATTGAGCTACTGGCCTGTTCTGCATCCAGCGTTCTTTCGGAACGCACATTCAGTGCTGCTGGAGGATTTGTCACGGATCACAGGGTGCGCCTGTCCACCGACTCGGTTGATCGACTGACTTTCATCAAGATGAACCAGTCTTGGATCACCACCAGCTACCACACACCTGATGCTGATATAACAGACTAATTGATTTTAACATGTCACATCCCTTCAAGACTGATGCTGATGCTGAGTGCCTGTGCTATTATGTTGACTGGCTATCCTCCTCCTCCGAGTCCTCAATGATACGATTGATGATGATAGCTTGGAAGATCATTTTTGTTTATGGGTGCCGCCACCAGTGGCTAAGGCCCAATTTTTCAGCCCCTGTTTTACAGGGGCGTGTAATTACAATTTTTTTAGCAATAATTTGCCATAGGGCTCATTGCTGTGCTCCAAGTACAGTATCTGTGAGGGGTTGGAGTGTTGTGGCACCAGTGCCTAAGGCCCAATTTTTCAGCCCCTGTTTAACAGGGGCGTGTCATTACAATTTTTGCAGCAATACTTTGCAACAGGGCTCATTGCTGTGCTCCAAGTACAGTATCTGTGAGGGGTTGTAGTGTTGTGCCACCAGTGCCTAAGGCCCAATTTTTCAGCCCCTGTTCAACAGGGGCATGCAATTACAATTCTTGATCTAATAATTCACAGCAGGGCCCATTGCTGCACCCACCAAGAGTAACTCTGAGGGCTTACAGTGTTGTGGCAACGCCACCACCACCACCACCACGAAAGGCCCAATTTTTCAGCCCCTGTTCAAAAGGGGCATGTAATTACAATTCTTGATCTAATAATTCACAGCAGGGCCCATTGCTGCACCCACCAAGAGTAACTCTGAGGGCTTACAGTGTTGTGGCAACACCACCACCACCACCACCACCACGAAAGGCCCAATTTTTCAGCCCCTGTTCAACAGGGGCATGCAATTACAATTCTTGATCTAATAATTCACAGCAGGGCCCATTCCTGCACCCACCAAGAGTAACTCTGAGGGCTTACAGTGTTGTGGCAACACCACCACCACCACCACCACCACGAAAGGCCCAATTTTTCAGCCCCTCTTCAACAGGGGCATGCAATTACAATTCTTGATCTAATAATTCACAGCAGGGCCCATTGCTGCACCCACCAAGAGTAACTGTCAGGGCTTACAGTGTTGTGGCACCAGCACCACCATCAAAGGCCCAATTTTTACTACCACTGTTCAACAATTATATGTAATTAAAATTCCTGATATAATAGTTGACAGCAGGGCGTTCCAGCACCAACCAAGAGTAACTGTGAGTGCTTACAGTGTTGTGCCAACACCAACAACTAAGGGGCCTATTTCTGCAGAGTATATACGGCAGGGCCAAACTTTCAAACATCCAACTTACAAACGACTCCTACTTGCAAACGCAAGAAGACAACAGGAAGTGAGAGGAAATCTACCACTAGGAAGGAAAATTCTCTCCTGTAAGAATAAATATGGGAGAAAGGTGTCTCCTCTGTACTGATGCTTTATCACCAATCCTTGTTTCAAGAAAAACACCACGTTTCAAAAACAGTTGTCATTGGGACGGAAAGTGAGGTGAAATGTTCTGAACAGGGGCACAGACAGCAAAACAAATGTTACAGGGGTGATAACCCTTACCTATGTTTTCCAAAAAGTTTAAAAATAGATTTTTGGGCTGGAGCTACACTTCAACAATGTACCTGTTCAAGATTACAAACAGATTCTACATAAGAACAAACCTACAGTCCCTGTCTTGTATGCAACGCCTGTATACGGCTGTTCAGAGTATATAGGGCCTTTTTTATTTTATGTGCGGGGTTCCCCTTAATATCCATACAAGACCCAAAGGGGCTGGTAATGGGCTGGGGTAGGGGGGGGGGGTCATGGGGTAGCTATGCCATTTTTCTTAAAGATTTTCATCCATATTACCGGGACCAGACATTACATTAAAGCCGCAAGCAGTTTTAAATGGCTTTTTTTTCCTTTAGAAGTGTCATTTTGTGCAGGGACAGTTCTAAACACGGGAAACACGTGGCACTTCACAGGCATACTTTAGACACCCCCCAGGTACGATATTTAAAGGAATATTTGACTTTTTTTTTTTCACTTTATGCATCATTAAAATGACTGCTCCCGAAAAACGACCGTTTTTAAAACTTCTTTTTGCATTGATACATGTCCCCTGGTGCACAACCCGGGTTCCCAAACCCTTTTTAGGACAATAACATGCATAATAGTTGTTATAATTAGCACTTTAGAATTCGAACGTTCGCATCCATTGTATTTAATAGGGTTCTAATGTTCGTACGAACTTGCGGTCCGTTCGCGGGTTCTGGTGCGAACCGAACCCGGGGGTGTTCGGCTCATCACTATACATGACTAATAGTTGTCCTGTAGACAAATTCTGCCACTTAAACTGTGGATCTCTGTAGCTCCTCCAGACTTACCATGGGCCTCTTGGCTGTTTCTCTGATTAATGCTCTCCTTGCCCGGCCTGTGAGTTTAGGTGGACATTATGGAATGAACAGTGCTCTGTGAGATGTTTAAAGCTTGGGATATTTTTTATAACCTAATCCTGCTTTAAACTTCTCCACAACTTTATCCCTGACCTGTCTGGTGTGTTCCTTGGCCTTCATGATGCTGTTTGTTCACTAAGGTCCTTTAACAAACCTCTGAGGGCTTCACAGAATAGCTGTATTTATACTGAGATTAAGTTACACACAGGTGGAATTCAGTTAAGAACATCAAACTAAAGGGGGCCGAATACAAATGCACGCCACACTTTTCACGTATTTATTTGTAAAAAGGTTTGAAAACAAATGATAATTTTCATTCTTCACAATTATATGCCACTTTGTGTTGGTCTATCACATGAAATCCCAATAAAATACATTTACGTTTTTGGTTGTAACAAAATGTGGAACATTTCAAGGGGTATAAATACTTTTTCAAGGCACTGTATTACCACAATTCGGTGTTCCGTTAGAAAGACAAAGGTTTCACCAGATAGATAGTGAGATAAAAGTTTCAACAGGCCAAAGAGAAATAAATATGCCTTTTTTATTAAGCGGAATAAGGGAAAGCTAGAACCCCTATCCACATATTATTGCTGTACCCACTTCTCCACTACATGCAAAACCAAAATGTTTTGGCTAAATATATACTTTTAACTAAGTCATTTATACTTATGCTACATGTTCATAATAATGTTACTGTATCCTGCTGTATTGATGACTTTTCCATTACAGGCAGTGATAGGTAACCTTAGATAAACCTGTTTTTGCATGTTGATTTCTGCTTAGTATTTTACATTTTAAAACAAATCTGCTGAAAACTGACTAATGTATGAAGTTAGAGTCCCCCATATCCATTTAAAAAAAGCTTGGATATCAAGCGGATAGGATGAAACATTCAAATATCCTGTTGACTCCATATATCTATTGGTCATCATTTGACTATTTATATTGCTGTCTACATGTTCCAGCCATGCAGACTTGGTATTATGCAACCATTTGAAGTCAGTGAAACCTGTGAAAGATTCAGCTTGACATGGGTAATAATCCACTTTTTCTTTTTTCTTTTTTTTTAACAATCAGGAGTGCTTTATTGGAGGACAATATACAGTACAACAGATCATCAATACAGACATTTCCTCAAGTGAAAAAAAAAGGCACACTACATTAGCTCGATACAACACATGGTATGCACACTATGCCAAGTTTTGGAGCGCCTGCAGGGAGCCCAGCCGAGCCGCTTCCACACAGACCGCAGCATTGGAGCGTCGAGCTCCAAACCACCAGTACGCCGTGACCAACATAGCTGCTCAGTAATAGACCCGAAGGTTTGGAAGGGCCAGGTGAGTCGGTGACTGCAAAGTCGTTTTCGCTAGTCGTGGGACGGACCCACTCTAGATAAAGGAGATAATACACTTGTCCACCTCCCGAAAGAAGGCCGCCGGAATCCATACCGGGCTGTACCGAAAGAGATAATTGAACTTGGGTAAGATAATCATCTTTAAAATATTAATACGACCTATCAAGTTCAGCAAAAGACCGGACCAGGATTGACACCGTTCTCTCAGTAGCTGGAGCAAGTGGAGTATATTGAGTGAATAAAAGTGGGAAGGGGTCCTAGCAACCCTTATCCCAAGGTACTTGAATTCTGCAACCCACTGCAACGGTGTGGGATTGAGCATAGCAGGGGTCTGATTGTCCAGAGGGAAAAGGACCGACTTCGACCAGTTGATACGGATACCCGACAGGGACCCAAATCTATCAAACAGCTCTAGGGCGGCAGTCAGGGACGGACTTGCGTCATTCAGGTATAAAAGGGCATCATCCACATACAGGGATATTTTCTCCTCTAACTTACCGATCTTCAACCCCCTGACTTCCAGAGACTCCCTGACCAAAATCGCCAGAGGTTCCAGTGCCAGAGCAAACAGACCGGGGGACAAGGGACACCCCTGATGCGTGCCTCTATGCAAAGGGAAGGAGTCAGAGATCCAGTCATTTGTGCGCACCCTAGCCCTCGGTGCTCTGTAGAGCAGTTGGATCCAGCGTAGAAAACTAGGGCCAAACACGATGTGTCGCAGCACCCCCCAAAAATATTCCCACTCTACTGAATCAAATGCCTTTTCGGCATCCAGGGAGGCAATCACCCGGGATCCGGCATTATCATGGGTTATGGACAGGTTTAGGAACAGACGCCTGATATTAATGTCTGTGCCCTTACCCGGCATAAACCCAGTCTGGTCAACATGAATCAATGTAGATATTACCGAAGACAAGCGGGTGGCCAAAATTTTTGCCAATATTTTCGCGTCTACATTGAGTAACGAGATGGGCCTGTACGAAGCACAGTCCTGGGAGTCCTTGCCGGGTTTGGGGATCAGGACAATGATGGCCTCTTCCATAGACTCTGGCATAATATCATTCTCTGTGAGCCCAGAGAAAAGGGTTTTAAGTCTAGGGGCAAGGAGATCAGCATGTTGAGAGTAAAACTCTGTAGGTAGGCCGTCTGCACCTGGGGTCTTCCCGCTCTGTAGACCCCTGATTGCAGCTTGAACCTCCTCCAGGGATATATCCCCATCTAGTTGCATCCTATGCTCCTCCGACAAGGCAGGGAAGGGGATACCGTCCAAGTAGTCCTGCAAGTCAGATGGAGAAAAGCAGGCCCTAGAGGAGTAAACCCCTTGAAAAAAATCAAAAAATCTAACACTGATGTCCTCAGGAGAGGACACCAGCTAACCCTGGGCGTCTTGGATGGCGGCAATATGTGTGGAAGCCATCTGGGCTCTTGCCAGCTAAGCCAACAACCTTCCATTTGTATTGCCATGCTCAAATATTCTTTGCTTAGAGTACAGCATAGATTTTTTAGTCTGTTCAGCATTGTGCAGAGAGAGACAGATGAGTGGTGTCACTGGGGGATTGAACGTACGCCTTCTCACATTGTATAGCCTCCCCCTCCAGAGCCTCTAGGGACCGAGAAGCCTCTCTCTGCAGGGAAGAAATTCGGGATATGTACTCCCCCTTGTCCAAGATCTAAAAGCATCCCATAATGTGGTGGCATTAGCAGATTCCCCGTTCAGCATCCAGTAATTACAAATGCTTTCCACCATTGATTTTTTTACTCTCTCATCTAGCGCCCAGAACCTGGACAGACGCCAAAGTTTCAGACTCGGGGACCTGGCCAGAGAAACAGTAAGATGGAGAGGGGCATGATCCGAAATTCCTTGAGGTAAATGCTTGGCCTCTCTCGTCCAGCACAGTGCCCCAGATAAGGCATATGCCAGGTCTATACGGGACAGGGCCCGATAGGAGGCGGCGTGACAAGTGTACTCCCTGTCTTGTGGGTGGAATTTCCGCCATACGTCTGTGAGAGAAAACGTATCAGCCCAATTTTGTAGATCTGAGGAGGGGCGGGTTACAGCATGCAGCCTGTCCAGGTCCTGTGACGGCACCATATTAAAGTCTCCAAAGAGAAACACCTCCTGTGTATGGAAGCCCATCACTATCTGCATAATATCGTATAACAACTGAACATTAGCAGGAGGAGGGAGATAGAGACCAGTTTTTTAGTATACAGCAAAACATGTACAATCACATACCTGCCTCCAGGGTCCGCCCGGACATCTAACACCTGGAGTGGGAGGGACCTGCAGATCAAAATGCTGACACCCCTGGCATAGGTAGAATAGGTGGAATGGTAGTGGGTTCCCACCCATGCCCTCCGGAGACCAAGGATTCTGTTGCCTATCAAGTGCGTCTCTTGGAGAATGCACACATGAGGGTTATATTTCTGTAAGTATTTAAAAACCAATGACCATTTGGGGGCTGAGTTTAGGCTACGAACGTTCCAAGAGATGACATTTACGTTCACCATTGATCACTGGTTATATAGAAAAGGTCATGATCTGCAGGTCCCCCCTCCATCCAAACCAGACCCCAGGGGCACAGAATCAATCCAGTATACATTCCTATGTAAGCGCAGATGAAGATTACTGAGTGCAGCACCATAGGCATAATGTACATGTGAATTAGCAAGATTATCATTATAAGTAAGCAACTCCTTAGATGAAAAACAATCAAAAAAGTCCCCAACTGTCTGCAACGGCAGAAACGTTCCCCTCCCACCCCACACCCCCAGCAAAAACCAGTGATGCATCAAATACCCCAACCCCAACAGTAACAATAGTTCAAAGAGGGCGTGCACTCAGAGCGAGTGGTATCCTCCAACAGATCCATAGAGATGCTGGTGAATACTAGCATGATCATTCTCCTGGGTGAACCCAGGGGTACAAAACTTAGTTACCTGTTCAACTGTGAAACATTATACCAGTCACTTGTGCCTTATAGAAATACAGCACATGGCAGAATAACAATAGCTAATGCAACCCCCCAGTCTTGATAATACCAAGGCGGGCCCCCAAGAGCCAGAGCCCCCGCACGGGGGACGCGCCTCGGAAAGCCCCGACTCCCGACATTGCCTGCACAATTACATAATGACAACCTAGCAGACCCAGGTTCGTGTTGAAAAGTTTGTTGCCCCCAAGAACCTGTAACCAGGAACGGGAAGTTCAGGAATGTGCGGTGGCGCACAGAATTGCAGCGTCACAAGCACACGGGTGGTGGGAGAGGAGCGGCAGCATATATAGGCAGTACAGTTAGTCAAAGGCCAACACAATGTCTCCAGCAGAACTGCCTCTTGCCCCCCCACTCCGCGTGCAGCGCTCAACAGGCGCAACAAAGACAGGTGGAAAGGGCCTCCTGAACAATAGTAAGAAAACACAGGGATAAAACGGTCAGTCATAGGTATCCTCGGAGGTCACTGGCAGCCCAAGTCCAACAGACCATAGGAAAAGCAACAAACAGATCTTGATCGTGCAGCACTGTGATCCATAACAGGCATAAGATAGGCAGAGGGTTCCAGGGCAAAGTCACAGGTTACCAAAGCAGTCGTAAGTGTTGTTAACTCCGGTACAGCATAGCCGAGAGATGCACCCTAGCACAGTCCACAACGGCATTACCGCTAGGCATGAGCAGGCTGAAACAAATGTGGCACAAGTGGAACTAAACGGTAAGGCAGGAAGGATGGGCAGCTGACCATCAGCGGAGAGGAGGCAGCGACTCTAGCCAGGACGCGGCATCTCGGGGAGCAGTAAAGAACTTGACAGTCCCCTTAGCTTGGCAGGAAAGAGGACACTATATTTAATGTTCCGTGCCCGCAGCCCTACCTTCACCTGATCAAAAGATCTACGGGGCTTCTGAGTCTCGGCAGAGTAGTCAGGGAAAAAGAGGAGGCTGCTGTTCTGATATCTCAACTCACCCGCCCTACGAGCTGCCCGGAGGATCTCGTCTCGATCCCTGAAGTTGAGCATCTGAAAGATAAAAGTGCAAGGGCGGGTTTCCAGGGGGTCCCAGGACCGGGGGGATCCGATGGGCACGCTGCACTGTGAAGTATGGAGAAAACTGTGCAGCCGGCAGCAGGTCCTTCAGCATGCCCTCCACAAACACCGTCGGATTCTTCCCCTCCACGCCTTCCGGCAGACCAATAATCCGGAGATTGTTTCTTCTGTTATGGTTTTCGGCGTCGTCCACCTTGTACTCCAAAGCCCGCACCTTCGTCTGGAGAGTGCGGAGAGACGCAGAGTGCTCCTGGACAGTGTCCTCCGTCTGACCGACCTGCTGCTCCACTTCCGACATCCTCGAGCGGAGTTTGTCCAGATCTTGTCTAACGAGACCGACATCCATCTGCACAGCCTCGATTTTGCTGGTTAAGGTGGCCTGACAAGTTGCGATCACCGCCATTACCTCCTGAAAACCGAGCCATGTTTCAGTCATCTGATCCTCCATCTTCGTCTGCGACGCCATGCTACGAGCTCTCCCAGAGGGGACCGCCATATGCATGTCCGCCTGCGGAGCTGTAACCTCCGCGTGCTGTGGAAAATGACGTTTCTTTCCCCTCTGCTGAGTTCTGTGGGACATCCGGAGTGGAGCAGAGTTGTTTTTAGCCAGAAAATCAGACAGGAGTAAGGATAATAGCAGAATAGCCAGCAGAGCTCTAGATCCTGCTTCCTCTCAGATCACCATCTTGGACACGCCCCCCAATAATCCACTTTTTCAGTTTATAGGTAACTTAAAGCTGGATACACACTGTACAGATTTCTGTCGGTTCCTGAGGAACCGGACAAAACGTGCTACATGGGTAGCCCTGTTTATCACTTCCCACCTGACAATCTTAAACTGAAAAACTTGTACATGAGCATGGTGATGGATTAACTCTCCACTTCCCTATTAATCATATTAAACAATCATGAAACTAGGAAGTCTGGAGAAATTTTGGTCCTGTGCTCTCTCTCAGTGAATAAAAAAGGCTTATAAATGTCCTTGTTAAAATCCTGGTTTTATTGTTTAATATTGTAACGACAGGGGTTAACGTTGTTTAAATAAATTCTATTCCCGAACACACAGCAGCTACCAGACACTCCAACCAGCCGAATAAGACCCCATACAAATAATTCTCCCTGCACAAATGAGACAACGCTCTGTGTTGAAGTTCCAAAACAGGGAATAAATCTTTATTCCAAGCACATGGTAACACACTTCTCTTCAAAACACTTCCCTCCCATCCTTGGGGAACAGGGCGGGTTAAACTGTCCAATGACAATGTGATACAAACTTCTCCTTCAGTAAACAGTCTTAGCAGGAGGGGTTGCTGGAGTGATTCCCCCCCTTTCCTCAGAGCAAGACACTTAAACATCCCATAATAGGCAGCCAGAAGGTCTACCAAGCTCCAACCCACATCATCACAAACAACAATGAAAAGGTCTTTGGAAGCTAGTCTGGATTTAATCTACATTACACAGGCAGCCAGGTGGTTGAAGTTGAACACATCAGCATCTCTCAATTAACCTGTTTAGAATCAAACAACCAGTAAATAGTCCTTTACAGATATCCTGGGGAATCTTGTGGATAAACATTACAGACCCATTTTAAAGCAATCCAAGACATATTCTCAATGTCCATTATTTTTTGGCTCATACTTTCTAAGAACTTCTGGGTTCCACGGGCCTTCCCGTTACAAATATAATCCATATAATAAGAGCATTGAATAAAATCATCATTATTAGATCATGCAACCGCTAGGAACACCTTGTTTGGGTTCATCTGGTCATATAGGCATTTATCTACCATAGGTGTACGCAGCCTATTGCATTAGGGTGTGCACCCTAAAGCTCCAACACATATGCGTTTGACATATTTACCGGTCTCTTACCCGCTCTCCATCCTGAAACAATGGGAGAAAGGGGGAACAAGGGAGCACTTGGGGGACCTGGGAAACAGATGGAAGAGGAACAGGGAAAGGAGGGGTTGCATATAGTACCGATCCCCTATATTTTCTTCCTGTGGCAGCTCAATGTTGACAAAAGAAAAAGGAGGAGAGGCCTACTTTCAGCTGCTGCAGGAGGAAAATACAGATCGGTTCCACTAAATTCCACCCCCACCGCCTCTCCTGTCCAGGTTCTGAGTACCGGCAAGGAAGGATTGCGGTTTACCTGTCACCTGCCCACCATTGACAGGTTGCCAACACCAGGATTAGGGTGTGTCCAGGCACACCTGGCACACCCCTTGCACACGCCTATGATATCTACATAGCTTTGTTAAACAGTGTATATTTTGAATATCCGTATTACACAATGTTGAGAAAATGCCAGGGCAGGATCATGACGCTCTATGCATTTCACATTTATTTGAATTTATATTTAGAAGGTAACCCCACAGAGATTATACTCGGAAGGTATATCAGAAGGTGAGTGTCTGAGTCGTGTGTGTGTATTGTTAGTACCTGGGTATTGTGAGTGTCTGAGTAACTGTGTATTGAGAGAATTGTGAGTGCACGTGGACTGTGAGTGCACGAGTGCTGTGAATGCACGTGGACTGTGAGTAGAGATGAGCTGAACACCCCCCAGTTCGGTTCGCATCAGAACATGCGAACTGGCAATAAATTCGTCATCCGAACACCGTTAAAGTCTATGGGACATGAACATGAAAAATCTAAAGTGCTAATTTTAAAGGCTTATATGCAAGTTATTGTCATAAAAAGTGTTTGGGGAACCGGGTCCTGCCCCAGGGGACATGTATCAATGCAAAAAACTGTTTTAAAAACGGACGTTTTTTCGGGAGCAGTGATTTTAATAATGCTTAAAGTGAAACAATAAAAGTGAAATATTCCTTTAAATTTCATACCTGGGGGGTGTGTATAGTATGCTTGTAAAGTAGCGCTTGTTTCCCGTGCTTAGAACTGTCCCTGCACAAAATGTCATTTCTGAAGGAAAAAAAGTAATTTAAAAGTACTCGCGGCTGTAATGAATTGTCGGCTCCTGGCAATACAGAGAAAGGTCATTGAAAGCCATTGATAAAAAATAAAAATAAATGCGTAGGGGTCCCCCAAATTCAAATACCAGGCCCTTATGGTCTGGTATGGATATTAAGGAGAACCCTGCGCCAAATAAAAAAAAATTACGTGGGGTTCCCCCAAAATATCCATACCAGACCCTCAGGTCTGGTATGGATTTTAAGGGGAACTCCGCGCCAAATAAAATAAAAAATGGCTTGGAGTTCCCCCCAAAAATCCATGCCAGACCCTTATCCGAGCACGCAATCTGGCAGGCCGCAGGAAAAGAGGGGGGGACGAGAGAGCACACCCCCTCCTGATTCGTACCAGGCTACATGCCCTTAACATGGGGAGGATGCTTTGGGGTCTGGCCCCCAAAGCACCATGTCCCCATGTTGATGGGGACAAGGGCCTCATCCCCACAACCCTTGCCCGGTGGTTGTGGGGGTCTGCGGGCAGGGGGCTTATGGGAATTTGGAAGACCCCTTTAACAAAGGGGACCCCCAGATCCCAGCCCCCCCTATGTGAATTGGTAAGTCCTACCATTTCACAAAGAAAGTGTAAAAAATAAAAAAAAAATACACAGACACAGTTGGGATAAGTCCTTTATTAAAAAAAAGAAAAAAGAAAGAAAAGATTCCAGCGGTGGTAATCCACTCTCGATCTCCACTCCAGTGATGTCAGTATCCAGCGACGGACGATCTGCAGGCTCCAGCGATGATGTCCAGCGAGGAACAGCACACGGTCCTGTCTCCACCGGAGACACCCCGGGAATGACGTTGCGGCAGCCTGACAGGTCTTATGTAGCTCAGGGGCCCCGTCCCCGTCCCCCTCTGACGCAAGGGGAAACCTGGGCTTTCCCAGTGACGTGCCGGTGACCCGTCCCCCTCTGATGCAAGGGGAAACCTGGGCTTTCCCAGTGACGTGCGGGTGACCGCGCCCCCCTCTGATGCAATGGGAAACCTGCGTTACATCAGAGGGGGGCGGGGTCACCCGTCACGTCACTGGGAAAGCCCAGGTTTCCCCTTGCTTTCCCAGTAAAATGCGGGCGAACAGGCATGAGTACAACTCGAAGCCCATCCCTAACTGTGAGTACACGAGTGCTGTGAGTGCACATGGACTGTAAGTGCACGTGGACTCTGAGTACACGAGTACTGTGAGAGCACGTGGACTGTGAGTACACGAGTGCTGAGAGTGCACGTGGACTCTGAGGGCACGTGTGCTATGAGGGCACAATGGCTGTGAGTACACGTGGGCTGTGAGTGCACGTGGGCTGTAAATGCACGTGGACTGTGGGTGCATGTGTGTTCGAGGGCGAATACTGCTGTGCAAAATGTAAGCACATTGTTTCCCTGGAAGCCCAGGTTCTGAATCTAGGGAAGCAACTGTCAACATTGAGAAGTCCCTCTATACTAAAGGAGAGTTGGGATCGTGCCAGGTAGGTGTCGGCAGGGGCCAGCACAGAGGCAGGTGGAGACAAAGCTGTGCAGGCACCAAAGCAGAGTAGATGGATGACAGTCAGGAAGGATAGAGGGGAAATAGTCAGGAAGGCCAATTATGGGCTGGAACATCCCAATAAGTACGCCCCGTTGAGTGACATTGGGTGAAACCAGTCAGGGACCAGCACTGCTGGAGCTGAGTGACTCCCCTAGCTGCCAGGGGAATAACATCCCCAGTGAGGTCAGGAGTAAAGACAAGGGAAAGGAAAAACAAGTTCTGGTGGTAGGGGACTCAATTCTTAGGACAGAGAGGGCAATCTGTCACAAAGACCTGAAGCGCTGAACTGTATGTTGTCTACCGGGCACTTGGGTTCGGCACATCACGGATCTGGTGGACAGGTCTACTGGGAAGGGCTGGTGAAGACCCAACTGTCATGTTGCATGCAGTCAGAGGTAGATGGAGCGTCCTAAAAAACAATTTTAGGGACTTAGGAGCTAAATTGAGGAAAAGGACCTCCAAGGTAGTAGTCTCAGAAATACTACTGGTACCTCGAGCCACACCAGAAAGGCAGAGGGAGATTAGGGAAGTAAACAAGTGGCTGAGGAGCTGGTGTAGGAAGGAGGGGTTTGGGTTTCTGGAGAACTGGGGCGACTTCTCAGTCGGTTACCAGCTCTTTAGAAGGGATGGACAGCACCTAAATGGGGAAGGTGCAGATCTGCTGGGAGTGAAGATGGCCGAAAAGTTAGAGGGGCTTTTAAACTAGGCGACGGGGGGGGGTCCAGAGGTAGAGATAGTCAGTGCGTAACATATTCCAGAGGGTAGTATTGGGGGCATTAGTGGTAGGTTGACTAAAGCGCCTCAACCCGAGGTAAGTATAGTAACAAGTCCTATTTTCAACCCCAGAGCACCCAATAAGGAGATAGTATGCAACCGGTCTAAACTACGTGGCATGTTCACCAATGCCAGGAGTCTGGCGGACAAGATGGGAGAACTAGAACTACTGTTGTACGAGGAGGATTTAGATTTTGTAGGAATTACAGTGACTTGGTTTGACAGCTCTCATGATTGGCTGGCAACCGTTCAAGGGTATTCCTTATATCGCAGGGATAGAGAGGGTAAAAAACAGGGAGGGGTATGCCTGTATAACAAAAATTATGTACAGGTGAATGTGAGAGATGACATCACTAAGGGAGCAAGGGAGGAGGTGGAATCCTTATGGGTAGAGCTACAAAGGGAGGAAACTAAGGGGAAAGTGATACTGGGAGTATGCTATAGGTCCCCTAACCTGAGGGAGGAGGCGGAGGCATATGTGGACCTCCTATCACAATTTGGATTAGCGGCAAGAATGGGAAGTGTTATTATAATGGGGGATTTTAATTATCCAGACTTAGACTGGGTAGAAGGAACCACACATTTATCTAAGGCTCGCCAGTTCCTAAATGTCTTGCAGGACAATTTAATGGGTCAGATGGTAAATGCACCAACTATAAACAAAGTGTTACTAGACCTACTGATTACCAACAATACAGACCTGATCATGGATGTGGAAATAGGGGGCAATTTAGGAAACAGCGATCACAGGTCAATTAGTTTTAGTATAAATAACACAAATAGGAAACATAAGGGGAATACAAAGACACTGAATTTCAAAAGAGCCAACTTCCCTAAACTACAATCCTTGCTAGAAGATAATAATTGGGATAAAATCTTAGGAAAAAAGAACATGGAGGAAAAATGGGTATGCTTTAGGAGCATAATAAATAAGGGCATTAGCCAGTGCATCCCAATGGCAAAAACATTTAAAAGAGCTAATAAAAGTTCTGGGTGGCTTAACTCCAACGTAAAAATGCATATAAAAGAAAACAATTTGAATAGAGTATAGGGATTATGGAATGTCCAACTTAACTTGAAGAACAACAGATAAGGACAGCTACCTTCCTATGTACAGAAAAAAGATCCAAGACTGTTCTCCTTGCAAGAAACACCCAGTCTCTTAGATCAGTGGCAAAGTCCCTTACCGACCAGGAGCTCTCAGCTCATTTGGAAAATAGCACAAAATGTTGCAAAACTACATGCAGCAGTATCTCCTCTCCCAGGGCTGGTGGAAGGATTTTTGACACCCTAGGCGAAACCTAATTTTGCCGCCCCCCCCCCAATTGGCTCCGCCCCGCACTGAGATTTTTGCGGCACCTCTTCACCTATTTCTTCAGCCGTGGTCCACAGGTCTGCACCTGTGCCTCTGGACCCGGCCTGAAGACAAATAGTGGATGGCACCAGCTCGCTTCCTCGCGCCAGCCGAGTGACCAGGAGGAGGGGGAGCGGCAAGCCCGTATGCAGGGCTTCCATCTCATCTGCCCCAGCCGATTTCATCATGCAGCACTTCCGGTTGGCGGCTCCTTGTCCCAGCTCTCTCCCCTCATCTTCTTATTGCTAGGGAGGCACTAACACAACACACATCAGACCGGAGAGCACCCTGGGGGGGTGGCAGCCGGGACGCATATGCCATGTGACACTGTCTGTGATGTCCGACCAGAGCAGTGGAGAACTGGAGCGAGCCGCGCTGGGGGGGGGGGGGGGCGCTGCTAGACATCATGTCAGGGCACAGGTGGAGCTCTGTGGAGGACTGTGCGGGAAATAAAATAACCAGCGGCCGGGCGCCCTAGGCGGTCGCCTAGTCTGCCTAGTGGTAGCACCGGCCCTGTCCTCTCCTCTTGTAGAACTGCTCCCAGTTCCACCACCTGCAGGTACTCCAGGTACTACCAGCTCTATTGGCTGCTTGTATACCAGCCCACCCGGCTGCTGCACAAATCTCCCAGGACAAGCGATAAAGGGTTAAGCACAGCACTTTTTTTTGAAAGATTGCTACATGTGGCAGTCACTCCCCTGGTGAATCCCTGGGTGTGCTGGTGTACTTAGTCTGCTGCTCTTAGGCAAGATTCCGTCTCAAACCAGATGCTGAAAGTATTCTTTCAAGCCAACCAGAGCCCAGCCTGGAGGCAGAGCCCCCCTAGACCCAGGGGTCCCCTTCTAGGCCACCAACAGCCTCCTCAGCATTCCATCTTCCACCGGGCTCTCCTTCTGGCCAAGCTCCACCATATTTAATGGCTGACCCAGCCACCCTGCCACGCCTCTGCCTGGGGATTGGCCAGATTCCCTCAAGTGTGCAGATCAGGCCCTTCTGGTATTCACCCACTAACTTCCCTTAGCTTCTCCAACCTCTAGATCCAGTGGGAGGAACCAGAGACCTGCACTGTAGCACCATTCAGCCTGACCTACGGTAACCTGACCTAATTACAGACTCACACAGTTACCATGAGTCATATAAAAATAAATGTACCTACACTAACACTAGTAGCACACTTGAGCGTGCTACACCTATTATCATTAACATTGTTCTTAGAATAATTAAAATATTCATTAAAAACATTACTACTATTAATAGTAGAAGTACAGCAAAGGTCTCTTCAGCTGATATAAAAGTATGATTTTTTTTGTCTTGCAGAACATGCTGTGATACTTAATTTTACAGCATCTGAAAATGTGTCTTGGAAAAAAAGATATGTCAGAAGTTGAACTTTCTCCCCTCTGCACAGCTGTTCTTTTGCCTATTTGAAAAGTGTTTGGACTAACCACAACAGCTGGGTAGCCATGCGATGTCCTAGTTTTGCAAGGATAAAAAAAAAAAAAACATCCTTTTTCAAAGTCATGTTATCTAGTTACATTGTTCCACCTTGTAGATTTCAACATTTAACTAGCTTTTTTTTCCTCCCTTTGGAGACGGAGATCTTGAGCTCTGTGCCGAGTTGGGGATATGTTGTTAAGACCCAATTCTGCACCTGTCAGTGCAATGGACACATTATACATTGCCAGCCTGCTTGCTGGAGGTCACCTTTCCACCTGTTCCGTGTAAAGAAATAAATACACTAATACTGTGTGTACTCCAAGTTCATCAAGACTATATTTCTTCTGACATGGTGGCCCTAAGACAAATATATCATAATCTCTTCCCTATAAATCTATTCCAGATAAAGAGAGGTATGGCTTTAAACCCAGCCGCTCATTGGAAAACAAACTGTTATTCTGTTAAATCTACAGATAGAATGATTAATGTTTGTCAGTGTAATATTGACCATATGATGTTAAGATTTTGCAGAAATTAGCCTGTAAGGAACTATGTTGCTACAGTATCCTGTGCATTCATTATAAATGTAAAGCTAGAACGCAGGTTGATATAATGTTCTCAGCTGTGTACCAAATCTCAGAGGTCATGCCAATACTACTTCCAAATTCAGAGTGCTAACTTCTTGACAAGAGATCATATGAAATGACTCAGAAAGACATGTCTCAAATTTGGGACCCTTCCTATACTATGGTAATTTTCTTGAACAGCAGCTTTGGAAAGATTAGAATTTGCTTAAGTGAAATAAAGTTAGGTTAAAGCAGAGTTCCACCCAAGAGTGAAACCTCCGCTTATTTGCTTCCTCCCCCCATTCGGTGCCACATTTGGCACCTTTTAGGTGGGGAGTTGGGAACGGGGACCTGTTTTTGACTGGGAGATGGCGCCGCGGCGCTGTCCCTTCGGAAGTTCAGCCCCCCTCCTCCTTCCTCCACCGCCGGGCCAATTGGAAAGCGTGGGGCGCTTTGCACATGCGCAGTAGGAAACCGGCCGTGAAGCTGAAAGGCTTACCCTTAGTGGAGATGGCGTGGGCTCCCTGGACAGGTAAGTGTCCATATATTAAAAGTCATCAGCTACAGTATTTTTAGCTGCTGACTTTCATTAATTTTTTTTCCCAGGTGGAGCTCCTTTTTAAGAGAGAATATTCTGAACAGTGACACCCTTTGTACAATTTCTCATGTTTCTTGCAATTATTTACCCACTTTAGTTTCGGAAGGTTTTACCCGCTTCCTGACCAGGCCATTTTTGGTGATATGGCACTGCGTTTCTTTAACTGACAATTGCACGGTCGTGTGAAACTGTACCCAAATAAAATTGATGTCCTTTTTTTACCCACAAATAGAGATTTCTTTTGGTGGTATCTGATCACCTCTGCGGTTTTTATTTTTTGCGCTATAAACAAAAAAAGACTGACAATTTTGAATAAAAAAACTATATTTTTTCTTTCTGCTATAAAACATTCCCAATAAAATTAAAAAAAAAATGTAATTTTTTCATCAGACTAGACCAATATGCATTCTGCTACATATTTTTGGTAAAAAGGGTATATTGATTGGTTTGTGCAAAAGTTACAGCGTCTACAAACTATGGGATAGATCTAGGGATTTTTTAGTGAATCAGTAAATTTTAGCTTGACTGCAACATTGTGGTAGACAAATCTGACACTAAGTGACACTTTTGGGGACCAGTGACATCAATACAGTGATCAGTGCTAAAAAAAAATGCACTGCCACAGTATAAATGACACTGACAGGGAAGGGGTTAACACTAGGGGCGATCAAAGGGTTAAGTGTGTCCCTGGGAGGTGCTTACTAACTGTGTGGGGTATGGATACACTGGAGGAAAAGAGATATCCGTTTTTCAGCTTAGCTGAAAAACAAGATCTCTCTTTTGCTCCCTGACAGATCAGCGGTTTGCCTTGTTTACATAGGCAGACCGCTGCTCCGTCTCTCCTCTGAACGACCTCTGATTGGCTCCCGCTGTGTCCAATCACAGCGGGAGTGACGATTCAGCGGCACGCGCGCCCCTTACACCGCATGAATGAATGAATGAGTGACTTGTATAACGCTACACATGCGAACTGAATCGCCTCTAGGCGCTTTTTGCAGCAAAGGTCTGCCTGGCTGGTGCGGTCATTTATCCCATAGGATCTCGACACGCTTGAACACACAGATATACTGGGCCAATTTGGACAAGATCCAATTAACCTACCAGCATGTCTTTGGAGTGTGGGAGGAAACTGGAGTACCCGGAGGAAACCCACACAGACACAGGGAGAACATGCAAACTCCAGGCAGAGCGTGTTGTGGTCGGGATTTGAGCCAGCGACCCTTTTGCTGCTAGGTGAAAGTGCTAACCACTACACCACTGTGCTGCGTGCACAAAATCACCTACAGGAAAGTGATTTTGCACAGCCGGGCAGCCCTGAAGCAGTATATATGTGGTGGGCAGTCCGGAAGCGGTTAAAGAGGAAGTAAAGCCTGCTATAAAAATGTTGTTTTTTATATACATACACTTTATTGCCAAAAGTATTGAGTTGGCCCTCCCTTTGCAGCTATAACAGCTTTAACTCTTCTGGGAAGGCTGTCCACAAGGTTTAGGAGTGTGTCTATATGAATGTTTGACCATATTTCCAGAAGCGCTTTTGTGCGGTCAGGCATTGATGTTGGACGAGAATGCCTGGTTTATAGTCTCTGCTCTATTTCATCCCAAAGGTGTTCTATCAGGTTGAAGTCAGGTTGAAGTGCAGGGCAGTCATGTTCCTCCAACCCAAACTCGCTCATCCATGTCTTTATGGACCTTGCTTTGTGCACTGGTGCGCAGTCATGTTGGAACAGGGGCCATCCCAAACTGTTCCCACAAAGTTGAGGGCATGAAATTGTCCGAAATGTCTTGGTATGCTGATGCCTTAAGAGTTACTGGAAGAGGCCAAGTGAAAACCCTGGAAAAAAAACCTGCACCATAATTACCCCTCCACCCAATGATTTGGATCAGTGCACAAAGCATGGTTCATAAAGACATGGATGAGCGAGTTTGGGTTGCAGGAACTTGACTGACCTGACCTCAACTTGATAGAACACCTCTGGGATAAATTAGAGCGGAGACTGAGAGCCAAGCCTTTTCGTCCACATCAGTGCCTGACCTCACAAATGCGTTTCTGAAAGAATGGTCAAACATTTCCATAGACACACTCCTAAAGCTTATGAACAGCCTTTTCAGTAGAGTTGAACATGTTATAGCTGCAAAGGGTGGGCCAACTCAATATTGAACCCTACGGACTAAGACTGGGATGCTGTTAAAGTTCATGTGCATGTAAAGGCAGGCATCCCAATACTTTTGGCAATATAGTGTATATATGTTTTGCCTTTCATTTCTATGACTGAACTGAATGGGTTGTTTTAAAAGGTGATCGTTTACAATCACTTTAAGGACCATGACTTTATGTAAGTCCCTGGTATATATATAATCTTAGGGAATACCATCACATGTGTCACATATAAATGTATGGCAATTCAAAAGACTGATATATTAGTAGTTGGATATCTATGTAATATTAATAGTAATTCTATACATTTATTGCATGTTTTCTGCATTATAAATATTTTTAAAATGATAATATTATGCATTTGGTAAAACCCCAATTCCCAAAAAGTTGGGACGCTGTGTAAATTTCACATAAAAACAAAATGCAATGATTTTCACATCTCATAAACCCATACAGTTGTGCTCATAAGTTTAGATACCCTGGCAGAATTTATGATTTCTTGGTCATTTTTATGAGAATATGAATGATAACACAAAAACATTTCTTTCACTCATGGTTAGTGTTTAGCCATTTATTATCAATCAACTGTGTTTACTCTTTTTAAATCATAATGGCAGCATAAACTACCCAAATGACCCTGATTAAAAGTTTACAAACCCTGGTGATTTTGGCCTGATAACGTGCACACAAGTTGACACAAAGGGGTTTGAATGGCTATTAGCCCAGGTTCACACTAGGGCTGCGGGAGTGAAGCCGTGCGAGTTCAGCTGAACTCGCACGATTTCACTCCTGCCTGTCAGTCCCGATTTCAGCTCGATTACAGAGACATCTGACACAAATGTCAATGTAAATCGCGGCTGAAATCGCAAAAAGTAGTACAGAGACTACTTTTTGAAATCGGTGCAGCGCCACAGATGCGGCGTCGCACCGATTAGGACGGTGCCATTGCCCGTAATTTGCGGCAAATTTCGCCGATTTGACATGCGATTTGACATGTCAAAATCGCATTTCAAATTGCACCAGTGTGAACCAGGGCTTAAAGGTAACCATCCTCACTTGTGATCTGTTTGCTTGTAATTAGTGTTTATAAAGGTCAATGAGTTTCTGGACTCCTGACAGGCCCTTGCATCTTTCATCCAGTGCTGCACTGACGTTTCTGAATTCTGAGTCATGGGGAAAGCAAAAGAATTGTGAAAGGATCTGTGGGAAAAGGTAGTTGAACTGCATAAAACAGGAAAGGGATATAAAAAGATATCCAAGGAATTGAGAATGCCAATCAGCAGTGTTCAAACTCTAATCAAGAAGTGGAAAATGAGGGGCTCTGTTGAAACCCAACCACGGTCAGGTAGACCAACTAAAATCTCAGCCACAACTGCCAGGAAAAAAGTTTGGGATGCAAAGAAAAAACCCACAAATAACTTCAGGTGAAATACAGGACTCTGAAAACATGTGGTGTGGCTGTTTCAAGATGCACAATAAGGAGGCACCTGCAAAAAGATGGGCTGCATGGTCGAGTCGCCAGAAGAAAACCATTCCTAAATGCCACAAAGTATCCCGCTTAAAATACACCAAACAGCACAGAGACAAGCCTCAAACCTTCTGGCACAAAGTCATT
This sequence comes from Rana muscosa, assembly GCA_029206835.1. Classification (NCBI taxonomy): domain Eukaryota; kingdom Metazoa; phylum Chordata; class Amphibia; order Anura; family Ranidae; genus Rana; species Rana muscosa. The sequence goes on from CM055122.1 coordinate 486,500,928, forward strand.
TGGAGTGATGAGACCAAAATTTTGCTTTTTGACCACAACTGGAGTTGAGCGGACACCTGGATGTTCGGGTTCTACGGGTTCGGCCGAACATCGCAAAAAAGTTCGAGTTCGGGACCCGAACTTGACCCCGAACCCGAACCCCATTGAAGTCAATGGGGACCCGAACTTTTGAGGACTAAAATGGCTCTAAAAAAGTAATGGAAAGGGCTAGAGGGCTGCAAATGGCAGCAAAATGTTGTTAAGAGCATGGCAAGTGCCATGCAAACAAATGTGGATAGGGAAATAACTTAAAATACATAAAAATAAAAAATAATAATCTTGACCTAGGAGGACGAGGTCCATATGTAGGAGGTTGAGGTGGCGGTGTAGGTGGAAGCGGCGGTGGAGGAGGACGAGGTAGCCAACACTGGTTTTTGTATTTAATTTTTTTTTTTTAAATTAGGGTACACCCCAAAAGAGTGAGAAAGATCAAAAATACAACAATGGCTGGGTAAGGCTGGTATACTGTACATGTCTATTCTGCACAAGGTACGGACAAGTCCTGTGGGATCCATGCCTGGTTCATTTGAATGAACGTGAGATTGTCCACATTGGCTCTGGACAGGCGGCTGCGCTTGTCTGTGATAACGCCCCCTGCCGTGCTAAATACACGTTCAGATAATACACTGGCTGCAGGGCAGGCCAGCACCTTCAAGGCGTAAAGGGCAAGCTCAGGCCATGTGCTCAATTTGGAGACCCAGAAGTTGAAGGGGGCAGACCCGTCATTCAGTACGTGTAGGCGTGTGCACACATACTGCTCCACCATGTTGATGAAATGCTGCCTCCTGCTAAGACGTTCCATATCAGCTGGTGGTGCTGGTTGTTGTGGCGTGCTGACAAAGCTTTTCCACATTTCGGCCATGCTTACCCTGCCTTCTGAGGTGCTGGCGGTCCCCTGGCTGCGTTGGCGACCTCTTTCTCCTCCTCTGCCTTTGCCTTGTGCTTACACTGTGCCCCCGCTGTCAGGTGGAATGCCACCAGCAGCGCGTCTACCAGCGTGCGCTTGTACTCGCGCATCTTACGATCATGCTCCAGTGAGGGAATTAAGGATGGTATGTTGTCCTTGTAATGGGGATCCAGCAGCATGGCCACCCAGTAATCAGTACCAGTTAGAATGTGGGCAACTCGGCGGTCGCTGCGGAGACACTGCAGCATGTAATCGCTCATGTGTGCTAGGCTGCACATAGGCAACGAAAAGCTGTCCTCTGTGGGAGGTGTATCGTCTGTGTCCTCTGTATCCCCCCAGCCACGCACCAGTGATGGCCATGAGCTGGTCTGGGTGCCACCCTGCTGTGAACATGGTTCCTCCTCCTCCATCTCCTCCTCCTCATCCTCCACCTCGTTATCCTCCAGAACTGTGCCCTTGCTGGACAATTGTGTACCTGGCGTTTGTTGGTGCAGGAACCCATCCTCGGAGCCACTTGTGAATGACTGCCCTGAAAGCCTTGCAAATGATCCCTCTTCCTCCTCCTCCTGTGCCACATCCTCTTCCATCATCGCCCGAAGCGTTTTTTCAAGGAGGCATAGAACTGGGATAATAACGCTGAGAACGGCGTCATTGGCATTGGCCATGTTGGTGGAGTACTCGAAACAGCGCAACATAGGCACATAGGTCTCGCATGGAGGCCCAGTTATTGGTGGTGAAGTGGTGCTGTTCCGCAGAGCAACTCACGCGTGCGTGCTGCAGGTAAAACTCCACTATCACCTGCTGCTGCTCGCACAGTCTGTCCAGCATGTGCAAGGTGGAGTTCCACCTTGTGGGCACGTCACATATGAGGCGGTGAGCGGGAAGGCCAAAGTTACGCTGCAGCGCTGACAGGCGAGCAGCAGCAGGGTGAGAACGCCAAAAGTGCGCACAGAAGGCCCGCACTTTCTGCAGCAGCTCTGGCATATCGGGGTAATTTTTAAGGAACCTCTGCACCACCAAATTCAGCACATGCGCCAGGCAAGGGATGTGCATCAAACCGGCTAGGCCCAGAGCTGCTACGAGATTTTGCCTATTATCGCACACCACCAGGCCGGGCTTGAGGCTCACTGCCACCAAACACTCATCAGTCTGTTGTTCCATGTCCCTCCACAACTCCTGCGCGGTGTGGGGTTTTTCCCCCAAACAGGAAAGTTTTAAAACTGCCTGCTGTCGTTTACCCCTGGCTGTGCTGAAGTTGGTGGTGAAGGTGTTACGCTGACCAGATGAGGAGGCGGTAGAGGTTTAGGAAGCGGAGTAGGAGGAGTTAGCAACAGGAGGCAAACTGAAGCGCCCTGCAATCCTCTGTGGTTTAAGGACATGCGCCAAACTGCTATCCGCCTCAGGCTCAGCCGCCACTGCATTTTTTTTGAATAGCAGAATAAAACAAAAGTATCTAAAGTGTGTATCTTCCACGTACAGATATGCAGGAAACACTGCAAAAATTTTTTTTTGCCCTAAATGTGTTTTTTTTTAATACCAGAATAGAGCAACAGTATCTAAAGGGTGTACCTCCCTCGTACAGATACAGACTAGGCCGCAATTTAAGATTTTTCCCCTAAATGTGTTTTTTTTGAATAGCAGAATAGAGCAACAGTATCTAAAGGGTGTATGTCACAGGTACAGATATGCAGAAAACGCACCAAAAAAATTTTTTTTTGTCCTAAATTATTATTTTTTGAATAGCAGAATAAAACAACAGTATCTAAAGTAAAAACAAAATAAACTAAAAAGTTGCGCTACTGGGTGAACAAGTGAAGGATTGGCTGCCAGCATCAGCAATTGGACATATTGCAAAAAATAAAAAGTGAAAATGAAAAAATGCAGCGCCTAAAAAATAATAATATAAGAAGGCTCAAAAATATATATGAATCCTGGCATGTAATAAAGAGTGAAATTGTACGGCCAAAACAGGCCTAGATGAATAAATCTAGGTATGAACACACTAGTTTGAATTCAAATGATATGTCATCACATGTGCATGTTGACCAGTGTATACAAAACACTATACATGAATAAAATTGGTAACAAAGTCCAATAAAAGTGCCCAGTGTGTGAACTGGTAACAAGGAGAGAAAATATATATATGAATTTCAGTGCATTGTCCCCATTATCAGAATCCAAAAAGCTTCAAGTTCATATAAAGCGTTTGGTCAGAAGGCTGCAACACTCAGGGATGTGACTCCAACACCAGGGAAGGGGGAAAGAAATGGATACTCTTACCCCTATGCGTGGACTCACACACCAGCGGTGGTGGGTCGAACAGGCGAAAGGTATAGATGTAAACTCCTCTGGATACGTCCTCACGGAACAGCAGCAGATGGGATAAGCACAGGAAATCAGGTCTCTCCAAGGTGGTGACACAGAACTCCAAAACGTCAGCACATCAAGGACCACAGTATCAACCATATGCAGAAAGGGAAAAAAGAAGGCTCCACATAGTGCAGGATCAGATGATAAGATTTGAAAAATCCCGTTTATTTATAAAAAATGTCACAAAACACACATGGTTAAAAAATAAAAAATCGTACAGGCATCCATGCAGAGGTTTGCAAAGTAGTGATCACAAAATCGTATCAAAATATGGCGTAGCTAGAAAGCAGGTTCATGTACCCGACATGTTTCGCATGAAAAATGCATCAACTGGGGCAAAGTATCTAAATATGTACAGATATGCAGGAAACCCTGCAAAATATATATTTTTGCCCTAAATGGGTGTTTTTAGAATAGCAGAATAGAGCAACAGTATCTAAAGGTGTATCTCACACGTACACATATGCAGAAAACGCACCAAAAATTTTTTTTTTGCCCTAAATTATTATTTTTTTGAATAGCAGAATAGGAGAACAGTATCTAAAGCAGGGGTCTCAAACCTGCGGCCCTCCAGCTGTTGCGGAACTACAAGTCCCATCATGCCTCTGCCTATGGGAGTCATGCTTGTAACTGTTTAGCCTTGCAATGCCTCATGGGAATTGTAGTTCTGCAACAGCTGGAGGGCCACCAGTTTGAGACCCCTGATCTAAAGTGTGTATCTCACATGTACAGATATGCAGAAAACGTTGCCCAAAATGTTTTTTTGTCCTAAATTATTATTTTTTGAATAGCAGAATAAAACAATAGTATCTAAAGTGTGTATCTCACTAAATACAGATATGCAGGAAACGCAGCAAAATATATTATTTTTTCCCTAAATGGGTGTTTTTAGAATAGCAGAATATATTATTTTTTCCCTATATTGTAGGTGTGGGGTGGTTGGCGCTGCTTTGGGTGCTAGGGACTGTCTCCTATTGGGTAGATATAAGATTTGTATCCCAACTGCTTAGCCCCTATGGGATACTCTGTATGTGGGGTGTAGGACTGTATATATTAGGTACTGATATATATTACATGCTAGTGACTCCAATCCGTATAATAGCTGTGTATTGTGATCCTCAACTTATATATAATAAACCGTATATAAACACTCCTGACACTCTAAATACCCTGTGAGGGTTGTGACAATGTGCTAATAAAGATATATGTGCCACCTATTTAAATATGTGTCACTTTACATTCCTATGCTTGGTACACAATCCATAATCCAATAAGTGAAAAAAGTGTTACAATAAATAAAAAAAAATTAAAAAAAAATATATATAACATCCGTTCCTTATAAATTCCTGTGTCTTTGTTTCTACAATATACACCTTGGTAGTGCTATGTATATTCACTGTATCCTGTGCCAAAAAATAAAGTAAATAGTTCACACCAAAGAAGAGTGACACTGAAATCCAGTTGCAGTCCCTGGTCACTGCCCCAGGTGGGAGCTGCCAGACAACCAATGAATTCCCTTGTAGGTTAACCCAATCCCTACACCAATGAGATTGATTCACAATGGTCATGTGATGGTTAGCCACTTTGATAGTAAGGGTTAATTCCCTTATAGATCCTCGATCCAGACAGAAAGCTCAAAGTAATAAGAACAACAATGGTAGGAAAATATATGGCATAGCCAAGATAAATTCATAAGGCTATAACAAGTTCTTGCGCTGAATAAAAAAGGTTTCAATTATCTTGCGCTGACACAACAAAAGTTCAAATCTCCTTCATGCATATATTCAGTGACTTTAGTGGTTCTATATTGCCAGTAGGAATCCTCCAGCTTGCAGGTAAGGAAAGGGGTGACTTTGGTGCTCCCCCCTCACATGGGTCCCCACTCACCAGATTGATGTACCCCTGCAGGGGTCACACGCTCATCGGATATCCCCAGCAGTAACACCTCCGCTCCTTATGTTGTTCCACTTCTGCTCTTTCCTCCTCCGCCAATCAAATCCTCAAAATGAACCACAGTACAGGACTTCCATAGCGTAAATCGCTTATTTATTAAAAATTATTATTAAAAACCAACAAAATGAAAATAAAATAAAATGTAAGACCCTTCAGACCTTCCTAAATAAACTCCCTTGTGAGTTGTAGTATCGCCAGGTAACAAGTTTGGTTGAACCGCAAACCATATACTAGGTTCAGACAGGCCCTATGGAAGTCACGCCAGCCTGTGTGGTCAGCGTTCAGCCTTGGCGTGTGCTCCACCGCTCGAGCCTTGCTAATCGGACGTGACGTGGACGTGTCTGGGTGGTCACTTGACGCGTTTCGATGTATGGTCGTTTTCAAAGGACCTTGGCTAACCATCAGTGGCTAGCAACACATGGTATTAAGAACTGGGGTATATAAACTTTTGATCAGGGTCTTTTGGGAAGTTTCTGTTGCCAATATGATTTAAAAAGAGTAAACACAGTTGATTGATAATAAATGGCTTCAGCCAAACACTAACCATGAGTAAAAGAAAAGTGTTATCTATATTCTCTGGAAAATCGCCAGGAAATCATAAATTCTGCCAGGGTATGTACACTTATGAGCACGACTGTATTTTATTCACAATAGAAAATAGAAAACATTAAATGGTTAAACTGAGAAAATGTACATTTTAAGAAAAGAATAAAGTAATTTTGAAATTGAGGGCAGCAACACATCTCAAAAAGTTGGGATAGGGCAACAAAAAGCTGGCAAAGCACAAAACCAATTTCAAAAAAGTTGCGACAGGGCCATGTTTACCATGGTGTAACATACCCTCTTCTTTTAACAACACCCTGTAAACACTCTGGTAGACTAGGTGCTTGAGTTTTGGTAGAGGAATGTGGTCTCATTCTTGCCTGAGCATGTGCTGTTCTAAAACCTAGATATAGTTTTCAGCATTGATGGTGTTGTTCCAGATTTGCAATCTGCCCATTCCATATGCACTTATGCACCCCCAAACTATCAGAGATGCAGGTTTTTTAACTTAGCGCTAATAACAAGCCAGGAGGTCCCCTTTCTCTTTAGTCCGGAGGACACAGCACCCATGGCTGCCAAAAAGAATCGTACATTTTGATTCATCTGACCACAGAACAGTTTTCCATTATTCAACAGCCCATTTTAACCATTTCCTGACCGCCGCTCGCCGATATACGTCAGCAGAATGGCACGGGCAGGCAAATGGGCATACCTGTACGTCGCTTAAAATTTGCCGCCCAGAGGACGCGCGCGCCACGTGCCTCGTGAGTGCGCCCGCGGGTCCCGGGAACTCGATGTTCCCAGGCGGCCCGCGATTGCGGTCGGGAGAGGAAGAACAGGGAGATGCCAATGTAAACACGGCATTTCCCTGTTCTTCCTAGTGACAGGACAGTGATCTCTTCTCCCTGTGATCAGGAGCAGATATCACTGACGTGTCACTCGTAGCCACGCCCCCTCAAAGGTAGAATCCCTCCCTAGGAAACACTTAACCCCTTCCCCGCCCCCTAGTGGTTAATCCCTTCCCTGTCAGTGTCATTTTCTTTCACAGTAATCAGTGCATTTTTATAGCACTGATCGCTGTATAAATCACAATGGTCGCAAAAATGTGTCAAAAGTGTCCGATGTGTCCGCCATAAAGTCACGATAAAAATCACAGATTGTCGCCATTACTAGTAAAAAAAATCATAATAATAAAAATGCCATAAAACTACCCCCTATTTTGTAGACGCTATAACTTTTGCGCAAACCAATCAATATACGCTGATGCCGCGTACACACGACCGTTTTTCATGACGAGAAAAATGGCATTTTTAAAAATGGTCGTGAAAAACGGTGGTGTGTATGCTCCAGAGCATTTTTCTCGACGAGAAAAATGCCCGAAATTTTTTAGAACCTGCTCTATTTTTTCTTGTCGTTTTTCACGTCGTTCTTTTTAACGTTGTGAAAAACGGTCGTGTGTATGCTTTTACGAGAGGAAAAAAATGCGCATGCTCAGAATCAAGTATGAGACGGAGTGCTCATTCTGTTAAAACTAGCGTTCATAATGGAGATATCACATTCCTCACGCTGCAACGGACTGAAAAGCAGGAAGACTGAAAAGCATGAATCGTCTCTCACCAAACTTTATTAACACGAGGATCAGCAAAAGCGTCCCAAAGTTGTACGTGTTGTACGTCACCGCGCTTTGCTCGAGCAATTTTTTTCACGAACGTGTGTATGCAAGGCAGGCTTGAGAGGAAACACGAAAAATCACGTCGAGAAAAACTTCGTTTTTTCCATGACATGAATAACGGTCGTGTGTACGCGGCATTATTGCAATTTTTTTTTACCCAAAAAATGTAGAAGAATACATATCGGGCAAACTGAGGAAATTTTTTCTTTTTTTTTAAATGGGATATTTATTATAGCAAAAAGTAAAAGATATTGGGGCTGATTTACGAAACGTTTGCGCCATGAGTATTGGCGCATCTGCGTGCGCAATGGCTGTTTTGGTATTTACAAAACATTAGCGCCGGTATCGCAGCCCTATTTTTATAACAGTTGGAGAGCAAAATTACATTTCTAAAGTAAAATAATAGTCATTTAAAAGTCCTTGCGGCTGTAATGAATTGCTGGTTCCCGTCAATACAGATAAAAGTCATTGAAAGTCTTTGATTACACAAAAAACAAAAGCGTGGGGGTCCCCCAAATTCCATTACCAGGCCCTTCAGGTCTGGAATGGATATTAAGGGGAACCCCGCTGCAATTTTTTTTAAAAAAATGACGTGGGGTTCCCCCCAAATATCCATACCAGGCCCTTCAGATCTGGCATGGATTTTAAGGGGAACTCCACCCCAAATGTAAAAAAAAAATGGCGTGGAGTCCCCCCAAAAATCCACACCAGACCCTTATCCGAGCACATAACCTGGCCGGCCGCAGGGGAAAAGGGGGGGGACGAGAGAGCGCCCCCCCTCCCTCCTGAACCGTACCAGGCCACATGCCCTCAACATGGGGAGGATGTCCCCATGTTGATGGGGACAAGGGCCTCATCCCCACAACCCTTGCCCGGTGGTTGTGGGGGTCTGCGGGTGGGGGGCTTATCGGAATCTGGAAGACCCCTTTAACAAAGGGGACCCCCAGATCCTGCCCCCCCTGTGTGAAATGGTAATGGGGTACAAATGTACCCCTACCATTTCACAAAGAAAGTGTAAAAAATTTAAAAAATGACAAGAGCCAGTTTTTGACAATTCCTTTATTAATGTCTTTTCTTTTCTTCCAACTTCTTCCATCTTCTTCTTCCATCTTCTTCTTCTCTCCAACTGTTATAAACATGGAAAACATGTGCTACTTTACAGGCATACTATAGACACCCCCCGGGTATGATATTTAGGGCCAGTTCACACCGGATGCAGTGCAGTGCGTTTTTTTGATGCATGAAAAACGCAAAGAAAGTTGATCACATTAATGCCAATGGCATAGTTCACACCACTGCAGTCCGTTCCAGTGCGTTTCAGAAAGCAAAAAAAAAATTGGCCATGCTGCATTTTTTAGGTACAAAACTGTACTGGACCGCAGTAAAACACATCAAAAACGCAACGGAACATACCAAAAATGCACTAGAATGCACCGGAACGCACCTAAATGCACCAAAGACGCACTGCAACACACTTGTCCTAAGTGAAAAGAGGGGGAAAAAAACACTGGACTGCATCAAAAACGCATCAAAAATGCACTGGAATGTGTCAAAAACGCGCATGCAGAAAAGCACCTGGAACACACCCAGACTGCGTTTCTATAGTGTGAACTAGGGCCAGTTCACACCATAGAAACACAATCCGGATGCGTTCCAGGTGCTTTTCTGCATGCACGTTTTTCATGCGTTCCAGTGCATTTTTAGTACGTTTTTGATGCAGTCCAGTGCTTTTTTTTCACCCCTCTTTTTTATTAAACATAGATAAGGACAAGTGTGTTCCAGTGCGTTTTTGGTGCATTTAGGTGTGTTCCGGTGCGTTCCAGTGCGTTTATGATGCGTTTTGCTGCGTTCCAGTACAGTCCAGTGCAGGTAAAATGCAGCATGTTCTACTTTTTTGGGGGAACTGGAACGCACTGGAACAAACACTGCCATTTAGAACCATATAACCAACTTTCCATGCATTTTGGATGCATAAAAAACACAATGCACTGCATGTGGTGTGAAATGGCCCTTAAGCAATTTGGCATATTTAAAGGCACTTCTCTTTGTTTTGTTTTTGGTGTTTTCCAAATTGGTGACATTGATATATGTCCCTTAGGGTGGGACCTGGGCCCCCATTTTAAGGCCAATAACTAGAAGATAAGCCAGCCAAGTGGGGACTAGCAAAATTAACAAGTCAGTTCCCATAGACTGCAATGGTATTTGTTGGTGGGGAGGGGTGATTGTCCCATCTCTAATTTTGTAGCATGCTGGATGATGTGCTTCATTTTGGACGGTATGAGGGGGGTTATTTTTTGCTAGCTGCATTGGTGTTGTTCTGCACATGCCCAGCCAGTTCGTTTTTTTTTTTGGGTGCTTTTTGTGTGTGAACAGCACCTGGATATTTCTGGGCATGCTCACTCAGAGAGTGTTTTTATGGGTTAGTAATTGAAGGACATCCTTAACAGGTGTACCCACTTTGAATTTCAGTCTCTACATTGGGAGAACTTGCATTTTGGGTGTTTCATGGACTGTGCATGTGTTTTCAATTGCCTCATTAGCACACAAACATATGTTATATAAAGCTCAGAGGGAACATTCGTTCGCTTGCCCTGAGAAGAGGCAAGTGTGTGTGTGGGGGCAAAATGTACATGTTGGTGTCCTTATCGAGTTTGTAACACATGTATTTTATTTGTTATGTCTTTGCAAAACAGGTGATTGGTTAACTTTTGTGGATTGGATTTTTTTGTGTGGGGAAAATGTTCCCCTGAAATAATTCTGATGTTGTTAATGTGTGTTGTTTGTTCACTTTGCTTTAATTGTCTGTGCTGCATTTTTTTTGGCCAAAAATTTCTCAAGATGTTGAGTCTGTAACTGTTTCAAATTGACCATGTTTTTTATTTTGTCTTCCCTTTTGTTTTGTTGACCAATAAAATTTGATCCAAAGTTTTGATGTTTGTTTTGTGTTTTCTTTGCAACAAATGTGACAGCTGATTGGCATGTCAAAACAAAACAGGTGTGATTTGTCTAATCTGGTGCCTTCATGCTAGCATATGCATGTATTGTATTGTGTGCTGCCATGGAGCGTCACCAGGAAATGAAAAATACAGAGCGGTAAGTATTCAATTTTCCCTTTTTTTTTTTTTTACTGCAGTGGTTCTCAGCCTCCGTCTTCAAGTACCCCCAACAGGACATGTTTTGTGAATTTATCTTATCGAGAATTGCTGTCCAAAAATCAAAACCATTGACTGTGATTTAAAGCACATGAGCAAGATGAAGGAAAACCTGCAAACATGGCCTGTTGGGGGTACTTGAGAAGCACTGATTTAGAGCACTGCACTTAAAAATAGCTCAAGGCCATACAATTCTAATTGTGGGCATTTTGAGGGAAACAAAGTAAGTGTTATGCCGCGTACACACGATCGATTTTCTTGCCATTTTTTTTCTTGCCGTTTTTCACGTCGGTTTTTTTCATGTTTCCTCTCAAGCCTGTCTTGCGTACACACGATGATTGTAAAAAACGATGAAGCAAAGCGCAGTGATGTACAACACGTACGACGACACTATAAAGGGGAAGTTCCGTTCTAATGACGCCACCCTTTGGGACGCTTTTGCTAATTCCGTGTTACCGCGTGTTAGTAAAAGTTTGGTGAGAGACGATTCGCGCTTTTCAGTCTTCGTGCTTTGAAGATCGTTTTGTGGAGTTCAGTTTGTGCCTGCGGGTTTGTATCTGTTTGGCAGTGCGTGTAGTCAGTTCGTATCTGTTTATTCAGTGCGGTCTGCTCTGCTCGTTCCTGTTTTTCAGCTTGTTCTTCATTGGCCTTGCTGTTCTTCCGTGCGTTCTTCTAGTACGTTCTGTTCAGCCGACCGTTATCTAGCCATGTTGCGGCTACGTACTCGTCGTAGAGTTCGTGCTGTAGTTGGTGCAGGGGTTCATGCTGTATCCCGACTCCATGCCATGAGCAGGGTCAGGAGGAGTTCATGGACCAAGAATTGGTTGCTCCAGCGGCACCAATTCTGTCACATGCCTTTGTTGCGGGAGATCAGGGAGAATAATCCTGATGATTTCAGGAATTTTCTCAGGATGTCTGACCCCGTATTTCAGCATCTGTTGGCTTTGGTGTCCCCCCACATTACCAGGCAGGACACCGTTATGCGTGAAGCCATCAGTGCTGAGCAGAGGCTCATTGCCATGTTGCGATACCTGGCGACTGGGAGAAGCCTGCAGGACCTTAAGTTCTCCACAGGCATATCCCCCCAGGCTCTGGGTATCATTATACCAGAGACTTGTTCTGCCATCCTTCAAGTTTTGCAGGAGGACTATATTAAGGTAAGTGTTCTTCTTAAAAACTTCACATTGTATGTATTTTTGTTTTGGATACTTTTTATTTTGCTTTATTAGCAGTCCCTAATTCACATGATTCTTAGCTGCAGGGAATGTCCCCTTTCTCCCCATGTTTTAATAGTAAAAGTTTTGGCTTTGAGGCCTACCTGTAAATTTGGCTTACCTAACCTCTCCAGCATGCTATCCTGGGGCCATACCTACCTTGCCTAGTCATTTCCATGTATTTTATTCTATGTTCCATCGTAGTGCTTTACCCAAAACACAACCTAAAGATTGCCTAGGAATGTTCCTTTTTTTTTTACTTCATACAGAGTGCTACAGCCTTCATTTGTGATATTCCCAACTCATCTTCAACCCCCCCCCCAATTTTTATTTATTGTTTTTTTTAGGTTTGTTGTTGCTTACTAATCTTTTTTTTTTTACAGTTTCTACCAATGTTGGACATGAATGTTTTTATGAAATCAGCTTTCAATGTTTCTGGCTCAAAGTATTAATTTATTCTTTCTTTAATTCCACAGTTCTCTTCTTCGCCACATGAATGGCAGAATGTGGCTTCCGAGTTTGCCCAGCGATGGAACTTTCTGAACTGTGGAGGAGCCATCGACGGCAAACATGTTCGGGTCGTCCCACCACCCCATTCGGGATCCTTTTATTATAACTATAAGGGGTTCCACAGCATCGTAATGATGGCAGTGGTGTCGGCCACCTACGAGTTCCTCTATGTGGACGTTGGCAAGAATGGCAGGATGTCTGATGGAGGAGTATTTGCCCAGACGGAGTTTGGGGAACGGCTCCTTTTGGATCTGCTGGCCTTGCCACCAGCGGAGCAGAATGTGGAGGGACTACCTTTTGTGTTTGTTGCGGATGAGGCGTTTGGCCTGGGACCCCATTTGATGAGGCCATTCCCGCAACGCACCCTCACCCCTGAGAGGAGGGTGTTCAATTATCGGCTGGCCAGAGCCAGAAGGGTGGTGGAAAATGCCTTTGGCATCATGGCCAGCCGATTTCGCCTCTTCCTGACTTCCATCCACCTTGCCCCATACAAATGGAACCATGTGGTAATGACTTGCTGTGTGCTTCATAATTTCCTACGGGTGCATTCCACCAGTTATATAGCTTTGAGTGGGCCTGAGGCCTCTTTACTCAATCAAGAAACTTTAGTGGCCCTGGAACCTGGCCGTCCTGGCTTGGCCCCCCCAACCGGACGTGAGGTCCGTAACCAATATGTGGAATATTTTATGGGTTAGGGGGGCCATTGAAATGCCAGAAAATGTTTAAAATTTTGTTTTCAAATAAATACATTATTTTAAAGTTTGGTTTGGTGTTTTCATTTTATAATGTTTTATGTTTCATGTAGGTTTACCTAGTGCACTTGTATTGCCATGTGTATTTATCATTCTTAATTAGCCTTCATTGTCAGTGTAAACACAAAACATTGATTAGTTCACTCAGCACCACATTTACATAATGAAGCCACAATTATTTGGAATGTAAAAATACCTTTATTTCTTTTTTTGGTGGTAAACTTCCTTTGAAATGTGGATGTTCCCTTAATTTTTGGGGTATTAAAACGCATGACCAATCATGCATAAACAAACTATATTCTAAAAAATTGTGAAAAAGCTAAACATGTGCTAGTCATTAAAGGGTAAAACAACAAAAAACCTTCCAAAACTCAGCTATTTAAACGTTCTTTGGTGTAAAAACATTAGACACGCCCAAGCACAGCCATGATATTTTGGAGCCTTTCCTCCACCCGCTTGGTATTTGCCCTGATCTCTATCAAGTCTCCCTTAATTTTTTCGAGGTCACGACAGCAGACCATGAGGTATTGGATCAGGATCTGGGCACTGTGATGTGTCAACTTTTTGGGGTCTTCGGCCAGAACTGCACCTAAATGTAAAAAGAAAAATGTAGGATAGAATATGTAGGCCTACATCTATTTAACATGCATGTGTCTGGTTTCTCTCTGACCTGTTGTGGTACCACTTTCCACTTCCACAACATCACGTTCCTCTCCATCCTGGGGTTCTGGGGGTATTGTTGTAGGTGTTGCAATTATCGGCTCATCTGAGGTAGCTATTGGAATCCCTAGGGAGATTGAAATAAAAGGTATAGTTTCATTAGTAGCGACTCAATTTTTCAAAAAAACTAAACATGATAAAATACTTTGTAAACATTCTTTTGAAGCCTGCTCCATTTTAAAATGGACCCCCAGTGCCAACCGGAACACATGATTGGATACATAGCCAAAACCATAGCATATACTTTTTAAACAAAAATTTGACACATTGTAACACCCCAAAGTATCTACACAGGATCACCTGTGTGTGACACCCTCAAGCTTTTTGGCTTTAGGCCCACACTTGTACTACTGCGTTCAGATGTTTCATCAGCTGCTGAGCATTCACTCCCTTAACATTACCATGCATATCCTTTTTTCAAACGAACAAATGTCCTTTGGATTAGCACCGAAAAAATAAGTGATTACAAAATTTGCTCCCCCAATAAAAAAAAATACATGGGTGTTCACACTGGATGATCCTAAAACATCGTTTGAGGAACTGTACGGAGAAAGAGGTTTAATACGTCCGTTTACTGTGCGGACGAACCTGAAAGATGGTATCTTTCACTGTACTATATCAAAGTCAAAAATACACGACAGAATACAAGTAAATAATATGTACCATGGAAAATATTAAAAAATAACTTACTTTTTCCTAAAACTTTCTTTATTCTTTTGTATTGGTCGGGCTCACGCAACTTCAGATCAGACCAACGTTTTCGGAGCTGTTCCTTCGTTCTGCACACCCCGAATTTTTTGCGAAGACTTTTGACCACTTTGCCCATAATTTTTGCCTTGACCAGATTAGGCCTTTTATACGGCCCATGCTTGGCATCATAATCCTCCCTCTTCAAAATGGCGACCATCTCCACCATTTCCTCGAATGACATGTTGGATGCCTTATATCTCCTGGATCTGGATTTGGGCTCCTCTGGAATTTCCTCCTCTGTAGAGGTAATCTCAGCCACCTGTGTCTCCTCCATGTTTTGTTAAGCACTACGACGAGCGAGAAGGGGCGGGGAAAGCGTGCAGAGTTTCACGCATTCGCAGTGTATATCAAGTGAAGATCCATGTCTCGAAAATACGTTCATTTGGCGGGAGAGGGAGTTAGCAACGAACGTCTTGACGAAGGTACCTAACAATTTAAGCATTTCAGGTTCATCAGACGAGGAGATTTGTGCGTAAAAAATATGTAGAAAATGCACATTTGAGGAATGTTGCCTGAAAAATATATATTTTGTTGTTTCTCGCTTTTACAGATATCATGAATACTTTCAAAAACCCGGAATTCATGGGGGAGTTCATAGACAAATGGCAAGAGCTACCTATACTATGGCAAACCAAAAGTGGCGCTAATAAAAATAAAGACGCCAGGAAAGCAGCACTGGAGAGCCTGCTTGCATTTGTGCAAACCAAGATACCCACAACAACTCTCCAAGATGTGAAAACCAAAATAGCGACCATCAGAGGGACATACAGGACCCAGAGGACTATGGTCCTGAGGTCCCAGAGGTCAGGTGCTCCAGCAGATAAGGTTTATAAACCCAGTCTGTGGTACTACAGCAAGTTATCTTTCCTGGATGACCAGCTGGAAGTGAGGGAATCTCTGTCCACCCTTCCCCCCAGAGGTCAATACAGCCTTCCTTGTAGCCAACCCTCCAGCCTTCCCTGCAGCCAGTCCTCCAGCCTTCCTGGCAACCCTGCTCTGGCTTCCTCTGAGGTTCAAGATGAGGTCCCTGAGGAGGCAGATTTGGATATATGGAGCCAGGTAAAGTATTGATATCTATATTTATATCTTACAAAATTGTAGAATTTAAATAGATGTTAGTATTGTTAGGTATGTAAACTTCTACCAATAAAGTTTTTTAAGAGCAAGATACAGTAGTGGCCTAATTTTATGTGGACAAGGCAACAAAACCAGGATGCGGAATCATTGAAAATTACATAACTTTTGACATTGATTTCAAGAATGTCTAGAGGTGAACAATGTCTGTGAATGATGGTGGGCCAAAATAAATAATGTCCCTTTCTTTTTTTACAGCCAGAGCAGAGCCAGGAAGAGGGTGATGTTGGGGATCAGGAGGAGGCAGGGCCCAGTGGCACCCAGGAGGAGGCTAGGCCCAGCACAAGAGCCCAGATGCCTCCCCTGGTAGTTAAATCACGAGGGCCAAGGAGAGGTAGGCAGGTGGAGGAGAAAACCAGGGCCTTCATCAGAGAGGCAACAGTGGCCCTCAGAGAGGCACCCTCTGTTGATGAGGGATTTGCCACAGTCCTCGCCCATAAACTAGGGCAAATGGACTTACGGCAAAAGATATATAGTGAGACCCTGCTTTTAAAAGTAATCAATAAGGGCTTGCTGGGTGAACTCACCATGTACAGCGATATAACGGAGGTTGTCCCTACTCCTCCACCTCCTCCTCCTACTACTCCTCCTGCCACTTATTGACTTATTGACCCCGCATCTCTCCATAAAGAGGACCTGTCACACACATTCCTATTACAAGGGATGTTTACATTATAAATAAAAGTGATCCAAAAAAAAAAAGTTAAAAAAAGAGTAAGAAATACAAAAAAGTTAAAAAATAAAATAAAAAAATAAGCAAAAATAAGAAAAAACGCCCATGTCCCCGGTAGCTCGCGCTTAGAAGCGAACACACACGTAAGTCCCACCCACATATGTAAACGCCGTTCAAACCACACATGTGAGTTATTGCTGCGTGCGTTAGAACGAGTGCAACAATTCTAGCACTAGACTTCCTCTGTAATGCCAAAATGGTAACGTGTAAAAAAATTTAAAGCATCGCCTAGGGAGATTTTTAATTACTGAAGTTTGGTGTCATTCCATGAGTGTGCGCAATTTTAAAGCGTGACGTGTTAGGTATCTATTTACTCAGCATAACAACATCTTTCACATTATACCAAAAAATTGGCCTAACTTTACTGTTTTGTAATATTTTTAGCAAAAAAAAGGCGTTTGAAAATGTATTGCGCAAATACCGAGCAAGATAAACATTTGCAATGACCATCTTATTCCCTAGGGTGTCTGCTCCAAAAACATATATAATGTTTGGTGTTTGAAGTAATTTTATAGCCATAAATTTATGATTTTTACATGAAGGAGAGAAGTGCCAGAATAGGCCCAGTGCTGAAGTGGTTAAAATATCAATTTTTTTTTTTTTTTAAACTCGGTCTTTTGTATTTATAGAAAAAAACAAAACACAAAGGTGATCAAATAGCACCAAAAGCAAGCTCTATTTGTGTGCCAAGAAATAATACATTTTCATTGGGTTACAGTGTTGTATGAGCGCGCAATTGTCATTGAAAGTGCATCAGCGCTGAAATGTGAAACTTGGTCTGGGCAGTGCGCAAGTGGTTAATATAAGGCTACATGCACACGGACGTTTTTCATGCCGCTTGTTTGAGCGTTTTTTGCAGCTTAAAAACATCTCTCCATGTTAGCCTATGGCCTCATGGCCACCATGGCGTTTTTGAGCTGTAAATGGCATAGGCGTTTTTAGGCCCCATGTAGACGGGACGCTGGTGCAAAGTGTTCAGAACTAAGGTTGAAAGTGGCGTTTAGAATGGCACGCTTTGTGGCGTTTGCATGCCGTGTTTTACCACATTTGCGTGTATATGATAAGGAGCCGCCCTAAGCTCCAAAAACAGTATTATTTACGATTTTAGCTGTTTTGTGAGACCAGAGTGATATCAGCAGCTGAGAGCAGCAGTGTAGTTGTATTTAGCGTGTCACTTGCCACATCACTTGCCACAAGTTGTGGATTGTCCACTTGCCACGTCAGCTGCCCCAAGTTGTGGATTGTCCACAATGCAATGGAAGCAATTTAATTTATATATATATGTAGCGCCTGCCCCTCTCCTCTCTCCATGCGGCTCGCACTGTCTCTCGTCTAGGGGTATCTGGTAGGGTGGAGAGAGAGAGAGCGGGTGGGCTTCGCCTAGCTTCCACCACGTGGGAATACCTGTGGTATCAGCAATGTCTCATTTACCTTCGGGTCTGTGTTGCGCACCTGGATCCTCCCTCCAAGAGTCACCGTGAACTTCGTCCGTCAGGAAGTGAGCCTCACACCATTAAAGTCCAACACTCCTTTATTAGAACACACCATACAGGGACTTCCTTGATAGTTAGGACAGAAAAGGAGGTGTGAGTGTGAATAGGCCCAGACACAAATTCGCTCCTCCACTCTCCTCCGGAAGAGTGAACTATGGTCTCCGCACGAGGTGAAGGGGATCCTTCTGGACGGTCTCCGACAAGAGACTCACCCATCACCGGCAGTCTGCTGCACCGGGTCTTCGAGTGAGGAGCTCTCCCCGGTCCATTGCGTCTTACTCAGATTCAGGCCTCCATCCCCGAAGTGCCTTAGGACCCTTCCCTCGCGGAACTCAGTGTTGGGCACTGAGCTCTGGACCTTCTTGCAAGTACCTCACCCCAGGGTTGAAGGTGCCTGGGGTGGAACACGATCTCCGGTGGTCCCCTAGGCCGAGGCCTCCTAGGGGACTAGCGCAAACCCACGTCCGCAAGCTGAAGGTGCTTGGGACGAAGACCCCGTGACCAAGATGGCCGGCCCCTTTATCCCCTCTCCCAGCAAGCACGGCGGGTTCCCCGCCCCACCATACCGCTACCGAGAGAGGACAAAAAGGAGTCTCAACACCCAGTGAGATTCGTCCCTCCGGCCACGGTGACAGCGCCACCTGGTGGACCGCAGGGAACATAGCACTGATGTCACAGCTAGATTAAAAAAAAATGCACCCGGGAAAGTAAGTACCCGCTACACATTCCCCCCTGTCTTTTGACACTGGACTGGAGTGAATCACACCCTCAACGGCTGACATAACCCAATCCAGAAACCAACTAACAATTAAAAAAACTAAATTTTTTAGGAAACTATCCTAACGGAGAAGTTGTGTCTGAGCCCCTGCAACAAAAGAGGAGTGAAAGACAACATTTAAAACATTATACTTTTCCCTCCCATCCTAACTAAGAACCACCCCAGGTTCCATAATCTTGACGGGACGCTCTCCTGCGGAGGGAAGAGAAAAAAAAACAATAAAACCCTGACACATGTGTATGTGTGAGAGAAAAAGAAACTCCTCCGAAGAGAAATATCTTTCCCTCCAGTGTGAGCGTGTACAATGTGTAACGTTGCACAAGACTGCCACCTGGTGACAGCCTCGCGGTAACTGCACCCGTTGAACCATCTTTCTTTTCTTGCTGCTCGATTCCGGGCCCTATCTACCCCAAAGTCTGCAACTTCTCACCGGAGAGGAAAGAACAACACTGGAACAGTTCTTCCTTAGAATGACACAAGCACCCCTCTTTCGGGCAAACACTGATGATAGCACCAACAAGAAAGTCAAACAGCAAAGTTCAGGGGGTGCAAGGTCCTTTTGAAACAAAGCAAATAAATGGAGTCTCTTTCTCCTCAGAGGTAGAAGCGGGGATGCGGCAGGACAATAGGTTTTAGATGCCGATCCATGGTCTCCAAATGGTACTCCACATCCTCACCTTCTTTGCGTCGGATCAACACCTTATCCGCATGGATGTGTCTTCCCTTCATCCACTCTGCCTTGCAGTCTTTGAACCGTTGAGATGTCTTTGGAGAGCATGTCAAATACCTGCGGGCATGTGGAACCTTAAGATGGGTCCACACAAAGTCATTATACCAGCGCTCTCGGTACACCTCCACTTCGTAGAGTAACTCCTTGGGAAGATACGGGTTATCCCACCCGTAGTCAGCAGCAACTTTCTGGCCGAAGAGTCTCTGAAGCCTTGACAGCGGAGGCATTGTGGCTTTGTCCCCTTCGCCGGGTAGAACTATAGAGTCCGGATGGCGAGGGGCCTTAACCACTTCTGGTTGGGGCATAGGTGCCCGTAGTATCAACTTCTGCTCCCCAGTACCTGATGCAGGCGGCACCGGAGATGTAGAGGTGGGCTGAGGACAGGACCCTTGTTCAGACGCTGGAGCCTCCACCCGGGGTGTACTCTCCCCGGTGGACATGGGTGAATCTCGAGGCCTTCGGAACGAAGCTAGCGGCACTTTGTCCCAGCCCTTTTCTGCAAACAGTTCGTCAATGGCTGTCATCCCCCACATCAGAGAGCGACTCCAGATCCGAAGTATCACACTCCTCCGCGGGTATGTAGCCCGTTGTAGAGACAGAGCTAACACCTCCCGCGGACATACTGGGCCATGCCTTCCCGGCATCTCCGCCCATACACCAAGTCTCTTTGCCCGGCTTACCTCGGCCTTTACTTGAAGCGGGACGTCCGGAACACCCGTCAACGGATCCGTCTAGGCCTGGCGTAAGCTGGCGAGATGGTCCGCCACCACCACTGGTCGGGGCCACCATGCTGGTTCTCTTCTTCAGTGGTGGACGCTGTGAGACAGTGGTGACCGAGTCAGCATCCTCGGATTTCTCCCGTTGAGTTTTAACGACCTCCTCCTCGGTCGCTGCAGTGTGCGCTGGGATGGCTTTTACAGCAGTAATTCCTAATCTGCGAGTAGTGTTACCTGAAGCCCGGCCTGGGTAGATGGTTCTCGGCCTTTCAACTACCGGATCCACCTCGAACAGGAACTCCCCACAGGCCTCACATTGTCCGAAGGGCTTCAGGTGGCACACCAGTCCCGAGCACCCGGGACAAATTACACCTAGGGCCTCTACGTCCATACACGAATACAGGGCGAATCGACCCCTTGGCTTCAGCCGGATCCCGGTATCCGTTATCGGAGCAGCAGCGGAAGTCGTGGTAGTAGCAGGGTGAACTGGAATCCATGAAGTATGTCCAAACATGGTGACTTGTTGCTGGTCCATCGCA
Organism: Rana muscosa; assembly: GCA_029206835.1. Lineage (NCBI taxonomy): Eukaryota > Metazoa > Chordata > Amphibia > Anura > Ranidae > Rana > Rana muscosa. Next base: position 486,521,633 of record CM055122.1, read on the forward strand.
CACTGCAGAGTTTTCGCGCCAATGTCCCACGTGTAGCCCTCTCACGTATTGGACTCCTCCCCTTTTGCTCCAGTTCGCGGGCTTTTTCACTTTCTTTGGATGAGCCACACCCACGAACTAAGCGGCGGGGGTTGTGTCTGTTGGCGCAGTGCAATTAGAAGCCCCCACGTGTAGTACCTCACACGGCTGGGCCTCCCCCCGTTCACCGCTCTTCCTGCGCGGGCCTTTCCCTGGTCTAGGGTCAATTCCACGACTTCAAGCAGGGCTGCACTTTGGCCTATTCAGTTAACTCATCCAGCAGACTTGTTCAATACTGTGATGCACAACACAATCCCGGACCCGAGCCCCCACGTGTAGCGCCTGCCCCTCTCCTCTCTCCATGCGGCTCGCACTGTCTCTCGTCTAGGGGTATCTGGTAGGGTGGAGAGAGAGAGAGCGGGTGGGCTACGCCTAGCTTCCACCACGTGGGAATACCTGTGGTATCAGCAATGTCTCATTTACCTTCGGGACTGTGTTGCGCACCCGGATCCTCCCTCCAAGAGTCATCGTGAACTTCGTCCGTCAGAAAGTGAGCCTCACACCATTAAAGTCCAACACTCCTTTATTAGAACACACCACACAGGGACTTCCTTGATAGTTAGGACAGAAAAGGAGGTGTGAGTGTGAATAGGCCCAGACACAAATTCGCTCCTCCACTCTCCTCCGGAAGAGTGAACTATGGTCTCCGCACGAGGTGAAGGGGATCCTTCTGGACGGTCTCCGACAAGAGACTCACCCGTCACCGGCAGTCTGCTGCACCGGGTCTTCGAGTGAGGAGCTCTCCCCGGTCCATTGCGTCTTACTCAGATTCAGGCCTCCATCCCCGAAGTGCCTTAGGACCCTTCCCTCGTGGAACTCAGTGTTGGGCACTGAGCTCCGGACCTTCTTGCAAGTACCTCACCCCAGGGCTGAAGGTGCCTGGGGTGGAACACGATCTCCGGTGGTCCCCTAGGCCGAGGCCTCCTAGGGGACTAGCGCGAACCCACGTCCGCAAACTGAAGGTGCTTGGGACGAAGACCCCGTGACCAAGATGGCGGCCCCTTTATCCCCTCTCCCAGCAAGCACGGCGGGTTCCCCGCCCCACCATACCGCTACCGAGAGAGGACAAAAAGGAGGCTCAACACCCAGTGAGATTCGTCCCTCCGGCCACGGTGACAGCGCCACCTGGTGGACCGCAGGGAACATAGCACTGATGTCACAGCTAGATAAAAAAAAATGCACCCGGGAAAGTAAGTACCCGCTACATATATATATATATATATATATATATATATATATTTATGGTCGGAGCCCTCTGTCATAAGAGATATGAATCACATAGACACGCCACAAGACTAACGACACAAATAAGACCTGAAGTGTGGCCTGGCCTGTTGTATGGTATGCCAAAGAAGGGGCCATACCTAAAATAGAAGTAATGAATAATTCTGTTGAGAATTGTTTGAAGGGAAGTGCCCTAAAAAGGGGTATGGGTGGGTGGGTACCGCGCACTAAAGCCGACACTGACCATCGTGGATGGTCTGTTTATGTACCCCTCAAACTCCTCCCATAATTTCAGGCCAGCATACTGGCCTTCCTATTTATGGTCGGAGCCCTCTGTCATAAGAGATATGAATCACATAGACACGCCACAAGACTAACGACACAAATAAGACCTGAAGTGTGGCCTGGCCTGCTGTATGGTATGCCAAAGAAGGGGCCAAAAGTCACACAAGTTTAGGGAGGAATAGTTTTATTATGAAGGTAGATGACTACAAAGCGAGACTGCTGAAGGCTCGTGCTACCTCCGCCTGAGGATCGGGGACATAACGAGCGAAGCACATGGATTTCCATCGGCCCATTGTCTTGATGACGTGGTCCGGGACTCCGTTCCGTGATGCTGCGGAGGCGGCTCCGATACGGAAGGAATGTCCGGAGTATCGTCTAGGGTCAAGGCCCAAAGTAATTAGAAGTGTCCTGACATGGGCGATGAACTGGTTCCCGCTCAGGGGTTCAGAAGGAAAAGGCAGGAGTGGGCTGTCCGCGGGTAGGTCGGACAGTAGGGTAAGCAGACGATCTAAGACGTGCACGGGGCACCAGGCGTTGTGCGTCCGGAAAAGCCTGATGTCAACCCCGGGACCGGTTTGCTGGGTTTTTGACACCGTTAGGTGCAGGACGAAGTGATCCTGGTGGCGAGTCAGGTGGTGCCTACGGAGTATCTTGCAGTTAGGGCTGGTGACAGTGAACTCACTGGGCCGGAGGAAGCCATAGAAGGCTAGGTATACAGCGGCCTGTATGACCAGACTAGGCCGTACGCCGAAGGGAGCGCGTGTGAGGATCGTGGACATGCTCCGGAATATGGAGCTGGTCACCGGTAGGCGCCTGGTCCTGGTGTGCGGCTACTGCCTTTGGATGCCGCGTAATATGGCTTTGACCGCATGGGTGGCGAACAAGGATGGCGTGGTCGGATCTTGTAGGGACATGAAGTGCTGGATGCCAGCCAAGTACAACCTGATAGTATTGCACAACAGCTTGAGCTGGGTGTGGCAGTGGGAAATGAAGGCCAGGATATGGCTGAGATTCCCAGAGAGCGCCCCGGAGTTAGCGGCTAGGAACCTGTTGTAGGTCTTCCATGCAGAGTGATAAGCTTTCAACGTGTTGGGAGATAAGGACGCGTTGATCAGGGAGGTTGCACCCTGGAGGTGCCGACTCAGTCCAGGGTCAGTTGAGACCAGTGTGGGACGTGAGACATGGTTGGATCGGCTCCGGGCTCCTGCGAAAAGAATGTGGTATAATTAGAGCGTGACAGTGCGTCGGCTGAGGAATTGCTATGACCGGGGATGTGGACACAGAGGACATTGAATTGGTGTTGAAGGGATAACAGCACCAGCCTGCACAGGAAGGACATGATGGCCAACGATTTGGACCTGCCTTTATTGATGATAGCGGCCGTGGCCTGGTTGTCTGTAAAGAAGGTGACGGTCTGACCGGCCCAGGTGCTGCCCCATGCTCGAGCTGCAGCGACTACGGGGTAGATCTCGAAGAGGGAAGAGGTTTGACTGAAACCGGGAATGGCGAGTATTTCTGGTGGCCATGGCCCGACGAACCAATGATGGCCAAAAATAGCAGCGAAACCTGTGGAAGCAGCTGCGTCGGTGACTACTTGAGGAGAGGACGAGGACGCTGAGGGAATGAACATGGACCTGCCATTCCAGTTCTCGAGGAACTGATCCCACATGTACAGATCTGCTACAGCGGCTGAGTCTAGTTTAATGGTTTGGTCGGGATCTTGTGCCTGGGAAAGGAAAACTAATAGTCGTGAGATGAAGGAACGCCCTTGGGGGATGATCCTCATAGTGAAATTGAGCATTCCCAGCAGGGATTGTAGCTGTCTCTTGGTGCACACTCGTGAGATAGTAAAGGTGTGGACGACTGTTCTGATGCAGGTCAGTTTATCAAGGGCAGGCTGGCCTGCATGGTGCGAGTATCAAGATTGACTCCCAGGAAAGTGATAAGCTGTGCTGGGCCTTCGACTTTGTTCTCTGCTATCGGAACGTTGAGATTTCTAAAAACCTCTCTAAGGCTTACTAGGTCTACTGGAGGCCTGCTAGGTGACTCTATGAGGAGGAAGTCATCTAAGTAGTGGATGACCTTCTGACAGTGAGCCTGGTGTGAAAGAATCCAGGAAAGGGCTTGAGCAAAGGTATCGAAGAGCCAGGGACTACTTTTGGATCCGAAGGTCAGCTTTGTTGCGAAATAATAAAGACCTTTCCATTTGAGCCCGTGCCACCTCCACAGGTTCGGCTCAATGGGTAGTAACTTAAAGGCATCTGAGATGTCAGCTTTAGATAGCCAAGCCCCGACCCCTGCTTTGATAATTGATTGGATGGCTAAATCGACGGAGGAGTATTTGAGAGAGAACTCCTCGGATGGTATAAGGGAGTTTAAACTAGGAATGTTGGAGGAATGAGGCGCGGACAAGTCGTAAATTAAGCGTAATTTATTAGAGAACTTGCCCTTGACAAGTCCAATAGGGCTGACTCTCCAGGTAGTAAAGGGTGATTGCGAAAAGGGGCCAATCATGTGCCCCCGGTCCAACTCGACCTGTAGGAGGGCGGAGATAGCTTCCTCGTCTGAGGCCGCCGAGAGCAGATTCCTGCACTCGTAGGTGGAGTCGGGAAGGGCGATGAGTCCGGTATGGAATCCTGTGGTGAACCCCTGCACTAGGAAGGCTGTAAGGGACGGGGTCGGGTGGGCGGACAGGTAGAAGCTGAGCCACCCGATGTGTACGCGGCCTAGTCAGGCCGGACCCAGCTGCTTGATGCTGCAGGCGCTTCTTGGATGGGCTTTCTGGCACAGGAGGCAGATGTGTAGAAGTCTGCAGTTGGGGTAAAAGCAACCCTTGAAGTTGAAGTTATTACATATGGGTGCCCCCCCCCCCAATGCTCGAACCGGACGTCCAAGCCTGTCGGCCTGGGATGACTGCATGTTTGCATGGGGCGCATTGGAGGTGGAAGGGAAGCTGGGGGGGCGTCTGCCACTTGACTCGGAGCACCAATTTGCCGTGTGGGTGGCAGATTGGCAGATGGAGCAGAGCGGAGAGCGGAGGCCCGCGAAGTGGCGGCAGAACAATTCCGTATCAATGGTGCTCCAGTCAGTGACGAGCTGGAACTGGGTCAACCTGGCTGCGGCTTTTGCAGAAAAGGAACGATGATAGTCATAAAAAGAGCACCCACCATATTTGTGGCCTAGGTCGACTATTGCATGGAGATACAGGTCGAGTTCCTCCCTCCTGTCTGGGTTGGCTGAGCAGAGCACATCTCTGAACATCCCGAAGGCCAATACGAATTCAGTGACCGAGAGCTTACGGTTGAGCCTGGGGTCCTTGGCCTTCAGGACAACAGAGACGTCCCCCCAGGAGTACGATTTATTCTCTGCCATGTCCTGGACGGAAATGAGCAGAGACGCTAAGTTGACGTCCTTGCCGTCCAGGATGTCCTTCCTGATGCCCGCTGGGACAAGGTGAGAAGGGAAGATGGTGGTGCTACTGCCTAGGTTACCTGCGAGTGTGGGTACTGTGACAGCCGTGGAGACCAGGGTTGCTGGTGGTGAAGTTGGATGAGTTTCCAGGACCCCTACTCTAAGCTGGACGTCGGTAAGTGACGTAGCTAATGAAGCCACTAAGCCATGGAGCTGGGAGATGGCGGAGGATATGGACTGTAGAGACGCCTGGGAATCAGATGGGGCAGCCGCTGGTGGTGGGAACAACAGCTGAAACAGCTCGGCTTTCCTGGCGGTGGCAGGATAAGGGATGCCTCTACGGCGGAGTTCAGCCGTAAGCCTGGGGATGGTCCAAGCCCTGAGGGACTGCGTGGAGCCGTCTGGTGTGCCCGCGAGGGGTGATGGCGGGGCGGAGGTGAAGTCCTCGCTGTCGGCCTGCGACATGTTGTCGGCTAGGAGAAGGGGAATGCATATGTTTTAGAATAAGATGCCAGATAGGAGGGGATAGGGAAGTATTAGGTAACGAGAATGAAAAGAAAAATAGTGAGGACAGGGCAAGGAGCGAAAGGCGTAGATGACAGTTTATTTTGCGTACGAGCGCTGTTGAGTGAAAATTTAGAAAACTCAAAAGAATGCGTGGCAACTGAGGTGAGCCAGGAGGTGACTGGCTAGGTAACCGATAGCTCAGGTGCCGTCTGTGCTCGGCACAGACTGATGAACCAGAGCCCCCAGGGCGTGCTGGGGCGGGCAGCAGAAGTCTGGTACGCTAAGTAAGAATGTTTCGATCTGTAGTGGTTGACGTGTGGCCGGTCTGCTAACTCTCGCACTGCCAGCGAGGTGGATGTTAAGCGACCTTGTCTGTGTGGTGAAGGATCTCGGATCGCTCTTCGAAAACAGAGTGTAATGCGCAGAAGTATGTGACAGTCACTAATGCCTCACAAGCGGTCGAAAATTGTGTATGTGAAGAAACATATGTCGTGAAAGAGTGTGAGAAGAAAGCAAGGAGGGGCCTTGCATTGTATTATGCACCTGTCTGGTGCGTCGATGGATGGAGTCTGGTTGAGGTCGAGACGTGGGTCGACCAGAAACCTGGGACAAGGGTGACACGGAGACATGTATCTATATATGTATAATGATATTCCCCTTCTTTTTTCTTTTTTTTTTTTTTTTTTTACAAGGGGTGGTTTGTGACACTTTCCTTCCTTTTTTTTTTTTTACCTGGGGAGGATAATGTCCGAACCTGGAGCAGGGTGGACCAAGTGAAGCTTACCGTAAACTGACCTGTGGGGGGAAAGTGATAGAGAAAAAGGTGAGTAGCCGTGTTGCTACTGGAGATGATGAGTGGCTGATTTGAACCACTTGTCGTATTCTCGCAGCGATTGCGAGGAGAAGTAGCCTTGCTGTGAGGCGAAAGAAGGAAAGTTTGTGAATAGTAAGTATGTAGGGATGACCGTGCGAAGAGAACCTGGAGTAATTAAAGTAAGGTGCGTATGTAATGCATGAAGAAAGTTGCATTTTTTTTTTATGACTGGGTTTGTAAAAAAGGGGGGTCCGAATCATGGAGCCGACGTTATGACTGGATTCGGATCGGTCGGAAGTGTCGATGGTGCGGGTCCGAGCCATTTGAGCCGGTGGTGCGACTGTGCTTGGATCGGACGTGTTTAGCGGGGGATTCGAACCTTGAGCCGATGCTACGACTGGGTACGGGTCGGATAGAAGTCTAGTGCCGGAGGGCCGAGCTGACGGTGCGACTGGGCTCGGGTCGTTGTAAACGCCAGAGAATCAAATGTCAAGGGGGCGACACTACGACTGTGTACGGATCGGGTAGAATGGTTCGTTGCTAAGATCCGGTGGTGCGAATGGACTCGGATCGTTTGGGAATGCCATAGGTCCGAAAGTTTGAGCCGATGCTATGACTGAATTCGGATGATTTAGAAGTTTGATGTTTGTAGATCCGAGCCGATGAGCCGGTGATGCGACTGTGCTCGGAACAAACGTGGATGCCAGAGATCCGAATCTCTGAGCCGATGCTGTGCCTGTATTCGGGCTGACAACGGGTGCAAGGAGGGTATTTGAATTGCCGGGTCCGAATCGTAGCGCCGGAGATACGGCTGGACTCGGACGGCTGTTCGGTGTTTCGAAGTTGAAGGGGCTTGTGATTGCCGAGGGTCCGGCCTGTAGTGCCGATTGTTAGCGACCAGAGCCGGACCGGACTGTTCGGTGTATGGTGTGAGTAGTAGGAGGTGTGGGGCATCAGTAAGGTGAAGGGAGAGTATCGTAGGAGGTGTAGGGCATCAGTGACTAGGGATAAGGAAGTGCAGTGTGGGATACCAGTCCGTCGACTGGGTATCGGATGTGCGACTTGAGGTAAGAAACTTGCGAGCTGTGAGTAATTCGTACAACAGCTCTGTGAGTCGTAGTGTCTGGCGGGCCGGTGGTAACGTGCGTGCGACAGGGTTCGAAAGACAACTGGATTAGCCGGTAAACATGCGATACAGACGGAAAACACGGGGTTATGAACCGTGTAACTTGTAAAAGAAGAAAACCTGTACCGGCGCTACGATTCGTACGAATGGTAACGGCCGGTCCTACCTGCGACAGTGAGCGGGGATACGATCAACTGCGAACGAAGCTGAAAGATACGAGGCAACTACACGGACGTAGCGAGTCGTAGGGCGTCGGCTAATGACGACGAATACCACGCACTAAAGCCGACACTGACCATCGTGGATGGTCTGTTTATGTACCCCTCGAACTCCTCCCATAATTTCAGGCCAGCATACTGGCCTTCCTATATATATATATATATATATATATATATATATATATATATATATATAATGGTTTTTCCTCATTTGCCATAAATTTGGAGTTTATCAATGTAAAAAAATAGGTCACCTTTAAAAATGCTTCTAAACTAAAATGCGGCTAAACGCTGGTACCGCGTCTGAAACGTGGAAATCTTTGGCGTCTGAAGGCATTTTTAGGCTTTGTGAAAAACGATTTTAAACGCAACTGCAGATTTTTTTTGCCAGGCCAAAAACAGTGTTTTGGATGTAATAGAATTCAATGGACCCGCATCCAAAACGCAAGTACTGCAGTTTTGCGGCGATTTTTTGTTTTACCTGTTTATAGCTGGTTGTTAAAGGAAATGTAAAAAAAAATAGAAAAAAAACAGCGTGGGGTCCCCCCCCCAGGTCCATACCAGGCCCTTGGGTCTAGTATGGATTTAAAGGGGACCCCCCCAAAATGAAAAAAAAATGGTGTGGGGGTCCCCCCAGAATCCATACCAGGCCCTTCAGGTCTGGCATGTATTTTAAGGGGAACCCGCGCCAAAAACAAAAAAAAATTAGCGTGGGGGCCCCTAAAAATACACACCAGACCCTTTATCCGAGCACTCAACCTGGCAGGCCGCAGGGGAAGAGGGGGGGACGAGAGAGCGGCCCTCCTCCATCCTGAACCATACCAGGCCGCGTGCCCTCAACATGGGGGGTTTGGTGCTTCGGGGCAGGGGGGGCGACCTGCGGCCCCCCCACCCCAAAGCACCCTGCCCCCATGTTGATGGGGACAAGGGCCTCTTCCCGACAACCCTGGCCGTTGGTTGTCGGGGTCTGCGGGCGGGGGGCTTATCGGAATCCGGGAGCCCCCTTTAATAAGGGGGACCCCAGATACCTGCCCCCCACCCTATGTGAATGAGTATGGGGTACATCGTACCCCTACCCATTCACCTGGTGGCAAAATAAGTCAATAAAAAAGACAACACAGGTTTGAAAAGTAATTTATTGGGCAGCTCCGGTGGTCTTCTTCCGACTTCGGGGGTCTTTCTGCCGGGCGCCCCGCTATCTTCTGCCAGCTCTTTTGCTAGCGGGGTCCCGGGCTTCCTCGCCGTCTTCTTCCGACTTCGGGGGTCTTTCTGCCGGGCGCCCCGCTATCTTCTGCCAGCTCTTTTGCTAGCGGGTGTCCCGGGCTTCCTCGCCCTCTTCTCCACGATCTCCGGTTCTTCTCCCGCTCTCCGGTGCCTTCTCCACCATCTCCGGTTCTTCTCCCACTCTCCGGTGTCTTCTCCACGATCTCCGGTTCTTTCTGCCTTCTGTCGGGCGCCCCGCTATCTTCTGCCAGCTCTTTTGCTAGCGGGGGCCGGTCTTCTTCGTCGCCTTCTTCCCTCTTCTCTTCGCCCGATGTTGCCTCGTTGCTGTCCACCGCTGCAATGATCTGTCCGAGCAGCGGTGCCACTTATATTGGCATGGGGCGTGGTCACCGGCTGATGCCACCGCTGACCCCGCCCCCGTTTCACGTCACAGTCCCATCATTCCCCGGGACTGTGACATCATACGGGGGGCGGGGTCAGCGGTGACATCAGCCGGTGACCACGCCCCATGCCAATAAAAGTGGCACCGCTGCTCGGACAGATCATTGCAGCGGTGGACAGCGATGAGGCAACATCGGGCGAAGAGAAGAGGGAAGAAGGCGACGAAGAAGACCGGCCCCCGCTAGCAAAAGAGCTGGCAGAAGATAGCGGGGCGCCCGGCAGAAGGCAGAAAGAACCGGAGATCATGGAGAAGGCACCGGAGAGCGGGAGAAGAACCGGAGATCGTGGAGAAGGCACCGGAGAGCGGGAGAAGAACCGGAGAACAGAACAAGAGACCCCCGAAGTCGGAAGAAGGCGACGACGAAGCCCGGGCGCCCCGCTAGCAAAAGAGCTGGAAGAAGATAGCGGGGCGCTCCGCAGGAAGACCCCCGAAGATGACGAGGAAGCCCGGGACCCCGCTAGCAAAAGAGCTGGAAGAAGATAGCGGGGCGCCCGGCAGGAAGACCCCCGAAGACGACGAGGAAGCCCGGGACCCCGCTAGCAAAAGAGCTGGAAGAAGATAGCGGGGCGCCCGGCAGGAAGACCCCCGAAGATGACGAGGAAGCCCGGGACTCCGCTAGCAAAAGAGCTGGAAGAAGATAGCGGGGCGCCAGGCAGGAAGACCCCCGGAGCTGCCTAATAAATTACTTTAAAAACCTGTGTTGTGTTTTTTATTACCTTTTTTTGCCACCAGGTGAATGGGTAGGGGTACGATGTACCCCATACTCATTCACATAGGGTGGGGGGCCGGGATCTGGGGGCTCCCGGATTCCGAAAAGCCCGCCGCCCGCAGACCCCGACAACCAACGGCCAGGGTTGTCGGGAGGAGGCCCTTGTCCCCATCAACATGGGGGCAGTGTGCTTTGGGGTGGGGGGGCCGCAGGTTGCCCCCCTGCCCCAAAACACCCACCCCCCCATGTTGAGGGCATGTGGCCTGGTTCGGTTCAGGAGGGAGGGGGGCCGCTCTTGTCCCCCCCTCTTCCCCTGCGGCCTGCCAGGTTGCGTGCTCGGATAAGGGTCTGGTATGGATTTTGGGGGGCACCCCACGCCGTTTTTTTGGCTTAGGGGGTTTCCCTTTAAATCCATACCAGACCTAAGGGTCTAGTATGGATTTCGGGGGGACCCCCACACCGTTTTTTCGGCTTAGGGGTTCCCCTTAAAATCCATACCAGACCTAAGGGCCTGGTATGCTCCTGGAGGGGAACCCCCACGCCGTTTTTTTCATTAAAATTCGGCGTGGAGTTCCCCTTCATGATTCATACCAAACACGGGACAGCGAGGCTGGAGACATTCTCGGCCAGCTAGTCGCCTCTAGGACACGACTTGAGCGGCTGCTTCACGCGCTCAGGTCGTGTCCAAGTTGCCTGGCAAAGTCGCTCTGTCCCTGTGTCAGGCGGCACACGAGTCGCCCCGCGAGTCGGATACGCTTCATCCGACTTCCCGGGCGACCTCTATTCAAATCAATGGGCTCCCATAGGGAACCATTCATTTTCAATAGAGCGCCGCTGACATTTGTATTTACTATAACAGTGCACCGCTGGTTCCTGTGCCAAGTGAAGGAGTTATCTGGCGCACCAATTAAGGTTAGAACCAGCGCAGCGCACTGTTATTAGTAAATCAGCCCCATTGTGTTTTTTTTCAAAATTATCGTTCTTTTGTTTATAGCACAAAAAATAAAAATCGCAGAGATGATCGAATACCACCAAAAGAAACCTCTATTTGTAGGGAAAAAAAGGGTGTCAATTTTGTTTGGGTACAACGTTGCATGACCGCGCAATTGTCAGTTAAAACGACGCAGTGCCGAATCGCAAAAAGTGGCCTGGTCATTTGGCAGAGGAATGGTCCGGGGCTGAAGTGGTTAAATAGGCTTTGGCCCAGAGAAGACGGTTGCGCTTCATTTGCGAATCATTTTCAGATATTACTTCTTCTTTGCATGACAGGGCTTTACCGTTTATATTTCGACTGCAAACTGTGTTCACAGAGAGTGATTTTTGGAAAGATTCCTGAGCCCATGCAGTGATGTCCATTACAGGCTCATGCTCTTTTTTAACGCAATGCCGTCTGAGGGCCCAAAGATCACAGACACCCAATATTCTGTCTCAGTCTTGTCCCTTATGCACAGAGATTTCTCCATTCTTGGAATACTTTGATGATATTATACATTGTAGATGACAATATATTTAACTTCTTTGCAATTTTACATTGAGGAAAATGATTCTGAAATTGTTTGACAATTTTTAGATTTTCATGGATTGGTGAACCTATGCCCATCTTTACTTCTGAGATACTCTGACTCTCTAAGATGCTCTTTTTATACCCAATTGTGTTACTGATCTGTTACCGATTATCTAATTAGTTGAAACATGTTCTTCCAGCTTCTCCTTGTTAGTACCACTCACTTTGCCAGCTTTTTGTTGCTGGCATCAAATTCAAAATTACCATATTTTTTTCTTAAAATGGTAAATTTTCTCAGTTTAACCACTTGCCTCCCGCCATATAGCAAAATGACGGCGGCAAAGTGGTTTCAATATCCTGACCAGACGTCATATGACGTCTTCAGGATATTGAGCCGCTGTGCGCCCCCGAGGGCGCGCATCGCGGCGATCATTGTTGCGGGGTGTCAGTCTGACACCCCACAACACCGATCTAGGTAAAGGGTCTCTGATGGAGACTCTTTACCACGTGATCAGCCGTGTCCAATCACGGCTGATCACGATGTAAACAGGAAGAGCCGGTGATCGGCTTTTCCTCACTCGCGTCTCACAGAGTAGAGGATAGCCGATCGGCTGCTCTCCTGACAGGGGGGGTCTGTGCTATCAGCGCAGCCCCCCCCTAGGATGCCCACACTGGACCACCAGGGACGCCACTAGGACCACCAGGAATGTCACTACCAGGTATGACGCCCTAGACCACCAGGGATGCCAATCAGTGCCCACAATGGATGCCAATCAGTGCCCACAATGGATGCCAATCAGTTCCCACAATGGGCATCACTGATTGGCAGGCATTATTGTTTGGCACTGATTGGCATCCATCAGTGACATACATTACAGTACATCAGTGCCACCTATCTGTGCCCATCCATGCCCATCCATGCCGCCTATCAGTGCCCATCCATGCTGCCTATCAGTGCCCATCCTTGCCGCCTATCAGTGCCCATCCGTGCTGCCTATCAGTGCCATCTATCAGTGCCCATCAGCGCCCCATCAGTGCCGCATATTAGTGTCCATCATCAGTGCCCATCAATGCCACCTCATCAGTGCCTCCTCATTGATGCCACCTCATCAGTGCCCATTAGTGCCGCCTTATCAGTGCCCATCAATGCAGCCCCATCAGTGCCCATCAGTGGAGGAGAAAACATACTTATTTACAAAGTTTTGTAAATTAAACCAAAAAAAAACTTATTTTTTTTAAAAAAATCGGTATTTTTTTATTTGTTTAGCAGAAAATAAAAATCCCAGAGGTGATCAAATACCACCGAAAGAAAGCTCTATTTGTGGAAACAAAATGATAAACATTTTGTTTAGGTACAGTGTAGCGTGACCGCGTAATTGTCATTTAAAGTGCGACAGCGCTGAAAGCTGAAAATTGGTATGGGCAGGAAGGTGTATAAGTGCCCTGTATTGAAGTGGTTAAATATTTAATATGATTTCTATTTTCTATTGTGAATAAAATATGGGTTTATGAAATTTGCAAATCATTGCATTCTGTTTTTATGGAGATTTTACACAGCGTCCCAACTCTTTTTGAATTGGGGTTGTGTATAAAAATCAGGGTATGTTTTTTATAATCAACTGCCAATAGTCAACAGCAATATGATTCGAAGTTAGGTTAATTATTCATATTTACATGTATATTTTTAGATAATTACTGGCAGGTATATTTCCCAATTTATATCTGTTTTAGAAGTCCATCTAAAATGTACTATGTATCCATCAAGTAGTAATGTAATCTTGGCAAGGACACAGTGTGCATGGAGTGTGGGCAAATGTGTTCTAGCACATTCTGCATGTTGGTAAAATACAGATACAGAAATATTAATTTAATCATTCATGTGATGTATAGTGTCAGGTATATGCATTTTTAACTGTGGATGCTCCAATGTGAACAGATATTTGAGGGTTAAATATAGTTTATTGCAATTCATTCAGTTCCAGCTACAACTATGCCCATCTGTATGGCCTTGTACACACAACCGGTTTTCTCTGCAAGAAACAACAAGAAAACTGCTGGGAGAGCTTTCTCGTCAAGAAAACTGACGGGAATCTCGATGAGAAAAATAGAGAACCTGCTCTCTATTTTCTCGTCGGGATTCTCGTCGGCCTGTTTCCCGACGAGAAAACTGTGTGTGTGTATGCGGCAACAAGCTTACCTGTCCTCCGGTAAGCCCACGCATGCTTGAAATGACTTAGACGCATGCGCGGTAGCTTCCTAGGCATAGGTAGGGTGTAGCAAGATGGCGGCGACGGCATTGAATGTGACGAGCGCATGCTCGTCGTAGTCGATGACGTCACCGCGTTCGTTCCATTCAAAAGAACGGCGGTTCTTTGGAATGGAGTGTGTGTACACTGGATTGTCAAGAATCTCGTCAGGAAAAACAACGGGTTTTTTCCTGACAAGAATCTCGGCCGTGTGTACTAGGCTTAATTTATAATTGAAGGCAGTAGTGGATTGGCTATTTAAAGAAGAATTCCAGGCATGGTATATTTGTAATATTTATAGAGGAAATGCTGCGCTATCTGGATGTAAGCATGAGTGCCTTGATGCAATGACACTTAAATTGGTCCAGCTTGAAAGTTGGAAATCACTGAATTCAACACCAATACTTCAGTGATCTACACAAGCGCTGTGATCCTGTGCTGAGTTAACAGCCTGATACATTGTGACACCATGCTTGCCATCTCATCCAATCACAGAATGCTTTAAATTCAGAAAGAAAATGCTAAGCATTTTGCCAGCTGTTGCCCGGAATCCCGTCAGGAAAACCAACGGTTTTCAAATAGATGGGATTCCTGCCCATGTGTACCAGGCTATAGTGTAGAATATCAGTTCAGTGTAAATCTAGAGATAGTTCAGTCAGTGGGAGTGTAGTGTGACCACCATTCATCTTTATATTAGTGTGAATCTAGGGATAGTTCAGTTCGTGTGAGTGTAGTGTGACCACCATTCATCTTGACTAGTGATGAGCCGAACACCCCCGGGTTCGGTTCGCACCAGAACCCGCGAACGGACCGGAAGTTCGAACGAACATTAGAACCCTATTAAATACAATGGATGCGAACGTTCGAATTCTAAAGTGCTAATTATAACAACTATTATGCATGTTATTGTCCTAAAAAGGGTTTGGGAACCCGGGTTCTGCACCAGGGGACATGTATCAATGCAAAAAGAAGTTTTAAAAACGGTCGTTTTTCGGGAGCAGTCATTTTAATGATGCATAAAGTGAAAAAAAAAAAGTCAAATATTCCTTTAAATATCGTACCTGGGGGGTGTCTAAAGTATGCCTGTGAAGTGCCACGTGTTTCCCGTGTTTAGAACTGTCCCTGCACAAAATGACACTTCTAAAGGAAAAAAAAGCCATTTAAAACTGCTTGCGGCTTTAATGTAATGTCTGGTCCCGGTAATATGGATGAAATTCTTTAAGAAAAATGGCATAGCTACCCCATGACCCCCCCCCCCCCCCCTACCCCAGCCCATTACCAGCCCCTTTGGGTCTTGTATGGATATTAAGGGGAACCCCGCACATAAAATAAAAAAGGCCCTATATACTCTGAACAGCCGTATACAGGCGGTGCATACAAGACAGGGACTGTAGGTTTGTTCTTATGTAGAATCTGTTTGTAATTTTGAACAGGTACATTGTTGAAGTGTAGCTCCAGCCCAAAAATCTATTTTTAAACTTTTTGGAAAACATAGGTAAGGGTTATCACCCCTGTAACATTTGTTTTGCTGTCTGTGCCCCTGTTCAGAACATTTCACCTCACTTTCCGTCCCAATGACAACTGTTTTTGAAATGTGGTGTTTTTCTTGAAACAAGGATTGCTGATAAAGCATCAGTACAGAGGAGACACCTTTCTCCCATATTTATTCTTACAGGAGAGAATTTTCCTTCATAGTGGTAGATTTCCTCTCACTTCCTGTTGTCTTCTTGCGTTTGCAAGTAGGAGTCGTTTGTAAGTTGGATGTTTGAAAGTAGGGACCTGCCGTATATACTCTGCAGAAATAGGCCCCTTAGTTGTTGGTGTTGGCACAACACTGTAAGCACTCACAGTTACTCTTGGTTGGTGCTGGAACGCCCTGCTGTCAACTATTATATCAGGAATTTTAATTACATATAATTGTTGAACAGTGGTAGTAAAAATTGGGCCTTTGATGGTGGTGCTGGTGCCACAACACTGTAAGCCCTGACAGTTACTCTTGGTGGGTGCAGCAATGGGCCCTGCTGTGAATTATTAGATCAAGAATTGTAATTACATGCCCCTGTTGAACAGGGGCTGAAAAATTGGGCCTTAGGCACTGGTGGCACAACACTGCAACCCCTCACAGATACTGTACTTGGAGCACAGCAATGAGCCCTGTTGCAAAGTATTGCTTCAAAAATTGTAATGACACGCCCCTGTTAAACAGGGGCTGAAAAATTGGGCCTTAGGCACTGGTGGCACAACACTGCAACTCCTCACAGATACTGTACTTGGAGCACAGCAATGAGCCCTGTTGCAAAGTATTGCTTCAAAAATTGTAATTACACGCCCCTGTTAAACAGGGGCTGAAAAATTGGGCGTTAGGCACTGGTGGCGGCACCCATAAACAAAAATGATCTTCCAAGCTATCATCATCAATCGTATCATTGAGGACTCGGAGGAGGAGGATAGCCAGTCAACATAACAGCACAGGCACTCAGCATCAGCATCAGTCTTGAAGGGATGTGACATTTTAAAATCAATTAGTCTGTTATATCAGCATCAGGTGTGTGGTAGCTGGTGGTGATCCAAGACTGGTTCATCTTGATGAAAGTCAGTCGATCAACCGAGTCGGTGGACAGGCGCACCCTGTGATCCGTGACAAATCCTCCAGCAGCACTGAATGTGCGTTCCGAAAGAACGCTGGATGCAGGACAGGCCAGTAGCTCAATTGCATACTGTGCAAGCTCTGGCCAGTGATCCATCCTCAAGACCCAGTAAGCCAGAGGATTTTCGGTGGGGAAGGTGTCCAAGTCTGACCTTGCCCCTAGATATTCCTGCACCATGTTTATCAGACGCTGGCGATGGTTGCTGGAACCAATCATACTTTGGGGCTGCGGACTAAAGAATTGTCTGAACGCATCGGTCAGACGGCCACCTTCCCCACCGCTCCTTCTTTGACTGGCCGAAGCCTCAGCAACTCGTTGTCCAGGACCAGGAGTTTGCAACCTCCCAGTCTCTGGGAACGCGTTGCACAGACCTTTCTGCAAGGCCTCCCGGAGTTGTCTCATCCTCTGCTCCCTCTGCGACGGTAACATAAGGTCCGCAACCTTACCCTTGTACCGTGGATCAAGGAGAGTGGCCAGCCAGTAATGGTCCCTCTCCTTGATCCGAAGAATACGAGGATCCTTCCGCAGACTTTGCAGGATCAGGGAGGCCATGCAGCGTAGGTTTGCTGAGGCATTCGCTCCGGAGTCCTCTGGGTCACTAAGGACGACATGATCCGCAGCCACCTCCTCCCAGCCACGTACAAGTCCACTGGTTTCTTGGGACTGTAAATCATCCCTAAAAGACTGCTGCTGATGATGCTGAGTGCCAGCCTCCACCTCCATGCTGACACAATCCTCCTCCTCCTCCTCCTCCTCCTCCTCTTCCTGTGCGATGGGTGGGACAGAAGGAACACTGTCTGGGTAAAGGGGGCCTTGAGAGGCAAGGAAGTCCTCCTCTTCCTGCCTCTGTTCTGCCTCAAGTGCCCTGTCCATTATTCCACGCAGCGTGTGCTCCAACAGGTGGACAAGAGGTACAGTGTCACTGATGCATGCACTGTCACTGCTCACCATCCTCGTGGCCTCCTCAAATGGTGCCAGGACAGTGCATGCATCCCTGATCATGCCCCACTGGCGTGGAGAAAAAAAACCAAGCTCCCCTGACCCTGTCCTGGTGCCGTAGTCGCACAGGTACTCATTGATGGCCCTCTGCTGCGTGTGCAGCCGCTGCAGCATGGCCAACGTTGAGTTCCACCTGGTGGGCATGTCACATATAAGGCGGTTCTTGGGCAGGTTCAACTCCTTTTGCAGCTCAGCCAGGAGAGCACTGGCATTATAAGATCTGCGGAAATGCACACAGACTTTCCTGGCCTGCCTCAGGACATCCTGTAAGCCCGGGTACCTGCCCAAGAACCGCTGCACCACCAGGTTAAGGACGTGAGCCACACAGGGCACATGGGTCAGTTGTCCCTGTCGGAGGGCGGAGAGGAGGTTGGTGCCATTGTCGCAAACCACCATTCCTGGCTTAAGCTGGCGTGGCGTCAACCACCTCTCGGCCTGGCCCTGCAGAGCAGACAGGACCTCTGCCCCAGTGTGGCTTCTGTCCCCCAAACACACCAGCGCAAGCACGGCATGGCATCTTTTTGCCTGCGTACTTGCGTAGCCCCGTGAACGGCTACGGAGCACCGCTGGTTCATAGGACAAACCACAGGAAGAGGCCATGGAGGAAGAAGAAGAGGAGGGGGTGGAGGAGAGAGGTGTGTCACAACCAGTAGTAGCATTTTGGAGGCGTGGCGGTGGGACAACCTCCAACACTACTGCACCTTGTCCTGAATCCTTCCCAGCTGCCAAAAGAGTGACCCAATGGGCCGTGAAAGAAAGGTAACGTCCCTGTCCATGCCTGCTGGACCATGAGTCAGCGGTAATATGCACCTTACCGCTGACCGCCCTGTCCAGCGAGGCCAAGACATTGCCTTCCACATGCCGGTAGAGAGCCGGAATAGCCTTCCGTGAGAAAAAGTGGCGTTTGGGAACCTGCCACTGAGGAACCGCACATTGCACAAACTCACGGAAGGGGGCCGAGTCTACCAACTGAAAAGGCAGCAGTTGAAGCGCTAGCAATTTAGCCAAGCTAGCATTCAACCGCTGGGCATGTGGATGGCTGGGAGTGAACTTCTTTCGACGGTCCAGCAGCTGGGGCAGGGAAATTTGCCTGCTAGAATCGGACGTCGGTGTACTGCTAGCAGAGTGGGCGCAAGTACTTGGCTGTGACACACCTAATTCTACACCTTCATTCCTCTCAGTGCATGTTTCAGAGAGGACTGAAGTTATAGTGGGGTTGGAGATCCCAGCTGATGCGGTGCAAGGAGAGGTCCGCTTTGTTCTTTGGTGTGGGTCTTTGAGGTAGGCTTGCCAACGAGCTGCATGGCAGGTCAACATATGTCTGGTCAGGCATGTGGTACCCAAGCGGCTGATGTTTTGGCCACGCGATATACGCTTGAGACATATGTTGCAAACAGCAGCTGTGCGATCTGATGCACTAGCCTCAAAAAAGGCCCACACCAAAGAACTTTTTGAATGACGGGCAGAGGCAGCGCCCTGCACAGGCGGAGCTCTGCGGTGTGATTCCGTCGGTGTACTGCCCTTACGCTGGCCACCAAAGGGCATCCTGCCTCGTTGGAGATGTGCCTCCTCCTCATCCTCCTCCTCCTCCTCTCTCCTATTAGGCACCCACGTGGAGTCATTGACCTCATCATCCCCTCCCTCCTCATCACTGGAGCCAATCTGGCAGTATGCTGCAGCTGCTGGAACATGACTGCCAGATTGGTGTCCTTCTTGAGCATCCCCTCTGTCTGCTCTCACGCTACTGCCTTCCTCTAGCTGGGTTTCATCATCAGACCCTTCGAAACGCTGGGCATCCTCCTGGAGCATGTACCCAACACTGTGCTGAAACAGTTCGGGGGACTCCTCAGGAGGAGGACATGGTGGGTCTAGGGAAGGAGTGACTGATGATTTGTCTGACATTGATACCAGGGAAGACGACGCTTTGGCAGCTGCTTTTCCAGTACCCTGAGCCTGGGTGAGAGAGGATGAGGAGGAGGAGGAGGGCTTGGTCATCCACTCTACCAAGTCTTCGGCATGATGTGGCTCAACATGTCCAGCTGCCGAAAAGAAGGACAAGCGTGTCCCATGGCCATGTGCTGATGACAATGCACCGCGTCCACGACCAGCACTGTTGCCCCCAGACACAGAGCCTGCTTGCCCTCTTTTATTGCCTCCTGACTGTCTGCCTCTCCTTGTTTGCCTTCCAGACATTCTAATAGATGGCCTGCAGGGAGATGGGAAAAAAGCAATAAGGGCTACCTTCAGGTGTCCTTCTCTGTCCCTGGAAACAAGGACTTGCAGAGTGAAAGAAAAAAAACACTCTCCCTACCTACAGTTTTCTGTCCCTAGAAAAAATGTTTTTTTTAATCACAATATAGCACAAGGAAAATTAACTCACTGTCCTTACAGGTCCCTGGAAACAAGGACTTGCAGAGTGAAAGAAAAAAAACACTCTCCCTACCTACAGTTTTCTGTCCCTAGAAAAAAATGTTTTTTTTAATCACAATATAGCAAAAGGACAATTCACTCACTGTCCTTCCAGGTCCCTGGAAACAAGGACTTGCAGAGTGAAAGAAACTGACACTGTCCCTACCTAGAGTTTTCTGTCCCTGGAATAAATGTTTTTTTCAGCACAATATAGCACAAGGACAATTAACTCACTGTCCTTACAGGTCCCTGGAAACAAGGACTTGCAGAGTGAAAGAAAAAAAATACTCTCCCTACCTACAGTTTTCTGTCCCTAGAAAAAAATGTTTTTTTTAATCACAATATAGCAAAAGGACAATTCACTCACTGTCCTTCCAGGTCCCTGGAAACAAGGACTTGCAGAGTGAAAGAAACTGACACTGTCCCTACCTAGAGTTTTCTGTCCCTAGAATAAATGTTTTTTTTAATCACAATATAGCACAAGGAAAATTAACTCACTGTCCTTACAGGTCCCTGGAAACAAGGACTTGCAGAGTGAAAGAAAAAAAACACTCTCCCTACCTACAGTTTTCTGTCCCTAGAAAAAAATGTTTTTTTTAATCACAATATAGCAAAAGGACAATTCACTCACTGTCCTTCCAGGTCCCTGGAAACAAGGACTTGCAGAGTGAAAGAAACTGACACTGTCCCTACCTAGAGTTTTCTGTCCCTGGAATAAATGTTTTTTTCAGCACAATATAGCACAAGGACAATTAACTCACTGTCCTTACAGGTCCCTGGAAACAAGGACTTGCAGAGTGAAAGAAAAAAAATACTCTCCCTACCTACAGTTTTCTGTCCCTAGAAAAAAATGTTTTTTTTAATCACAATATAGCAAAAGGACAATTCACTCACTGTCCTTCCAGGTCCCTGGAAACAAGGACTTGCAGAGTGAAAGAAACTGACACTGTCCCTACCTAGAGTTTTCTGTCCCTAGAATAAATGTTTTTTTTAATCACAATATAGCAAAAGGACAATTCACTCACTGTCCTTCCAGGTCCCTGGAAACAAGGACTTGCAGAGTGAAAGAAACTGACACTGTCCCTACCTAGAGTTTTCTGTCCCTAGAATAAATGTTTTTTTTAATCACAATATAGCAAAAGGACAATTCACTCACTGTCCTTCCAGGTCCCTGGAAACAAGGACTTGCAGAGTGAAAGAAACTGACACTGTCCCTACCTAGAGTTTTCTGTCCCTAGAATAAATGTTTTTTTTAATCACAATATAGCAAAAGGACAATTCACTCACTGTCCTTCCAGGTCCCTGGAAACAAGGACTTGCAGAGTGAAAGAAACTGACACTGTCCCTACCTAGAGTTTTCTGTCCCTGGAATAAATGTTTTTTTCAGCACAATATAGCACAAGGACAATTAACTCACTGTCCTTACAGGTCCCTGGAAACAAGGACTTGCAGAGTGAAAGAAAAAAAATACTCTCCCTACCTACAGTTTTCTGTCCCTAGAAAAAAATGTTTTTTTTAATCACAATATAGCAAAAGGACAATTCACTCACTGTCCTTCCAGGTCCCTGGAAACAAGGACTTGCAGAGTGAAAGAAACTGACACTGTCCCTACCTAGAGTTTTCTGTCCCTAGAATAAATGTTTTTTTTAATCACAATATAGCAAAAGGACAATTCACTCACTGTCCTTCCAGGTCCCTGGAAACAAGGACTTGCAGAGTGAAAGAAACTGACACTGTCCCTACCTAGAGTTTTCTGTCCCTAGAATAAATGTTTTTTTTAATCACAATATAGCACAAGGAAAATTAACTCACTGTCCTTACAGGTCCCTGGAAACAAGGACTTGCAGAGTGAAAGAAAAAAAACACTCTCCCTACCTACAGTTTTCTGTCCCTAGAAAAAAATGTTTTTTTTAATCACAATATAGCAAAAGGACAATTCACTCACTGTCCTTCCAGGTCCCTGGAAA
Organism: Rana muscosa; assembly: GCA_029206835.1. Taxonomy (NCBI): domain Eukaryota; kingdom Metazoa; phylum Chordata; class Amphibia; order Anura; family Ranidae; genus Rana; species Rana muscosa. The sequence continues at coordinate 486,543,444 of CM055122.1, forward strand.
CAAGGACTTGCAGAGTGAAAGAAACTGACACTGTCCCTACCTAGAGTTTTCTGTCCCTGGAATAAATGTTTTTTTCAGCACAATATAGCACAAGGACAATTAACTCACTGTCCTTACAGGTCCCTGGAAACAAGGACTTGCAGAGTGAAAGAAAAAAAATACTCTCCCTACCTACAGTTTTCTGTCCCTAGAAAAAAATGTTTTTTTTAATCACAATATAGCAAAAGGACAATTCACTCACTGTCCTTCCAGGTCCCTGGAAACAAGGACTTGCAGAGTGAAAGAAACTGACACTGTCCCTACCTAGAGTTTTCTGTCCCTAGAATAAATGTTTTTTTTAATCACAATATAGCAAAAGGACAATTCACTCACTGTCCTTCCAGGTCCCTGGAAACAAGGACTTACAGAGTGAAAGAAACTGACACTGTCCCTACCTAGAGTTTTCTGTCCCTAGAATAAATGTTTTTTTTAATCACAATATAGCAAAAGGACAATTCACTCACTGTCCTTCCAGGTCCCTGGAAACAAGGACTTGCAGAGTGAAAGAAACTGACACTGTCCCTACCTAGAGTTTTCTGTCCCTAGAATAAATGTTTTTTTTAATCACAATATAGCAAAAGGACAATTCACTCACTGTCCTTCCAGGTCCCTGGAAACAAGGACTTGCAGAGTGAAAGAAACTGACACTGTCCCTACCTAGAGTTTTCTGTCCCTAGAATAAATGTTTTTTTTTAAGCACACTATAGCAGAAGCACAAAACACACTGACACTCTCCCTACCTATCCTTCTCTTTCCCTAAACTAAAGGAATCCAGGTTAAGCAAGAAAGAAATAACAGTCACTGTCCCTGCCTATGCTACTCTATCCCTGCTCCGGAACACACTACACTAGGCCGCCGTGCTGGCGGCCTTTTATAGTGTGGGGCGTGTACTAAACACCCTCAGCAATAATTGGCCACAGGCATCCTGCCTGTGGCCAATCATTGCTCTCCTCGCTGCCGGCGCTGTGATTGGCCAAGCATGCGGGGTCACAGTGCATGCTTGGCCAATCACAGCGCCTGGATGACACTGCGATGGCGTAGTGCATTGTGGGCCGTTCGCGTCACTCGAATTTGGCGCGAACGGCCCAAATCGTTCGATCTTCGTCGAACGATCGAACAGCCAATGTTCGAGTCGAACGTATGTTCGACTCGAACACGAAGCTCATCCCTAATCTTGACATTAGTGTGAATCTAGGGATAGTTCAGTCAGTGTGACCATTTTACACAGTATATTTCATTGCGTTACTACAAGTTTAACGCCGTGAATTTCAGTGTGTTACGTGCCATTTAACGCAGTTTATTTCAGTGCGTTACTGCAAGTTTAAGGCTGTATATTTCAATGCATTACATGCCATTTACCGCAGTATATTTCTGTGATTTAGTGCACGTTTAACACAGTATATTTCAGTGTGTTACTGCAAGCTTAACGCCGTATATTTCAGTGCGTTACCTTCTGTTTACGCCGTATAGTTCAGTGCATTAGTGCAAGTTTAACGCCGTATATTTCAGTGCCTTACCTTCTGTTTACGCCGTATAGTTCAGTGCATTAGTACAAGTTTAACGCTGTATATTTCAGTGTGTTACATGCCGTTTAACACAGTACATTTCAGTGCGTTAGTGCACGCTTAATGCAGTATATTTCAGTGCGTTACTGCAATTTTAACGCTGTGTATTTCAGTGTGTTACCTTCGGTTTAAAGCCGTATATTTCAGTGCGTTACGTGCCGTTTAACGCAGTACATTTCTGTGTGTTAGTGCACGCTTAACGCAGTATATTTCAGTGCGTTACTGCAAGTTTAACGCTGTATATTTCAGTGCATTACCTTCCATTTAACGCAGTATAGTTCAGTGCGTTACTGCAAGTTTAAGGTAATATATATCAGTGAGTTACGTGCTGTTTAAGACAGTACATTTCTGTGAGTTAGTGCATGCTTAACGCCGTATATTACAGTGCGTTACTCAGGTTTACCGCAGTATATTTCAGTGTGTTACCTTCCATTTAAAGCAGTATAGTTCAGTGTGTTACTGCAAGTTTAACGCTGTATATTTCAGTGTGTTACCTTCGGTTTAACGCTGTATATTTCAGTGCGTCATGTGCCGTTTAACGCAGTACATTTCTGTGTGTTAATGCACGCATAACGTAGTATATTTCAGTGCATTACTGCAAGTTTAACGCTGTATATTTTAGTGCGTTACTGCATGTTTAAGGCCGTATATTTCAGTGCGTTACCTTCCATTTAACGCAGTATAGTTCAGTGCGTTACTGCAAGTTTAATGTCGTATATTTCACTGTGTTACGTGCCGTTTAACACAGTACCTTTCTGTGCGTTAGTGCATGCTTAACTCAGTATATTTCAGTGCGTTACTCAAGTTTAACAACGTATATTTCAGTGCGTTAGTGCAAGTTTAATGCCGTATATTTCAGTGCGTTACCTTCCGTTTAACGCAGTATAGTTCAGTGAGTTACTGAAGGTTTAACGCTGTATATTTCAGTGCCTAACTGCAAGTTTAACGCCATAACGCAGTATATTTCACTGTGTTTTTGCAAGTTTAACAACGTATATTTCAGTGCGTTACGTGCTGTTTAATGCAGTACATTTCTGTACATTAGTGCACACTTAACGCAGGATATTTCAGTGCATTACTGCAAGTTTAATGCCGTATATTTTAGTGCATTACGTGCTGTTCCATGCAGTATATTTCTGTGTGTTAGTGCACATTTAACGCAGTATAGTTCAGTATCAATAAAATAACTGCGCTTGTTCAAAATGAGGGGGAGTGGAAAAAGGGGAGAAGAGCAGCAACTATAAATGTTATACAAAACACTGAACAAATGGAAAAGAAAAAAAAGCTGCGCTAATATAAAAGTGAAGGTGAGAAAACAATGAATTAGCATAAAACTCAATGTAGGAGGTCAATAAGACCTAAAGTGCAAAAAACAGAGAAGCAAAACTTGCAGTCCATATGTGATGTATGAAAACCAAGTATATATTTGCATATAGTCCATATAACTGTATGAAAACCAAGTATATATTTGCATATAGTCCATAAAACTTTAAATGGGTCTCCACTGTGCAAATGAACCCACAGCATCCAGAAAGAGTCACCGTGACCACGTCCCTGTTGAGACGAAACGTTGGGTAAGCGACGTTCTGACGTCACCGCATCATACGCTAGACCCGGAAGATACGGGCAGCCAGATTGAGGAGCCGGCCGGCTCGATCGTTTTACATGCTTTGTTTCATCTTACGTCTGTAAGTATGCTTTTTATTACTTCTTATTAAAAGTCTAAAGGATTTTATGCTATGTGAGCCTTCTTTTCATTTATGTGGAATATCCTGATTGACTACTTACTGTTCATGAGTCATCCAAGCAAGTAGCGCTGCCTGCTGAGGACACCTTTTATTGGGATTATCCGTTTATGCACTGACTGATCTCCTGTAATAAGAGATCATGCACTTCTGGTAAGCGGCAGTGTGTCATTAAGGTGGAAGCACTTTTCTATCACCACTCTTTCTGGATGCTGTGGGTTCATTTGCACAGTGGAGACCCATTTAAAGTTTTATGGACTATATGCAAATATATACTTGGTTTTCATACATCACATATGGACTGGAAGTTTTGCTTCCCTGTTTTTTGCACTTTAGGTCTTATTGACCTCCTACATTGAGTTTTATGCTAATTCATTGTTTTCTCACCTTCACTTTTATATTAGCGCAGCTTTTTTTTCTTTTCCATTAGTTCAGTGCATTACTGCAAGTTTAACGCTGTATATTTCAGTGCATTACGTGCCGTTAAATGCAGTATATTTCAGTGTCTTACTGCAAGTTTAACGCCGTATATTTCAGTGTGTTATGTGCCGTTTAACACAGTACATGTCTGCGCGTTAGTGCACGCTTAACGCAGTATATTACAGTGTGTTACTGCAAGTTTAACGCCGTATATTTCAGTGCGTTACGTGCCGTTTAACACAGTACATTTCTGTGCGTTAGTGCATGCTTAACGCAGTATATTTCAGTGTGTTACTGCAAGTTTAATGCTGTATATTTCAGTGCATGACTACAAGTTTAACGCTGTATATTTGAGTGCATTATGTGCCATTTAATGCAGTATACTTCTGTGTATTAGTGCACGCTTATTGCAGTATATTTCAGTGCGTTACTGCACGCTTAATGCAGTATATTTCAGTGTGTTTCTGCACGCTTAATGCAGTATATTTCAGTGCATTACTGCAAGTTTAACGGCGTGTATTTCAGTGCGTTACCTTCCGTTTAACGCAGTATAGTTTAGTGAATTATTGCAAGTTTAACGCCATTTATTTCAGTATGTTACATGCCGTTTAACGCAGTACATTCCTGTGCATTACGTGTCATTTACGCAGTATATTTCAGTGCGTTACTGTAAGTTTAACGCCGTATTTTTCAGTGTGTTACCTTCTGTTTAATGCAGTATAGTTTAGTGCATTATTGCAAGTCTAACGCCATTTATTTCAGTGCATTACATACCGTTTAACGCAGTACTATCCTGTGCGTTGGTTCACGCTTAATGCAGTATATTTCAGTGCACTACTGCAAGTTTAACGCTGTATATTTCAGTGCATTACATGCTGTTTAACGCGGTATATTTATGTGTGTTAGTGCACATTTAACACAGTTTATTTCAGTGCCTTACTGCAAATTTAACGCTGTATATTTCAGTGCGTTACTTTCTGTTTAATGCAGTATAATTCAGTGCGTTACTGCAAGTTTAACGCCGTATGTTTCAGTGCATTACGTGCCATTTAACACAGTATATTTCAGTGTGTTACTGCAAGTTTAACGCTGTATATTTCAATGCGTTCCGTGCCGTTTAACGTAGTATATTTCTGTGCATTAGTGCACATTTAACACCGTATATTTCAGTGCGTACCATCCATTTAGCGCGGTATAGTTCAGTGTGTTACTTCAGTTTGGTGCAGTATATTTCTGTGCATTACTGCACGTTTGACACAGTATATTGCAGTGCGTCAGTACAGTTTTACTGCAGTATATTATAGTGTATCAATGGAGTGTGTCTGTGTAGTAAGTACTTAAGTTAAAGTGCACCAAACACCACTTTTAATTTATTAAAGTGCATTCACGTACACATTTTCACATCTTTATTACATTTTGTTAATAAGCAATCCCCCATGTCTGGGAGGACAACAAGGAGAGGCAGACATTCCCATGGCACTGTGAGGGGGCCAGCAGCGTATGTGTCTGCAAGCACATACGTGGACGTGGTCAGTCCTCAGGCAGGGCATCATTTCCTCTGTTGATTGATGTTGCCTGTGCTATCCAGCCACAGCATGCAAAGGAGGTGGTGGACTGGCTTACTAAGACATCCTCATCCTCCCCAACCTCCGTCACCCAAGCAGAGACTAGTGCGCAGTCCACTGCAGCTGCCAGAGTGGCCAAACCTGCCTCCTTGTCCACAACTATTCCTGCCATAGCACCAGCATCAGGCATGGAGGAGTCAGCTGAGTTATTTGAACACAGCGTCAGCCACTTGCCCCTTGACGATACACAGCCATTACTTGATTCAGGTATTGGTTTTGAGGTTGAGGAAGGCAGGAACATGAGCCTACAGAGAGGGGAGAACACTGGTATACAAACTGGCAGTGATGTTCCCCCAGCCGCAGAATATTGCCAAGTTGTCTCCAGTGGTAATGAGGATGGTGGAGATGATGATGATGTCACTAACATGACTTGGGTGCCAGATAGAGCAGAGGAGCAAAGTTAGGGTGAGGCACAACCCCAACGAGGCAGCCATCATGAAAGAGTAGAGAGCAGCCACCCTATTCCATCACATTGTGGAACTGTTATCTCCCAGTCAACTTCCCACAGCTCAGCTGTCTGGGCTTTTTTAAGCACATGTGCAGCTGATCACACTATTGCAATTTGCAAACTTTGTCTCAAACACATCAAGCGTGGCAAAAACACCAGACTTTTGGGTACCACATGCATGACAAGGCATTTAACCTCCCACCATTCAGCCCATTGGCAAGAGCACTGGAAAGCCACACAAAAGGGGTGAAAATCTGTTCCTCCTCTTTACTCACCTCAGTCTTCCCCCACTATACCGCATACCTCTTAGCAGCCTCCACCGACAGGGATAATGGTATAGCGCAGGGTGTCCCAAGTTCCTGCAGCACATCTGCCAGCAGCACACCACCAGCTGTAGACTATAGCTGGCAAACTTCTCTGCCTTATCTGTTGCAGCGAAAAAAAAAATAACAGTCACTGCTAGCCACATGCCCAGCATCAAAATGCAAGCTTGTCAAAGCTGCTGGCTCTACAACTTCTGTCTTCCCATCTGGTGGATTCTGCCCCCTTCCGTGAATTTGCAGAATGTGCTGTACCACAATGGCAGGTTCCCTGTCGCTATTTCTTTTCATGTTAGGCCATTCCAGCTCTGTACCATCACATGGAAGGCAATGTTGTGGCATCGTTGGACAAGGCAGTCAGCTGCAAAGTCCATGCTACTGCTGGCACGTGGTCCAGCAAGCATGGTCAGGGACGATATATTTAGTTCAGAGCACACTGGGTAACTCTGCTTACAACTTTAAAAGGATGGAGGACAGGGCTCAGTGCTGCAGCTTGTTGTGCCCTCACATCTCCATACAGTTACTGGCTATTTATTTTGTATTTGTATTCATTTTTATTCACTGGACATTATTAGCGCCTCATCCTTTAATATATTTTTGATACAGTTACTGGTGATGATGCAATATTTGTCAGCTCTACTCCTTCCTCCTCCTCCATGCCCTCCTCTGCTGAATTGTCCTATGAACCACAAGTACCCCCAAAGCATTCAAGGGGCTATAAAATGAGTCAGGCTAAAAGGTGCCATGCAGTGCTTCAGCTGGTGTGTCTAGGGGACAGGAACCACACCAGAGCAGAGATTCTTGCAGCTCTGCAGGGGCAGGCCCAGAGGTGGTTCATGCCATGCAAGCTGGAGCCAGGAATGGTGGTGTGCGATAATGGCACAAACCTCCTGTCCGCCCTTGGACAGGGAAAGTTGACACATGTGCCATGCCTGGTACATGTCCTCAATTTGGTGTTGCAGCATTTCCCAAATAGGTACCCAGGGTTGGAAGATCTGCTAAAGCAGGCCAGAAGAGTCTTTTCATTTCAAGCGGCCAGTGCTCGGTTGGCTAAAATTCAGCGGGAATTCCACCTGCCCCCAAATCACCTGATTTGTGACATGCCCACCAGGTGGAACTCGACTGGCAATGCTGCAGTGGCTGAGCATGCAGCAGAGGGCCGTCAACGAGTATCTGTGTGAGTATGGCACAACGACAGGCTCAGGCCGGGTCTGCTTTTTTTTTCCCACGCCAATGGCTGCTCATAAAGGATGCATGTACTGTACTGTCACCATTTAAGGAGGCCCCAAGGATGGTGAGCTGTGACAATGCATGCATCAGTGACACAATCCCTGTCGTGTTCCTGCTGAAGCAGACTCTGCATGGCATTATGGACAGGGCACTTGAGGCGGAGCAGCGGAGGAAGAGGAGGACTTCCTTTCCTCTCAAGGCACATTTTATGCAGACACCATTGTTCCTACACCACAGAACACACAAGAGGGGAGAGAGGAGGAGGAGTATTCTGGCAGTTTTGGAGGCATTGAAGCAGAGGAAGACATACGTCAAACAGTTAAGCCCCGTACACACGATCGGTTTGACTGATGAAAACCGTCCGATGGATGCTTTTCATCAGACCAACCGATCGTGTATGGTACCCATCGGTCTTTTTTCCATCGGTTGGAAAAAATAGAACTTGTTTTAAAATTTTCCGATGGATAAAAAACCGATGGGAATCGTCTATGGGCAAGTCCATCAGTTAAAAAACCCACGCATGCTCAGACTGAATTAGGAGACGGGAGCGCTCGTTCTGGTAAAACTAGCGTTCCTAATGGAGAGAGCACATTCGTCATTCTGCAAGTTATTGCTTTGTTTAATGCAGCGCATGTTTTTTTGCTTTAGAACGGTCTTTAAAATGTCATTTTGGCAGCAGATCTTTCTCATGAGTTCTGAGAAAAGTATGTCTTTCTTCTTTCTTGTGATCTTCGGAATAATTTGTTTAATTCTTCAAGGCCGACCTCACAAATTACACCTTTTTTTTTGTTTTTGTCTTTAAATTTGTTGTGCATTTTTTGGTGTGTCAATTTCTCCGAACAACATATTTTTTTTTTATTTTTTACTCATGGAGGTTGGTGTCCCTTGTTATTAATTACACATTGTATTTATGAAATCTTATTGCTACTTCAAATAAAAACACATCAGGCATGTATGTTGGCTGAAATCAAATTTCCCTTTATTTCGGAAAAACAAAAACAAAAACCGAAGGGCAACTATTCAGAAATTAGCAGAGAATATCAAGTCATTAGATCCCAAATGCAGACCTGACTATGATGAATAATAAAATCAACAACAGCATGAAATCAGGAGCAGCAGCCAAAGACATACATCATCCCAAGCTGTGGTACTCCATCAACCTTCAATTTCTGGATGAGCAGCTCGAGGCCAGGGAATCACCCCCTGCTCTTCCCTGTAGCCTTCCTTCCACGCCTCTCTGCAGCGTTCTCTCCACGGCCCCATCCACGCACCCTTGCAGGCTGGGCCACTGTGGGTGGTGATGTGGCAGGAGGAGGAGGAGAAGGAGGAGAGGGATTGGCCTGCTGCGAGATATGGGTGGCCTCAGTCAGCAGCCCCCTCGCCCCCATGTGTACGGCCATATATATGAGGTGCTCACAAAGGGCCCATTGTCCCGCCTCCATTCTGAGCAACTTATCCGCCAGATAGGTGCTAAAGCCCTCCATAGGGTTGAGGGGGCCCTCATAATGGCAGCAGCCTCCTGAATCATCTTTAGTGACTCCTCCTCCACTTGTGTCATCCGCCGTTGTTTTGGCGGTCTGATGTGGAGGGGAGCCACTTGGGAGACGGTGCTGCCACTAGGCCTGGGGACCTGCTGAGTCCCACTTGGCCCTGCCTCCTCCTGCCTGCCACACTCCTGACCCTCTTCCTCCTGGCTTGCCTCATCCTGTTTTTAAAATAAAATGAAAAATTTGATTATTTGGGGAATCTATCACACACAATTTTGATCTCATTACTATTTTTTTTTTGGGGGGGGGGATGATATCATTTATGGCTAATCCAAACAGTTCACCACAATATTACTTAGTGGACAATAATTATGATCAAAAATACTATACCTGGCTGAAGATGCGAAGATCTGGCTCTTCTAGCTCGGGAGGCTCCTCCTCCACCTCTGCAGGGAAGGAGGGAAGGGTGGAAGGAACGCTGGAGGGGAGGGTGGAAGGAAGGGTTGAGGGAAGGCTGGAAATAGATTCCCTGGCCTCGATCTGGTCATCCAGAAATTGAAGATGTCTGTAGTACCACAGCTTGGGCTTTACTACATCGTCGGCTGCTGCTCCTGATCTCTTTGACTGGCGCACTTCCTTGTATTTTTTTTATAGGAATTACGCGGGTTGTTGATTTTATTATTGATCATAGTGTAGTCTGCATCTGGGATCCATGGCTTCATATCCTCTGCTAATTTGGTAATAGTTGCCCGACGTACATCACTCTTGTGGTACGCAGGGTGTTTCAGTTCCCACAGGTTGCGCTGTTCCTTATATTTTTCAATAAAAGTCAGCATCACCTCCGGCTCTCGTAGTTTATGCATCTTTTTGGATCAGCAAGTAAAAAAAAAAGTAAAAAAAAGAAAAGGATCAGAATTGATTCTCCTCAACTTATCACAATATTGCCCTTTACAATCATGAACCATTATAGGCCACTGCAGGCCCGAGTTCCCTTCTTACCTTAGTTCACTTCGTTGGTTCACTTCCGGTCGTCCTTACTCCGCGCATCCCTAATAACTTCTTTCCCCTTTTTATACCCTGCGTATGCGTGTAACTCCGCCCTCGTCGCCCGCCCATGACGGACTTTTTCAGCATTTCCCCGCCCCTTAACGATCGGCGCACAGTGTGAGACGGCGACATGTCGCAGACACAGGTGGCTTCTTTAGTAGAAATTACCGACGAGGAAAGCCCGGAGGCGGAAACGTCCCGATCCAGTAAAAAAAGATACAAGGCGACTAATATGTATTTTTCTGAGATGGCGGAGATGGTGGACATTCTGCGGAGGAAGGATTACGACGGCAAGCATGGCCTATACGACACCCCTAATCTCTGGAAGTCACAAATTATGGACAAAGTGGCGCGAAGACTCTCTATAAAAAATATGGGGTCAGGAGATCCAAGGAACAACTCCGTAAAAGGTGGTCAGACCTGAAGCTCAGGGAGCCGGAGCAGTATAGGAAGCTTATAAAAAGCATTGAAAAAAGTAAGTATATTTTACTGTGATCTTTCACATTGTAATATGTATTCTTCCATGTTTTGCAAAATGTGCTTGGCTTGACTGGTTTCACATTTTAAAATCTCAACTTTTATGTTAAGTGGAGAGTCCACTTATTTGCTAAATGTGTGGAAAAAATAATTGCAGCTCTTCCCCCAAACATGTTTGGCACATATCCACGTAAACTACATGTGGGCATGCCTCATTTTACTTCAACAATGTTTATCTACACATTGTTGGCTAGATGATGTGTTGTAAGGAAATTTAGAATGTGAATGAAAGGATAAACTGTATTCTGGGTAAAGGAGATGACACTCCAGCAGTTGTGTACTCTTTTTTGTTCTTCATCAAGATACTATACTCTGGGCCACATGACCAAATTTCTTAACGGTGTCACACACAGGTGGTCCAGTGGATACCTTGGTGGTTATCCAAGTGTATTTGTGACTGTCCTCAAAAATAACATGTTGCTTTGTTGAGTTTGCAAGATCTCATATGTTCATTTTGAAACTCAGGGCCAAATATCAATTGGACCCCACTTTAAAACATTGAGAATCCATTTTCAGGCCTAAAAAGTCTGTGTGCTAAAGGATACATTTTTTTTTCTATTCCCATAGGGGAGAGGAGACTGGGAGGACACCATGCTCAGGAGACGAGGAACCCAACACCACAGAAACTCCCCGAAGATCCCAAAGCAGACCAAGTTCAGCAGGTTCAGGAAGCGGAGGGGGAGAAAGTGGAGGTGGAGGAAGGGGAGATGGAGGAAGGAGAGGTGGAGCTTATCAGCACAACAGGTCAGTGTCTGTCACCACAACTTCAAGGTAAATCCAGATGTAGGCCTGCATAGTTTAAAAATATTTGTTTCTTTTTAGGGACTGAACGTGGGGGTGTGTCAGGAAGTCCAAATCCTCCATTCTCGAGTGCCAGCGCCAAAATAATCATTCAGGAAATCATGGAATGCAGTAGCGAAATGGACATTATGAGAAAGAGAATGATTGTGATTGAGCAAAAATATAAAAACATGATAGATATTTTGGGGAGGATAGTGTGAACCCCCCCCCTTTTTGTGTGTTTTGTTATGCGTCGGAAATTTTCTATGGGATTTCCACCAGCCCAAATGTGAAGATGCACACACTGAAGACTCAACATGTGCTATCTGCCGTCACAGGATATCTATGTCCCTGTTTTGGGGGTGCAACCTCTTCCTCCCTCCTCAAGTAGGGGAGAGGAAGGGTTTTCACCCCCAAAGCACGTCCATTGATCCTCCATGATGGCAGATAGCACATGTTTACCTTAGCCATGGGATCATGTTGAAGATACCCATTTGAGCCCCAAAAATAAAGTGTGGTTCTTCACATTTGGGATGGATCAGGGGTAACATCACCCCATCTCCTGTTTGTATTTTTCACTGTGTTATTTTATTACTTTTTCAGAAAAAAAAATTTGGCTTTTGACCCATGCATGTTTCTGCAAAAAAAGCCGCACAAAAAAAAAAAAAAAAATATTTTGAAAAACAACCAAAACTGTGGTGCAATCAATAAAACATTCGGGAAGTCTAAAAAATGTGTGCCTTGTTCTTTCTATGCTCAATAGCATTTCTGAAGATGCAAAAAGAGTGTTTTTACCTCTGAGATTTGAGGCTATTTACTAAGGACAAATACACTTGCCACTACTAAAACCTGGGAGACACATAAACCACAAATACAAGAATGACAACACAAGTTTGTAGTAAATCAAATATTTATTTTTATTTTAAAAAGGGACAATCAAAGGTCAGATGTGGTCTGGCATTGCGATGGCCCCCCTACCCGTGAAGTATTCTACGTATTTCTGACGTACTTCACGGGCACTTTGGGGGGCCAAGCCAGTACGGGCAGTGCTGAGGCCGGTCAGATTTATCAGTTCAGAGGGACCGGCCTCAGGCCCAACTGATGACACATAATTTGTGGAGAATTTGCGTAAAAAATTGTGCAACAAGCAGCAGCAGTAGACAATGTTGTTGAGTTTATAATCCGCCAAATGTATAGCTGTCTGGAACAGGCGGAACCGGCTGGCCATTATCCCGAAGGCATTCTCCACAACTCTCCGGGCTCTGGCCAGCCGGTAATTAAAAACCCTCCTCTCCGGGGTGAGGGTGCGTTGGGGAAACGGCCGCATGAGGTGTGGTCCTAGTCCAAAAGCTTCATCCGCAATGAAAACGAACGGTAGCCCTTCCACGTTCTCTGCATCTGGAGGCAGTGCAAGACCCCCAGCCTGCAGACGGTGAGCGAACTCCGTCTCTGCGAATGCTTCGCCATCGGACATCCGGCCGTTCTTCCCCACGTCCACATATAGGAACTCGTACCGTGCCGACACCACCGCCATTAACACAATACTATTGAAACCTTTATAGTTAAAATAGTATGACCCCGAACGGGGTGGCGGCACTATGTGGACGTGCTTCCCATCAATTGCCCCTCCGCAGTTGGGGAAATCCCACCGCTGGGCAAATTGGGAGGCCACAGTCAGCCATTCCTGTGGTGTGCTACGGAACTGTGGAGTCAAACAAAAAGAAGACATTAGTACGGTTTATGTTTACAGTGCAAGCAGATTACACACAAAAACATTGTTGACCAACATCATTCTAACATTATTATTTAAGGGAGTATTTCCTACCAATAAAAAAAGGCCCACTTAGCAGATGCCTCACCCCCGCTGAGTGGACATTCTAAAATAATCTAAGGGGGGGGCCTAAGGTGATTGTGGGGGATCCAAAAAAAGGCTCAACCACTCTGCTGAGCTTGATTGAGAACTATTTTTTTTTTTACATCTTTAGGGGGGGGGGGAGGGTTGTCAAACTACGCGGGCAATGACCGCAAAAAAATGAAAAGGAAAATAGAAGGCTAGCTGGGTTTGCGCCCACGATAGCATGCTGGAGAGGTTAGTGAAGGAAAATAGGCATGTAGGGCCCAAAAAGGCCTTTACAGGTAAAAACATGCATGGGGAAAATAGGGACATTACCAGGATATTACAAACAGGCAAATTTGGGTTAGGAGGGAAAAAATAAGAAGATTCTAAAACAATACAAACATATAATGTGAGGGTAAAGGAGCAAAATTACCTTCATATAGTCCGTCTGCAGGACCTGAATGATGGCCGAACACGTCTCAGGGATAATGATCCCGAGAGCCTGGGGGGAGATGCCTGTTGAGAACTTGAGGTCCTGCAAGCTTCTCCCAGTCACCTGGTATCTCAACGTGGCAATAAGCCTCTGCTCGGCAGTGATGGCCTGGCGCATCACAGTGTCCTGCCTCGTGATATAGGGGGACAGCAAATCCAACAGACGGTGAAATACGGGGTCCGTCATCCTGAGATAATTCCTGAAATCATCAGGATTATTCTCATGGATTTGCCGCAGCAGAGGCATATGAGAGAATTGGTCCCGCTGGAGCAACCAATTCTTAGTCCATGAACTCCTCCTCACCCTGTTCACGGACTGAACCCGGGTTACAGTGTTAACTGCAACACCAAGTCCAAAGCCAGCATGAGCTCGAGAACGAGAACGCACTTCAAACATGGTTTTAAACCGGTCGGCTGGTCAGAACGCACTCAAACAGAACGCACCGTGGAACAGCAAGGCCTGAGAAGAACGACCTGAAAAACAGTAAACGAACGGCCAAGAAGGCACTGCAAGGCAGTAACGACCTGACTGCACGCACTGAATCACAAATACAAACCCACAAGCACAAACTGAACACCAGGAAACGATCTGCAAAGCACGGAGACTGAAAAGCGCGAATCGGCTCTCACCAAACTTTTACTAACACGCAGTAACACGAAATCAGCAAAAGCAGCCCAAGGGGTGGCGCCATTAGATTTGTTCGGCCCTTTTATAGCGCGTCGTACGTTTTGTACGTGCCGTCGTTTTCTTGCAGTCGGTTTTTTAACTGATGGTGTGTGGCCAAGACTGATGAAAAACAGTTTCATCGGATTTCCGATGGTCAAATCCATCGGACGAAAATCCATAGGTTATCCGATCGTGTGTACAGGGCTTTAGAGATGGTTTTCCATCCCCAGAACCCTTGGGAATAGTACGTAGCTGAGAGGAGGCTGTTCCAGATACTGTAATCCTCAGTGACCCTGAAGAGTCTGCTTCTCATGCCTCTGCAAAATTGCGGTACATGGGCTCCCTCATGCTTCAAAGCCTGTGAAAGTAAGGGGAAAGTCTCAGAATTCTTCCCCACAGAGCATGCAGAAAATGAAATCTCTTGAGGACACCTTAAAGAGGAGTTTATCTAATGCTTTTCCCAACTCTGGTAGGTTACAGTGTTGTGGAAAACATAGTTTTGAATCTTCTGTTGGTCAAGAGAGGAGCAGTGGTGAAAGCCTAAGTAATGCATTTCGCAATTTTTTAGTCCTCGCCACCCAGGGCTGTCAGCTTCCACATCCAATCGCCAGCATCTGCATCACATGGTGGACAATTATCTAGGGGCGAAAACAGAGATGGAGAGCTTTTCAGTGGACGATTCACTGGCTTACTGGGTCATGAGAATAGATCACTGGACAGAACTTGCCCAGTATGCAATTGAGCTGCTGGGCTGCCCTGCATCCAGTGTGCTTTCCGAACAGGCATTCAGGGCTGCTGGAGGTTTTGTTACTGATAATAGAACACATCTGTCCACAGACTCCGTGGACCATCTGACATTTATCAAAATGAATCAGTCATGGATTACCAGCAGCTATAAAGCCCCTGATGCCAATGTCGCTGATTAAGTGTTTTATGGGATGTGGAATCTCTGCAGGACTTCTAGGCTGTCTAGCGTTGTGGGTGTTGATTTAATCTGGAAGAATATTTTTGGTGTAGGTTTCATGGGCACAATTAACACCCAAAGACCAATTTTTCCGCACCTGTTGGACAGGTGCATATTATTGCAATTTTTGACAACAAGGCCAATTCTTGCTTTCATCAAGAGTACCTCTTATAGGGTTATGGTGCGAAGGCATTACTGACACCCAAAGAACAATTTTTTACACCGGTTTGACATGTGCATATCGTTGCAATTTTTGATAGCAAAGCCAATTCTTGCTTTCATCAAGAGTACCTTCAAAGGGTTACGATGTGAAGGCGCCAACAACACCCAAAGAACAATTTTTCCACACCCGTTTTTTCTATCCAAAGTCTGTGGAAGAGACACCAGAATTCATCCCAAAAAAATCTCTAATCTTGTTCCCAGTGCACTACATTGTGGTCTCATCATTACAAAATAAAGAACGCTTGCAGGGAAAATTTTATTTTTTGGGCTTTATAAATCCAATTATTGCTGCTGCAGCTTCTATACACAATACAAATGTGCCACTACAGGGACACTAAGGGGACCCCTCTGGCACTATATTGAAATACATTTTTCATTTTAATGCTTTCACTTTTAGCATCAATAAATCACTGCTCATTTAAAAATTATGTTTTTTACAAACTTTTTTTTCATCGATACATGTCTCCAAGGGCAGTAACCATTGTATGCCCAATTACTTGCATATAATGCCGCGTACACACGGTCAGAATTTCCGATGGAAAAAGTCCGATGGGAGCTTGTCATCGGATATTCCGACCGTGTGTATGCCCCATCGGACTTTTCCCATCGTAATTTCCGACGGACTTAGATAGAGAGCAGGTTCTCTATTTTTTCGTCGGAAATTCCGACTGAGTTTTGCCCGTGGCAAAGTCCGGCCGTGGGTACGCGGCATAAGCCTTCAAAATGGGTACTTTTGATTTTTCTAGTTTGGGTCCCTTAGACTTCAATGAGGTTCGTTATTTGGTTCCGAAATTTTGCGATGTTCGAATGTTTTGGTGCAAACCAAACAGGGGGTCGTTCGGCCCATCCCTACAGACTGGGAAAGAAAAAGCTAAACAGAGAGATACAGGTTCACCTGCAATCTTTCTGGAGTAGAGCACTGTTTTTTGTAGTTGCTGTCTTGGTTGTACCTGAACTGAAGTGCCCAAGCAACTACAAAATCCACAAATACCTGGATTACAGGAGGTGTCACATAAAATTTAAAGGCTGGGGGCAATTAGGGAGCATGCCAACTGGAGTAAGAGAGGAGAAGTGCTGTGCCATGTTTGCTGAGTATTTCCTGTGCTGAATTTGCTACATATAAGAGCCAGGAGCCTAGACTGGATAGGGTCTGCTGCATGATCAGCTGTTTCAGTACTCACCCAAGACACTTGCTGTGATCCAGGCCATCATCGCCCAGAGTTGCTGAGGAGGATGTCATTCCAACTGCCTTTAGCATTGGTCAAATACAAAAAAGGGGGCCCCTTGCCGTTCAACCAACCAACCCTATTCGGGCGTTGCCAAGGTAGGAACTAGTGAGAGTGCCACAGACCCACTGTTACGTTGCATCTAATCTCAAACTGTCAGTCACAGACCACACACCTGCTGCCATGGTAAATGCATGTGCTGCTCTAGACGGAAGCCTAACGTAGCCCAGTTATCTGTCCTGATCCCCATAGTGCTGGAGTGGTGCATACCATTACATTAAGCTACTGCACCTGTGTCCACCATTACTTTCAAGTCTTCCAGCTGTGCATATCCTTGCACCTGGCGGCTGCCATTGGGCCTACATACTTTAGAATTTATCCATATCAAAGAATCCCCTCTTTCATTATGTTTAGCCTCCTAGATATATTACTTCAACTCTCATGCCGCGTACACACGACCGTTTTTCATGACGTGAAAAATTCAATTTTTTAAATTGGTCATTAAAAACGATTGTGTGTAGGCTCCAGAGTATTTTTAACGAAGTGAAAAATGGCCTGAAAAAAATTAGAACCTGCTCTTTTTTTTCACGTCGTTTTTCACGTCGTTCTTTTTAACATCGTGAAAAACGGTAGTGTGTATGCTTTTACGAGGGGAAAAAAAACTCGCATGCTCAGAATTAAGTATGAGACGGGAGCGCTCGTTCTGGTAAAACTAGCGTTTGTAATGGAGATAACACATTCGTCACGCTGTAACGGACTGAAAAGCACAAAGACTGAAAAGCGCGAATCGTCTCTCACCAAACTTTATTAACACGAGGATCAGCAAAAGTGTCCCAAAGGGTGGCATCATTCGAATGGAACTTCCTCTTTATAGTGCCGTCGTACATGTTGTACGTCACCGCGCTTTGCTCGAGCATTTTTTTTCATGATAGTGTGTAGGCAAGGCAGGCTTGAGAAGAATCACGTCGAGAAAAACGTCGGTTTTTTCAATGACATTAAAAACGGCCGTGTGTACGCGGCATCAGTTCCTTGACATACTCTTCTTATCCCGCATGCCACATTCATAAAGGACCCCAACCTAGATGGCAGAAGATCCATCACGGAGACTTATTCCAAACACTTTATCCTGGATGCAGCTCTGTGTTTAACTCTGAATTTTCATCTTTAAGGCTTAAACTTAGCCCCTGTTTGAGCGCTCTTGAGTGGCATAGTTGGTTTACTCTCTTATTTGGCCACTCATGGCATTTTATCTCATATGATGAGCTACTGTTTATGCCCGTTGGGGTCACAGTGTAAGCTGGAGTCTGATTCTCTTACTAGAGGTTTGAGAGGTCAGTTATACCATCAACATTGTATTTGTGGTAATTGACTCATGTGTCAATATATTTAGTAATACATTTATTACCTTATCCTGCCAATACAGTCGATTTATCCTTTACAGAGCTCTGAGTCTAATTCTTGTGTGGCTGCTGAGGTTTACAGCAAGGTATACTGGTGGTTTCAGTGAGGGTGAAGCCTCACATAGGACTGGGCGACAACAGAGAACCCAAATTATCAGTGGAGGTAGCGCTACAGTTGTCTTAGGCTGGATTCACATCTATGCATTTTTTAGTCCTTTTTGCATTTTGCAGATTTGCACTACAGAACGTGTTCCATAGAAAACAATGTTAAATGGGCTGTAGTGCAAATCTATAAAATGCAAAAAGCACTAAAAATGCATAGGTGTGAATCCAGCCTTAGGCAGCATTTACCAAAGCCTCTGTTTAGGAAGAAGGCAGTTTCCTTTATGCACAGCAGATAAAGAGTTAAGCTGGATGTTTAGGGCAACAGTTACCTGTGGATGAGCAGAAAAGAGATGAAATGATGCTGTGCGAAAGTACCTCTTACTTGTTCAAGACTGCTATTTACTCAGGAATGGTAAGTAGGTGGATGTGTCTACCCCTGGCTGGGGGTGTCGAATTGTCCTTGATAAACATAACACATTTGACATGTTATTTATTTTTTATTATTGCAAATTTTGTCTTCAAGGTACTAAACAAATTACTCAAAGGCATTCCTTGATGGAATATAGCAGTAATACAGAACAGAGGCGGCTCTAGGCTTTGTGAGGCCTTAGGCAAAACTTTACATGGGGCCCCACTCACGCCCATGATGGTAAAAATAATTCAAGGACAAGAGCCTCTTCTCCACAACCCTGGCCCGGTGGTTTTGGGGGTCTGCAGGCAGGGGGGCTTATCGGAATCTGGAAGCCCCCTTTTAACAAGGTGGCCCCCAGATCCTGCTCTTTAATAACTAAGGGACGGGGGCCACCCGGTGATGTCACCTGTGAACCCGCCCCCTTGTGACGTCATTGACTGAGGGCATGCTGGGTCATTGACGTCACAAGGGGTGGTATTCACCGATATTCGCTGGTTGTTAGGGACGCTGGCGGCCCCGCTCCTGAGTCAGGGCTCTTAACGCTGCCTGAGCACAGCAGCGTTAAGGTCCCCTGTCCCTCAAAACTGGGGTAATGCATTGGGCAAGTTAGGCGGCCGCGAGGCCCCTGTGAGTGTGAGGCCTTAGGCGACCGCCTAATTTGCCTAATTAAAGAGCCGCCTCTGATACAGAACATATGGCCACATATTACCAGATAAGCATTAAACACAAGGCTCATCCAAGGAACAGGCTTAGCATATGAACACGGGTGATTGGAGACATGGTGAGCAAAATATATTATAAAATGAAAGAAAAAACATAACATCAAAAGTCAAGGCAATAATGTGGGTAATTTAGAATTTGAGGGGAGGTCACCACTAGTCAAGGACTAGTTAGACAATGTATCTGTTTTGTTCTATTCTCATGGCTCCCAGAATATTTGTCAGCTGTGACTTAGCATACCGCTCTGTATAATAAATTGGATTCATAATTTGCTTAATTACACTTTTGGTAAAGGTTGCACCAATAAAACATTTCCTGAAAAAGCACTCTGTGTGTAGATACCTGAAATTCTGTGTCCAATTTTTCAAGAAGAAATGATTGCTTGAGATTTCTTTTCATATCCCTGATGGTTGGAAACCCAGCCCCACATTATACATTGTCTAGCTGTCAGGAGGCATATGTGTAGTCATATGATTTTCCTTGGATCCAGATTGAATTTTTAAGGACCATTTGCTATCTTGCTGTGCCATCTCCTGGCATTTTTTTTTAAATCTGCGGCTGCCTGAACATGACACTTCACAGAAACATTTTGAAACTGTTAATTGTGTGCTTGACTCGTAGTAAGGCAACAAGTCACAAACCACATGCTATCAAATGTACTGTGCGCAGACAGGCTGTCACAAATCAAGTGGACTCATCAAATGTCAGTAAAATGTTAAGTACAGATTATGATTATTAATAAACATGCTGTCTTGTATATGTAATTCAAACTATAATCGTGAATAGCACCGCAGAATATGTTGGCAAAATTTTACTTCAAATTGACAACAGCAATTTTACATAAGCTTTGCTTGTCTAGAAACGAATGTTCAACTTTTGAATTCTAAATATGCACTGTCTTAATAAAACACTACTGTAATACATTGCTGATAACATATAGGGATTTCTATACCAGAGAAAGAATGTTTATAACAGGAAAGTATAAAGTTTTTCTGGAACCTGGCCTGGGGTGTTGTGTACCCTGCAAGTAGTTAATCAGCAAATTTCCTGCATGTACTGTATTCCCTACTTTCTGATTGGATGATATGGCTGTCCATCCCAGGTGGAACCAGACACTTGAGGGAAGGTCACTGCCCCAGAGGAAAAAGATGTGCAGCTAAGGGGGATATACTTATGGATAGGAAGACAATGGTTTAAGAGGAATATACTGCTAGATGATGGAAAAATATTGATAGTGTGTGTGTGTGTAGAGATAATATAACACTTGGTAAGATATAGTACTGTGGGATAGATTTACTGCCAGAGAGGCTATGTACTGTTGGATGAATATTTAAAGTAGAAGCAAAACTTTTTATTTTGAAGCCCTGTACACACGATCGGATATCCTATGGATTCTAATCCGATGTTTTTTTCCATTGGAAATCCGATGAAACTGTCTTCCATCAGTCTTGCCCACACACCGTCAGTCAAAAAACCGACCGTTTCAAACGCCGTGACGTAAAACACTCCGATGAGCCGAGAGAAATGAAGTTCAATGCTTCTGAGCATGCGCCAACTGGATTCTGAGCATGCGTGGGTTTTTTATCCGATGGAGTTCCCCACAGACGATAGTAATTTGATATCGTTTTTTTAACCATCGGATAAATTTAAAACATGTTCTATTTTTAAACACAGATGGAAAAAAGACCGATGGGGCCCATACACGATCGGTTTGTCCGATGAAAACAGTCCATCAGACTGTTTTCATCGGTAAAACCTATCGTGTGTGCACGGCTTAACATTTTTATTTTGGATAGAGTAATAGAGGGTTATAACACCTGTCATTTTGTTTTACATCCCATTTGGGGAGATTTCTTTTTACTTCGCATTACATACCCACAACAAGCAGTGAGAGAAAATCCCTCTAAAGTGAGGCAATCCCTGGTTGTCACTAGAACTACTGTCAACATTGAAAGATTTCCCCTCTATCCCAGTTCTGGTGACAACTCAAATTTTTTAACTCTCTTTCACTTTCACTTTTGGTGATAATAGCAAACCTGATAAGTGGGGGTGAGGGTGAACCTCCCTTGGGGAACACAGTCGGCAGTAAAAACCAGACAGTTCTAATCCCACTGCACTCCATCCAAAACTATCAAATATTTTTTTGCCTTTAGTTATACTGTAATGCTGGGAAGTTGTAATATTTTGACGTGCGATGTACTGTTAAAGGGGAGATGGAGAAGGTATGTTGCCGTGGAAGATATGTACAGTTGTGGGAAGATATACAGTAGGGACAAATATATTGCTGCATACAGTTATCATTTATACAGGTACTATATATTGCATTGGGGAGAAATACTTCAAATGTGCAAATCAGATTTAAAGTAAAATTCCAGGCAAACCTACTCCTCCTAAAATACTCCCTCCCCCTCCTAACACCTATTCTGACTAAACTGTGTAAGAAAAGTTTTCTATACCTATTCTCAGGCTGATATGGTCCGATCACATGATCTCCCCTGTGTCAGCCAGCATCTGCTGAAAGGAAGAGGAGAGAGCACTTGACAATGACTGGTAATGCCTTTGAGCAAAGATGTCACCCATGCTCCTATGGCCCTTCCATTGCCTGTGCTCCCTCCTCTCCCCTGCAGCGGCCTCTTGTTGACACAGGGGAGCATTAAGCATTAATAGTGATGGTGCTGCTGTTGTCTGCTTTAAAGACGAAAAATAGGAATAAAAACAGCAACATGCAACAAGAAACACTTAAATGTTTTTGTGTGCAAGAAACACGGTCATTTAAGATCAGATTGCAGAACCTGGAAAGCTAGAATGCAAAATAATACTAAACTACAAAAGGCCAAAAATGTGAAGGAAGAAACTGATTTTGTTTCAGAGAATGTGTTTCTCAATCCAAAAGTTGCACCTCATCTTTGCATGCATGGTGTGTTGATTCAGGAGCTACGAGTCACATGACAAATGACAGAAATGTTTTTATTTATAAACTGTATCAGCTGAAGTGCAATGAGGTAGTTAATACTGCCAAGGAGGAAAAACATTCAAACTGCATTCACACATGCCACAGACTACTTGGGCACCGAAGTCATAATAAAGAAATGAACTGAGAATGTCTATGCAAGTGGAAGAAAAATGAGTCCAAGTGATCAAACAGTGAAATGCACAAGCTGTATAAAAGGAGAAATCAAGAAAAGCCTTTCAAAAGCAAAGTAACAGCATAGCTAAGAAACCTCTGGACCTAATTCGTTCAGCTCTTTGCGGTCCAATGGAAAAATTTACTTCAGGAACAAAGAGGTATTTTCTCACTTTTATAGATGTATACTACACTATATCTGTTACACAACAAAAGTGAAGTACCAAAGAAACCTGAACAGTATTTGGCTCAAGTAAGCAACAAATTTGGCAAAATGTCAAGTGTATTGCACACAGTCAATGGAACTGAATATACAGGTGATAACACACAGGCGATTCTCAGAAAGCATGGCATAATATTTTATACTACTGTACCATACAACTGAGAATAAAACAGGGTTGCAGAAGGAAAGAAACATACTCTATGTGAGAGTGAAGAAAGAATCATGTTGTTTGATATGCCAACCACATACTGGGGGGGGGGGGGGGGGTTGACATGTGCAATTTGTTTTGGCTTCAATGTAATTTCTGATGAAATCAGAATAAATCAGTAAGAGCCCATTCACACAGGGGCGTCTTTGGATCCGACTCCAAATCGCCCCAGGTCGCCCCTAGTCGCCTCAGGTCGCGCTGGCTGAAGAAATCAATGTAAGTTAATGAAGCCGTCCTTAGAGCCCATTCACACAGGGGCAACACGACTTCCAGCGTGATTTTATGAGGCAACTCAGACACGACCTGAGTATGAATCACAGCGCGACCTGGAGCTATTTACAAGGCAACTCCAAGTTGCCTGCAGGACAAGAGACATTCCAGTGGCCAATCAAACAAGAATCAGCTCTGTGGGAGGGAGGGGGGAGAGAGAGTTTTGCAGGAGAAATGTATGTTATCTTCCTGGAGAGTCGCTCCTATTAAGACAGGGAGAGGCGACTCCCATTGAAATGAATGGTTACAGGTCGCCTAGGAGTCGGATTGAAGTAGTACAGGGACCTTTTTTGAAGTCGGAGCGACTGCAGTAGTGTGCATAATTTGTTGTAATATGTTTAATTTAGTTTTGTTTATTCATTTTCTAACAAATTCATAATTTGCAGAATGATTCGAATTCGGGTCATTCGAAAAACAATCGACCGATCTAAATTCTGTGTGAAGAATAGCTGGTTGTTAAGGAGCAGGCTGGGAAGCCGTCCCCAACGTCCTTCACAACCGAAGACTCATCACCTGTCAGCAGGCTTCCCCACTGAGAGCTTAAATGTAAATA
Source organism: Rana muscosa (assembly GCA_029206835.1). NCBI lineage: Eukaryota > Metazoa > Chordata > Amphibia > Anura > Ranidae > Rana > Rana muscosa. The sequence continues at coordinate 486,567,110 of CM055122.1, forward strand.
AAGAATGCTGGCAATAGAAAATTCTGTTTTTTAAAAAAAAAATAGCTTGGGGTCCCTTAACAAGGGTGCTCCCAGATACCGCCCCTCCATGTGACTCATGTGACTGCGTATGGGGTACATAGTACTCCTACATATTCACCAAAAGAAGTGTAAAAGTGAATAAACACACAACACAAGTTTTTGACAATTTCTTTATTAAATTGTGTTGTGTCTTTACTCACTTTTTGCAATTTTTGGTGAATGGGTAGGGGTACTATGTACTATGTATGCTAGGATCTGGGCCCCCCTTGTTAAAGGTTGCTTCCAGATTCTGATAAGCCCCCCCACCCACAGATTGGTTTTTAGGGAAAAGACCCTTGGTGCATTACGTCACAGCTCGGCCCCCTCCTCCTCTCTTTTCCTTCCCTCGCCACCGTGCCAGTAGGAGAGTGCAGGAGTGCTTTGCGCATGCTCAGTAAGGACCCGGCATGAAGCCATAGTGCTACACTGCCGGGTTTCCTTACCCACAATTGGAAACATCAGCTGCGGTGCCGACATCGCTGGACTCCAGGACAGGTAAGTGTCCTATTATTAAAAGTCAGCAGCTGCAGTATGTGAAGCGGCTGGCTTTTAATTTTTGCAGGGATGGGCAGACCTCTTCTTTAAGGACTGCTTTCTGGCCTGAATGATATATAATGAGTGGTGCTGCGCTGCTGGGATGTGTGCAAAAATCACTGTGTAAGTTATGCAAGCCAATCTCTTATATCTGTACAAACATGCTAGCAAAAATGGTACAAATCAGGCAATCATAAAATGTGCAACTCTGCAAATAATTAAATAAATTAAAAAGCCTCAAGTGAGTGCCATGAATATCAGTGAATGATACACAGGGCTTTTTTTCTCAGAATATAGGTGCAGGAACTCACCCTCCCTGCCCAAATCCTCGCCCAAACCCCACCCCCAACTATGGCTAAACCCCACCCCCAGACACACCTTCCTTAGGGGAGAGAAGTACAGCAGCGCCAAATAATTGTAATAAGTAAAGGCTTATGCCGTGTACACACGGTCGGAATTTCCGTTGGAAAAACCTTGGATGGTTTTTCCGACGGAATTCCGCTCAAGCTTGGCTTGCATGCACACGGTCACACAAAAGTTCTCTGAACTTTCCGAGCATCAAGAACGCGGTGACATACAACACTACGACGAGCTGAGAAAATTAAGTTCAATGCTTCCGAGCATGCGTCAAATTGTTTGCGTAGGAATTTTGCGCGTCGGAATTGCTACAGACGGTCGGAAATTCCGATAGAGATCCTGCTCTCAATCTTTTGTTGGCGGAAATTCCGACTGCAAATGTCCGATGGAGCATACACACGGTTGAAATTTCTGACGAAAAGCTCACATCTTGTCGGAAATTCTGACCGTGTGTACGCGGCATAAGAACTGTGTATCACACAAGCCGCATGGTTAAGGAGTGTGTAACACACAAAGTACAGGACTGAGGACTTCATAACACACAGGGCCCAGGAGTGTGTATTGTGCAGTTGTGAGCAGCAGCATATCACACAAGGCGCAGAAAAAAAAAACAGCCAACAGGATAGTACTTAGATTCAATGCGAAGTGTCCCTTGTTCTCAGAAATATGGAGCATATAGACCTGTGTACAGAGGGCAGGGGTCAGCAATATATTACATACAGCCCAGCACAAAGAGAGCAGTGGTAAAGCATGTACAAATCCCCCTCACCACTTTCCAAGCCCTCCTCTCCGCACGAATCCCTCCCACCACTTTCCAAGCCCTCCTCTCTGCACAAATCCCCCCACCCACTTTCCCAGCCCTCCTCTCTGCACAAATCCCACCCCCACTTTCCCAGCCCTCCTCTCTGCACAAATCCTCCCACCCACTTTCCCAGCCCTCCTCTCTGCACAAATCCCACCCCCACTTTCCCAGCCATCCTCTCTGTACAAATCTCCCTCACCACTTTCCAAGCCCTCCTCTCCGCACGAATCCCTCCCACCACTTTCCAAGCCCTCCTCTCCGCACGAATCCCTCCCACCACTTTCCAAGCCCTCCTCTCTGTACAAATCCCCCCCCACTTTCCCAGCCATCCTCTCTGTACAAATCTCCCTCACCACTTTCCAAGCCCTCCTCTCCGCACGAATCCCTCCCACCACTTTCCAAGCCCTCCTCTCCGCACGAATCCCTCCCACCACTTTCCAAGCCCTCCTCTCCGCACGAATCCCTCCCACCACTTTCCAAGCCCTCCTCTCTGTACAAATCCCCCCCCCACTTTCCCAGCCCTCCTCTCTGCACAAATCCCCCCCTCACTTTCACAGCCATCCTCTCTGTACAAATCTCCCTCACCACTTTCCAAGCCCTCCTCTCCGCACGAATCCCTCCCACCACTTTCCAAGCCCTCCTCTCTGCACAAATCCCCCCACCACTTTCCAAGCCCTCCTCTCTGTACAAATCCCCCCCACTTTCCCAGCCCTCCTCTCTGCACAAATCCCCCCCCACTTTCCCAGCCCTCCTCTCTGCACAAATCCCACCCCCACTTTCCCAGCCATCCTCTCTGTACAAATCCCCCTCACCACTTTCCAAGCCCTCCTCTCCGCACGAATCCCTCCCACCACTTTCCAAGCCCTCCTCTATGCACAAATCCCCCCACACTTTCCAAGCCCTCCTCTCTGTACAAATCCCCCCCCCCACTTTCCCAGCCCTCCTCTCTGCACAAATCCCTCCCACCACTTTCCAAGCCCTCCTCTCTGCACAAATCCCCCTCACCACTTTCTAAGCCCTCCTCTCTGTACAAATCCCCCCCACTTTCCCAGCCCTCCTCTCTGCACAAACCCCCCCCCCACTTTCCCAGCCCTCCTCTCTGCACAAATCCCACCCCCACTTTCCCAGCCATCCTCTCTGTACAAATCCCCCTCACCACTTTCCAAGCCCTCCTCTCCGCACGAATCCCTCCCACCACTTTCCAAGCCCTCCTCTATGCACAAATCCCCCCACACTTTCCAAGCCCTCCTCTCTGTACAAATCCCCCCCCCACTTTCCCAGCCCTCCTCTCTGCACAAATCCCTCCCACCACTTTCCAAGCCCTCCTCTCTGCACAAATCCCCCTCACCACTTTCTAAGCCCTCCTCTCTGTACAAATCCCCCCACTTTCCCAGCCCTCCTCTCTGCACAAATCCCCCCCACTTTCCCAGCCCTCCTCTCTGCACCAATCCCCCCCACCACTTTCCAAGCCCTCCTCTCTGTACAAATCCCCCCACCACTTTTCAAGCCCTCCTCTCTGCACCAATCCCCCCCACCACTTTCCAAGCCCTCCTCTCTGTACAAATCCCCCCCACTTTCCCAGCCCTCCTCTCTGCACAAATCCCCCCCACTTTCCCAGCCCTCCTCTCTGCACCAATCCCCCCCACCACTTTCCAAGCCCTCCTCTCTGTACAAATCCCCCCACCACTTTTCAAGCCCTCCTCTCTGCACCAATCCCCCCCACCACTTTCCAAGCCCTCCTCTCTGTACAAATCCCCTACACCACTTTCCAAGCCCTCCTCTCTGCCCCTCCACACATACATTTTCCTAGTTCTTCTCCATGCTCAAATCCTCCCAAGCACTTTCACAGTTCAGTCTCTGCGGAGCTCTCTTTCTCTCCTCTCCCCCCGTCCCCTGTTTCTCATTCCCAGGTCCGTCACCTCTTCCACCGCCAGTGCCCCAGACCATATGGTATGCGCAGGCTTTTTTTTTCAGGTGATCTAGGAGCTGTAGCTGGGGCGGAGTTTCAGGGCAACTCCGTGCTACATTGTGAGTAGAGGCGGGAACGGAAGCTGCCTCCTGCATCAACACAGGCAGCTGTACGTTGCCGTGCTGGGACCTGAAGAATGCGAGGGCTGTGCAGCGCTAGTGTATCATGACAGGTTGGAGCAGAGAGGGCTGTCATAGGTGTCGGAACAGCGTTGCGCTGCGTTCCGGCAGAAAAAAATATATGCATGAAATAAAGTGCAGTAAAGTGAACCAGATCCTGTGTATAACTTTAATTGTCCGGTTAATACATCATAAAGTACATTAGTCCTTATGCCAGTCTTTAGTGGACTAAGTGTGTCCCTTCACCTCTGTGTGTGACAAAGCAAACGAACTTTAGTGTCTTCTTAATAATGAATAAAAATAGTGTGGCGCTCAAAACAATAAAAATAAGTAAATGGCTACTTAAAGCAATGAAAACAACAGTGCTCTAATAACACAATTATACATGTGAGTCCGCTACAAGGGTATTCAGATGAATTGTCCTCTTTGCGAACTGTGTGATATACCGTGAAGGTACAACGTGAAAATGGAATGAAGTCCCAAATAACAAAAATATATGTGATCATGGATGTCCTTCAATGGATTACCTTCCCACAATGCAGACTGACAAAGGGACTTCAATGTAGAAGATGAATCAAGCAAGGAGAAGACACTAGTTGTTATAGATGGGTACTCTTACCGCTGATGGTGGACCCACCTACCGTACGGCAGTGGGTCTTGCAGGCTTAATGGTCACCAAGACCAAACGGGATGTAACTGGATGTCCTGGGTCCTCACTTGAACTCCAACCGGATGATGAAAAGGTAACTCAAACGATGGATGGTTCTCACATGGGCCAGGTTCCACAGCAATCCGCGAAAAATATAAAGATGGAAGAAAACCAAAAAGACTCCAGATGGTGCAGGTCAATAAAAACCGATTGCCGGAATTTTATTAAATAAAAAAATGTTGTCCAACAATCATGCAGACAAATAAAAAGTGATCACGAAATAAAAATATATTCAAAGCAATATGGGGTGCAGCGTCAGCAGGCCCTACGCGTTTCGACTACTACAGTCTTCAACAGGGGCATGACGCTGTACCCCCCATATTGCCAACATTTATAAGAATTTCACATACTCTGACACACCCCGGAAGGGGTGGAGTCAAAACAGGAAATGACACAAGGTCTCACAATCTCAATACATAATTTCATAATATGCAACTGAAACACATAAGCTATATGTATCAATTCAATAAAGCATTGGATAACCTGTATATTAAACATATTGTACATCAACAAATAAATGTACCTCCATAACCTAATTCTAGGTATGAGGATAGGGATCTAATCATGACACCTGTATGGAACTTACCCTAATGAGGGCACTGCCCATTGTGATCTTCTCATTATCTAGATGGTCTATATAAAATGAGTTCCCAAGTTCACCACGGTATAAACCACATTCCACAGGATGTCATGATCCCACCTGACCAAAATCGTCACTGGGGACACCCTCATATATAGCACTGGGGACACCACAGCATCCCCCAGAGTACAATCTATGCATTGTACTGCTAAATCTAGTGCACTATATACAGCGCCTCCATATTACTCCCTCTGGCGCTAGATCAGAGTCCCACTGGCGCTTCCCCTTGCAGTAACATCAACAGATGTTTGCTGCAAATGCCTATGGGGACACCAGTGAGACGCTACGTGGCCGCGCTATGTCCGCGCGCGCGTCCCGCGCATGCGCACGCCGACGTTGTAGTCATGTGATCGCATAACGCATCACATGATACCGGCCAACGTGAATGTGTAGAGAGAGAGACAAGCTTCACATCTCGCAGGGGGGTTAAAGTAATGCAACCGTCCGATGCGCCCTCTAGTGGGGATTAGACAGAATACATATTCAAAATACATGTTGTATAGACGGTAGCAGGTGCTGATATAAATAAGGCCCAAAAGCGCCTAGCTATCCCTCTTATACACATGTAAATTGATGGTTACAATTAGAAAAAATATTTTTCATTTATTTATCCATAATTATTCATCAAGCAATTAACTGATGAAGAATGAATCTAACTCACGTCTTAATTAATAATGATACATTCAACGATTGGGGATAACTCTGATGATGGTAAACCAATAATTGAATGTAACCCCAAATAATAATATTACAAGGAAATTACTAACAACAAAAGAGAAAGGGAAAAAGGGGAGGGGCAAAGAAACTCACAATCTATACAAGGGCAGAAAAATACGTAAATGTACTATTCTTTCACCCGAGTCGCCTATACAGGCGCACGCGGGGGATACCTGCCTCAAGTTCACCATTCCCCAAATGTGGATACACGAGCCCAGGTGCCTCACGCCCGATTGATGAAACAGTTGAGATCCCACTCAACGTTCATACCATGGGGTGAGTAACACCTGAGCTCGTGTATCCAATAAGTCTCCAATCTCGAGACACCCCGTAGGGAGGAATCTCCCCTCCAATGGGGAACGAACCTGTCAATCACTTGGAACTGGGTGCCCCTAGGGTCCTTTGCATGATGTTCTAAATAATGTCGTGACACCGTATGTTTGTCACATCCCTTACGTATTTTAGCCAGATGTTCATTGACCCGAATAGAAAAATTACGTATAGTACGCCCCACGTATTGAAGTTTGCACGGGCATGTGATGAGGTACACGATAAATCTGGTGACGCAGGTAGTAAATTGTGACATAGTATAACTGCGTCCCGTGACACTAGAGCTGAATGTGTCTGTTTTACGTCTCCCCAACACATTAACCATGCAAACATTACATTTTCGACAGGGATAATATCCATTGGCTTCCGGAAAGAAAGAGATCCTTTTAGGGGGGTCTATTATATTAGGGGCCACCTCCCCCTGAATGGAGCGTGCACCCCTAAAAATTACGCCAGCCCGCTCAGGCAGGGAAGGGCCCAAAGTTCTATCGCTTTGTAAGACCTTCCAGTGTCTATTTAGGATTTTCTTAATTTCCTTATGTTGGGTGGAATAGGATGTAAAGAAAGACCATCTAAATCTATCCTCTTTAGCTTTCGCCTGTTTTTCAACAAGGAGGGATGGTCTTTCCATTGCCAATACAGAAGCAATGTCTGCATTCAACTGGACTGCTGAGTAGCCCCTATCAATGAATCTAGCCTTCAAAATCTGAGATTGAACCAAAAAGTCCTGCTCTCGGGTGCAGTTCCTCCTCAAGCGGAGGAACTGTCCTCGAGGAACAGACTTCAACCATTGTTCGTGGTGGCAGCTATCGACGGGGATATAGCCATTTCTGTCCGTTGGTTTAAAGTATGTTTTAAATTCCAAACGGTCATTGGCAACTATAATTTCTAAATCTAGGAAATGTATCGACGTGGAGCTGGCCTCGTATGTTAATGTGATGCCACGATCATTAACATTAAGAGTCCTCATGAAGGTATCCAGTGATTCTCTCGTGCCCTTCCATAGGAGGAGGATGTCGTCTATATATCTAGCCCACAGAACCAATTCAGGTCTGTTGAGGGCATAGACGACATCCTCCTCCCACTGGGCCATGAAGAGGTTGGCAAGACTGGGGGCATATTTAGCCCCCATTGCCACACCCCTAATTTGGGAGAAGAATGTTCCCTGGAACCAAAAGTAATTATGCCTAGTGGCAAAGTTGAGCAACTCCATAATAAAGTTCCTCTGTAATAAAGGCAGTGGGGAGTCTCTGGAAAGAAACAACTCCACTGCCCCCAAACCCAATTGATGTGGTATACAGGTGTATAATGAGGCCACATCTGCAGTAACAAGAATCAAATCTCCATGGTGCCGAACTTTCTCAAGTAAATTGATAGTGTCCTTCGTATCTTTTAGATAAGAGGGTATCGATTTCACCAAAGGCTGTAGAAAGAAATCGATGTACTTTCCAATGCGTGAAGTGACCGAGTCAATCCCGCTGACGATAGGTCGCCCTGGGGGATTGACTGGGTCCTTATGTACCTTTGGGAGGTAATAAATCACAGGAATACGTGGTGCAAGAGGCACCAGGTATTCCTGTTCTTTTTTATTAAGAACGTTGAGAGAAAAACCCTCGTTGACTATATCAACGAGGGCCTTCTTGTATTTCAATGTAGGATCCCCAGGTAGAGGATGATATGTCGCTCGGTCTTCCAGGAGCCTATTCATCTCATTAACGTAGTTTATCTTATCTAGTACTACTATTCCACCTCCTTTGTCCGCAGGGCGGACAATGAGATTTTTATTACTGCATAAAGTTTTTAAGCCTGTAGCAATAATAGGATCCTGGTGGACTTTTTTGGTGGGCAATTCGTCAAGATCTTTCAATACCAAAGTACGAAAAACGTTAATGGAAGGAGCTGAGCTCACTGGGGGGTTGAACAAAGAGGGATTAGAAAGCCCTGAACGTACACTAGTAAACTGATTCCCTAATTGTGTAGAGGGAATAGATATTGAAGGCATAATAGACACCTCATCTTTCTTTTGGGCATCAGTTGATGGAAGTGCTAAAAAATGCCTTTGAATGTTTAATTTTCTTATAAACTTTTGAAAATCGATAAAGGTGGAAAATTTGTTCAGTTTGCGCGGGGGAACAAACTTTAGACCTTTATCTAATACAGATTGTTCTTGAGGAGTGAGAACTGTAGAACTTAGGTTAAAAATACCCGCACCTAATTTACCCTTGGTCTTTTTGCGCTGGATGCGCCGCCCCCCCCTTGAGCCTCGTTTATACTTGGGCTTCTGGGGGTGTGGAAAGTGGGCTTGTGAAAACCCTGGTATTGTGGTGGACCAGGGTGATTGTAACTATGACCATATACTGGTCTATGTGGTTCCTCACCCCACCCAGGGTTTGAGTAGGAGTCGTAATACGGGTCATACGGGCCTTCGCCCTGTGGTAGAGTATAACGGTTCTGGGTAGGTATAGGTGTACCCTGTGTATAATTCATATTAGAACCAGATCCATTATCCCTCCAAGGTAAGGGAATTCTCCCTGATGGATCTCTAGGATACATCTGGCCCCTATCACCTTGTCCATAACCTCTACCCCGTTGAGGGTGACCTCTACCTCGGGGTACAGAACTGTATCTACCTCGGCCTGGTTCGTGAGGAGCCAAGGCTGGTATTTGTTTATTGTTCTTGGGTGTATGTGTACCACCCTTATTGTTCTGACCTCCTCGTAAAGATGTGGAGGGAGGTTCATAGACAAGAGTCCTATCAATAATTACATCAACTGGCTCAGAAAGATCCATGTTAGAATAATTTTCAGGGTTGTTTGTCTGATTGGCCAGTTTTTTCTGCCAGCCAAAGACTAAGTTTCCCTTATAGTCACCTATATCTCGGTTGTACTTTTTTTGTTTCTTATTCCTCTGATCTTTCTCCTCCTTTTCAAGGATGGTTTTAAGAGCAGAGGAAAGAGATACATATTCAGGAGTACCACTAGAGGGAGAGAGCTTGTCTCTAATTTCCCTGATTTCTTTATCTAATGCGGACATCCTAACCCGCTTTTTCTCAATCAAAAAATTGAGAAGTTGTAGACCAGCATCATTAAAGTAATTAGCCCAGAGAATCATGTCTGACTCTCCCTGTTGAGGGGAGACATCCCACCTGAGACCTCTGGGTACCATCTTCTCCTTGATATATTGCTCAAGAAACGCAGTGTCCCATTGAAGATGTAATTCTGAGATCATTGCGTTCTTGAGCCTAGCAAAGAGACCACTTATTTCTGAGTCGGCATTATGGATGGTAAAGACTCCCTGTGTGTTAAAGGACCTTGAGGCCCTGTATTCAAAAACATCCATTTGTACACAAAAAGGAGAAAATATATATGGTGAGCAGCAGTAAATAATATGTCAAACAATATTAATGGGAAAAAAGGGGGAAAATACTGCGCTAAACCAAAAACAATGTGCATGCAAGCTGCCGACACTCAAACAAACAAAGTGTACAGGAATGGTGAATAAAAATAGTGTGGCGCTCAAAACAATAAAAATAAGTAAATGGCTACTTAAAGCAATGAAAACAACAGTGCTCTAATAACACAATTATACATGTGAGTCCGCTACAAGGGTATTCAGATGAATTGTCCTCTTTGCGAACTGTGTGATATACCGTGAAGGTACAACGTGAAAATGGAATGAAGTCCCAAATAACAAAAATATATGTGATCATGGATGTCCTTCAATGGATGACCTTCCCACAATGCAGACTGACAAAGGGACTTCAATGTAGAAGATGAATCAAGCAAGGAGAAGACACTAGTTGTTATAGATGGGTACTCTTACCGCTGATGGTGGACCCACCTACCGTACGGCAGTGGGTCTTGCAGGCTTAATGGTCACCAAGACCAAACGGGATGTAACTGGATGTCCTGGGTCCTCACTTGAACTCCAACCGGATGATGAAAAGGTAACTCAAACGATGGATGGTTCTCACATGGGCCAGGTTCCACAGCAATCCGCGAAAAATATAAAGATGGAAGAAAACCAAAAAGACTCCAGATGGTGCAGGTCAATAAAAACCGATTGCCGGAATTTTATTAAATAAAAAAATGTTGTCCAACAATCATGCAGACAAATAAAAAGTGATCACGAAATAAAAATATATTCAAAGCAATATGGGGTGCAGCGTCAGCAGGCCCTACGCGTTTCGACTACTACAGTCTTCAACAGGGGCATGACGCTGTACCCCCCATATTGCCAACATTTATAAGAATTTCACATACTCTGACACACCCCGGAAGGGGTGGAGTCAAAACAGGAAATGACACAAGGTCTCACAATCTCAATACATAATTTCATAATATGCAACTGAAACACATAAGCTATATGTATCAATTCAATAAAGCATTGGATAACCTGTATATTAAACATATTGTACATCAACAAATAAATGTACCTCCATAACCTAATTCTAGGTATGAGGATAGGGATCTAATCATGACACCTGTATGGAACTTACCCTAATGAGGGCACTGCCCATTGTGATCTTCTCATTATCTAGATGGTCTATATAAAATGAGTTCCCAAGTTCACCACGGTATAAACCACATTCCACAGGATGTCATGATCCCACCTGACCAAAATCGTCACTGGGGACACCCTCATATATAGCACTGGGGACACCACAGCATCCCCCAGAGTACAATCTATGCATTGTACTGCTAAATCTAGTGCACTATATACAGCGCCTCCATATTACTCCCTCTGGCGCTAGATCAGAGTCCCACTGGCACTTCCCCTTGCAGTAACATCAACAGATGTTTGCTGCAAATGCCTATGGGGACACCAGTGAGACGCTACGTGGCCGCGCTATGTCCGCGCGCGCGTCCCGCGCATGCGCACGCCGACGTTGTAGTCATGTGATCGCATAACGCATCACATGATACCGGCCAACGTGAATGTGTAGAGAGAGAGACAAGCTTCACATCTCGCAGGGGGGTTAAAGTAATGCAACCGTCCGATGCGCCCTCTAGTGGGGATTAGACAGAATACATATTCAAAATACATGTTGTATAGACGGTAGCAGGTGCTGATATAAATAAGGCCCAAAAGCGCCTAGCTATCCCTCTTATACACATGTAAATTGATGGTTACAATTAGAAAAAATATTTTTCATTTATTTATCCATAATTATTCATCAAGCAATTAACTGATGAAGAATGAATCTAACTCACGTCTTAATTAATAATGATACATTCAACGATTGGGGATAACTCTGATGATGGTAAACCAATAATTGAATGTAACCCCAAATAATAATATTACAAGGAAATTACTAACAACAAAAGAGAAAGGGAAAAAGGGGAGGGGCAAAGAAACTCACAATCTATACAAGGGCAGAAAAATACGTAAATGTACTATTCTTTCACCCGAGTCGCCTATACAGGCGCACGCGGGGGATACCTGCCTCAAGTTCACCATTCCCCAAATGTGGATACACGAGCCCAGGTGCCTCACGCCCGATTGATGAAACAGTTGAGATCCCACTCAACGTTCATACCATGGGGTGAGTAACACCTGAGCTCGTGTATCCAATAAGTCTCCAATCTCGAGACACCCCGTAGGGAGGAATCTCCCCTCCAATGGGGAACGAACCTGTCAATCGCTTGGAACTGGGTGCCCCTAGGGTCCTTTGCATGATGTTCTAAATAATGTCGTGACACCGTATGTTTGTCACATCCCTTACGTATTTTAGCCAGATGTTCATTGACCCGAATAGAAAAATTACGTATAGTACGCCCCACGTATTGAAGTTTGCACGGGCATGTGATGAGGTACACGATAAATCTGGTGACGCAGGTAGTAAATTGTGACATAGTATAACTGCGTCCCGTGACACTAGAGCTGAATGTGTCTGTTTTACGTCTCCCCAACACATTAACCATGCAAACATTACATTTTCGACAGGGATAATATCCATTGGCTTCCGGAAAGAAAGAGATCCTTTTAGGGGGGTCTATTATATTAGGGGCCACCTCCCCCTGAATGGAGCGTGCACCCCTAAAAATTACGCCAGCCCGCTCAGGCAGGGAAGGGCCCAAAGTTCTATCGCTTTGTAAGACCTTCCAGTGTCTATTTAGGATTTTCTTAATTTCCTTATGTTGGGTGGAATAGGATGTAAAGAAAGACCATCTAAATCTATCCTCTTTAGCTTTTGCCTGTTTTTCAACAAGGAGGGATGGTCTTTCCATTGCCAATACAGAAGCAATGTCTGCATTCAACTGGACTGCTGAGTAGCCCCTATCAATGAATCTAGCCTTCAAAATCTGAGATTGAACCAAAAAGTCCTGCTCTCGGGTGCAGTTCCTCCTCAAGCGGAGGAACTGTCCTCGAGGAACAGACTTCAACCATTGTTCGTGGTGGCAGCTATCGACGGGGATATAGCCATTTCTGTCCGTTGGTTTAAAGTATGTTTTAAATTCCAAACGGTCATTGGCAACTATAATTTCTAAATCTAGGAAATGTATCGACGTGGAGCTGGCCTCGTATGTTAATGTGATGCCACGATCATTAACATTAAGAGTCCTCATGAAGGTATCCAGTGATTCTCTCGTGCCCTTCCATAGGAGGAGGATGTCGTCTATATATCTAGCCCACAGAACCAATTCAGGTCTGTTGAGGGCATAGACGACATCCTCCTCCCACTGGGCCATGAAGAGGTTGGCAAGACTGGGGGCATATTTAGCCCCCATTGCCACACCCCTAATTTGGGAGAAGAATGTTCCCTGGAACCAAAAGTAATTATGCCTAGTGGCAAAGTTGAGCAACTCCATAATAAAGTTCCTCTGTAATAAAGGCAGTGGGGAGTCTCTGGAAAGAAACAACTCCACTGCCCCCAAACCCAATTGATGTGGTATACAGGTGTATAATGAGGCCACATCTGCAGTAACAAGAATCAAATCTCCATGGTGCCGAACTTTCTCAAGTAAATTGATAGTGTCCTTCGTATCTTTTAGATAAGAGGGTATCGATTTCACCAAAGGCTGTAGAAAGAAATCGATGTACTTTCCAATGCGTGAAGTGACCGAGTCAATCCCGCTGACGATAGGTCGCCCTGGGGGATTGACTGGGTCCTTATGTACCTTTGGGAGGTAATAAATCACAGGAATACGTGGTGCAAGAGGCACCAGGTATTCCTGTTCTTTTTTATTAAGAACGTTGAGAGAAAAACCCTCGTTGACTATATCAACGAGGGCCTTCTTGTATTTCAATGTAGGATCCCCAGGTAGAGGATGATATGTCGCTCGGTCTTCCAGGAGCCTATTCATCTCATTAACGTAGTTTATCTTATCTAGTACTACTATTCCACCTCCTTTGTCCGCAGGGCGGACAATGAGATTTTTATTACTGCATAAAGTTTTTAAGCCTGTAGCAATAATAGGATCCTGGTGGACTTTTTTGGTGGGCAATTCGTCAAGATCTTTCAATACCAAAGTACGAAAAACGTTAATGGAAGGAGCTGAGCTCACTGGGGGGTTGAACAAAGAGGGATTAGAAAGCCCTGAACGTACACTAGTAAACTGATTCCCTAATTGTGTAGAGGGAATAGATATTGAAGGCATAATAGACACCTCATCTTTCTTTTGGGCATCAGTTGATGGAAGTGCTAAAAAATGCCTTTGAATGTTTAATTTTCTTATAAACTTTTGAAAATCGATAAAGGTGGAAAATTTGTTCAGTTTGCGCGGGGGAACAAACTTTAGACCTTTATCTAATACAGATTGTTCTTGAGGAGTGAGAACTGTAGAACTTAGGTTAAAAATACCCGCACCTAATTTACCCTTGGTCTTTTTGCGCTGGATGCGCCGCCCCCCCCTTGAGCCTCGTTTATACTTGGGCTTCTGGGGGTGTGGAAAGTGGGCTTGTGAAAACCCTGGTATTGTGGTGGACCAGGGTGATTGTAACTATGACCATATACTGGTCTATGTGGTTCCTCACCCCACCCAGGGTTTGAGTAGGAGTCGTAATACGGGTCATACGGGCCTTCGCCCTGTGGTAGAGTATAACGGTTCTGGGTAGGTATAGGTGTACCCTGTGTATAATTCATATTAGAACCAGATCCATTATCCCTCCAAGGTAAGGGAATTCTCCCTGATGGATCTCTAGGATACATTCCTTCATTCCATTTTCACGTTGTACCTTCACGGTATATCACACAGTTCGCAAAGAGGACAATTCATCTGAATACCCTTGTAGCGGACTCACATGTATAATTGTGTTATTAGAGCACTGTTGTTTTCATTGCTTTAAGTAGCCATTTACTTATTTTTATTGTTTTGAGCGCCACACTATTTTTATTCACCATTCCTGTACACTTTGTTTGTTTGAGTGTCGGCAGCTTGCATGCACATTGTTTTTGGTTTAGCGCAGTATTTTCCCCCTTTTTTCCCATTAATATTGTTTGACATATTATTTACTGCTGCTCACCATATATATTTTCTCCTTTTTGTGTACAAATGGATGTTTTTGAATACAGGGCCTCAAGGTCCTTTAACACACAGGGAGTCTTTACCATCCATAATGCCGACTCAGAAATAAGTGGTCTCTTTGCTAGGCTCAAGAACGCAATGATCTCAGAATTACATCTTCAATGGGACACTGTGTTTCTTGAGCAATATATCAAGGAGAAGATGGTACCCAGAGGTCTCAGGTGGGATGTCTCCCCTCAACAGGGAGAGTCAGACATGATTCTCTGGGCTAATTACTTTAATGATGCTGGTCTACAACTTCTCAATTTTTTGATTGAGAAAAAGCGGGTTAGGATGTCCGCATTAGATAAAGAAATCAGGGAAATTAGAGACAAGCTCTCTCCCTCTAGTGGTACTCCTGAATATGTATCTCTTTCCTCTGCTCTTAAAACCATCCTTGAAAAGGAGGAGAAAGATCAGAGGAATAAGAAACAAAAAAAGTACAACCGAGATATAGGTGACTATAAGGGAAACTTAGTCTTTGGCTGGCAGAAAAAACTGGCCAATCAGACAAACAACCCTGAAAATAATTCTAACATGGATCTTTCTGAGCCAGTTGATGTAATTATTGATAGGACTCTTGTCTATGAACCTCCCTCCACATCTTTACGAGGAAGTCAGAACAATAAGGGTGGTACACATACACCCAAGAACAATAAACAAATACCAGCCTTGGCTCCTCACGAACCAGGCCGAGGTAGATACAGTTCTGTACCCCGAGGTAGAGGTCACCCTCAACGGGGTAGAGGTTATGGACAAGGTGATAGGGGCCAGATGTATCCTAGAGATCCATCAGGGAGAATTCCCTTACCTTGGAGGGATAATGGATCTGGTTCTAATATGAATTATACACAGGGTACACCTATACCTACCCAGAACCGTTATACTCTACCACAGGGCGAAGGCCCGTATGACCCGTATTACGACTCCTACTCAAACCCTGGGTGGGGTGAGGAACCACATAGACCAGTATATGGTCATAGTTACAATCACCCTGGTCCACCACAATACCAGGGTTTTCACAAGCCCACTTTCCACACCCCCAGAAGCCCAAGTATAAACGAGGCTCAAGGGGGGGGCGGCGCATCCAGCGCAAAAAGACCAAGGGTAAATTAGGTGCGGGTATTTTTAACCTAAGTTCTACAGTTCTCACTCCTCAAGAACAATCTGTATTAGATAAAGGTCTAAAGTTTGTTCCCCCGCGCAAACTGAACAAATTTTCCACCTTTATCGATTTTCAAAAGTTTATAAGAAAATTAAACATTCAAAGGCATTTTTTAGCACTTCCATCAACTGATGCCCAAAAGAAAGATGAGGTGTCTATTATGCCTTCAATATCTATTCCCTCTACACAATTAGGGAATCAGTTTACTAGTGTACGTTCAGGGCTTTCTAATCCCTCTTTGTTCAACCCCCCAGTGAGCTCAGCTCCTTCCATTAACGTTTTTCGTACTTTGGTATTGAAAGATCTTGACGAATTGCCCACCAAAAAAGTCCACCAGGATCCTATTATTGCTACAGGCTTAAAAACTTTATGCAGTAATAAAAATCTCATTGTCCGCCCTGCGGACAAAGGAGGTGGAATAGTAGTACTAGATAAGATAAACTACGTTAATGAGATGAATAGGCTCCTGGAAGACCGAGCGACATATCATCCTCTACCTGGGGATCCTACATTGAAATACAAGAAGGCCCTCGTTGATATAGTCAACGAGGGTTTTTCTCTCAACGTTCTTAATAAAAAAGAACAGGAATACCTGGTGCCTCTTGCACCACGTATTCCTGTGATTTATTACCTCCCAAAGGTACATAAGGACCCAGTCAATCCCCCAGGGCGACCTATCGTCAGCGGGATTGACTCGGTCACTTCACGCATTGGAAAGTACATCGATTTCTTTCTACAGCCTTTGGTGAAATCGATACCCTCTTATCTAAAAGATACGAAGGACACTATCAATTTACTTGAGAAAGTTCGGCACCATGGAGATTTGATTCTTGTTACTGCAGATGTGGCCTCATTATACACCTGTATACCACATCAATTGGGTTTGGGGGCAGTGGAGTTGTTTCTTTCCAGAGACTCCCCACTGCCTTTATTACAGAGGAACTTTATTATGGAGTTGCTCAACTTTGCCACTAGGCATAATTACTTTTGGTTCCAGGGAACATTCTTCTCCCAAATTAGGGGTGTGGCAATGGGGGCTAAATATGCCCCCAGTCTTGCCAACCTCTTCATGGCCCAGTGGGAGGAGGATGTCGTCTATGCCCTCAACAGACCTGAATTGGTTCTGTGGGCTAGATATATAGACGACATCCTCCTCCTATGGAAGGGCACGAGAGAATCACTGGATACCTTCATGAGGACTCTTAATGTTAATGATCGTGGCATCACATTAACATACGAGGCCAGCTCCACGTCGATACATTTCCTAGATTTAGAAATTATAGTTGCCAATGACCGTTTGGAATTTAAAACATACTTTAAACCAACGGACAGAAATGGCTATATCCCCGTCGATAGCTGCCACCACGAACAATGGTTGAAGTCTGTTCCTCGAGGACAGTTCCTCCGCTTGAGGAGGAACTGCACCCGAGAGCAGGACTTTTTGGTTCAATCTCAGATTTTGAAGGCTAGATTCATTGATAGGGGCTACTCAGCAGTCCAGTTGAATGCAGACATTGCTTCTGTATTGGCAATGGAAAGACCATCCCTCCTTGTTGAAAAACAGGCGAAAGCTAAAGAGGATAGATTTAGATGGTCTTTCTTTACATCCTATTCCACCCAACATAAGGAAATTAAGAAAATCCTAAATAGACACTGGAAGGTCTTACAAAGCGATAGAACTTTGGGCCCTTCCCTGCCTGAGCGGGCTGGCGTAATTTTTAGGGGTGCACGCTCCATTCAGGGGGAGGTGGCCCCTAATATAATAGACCCCCCTAAAAGGATCTCTTTCTTTCCGGAAGCCAATGGATATTATCCCTGTCGAAAATGTAATGTTTGCATGGTTAATGTGTTGGGGAGACGTAAAACAGACACATTCAGCTCTAGTGTCACGGGACGCAGTTATACTATGTCACAATTTACTACCTGCGTCACCAGATTTATTGTGTACCTCATCACATGCCCGTGCAAACTTCAATACGTGGGGCGTACTATACGTAATTTTTCTATTCGGGTCAATGAACATCTGGCTAAAATACGTAAGGGATGTGACAAACATACGGTGTCACGACATTATTTAGAACATCATGCAAAGGACCCTAGGGGCACCCAGTTCCAAGTGATTGACAGGTTCGTTCCCCATTGGAGGGGAGATTCCTCCCTACGGGGTGTCTCGAGATTGGAGACTTATTGGATACACGAGCTCAGGTGTTACTCACCCCATGGTATGAACGTTGAGTGGGATCTCAACTGTTTCATCAATCGGGCGTGAGGCACCTGGGCTCGTGTATCCACATTTGGGGAATGGTGAACTTGAGGCAGGTATCCCCCGCGTGCGCCTGTATAGGCGACTCGGGTGAAAGAATAGTACATTTACGTATTTTTCTGCCCTTGTATAGATTGTGAGTTTCTTTGCCCCTCCCCTTTTTCCCTTTCTCTTTTGTTGTTAGTAATTTCCTTGTAATATTATTATTTGGGGTTACATTCAATTATTGGTTTACCATCATCAGAGTTATCCCCAATCGTTGAATGTATCATTATTAATTAAGACGTGAGTTAGATTCATTCTTCATCAGTTAATTGCTTGATGAATAATTATGGATAAATAAATGAAAAATATTTTTTCTAATTGTAACCATCAATTTACATGTGTATAAGAGGGATAGCTAGGCGCTTTTGGGCCTTATTTATATCAGCACCTGCTACCGTCTATACAACATGTATTTTGAATATGTATTCTGTCTAATCCCCACTAGAGGGCGCATCGGACGGTTGCATTACTTTAACCCCCCTGCGAGATGTGAAGCTTGTCTCTCTCTCTACACATTCACGTTGGCCGGTATCATGTGATGCGTTATGCGATCACATGACTACAACATCGGCGTGCGCATGCGCGGGACGCGCGCGCGGACATAGCGCGGCCACGTAGCGTCTCACTGGTGTCCCCATAGGCATTTGCAGCAAACATCTGTTGATGTTACTGCAAGGGGAAGCGCCAGTGGGACTCTGATCTAGCGCCAGAGGGAGTAATATGGAGGCGCTGTATATAGTGCACTAGATTTAGCAGTACAATGCATAGATTGTACTCTGGGGGATGCTGTGGTGTCCCCAGTGCTATATATGAGGGTGTCCCCAGTGACGATTTTGGTCAGGTGGGATCATGACATCCTGTGGAATGTGGTTTATACCGTGGTGAACTTGGGAACTCATTTTATATAGACCATCTAGATAATGAGAAGATCACAATGGGCAGTGCCCTCATTAGGGTAAGTTCCATACAGGTGTCATGATTAGATCCCTATCCTCATACCTAGAATTAGGTTATGGAGGTACATTTATTTGTTGATGTACAATATGTTTAATATACAGGTTATCCAATGCTTTATTGAATTGATACATATAGCTTATGTGTTTCAGTTGCATATTATGAAATTATGTATTGAGATTGTGAGACCTTGTGTCATTTCCTGTTTTGACTCCACCCCTTCCGGGGTGTGTCAGAGTATGTGAAATTCTTATAAATGTTGGCAATATGGGGGGTACAGCGTCATGCCCCTGTTGAAGACTGTAGTAGTCGAAACGCGTAGGGCCTGCTGACGCTGCACCCCATATTGCTTTGAATATATTTTTATTTCGTGATCACTTTTTATTTGTCTGCATGATTGTTGGACAACATTTTTTTATTTAATAAAATTCCGGCAATCGGTTTTTATTGACCTGCACCATCTGGAGTCTTTTTGGTTTTCTTCCATCTTTATATTTTTCGCGGATTGCTGTGGAACCTGGCCCATGTGAGAACCATCCATCGTTTGAGTTACCTTTTCATCATCCGGTTGGAGTTCAAGTGAGGACCCAGGACATCCAGTTACATCCCGTTTGGTCTTGGTGACCATTAAGCCTGCAAGACCCACTGCCGTACGGTAGGTGGGTCCACCATCAGCGGTAAGAGTACCCATCTATAACAACTAGTGTCTTCTCCTTGCTTGATTCATCTTCTACATTGAAGTCCCTTTGTCAGTCTGCATTGTGGGAAGGTCATCCATTGAAGGACATCCATGATCACATATATTTTTGTTATTTGGGACTTCATTCCATTTTCACGTTGTACCTTCACGGTATATCACACAGTTCGCAAAGAGGACAATTCATCTGAATACCCTTGTAGCGGACTCACATGTATAATTGTGTTATTAGAGCACTGTTGTTTTCATTGCTTTAAGTAGCCATTTACTTATTTTTATTGTTTTGAGCGCCACACTATTTTTATTCACCATTCCTGTACACTTTGTTTGTTTGAGTGTCGGCAGCTTGCATGCACATTGTTTTTGGTTTAGCGCAGTATTTTCCCCCTGTCTTCTTAATAAAACTGTTGTGACACCACAGTTCGACCTGAGAAAAATGTTCAGCGAATACCCAAATTTGCGGGTAGATCAGCGGGATGTTCGCCCGCCAGGCGACCCACAATGCAATGCATGCTTACAAGTGCATTCTAGGGCCCTAATTGGATGAAGCCTTGAAGTTAGCACTGTCAGAGCCCTGATTGGACGAAGTGATGATGACTTTCTCCAATCCACAGCTCAGTGGTCATAGTCCCACCCCACGCTATAAAAGGTATCTTCCCATATAAATCTTTTGTAGTGTGTTGGAGTGGAAATAGATAGAGCAGGGCTCAGTTTGCTGCAAGCAGTTAGTGTGTTCACTTTTCGTGACTCTGAGTGTAAAGTGTTAGTGTAGTGTTAGTATAGTGTGTGAGATTAGTGTGTCAGAGTAACACACTGCTTGCCTGCCCCCCCCCCTTTTTTTTTATTGTCAGCCGCTGTTTTTCTGACCTCAATATCAGTGCTCCCACTTTTACAGTTTTTTTTATATAGTTTTTACATTTCTGTCGGCAGCAGAATTTAAAGTGCACCAAACACCACTTTTCATTGAATAAAGTGCATCCAATTACACATATCCCAGTATCTATCACATTTGGGTAATAAGCCCCCCATCACGTCTGGGAGGCCAACAAGGAGAGGCAAACGTTACCATGCCACTGTGAGGGGGCCAGCAGCGTCTGTGTCCACAGGCAAGGGTGGACATGGTCTGTCATCAGGCAGGGCACCTTTTTCTCTGTTTAGTGATGTTATCCACACTATCCAGCCACAGCATATAGAGGAGGTAGTGGACTGGCTTATTAAACCATCCTCATCCTCCTCATCCTCTATGACCCAAGCTGAAACTAGTGAGCAGTCTCCCACAACTGCCAAAGTGGCTTATTCTGCCTCCTTGTCCACAGCTACTCCTGCCATAGCCCCATCATCATGCACAGAGGAGTCAACTGAATTATTTGAACACAGCTTCAGACACTTGCTTCTTGAGGATGCACAGACATTACTTGATTCTAAGGTTGGTGTTCTGAGGTAGAGAAAGAGAGTAACATGAGCCTACAGAGAGGGGAGAACACTGGTAAACAACAAAGTGGCAGTCATGTCCCCTTCAGCCGCAGCATACTGTGAAGTTGGCTCCAGTGATGATGAGAATAGAGGGGATGATGATGAGGTCACTGATGTGACTTGGGTGCCGGATAGAGCAGAGAAGGAAAGTGAGGGGGAGAAACAACTCCAACGAGGTAGGATGTCCTCCAGAGGCAGCCATCATGTTAGAGTAGAGATCAGCCCCCCTATTCCATCAGATTGTGGAGCTGTTATTTCCTGCCCACTTCCTACAGCTCGTCTGTGTGGGCCTTTTTTAGCACATGTGCAGCCAATCGCACTGTTGCAATTTGCAATCTCTGCCGCAAGCAGATCAAGCGTGGCAAAAACACCAGCCATTTGGGTACCACATGCTTGACAAGGCATTTAACCTCCCACTACTCAGTCCATTGGCAAGAGCACCTTAAAGCCACAAACAAGGTACACAATTCTTCTCCTCATTCCTCACCTTTTATGTCTACCCTGGCTATATCTCATGACCTCTCAGCAGCCTCCACTGACAGGGATGATGGTATAGCAAAGGGTGTCACAGATCCTTGCAACACGTCTGCCAGCAACAAACAAATGGCCCCTGCCCCATCTATAACTGGCTTTCACAGCAAGGAGCACATGGAAGGGCAAACGCATAAAATACTTTTATGTGTTTGCCCTTCCATGTACTCCTTGCTGTGAAGGCCAGTTATAGATGGGGGCAGGAGGTATTTATTTGTTATTGGTGTAAATATGGCCTGGGGACACACTTAGCACCTTTGCTGCCACTGTGCTTCTACTGGGTGTCCAGTGTGCTCCTGTTCCTTTAAGAGGGATTGGCTGCCTCCAGGCCCACCTGCCCCTCATCTATCCATTGAACGCATGTGCTCCTACTGTGGAGACACTCATAAATTCAGTAGCGTTTAGGACTGCAAACTATACACAGGGTGCCGTGAAGAGGCCTTGCAGCTTACGCATGCGTTTGCAAATGCATGCTAATTAATCCCCTGTTTTTAACGCAGACTGTTGGACAGGTTAATCTGGTTGGTCAGCAGACTTGTTGGTGAGTTGAGCTATGGAATGTTCTGTTTTTGTCTTTTATGCGTTTGCCCTTCCATGTGCTCCTTGCTGTGAAGGCCAGTTATAGATGGGTAAATAAACAAAAACTAAAACTCGCGCTTATGGAGACATACAAAAATAAATGACAAGTGAAAAGAAATTATTATATGCGCAGCTGCTACAGCATAAGGCACTAACACCTTTAAGATAAAAAATTATAAAATGCAGCGCTAGCGAATATAAATGTGCTCAATACAAACGTATGTGTGAATGATGATGCCCTGGAGGAGGGGCGAAATGCATTGACAAATTTCCGGTCAACACTAAGAACCAGTGACGCTGCTTCCGGTTCTTGTGGAACGCACGCCGTTGTGAACCCGGAACACACTGACGCTCGGTTATCATTGAAGGCTTGTGAGTTTTCCCAATAACAGCGTATTGTTAATCTGTTCCTAAGCGGTACTTCACAAGTTGCTTTTTCTTTTTATTCCCCACATGGTCCTCTGATCTCTGCTGCTATTGAGCCAACTGTTGAATTTCACCGAACATTATTGGTCCTAGAAGTTGGATGTTGGGTGACTTTTATTTTATTTTAAAGCATTTTTTTTTTTTTTTTTTTCCCCTTCCTTCTATATTACAACCACTGTTGCAAATGGGACATTATTTATTTGATGTTGAAAACCATCTGTAGTACTGTGAATTACTCCTAGAGCTATTTGCCTGGTTGTTCAGTTCATTTAATGTTTTGCACAGTATATTTTCTGGTTTTACTTAGTTGATCACTTTTTAGTGGTAACATTTAGTATTACACCCACTGCATTTCTGGTGACACCAATCATTGGTGCATAATCTTTTCACTAATAGTGTGTACCATCATCCCGAAAGGTTTAGATGGTTGACATTCACACATACGTTTGTATTGAGCACATTTATATTCACTAGCGCTGCATTTTATAATCAGTTATAGATGGGGGCAGGGGCCATTTGTTTGTTACTGGTGTATATATGGTCCGTGGACACACTGGGCACCTCTGCCAGCAGCACACCTCCAGCTGTAGAGTATAACAGGCATATTTCTCTGCCCCAGCTACAGCACAGCAAAAAATAAAAATAAAAAATACACTCCCTGCCACCCACTTGCCTAGCGTATAATATCTAGTTTGTCCAAATTGCTGGCTTTGAAACTCCTGCCTTTCCAATTGGTGAGATCTGCCCCCTCCTGTGAATTTGCAGAATGTGCTGTACCATAGTGTTAGGCGAACATTTTGGGCCGAGCATAAGTTCAGCCTGAACATTGGCTGTTCGCCCATTCGGTGAACACCCAAATTGGCAGGGCGTTCGAATGTTTGTTCAGCCCACCGAACACCCCACAAAGCACTATGTGCTGTACATTCTAAGCCCTGATTGGCTGAAGCAATGAAGGCTTTGCCCAATTAAGTCACAGAGCACTGTCAGAGCCATGATTGGAGAAAGTCATGAGGACTTAGGCCAATTAAAACTGCAGCTCACAATTTAAAAAAAGGGGTAGGCACGGGACAAAAAAAATAACACGCAGCAACCCAAAAAAAGGGGGTATACAGCCCCGTATACAGCGCTAAATGTTATGTAATGAGGTGTAAAACACTGCACTACACAGACACACTCCATAGACACACTACAATGTACTGCAGTAAAACTGCACTGACACACTACAATATACTGCAGTAAAACTGCACTGATGCACTTGAATATACTGCAGTAAAATTTCACTGGCACACTTCAATATACTGCAGAAAAACAGCACTGACGCACTAAAAATATACTGTAGTAAAACTCCACGGGCGCACATCAATATACTGCAGTAAAACTGCACTGATGCACTACAATATACTTCAGTAAAACTGTACCGACGCACTTCAATATATTGCAGTAAAACTGCCCTGACACACTTCAATGTACTGCAGTAAAAATACACGGACGCACTACACTGACACTGCAGTAAAACTACCCTGACAGACTACACTGACACACTTCAATATACTGCAGAAAAACTGCATTGACGCTACACTACACTGACACTACAGTAAAACTGCCCTGACACACTAAACTGATATATATTTAAAGGAATTTTTATTGTTTCACTTTAAGCATCATTAAATCAATGCTCATTTAAAAATTATCTTTTTTAACCGCTTACTGACTGCCTCACGCACTTATACATTGGCAGAATGGCACGGGCAGGCAAAGCAATGTATATATACTCTGCTTTAAACCTGCCGCCTAGCAGGTGCCGCGTGCCTGCGGGACCCACGGATTCGATGACCGCCGGTGTCCCGCGATCGGGTCACGGAATGGCAGAATGGGGGGATGCCTTTGTAAACAAGGCATCTCCCTGTTCTGCCTAGTGACAGGACACTGATCGTCTGCTCCCTCTCATCGGGAGCAGTGATCAGTGTCGTGTCACAGTAAGCCCCTCCCCCACACAGTTAGAATCACTCCCTAGAACACACATAACCCCTTCCTAGCCCTCTAGTGGTTAACCCCTTTACTGCCAGTCACATCTATACAGTAATCAGTGCATTTTTATAGCACTGAACACTGTATGAATGTGAATGGTCTCAAATTAGCTTCAAAAGTGTCTGATGTCTCCGCCATAATGTCGCAGTCACGATAAGACCATAACTAGATTGCCGCTATAACTAGTTGTAGCACTACCCTCAGTTAAGAGAGCTGCTGGTATTGTTTTGGGCCTGTACCGTACTGCTGTAAACCCCAAGAAACTGGCTCTGACCCTCCACTGACACAGCTGTAACAAATGGGATTGTGGAGCCCACTATCTATAACAGTGGTTCTCAACTCCTGTCCTCAGGACCCACTAACAGGCCAGATTTTAAGTATTACCTTGGTGAGATGCAGACTAGAATACTGCAATCCCTGAACAGCAAATTATATCACCTGTGATGCATTTCAGTTATCTTGCAAACCTGGCCTGTTGGTGGGCCCTGAGGACTGGAGTTGAGAACCACTGATCTATAGGAACCACAATACTGCAATAGGGCATACAGTCACAGTTCAAAATTGGTTTACCTGTGTTGGCCGTCTCCCTGTAGCAGTTAATACTCCACACAATGTGTTTGCTTAACCACAAAAGTATTTTACTGAATAAGAAATGACAGGTTAAACAAATATGCGGTTTACTTATGCAGAGCCCTGCAAGAGCCAAAGTTATAAACATATAACAGTACAGGCATATAATAGAATCTTATTACACACTAAATGTCTTTGAATAAACTATGCTCGCGAGCTCCCCCCAGCAGGCAATATGGCACCCAAATAATGTCACCGTGAGTTCCAGTCAGGCCTGACTACTTTCAAACACAGTTACTCCAATAGAAGGGATCTTCGCTAACAAACGTTGGTGCACGTAATATTTGTAATCCAAGGGATATCAAATGTTAGCTGAACTCTATGCTTTTGGGCGTGAAGTCACAAGTAATAAAATGCCCAACTTTAACTACACAGTTTCTGCACAACACACTGTCCCCTGGTGCGTAGCGCACTGCTCTGATGGCGGTGGGCCCTAAACAAAGGATCATGGCCTACTAAACAATTAAGAGTCCTGGGCAAGTGCCCTCTCACTCGACCAGGCCCAGTCCATTTGGCTGGTTCCGTTGCTGGTGCTCCGGCACACGATCTTTCCACCACCCGTAGTCTCCGGTCCCTCAGACAACCGTATGGAAGTTGATAGATGGGTCGACTCTTGGATGCTCCGAGATGTCAGCAGGCTCTCTGGATGGGATTCCTCTCCTTCCGACAGGCAGGCTTTCCGGAATCTGCAGGCCCTATGGCCTAGACGGACACAACAGGCCTCAACACAGGCTCCGACTTGCTGGGCAGGCGATGTCCGAAGAGGCCGCGTATTGCTCCTCCTCCCTCTTAAATAACCATCCCCAGCAGACCTTGCGCCGGGCAATGCACTGTGGGCGTACAGCTGCACTGTGGGTACAGTAGTCTACTTAACATCCACGGCATTGGAGTCCATCTCTCCCTGTACTACAAGTCCCACCATGCACCTTTCTCAAGGTTAAACAGTAGCCAATCTATTGTCAAATAGAACTCCAGAGGGATCTGGGTTCACTTGCATATAAAAGTAGTCTTTATCGCATACCATAAAGTGACACCCCGCTACACAGTAAAAAAAAAAAATAATAATAAAAATGCCATAAAACGACCCCCTGTTTTGTAGACGCTATAACTTTTGCGCAAACCAATCAATAAGCGCTTATTGCGTTTTTTTACCAAAAATATGTTGAAGAAGATGTATCGGCCTAAACTAAGGAAAAAAAAACGTTTTTTATATTTTTCTGGAATATTTATTATAGCAAAAAGTAAAAAAATATTGCTTTTTTTTCAAAATTTATAGCAACAAAAAAAAAAAACGCAGAGGTGATCAAATACCACAAAAAGAAAGCATTATTTGTGGTAAAAAAAAGGATGTCAATTTTGTTTGGGTACCACGTCGCACAACCGCGCAATTGTCAGTTAAAGCCACGTAGTGCCGGATCACAAAAAGTGCTCTGGTCAGGAAGGGGGTAAATTCTTCTGGGGCTGAAGTGGTTAAAAACTTTTTTTGCATTGATACATGTCCCCCAGGGCAGTACCCAGACCAAATCAATTTCATATAGTTTTTTGGATTTCGAATAGTTTTCAAATTCAAATTTGAATTCGAAACGTATTTGAATAGTTTTCGAATTCAAATAGTTTTCCATTTTCCAAAGTGAATAAAATAGAAAAGAAAACAAATAAATAGAATAGAAAAAAATATAATAAAATAAAAAAGAATATAACAGAAAATAAAAGAATATAATATAATGGAATAGAAACAAATAGAATAGAATAAAAAAGAATACAATAACATAGAATATAAACATCTTCTGAAATTTTAATAGAAAATAATAAAATAGAGAATAATATAATTAAAAAAACAGTAGAATAAACTAGAAATAATATAACTATTTCCCAAATTTTAATTAAATCAATTCAAATTTGAATAGAATAGAAAATAACAGAATAGAATAGAAAAAAAACAACATATAATAAAAATAATATAACCATATTCCTCTTCTAATCTATTATTTTCTATTCTAATCTATTCAAATAAGAATTGATTCTATTTGAAATTTGGGAAATGGTTATTTTCTTTCTATTCTATTCTATTGTTTTTTTAATTCTTTTTTGATATGTTTGTTCTATTCGATTCTATTCTTTTCTATTCAAATTCAAATTTATTCTATTTGAATTTCAGAAGATGGTTATATTCTTTCTGTTCTATTCTGTTGTTTTTTTTTTTCTATACTATTCTGTAGTTTCTATTCTATTCTAATCTATTCTTTTCTACTCTATTCAAATTGATTCTATTTGAATTTTGGGAAATGGTTATATTCTTTTTATTCTATTTTTTTATTCTATTCTTTCCTCTTCTATTATAGTCTATTCTATTCTTTTTTTATATTCTATTCTATTATTTTCTTTTCTTATGTATTCGAAAATAAATGTATTCTATTTGAAATTCGAATTTCAGAGGATGGTTATTTTCAATCTATTTTATTCTATTCTTTTTTTTATTCTATTTGTTTCTATTCTATTAGTTTCTATTATGTTCTTTTATTTTCTATTTTGTTCTGTTTTACTATATTATATTCTATTCTGTTATTTTCTGTTATATTCTTTTCTATTCTATTCAATTTTTTTCTATTTTCCTTTATTTTCTATTCTATTTTATTCTCTTTGGAAATTGGAAAACTATTTGAATTTGAAAACTATTTGAAATTGATTTGAAAACTATTAAAATAGATTTGAATTCAAATTTCGTCCCAATTTTTTTTCGTTAATTCGGATTTGTTTAAATTCAGTACTATTGTAATTTCAATTCGGAAGGAAACAAACTGCACATGTCTACACCATACTGCTAAGGCGTGGTCCAGCAAGCAGGGAGAGTAGACCTTCCTGGCACATGTGTTCAATGAGGTGGTGCAGCGTTTCTTAACCACTTCCTGCCCGGTCAATTGGAGATTGACATCCGGGAAGTGGTTGTGTTATCCTGACTGGACGTCTATTGACGCTTTTTACCACGTGATCAGCCGTGTCCAATCACGGCTGATCACGATATAAACAGGAAGAGCCGTTGATCGACGGCTCTCCTGACAGGGGGGGTTCGCGCTGATTGCTTATCAGCGCAGCCCCCCCTCGGGTGCCCACACTGGACCACCAAGATGCCGCCCAGGACCACCAGGGAAGCACCTAACATGTGAATGGCCAGGTAAGTCCCCCATGGCCATCCACATGTATAAATATATGCCTAACTTATGCCAATCAGGCCCACAAATGGGCACTGACTGGCACCATCTTGGCACAATTTTTTTTTGTGATGCCCAGCAATGCCAGCCACCAGTGTCATCAGTGCCACCTATCAGTGCCCATCCATACCCATCCGTGCCCATCCGTGCCCACCTATCAGTGCCCTTTTGTGCCACCTATTAGTGCCACCCATAAGTGCCACCCATCAGTGCCGCCTATGAGTGCCCATCAGTGCTGCCTATGGGTGCCCATCAGTGCCACCTATGAATGCCCATCAGTGCCGCATACCAGTGCCACCTATCAGTGCCCATCATTAGTGCTCATCAGTGCCACCTCATTGGTGCCACCTCATTGGTGCCACCCCATCGGTGCCCATCAGTGCCACCTTATCAGTGCCCGTCAGTGCAGCCATATCAGTGCCCGTCATTGAAGAAGAAAACATACTTATTTACCCCAAAAATTAACAGAAACAAAGAAAAACATAGTTTTCTTTTTTTATTTGTTGTGCAAAAAATAAAAATCACAGAGGCGATCATATACCACCGAAAGAAAGCTCTATTTGTGGGAACAAAATGATAAAAAAAAAAATTGGGTACAGTGTAGCATGACCGCGCAATTGTCATTCAAATTGCGACAGCGCTGAAAGCTGAAAATTGGCTTGGGCAGGAAGGTGTATAATAGTGATGAGCCGAACACCCCCGGGTTCGGTTCGCACCAGAACCCGCGAACGGACCGAAAGTTCGTACGAACATTAGAACCCTATTAAATACAATGGATGCGAACGTTCGGATTCTAAAGTGCTAATTATAACAACTATTATGCATGTTATTGTCCTAAAAAGGGTTTGGGAACCCGGGTTCTGCACCAGGGGACATGTATCAATGCAAAAAGAAGTTTTAAAAACGGTCGTTTTTCGGGAGCAGTCATTTTAATGATGCATAAAGTGAAAAAAAAAAAGTCAAATATTCCTTTAAATATCGTACCTGGGGGGTGTCTAAAGTATGCCTGTGAAGTGCCACGTGTTTCCCGTGTTTAGAACTGTCCCTGCACAAAATGACACTTCTAAAGGAAAAAAAAGCCATTTAAAACTGCTTGCGGCTTTAATGTAATGTCTGGTCCCGGTAATATGGATGAAAATCTTTAAGAAAAATGGCATAGCTACCCCATGACCCCCCCCCCCTACCCCAGCCCATTACCAGCCCCTTTGGGTCTTGTATGGATATTAAGGGGAACCCCGCACATAAAATAAAAAAGGCCCTATATACTCTGAACAGCCGTATACAGGCGGTGCATACAAGACAGGGACTGTAGGTTTGTTCTTATGTAGAATCTGTTTGTAATTTTGAACAGGTACATTGTTGAAGTGTAGCTCCAGCCCAAAAATCTATTTTTAAACTTTTTGGAAAACATAGGTAAGGGTTATCACCCCTGTAACATTTGTTTTGCTGTCTGTGCCCCTGTTCAGAACATTTCACCTCACTTTCCGTCCCAATGTCAACTGTTTTTGAAATGTGGTGTTTTTCTTGAAACAAGGATTGCTGATAAAGCATCAGTACAGAGGAGACACCTTTCTCCCATATTTATTCTTACAGGAGAGAATTTTCCTTCCTAGGGGTAGATTTCCTCTCACTTCCTGTTGTCTTCTTGCGTTTGCAAGTAGGAGTCGTTTGTAAGTTGGATGTTTGAAAGTAGGGACCTGCCGTATATACTCTGCAGAAATAGGCCCCTTAGTTGTTGGTGTTGGCACAACACTTTAAGCACTCACAGTCACTCTTGGTCGGTGCTGGAACGCCCTGCTGTCAACTATTATATCAGGAATTTTAATTACATATAATTGTTGAACAGTGGTAGTAAAAATTGGGCCTTTGATGGTGGTGCTGGTGCCACAACACTGTAAGCCCTGACAGTTACTCTTGGTGGGTGCAGCAATGGGCCCTGCTGTGAATTATTAGATCAAGAATTGTAATTGCATGCCCCTGTTGAACAGGGGCTAAAAAATTGGGCCTTTCGTGGTGGTGGTGGTGGTGGTGGTGGTGTTGCCACAACACTGTAAGCCCTCAGAGTTACTCTTGGTGGGTGCAGGAATGGGCCCTGCTGTGAATTATTAGATCAAGAATTGTAATTACATGCCCCTTTTGAACAGGGGCTGAAAAATTGGGCCTTTCGTGGTGGTGGTGGTGGTGGTGTTGCCACAACACTGTAAGCCCTCAGAGTTACTCTTGGTGGGTGCAGGAATGGGCCCTGCTGTGAATTATTAGATCAAGAATTGTAATTACATGCCCCTTTTAAACAGGGGCTGAAAAATTGGGCCTTTCGTGGTGGTGGTGGTGGTGGTGGCGTTGCCACAACACTGTAAGCCCTCAGAGTTACTCTTGGTGGGTGCAGCAATGGGCCCTGCTGTGAATTATTAGATCAAGAATTGTAATTGCATGCCCCTGTTGAACAGGGGCTAAAAAATTGGGCCTTAGGCACTGGTGGCACAACACTACAACCCCTCACAGATACGTTACTTGGAGCACAGCAATGAGCCCTGTTGCAAAGTATTGCTTCAAAAATTGTAATGACACGCCCCTGTTAAACAGGGGCTGAAAAATTGGGCCTTAGGCACTGGTGCCACAACACTCCAACCCCTCACAGATACTGTACTTGGAGCACAGCAATGAGCCCTATGGCAAATTATTGCTAAAAAAATTGTAATTACACGCCCCTGTAAAACAGGGGCTGAAAAATTGGGCCTTAGCCACTGGTGGCGGCACCCATAAACAAAAATGATCTTCCAAGCTATCATCATCAATCGTATCATTGAGGACTCGGAGGAGGAGGATAGCCAGTCAACATAACAGCACAGGCACTCAGCATCAGCATCAGTCTTGAAGGGATGTGACATGTTAAAATCAATTAGTCTGTTATATCAGCATCAGGTGTGTGGTAGCTGGTGGTGATCCAAGACTGGTTCATCTTGATGAAAGTCAGTCGATCAACCGAGTCGGTGGACAGGCGCACCCTGTGATCCGTGACAAATCCTCCAGCAGCACTGAATGTGCGTTCCGAAAGAACGCTGGATGCAGGACAGGCCAGTAGCTCAATTGCATACTGTGCAAGCTCTGGCCAGTGATCCATCCTCAAGACCCAGTAAGCCAGAGGATTTTCGGTGGGGAA
Organism: Rana muscosa; assembly: GCA_029206835.1. NCBI lineage: Eukaryota > Metazoa > Chordata > Amphibia > Anura > Ranidae > Rana > Rana muscosa. The sequence continues at coordinate 486,599,014 of CM055122.1, forward strand.
GGTGTCCAAGTCTGACCTTGCCCCTAGATATTCCTGCACCATGTTTATCAGACGCTGGCGATGGTTGCTGGAACCGATCATACTTTGGGGCTGCGGACTAAAGAATTGTCTGAACGCATCGGTCAGACGGCCACCTTCCCCACCGCTCCTTCTTTGACTGGCCGAAGCCTCAGCAACTCGTTGTCCAGGACCAGGAGTTTGTAACCTCCCAGTCTCTGGGAACGCGTTGCACAGACCTTTCTGCAAGGCCTCCCGGAGTTGTCTCATCCTCTGCTCCCTCTGCGAAGGTAACATAAGGTCCGCAACCTTACCCTTGTACCGTGGATCAAGGAGAGTGGCCAGCCAGTAATGGTCCCTCTCCTTGATCCGAAGAATACGAGGATCCTTCCGCAGACTTTGCAGGATCAGGGAGGCCATGCAGCGTAGGTTTGCTGAGGCATTCGCTCCGGAGTCCTCTGGGTCACTAAGGACGACATGATCCGCAGCCACCTCCTCCCAGCCACGTACAAGTCCACTGGTTTCTTGGGACTGTAAATCATCCCTAAAAGACTGCTGCTGATGATGCTGAGTGCCAGCCTCCACCTCCATGCTGACACAATCCTCCTCCTCCTCCTCCTCCTCCTCTTCCTCTTCCTGTGCGATGGGTGGGACAGAAGGAACACTGTCTGGGTAAAGGGGGCCTTGAGAGGCAAGGAAGTCCTCCTCTTCCTGCCTCTGTTCTGCCTCAAGTGCCCTGTCCATTATTCCACGCAGCGTGTGCTCCAACAGGTGGACAAGAGGTACAGTGTCACTGATGCATGCACTGTCACTGCTCACCATCCTCGTGGCCTCCTCAAATGGTGCCAGGACAGTGCATGCATCCCTGATCATGCCCCACTGGCGTGGAGAAAAAAAACCAAGCTCCCCTGACCCTGTCCTGGTGCCGTAGTCGCACAGGTACTCATTGATGGCCCTCTGCTGCGTGTGCAGCCGCTGCAGCATGGCCAACGTTGAGTTCCACCTGGTGGGCATGTCACATATAAGGCGGTTCTTGGGCAGGTTCAACTCCTTTTGCAGCTCAGCCAGGCGAGCACTGGCATTATAAGATCTGCGGAAATGCACACAGACTTTCCTGGCCTGCCTCAGGACATCCTGTAAGCCCGGGTACCTGCCCAAGAACCGCTGCACCACCAGGTTAAGGACGTGAGCCACACAGGGCACATGGGTCAGTTGTCCCTGTCGGAGGGCGGAGAGGAGGTTGGTGCCATTGTCGCAAACCACCATTCCTGGCTTAAGCTGGCGTGGCATCAACCACCTCTCGGCCTGGCCCTGCAGAGCAGACAGGACCTCTGCCCCAGTGTGGCTTCTGTCCCCCAAACACACCAGCGCAAGCACGGCATGGCATCTTTTTGCCTGCGTACTTGCGTAGCCCCGTGAACGGCTACGGAGCGCCGCTGGTTCATAGGACAAACCACAGGAAGAGGCCATGGAGGAAGATGAAGAGGAGGGGGTGGAGGAGAGAGGTGTGTCACAACCAGTAGTAGCATTTTGGAGGCGTGGCGGTGTAACAACCACCAACAATACTGCACCTTGTCCTGCATCCTTCCCAGCTGCCAAAAGAGTGACCCAATGGGCCGTGAAAGAAAGGTAACGTCCCTGTCCATGCCTGCTGGACCATGAGTCAGCGGTAATATGCACCTTACCACTGACCGCCCTGTCCAGCGAGGCCAAGACATTGCCTTCCACATGCCGGTAGAGAGCCGGAATAGCCTTCCGTGAGAAAAAGTGGCGTTTGGGAACCTGCCACTGAGGAACCGCACATTGCACAAACTCACGGAAGGGGGCCGAGTCTACCAACTGAAAAGGCAGCAGTTGAAGCGCTAGCAATTTAGCCAAGCTAGCATTCAACCGCTGGGCATGTGGATGGCTGGGAGTGAACTTCTTTCGACGGTCCAGCAGCTGGGGCAGGGAAATTTGCCTGCTAGAATCGGACGTCGGTGTACTGCTAGCAGAGTGGCCGCAAGTACTTGGCTGTGACACACCTAATTCTACACCTTCATTCCTCTCAGTGCATGTTTCAGAGAGGACTGAAGTTATAGTGGGGTTGGAGATCCCAGCTGATGCGGTGCAAGGAGAGGTCCGCTTTGTTCTTTGGTGTGGGTCTTTGGGCCCTGCTGTGAATTATTAGATCAAGAATTGTAATTACATGCCCCTTTTGAACAGGGGCTGAAAAATTGGGCCTTTCGTGGTGGTGGTGGTGGTGGTGGCGTTGCCACAACACTGTAAGCCCTCAGAGTTACTCTTGGTGGGTGCAGCAATGGGCCCTGCTGTGAATTATTAGATCAAGAATTGTAATTGCATGCCCCTGTTGAACAGGGGCTAAAAAATTGGGCCTTAGGCACTGGTGGCACAACACTACAACCCCTCACAGATACGTTACTTGGAGCACAGCAATGAGCCCTGTTGCAAAGTATTGCTTCAAAAATTGTAATGACACGCCCCTGTTAAACAGGGGCTGAAAAATTGGGCCTTAGGCACTGGTGCCACAACACTCCAACCCCTCACAGATACTGTACTTGGAGCACAGCAATGAGCCCTATGGCAAATTATTGCTAAAAAAATTGTAATTACACGCCCCTGTAAAACAGGGGCTGAAAAATTGGGCCTTAGCCACTGGTGGCGGCACCCATAAACAAAAATGATCTTCCAAGCTATCATCATCAATCGTATCATTGAGGACTCGGAGGAGGAGGATAGCCAGTCAACATAACAGCACAGGCACTCAGCATCAGCATCAGTCTTGAAGGGATGTGACATGTTAAAATCAATTAGTCTGTTATATCAGCATCAGGTGTGTGGTAGCTGGTGGTGATCCAAGACTGGTTCATCTTGATGAAAGTCAGTCGATCAACCGAGTCGGTGGACAGGCGCACCCTGTGATCCGTGACAAATCCTCCAGCAGCACTGAATGTGCGTTCCGAAAGAACGCTGGATGCAGGACAGGCCAGTAGCTCAATTGTATACTGTGCAAGCTCTGGCCAGTGATCCATCCTCAAGACCCAGTAAGCCAGAGGATTTTCGGTGGGGAAGGTGTCCAAGTCTGACCTTGCCCCTAGATATTCCTGCACCATGTTTATTAGACGCTGGCGATGGTTGCTGGAACTGATCATACTTTGGGGCTGCGGACTAAAGAATTGTCTGAACGCATCGGTCAGACGGCCACCTTCCCCACCGCTCCTTCTTTGACTGGCCGAAGCCTCAGCAACTCGTTGTCCAGGACCAGGAGTTTGTAACCTCCCAGTCTCTGGGAACGCGTTGCACAGACCTTTCTGCAAGGCCTCCCGGAGTTGTCTCATCCTCTGCTCCCTCTGCGAAGGTAACATAAGGTCCGCAACCTTACCCTTGTACCGTGGATCAAGGAGAGTGGCCAGCCAGTAATGGTCCCTCTCCTTGATCCGAAGAATACGAGGATCCTTCCGCAGACTTTGCAGGATCAGGGAGGCCATGCAGCGTAGGTTTGCTGAGGCATTCGCTCCGGAGTCCTCTGGGTCACTAAGGACGACATGATCCGCAGCCACCTCCTCCCAGCCACGTACAAGTCCACTGGTTTCTTGGGACTGTAAATCATCCCTAAAAGACTGCTGCTGATGATGCTGAGTGCCAGCCTCCACCTCCATGCTGACACAATCCTCCTCCTCCTCCTCCTCCTCCTCTTCCTCTTCCTGTGCGATGGGTGGGACAGAAGGAACACTGTCTGGGTAAAGGGGGCCTTGAGAGGCAAGGAAGTCCTCCTCTTCCTGCCTCTGTTCTGCCTCAAGTGCCCTGTCCATTATTCCACGCAGCGTGTGCTCCAACAGGTGGACAAGAGGTACAGTGTCACTGATGCATGCACTGTCACTGCTCACCATCCTCGTGGCCTCCTCAAATGGTGCCAGGACAGTGCATGCATCCCTGATCATGCCCCACTGGCGTGGAGAAAAAAAACCAAGCTCCCCTGACCCTGTCCTGGTGCCGTAGTCGCACAGGTACTCATTGATGGCCCTCTGCTGCGTGTGCAGCCGCTGCAGCATGGCCAACGTTGAGTTCCACCTGGTGGGCATGTCACATATAAGGCGGTTCTTGGGCAGGTTCAACTCCTTTTGCAGCTCAGCCAGGCGAGCACTGGCATTATAAGATCTGCGGAAATGCACACAGACTTTCCTGGCCTGCCTCAGGACATCCTGTAAGCCCGGGTACCTGCCCAAGAACCGCTGCACCACCAGGTTAAGGACGTGAGCCACACAGGGCACATGGGTCAGTTGTCCCTGTCGGAGGGCGGAGAGGAGGTTGGTGCCATTGTCGCAAACCACCATTCCTGGCTTAAGCTGGCGTGGCGTCAACCACCTCTCGGCCTGGCCCTGCAGAGCAGACAGGACCTCTGCCCCAGTGTGGCTTCTGTCCCCCAAACACACCAGCGCAAGCACGGCATGGCATCTTTTTGCCTGCGTACTTGCGTAGCCCCGTGAACGGCTACGGAGCACCGCTGGTTCATAGGACAAACCACAGGAAGAGGCCATGGAGGAAGATGAAGAGGAGGGGGTGGAGGAGAGAGGTGTGTCACAACCAGTAGTAGCATTTTGGAGGCGTGGCGGTGTAACAACCACCAACAATACTGCACCTTGTCCTGCATCCTTCCCAGCTGCCAAAAGAGTGACCCAATGGGCCGTGAAAGAAAGGTAACGTCCCTGTCCATGCCTGCTGGACCATGAGTCAGCGGTAATATGCACCTTACCGCTGACCGCCCTGTCCAGCGAGGCCAAGACATTGCCTTCCACATGCCGGTAGAGAGCCGGAATAGCCTTCCGTGAGAAAAAGTGGCGTTTGGGAACCTGCCACTGAGGAACCGCACATTGCACAAACTCACGGAAGGGGGCCGAGTCTACCAACTGAAAAGGCAGCAGTTGAAGCGCTAGCAATTTAGCCAAGCTAGCATTCAACCGCTGGGCATGTGGATGGCTGGGAGTGAACTTCTTTCGACGGTCCAGCAGCTGGGGCAGGGAAATTTGCCTGCTAGAATCGGACGTCGGTGTACTGCTAGCAGAGTGGCCGCAAGTACTTGGCTGTGACACACCTAATTCTACACCTTCATTCCTCTCAGTGCATGTTTCAGAGAGGACTGAAGTTATAGTGGGGTTGGAGATCCCAGCTGATGCGGTGCAAGGAGAGGTCCGCTTTGTTCTTTGGTGTGGGTCTTTGAGGTAGGCTTGCCAACGAGCTGCATGGCAGGTCAACATATGTCTGGTCAGGCATGTGGTACCCAAGCGGCTGATGTTTTGGCCACGCGATATACGCTTGAGACATATGTTGCAAACAGCAGCTGTGCGATCTGATGCACTAGCCTCAAAAAAGGCCCACACCAAGGAACTTTTTGAATGACGGGCAGAGGCAGCGCCCTGCACAGGCGGAGCTCTGTGGTGTGATTCCGTCGGTGTACTGCCCTTACGCTGGCCACCAAAGGGCATCCTGCCTCGTTGGAGATGTGCCTCCTCCTCATCCTCCTCCTCCTCCTCTCTCCTATTAGGCACCCACGTGGAGTCAGTGACCTCATCATCCCCTCCCTCCTCATCACTGGAGCCAATCTGGCAGTATGCTGCAGCTGCTGGAACATGACTGCCAGATTGGTGTCCTTCTTGAGCATCCCCTCTGTCTGCTCTCGCGCTACTGCCTTCCTGTAGCTGGGTTTCATCATCAGACCCTTCGAAACGCTGGGCATCCTCCTGGAGCATGTACCCAACACTGTGCTCAAACAGTTCGGGGGACTCCTCAGGAGGAGGACATGGTGGGTCTAGGGAAGGAGTGACTGATGATGAGTCTGACATTGATACCAGGGAAGAGGACGCTTTGGCAGCTGCTTTGCCAGTACCCTGAGCCTGGGTGAGAGAGGATGAGGAGGAGGAGGAGGGCTTGGTCATCCACTCTACCAAGTCTTCGGCATGATGTGGCTCAACATGTCCAGCTGCCGAAAAGAAGGACAAGCGTGTCCCATGGCCATGTGCTGATGACAATGCACCGCGTCCACGACCAGCACTGTTGCCCCCAGACACAGAGCCTGCTTGCCCTCTTTTATTGCCTCCTGACTGTCTGCCTCTCCTTGTTTGCCTTCCAGACATTCTAATAGATGGCCTGCAGGGAGATGGGAAAAAAGCAATAAGGGCTACCTTCAGGTGTCCTTCTCTGTCCCTTTACTTAAGGATTTCTAAATATGGTTGAGGATTATTGCTTTTGCACAGAATAGCACAACGACAATTTCCCTGACTGTCCAAAAAACAAGGATTTCAAAGATGGTTGATGAGGAATGCTTTGGCACACTATAGCACAAGGAGAATTCCCCTCACTTTCCTTCTTTGTCCCTAGAAACAAGGACTGGCACAGTGAAAGAAACTGACACTCTCCCTACCTACAGTTTTCTGTCCCTAAAAAAAAATTTTTTTAAAGCACACTATAGCACAAGGAGAATTCCCCTCACTTTCCTTCTTTGTCCCTAGAAACAAGGACTGGCACAGTGAAAGAAACTGACACTCTCCCTACCTACAGTTTTCTGTCCCTAGAAAAAATGTTTTTTTAAAGCACACTATAGCACAAGGAGAAATCCCCTCACTTTCCTTCTTTGTCCCTAGAAACAAGGACTGGCACAGTGAAAGAAACTGACACTCTCCCTACCTACAGTTTTCTGTCCCTAGAAAAAATGTTTTTTTAAAGCACACTATAGCACAAGGAGAAATCCCCTCACTTTCCTTCTTTGTCCCTAGAAACAAGGACTGGCACAGTGAAAGAAACTGACACTCTCCCTACCTACAGTTTTCTGTCCCTAGAAAAAATGTTTTTTTAAAGCACACTATAGCACAAGGAGAATTCCCCTCACTTTCCTTCTTTGTCCCTAGAAACAAGGACTGGCACAGTGAAAGAAACTGACACTCTCCCTACCTACAGTTTTCTGTCCCTAGAAAAAATGTTTTTTTAAAGCACACTATAGCACAAGGAGAAACCCCCTCACTTTCCTTCTTTGTCCCTAGAAACAAGGACTGGCACAGTGAAAGAAACTGACACTCTCCCTACCTACAGTTTTCTGTCCCTAGAAAAAATGTTTTTTTAAAGCACACTATAGCACAAGGAGAAATCCCCTCACTTTCCTTCTTTGTCCCTAGAAACAAGGACTGGCACAGTGAAAGAAACTGACACTCTCCCTACCTACAGTTTTCTGTCCCTAGAAAAAATGTTTTTTTAAAGCACACTATAGCACAAGGAGAAATCCCCTCACTTTCCTTCTTTGTCTCTAGAAACAAGGACTGGCACAGTGAAAGAAACTGACACTCTCCCTACCTACAGTTTTCTGTCCCTAGAAAAAATGTTTTTTTAAAGCACACTATAGCACAAGGAGAAATCCCCTCACTTTCCTTCTTTGTCCCTAGAAACAAGGACTGGCACAGTGAAAGAAACTGACACTCTCCCTACCTACAGTTTTCTGTCCCTAGAAAAAATGTTTTTTTAAAGCACACTATAGCACAAGGAGAATTCCCCTCACTTTCCTTCTTTGTCCCTAGAAACAAGGACTGGCACAGTGAAAGAAACTGACACTCTCCCTACCTACAGTTTTCTGTCCCTAGAAAAAATGTTTTTTTAAAGCACACTATAGCACAAGGAGAAATCCCCTCACTTTCCTTCTTTGTCCCTAGAAACAAGGACTGGCACAGTGAAAGAAACTGACACTCTCCCTACCTACAGTTTTCTGTCCCTAGAAAAAATGTTTTTTTAAAGCACACTATAGCACAAGGAGAATTCCCCTCACTTTCCTTCTTTGTCCCTAGAAACAAGGACTGGCACAGTGAAAGAAACTGACACTCTCCCTACCTACAGGTTTCTGTCCCTAGAAAAAATGTTTTTTTAAAGCACACTATAGCACAAGGAGAAATCCCCTCACTTTCCTTCTTTGTCCCTAGAAACAAGGACTGGCACAGTGAAAGAAACTGACACTCTCCCTACCTACAGTTTTCTGTCCCTAGAAAAAATGTTTTTTTAAAGCACACTATAGCACAAGGAGAAATCCCCTCACTTTCCTTCTTTGTCCCTAGAAACAAGGACTGGCACAGTGAAAGAAACTGACACTCTCCCTACCTAGAGTTTTCTGTCCCTAGAAAAAATGTTTTTTTAAAGCACACTATAGCACAAGGAGAAATCCCCTCACTTTCCTTCTTTGTCCCTAGAAACAAGGACTGGCACAGTGAAAGAAACTGACACTCTCCCTACCTACAGTTTTCTGTCCCTAGAAAAAATGTTTTTTTAAAGCACACTATAGCACAAGGAGAATTCCCCTCACTTTCCTTCTTTGTCCCTAGAAACAAGGACTGGCACAGTGAAAGAAACTGACACTCTCCCTACCTACAGTTTTCTGTCCCTAGAAAAAATGTTTTTTAAAGCACACTATAGCACAAGGAGAAATCCCCTCACTTTCCTTCTTTGTCCCTAGAAACAAGGACTGGCACAGTGAAAGAAACTGACACTCTCCCTACCTACAGTTTTCTGTCCCTAGAAAAAATGTTTTTTTAAAGCACACTATAGCACAAGGAGAAATCCCCTCACTTTCCTTCTTTGTCCCTAGAAACAAGGACTCGCACAGTAAAACACACTGACACTCTCCCTACCTATCCTTCTCTTTCCCTAAACTAAAGGAATCCAGGTTAAGCAAGAAAGAAATAAATGTCACTGTCCCTGCCTATGCTTGTCTTTCCCTGCTCCGGAACACACTACACTAGGCCGCCGTGCTGGCGGCCTTTTATAGTGTGGGGCGTGTACTAAACACCCTCAGCAATAATTGGCCACAGGCATCCTGCCTGTGGCCAATCATTGCTCTCCTCGCTGCCGGCGCTGTGATTGGCCAAGCATGCGGGGTCACAGTGCATGCTTGGCCAATCACAGCGCCTGGATGACACTGCGATGGCGTAGTGCATTGTGGGCCGTTCGCGTCACTCGAATTTGGCGCGAACGGCCCAAATCGTTCGATCTTCGTCGAACGATCGAACAGCCGATGTTCGAGTCGAACGTATGTTCGACTCGAACACGAAGCTCATCCCTAGTGTATAAGTGCCTGGTATTGAAGCTGTTAAACAGGTACCCAAGTTTGTAAGATCTTCTAAAGCAGGCAAGAAGAGTCTGTAGCCATTTCAGGCAGTCATACACAGACAGTGTTCAGTTGGCTGAAATTCAGCAGGAATTCCGCCTGCCCGTAAACTGCCTAATTTGTGAAATGCCCACCAGGTGGAACTCAACTTTGCGTTGCATTATGGACAATGCATTTGAGGCAGAGCAATGGGAGGAAGAGGAGGATTTATTTTCCTCTCAAAACCCGCTTTATGCAGACACCATTCTTGCATGAACAGAACACACAAGAGGAGAGAGAGAGAGGAGGAGGAGGATTCTGGCAGTTTTGGAGGCATAGAAGCAGAGGAAGACATACGTCAAACCTTAAGAGAGTGTTTTCAGTCCCCAGAAACCTTAGGAGTAGTACATGGCTGGGAGGAGGCAGTTCCAGATACTGTAATCCTCAGTGACCCCAAGGACTCTGCTTCTCATGCCCTCGGTAAACTTGAAGTGCATGGGATTCCTATATTCTTCAAAGCCTGCAAAAGGACTCGAGAATTTGTGGCATCAACCACATTATTGGTTGGCAACCCTCCTTGGCCACCGTTAAAAGGGGAAAGTTTTGGAACTCATTCTGCCCTCGCAGGACACCTTAAAGGGGAGTTTATATAATACCTTTCCAGACTCTGGTAGGTTTCAGTCTCATGAAAAAGCTAGTTTTGAGGCTTCAGTTGGTCAAAGGAGGAGCGGTGGAGAAGGGGGCTGCCTCAGTAGTACATTTAAAAAATGTTTAGTCCTCTGCACCCAGGGCTGTCAGCTTCACGATCCCAACAGCATTGTCTGCATCATATGGTGGAAGATTATCTAGGGGTGGAAACAGACTTGGAGAGCTTTCCAGTAGACTATCCACTAGGTCTTTGGGTCATGAGAATAGACCACTGGCCATAACTTGCCCAATATGAAATTGAGCTGCTGGGCTGCCCTGCATCCAGCATGCTTACCAAACAGGCATTCAGTGCTGTTGGTGGTTTTGTGACAGATAAAAGAGCGCGTCTGTCCACAGACTCCATTGACTGTCTGATATTTGTTAAAATTAATTACTCCTGGGTTGGCAGTAGCTATCAAGCCCCTGATGCCAATGTCGCTGATTAAGTGTTATTGTGATCTGGAATCTCTGCAAGACTGTCTAGGCTGCCTAGCTTTGTGGGTGTTGATTTTATCTTGAAGTATTTTTTTTGGTGTATGTTTTATGGGCCAATCAACACCCAAGGACCAATTTTTCCACACCTGTTTGACAGGAGCATCACATTTCAATTACTTACAGCAGGGCCAATTCTTGCTTTCATCAAGAGCACATCTAGAAGGTTACAGGCTAAAGGCACCACCAACACCAACACCCAAAAATCTATTTTTCCGCAACTGTTTGACAGGTGCATCAACTTAATTTTTTTTACAGCAAGGCCAATTCTTGCTTTAATCAAGAGTACCTCTAGAAGGGTACGGGGTAAAGGCACCACCAACATCCAAAGACTAATTTTTCCACAACTGTTTGACAGGGGCATCAAATTTAACAGCAAGGCCAATTCTTGCTTTCATCAGGAGTACCTCTAGAAGGTTACGGGGTGAAGGCATCACCAACACCCAAAGACCAATTTTTCTACAACTGTTCGACAGGGGCGTCAAATTTGAGGACTTTTGATTTCTCCTGTTCATGTCCAATAGACAGACTTCAATGGGGTTCTTTGTTCGGGGTCAAAACATTTTGAAATGTTTGAGAGTTCTGGCGCAAACCGAACCTGGGGGGTGTTTGGCCCATCTCTAGTCCTATGTTGCTCGCATAGCAATAAAACTAGAGCCAGATTCATGGGATGAGATGCAAAAGACTTCCAACTCATGCTGAGGAAGATTGCAGATGCTTTAACAAAACTGCTTTACAAGAAACATATTTAGAGAACTGAGATCCAAAATGGGACTAATATAAGGAGTAGTTGATTGGGAGTGTTGGAATAGACCAGGCTGTTCAAAAGATTGTGTCTGTTTGAAGTGAAACTCCATCCAGAACTTTTTTTTTACTTTTAAACACCATTTAGAATGGTCAGATATCGCTTTAGGATTTTGATGCTGTCTCTGTCCTTATTGGAGAGATTAATGATCATTATTTGTCTTGTTGACTGTCAATGAGAAATAAAGTGAGGGGTGATGCAAACAATTGTCACCCATACAGGGTAAGAGGAACTGTCTTCCAGTGGGAATACATGTATACAAAAAAAAAAATCGTTTTTGGGTTTAGGTATACTTTAGTTTTACCCCATCCACAAATAAAAAAAAAAAGCTTTATCTGGAGGCACAAATTAACAGAGTAAAGCCCATTGACTATGTGTTATTTCAGTTCACAGAGATCAGTGAGTTACTGCACTTTGGACTCTGGACAAGCTCATAACACTGTGCACAACTGTAGTAAAATTGAAACCATAGTGTTTGTAGGACATTCAGCAGCCAATTTACTAATGTACTGTGTATCTACTGATGTAATTCTTCACACTTCTCTGGGTTTTTAATTCACAGTATTAAAGACCAGAAGCCTAGACATACTGGAAAGTGTCGGCATAGTGTCACATATAAATTAAGCAGTATGTTAATTTAATCCGTCCATCGTGTATTATTAGACACTCCTTCCCCAAAATTACCTGGACAAGGAAGGCAAAGGTATCGAGTATCTGGGCAATAAATCATGAAGCGGTTGCTCCCTTGAAATATTTCTGGGCACACACACATCTCACCCAGGCAGATACTTGAATGTAATAACAACATTTATCCACCCTGACGACTATATGCACTGCCAGGAGTTTTAAAATAGTTATGGAAAGAATGAGGTCCTATTGCATGCTCCATAACCAGATGAACTTGTCAACCAGCTTTGACTGCAGAAAGTTGCAAAATGATTAGGGCCGACCTAAACTCAAAGGCAGGCAGTAGGGAAGGTGAAGGAAGGTAGGTAAGAGTTTAATGCAGTACTTATTTGCTTAGCATGCTCAGCTGCAGTGCAGACAACTTTAATTTCATTTCCCACAACTCCATGGGTTCCTAAACTGCTTTCCTCCCTCGGGAGCTCAGAAAGGACTCATCTGATGAGGCAGTAGTAGTTTTACAGCCTCTGATCTGGTGAGAGGCCCTCCACTGTCAAAACTGGTGTGCAAGCAGACTGGCTGGAGCCTAATGGCACACAGCTTCTCCAGAAGGCCCAGCTACCATTGGGGACTCTCCCTGATTGCTACCAGAGTACTATAACTCCAGTGGGATGGCCCTACATCCTTGGTTCCTTCCAGCAATTCATCTGTGTTACCATAGCTACCCTGAACTTTACAGTGAAGGATGCTGTTTATGAGGATTATTACAAGTAGTGATGAGCCGAACACCCCCGGGTTCGGTTCGCACCAGAACCCGCGAACGGACCGAAAGTTCGTACGAACATTAGAACCCTATTAAATACAATGGATGCGAACGTTTGAATTCTAAAGTGCTAATTATAACAACTATTATGCATGTTATTGTCCTAAAAAGGGTTTGGGAACCCGGGTTCTGCACTAGGGGACATGTATCAATGCAAAAAGAAGTTTTAAAAACGGTCGTTTTTCGGGAGCAGTCATTTTAATGATGCATAAAGTGAAAAAAAAAAAGTCAAATATTCCTTTAAATATCGTACCTGGGGGGTGTCTAAAGTATGCCTGTGAAGTGCCACGTGTTTCCCGTGTTTAGAACTGTCCCTGCACAAAATGACACTTCTAAAGGAAAAAAAAGCCATTTAAAACTGCTTGCGGCTTTAATGTAATGTCTGGTCCCGGTAATATGGATGAAAATCTTTAAGAAAAATGGCATAGCTACCCCATGACCCCCCCCCCCCCTACCCCAGCCCATTACCAGCCCCTTTGGGATTTGTATGGATATTAAGGGGAACCCCGCACATAAAATAAAAAAGGCCCTATATACTCTGAACAGCCGTATACAGGCGGTGCATACAAGACAGGGACTGTAGGTTTGTTCTTATGTAGAATCTGTTTGTAATTTTGAACAGGTACATTGTTGAAGTGTAGCTCCAGCCCAAAAATCTATTTTTAAACTTTTTGGAAAACATAGGTAAGGGTTATCACCCCTGTAACATTTGTTTTGCTGTCTGTGCCCCTGTTCAGAACATTTCACCTCACTTTCCGTCCCAATGTCAACTGTTTTTGAAATGTGGTGTTTTTCTTGAAACAAGGATTGCTGATAAAGCATCAGTACAGAGGAGACACCTTTCTCCCATATTTATTCTTACAGGAGAGAATTTTCCTTCCTAGGGGTAGATTTCCTCTCACTTCCTGTTGTCTTCTTGCGTTTGCAAGTAGGAGTCGTTTGTAAGTTGGATGTTTGAAAGTAGGGACCTGCCGTATATACTCTGCAGAAATAGGCCCCTTAGTTGTTGGTGTTGGCACAACACTGTAAGCACTCACAGTTACTCTTGGTTGGTGCTGGAACGCCCTGCTGTCAACTATTATATCAGGAATTTTAATTACATATAATTGTTGAACAGTGGTAGTAAAAATTGGGCCTTTGATGGTGGTGCTGGTGCCACAACACTGTAAGCCCTGACAGTTACTCTTGGTGGGTGCAGCAATGGGCCCTGCTGTGAATTATTAGATCAAGAATTGTAATTGCATGCCCCTGTTGAACAGGGGCTGAAAAATTGGGCCTTTCGTGGTGGTGGTGGTGGTGGTGGTGTTGCCACAACACTGTAAGCCCTCAGAGTTACTCTTGGTGGGTGCAGGAATGGGCCCTGCTGTGAATTATTAGATCAAGAATTGTAATTACATGCCCCTTTTGAACAGGGGCTGAAAAATTGGGCCTTTCGTGGTGGTGGTGGTGGTGGTGTTGCCACAACACTGTAAGCCCTCAGAGTTACTCTTGGTGGGTGCAGGAATGGGCCCTGCTGTGAATTATTAGATCAAGAATTGTAATTACATGCCCCTTTTGAACAGGGGCTGAAAAATTGGGCCTTTCGTGGTGGTGGTGGTGGTGGTGTTGCCACAACACTGTAAGCCCTCAGAGTTACTCTTGGTGGGTGCAGGAATGGGCCCTGCTGTGAATTATTAGATCAAGAATTGTAATTACATGCCCCTTTTGAACAGGGGCTGAAAAATTGGGCCTTTCGTGGTGGTGGTGGTGGTGGTGGTGGCGTTGCCACAACACTGTAAGCCCTCAGAGTTACTCTTGGTGGGTGCAGCAATGGGCCCTGCTGTGAATTATTAGATCAAGAATTGTAATTGCATGCCCCTGTTGAACAGGGGCTGAAAAATTGGGCCTTAGGCACTGGTGGCACAACACTACAACCCCTCACAGATACGTTACTTGGAGCACAGCAATGAGCCCTGTTGCAAAGTATTGCTTCAAAAATTGTAATGACACGCCCCTGTTAAACAGGGGCTGAAAAATTGGGCCTTAGGCACTGGTGCCACAACACTCCAACCCCTCACAGATACTGTACTTGGAGCACAGCAATGAGCCCTATGGCAAATTATTGGTAAAAAAATTGTAATTACACGCCCCTGTAAAACAGGGGCTGAAAAATTGGGCCTTAGCCACTGGTGGCGGCACCCATAAACAAAAATGATCTTCCAAGCTATCATCATCAATCGTATCATTGAGGACTCGGAGGAGGAGGATAGCCAGTCAACATAACAGCACAGGCACTCAGCATCAGCATCAGTCTTGAAGGGATGTGACATGTTAAAATCAATTAGTCTGTTATATCAGCATCAGGTGTGTGGTAGCTGGTGGTGATCCAAGACTGGTTCATCTTGATGAAAGTCAGTCGATCAACCGAGTCGATGGACAGGCGCACCCTGTGATCCGTGACAAATCCTCCAGCAGCACTGAATGTGCGTTCCGAAAGAACGCTGGATGCAGGACAGGCCAGTAGCTCAATTGCATACTGTGCAAGCTCTGGCCAGTGATCCATCCTCAAGACCCAGTAAGCCAGAGGATTTTCGGTGGGGAAGGTGTCCAAGTCTGACCTTGCCCCTAGATATTCCTGCACCATGTTTATCAGACGCTGGCGATGGTTGCTGGAACCGATCATACTTTGGGGCTGCGGACTAAAGAATTGTCTGAACGCATCGGTCAGACGGCCACCTTCCCCACCGCTCCTTCTTTGACTGCCCGAAGCCTCAGCAACTCGTTGTCCAGGACCAGGAGTTTGTAACCTCCCAGTCTCTGGGAACGTGTTGCACAGACCTTTCTGCAAGGCCTCCCGGAGTTGTCTCATCCTCTGCTCCCTCTGCGAAGGTAACATAAGTTCCGCAACCTTACCCTTGTACCGTGGATCAAGGAGAGTGGCCAGCCAGTAATGGTCCCTCTCCTTGATCCGAAGAATACGAGGATCCTTCCGCAGACTTTGCAGGATCAGGGAGGCCATGCAGCGTAGGTTTGCTGAGGCATTCGCTCCGGAGTCCTCTGGGTCACTAAGGACGACATGATCCGCAGCCACCTCCTCCCAGCCACGTACAAGTCCACTGGTTTCTTGGGACTGTAAATCATCCCTAAAAGACTGCTGCTGATGATGCTGAGTGCCAGCCTCCACCTCCATGCTGACACAATTCTCCTCCTCCTCCTCCTCCTCCTCCTCTTCCTCTTCCTGTGCGATGGGTGGGACAGAAGGAACACTGTCTGGGTAAAGGGGGCCTTGAGAGGCAAGGAAGTCCTCCTCTTCCTGCCTCTGTTCTGCCTCAAGTGCCCTGTCCATTATTCCACGCAGCGTGTGCTCCAACAGGTGGACAAGAGGTACAGTGTCACTGATGCATGCACTGTCACTGCTCACCATCCTCGTGGCCTCCTCAAATGGTGCCAGGACAGTGCATGCATCCCTGATCATGCCCCACTGGCGTGGAGAAAAAAAAACAAGCTCCCCTGACCCTGTCCTGGTGCCGTAGTCGCACAGGTACTCATTGATGGCCCTCTGCTGCGTGTGCAGCCGCTGCAGCATGGCCAACGTTGAGTTCCACCTGGTGGGCATGTCACATATAAGGCGGTTCTTGGGCAGGTTCAACTCCTTTTGCAGCTCAGCCAGGCGAGCACTGGCATTATAAGATCTGCGGAAATGCACACAGACTTTCCTGGCCTGCCTCAGGACATCCTGTAAGCCCGGGTACCTGCCCAAGAACCGCTGCACCACCAGGTTAAGGACGTGAGCCACACAGGGCACATGGGTCAGTTGTCCCTGTCGGAGGGCGGAGAGGAGGTTGGTGCCATTGTCGCAAACCACCATTCCTGGCTTAAGCTGGCGTGGCGTCAACCACCTC
Organism: Rana muscosa; assembly: GCA_029206835.1. Taxonomy (NCBI): domain Eukaryota; kingdom Metazoa; phylum Chordata; class Amphibia; order Anura; family Ranidae; genus Rana; species Rana muscosa. The sequence continues at coordinate 486,615,438 of CM055122.1, forward strand.
TCGGCCTGGCCCTGCAGAGCAGACAGGACCTCTGCCCCAGTGTGGCTTCTGTCCCCCAAACACACCAGCGCAAGCACGGCATGGCATCTTTTTGCCTGCGTACTTGCGTAGCCCCGTGAACGGCTACGGAGCACCGCTGGTTCATAGGACAAACCACAGGAAGAGGCCATGGAGGAAGAAGAGGAGGGGGTGGAGGAGAGAGGTGTGTCACAACCAGTAGTAGCATTTTGGAGGCGTGGCGGTGGAACAACCTCCAACACTACTGCACCTTGTCCTGCATCCTTCCCAGCTGCCAAAAGAGTGACCCAATGGGCCGTGAAAGAAAGGTAACGTCCCTGTCCATGCCTGCTGGACCATGAGTCAGCGGTAATATGCACCTTACCGCTGACCGCCCTGTCCAGCGAGGCCAAGACATTGCCTTCCACATGCCGGTAGAGAGCCGGAATAGCCTTCCGTGAGAAAAAGTGGCGTTTGGGAACCTGCCACTGAGGAACCGCACATTGCACAAACTCACGGAAGGGGGCCGAGTCTACCAACTGAAAAGGCAGCAGTTGAAGCGCTAGCAATTTAGCCAAGCTAGCATTCAACCACTGGGCATGTGGATGGCTGGGAGTGAACTTCTTTCGACGGTCCAGCAGCTGGGGCAGGGAAATTTGCCTGCTAGAATCGGACGTCGGTGTACTGCTAGCAGAGTGGCCGCAAGTACTTGGCTGTGACACACCTAATTCTACACCTTCATTCCTCTCAGTGCATGTTTCAGAGAGGACTGAAGTTATAGTGGGGTTGGAGATCCCAGCTGATGCGGTGCAAGGAGAGGTCCGCTTTGTTCTTTGGTGTGGGTCTTTGAGGTAGGCTTGCCAACGAGCTGCATGGCAGGTCAACATATGTCTGGTCAGGCATGTGGTACCCAAGCGGCTGATGTTTTGGCCACGCGATATACGCTTGAGACATATGTTGCAAACAGCAGCTGTGCGATCTGATGCACTAGCCTCAAAAAAGGCCCACACCAAGGAACTTTTTGAATGACGGGCAGAGGCAGCGCCCTGCACAGGCGGAGCTCTGCGGTGTGATTCCGTCGGTGTACTGCCCTTACGCTGGCCACCAAAGGGCATCCTGCCTCGTTGGAGATGTGCCTCCTCCTCATCCTCCTCCTCCTCCTCTCTCCTATTAGGCACCCACGTGGAGTCAGTGACCTCATCATCCCCTCCCTCCTCATCACTGGAGCCAATCTGGCAGTATGCTGCAGCTGCTGGAACATGACTGCCAGATTGGTGTCCTTCTTGAGCATCCCCTCTGTCTGCTCTCACGCTACTGCCTTCCTGTAGCTGGGTTTCATCATCAGACCCTTCGAAACGCTGGGCATCCTCCTGGAGCATGTACCCAACACTGTGCTCAAACAGTTCGGGGGACTCCTCAGGAGGAGGACATGGTGGGTCTAGGGAAGGAGTGACTGATGATGAGTCTGACATTGATACCAGGGAAGAGGACGCTTTGGCAGCTGCTTTGCCAGTACCCTGAGCCTGGGTGAGAGAGGATGAGGATGAGGAGGAGGGCTTGGTCATCCACTCTACCAAGTCTTCGGCATGATGTGGCTCAACATGTCCAGCTGCCGAAAAGAAGGACAAGCGTGTCCCATGGCCATGTGCTGATGACAATGCACCGCGTCCACGACCAGCACTGTTGCCCCCAGACACAGAGCCTGCTTGCCCTCTTTTATTGCCTCCTGACTGTCTGCCTCTCCTTGTTTGCCTTCCAGACATTCTAATAGATGGCCTGCAGGGAGATGGGAAAAAAGCAATAAGGGCTACCTTCAGGTGTCCTTCTCTGTCCCTTTACTTAAGGATTTCTAAATATGGTTGAGGATTATTGCTTTTGCACAGAATAGCACAACGACAATTTCCCTGACTGTCCAAAAAACAAGGATTTCAAAGATGGTTGATGAGGAATGCTTTGGCACACTATAGCACAAGGAGAATTCCCCTCACTTTCCTTCTTTGTCCCTAGAAACAAGGACTGGCACAGTGAAAGAAACTGACACTCTCCCTACCTACAGTGTTCTGTCCCTAGAAAAAATGTTTTTTTAAAGCACACTATAGCACAAGGAGAAATCCCCTCACTTTCCTTCTTTGTCCCTAGAAACAAGGACTGGCACAGTGAAAGAAACTGACACTCTCCCTACCTACAGTTTTCTGTCCCTAGAAAAAATGTTTTTTAAAGCACACTATAGCACAAGGAGAAATCCCCTCACTTTCCTTCTTTGTCCCTAGAAACAAGGACTGGCACAGTGAAAGAAACTGACACTCTCCCTACCTACAGTTTTCTGTCCCTAGAAAAAATGTTTTTTTAAAGCACACTATAGCACAAGGAGAAATCCCCTTACTTTCCTTCTTTGTCCCTAGAAACAAGGACTGGCACAGTGAAAGAAACTGACACTCTCCCTACCTACAGTTTTCTGTCCCTAGAAAAAATGTTTTTTTAAAGCACACTATAGCACAAGGAGAAATCCCCTCACTTTCCTTCTTTGTCCCTAGAAACAAGGACTGGCACAGTGAAAGAAACTGACACTCTCCCTACCTACAGTTTTCTGTCCCTAGAAAAAATGTTTTTTTAAAGCACACTATAGCACAAGGAGAAATCCCCTCACTTTCCTTCTTTGTCCCTAGAAACAAGGACTGGCACAGTGAAAGAAACTGACACTCTCCCTACCTACAGTTTTCTGTCCCTAGAAAAAATGTTTTTTTAAAGCACACTATAGCACAAGGAGAAATCCCCTCACTTTCCTTCTTTGTCCCTAGAAACAAGGACTGGCACAGTGAAAGAAACTGACACTCTCCCTACCTACAGTTTTCTGTCCCTAGAAAAAATGTTTTTTTAAAGCACACTATAGCACAAGGAGAAATCCCCTCACTTTCCTTCTTTGTCCCTAGAAACAAGGACTGGCACAGTGAAAGAAACTGACACTCTCCCTACCTACAGTTTTCTGTCCCTAGAAAAAATGTTTTTTTAAAGCACACTATAGCACAAGGAGAAATCCCCTCACTTTCCTTCTTTGTCCCTAGAAACAAGGACTGGCACAGTGAAAGAAACTGACACTCTCCCTACCTACAGTTTTCTGTCCCTAGAAAAAATGTTTTTTTAAAGCACACTATAGCACAAGGAGAAATCCCCTCACTTTCCTTCTTTGTCCCTAGAAACAAGGACTGGCACGGTGAAAGAAACTGACACTCTCCCTACCTACAGTTTTCTGTCCCTAGAAAAAATGTTTTTTTAAAGCACACTATAGCACAAGGAGAAATCCCCTCACTTTCCTTCTTTGTCCCTAGAAACAAGGACTGGCACAGTGAAAGAAACTGACACTCTCCCTACCTACAGTTTTCTGTCCCTAGAAAAAATGTTTTTTTAAAGCACACTATAGCACAAGGAGAAATCCCCTCACTTTCCTTCTTTGTCCCTAGAAACAAGGACTGGCACAGTGAAAGAAACTGACACTCTCCCTACCTACAGTTTTCTGTCCCTAGAAAAAATGTTTTTTTAAAGCACACTATAGCACAAGGAGAAATCCCCTCACTTTCCTTCTTTGTCCCTAGAAACAAGGACTGGCACAGTGAAAGAAACTGACACTCTCCCTACCTACAGTTTTCTGTCCCTAGAAAAAATGTTTTTTTAAAGCACACTATAGCACAAGGAGAAATCCCCTCACTTTCCTTCTTTGTCCCTAGAAACAAGGACTGGCACAGTGAAAGAAACTGACACTCTCCCTACCTACAGTTTTCTGTCCCTAGAAAAAATGTTTTTTTAAAGCACACTATAGCACAAGGAGAAATCCCCTCACTTTCCTTCTTTGTCCCTAGAAACAAGGACTGGCACAGTGAAAGAAACTGACACTCTCCCTACCTACAGTTTTCTGTCCCTAGAAAAAATGTTTTTTTAAAGCACACTATAGCACAAGGAGAAATCCCCTCACTTTCCTTCTTTGTCCCTAGAAACAAGGACTGGCACAGTGAAAGAAACTGACACTCTCCCTACCTACAGTTTTCTGTCCCTAGAAAAAATGTTTTTTTAAAGCACACTATAGCACAAGGAGAAATCCCCTCACTTTCCTTCTTTGTCCCTAGAAACAAGGACTGGAACAGTGAAAGAAACTGACACTCTCCCTACCTACAGTTTTCTGTCCCTAGAAAAAATGTTTTTTTAAAGCACACTATAGCACAAGGAGAAATCCCCTCACTTTCCTTCTTTGTCCCTAGAAACAAGGACTGGCACAGTGAAAGAAACTGACACTCTCCCTACCTACAGTTTTCTGTCCCTAGAAAAAATGTTTTTTTAAAGCACACTATAGCACAAGGAGAAATCCCCTCACTTTCCTTCTTTGTCCCTAGAAACAAGGACTGGCACAGTAAAACACACTGACACTCTCCCTACCTATCCTTCTCTTTCCCTAAACTAAAGGAATCCAGGTTAAGCAAGAAAGAAATAAATGTCACTGTCCCTGCCTATGCTTGTCTTTCCCTGCTCCGGAACACACTACACTAGGCCGCCGTGCTGGCGGCCTTTTATAGTGTGGGGCGTGTACTAAACACCCTCAGCAATAATTGGCCACAGGCATCCTGCCTGTGGCCAATCATTGCTCTCCTCGCTGCCGGCGCTGTGATTGGCCAAGCATGCGGGGTCACAGTGCATGCTTGGCCAATCACAGCGCCTGGATGACACTGCGATGGCGTAGTGCATTGTGGGCCGTTCGCGTCACTCGAATTTGGCGCGAACGGCCCAAATCGTTCGATCTTCGTCGAACGATCGAACAGCCGATGTTCGAGTCGAACGTATGTTCGACTCGAACACGAAGCTCATCCCTAATTACAAGTAATCTGTTTTCTCATCTTCAGTATATGCATGTGTAGAAATATGGGCTACAAGCATAAAGCACCGTACCTTCCAGTGTCTCAAAGCATCGTTTGTCCCTCTAGTGATCAGCGTACCAGGTGACATCATAACTGTATGCCAAATAAAATGATTGGGGGATGAATAGTCCTCCTGTCCAGGGATGAGCTTCGAGTTCAAGTCGAACTCATGTTCGACCCGAACATTGCCTGTTCGCCCGTTTGCCAAACAGCGAACAATTTGGGGTGTTCGCGGCAAATTCCAAAAGTCTATGGGAGAAATCTAAAGTGCTAATTTTAAAGGCTTATATGCAAGTTATTGTCCTAAAAAGTGTTTGGAGACCCGGGTCCTGCCCCAGGGGACATGTATCAATGCAAAAAAACGTTTTAAAAACTGCCTTTTTTCGGGAGCAGTGATTTTAATAATGCTTAAAGTGAAACAATAAAAGTGAAATATTCCTTTAAATTTCATACCTGGGGTGTGTGTATAGTATGCCTGTAAAGTCGCGCTTGTTTCCCGTGTTTCTCGCGGCTATTAATGAATTGTCGGCTCCCGGCAATACATAGAAATACATAGAAAAGTCATTGATAAAAAAAAAAAAAGCGTGGGGGTCCCCCCAAATTCAATTACCAGGCCCTTCAGGTCTGGTATGGATATTAAGGGGAACCCTGCCACAAATAAAAAAAAATGTGTGGAGTTCCCCCAAAAATCCATACCAGGCCCTCAGGTCTGGTATGGATTTTAAGGGGAACTCCACCCCAAATTTAAAAAAAATGGCGTGGAGTTCCCCCCAAAATCCATACCAGACCCTTTATCCGAGCACGCAACCTGGCAGGCCGCAGGAAAAGAGGGGGGGACGAGAGAGCGCTCCCCCTCCTGAACCGTTGATGGGGACAAGGGCCTCATCCCCACAACCCTTACCCGGTGGTTGTGGGGGTCTGCGGGCAGGGGGCTTATCAGAATCTGGAAGACCCCTTTAACAAAGGGGACCCCGAGATCCCAGCCCCTCCATGTGAATTGGTAAGGGGTACATTGTACCCCTACCATTTCACGAAGAAAGTGTAAAAAAAATGTAAAAAAACACACACCGACACCTTGGAAAAGTCCTTTATTAAACATAAAAAATTTTTTTTTAAAAAAAACATTCCATCGATGAAATCCAGTGTCCCGCGGTGATCCGATGTCCAGCGCTGTCCGTCATTGGCTGAGCCTGAGCGGACCTGATGGGGAACTTCCTCCAGTATAATAAATGAATAGACCCGCCCCTTCTAAAGTTCCCCATCAGGTCCGCTCAGCCAATGACGTAGGTGTAAGGCTGAGGCGGAACGTGAGAAGGGGCGGGTCTATTCATTTATTATACTGGAGGAAGTTCCCCATCAGGTCCGCTCAGCCAATGACGTAGGCGGGGTCTGACATACGAGGGTGCGGACCTGATGGGGAACTTCCTCCACAGTTTAATACATGAATAGACCCGCCCCTTCTCACGGTCCTCAGCTTTACACCTACGTCATTGGCTGAGTGGACCTGATGGGAAACTTTAGAAGGGGCGGGTCTATTCATTTAATACACTGCGGAGGAAGTTCCCCATCAGGTCCGCTCAGGCTCAGCCAATGACGGACAGTGCTGGACATCGGATCGCCACGGGACACTGGATTTCATTGCAGGAATGTTTTTTATTTTTTTTAATTCTTTTTTTTAATAAAGGACTTTTCCAAGGTGTGTGTGTGTTTTATTACATTTTTTTTACACTTTCTTTGTGAAATGGTAGGAGTACAATGTACCCCTTACCAATTCACATGGGGGGGCCGGGATCTGGGGGTCCCCTTTGTTAAATTCGCACTTTTGATTTAGAACGTTCGAGTCCATTGTAGTTAATAGGGTTCTAAAGTTCACGCGAACATTCTGGCTGTTCGCAGGTTCTGGTGCGAACCGAACAGGGGGGGTGTTCGGCTCATCCCTACTCCTGTCAGATAATTGCTTTGCACGATTATGTTCCTGGACCACATATCCCACCTTCCAACCCGTAACCTAAGAGGCCTCACTCCGCTGTCTGTTGTCGGACATCTCTCCAACATCACTCCGGTCGCCTGTCAATTGGTGGGTGCCAAGCATCACGTCGGGAGAACGAGACAGCGCACACACTGCACGAGTGTCGCTACATGATTTCCTGTCCGGAAGACATCGGAACGATCTGGTCTTTAGTGAGAGGGCAAATTGCTCGACCTTTACATATTCTTGTGACCTTGTCACTGTTACTTTAAGACACTTTTCACAGACACCTTTATCCCAGGAATACTTTACTGCATTTACTTGAACACTGTGCTTAGACATCTTTAGCCTTCCTCATTATAATATATTTACTGTTCCCACAACACCTAATCGGATTACAGTTAACGAGCTCCAACAAGCTGGTAAAGAACATCAGATCTGCAACGTAGACTTTATTGCCATTACTGATACAAGGGGCCCCTATATTATCACTTTTAGACCTGCTCTCCCTTCTTAAGATAGCATTATAGGCTGGCTAGGATCCATCTTTTACATTGTGGCAGTATAGGCAGTTTTTGAAATATCCATCTAAGGAGTAACGTTATCTTTTAGGGAAGTGTGAACATATATACATATTGTGACAGCAGGAAGGTAAAGTCACCTGGTTGCATCCAGGGGGGTAGATATATTTCTCCCAGATTCAGGCTTTATGCCGACTTATACAACTAGGGAGTTGATGAAGCCCAGCTGAGTCTAGTGGGCTCATGATGACTCATACCTCTAGGGAGAGGGCTGGGCGTCGTGCAGACAGGGAGTTGATGAGGCCAGCTGAAGCTTGTCAGCTCATTTAGGCCTCTATAAAAAAAACTCCCAGATTCATTAGGTGTTAGCTCATGCCTGGAACCAGACCTGTGTGGACTGTCTAGGGAGAGTGAACCCCTGTGCGGTGAGGCAAAGCCTGTGTGGCTATTTGTTTGGACTTTTACTAAACCAGGGACTTAGGGACTAGGACAGCACCAGGCTGATCCCAGTTGTTAGTTTAGGAAACCTGCATGTTTAGTCAGAGGTCAAACTGACCAGGATTTATTTTGTTTGTTTCTTTTTGGCTTTGCTGTGTTTTTGTCACTGTACATAGAGAAATAAACCGCACCTTTTGATTTTGAAAACCACAACCTCCGTCTGCTGGCCCTGTTTTTGTGTGGGGAGCCCAACCAGGGGGTCACACACACCCGCTACCGAGTTAACCCCCTCACAGTTGGTGGAGAACCAGTGGCAGTTTTTTTTAAGCCAGCATGGAGGAGATACTGAAACAGCTGGCTCTAGCAAATGCCAATCAACAGCAGACAAATGCAGGTTTGCAAAGGAGCCTTGCAGCCCAGCAGCAAGCTCATCAACAAGCCCAGCAGCAATCTGAGGCCCGCTTCATAGACCTGTTACAGAAGCAAGAGCAGAGACTACAACAAATGGAAGCAGTAATGCAGCAACGTCCGCAGACCAGTGAGGAAAGCCGTCCCACTAATACCGCGTCCTTTGGGGTGAGTCGTTTATTGACAAAAATGACTGGAGAGGATGATCCAGAGGTATTTTTGACCACATTTGAAAGGACTGCTGAAAGAGAAAAGTGGCCTGAGGAGCAGTGGGCTGGACTGGTGGCTCCTCTGTTAACTGGTGAATCGCAGAAGGCTTACTATGACCTAGAGCCTGACCAAGCAAAAGACTATGTGATGCTAAAAGCTGAAATATTGGCAAGGCTGGGTGTCACCCTGGCTGTCCGGGCTCAGCGTGTGCATAACTGGACTTTCCAGCTTGGAAAACCCCCCAGGTCTCAAATGTATGATCTCATTCACCTGAGCAGGAAGTGGCTACAGCCAGAGACTTTGTCCGCACCAGAGATTGTGGAACGTGTTGTAATGGATCGGTTTTTGAGAGCTCTTCCTACTGCCATCCAAAAGTGGGTAAGCCATGGAGACCCAGAGACGGCCGGTGGTCTTGTGGATCGTGTAGAGAAATACTTGGCTACAGAGAACCTGACGGCCTCTTCCAGAGACACTCGGACTTTCCACCCTAAGACCAGACCATCCCCAGGGGCGGATAAGAGGATTCCAAGGGGTGAGGGTGGAGAGAGTGAGAGGGTGGGAGCTCTACCCCAAGTTTGGCGAGAACAGCCTGGGAAATCAGCGGCTCAAGAGGCCGCAAGAAGGATCGTTTGCTACCGCTGCCGGCAAGCGGGACATATTGCAGCCAATTGCCCGGTTGTGGAGGAACCCACGCAGTGTGACTTTCTGACGGGCAGACGTCAGTCGCTGTGTGCGACAGTCGCATGCACTGCCATTCGAGGAACTGAGAAACATTTATGCAAAATGTGTATTAATGGTAGAAATGTTGTGGTATTACTGGATTCAGGTAGCCTTGTGACCCTGATAAAGGCTGAATTAGTTAAAACAGAGGTCTCTGGGAATAGCAAGGTAGCTGTTATTTGTGTGCATGGGGACACCCGAGAGTATCCAGTGACTACAGTGTGTTTCGAGACCCCCAAAGGTACCCTCTCTCATCCAGTGGGCTTAGTATCTCAGTTACCGCATGACGCCATTGTGGGAAGGGATTTTCCGAAGTTCTGGGAACTGTGGGATGATCCTGAGCCCCCCACTGGTGCCCCTATGTACCAGGAATGTGATAGCCAGAACTCCTCTGAGAGTGGTGAGGACTCTCCAGAATTTCCCTTGTCAGTATTTGCAGGGGAGACTCAAGAAACTGGAGAGGAGCCCACCTCCTCAGACGAAAACCTACCGTCTGTGGAGTTTTCTGATCTGGAGGTTCACAGGGAAAATTTTGCCACAGAACAGTTAAAAGACCCCGCCCTAATAAAGGCACGGGAAAACGTAGTGGAAATAGATGGCGAGTTAGTGAACCCAGATAATACCTGCACTTACCCATACTTCAGCGTAGAGAAGGACCTACTGTATCGGGTGGCAAAAAGGGCAGAAGAAACCGTTGAGCAGCTGGTGGTGCCCAAACCTTACAGGAAGTTGGTGTTGGAGTTGGCCCATGGGCACATTCTTGGAGGTCATCTGGGGACAGAGAAAACCCGAGAGAGGGTATTACAGAGATTCTATTGGCCTGGGGTGATGAAGGACATAGAAAATTATTGTTCCTCCTGCCCTGTGTGTCAGAGGTCGGCCCCGATGCCACATTTCCGTAGCCCGCTGGTCCCTCTACCCATCATTGAGGTCCCGTTTGAGAGAATCGCAATGGATTTGGTAGGTCCTATAATCAAGTCCGCTAGGGGGCACCAGTACATATTGGTTATAATGGACTATGCCACCCGTTATCCAGAAGCGATCCCTCTCAGAAATACCTCGGCCAAAACCATAGCCAAAGAGCTATCTCTTGTTTTTAGCCGGGTGGGTATTTGTAAAGAACTGCTTACGGACCAAGGTACACCCTTTATGTCCCGGGTTATGAAAGAGCTGTGTAAATTGCTCAAAGTGACGCAATTGCGTACATCTGTGTATCACCCCCAAACCGATGGGCTGGTTGAAAGATTCAACAAAACCCTAAAACAAATGTTGAAGAAAGTGGTGGATAGAGATGGAAAGGATTGGGACTGTCTACTTCCTTATTTGATGTTTGCTATTAGGGAGGTGCCCCAATCCTCTACGGGATTCTCCCCCTTTGAGTTACTGTATGGGAGACACCCAAGAGGGCTGTTGGATATTGCCAAGGAAACTTGGGAAAGTGAGAGTTCTCCCCACAGGAGTGTGATTGAGCATGTCGCCCTGATGCAAGATCGAATTGCACAGGTAATGCCCATCGTGAAGGAACATTTGGCCCAAGCGCAGTTGGCACAGCAGAGAGTGTACAACCGTGGAGCAAAGACCCGTACCTTTTCCCCGGGGGATAGGATATTGGTACTTGTCCCTACGGTTGAAAGTAAATTCCTTGCCAAATGGCAAGGCCCCTACGAGATAATGGAAAAAGTGAGCGAAGTGAATTACAAGGTCAGACAACCAGGAAGGCGAAAGCCCGAACAGATATATCACGTTAATCTGTTGAAAGCCTGGAGGGATAGAGAGTCCCTAGTCGCAGAAACTTGGTCACCAGCTCAAACTGGTTGCGTGATTCCGGAGGTTGGAATAGCAGCCACCTTGTCACAACCCCAACAACAGGAGGTTAAGGAGTTTGTGCTTCGCAACAAGGAGGTGTTCTCTGAGCTGCCGGGACAAACATCTGGGGTAGAGCATGATATTATTACCCCGCCCGGTGAAAGGGTGAAGTTAAAACCCTATCGGATCCCAGAGGCCCGACGGGAGGCAATACGGGAGGAAGTACAGAAAATGCTGAACTTAGGGGTGATAGAGGAGTCCCAAAGTGATTGGTCTAGTCCCATTGTGTTGGTGCCTAAACCGGATGGGAGCTGGCGATTTTGTAACGATTTTCGTCAGTTGAACAAAGTTACAAAATTTGACACCTACCCCATGCCACGTATAGATGAGTTGATCGACCGGCTGGGAACAGCCCGATACATGACGACTCTTGACCTCACAAAAGGGTATTGGCAAATTCCCCTGGCCAAGTCGGCCAAAGAGAAAACCGCATTTGTAACCCCAGACGGGGCGTTCCAATATAAGAGAATGCCGTTCGGGTTACAGAATGCGCCGGCCACATTCCAGCGGAAAATGGACCAGATACTGAGGCCCCATCGGAAGTATGCTGCGGCTTACCTGGATGACGTAATTGTCCATAGCACAGATTGGGCCTCACATCTGCCAAAAGTGCAAGCAGTCCTAGACTCTATCCGGGAAGCGGGGTTTACGGCTAACCCCAAGAAGTGTACCATTGGGCAGGAGGAGGCCAAATATCTTGGGTACACCATTGGCAGGGGAGTAATAAAACCCCAACTCAACAAAGTCGAGGCCATCCAGAGTTGGCCACGTCCCAACAGCAAGAAGCAGGTACAAGCCTTTCTGGGAATCGCGGGTTATTATCGGCGCTTCATTCCCCACTTTGCTTCTAAGGCTGTGCCCCTAACCAACCTGACGAAAGGGAAAGGGTCGGTCATGATTAAATGGACCCCCGAGGCTGAGGCAGCATTCCAATTCTTGAAACAAGCCTTATGTAGCCAGCCAGTGTTGTACTCACCCGACTTCTCTAAAGACTTTGTCGTACAAAGTGATGCGTCAGATGTGGGGTTAGGAGCAGTATTGTCCCAGGTCTGGAACGGGGAAGAGCACCCAGTCATTTACCTCAGCAGGAAGTTGAAGTCCCATGAGGTAAATTACGCCACGGTTGAAAAGGAGTGTTTAGCGGTGAAGTGGGCTCTAGATTCCCTTCGGTACTATCTGCTAGGTAGGCACTTTGACATGGTTACGGATCACGCTCCGTTAAAGTGGATGGCTCAAAACAAGGAGACAAATAGAAGAGTGAATAGGTGGTTCCTGGCCCTACAGGAATTCAACTTCACAGTAAAGCATCGCCCTGGCGTTCAAATGGGGAATGTGGATGCTTTGTCTCGAGTACATGAATGCCTGATTGCTGGTGTTCCAACCCCGAGGTTAAAACAAGAGGGGGGGGTATGTGACAGCAGGAAGGTAAAGTCACCTGGTTGCATCCAGGGGGGTAGATATATTTCTCCCAGATTCAGGCTTTATGCCGACTTATACAACTAGGGAGTTGATGAAGCCCAGCTGAGTCTAGTGGGCTCATGATGACTCATACCTCTAGGGAGAGGGCTGGGCGTCGTGCAGACAGGGAGTTGATGAGGCCAGCTGAAGCTTGTCAGCTCATTTAGGCCTCTATAAAAAAACTCCCAGATTCATTAGGTGTTAGCTCATGCCTGGAACCAGACCTGTGTGGACTGTCTAGGGAGAGTGAACCCCTGTGCGGTGAGGCAAAGCCTGTGTGGCTATTTGTTTGGACTTTTACTAAACCAGGGACTTAGGGACTAGGACAGCACCAGGCTGATCCCAGTTGTTAGTTTAGGAAACCTGCATGTTTAGTCAGAGGTCAAACTGACCAGGATTTATTTTGTTTGTTTCTTTTTGGCTTTGCTGTGTTTTTGTCACTGTACATAGAGAAATAAACCGCACCTTTTGATTTTGAAAACCACAACCTCCGTCTGCTGGCCCTGTTTTTGTGTGGGGAGCCCAACCAGGGGGTCACACACACCCGCTACCGAGTTAACCCCCTCACAATATATATCATTGTCATTGTTATTACTTGTCTTGTCTTTTAGAGGGGTTCTTCTGCTGAGTTGGCGCTGTTGCTTAAAACTCAGCAGATCTACTACCTCCTCTTTGTAGCAATGTTTCCCATTTATGGTTCAAGTAAAATAATCATAGAACCAAAATACGCTGAGTTGTCTGATTATTACTCCACATTGAAACAAGGATGTCTGAACCCAGAGTGTCAGTTATGTGAATGTTCTCCAGGTCATGGCCGTGCAGATGAGCAGGTAATTCTAAGCAGTCCTCTAGGGGGCCGTGCTACACATGTTTTAGCCATTTTGAACCTGTTTTGCATTATCACTTTTATCCTTTCACCTATTTGGTAAATGGCAAGTTACTGTTTTCCCTGTCTGATTATTCTGACTATTACCTAATTTGTTAAACTTGGTATCACGAACAGGATTGTCCAAGTCACAAATTAGTTATAGGCATCAAAGGATATATTTGATGATCACATGCCTGACGAAGGGATCCTGCGTGACCCTGAAACATTGCACTTTATCTTTGTGATTTGATCATCTGAATAAATGTTTGGACAGTATTTGAAGGATCCATGATGTGGGCACAAGATATTCTTTGACTTATGTGTAGCGCTTCTCCCGTAGGACCCACAGGAATTACTGTCCAGGTCTTCCCAACTTCAGCCCAGCATCAAGGCACACAACAGGCTCATTCCCTCTTTTTTCAAAGACCAGTCTAGGGGTGCTGTTTTTTGTTATTTTTATTCTTGGAGAACTTGGATAGGGATGAGAGAAGTGGTGGGATACTCCAAGAATAAGAACTATGTATAACTGAGGACTTAATCTTCCTGTAGCTTAAAGTGGTTGTAAACCTCAGTCATGGAATCTGAGCAAAGCACATACTGTATATCTGAAGTGTTTACTTATTTCTCTCCAAAGCTCTAAAGCCCTGTACACACGGCCGATAATCTCGTCAGGAAAAAACCTGTCGTTTTTCCTGACGAGATTCTTGACAAGAATCTTGTCCCGGCCGAGTGTACACACGTACCTTTCAAAAGAACTGCCGTTCTTTTGAATGGCACGAATGCGATGACGTCATCGACTACGATGAGCGTGCGCTCGTCACATTCGATGCCGTCGCCGCCATCTTGCTACACCCTACCTATGCCTAGGAAGCTATCGCGCATGCGTCAAAGTCATTTTGAGCATGCGCGGGTTTCCACGGCGACAGGTAAGTGTACACACACTCGGGTTTCTCGTCGGGAAAAAGGCAGACGAGAATCCCGATGAGAAAAAAGAAAGCAGGTCTTCTTTTTTTCTCGTTGAGATTCTGGTCAGTTTTCCTGATGAGAAACCTGAAAGCCTCATACACACGGCCGGTTTTCTCGGCAAGAAAGCTCTGCAAGCAGTTTTCTTGTCAGTTCTTGCTGAGCAAACCGGCCCTGTGTACGAGGCTTGAGTGTCATTTGTCTCTGGTACTTCATTCCTCTGTTATCAGCATGAGTCACTTCTGAGAAGTTTTCCCGACACATGAGATAAATTTGTGTCAAGGGGGAGAGAGCTCAGCAGACAGCTTAGCTATTGAGAACACAGTTCTTCTGCTATGTGGAGGGGGTGTGTGCCTTACCTCCAATCAGCTCTCACACACTGTTACTGCAGGCTCTCCACCCCTTCCTCTGTGTTCCAGACAGATAAAGAAAGATTTTAACACTTTTTTGCCCTTTCGAATGGTGTAGGGGAGAGAAGACTACAGATAAACAAGTAAAACCTATGTAGGAGGATTTGTTTAATCTCTGTGTATCATCTGAGGCTGTTCACTTCACTGGGTATATGTGAGAGTTTACAGTACTAGAGCCAGTAGAGCAAAGTCCCTTTTAGTAGTAAAGTATCTGGACAGAGCTCTTCAGGACATCAGCCGGTGTCACCTTTAACTGACCCACAGCTGACTATAACTAGGCACCAGAGGGGTAGCTAGAGCACAAGGTCCCCCAGATCCTTCCAATGTCTGTACTCACAAGGCCCAAGGACAGATGTATGCCTTCTTCCAATCTTCCAAGCAAAGCCCTCCAGTGATATCAGACAGACCTGTGGCAGACAGCTTCTTCCAAGCACCTAGGACCCATCGTTCCTCCCTCAGGTTGCCCACCTGAGGCCTCTGTAATGAAACGTCCCACACTCCACTTGAGTGATTTTGTCATATACCGCTTCCTCCAGTCTGAATATAGATATTAGATATTAGCCGCATATTACAACCAGGAACAAGGCAGGACTCGTTTAGCTGCATGCTGGAACATGAACTATTTATTAGAACACAGAATACAGTCTTTTATACATTTGAAGAGGAGGTTCCCCCCTCCTGCTCATATTACTCTAACAATACACCTGTAACCAGAAACATAAATTAACATGAGCTAATTAACTAATCATTTCCAGACTAGGTGACTCAGAGATATGACCTTTCAGGTTCTAGCCTCGTTGTCTCCAACTCCCTAACTACAATACACATTATCCTAAATATCAGCACAGATCTCCTTCTCACAATAGCAGAGTTAATTAACACAAACAACAATGGGGGAAAGACCCTCCAGACTAGTACACAACAGGAGACCCAGGGCTTTCCAGATCTCAATAATCAGCATTCCTTTCACATACATCTGCTATGAGTCCTACACAGGCAGAGACCATCATGGCTTCCTTAATAATGTCCTTTTGCATTACATAACAGAATATCTTCCTAAATGCTTGTAGCTCCCTCAAACGCCAGGGCCCATAGTCGATAGGCAAGAGGCTAGCATTCAGTCCCCTCCAAAAGCCTCTGTCCCGGGTGAGTCTATCACAGCCTCCTCATGACAGCCTATGCTTGAGAGGGCAAGACTCAGAGCTCTGTTGTAATCTAAGAAAGAATATAGTCTCCCAGCCCACCTTCAGAGTCTGCTTTTCTGGGATAGCCCAGGCCTGAATTAATATTCATGCTGTCATATGCATAGTTCCACACCTGTCATCAAGAAACTTCTCAAGTTGCCTGGATACAGAGAAAGCTATCCAGCAGACTGCAGCAGCAGAGCACAGAGATCAGGCCTAACTAAACAATCACAAATTCACTAGATACAGTGAGCCAAACTATGCCTTTATCTTAACCAACATTTTTTTTTCTTTATTAATTTATAAAACATATTTACAGTTATACAGAATAAAAATATACATTCACTTCTTCTCCTGTGTATTGATAAAGGACCTTGGTTATTATCTATGAAATTTCTTGTTCCTCTCCTTTTTCTTTGAAAAAATTCTACACTCTCACTCACATACTTCTACTATATTCCAAACCCATTCACCGTACCATCCCACAACAAAACAAAGCAGGAAAAAAAAAAAAGGGGAGGGACACTCGTCGCCCACTTTATGTCTCCCATTCCCTCTTTCTTTTCCTTTTATATCCCCCTAAGGGGTTGTTTGTTGCTTTCCATTTATATATATTCTATCATACTTGTCAAGGACCGAAATTCTTCCCACTTTTGCCAAACTCCTGGCATTTGATGTTTTATGTAACCTTCTTCTCTTATCTGTCTTTCCATATATTGTATTTCGTTCATTTCACATATCCATTCTGTTATCGTCTGACTTTTAGTTTCTCTCCACTTACGAGCTATTATTGTTCTGGCTGCCATTGTCATATGGTGAAGAATATCCGTTTTAATATTCTTTATTGAGTCTGGCATCAGAGACAATAATGAAATATCCATGCTTGGATTCATCTCCATTCCCGATACTTTCTGATATATCTCAAATATTTTATTCCAAAATTTCCTCACCAAATGACATCTGTGCCATATATGGTCCATAGTCTCCCTTCCTACCATGCATCTCCAGCAGATCTCTGTATTTCCTTTATTTATTTTATTTAAAGCTATTGGGCTCCAATACCATCTCATTACAATTTTGTAATTTCTCTCTTGATGTTTAATCGCTATGGATGTTTTGTGTATTGTTGTGAATATTTTCACCCACTCTTTCTCTGATATTGAATTTCCTGTTTCCTCTTCCCATTTTTTCATTCCTATTAACTCTCTAAGAGATCCGGAAGGGAGTAGTAAGTCATATATCTTAGATAGTTTTTTAGTCTGTTTTTGTTCTTCTGTTAAAGTGGTTGTAAACCCACTTTGACAACATGCACCTACAGGTAAGCCTAGATTAAGGCTTACATGTAGGTGCATGAAATATCTCCTTAACCTACATAGTTAAGGAGATATTTGCTTTTAAAAATAGCGCAGATGACGTCACGCGCATGCACACTAGCAAGCCGGAGTCATTGCCGGTTTTATGAATGGGACCTTGCCGGCCTGCGTGTGATGTCATCGCCGCTCCGGCCAATCAGAGCGGCGGAGCGGCGATACCAGGAACTAGCGACGAGGGGACACGGCGGCGGCGGTGGGCGGACCGAGGCGGACTTCGAAGGCTTCCATCTCAGGTAAATGACACATAATGAGCTAGTATGCTGTGCATACTAGCTCATTATGCTTTTCTCTTGCAGGTTAGTTTATTTTTTTTATATTTACAAGGGTTTACTTCCTCTTCAACATTTGTTCAAATTTGGTTTTTGGTCTATTTATTAAGGATAGTTGTATTTTATCTTAACCAACATTTAAAGCCACACTGCCTACAGTGTAGTAACTAAATTTACCTTTCAAAAACACACTCTAAAATGTATTTAACTCTCCTAGCACCTACCTAGGGTGCTACATATGGTACCCGTTTCTAGATGGCAATTGCTACAGTACCAGTTTACATTCCAAGACTTTCTTTTTCCTTTTGAGTGCAGTGCAATGGGAATATTATACATGGTTATGGGAGTGGCGTGACAACAATGCCTGGTAGCACTATTCCAGACTAAAGCAGGCAACCTACTGCCCCTTACAAACAACAGAACATTTCCCAGCACACTTACCAGTTAGTCTGCAACCAAACCAAATTGGCCCTGTCTAACAGTTTGTGTGAAAACAGGTGTTAGTTGCACACATTTTCAAATATATGTGAAAGTCACAGTGTCTCACTGAGGCTCCTCTGCATATTGTGGTCCTAACTCTATTTTTGAGAGTCTCCAATTTGGAGCACATACAGCAGTAGATAAATTAAGGGCAGGCTTGCCTGGAGGTAGCCCATTCCTCTTTAAAGGCACAGGGACACATTGGACACCAAGCAAAAGCACAATGGCAGCTCAAGTTATCCAATGTGTCCCCATGTCAAATTCAGCTGAAAAGCTGAACAAATCAGTGGTAACCACCCCAATCTATAACCAGGGCCAGATGAAGAACATTATGGGCCTGGTGCTGAGGATTTTGGTGGGGACTTTTATAAATAATAAATAAATAAATAAAAATGCAAACAATTTTTTGTTATAACAAATTAAATTAAAGAGAGAGAGGGAGGATGAGAGAGAGAGAGAGAGAGAGAGAGAGAGAGAGAGAGAAAGGGGATGCAAGAGGGGTGAGGGGTAAGGGAGGGAGAATGAGAGAGAAAGGGGGGATGAGAGAGAGAGGATGTGCATTAGCATGTGAGGGAATGACATCAACGCAGCCCGGCCAGGGCAAGTGACAGAAGGCACAGAACCCAGAAGGAAGACCGGGTGAAGATGGAAGCGCCCGGGCCCCCAGATTGATCACAGCGCAGCACTGGAGGGCTCAGTCTGACAATTTAAGTGTACCCTAATGTGCTAATATGCTGTGCATACTTGTACATCATGGCATATCCTACCTCAGGGCCTCTAAAAAGTATTAATGTTAGCAAAGTTTAGTACCGTTTTAATATCACAGGATCCCAGGAGCCTCTCATGGGGCCCCCTACTGACCCGGTGGCCCTTGGGCAGTGCCTAAGTGCATAGTTGCCAACATTTCAAAAATGTATTTAAAGTAGCTGAGACCACCTATGTTCCTCTATACATCACAGTAGTAATCACAAAATGAAATGAGTACTAATAAAGGGGCAGAACAAATATGAGGACTGAGATTTCCTTTAGTTGAACTAACAAAAGTGTGCCCATTCTAGAGCTGATAACATTGAGAATATTCAGTATAATTTGAAAGAACTGTTTTTGTGGGTAAGAGGCATAGGGGAGGAGTATGGACGGTATAAAAGTGGGAAGTATGTGCAGGTGAGGGAGAGGAATGTGGAGGGTCTAACAGTGAGCACTATGTACAGGAGAGGAGTGCGGATGGTATGGCAGAAGGCACTATGTACAGGAGAGGAGAGTGAAGGGTATGACAGTGGGCAGTATTCACAGCAGAGGAGTGTGGAAGGTATGCCAGTGGGCAGTATGTACAGGAGAGGAGTGTGGGGGGTATGACAGTGGGCAGTATGTACAGAAGAGTAGTGTGGAGGGTATGAAAGTGGGCAGTATGTACAGGAGAGGAGAGTTTCGGGTATGATGGGGGCAATATGTACAGGAGAGGAATGTGGAGAGAAAGATAGTTGGCAGTATGTACAGGAGAGGAGTTTGGAGGTTAAGGTTGGGTTACAGTATGTACAGGAGAGGAGTGTGGAGGGTATGACAGTGGACAGTATGTACAGGAGAAGAGTGTGGAGGGTATCACAGTGGGCAGTATGTACAGGAGAGGAGTGTGAATGGTATGAAAGTGGTCAGTATGCACAGGAGAGGACTGTGGAGGGTATGATGTGGGCAGTATGTACAGGAGAGGAGCGTGGAGGGTATGACAGCGGGCAATATGTACAGGCGAGGAGTGTGGACGGTATGATACTGAGCAGTCTGTACATGAGATGTGTGTGGAGGGTAAGACAGTGAGCAGTATGTACAGGAGAAGAGTGTGGAGAATATGACAGTGGGCAGTATGTACAGGAGAGGAGTGCATGACAGCCGGCACTATGTGCAATAGAGGAGTTTATGAAAGTGGGCAGTATGTACATGAGATGAGTGTGGAGGGTAAGACAGTGATCATTATGTACAGAAGATGAGTGGGGAGGATATGACAGTGGGCAGTATGTACTGGAGAGGAGTGTATGACAGTGGGCACTATGTATAGGAGAGAAATGTAGAGGGTATGACAGTGGGCACTATGTACAGGAGAGAAGTGTGGAGAGTAGGACAGTAAGCAGTATGTACAGGAGAGGAGTGTGGAGGGTATGATGGTGGGCACTATGTATAGGAGAGAAGTGTGGAGGGTATGACAGTGGGCACTATGTATAGAAGAGGAGTATGGAGGGCATGACAGTGAGCAATATGTACAGGAGAGGAGTGTGGAGGGTATGACAGTGGGCACTATGTATAGGAGAGGAGTGTGGAGGGTATGACAGTAAGCAGTATGTACAAGAGAGGAGTGTGGAGGGTATTACGGTGGGCACTATGTATAGGAGAAAAGTGTGCAGGGTATTACACTGGGCACTATGTGTAGGAGAGGAGTGTGGAGGGTATAACAGTGAGCAGTATGTACAGGAGAGGAATGTGGAGGGTACGACAGTGAGCACTATATACAGGAGAGAAGTGTATGACAGCGGGCACTATGTACAGGAGAGGAGTGTGTAGGGTATGACAGCGGGCGCTATGTATAGGAGAGACGTGTGGAGGGTATGACAGTGAGCAGTATGTACAGGAGAGAAGTGTGGAGAGTATGACAGTTGGCACTATGTACAGGTGAGGAGGATAAAGGAATCTGGGAAGGAAAAATGTAAAGGTTTGTGGAAGGATGAAACTGGAGATGGGGGGGCAGTGGGTATACTCAGTACCCTGGGATTTTAAATAAGGTGCTAGATAGAGATTGACAAAGGAATCAGAACTAAAAAAGATTAAATTTTATTACATGACAAGAACAAAAAATACATAAAATATCATAACCATCCATTGAAGACGTGTGACTCAGTGATCAAAGATGCAATTGCTAGGTCGCCACTCTACTAGTTTCGCTATAAATAGCTTCCTCAGGAGTGATTGTGACAGTAGCAAATTATACTGAAAACACAGAATACATATGATTAACATGAGGGATGGTTACAGGTTAATGAGCATACGCACATAACGTTATTTGAATTACATTGCAGAAATTGCTGCATCAATATTAGCATGATAATCGGGAAAAAGTATTGAAAAAATATATTGAAGAAAAGATATTGACATGCATCATTGATCAGGACCCATGCTGAACACCAAACATACATATGTGTACATATGCACTCACCAGTTTGCAGAATACATCATTTATAATGAACAGAGGAAAAATTCTCTCAGAGCCATAAGGTTCAAGCGAAACGACATTGTTCCACTGCTCCACTCAAACAGCCTGGCAGAATCCAGTGACACACCTAATAGTATTCGCAACCATAGAGGTATTTGAGCAAAATAAAATGAAATGAATACCTATGGGAATATTAATGAAATGTATTAATATATCGGGACTGCACAAACATAGTCTAATTTGTTAAAAATAAAAAAGGTGTATGAAGATGAGCCTCTTACCTTGATAGAGTAGGTATTGAGGCAATATGCCAATATTAGTAAGGATCTAGCGCCTAAGTTTTTCATAAAAGAAGAAAAACTGAAGCTGGGATGTTTGAATGGGAGATGGACAGGCCAGCAGGAATGCACATCAGCCAAAAAAGAAGATAGGACACATTGGCAACTATCTGACAGCTATCAAAAAAAGAGAGAAGAAAAACAAAAACAAAAATATCCAAGTGAGAAAAATGAGTCACTAAAGAAACACGGATCAAAAGGTCAAATGACAAATCATCCAAGCAATGCCTTACCTGGATGAATATGCTTCAAGCATAGTCCAGCTAGAACAAGTGCAACCTGCCCCTTGGTGTGGGGAAGGATCCTGGCAGAAAGTAAGCGGCGAAAAACCACGCTTCTTATACCCCCACCGCAGCAGCGTCTGACCTCATTGCCGCGATGCGGACGTCTACTCGGAGGTTTATGCGTGACGCAAGCGCCGTCCATGGGGTTGGACTGGCGCGTGCGTCATTGAAGCAGCCAATGGGAGTGGCTTATCACATGTCAGAAGACGTGTGTGTTAAAGCCCTCTATGCTGCTGAAGTCAGCCGCGCCATCTTGCAAAAGGGAAACAACCACACTATTACAAGGGTAAAGTGGGAAATGAGATGGTATGAAAAAGGAGTGGAAAAGCAGATGGAAATCGTGAGCTGATGAGGCAAGGACCAACTAATAATGGGCGTCCTAAATGATCATAGGATTGGCATAACAAATGAAATCAAAAAGGGCGCCCTGGGCGTCCGTATGGTTGCACTATAGTGTGTCAAAAGATAAACTGACAAGGGAGGAGTGCTGCATAGAATTGACTAAATTAAATTAATACACAAACTAAATTATGTATTTAAAATATAAGAATATAAAGGATACTTGAAACAATGATAATAGGAAGAATATATTAACTGACAGAGAGATTGCATCTCCGACAGTTCCTTCAAAGACGGCAAAATCACAGAGAGATGAGAATACTGTTTCTCGGGCGTTACCAAGATTATTAAAAGTATTGAAAAAAGCAAACTGGTGAGATTTGAAGGAGCACATAATGGGTCATGAACATCATAATAAAAAAACAATTTGTTGACCGTGGCGCTGAACAAGCACCACGGCTAAAAATAGAATTAAACGCGTCAAAATTCATATACATTGTAACAATAAAGTGAAACATACATAAATGTACAAAAGTATCTAACAAATGCTAGGGGCAATAAAATAAACACAAAGACAAATTACAAAAAAAAATAAAAATAAAAATAAAAAAAATAAAACTAAACTAAGGAAAATTGACTATAGCGAGGCTCCACGATGGAGCTCTAAAGAAGGGCCCTATAAAAAGGGCTTAAAACTAAATGCATCATTCAAGCCAGGGTATCTTAGGGCAGAAAGCCTGTGAATCCACCTGGCCTCTTTTTGGAGCAGGATCCTGTCATAATTCCCCCCTCTGTCTCCCGGAGGGACATGTTCCAAAGCAGAAAAATGCATTACTGTACTGTCAAAATTGTGGAAAAGACCCACATGACGGCTAATAGGAGTTTCCATTTTTTTCTTTTTGATCAAAGAGACATGGTCTCTTATGCGATGGAAGAATGGTCGTTTGGTCTTTCCTATGTAAAAAGCGTCGCATTGGCACTGCATAAGATATACTATACCAATGGAGTGACAGGTAACAGAGAACGAAGGTCTATGTACATGTCCGTCAGGGAGAGTAACAGTAGGTGATGAATGCATGTATCTGCAGAACTTGCATTTGTGACAAGGCCTGGTGCCCCTAAAGGGAATGGCATTAGATGATAGTGGAGCGAAATGACTGTGAACCAAGGTATCCCTCAGAGACCTGGCTCTCCTGTAAGTAATTTCAGGGTAGGGTTTAATCCACTTGGATATTTGTTCATCACTTGTTAGTAAGTACCAATATTTTTGCAAAATATGGCGGACTTCAAGGTGTTGATTTGAATATTTGGTTATTAGACGTATTCCCGGATCAGGTTTAGCTCTCTTGGGGCCATGTAGAAGGGCATTTCTATCCTGTTTTTTAGTTCTTGCATATGCTTTTTTGAGGCATTTGTTGCTGTAGCCTCGTTCCAAAAAGCGGGCTCTAAGCAATTTAGCCTCATGTTCAAAATCTTGTGGATTACTACAATTCCGGCATACTCGAAGGTATTGCCCATAGGGCACACTGGAAATAAGGGATTTGGGGTGTGCACTCCCTGCGTGTAGCAGGGAGTTTCCTGCTGAGGATTTGCGGTACATTCTACTATTAGGTGTGTCACTGGATTCTGCCAGGCTGTTTGAGTGGAGCAGTGGAACAATGTCGTTTCGCTTGAACCTTATGGCTCTGAGAGAATTTTTCCTCTGTTCATTATAAATGATGTATTCTGCAAACTGGTGAGTGCATATGTACACATATGTATGTTTGGTGTTCAGCATGGGTCCTGATCAATGATGCATGTCAATATCTTTTCTTCAATATATTTTTTCAATACTTTTTCCCGATTATCATGCTAATATTGATGCAGCAATTTCTGCAATGTAATTCAAATAACGTTATGTGCGTATGCTCATTAACCTGTAACCATCCCTCATGTTAATCATATGTATTCTGTGTTTTCAGTATAATTTGCTACTGTCACAATCACTCCTGAGGAAGCTATTTATAGCGAAACTAGTAGAGTGGCGACCTAGCAATTGCATCTTTGATCACTGAGTCACACGTCTTCAATGGATGGTTATGATATTTTATGTATTTTTTGTTCTTGTCATGTAATAAAATTTAATCTTTTTTAGTTCTGATTCCTTTGTCAATCTCTATCTAGCACCGTATTTAAAATCCCAGGGTACTGAGTATACCCACTGCCCCCCCATCTCCAGTTTCATAGTATATGGGATGTGGTGCTATCAGATTTGACCAAGAGTGCCCCCTTTTCTTCTACATTGTTTGTGGAAGGATGTTTAGGGACTGCTTAGTGGTTAAGCGGGCCATACATTGATTGAAATTTCGCCAATTAAGCAAAGACCAGCCATAGTTGATCTATGTATGGGCTAGCTGGTTTTACACAAGTCAACCTAATAACCGACTTCAGTACAACCAGCCTGTCAGGTTTTTCCCAAAAAATCAGTGCTGCCAGCTATAGTTAGCAACACGATCATTGTATTCACTGGCAGAACACAACAACACTGCAGGAGTGATTCCCCCATCCACAGGTCAGCAGGTGAGAGGATGTGTGGGGACAAGCTGGGGAGAGATACTAGTCAGTGGCTGGGAAGACACTGGCTAGTATCAGAGCCAGATACACGCAGGTTACATACACCACGATCGAGTGAGAGCAATAATTCTAGCACTAGACCTCCCCTGTAACTCTAAACATGTAACCTGTATAAAAAATGAAAGCATTGCTTAGTATACAAAAAAAATCGGGCTAACTTTAGTGGGTTTTTTTTTATAAATAAAACAGTTTCTTTCCAAAAAAAACACGTTTGGAAAATTGCTGCGCAAATACCGTGTAACATAAAAAGTTGCAAAGACCACCATTTTATTCCATAGGGTGTCTGCTAAAATAATATATATAATATTTGAGGGTTCTGAGTAAGTTTCTAGCAAAAAAAAAAAAAGATGATTTTTACATGTAGGAGAGAAGTGTCAGAATTGGCCTGGGTGGCAAGGGGATAATTACCATAAGTGTTATACAAATAATTATTATAAGCACTGTGAGCTCATCCTCTCAGTCTGCTGCAGAGTGTGCCAGCTTGTATTTAAACTGGCTGCTCTGTATGTAGCTTCTGACCGGCTGCGCAAGCAGCCCCATATCTCCGGAACTGTAAATGATAGCCCCATATTTTAACCAGTTCTGGGGTTACATACCCACCAAATGTGGGGTCTCTGTTACCCCTGGTCGCCGAGCTACAACCCTCAACGTCAATCTTTTTTTATTTTATTTTATTTTTTATTTTATTTTATTATTATTTTTTGGGCAAATGGGCCTATCTTGAGAAAGGGGCCTGGAGCTGCAGCTCCAATAACCCCTATGTTAATCCTGCCCTGTCTATAACTAGCCTTTACAGTAAGGTGTACAAGGAAGGGGCTTTGCACATTTCAAATGACAGAAAATTTCCCAGCACACTTATCAGCAAGCCTGCAACCGAATCGGCCCTGTCTAACAGTTTGTGTTAAAACAGAGGTTTAACCTCCCTGGCGGTATGATTCTGTCAGATTTTAGGTGCTGAAAGCGGTACCATTATTCTGCATGGAAATTTGGCGTTTTATATTGCAGGCCTGTAATTCTTAGGAATAACTCACTTAAATCTGTCCAAACAAGAGTCTAGTAGACATCCCGGGTATCATAGGCGTGCGCACAGGGTGTGCCAGATGTGCCTGGGCACACCCTAATCTCCCAGTGTAGCACAGATGCCCCCTACTGCCCTGGCTCCCCCCTGCAGCACTTCCGGCTTCCTTCCTTCCCTTCTTACCTGCTGCTGCTGCGGGCACACACAGGGGGATGTTTTAGAATGCGTGGGGGAATATGTAATTTACCAACCCCTTCCCTTTCTGAATGAACACAGTTAAATGATCGGTACCATGTGTTTGAGCTTCGGAGTGCACACCCTAATGCAATAGGCTGCGCACACCTATGCCGGCTATGATAAAGTTCAAAAAACAAAATTATACATTATAATAAAATAAATAACTATAAAATAATTATAACAAATAATATAATAATAATAATAATAAAAGTGTTTTTCAGTGTTTGATGACGAATTTCCCCACAAATCGCTATCGCTTGATTCTGCGAGTGATTCTAATTTATTATCGCTGTTTTTTAGCTGGTCTAAAACCACTTTTGACATAAAAGGACACTTTTTGGTTGCTATGGACAATCTCCAGTTTCTAGGCAGAAAGAAAAGTTTTTATTATATAAAAGTGCATGCAGGACACTGGGCAGACCACTATGGACAAAGGGGGTGTGTAATTATTACATACAGTACTGTAATCTGTAAGATTACAGTGTACTGTATGTATACTGTGTTTTAACTTTTTGAATTTGGCGCCGATCTCCGTCCCTGTGCGTCGTAACGTCGCAGGGAACGGAGCTCGGCGGCACTCGGAAGTGTGTGAATCGAGTGAGGAGACAGCTCGATCACACAGCGGAGAGGCATCACAGGATCCAGGGGACAAGGTAAGTAACTCTGCCTGGATCACTGCGATGCAGCCCGAGTCTGGCTCGGGGTTACCGCTTTTGGTGCTGAAATTTAACCCTGAGCCAGACTCGGGAATACCTCTAGGAAGGTTAAGTTGCACACATTTACAAATATATGTGAAAGCCACAGTGCCTCGCCGAGGCTCTTCTGCATATTGTGGTCCTAACTTTATAGTTTTGAGAGTCTCCAATTTGGAGCACATATAGCAGTGGATAAATTAAGTGCAGACTTTCCTGGAGGTAGCCCATTCCTCCTTAAAGGCACAGGGATAAATTGGACACCCAGCAAAAGCACAATGACAGCTGAAGGTATCCAATGTGTACCTACGTCAAATTTAGAAGACAAGCTGTAGAAATAAATGGCAACCACCCTAATCTATAACTAGCCTACTGCCCCTGCAAAAATGACCCCCTTATCTCTGGCAGGATTCCTACTGCTGCAGCTACCCAAGAACCTGCCATTAGCACCCTAGTTTGGAAGTAAGAAAGTTCATCTTGCACCTCTTAGTGGAAGGCAAAGATTCCCTTTGGCCAAACAGTAACACTAGGTGATCTGAGAGTGCATTTCAGTGGCAGAAAATAGAGATCAGGTAAAAATGAATTCTGCTGTAAGCACTAGCACTGCAAGATATGACAACAGAGATATGCAGCACGGAATGGGCTAAATAGGAGGGCCTGGCTGAGGTGGTGTGGATGGATGGCTGGGCTGAAGAAACAATTTGTAGATGGATAGTTGTCCAACAATGTTAGAGAAACCTTGCAAAATAAAAAAATTCACAGAAATAGTGTGAAGTTCCACAAACGGATGGAAGTGTGCCAGCAGCAGTGACATCAGTGTCATATACTTAATGTGTGAGGAATGTGCAGTGTACATGGGCCTCAAGGTAGGGTGACCAGACATCCCTGGTTTCCGGGGACGGTCCCCGGATTAAGGACACTGTCCCCGGACCAAGTCTGTCCCCAGTTTTGTCCCCGGATTGGATTTGAACAGGGGCTGGGGCAATTTCAAAGACAGTCAGTGCAGAATTTAAAAAAAAAATACTGAATTACACACCTCCGCTCTGACTAGCTTAGATGGGTGTATTTTTTACATTATCTTTGCCCCTTTCTGATGATCATGTGCTGGTCGGAGCGGAGGGAATATTTCTTCAGTTTCGGGTGCATGCCCATTCCACTCGCATGTTCTTCTGCCTTGGCTCAAGTCCCAGCCAGCCGCCTGCCTGCTTATCTCCTTGCCTTCCCTGGCGGAGTGATCTTCCTCCGCTCCCCACCCAGTAGTAGCCGGGACCGGAGAGTAAGACTTGAGAGGCTGTGAGGTGGACAGCGACAGACAGAGAGAGGCAGCTGAGCTCAGCTGACGGTGTCCAGCAGCAGGAACAGAGGGGAAGCGGATCCAATCATGGGGCTGCCAGTGCCTTCAAGGCTTCGAAACAGGCATGCTTTGGGGGGTCTCTGTAAATAGACTACATTGCACTTTGTCTGTCTCTCTGGCATATTGGTCATTAGTTAACAAAATCAGAACCCAGCCGCCATGTTATGTGACACACTGTGACAGAGCCTGCCAGAGCCACGATAGAGTGCCTGCTGCCTGTGAGTTATCATAATGCTGATGATCTTAACTAGTTGTCAATCGCCTGATAGCAGATTTACTCCTACAGAGCGGTCTCGCTGCGAAGGATCACGTATATACGCAATTCTGCATTTCTGGGTCCACCGGTACCTGCTAATCGTTATGTACACAAGCAGAACGGTAGTCTGCCTATGTAAACAAGGCAGATCGCCGTTCTGTCAGTATGAAAGACATTGATCCTGATACCCCACAGTGAGAAAACACTGGTTAGGCACACATTTAGCCCTTTGATTGCCCTAGATGTTACCCTTTTCCCAGCCAGTGTCATTAGTACAGTGACAGTGCATATTTTTAGCACTGATCACTGAATTAGTGTCACTGGTTCCCACAAAGTGTCAAAAGTGTCACTTAGGGGCTGATTTAAGAAAATGTTGGCACATTTGCACAGGCAGCAATAATTATTGCGACATGGCGCATGCTGTTGACTTGCGCCGGATTTGCGGAATCGTTACGCGTACGGGCGCATACACATTCTTAAATATGGAACAGACATCGGGCACTTGCTCATTGTAATGTTGATCATGTTAATGAGCTTTTCCTTATCACATGGAGAATATTGCTACCACTTTTATTCCTTTAATTAATTTCTTTTTGAAACAACTCAATATTCATTCTTGAGATCTTCCTCCTATCAACAACTGTGCAGATGTTTACTGGACTTGTAATTGTGCATTTTATGGTGATAGTCTATAATCATTGGTGGAGCCAAAACTTCCATGAAAACATCTTCTTAACACGTCTGTGTATTGTGCATTCTGGACAATTCATTTCCCCATACACTGTACAATCTGATTGGATGACATTTACATCCACTCATTTCTCTGAGCAATTCATTTCCCCATACACTGTCCAATCAGATTGCACAGTGTATGGGGAATGAATTGTCCAGAATGCAGAATACACAGACATGTGTTGAGAAGATGTTTTCATGGAAGTTTTGGCTCCACCAATGATTATAGACTATCACCATAAAATGCACAATTACAAGTCCAGTAAACATCTGCACAGTTGTTGATAGGAGGAAGATCTCAAGAATGAATATTGAGTTGTTTCAAAAAGAAATGAATGAAAGGAATGTAGCGGCACGCCCTCACACTCCCCTCTTTCTCTCGTCTCGTCTTTCTGTTGTCATGGGGTATCTTAGAGGGGAGGGAGCGGGGACACCACGCCTGGCCTCCACCACAGATGTTAGTGCGGTATAAGCAACAGTTCTGTATTACCTTCGGGTCAGTGCTGTGCACCTGGATCCTCCCTCCAAGAGTCACCTTGAACCATGTCTGTCAGGAAATGAGCTCCACACCATTAAAGTTCAACACTCCTTTATTCTCCTTGTCTGAACACAAACAGTTGAACTCCCTTGATAGAACAGAACAGAAAAGGAGGTGTGGATGCGAACAGGCCCAGACACAATGTGAGTTGACACTTCCCTTCCTAGAAGTGTGTCCTGGTCTCCGCACGAGGGTAAATCTCCTTCCAGGTGGTCTCCGATGAGAGACTCACTTGTCACCGGCAATATGCTGCACCGGGTCTTCAAATGAGGAGCTCCCCCCGGTCCATTGCGCCTTCCGGATTCGAGTACCCGATCCCTGGGTACCCTAGGATCTCCTTCCCTCGCGGAACTCAGTGTTGGGCACTGAGCTCCGGACCTCCATCCAAGTACCTCACCCCAGGCTAAAGGTGCCTGGAATGGAGCTCTACCTCCGCTGTCCTCTAGGCCTAAGTCACCCAGAGGAGCGACACGACCCACCGTCCGCAAGCTGAAGGTACCTGGGACGTCGAACCCCTGACAAAGATGGCCGGCCCCCTTTATACCCTCTCCCAGCAAGCACAGCGGGTTCCCCGCCCCACCATACCGCTGTCGAAAGAGGACAAAAAGAGGCACAGCACACAGCAATGATTCAACCCCAGCCCAGGGTGACAGCGCCACCCACTGGGCTGCAGGGAATTACACATCACTGATGTCTCTGCCAAATTCAAAATTACACCCGGGAAAGTACATACCCGCTACACTCTCCCCTCGGTCCTTTGACACTGGCCCCCAGTGTCTGGAGTAAACCATGCCCTACACAGCTGACATGATTCAGTCCAGAAACAGACTAACAATTAGATATATAAAAATATAAAAACTTTGAAAAACTATCCTACTAAAACATTGTGTCTGAGCCCTGTAAAGAAAGGGAATAAGACAAACAAGAAACAACTATTGTAACACATGACTTAAAAACACATTTAACTTTTCCCACCCATCCTGACTAAGACCCACCCCATTCTCAGTGGACTTGACGGGATGTTCTCCTGCAGAGAGAAAAGAAAGAGGGTTAACACCTATAACCCTGACATCTGTATTCGTGTAGTGGAAAAGAAACTTCTCCAAGAAGAAATCCCTTTTCTCCAGAGTGAAGCCCTGTACACACGATCGGATAACCTATGGATTTTCGTCCGATGGATTTGTCCATCGGAAATCCGATGAAACTGTTTTTCATCAGTCTTGCCCACACACCATCAGTCAAAAAACCGACCGTTCCAAACGCGGTGACGTAAAACACTCCGATGAGCCGAGAAAATGAAGTTTAATGCTTCTGAGCATGCGTCGACTTGATTCTGAGCATGCGTGGTTTTTTGATCCGATGGACTTGCCCATAGACGATCTGAGTTTTCGATCGGTTTTTTATCCATCGGAAAAATTTAAAACATGTTCTATTTTTTAAAACCGATGGAAAAAAGACCGATGGGTCCCATACACGATCGGTTGGTCTGATGAAAACCATCCAATCGGACGGTTTTCATCAGTCAAACCGATCGTGTGTACAGGGCTTGAGTGTATGATAAGTGTTTAAACGTTGCGCAACACTGCCACCTGGTGACAGCATCACGGTAGCTGCACCCGTAGAACTTTCCTCTTTTCTTTCGGCCCTATCTACCCCAGAGTCAGTATTCTCTTTGCTGGGAAGTGAAGAACAAACAGCAACAGTTCTTCCCTTCTTTCAGGCACAAAACAACGTGCTCCAGAAAGTTCAGCAGTTTGGGAAAACCCCGGAGTCTTTCTCCCTCCTACAAGTAAAAACGAGGATGTGGCAAAACAAGTGGCTTCAAGTGCTGATCCATGGTTTCCAGATGATATTCCACATCTTCTCCTTCTTTTCTTCGGATCAAAACTTTATCCGCATGGATGTGTCGTCCCAACATCCATTCTGCCTTGCAGTCTTTGAATCGCTGGGAGGCCTTCGGAGAGCATGCCAAGTACCTGCGGGCGTGAGGAACCTGAATGTGAGTCCACACAAAGTCATTGTACCAGCGTTCCCGGCACACTTCCACCTCATAGAGTAAGTCCTTCGATAAGTATGGATACTCCCATCCGTACTCTGCAGCGACCTTCTGCCCAAATAGGCGTTGTAGTCTTGCCAGAGGAGGCATGGTAGCTTTGTCCCCTTCACCAGGCAACACTATTGAGTCCGGGTGGCGAGGGACCTTGATCACATCTGATCGGGTCATAGGGGCCCGCAGCAACAGTCTCTTTTCCCCGGCCTTTGGTACAGATGGCACTGGGGATGTAGAAGCAGACTGGGGGCGGGACCTCTCTTCAGGCGCTGATGCCTCCACCCGGGGTGTGCTTTCCCCTGTTGACATGGGTGGATCTCTGGTTCTCCGAGATGAAGCGAGAGGTACTTTGTCCCAGCCCTTCCCGGCAAACAAATCGTCTATGGCAGCATCATCTCCCATGTCCGAGAGCGACTCCAGGTCAGAGGTGTCACACTCCTCCGTGGGTATGTAGCCGGTTGTAGAAACGGAGCCACCACCTCCCGCGGATTCGCTAGGCCATGACTTCCCGACACTTCCTCCCACACACCAAGTCTCTCCGCCTGGCTTACCTCGGCCTTTACTTGAAGCGGGACGTCCGGAACTCTTGTCGACGGATTCATCCGGGCCGGGCGTAAGTGGGCGAGATGGTCCACCACAACCGCTGGTCGGTGCTACCATGCCGGTCTTCCTCTTCGGTGGTGGACGCTGCGAGACAGTGGTGACCGAGTCAGCATCCTCGGATTTCTCCCGTTGAGATTTTACAATCTCCTCCGCGGTCGTTGCAGTGTGCGCAGGGGTGACTCTCACAGCAGTGATTCCTCCTCTTTGAGTGGTGTTGCCTGAAGCCCGGCCAGGGTAAATGGTTCTCGGCCTCTCCACCGCCGGATCCACTTCGAACAGGAACTCCCCACAGGCCTCACACCGTCCGAACGGCTTCAACTGGCACACCAGTCCCGAACACCCGGGACAAATCACACCCAGGGCCTCAACGTCCATGCACGAGTACAGGGCGAATCGACCCCTTGGCTTTAGTCGGATCCCCATATCCGTTACTGGAGCAGCAGCAGTCAAAGTCGTGGTGGAAGGATGAACTGGAATCCACGAGGTGTGTCCGAATATGGCGACCTGTTGCTGATCCATCGCACACTGCAGAGTTTTTGCGCCAACGTTCCACGTGTAGTCCTTCACACGTATTGGACTCCTCCCCTTTGCTACAGTTTCTTCTTTTCTGTTTCTGAATCACGCCCACGAACTAAGCGGTGGGGGTGTGCCTGGTGGCGCAGTGCAATAGAAGCCCCCATGTGTAGTACTTCACACGGCTGAGCTTCCCCCTCTTTTCACTTTTCTGCGCGGGCCTTTCCCTTCATTGGGTCATGTCCACGACTTCGAGCAGGGATGCACTTCGGCCAATGAAGGCCTGCCTGTTCGCTTAACTCTTCCAACAGACACGTTCAATACTGTGGTGCACAAACACTATACCGGACCCGAGCCCCCACGTGTAGCGGCACGCCTTCACACTCCCCTCTTTCTCTCGTCTCGTCTTTCTGTTGTCTAGGGGTATCTTAGAGGGGAGGGAGCGGGGACACTACGCCTGGCCTCTACCACAGATGTTAGTGCGGTATAAGCAACAGTTCTGTATTACCTTCGGGTCAGTGCTGTGCACCTGGATCCTGCCTCCAAGAGTCACCGCGAACCATGTCCGTTAGAAATGAGCTCCACACCATTAAAGTTCAACACTCCTTTATTCTCCTTGTCTGAACACAAACAGTTGAACTCCCTTGATAGAACAGAACAGAAAAGGAGATGTGGATGCGAACAAGCCCAGACACAATGTGAGTTGATACTTCCCTTCCTAGAAGTGTATCCTGGTCTCCGCACGAGGGTAAATCTCCTTCCAGGTGGTCTCCGATGAGAGACTCACTTGTCACCGGCAATATGCTGCACCGGGTCTTCAAATGAGGAGCTCCCCCCGGTCCATTGCGCCTTCCGGATTCGGGTACCCGATCCCTGGGTACCCTAGGATCTCCTTCCCTCGCGGAACTCAGTGTTGGGCACTGAGCTCTGGACCTCCATCCAAGTACCTCACCCCAGGCTAAAGGTGCCTGGGATGGAACTTGACCTCCGCTGTCCTCTAGGCCTAAACCACCCAGAGGAGCGACACGACCCACCGTCCGCAAGCTGAAGGTGCCTGGGACGTCGAACCCCTGACAAAGATGGCCGGCCCCCTTTATACCCTCTCCCAGCAAGCACGGCGGGTTCCCCGCCCCACCATACCGCTGCCGAGAGAGGACAAAAAGAGGCACAGCACACAGCAATGATTCAACCCCAGTCCAGGGCGACAGCGCCACCCACTGGGCTGCAGGGAATTACACATCACTGATGTCTCTGCCAAATTCAAAATTACACCCGGGAAAGTACATACCCGCTACAGGAATAAAAGTGGAAGCAATATTCTCCATGTGATAAGGAAAAGCTCATTAACATGATCAGCATTACAATGAGCACAAGCCCAATGTATAAGCAGTTGTGCACTCTGGAGAGCGCAGATGCGCCCGTGTGCAACACACATATTTAACAAGCTAAAGCGCGTGCGCCCTGTCAGGCGAGCATAAAATGGTGTGCTTTGTCAATGCACATGTGCAGTTGAGTAAGCTGAAAGAAGGGTGTAAAAAGGCTTGATTAATTGTAAGACAGATCTACATGTTCTGGACAGAATTTGTGCATTTAAACAATATTATATACATACTTTTTAGCCTGGTAACAGAAGATGGTAAACTAGTAAATTTATCTACAGTATTCAGACAAAAATGTTGAAGATTACATTGGCTGCGCTTGCTAATGGTAGGCGCGAAAGATTGCGCAAGTGCGCAACATCGCTTCCTATGTAAATATGGTTTGGTGCATGCAAGTGCACCATAATTTTTGATAAATGTTTTGAGTCCCATTTTTTGTGCAATTGCTCCAATTTATCCACTGCACCACAGGCGCAGGTCTTTAGTAAATCACCCCCTTAGTGTCCAATTTGTCCGCTGCAATATCGCACTCCCACTATGAGTCGCTGATTGCTGTCATTACTAGTAAAAAAAAAAAAAATGTCCCGATTTTAATTTTAAAAATCTGGTCACCTTACCTCAAGGAGGATGTGGTACATTGTGCAATCCCTCAATGCACACATTGCTTGTAGCTGTGATACCATCCTTTTGAGCGGCTACAGAAAGAACCTCAGTGTAATAGTACTGCATTCATGGACAAACAGCCATGAAGGGTGCCCAGAAAGAGGGTGGGTCTTAATGACAGACTGTGGTTTGGCTCTTCTGGCTGGATTGGCACAGGTTGCACATTCTGAGTGCTACTGAGCCAGAGCCAGCGTAAATTCTGCTTGAAGTTTCCTGTTTTGCTTGAGCAGTTTTCAGCATGGGTGTGGGTTCTTCTTTCATCTTTGATGCACTAAGGTCACTTGTGGTCAGGGGTGGTAAAAATTGATTGTCGACTTGCAGTTTTACTCCCTCCATTATGCTGCAAAGGCAGCCAGATGGGGTTGTACACATGCCATGGCTGTTGTCTGCTTACAGACAGATTTCATTTTTTTTCTATTGTTTTAAGAGACAGTTTTTTTACTTGAGGGGCCCCTGGACATTTTAAAGTGACCTATACTCTTCAAGGGTCCTGTATATAGGCTCAGACTGGCTGACCAGCAATTTGGTGTGTTTTAAAGGGTCATTTACACCATATTGCATGCACCTTAACACTGTGCTGTATATTTTTTTGTTATGTTGTTACACGGCATCTCATTGTATATTCTATTTGGTGTACATTTCCATTTCAGCCACTCCTCATTCTGTACATTGCACTGTGCATTCCATATTTCATACCACCTCATTCTGAATGCTGTGCTGTACATTTCCTATTTCACGCTGCCTCATTATGTATATTGTGTTGTACATTTTATATTCCACGCTGCCTTATTCTCTACATTGTGCTGTGCCTTCTCTATTCCACATAGGCTCATTCTGTACCAACTTATTCTGTGCTCTGTGCTGTACATTCCCTAAATCACACTGCCTCATTCTTTATTATGTTAAGTCATCTTCCTTATTCTTCATCACCCTTTATAACAGGGGTAGGCAACCTTAAAGAGGTAGAGATCTACCTGAACAAAATGGGAGAAGTCAGAGATCATCGGGCACATCTGATTTAAACCCCTAATTGCTGTACTACCGTGTTGCAATCGCGTGCAGTGCATGGCAATCATGGGTTAAATCAGGTGTTGAAGAGGCAACATACTGCTTCCTTACCGCCTGTCAAAGACACTCTGATTGCTTTTCAGAGAAGCTGAAGTGCCTGCTGCACTTGTGAATGAGCCCTTAGTTGCATTCGGCAGCGGCACCTTTAGGGCTCATTCACGCGTAAAGTTAAGAGGTGGTAAAACCCTGCAGTTGATCCCTACCCCCTTTAGCTGCTGAGGCAGCAGACACAAGTGTGCACAGGCCACAGCAGGAATTAAGCCTCCTGTTGCTTTTGGTGGGTGCTACCCCCTGCCAATCTCAACCCATTCAAGTAAATGGGGCCACGCCACTCTACAAGCTCCCCGCAACTGCATGCTTCTGCAGGGTCAAAGGGGTTAAAGCAGGTGGTGAGAGCCTGCTTTAACCCCTTGTTTGCTGTACTACACAAGAATGCAGGGCACTGGCAGAGCGGCCTTATTCACATAAGTTGGTTTTACTACCTTCCAAACTGCAAATGTAAATGAACCCTTATGCCCTGTACACACGGTTGGTTTTTCCGATGAAAAAAGTCAGATGGACCTTTTTCATCGGAAAAACGATCGTGTGTGGGCCCCATCGGACTTTTTTCCATCGGTGTTAAAAAATAGAACATGTTTTAAATTTTTCCGATGGAAAAAAAAAACGATGTGGAACTCCAACGGAGAAAAAACCCATGCATGCTCAGAATCAAGTTGACGCATGCTCAGAAGCATTGAACTTCATTTTTCTCGGCTCGTCGGAGTGTTTTACGTCACTGCGTTGTGGGCGGTCGGAATTTTGTCTGATGGTGTGTAGGCAAGACTGATGAAAGTCAGCTTCATCGGAATTCCGACGGAAAATTCCATCGGAAATCCGATCGTGTGTACAGGGCATTACTGTTATGAGCCCCCTATAAGGCTGCTTTCACCATGATGTGCTGCGGTTTACCTGCACCGTGGATGCAGCACAGTGTATCTGCGACTTTCCAGGGCTATCTGCGCTTTGCCATAGACTTCTATTATATCCTGCAGGTGTGGTGCATTTTCAGAAAGTGCACCAAAAATCCTGCATTCAGAAAGTGCGCCAAACCGCAGGATATAATAGAAATCTATGGCTAAGTGCAGCAAACCCACAGGAAAGTTGCATGCACACTGCACTGCACCCACAATTTGGGTAAACCGCAGCACATCAGTGTGAAAGCTGCCCTATACTATTATGCCCAGTGTATTGCTTTACACTGACCTGGAGATCCCTTCTTTCCTGCTGCTGGCTCACTCTGGAGACCGCTAGCCGGGATAAGAGGTAGAGTGCAGTTGGTATCACTCTGCATGGGACAAGAGACAGCACTACAGAGAAGGCATCGGCTTATGCGTCTCTTGCTCCCTACTACAGCTCCAACTTTACAAGTAGTCCCTCTGTTTGATGCTCTGGGCTGGTGGGTCAGAAAGCCCAGACCATGATCTACCAGTCACCTGACCGTGATCTACTGGTTGTTGACCCCCCCCCCCGCTTTAAACCATGCCCAATATTTAGGGTAATGGAAACCACGTCTACCTTTTGCAGCAGCATGCAGCACACTTGCCACATCTTCTTTTTCTTGGTAATAAGGACCCAACTCATGATTTTGTACACAGGCCCACTGCGTTCAGAAAACACCCCTGAGTGACATACAGGATCAGATGCACATACAACTGAACAGACAGCTCCACAGGAAGTAGCCATATGGAAAGTGGCAGAAGAAATGACTCAGCTCCAGAAAGAGTTCTCATGCCAAAGCACACACAGGAATACTCCTACAAGGTGCAAAGAGGGGATGCCCCCTTATGGAGAAGGCATTAAACTACAAAGCCTCACTGCAAGGAGTCAAGCAGTGGGGCAGCAAAGTGGAACTAATCCCCATCCAAGAACCAAAGATGTGGTGGTCATCTGTCCTGTTGTGCGTGGATGCTTTTACAGACAAGAGATTGATACCTCTTCTATACAAGCTTGCAAATCATTACCCTGCTAGAACTGTAATTCCAATGATACTTTCCTAAGAAAAAGATGAGCCCGGACATGCCATTGATCTCAATGATAGCCTTTAATGAGCTCCCCATAGAAGTAGTTTGCATTACCTGGATGAAAGTAGAGCTGTGGGAGCAGGACCCCGGCCAGGAGGATATAGTGATCACATGCACCCCTGGGAGGGGGCAGCCACAGGTGATACTGGGCATGAATGTCACCTGAGAGCTGAGATGCTGGAGGGGCATCTTGCACACTTGGGCCCACCTAAGCAAATAAGGTAGCTGCTCTATGCTTTGGAAGCACTGGAAGACCCTGGCACATGCTCCATAGAAATCTGAGAAAAATCTGGCATTGTCCGGGTTCCCTTCGAGGTTGTTGTAGCTCTTAATGAAGAACTCATATTTCCCATGAATGTTGGCTTTCACCATGGATAGCCCATGGATGTCCCTGTGGATCCGTGCCTTCATAAGTGGCTCATTTGTCTCCAAGACCCTCACAATGGTCTAGCAAGATATAGTACTAGTTAGAATTCATAACACAAAGACTCTTCCACTTTTCCTGCTCCCTGGGGCAGCAGTGGCTGAACTAACCTAGTCGCATATGTGATTGCCCCCCAAAGTGGGCACATAGAGCTCTGAGAGTTTAATGGTAATCTCTTTGTGGCAAGAAAAAATTTGACTCACTAGCCAGCAGGAATGAACCAAGTGCCATTCAAGCTGAAAATACCCCCCCCCCCACACACACACACATTTCAGAGGACAATGATACAATGCCTTGGGAACATGAACCTGCATAGTA
Organism: Rana muscosa; assembly: GCA_029206835.1. Taxonomy (NCBI): domain Eukaryota; kingdom Metazoa; phylum Chordata; class Amphibia; order Anura; family Ranidae; genus Rana; species Rana muscosa. Next base: position 486,654,148 of record CM055122.1, read on the forward strand.
GCCTGGACTATCTAAATTATATGTGGTGTTTTCTGCCGCATTTATGGACCATCTTGCACACTTAGATGCTGTGCTTGCCCAGCTGCACTAGTATAGGCTGGCGCTCAAATTCTAGATGTGCTTTTAATTCAAGATGTTGTTTTTTTATTGGTGGAAGAAGGGTATTTATATATGTGTGTAATTTTTGATAATATTTTCCCCTGGTAACCTCTGGAGGAACCCTAGGCTTCCATGGAACCCTGGTTGAAAAACTGAATTGTCAGTTGCAAGATCGCATGCAATATTTAGGGAAAATGTGTTCGGACACTTGCATACCATATGCGATCTGATTCTGTGAAGGGAGCCCACTGTGTCTTTCTGTTATGGCAGTACCTCCTGGAATGTAATGCAGGGTCACCTAAAGTGTGGAGTCTAAACATCAGCTGGTCTTCAATAAAGCTCTTTCTTGCGGGCTGGTACTGGGTCATGGTCTCCAGAATTACATCACCAAGAAGTGAGTGAGCAAAGGAAGAATATGGTGTGAAGACTGTATACTAGGGCATCAGCAAGGGAATAGTCAAGTATAGGCATGGATCCAGGCAAGTGGCAATCAAAAGAGTAGTCAGATCCAGGCAGGGGTCAAGGCAGATGGCAAACAGTAGTCAGGTCAATCTAGGTCAGCAATCCTCAGGCAATCTCATGGGTAAATATTATAGATTTTTGTAACAAGGAGTAGCTGGTGGTAAGACACAGCACCAGCCACTTCCAGGGCTGATACCTAAATACCATTTGGGTTGGAGAACACACCCAGAGTAATTTCAGGGTGTTCTGGAAGTTCTGGCAAGAATACTGCAAGCAGCACTGGATGTACTGCTACAAAGCACCTGGATCAGATGGCTTACACCCAAGGATCCTCAAAGAGCTGAGCTCCGTTATATCTAAGCCATTGTTTCTAATTTTTAACAAGCTTTGGCTGTACTTCTCCTTTAATAAAGAACCATACAGAAGAATTTTCACTAGAAGACCAAAGTTATCAAATAAATCTGATTTCTTTTTTTGAGAACGTAAACAAAAACGTAGACAAAGGAATGACTGTGGACGTAGCATACTTGGATTTTGCCAAAGCTTTTGACATAGATCCCCACAAGTGACTAATAGACATGTGCAGTTCATTTTGTTCCAAATCCAAAAATTTGGATGTATCCGAATTTCCAAATCACAATAGAAACAAGTTTAAATGAATCCAAAATAAATTATAACACAGTAAGTGTTGATCCCTCCCGCAAAGCTATTGTGTTCTTCCAGTGGGGGGCACAGCGAGCCATCCCTACTGGGAAAACACAATGATTATTGCTAGTGGCTATAGTCACATGAAAAATCAGAGATGCTGGTTGTACCCAAGTTGATGGATGAATCGGCTTGTGTTCAATCCTGCCTATAGATGGCTCGGATCTTGGCTGGTCCCTGATGAACCAGTCAAGATTCAAACCATCTTTGTCTGGCTTTACTGTAAGTACAAATAGAGAACAGTACAGCCAGTGGTGTATCATCCATGTGTGCAGGGGGTCCATAGGGGGGGCCCATTGTGACCCACCCTGCACACATGCGTGATTGCCGGGGATGATCGGTAAGCACTGATCTCACTGCATGGCTTTTCAGACAGCTGCTTCTCCTCCTTTCCCTCCTGCGGCTGTCAGATGAAATGGCATACAGGGAGATTGGTGTTCACAACTGTCCCCCTGCCGCAGTGCCGCACTGATCATCCCCCCAATGTCTGCCATGTCCTCCTCCAGCCCCTGTGTTCTCCGGCCCCCCTCCGAGCCAGCTGTGTGCAATAAAAAATAAAATTGGGTAAAAAAGTTATATCAAATAAAAAACTACTGACACATACCGCTCCTCCCCCCCCCCCCTCACCCTGCCGACACTGCCTCCTCCCCCAAAAAAGCATTGTGGAAAAAAAATGAAAAAAATTATTACATTTTAAAAAAAAATACATAAAAATGAAAAAATACATTGACACCATCCACTGCTCTACTGACACTGTCCACTGCCCTACTGACACCGTAAACTGCCCCATAATCCCCCCTTCCACCCCCTTCCACAGAAGTACTGTGAAAAAAAAATGCAAAAGAATGATTTAAAACAAAATAAAAAAAATATTTGTAAAAAATAATAGCAAATAAAATAATAAAAAAAAAAACTGCTGACACTGTGCACTGCCCTACTCTCACTGTCACTGTCCACCCCCCCCCCCCCCCAATCATTGTGAAAAAAATAATACAAAAATGAATTTTAAAAAAGATAAAAAAATATGTGGCCTGGTATGGTTCAGGAGGGGGGGGGGGTGCTCTCTCATCCTCCCTTTTCCTGCGGCCTGCCAGGTTGCGTGCTCGGATAAGGGTCTGGTATGGATTTTGGGGGGACCCCACGCCATTTTTTTCCATTTTGGCACAGGGTTTCCCTTAATATCCATACGAGACCCAAGGGGTGCTGTTTTTTTCAATGATTTTTATGTATACTGCCGGGATCCGGTAATACATTACAGCTGCGAGCAGTTTTAAATGAATTTTTTTTCTTTACAAATGTAATTTTATTCATTCATAACACTATGTACGGCCACTATGTAAGCAGCCTTACATATTGTGGGGCGTAGACTTAGCGCCCTGAGCCATGATCGGCCAAAGACACCCTGCCTTTGGCCAATCATGGCTCTCACAGCAGAGCTCACTGTGATTGGCCAAAGCATTCAGGTCATGTGCATGCTTTGGCCAATCAGCAGCCTAAAATGCACTGACGGTCTCACAGTTCATTATGGGGCGTTCCGCAGGCGCGCAAATTTCCCGCGAATGCCCCATAATGTTCTAAATTTGGTGAACGGGCGAACACCCTTACGTTTGACTTAAACATCGGGCTCATCCCTAGTCTTAAGGTATACAAAAAGATAGTATATTTCATCATTTGAGTTTCATGTTAGCAATAGTAATTACATTTTTGTACAAAGCATAATGTTGCTGCTATAATTTCTAATCAAAGAATTCAGTGGTATTTTATGAACAGCATTAAGGTGTTTGGGGTCCTGCACATGTTGATACTCTTATAGTTAAACAATTTTTATAAAATATATTAATGATAACTTACCTATAATTTCATGTTACATATTCTGTTGGGCCCATAATGGAGGCTTTCATGTTGTGAAAACGTATTTTTATCTGATAAAATAAAAAATATTTAAACAGTCTATGAACAAGTAGTAACCTACCTAATATTCGGATATTCCATTCAAATTTAATTGAAATATGCATGAGAAATTCAAATTGAAAAGAAAAGAAAACAAATTATGAAAAAAATTATTCTAATATAACAAATGTAACTACACAACATTTCTAACTTAACAAATCCATCCTAAAAGAAAGGAAACAAAACACATTTTTCCATTCTGCATATGTCTATTTTATATTAATGTAAATGAAAGTCTACAGGCTTGGAAAATTCAGTTAGTAAATGGATAGAAAATTGGCTACAAGACCGTATTCAGAGAATTGTGATTAATGATTCATACTCTGAATGGTCTAGGGTTGTTAGTGGTGTACACCAAGGTTCAAGGTTGGGACCTTTACTTTTTAATATATTTATAAGTTATAAAGGGTCTGGGATTGAAAGTACCATTTCAGCTTTTGCAGATGACACCAAGCTCTGCAGTGGAATTACGTCCTTACAATTGTCTACAATTTACAAGCTGACCTTGTGGCAAATGATGTTTAATATTGATAGATGTAAAGTTATGCACTTGGGGGCTAAACACATGCATGCATCATACACACTAGGTGGAGAACAGTTGGGGGAGTCAACGGTGGATAACGATCTGAATGTTCTGGTAGATCAAAGACTTAGGCTGGCCATACAATATCCAATTTTCTTGTACAATTTTCCTTTAGATTTATTAAAACCATATAATATGAGGTTAAACTTAACCACTTTCAATTTGTATGCAATCAGGCAGATCCTTGCACTACATAGTTGAAGATGAATCTTAAAGAAATTTAATAAGAGAATTGTATATTGTATAGCCAGGTTTCTAAAGCTAGCAAAATACATTCTTGTATTAAAAAAGTTATAGAATCCAGAGGGAGAGACATATGTTTGCCCTGTACAAACCGTTAGTAAAGAGCAGGGACCAGCTGAGATTTAAACCATGTATGTGCAGGCTGATTGTACTCTGTGTTCTTCTGACTGGAACAACACCCCCTCCCCCCCTCATCAACACTGACTGTGTTGATGGGGGAATCAAGGGATTTTTTTTCCCTGCAGCCTGTGGTTGCAAGAAAGAAAATCACACCATTTATGGCTGACTTACGACCTCATTTAGAATATGCAGTTCAGTTTTAGGCACAAGTTCACAAGAAGGATATTGGGGAACTCAAGAAAGTGCAAAGAAGGGGAACCAAACTGATAGGCATGGAGTAGCTCAGTTATGAGGATTAGCAAACTAATTTTGTTCTCTCTTGAGAAGGGGTGATTAAGGGAGGATATGATCAACAGGATATGATCAACATGTATAAATACATACAGTAAGTGGTCCATATAGTGAACTTGGTGTAGAGTTATTCACTTTCAGATCATTACAGAGGACAAAGGGGCACTCTTTACGTCTGGAGGAAAAGAGAGTTAACCTTCACATATGGAAAGGCTTCTTTACAGTAAGAATTGTGAAAATGTGGAATAGACTCCCTCGATGGCTGGTTCTGGCTTTAAAAAAAATATATAACTGGATATTATTATTTATAGCTAATAACAACAGGAGTATTTGATCCAGGGAATATACGATAGCCTCATGGGAAGCATGGGTTGAGATTCTGGAAGTCCTAACAGGGCGTCTGTGAGCACAGTTAAAAGTACTGGCCGAGACTAGCCGAGACTAGCCAAGGAGCTACTATATGTATCAGCAGATGGGTTTGGGTGACACCTAAAACTGCCAAATTAGTGCAAAAACCTACATGTCTGTGCAACTACAGGCAACAACCTTGCATGTCTGTGGAGAGATAATTAGGGTTGCCCCCCCTAATTGAGGCCTAATGCCAGAGAAAGATCAAAGCCATTACCTGAAGTCAACAAACTGGTGAGTGTGTAATTCTGCCACCCTATTCTGAGGGATGGTATACTGTACTAAAGAGTAATGCACATGGTAGCATCACACTGGGTTTGGCTAAAAATGTTCTCTTGGTTCAAGAGAGAAGCCATGTGTGTGGGTCTGTTCCAGCTGGTTGAAAAAGACTTCTGACACTGTGTGCTCATTTTAGTGTTGAAGGGGCTGAGGCTTGAATTCCACCTCTGACTTGGCACATGTCTGCCCTACTGGAAGCATTTGTCATTGATTTCTCTACCCCTGCAGAAGACACACAGATACCATAATTCTAGTTGCATTACTTTACCAAGTTTGAGGTAGAAGTACCAACCTGTGACCAGATGGTGATATGGTGTGGAAGCTCTTCTGCCTTGATTATGGATCTCCACAGAGGATTCGTTCAGACCGGGGACCCTGTTTCAAAGCAAGTTCTTCCAGGAATGGTGCCACTAACTAGGCATTAGAAAGTCACACACTACCCCTTACTAGCCACAAGACAATGGCGCATGTGAAAGGTTTAATCGGACCATGAGACAACTGCTGAGAGGCGTAGCTTGTGAAAAACAAACCCACTACTTAGCAAAGAAATATAACCAGGCCACTCACCTTACCATATTATGTTTGGGCATACACTAAAGGGGTCCACAGATCTTTGGGCCAGAATGCCCACAGAATTTGTACACACTACAACTTCTTGGATTGAGGACCTTCAGATGCACTGAACTTCTTCTAGCTTTCTCAGCTATCTTATGTGAACTAAAAAGCAATGCTCTATGTAATGGAGATTAGGAGAGGGTGTTTGTGGTCCAAATCAAGATAGTAGGGTGACAATGCTGCTCCTCTTAGTTACAGTGCATCGAGTGAGTGTTTCCATCCTAGGATAGGAAGTGTGTTGCCGATGGGATCATTAGGTGAAAATAAAGAAAAAAGGTATGAAATGGAAACTAATACAGCCACCACATCTAAAGACTGGGGACTGTAATACTGTATATACAATTTTTGTTTTCGGGTTTAGACATGCTAATTTCACTGTGGGCTGCAAACTCAGAAAATACTTTGTTGACCTTTTTGATGCAAATGCTACTGTATAGTGCCACTGAGGCTTCAAGTCATCTTGACTATCTTGACCCAGAACCAGAACACTGCAACATCTGCTTATTATAACATATAGATAAATCTTTGCAGACTTTGATACACCTTCCCACCATTCCTAAAATCTTCCTACCAAATTATGTTTTGTCCATTCAATCTATATCCAATCAGGCAGGCTTTTACACTACATATTTTTTTGGTAGATCTGTAAGGGGTTGTAAAAATTGGGTAAAAATTGTCCTTTAACATGTATGGTCAGCTTAAAGCTGGCAGATATAACAGACACAAATAAATATTTCTCTTTATTCATTATTATATATTTAAATGCAACTAATGTAAGTAAATTATTTAGACTTAGATTAGATATCAACCTCTTGCAATCCCCTCAACAGCAGAGCTCACTGGAGCAGCAGCACAAGGGGCCAATCAGTTGCAGTGCTCATGTGCTAACAAGGGGCATGCTTATAAGAGGATAGAGTGATAGCTCGGTGAGCTCATTAGTGTGCTGCTTCCACTTTTTCCATTCTTTTCACAGTTTCAGGATGAGGGGGAGGGGTTGGGGGAGGGGGGCGCTGTGTTATTAAACTGCAGCAGAGAAAAATCAGAACACTTGCTCTGCCAGACAAGGTTGCACTGTGTGGCAGAAATATAAAAATCTCAGGAATGGATGGACAGAAATACAATTCCTCCGGCACATAAGACAACTCCATATTTAGATGTTAGCTGTTTTAGCTGTTTGCCTTGAGTTAAATTTTAAGGGAAATATACCCCTTGAGTGATCTTCATGGTGTGACATCAGGCAGACAACAGATTCCAGTGTTGACAGACTTGTGTTTGTTGGGACACAAACTTGGGGATACTGCAGCCTACTGGGACTTATTTTGAGTAGCTAAAGAGTGAATTTAGTGACTTTAAAGTGGATGTAAACCTGATTCATGAAATTTGACGTAAGCACATATATCTGTAGTGTTTTTTTTATCTTTCTCCAAAGCCCTAAGTCTTGTGTCTTTCTGCTGCTCCTTCTGTTATCAGCATGATGACTTCTGACAAGTTCCCCGACAACCAAGATAAAACCAGCCTGACATTTGTGTCTGGGTGGGTGCTATAAATAGATAAGCAGAAATCTGGTCTATTCACAGCACAGTTCGGCACATTCCATCCTTCCTTTGTCAATGTGGAGAGGGGGTGTGTGCCTTTCCTCCAATCAGCTGTCACACAGTGTATGCAAAGACGTCACTCCCAGTGCTGAACAGGAAGAAAAAATCTCTAACACAATGTGCACTTTCGAAAGAATATAGCAAGCTGAAGACAGCAGATATACATATAAAACTTGTGTAGGGAGATTTTTTTCATCTCTGTGTATCATCTGAGGCCATTCAATTCACTGAGTAAATGTAGGGTTTACATTTAAATTTAGAAAAAAAAGGCTTGACAGTCATTCCCCTGCTTATTTTAAGAAAAAAAGGCAAATAAAGAAAATAAATTAATGGGTCAATGTTAGTCTCTCTTTTTCATTGGAGGACTATGCCAGATTGTGTCTTATCTTCCATAAAACCTTACATTGGAAAATATATGGTGCGGTATAATTTATTTGTTTGATGGGCATTGGATATGAATAATATCTACTCCCCATTGAAGGAACAAGTGTTTAAGTGTTTTAATTCTACAGTATAAGTCTGATCTTGCTGTGTACCACATCCCATATATAGAGTAATGTACAGTTGGCTAAGATTAGGGACTTTTTAGACACTTGTACACAAAATATTATAAAAGTACAAATTTATTAAACATACAAATTCATTAAAACCATCATATAAAATCAGCAGCTGATCAGCCACATGGATATGTTAAAAAAGACCATCCTCGCATCAATAGGTAATACAGGCTACAGGTCGATAACATATGCATAGAGATCACAGTGAGATACAGCTGAATGCCAACACGTGTCAACAGAGAGCAGGGGTGTTTACCCATGGGAGCATAAGGGGACCCTAAAACTTCACAGGGTTGTCCATTAGAAGGGGTCCTACAGGGCCAGGTGAGGCTGATTTCTGACATAGGAGTCCATTTGAATTTCTTTCATATGGAAAGAAGATGTCACCTCTAAAAAATATTTCCAAAAAAGGGGGTCAGAGGATAGTGCAGATCCATATATAGATCAAAACCAAAACCTCATTGGTTGATCTGGCAGCCATTTTGTGGTATACTATAGATGGTGGATATAAACAGTGTGAGCAAGTGCTTTTTTGCTTTGATTTACTGTACAGGTGCATCTAAAAAAAATTGAATATCATCAAAAAGTTAATTTATTTCCGTAATTCAATTCAAAAAGTGAAACTTGTATATTATTCAGATTAATTACGCACAGGTTGATACATTTCAAGCATGTCTTTCTTTAAATTTTGATGATTATGGCTTACAGCTAGTGAAAACCCAACATTCAGTATCTCAGGAAATTAGAATACTGTAAAAAAAGTTCAATATTGTAGACTGTGTCACACTCTAATCAACTAATTAACTCAAAACACCTGTAAAGGTTTCCCAAGCTTTTAATTGGTTTCAGTCTGGTTTAGTAGGCTACACAATCATGGCGAAGACTGCTGACTTGACAGTTGTCCAGAAGACAGTCATTGACACCCTCCACAAGGAGGGTAAGTCACAAAAGGCCATTGCTAAAGAGGCTGGCTGTCTAGAGTGCTGTGTCCAAGCATATAAATGGAAATTTGAGTGGAAGGAAAAAGTGTGGTAGAAAGAAGGTGCACAAGCAACAGGGATAACTGCAGCATTGAGAGGACTGTGAAGCAAAAGCAAAATTTGGGGGGAGATTCACAAGGGGTGGACTACATCTGGTGTCAATGCTTCAAGATCCACTACAAACACCGATCCAGGACATGGGCAATAACTGTCCTATTCGTTGTGTCAAGCCACTCCTGAACCAGAGACAACGTCAGAAGCGTCTTACCTGGGCTAAGGAGGACTGGACTGTTGCTCAGTGGTCTAAAGTCCTCTTTTTGGATGAAAGTAAATTTTGCATTTCATTTGGAAAACAAGGTTCCAGAGTCTGGAGGAAGAGTGGAAAGGCACATAATCTAAGTTGCATGAGGTACAGTGTGAAGTTTCCACAGTCAATGATGATTTTGGGAGCCATGTCATCTGCTGGTATTGGTCCACTGTGTTTTCAAGTCCAAAGTCAGGGCAACCCTCTACATGGAAATTCTATAGCACTTCATGCTTCCCTCTGCTGAGCAGATTTATGGAGATGCTGATTTAATTTTCCAGCAGGACTTGGCACCTGCCCACACTGCCAAAAGTACCAATACCTGGTTTAATGGTATCACTGTGCTTGATTGGCTAGGAAACTCGCCTGCGCTAAACCCCATAGATAATCTGTGGGGTATTGTCAAGAGGAAGAGACACCAGACCTAATAACGCAGATGAGCTGAAGTTGGCTATCAAAGCAACCTCTGCAGTGCCACAGGCTGATCGCCTCCATGCCACACTGCATTGATGCAGTAATTCATGCAAAAGGAGCCCCTACCAAGTTTTGAGTGCATAGTATACTGTACATGTACATACTTTTCAGTAAGTCAACATTTCTGTATTAAAAATCCTTTTTTTTTTTTTTTATTGGTCTTATGTAATATTCTAATTTTCTGAGATACTGAAATTTGGGTTTTCACTAGCTGTAAGCCATAATCATCAAAATTAGAAGAAAGAAATGCTTGAAATATATCACTCTGTGTGTAATGAATCTATAAAATATATGAGTGTCACTTTTTGAAATGAATTGCTGAAATAAATTAACTTTTTGATGATATTCTAATTTGTTGAGATGCACCTGTAGATATGGAAGGAACCTACCAATTTAGTGTATATACACTTGAACTTTCCACTGCTCCCCTTTTTTAGAGATGTTTTTTGGAAGTAACATCTTTCCATATAAAAAAAATCATATATACTCCTTTGTTGGAAATCGGACTTGCCTGACCCTGTAGGACCCCATCCAGTGGACAGACAGTTCGGTATCTATAGCGCCTCCCTGTGCTTCCCTGGCAAAACACTCCTTTGGGACATTGCTCTGTGGACACATGGTGTCATTCAGCTGCATCTCACTGTAATCTCTATGCATATGTTATCGACCACCACTTCCCATTGATGAAGAGTTTTTTTAAAAGGCTTAAATGTGTTGGGGTTTCATTTATTCACAGGTGGTTATTTTTACCTTTTATATATGTGGATGGTCTTTGTAAACATATTCATATGGTTGCCCATCTTCTGATTTTAATGAATTAAATGTTTAATAAATTTGTACTTTTATAATATTTTGTGTCCAAGTGCCTAAAAAGGTCCCAAATCTTTGCGAATTGTACATTAGTTAAAATGTTAATTGGTTTAAAATTGGTGATTTCAACTACTCAGAGCTCCTGATTTCATGCAGTTTTATAATATAAAGTCTAAAATGTTAATATAAAACATAAATTTTTCTAAATTTCAATATTTTTTTTGCAAAAAACAATTGTAAGATTAAAGTGATTCATTATTCTTCAAATTTTTCTAGAACATTACGCTTTAACATGATACATGACAGAATCACTTTGAATATATGTTGTACACAGGATGCTTTATGAAACCTTGAGCAAAGAAAGCCAAAGCAAAAGAGAAGGTGTTGCTCACCAACAATCAAATGTAATGTTTCATTTTAAACATTAATGTTAATTGCAGCAACTTCAGATTTGTTCCAGTGTTTTTGGCTTCCATTTTCATAAACCACCTATGTGTTTCAGGTTGTTGTCTTTTGTTCTCATCATAAGTTAACCTGTAAAGTTGGTTGAGTTGCCTTGGTCAACAGAATAGAAAAAAATGTTTTGGTTAGCTTATCAACACATCTAAAGACATGAAAATATTTTAATGCAGAATCCCTACAATTAAATACATCTCTCACAGTATCTCAAACAAATTAAAGTGACAGGATGACAGCAACATATACACACACTGAGGAGATCAATTGTCCACTCTGAAATGTGTTTCTGCAAAGTATCTCCTTTCACCTGCTGCAGTTGTTCCATCCATGTAGAGGTTGTCAGTGTTCTAAAGCGTTTCTTCTTTCATCATAAAATTCTCCTTGTAAAAAAAAAAATCAGATGCAATTGTTGGGCTAAACCCTGAGAAGTGCCACCTTGCTTGTCATATTTCTGGAGTTCGAACAGTTGTCCATCCAACAGCTGCATTTATATAAGCTTTGGGCAGGTGGCTCTGGAAAATTCTTGCCACTCACAGCAGACTGGATTGTATGTCCACACATGGGCTTTTAGTCCACCAAAGATTATTTGTTTCCTTTGTTACCATTGTCTGTATGTGTGTTAGGTGTGCTTTGTCTGTGCAGTCAGAAAGGGAATACTACAAATACACTGGATCTTTGTTCACAGGCAGCTTGGTTTGGAAAGTACATTTTGACATAGGCATAAAAAATATTCACAACAAAAATAGTCTTTTTCTTCCTCATAAGAAAACAACTGGATTTATATTAATATATAATTATATCTATTTATATTTTTTGGTGGCATCAATTATTTTGTTGAACACATCTTAAATAAAAATATGAGTCTCTGAGCAAGGAGGAAATAAGCATGTCTCCCCTCACTTGGCCTGTAGAGTGGAGTCCTGTTCCCATCCTCTTGTTGCAGTCTCAGTGCTGGGGCACATGTGTTTCTGGGCCTTGGTGTAAAAGGTTTGGTTCAGAGTCTTTAGGAAGATCAGCTCAGGAGAGGTCCTCCGCAGAAAGTGTAGCGTCGAGCTGAAAACCAAGATTACAAGCTGTTACCACCAAACCAAAGCAACTCCATGTCAGCTCAGAAAGCCACCACATTTTACAAGATGGAGAGGATTTTCAGGGGGGGCTACAAGTTTTAAAACCAGTACAGATCCTTGATTTTATCCTGAGGCTGTAAACCTGGGAATGGAGGAGGCAGAGAAGGAGAATGAAGTAGAAAGAGGTGTATGAGAAGGTGAGCGAGATAAAGCCACAAGCTGTTTAAGGATAGGATGAAAAAAAAGCAAGCACCAGCACTGTTTTTAAACAGCTATGTTGTTGTAATTTGAAGATGTTTGAATTGTTAGAAAAGTTTTTGATAAAAGAAGCCTAGATAAAAAAAGCTTTGGGCAAAGATTCCTGTACTAAAAAAGTATAGTCCTTTAAATGAAATATTACCTGCATACCGTGAATGTTACTATGTGGTTGATTTACTGATTTACTGAAACTGGAGAGTGAAAAATCTGGTACAGCTGTGCATAGTAGCCAGTGAGCTTCTAACTTCAACTTGTTCAATTAAGCTTTGACAAAAAAAAAAAACCCTGAAGGCTGATTGATTTCTATGTAGAGCTGCACCATATTTTGCACTCTCCGGTTTTAGTAAATCAACCTATGTTTCATGTTGGATTATAGCATTTGAGAATGTAATTTAATGATCCACAGTTTTTTTTACTATGGAATGGTATGATGGAATCATAGGTCCATTGGGACCTATCTCCCTTTTGTTTTTTCTTACCTTGAAGTGAATAAAGAGTATATATAATTTTGTATTTATACATGGGAAAACAATAAAAATTTGAAATTAACAATGCACTGGGTTTTAAGATCCAAAATATAATGGACATCCTCAGTGATGTAATTTATAATTCTCAAGCTCTAGATATAGGTTTCAATGAACATAGAGGGGTTGATTTACTAAAAGCAAATCCACTTTGCACTACAAGTGCACTTGGAAGTGCAGTTGCTAAAGATCTGAGGGGAAGATCAGAAATGAGGGGAAGCACTGCTGATTTTATCATCCAACCATGTGCAAGCTAAAATGCTGTTTTTTATTTTCCTTGCATGTCCCCCTCAGATCTACAGCGACTGCACTTCTAAGTGCACTTGCAGTGTAAAGTGGATTTGCCTTTTGTAAATAACCCCCAATGGCTCTTAGGATTGTGACTTCTATGTAATATATGAAGCAAAACATGGACAAAATCAAACTGTCTTCGGAAAAGCTAAGGTATGCGTCCCTTTTTGCTAGTTCCACTAAACCTGAATAAACCAGTTGTTGAAGAAATTATATTTTGTTATCAATGTCCTCCCTCTAAAGCTAACAACTGTGAAGCTCTACATAGCATAACATTCGTTGTGCTGTTAACAGGGCCCATAAAGAATAGCTCTTACCTGACAAAGCATCCAAATTTAAAAAACCTTGAACATGTACAGGCTGAACCACTAAAGCTCTTTAAACTCCACCCAGTGAACATGTCTGAGGCATCTGAACAGAAGCAAGAGTTGCTTCTCCAGAGGAAAACAACTACTTTAGTGAATCACTCTTAAATCAATTTCTTGTCTCCTTGATATTAGGCTGGCATAGCTATTTAACATTGAATGTATAAGCATATTTTTTTTACAAAAAAGTCAGCAGTGCATATAACTCCCATTTGACACTGTCATGTTCTTTTTATTCATCTTGTTTACTATACTTGCACCATTAGATTGATATAATTAATTATCACTACTGATCAAATATATACTGTATAATAATGGTGTACTGTCATTCTATCAGTTCAAGAAACAATGGGCAGGAAATTTGAGGCAACTTTGGACTTTCATGGTACGGTAAGGACTCACAAAAGCGTGTTTATATTAAAAAAGTATAAATTTATTAAGACATAACATGATTAAAATTAACCCCTTCAGGGAAGAAAAAAAACAGTACAGTATAGTATAGAGATAAACTCTGAACTATACTCCTGAAAAAGCGGTTCCACTGCGGAACATGTAGAGGTTCGAACTGGCAAGGGATGAATATCTAATCCTTCTCTCGAATGGATACACGTTAATTCTTTCCAGTTCCTTTCGGAGCTATTCAAAATTCAGTATTTGTACTGTTTTTTTCCCCCCTGAAGGGGTTAATTTTAATCATGTTATGTCTTAATAAATATATACTTTTTTAATATAAACACGCTTATGTGAGTCCTTACTGTACCATGAAAGTCCAAAGTTGCCTCAAATTTCCTGCCCATTGTTTCTTCATCAGATTGATATGTCTGATGCAAACAGTCAGCCTCTAAAAAATAGAGGATTAAAGATATAAGCTCTCTTAAAAGAAGTCAAGGGAAAGAAAAAAAAAACACATGGAGAGTCAGCTGAGTTAAACATTTTTAGTTGCTCACAATTGCTATTATATCATCATTTGATATAGGTGCCCTATGCACCATTTCTCCCCTGCAACTTATGGAAATCATTTCTCTGTGAGTAAAGTTTCCATGGTCTGAAAAAAATAGCGCACATCCTTGGTGATCACTTGAATGAACTTTTAGTGTTTGCGTTACCTGGGCCAAATCGTGTGGCATATGGCCACCATTATTTTAACTTTATTTGCATTTTTTTAAATAACCATTTTCTCATTCTACTGTTTCTTTCTTTCTTTCTTTCTTTTTTCTTTCTTTCTTTCTTTCTTTCTTTCTTGACCCCTTCTCTTCTAAATTATAGTATTGGGATTATTAGAAATTAAAACATAAGTATTGGAGACATTCTGCTAATTATTCCCAGATAAATTATAAGTCAGAAATATTAATATTTCTAAAATCAGTAATGGATAATTCAGTCATCTTGTGCTCAAGACATTGTAGTAATCTAAAAAAAGAAGAGCTTAGTATACCACTCCGTACCCAGTCTGAGCTGATCAACGAATCAAATCCTAATTCACATAACAATTGAGAATATCTTTAAAAAGACAACAGAGACTTGAGAGAAGGATAGGAATGCACTGCATTAACAACATGAAGGTGAAGCACAAGCACTTAAAAACAATTCAGTAGAAAGAAAACAGTCAGCTAGCACTCAGAGATACATCTACTGACTATAGTTAAGTGTCATCCCTTGTGTAAGTCTTTTAGTGTCATTGATTGTTTGGAATGCTTACTTTTAATTACAATTAAACAAAACATTTTCTTAAACAGTAGAAAGAATTGAGGTTATTTTTGCTAATTTTAGCTGAACTCCATTAAGGGGATCGTTAGTAGCCAGAATTGCAACCTATTGAATATATTTAAAATTATTTAAAGGAATCCTTACAAACCTTTAGTTTGACTGCTTAGACCTTATGCACACTGGATTATTTTTCTGCTTCTCCTAGGGGTGTTTTTTTTCCCCCTGCCTGCATGTTAGCCTATGTGACCATGCACACATAGGTGTTCAGAGGAGTTTAGAGGTAGTGTCATTTAGAAAAAAAAAAAACACAGCCAGATTGTTTAGTGCCTGAGCATTAATTAATTTCAATGAACAGAATATAATATTATTTTGGCCAATTAAAAGAATTGATGCTCAAGGGCTTGACACGCCTACGTTCTCTTAAATGCGTTACAAGCATTTTTTTCTGCCAAAACTCGTGCCAAGAGAAAAGGAGACTAGGAGAGTTAGCAAAACGTCCAGAATGCATGAGGCCTTAGTGTAACAGGACTTGATAACTGTTAATTAGCATATAGCTTAGCTTTCTAGTCCACTAACCTACAGAATGACTTTATGGATAGTATTTAGTGTATTCGTGGGTCTTGGATACAGGAAGACTAAGGGGTTGATATACTAAAGGTATAGGCTGCTCACTTTGTAAGGGAATTTTCACTTTGCAAGGAAATCTGCCCCATAGCTTAGTGAACAAGGTAAAGCTTTGCTGACCTTCATCATCCAATCATATGCAAGCAAAAATGCTTGCAAATGAAACACCCTGCTCACTAGTCTTTGGGGCAAACTCCTTTGCAAAAGGAAACTTCCCTTCCAAAGTGGTAAACCTGTTTGCCTCGAGTAAATCAATTTGCCTAGGTAACACTATTGTGTAAATAGTACAGAGTATTTAAAAGAATCATCATATTTGAGTCTAATGTTTAGCAAGGACTCCTAACAGATGGCAGTGCATAACGAGACCACAAACGGATGGCTAGTGTGCTTTTTATAATTGTCATTTAGTGGATAACTAGCCTATGAAACTGGTGGCCTATGTAGCATTTCATAAAGCAAAAGTATACAGTATATGTAAAATATGCCTAAGGAATGTTGAATGTTGACTCAGGGCCACTAAAGTCATGGTTGGTATGTAGGTAAAGTTCCATATGTGTGGCTAGTATGTATTAGAAACAACAGTTCCATAATCTGTTGCAGGACTACCAAGTACAGTATGAATATAGAGGAAGGTTAACACATGGGTTACCGGTTTTGAAGGCTTATCATGTGTAAAAGAACCTAAAACCTTTCTAATCCCAATGGTTTGAAAGAAATTTTACCCCATCTGGAAAATGGGGTAACTGTGTATGAGTAATGAATAATATCCTATCCTTTATGAAACCTATTACCTTTTGTAACATCTTAACACTAGTAAGTGGTGGTTGTTCTGTTCAATTATTTAAATGATAGCTGCCTACTGTCAAACTGACCATAGAAAAGAGCAAGTGGGAAATTCAAAAAGGGTATAAACTCTCACTGCCCTAAAATATCATGGCCACATATGCCCCTTCAAGCATATGTATCTAAAAACTTCCAAATACACATACAATGTATGGCAGACAAGGATGGCACAGTGAATGATATTTATTGACAAAAAGTGTGCTATATTCAATATATATTTTTGTTAACAAAAAGCACTTGAAAAATAGTGAATTTGTGTGTTTTTAGTGTCTAAAATCTGCAAGAAATACTAATAATAATTACATGTAAAATCTCACAAGTGTTGTAGGTCAGTTTAAATTTTAAGACACTGCTTACCTGCATCCACATTTAGGCTAAGGCTTTGTCCCATGTCTCCTGCTGGTCCTGGATAAGGTCCAGGAGTTGTCCATGCAGAGGTTGCTGCTTCTCCCTTGCCTAAATCACACTGTGTTGAAGGAGGTGCTGAACCTGCAGGAGTGATCCTGTGGGGTCGGACTGATGTAGGAACAAGTAAAGAGCTGTACCGGGGATCGAAGTGCGTACTATAAACCTCATGCATGCCAGGCCGGGGATAACTTGAACCCTGACTGTTTATTGCTCCCCCGATTGAGTATGGGTGATGATGGTGGTGATGGTGGTGGGCATGGTGCCAGGGCTCAGGTGGACCCTGGTGTAGGTGACTATGAAGAGAAGCAGGGGAATAAGGATCTGCTCCAAAAGGAATTTCACTGTGAGGACCAGTAAGAGGACTGCCTAAGCTGCTGCCCAGCGATGAGGGAGCAGCAACTGCATTTGGCTGGTAACTGCTGTTCCAAAAGGATGGAGGAAAACTTCTTTGACTCATAGGAAAAGTCGTTTCTGTTAAGAGACAAAAAAAAAAGACATAAACATTCCATTAAACTCAAATAAATCCCTTCGTCATGATTAATGATGCTATTAATACTCTCCGAAACAAAGGAGCTTTACCTCAAACATTGGAAAACAGTTCTGAAATGAGAAAAAATAATGTTTGTCTACAATCCTACAGTATTACGTAAGTGAGGTTTTCAATGCATTTATGTTTTTTAATTGATTGATAAAAACTATAGAAACAGAATGACTACCCAAAGCAACCAAATTCCAGATGATAAAGTCCAAGTTGGATATGCAGATCTGATTGATTGGTCAGGACAGCAACTCCGCCTTTCTCCAGTTTTTATAAATCTATTTTAATACAGAGCACCCTTTTAATATTATCTAGTGCACTGAATATGTTGACTTTCAGCAAATATACCAATATTAATTGTACCCACAAATTACTATGAAACTTGTCAAGCCTGGACCTATGATTTTTCTATCCATTGTGACACAGAAGACAGAACAGACTTATTAGCTCTTAGATGATTGCCTCATAGTTTATTTTTACATGCACAGCTATTTTACAACTGCTTATTACTAAGCAAAATTCACACAAACATTGCAGAATTTAAAATGAACTTAATTTTAAACGTAATTTTGAGCAAATGCAAAACTAACGTAAAGAACTAGACGTTACTTAACCTGCTTAAACTCAACCCTAAGCATACCTGTGTCTTCTTAAAACAATCCTTCAAATGAATATGTGCCTAAAAATATACATCCTTTTCCATAGTTTTTAGTTAGTGGATATTATGGATTATTACATAGAAAATATAAAGAAAATTACAGCCAAAATGCTTATAAAAAACGACTTTAATGTTAAAGCGCAATGATAGGCATCCAGCTAATACCTGGGCCAATAATCTGTTTATTATGCCTGATACCCCTTTCGAGATAGACCCAGTAGTGTATTTAGGTTTTTTGCTGCCCTAGGCCTGACTAAAATCGTGCACCCCTAATTTAAATATGACCCACCCCTTCCTGTCAAGGTCACACCCCTTTATGTTTAAGACCCACCCTAAAATTTTCCAGTGGGGACACTAGTTCTGAGGGGGGAATGGATTCCTTTAATTTGCATAGATTTCCTCTTCCTGTTTGGCTATGGGGCAGGAAGTGAAGGGAAATCTCTGCAATGGGACAGGGATGGTAAAAAATAAACTGATAGGGGATATAACCCTCCCTTACTCTATCCAAAATTTAAAAAAAAGTGTTGCGTATAGTTCTGTTTTTAAGCACAAATTTCTGATAATTTTATGGAGAGGACTAAGAAGATATAGTCAATGGTGCAGCAGAAAATATATAGCACAGTGAGGAAGGTTTGTGATCTAGGATGATAGGACAGTCAAAATTATAAGCAGCGCCCCCCCCCCCACACACACAGTTGCGGAATGCTGGCCTCCCACATACTAGAAGCAGTGCGGGCGCTTTATGGGGGTGCTAGACTAATTTGCCTCTCAGCCCAGTCCGCCCCATATGACTGGTGCGCTACACTAACAGTGTAGCGCAAGCCGGCGGGGACTCTTTCTGTGCTGCCCCCCTGCAAAGTGCTGCCCTAGGCCTGGGCCTTGTTGGCCTAGGCCAGGATACAGCGTTGGATAGACCGATATCTTCATAGACATTGAATTCAGAAATGGGTGAAACAACTGTATAAAGCCCACATCAGTACAATAATGTTCTTTTCTATTTTACCCAAAGCAATATCAGAATTTAAAAAAGGCATTAGATGCACACATCTATTGATGATATTTCTATAGTAATGGCCACTATTTTTCAGACTGGGAAGCTGGTGTGGCAGGTTCATTTTCTAAATGATATTGCAGCAGTCAGATCTTCAGATCACAGTCTTACACATGGAAATTCATTATGACCTTCTTGAGTGTGCCAGCATTTATTGATCACCTTTCCTAGCTCCCTTTGTCTAAACAGGCCATCTAAGGTTTCAGCTGCACTTCCACTGCAGGTGAAGCTGGTATTACTGTGCCTCTGTGAAATGTTACAGGGAAAATACAATGGATGTGGGGAAAAAAACATTTCAGGAAACCATTTTTAACTACTTAAGCACTGTGTCACGCCGATATACGTCGGCTGAATGGCACGGCTGGGCAGATTAACGTATATATACGTCGCCCTTTAGAACGCGGCATTGTGGGCGCGCGCCGCGAGCTCCGTGAGTTCGACCGTGGGTCCCACGGATTTGATGGCCGCCGGGAGTCCCGCGATCATCTCACGGAGAGGAAGAACAGGGAAATGCTAATGTAAACAAGCATTTCCCCAGTCTTCCTAGTGACAGGACAGTGATCACAGCTCCCTGTGGAGCGGTGATCAGTGTCGTGTCACTCGTAGGCCATCCCCCCTACAGTTAGAACACATCCCTAGGACACACTTAACCCCTTCAGCGCCCCCTACTGGTTAACCCCTTCACTGCCAGTGTCATTTTTACAGCAATCAGTGCATTTTTATAGCACTGATCGCTGTAAAAATGACAATGGTCCCAAAATGGCATCAAAAGTGTCCGATGTGTCCGCCATAATGTCGCAGTCACGATAAAAATTGCTGATCGCCGCCATCACAAGTAAAAAAAAATTAATAAAATGCCATAAAACTATCCCATATTTTGTAGATGCTATAACTTTTGCACAAACCAATCAATAAACGCTTATTTCGATTTTTTTTACCAAAAATATGTAGAAAAATACGTATCGGCCTAAACTGAGGAAAACATTTTTTTTATATATTTTTGGGGGGTATTTATTATAGCAAAAAGTAAAAAAATATAGAATTGTTTTCAAAATTGTCGTTCTATTTTTGTTTAAAGCGCAAAAAATAAAAACCGCAGAGGTGATCAAATACCACCAAATGAAAGCTCTATTTGTGGGAAAAAAGGACGTCAGTTTTGTTTGGGAGCCACTCTGGTCTTTGGCCAGCCAAATGGTCCGGGGCTTAAGTGGTTAAAACTCACTGGGGTTGATGTATTAAAACTGGAGAGTGAAAAATCTGATGCAGCTGTGAATGGTAGCCAATCAGCTTCTAACTTCAGCTTGTTCAAATAAACTTTGACAATAAAACCTGGAAGCTGATTGGTTTCTCTGCAGAACTGCACCAGATTTTCCACTCACCTGTTTGAGTACATCACCCCCACTGTGAACATGTTGGTCTAAATGCATACATACCAGTGAAATTAAATATTGCTACCAATGTTATTTTCATTAAAACATGTGCATGCAATATATTTCTACAACCAGTTGGATTGACTTTTAAAAGTACTTTAAAGACAGCCGGTAATTAGTTAGATCCTGTAATATCTTTGAGCTCTATTTTGAAACAGAAATCCACATGACACATACTTTGCTCAATTCAATAAAACCCTTTGTGTAATGCAGTAAAATTGCATAAAACAGTTAAATGCAGTAAAATTTTAAAAAACTTTGGAAACTATTAGTTTACTATCTGCATGAAGTTTAGATGTGTTCCCTGTGTTCCCTGCAGTTGTTTAGATTTCCTTCCGCAATTGAAAAACATACTGGTTAGCTTTTACTAAGTAACTGGTTCTACTGTGTGTCTGTGTGCATGACGGTGGGAATTATGGTGGAAGCCTCTCTGTCAAGGACTGATGTGAATGGTTTCTGCATTTAAAAGCTACAGAAAAAGCATCTGTTCTATAAAAAAATTAGAGACACACAATAGCTGCTTTTGTTATTCTAAGCCTATCGAGTGTCATATGTGAGCAAACATTAGTGTTGTAGAATAGAGACTTGACACACTGCAGAAATTCCTATTCCTGTCTATATTCAGGAGGGCAATTTCAAGCTGCCAGCAGTGGAAAGTCAGACGTTTTGTATTGAAATCTCCAAAATTTTCACAGAGAGCAGCCTGTGGTGTAGTGGTTAGCACTTTCACCTAACAGCAAAAGGGTCACTGGTTCGGATCCTGAACCACGACACCATCTGCCTGGAGTTTGCATGTTCTCCCTGTGCCTGTGTCGGTTTCCTCCAGGTACTCTGGTTTCCTCCCACACTCTTAAGACATGCTGGTAGGTTAATTGGCTCCCGTCTAAATTGACCCTAGTCAAGCGCGTTGGGACCCTTTGGGGTAAGACCGCGCTATATCAAGATACCTCTCAACTCAACAGAGAGTTGGACTTTTTGATGCTGCTATGTGCCTGGACAGCATTTTACAATGGTGCCCACAGTGCATTCATAATTACAGTTTAACTTCAATAATAAACACTGACAGACTCAGCAACAATTTGCTATTTTATGCAATTAGTGATTGTTGGGAGACCATTTTTTGTTTTGTTTATGACAGACTCCTTTTAATGTAGGCAAATTACATGTACCTTAAATGTAGTCCAGCAACATTATCTGGGCATTTTTTTTTTGGACACATGATCTGAGCAAATTTTTCAGAACCAAATGACTAAAAATGTAAAGAATACCCATGGCTTTAGCATATACCTTTGCTAGAGCTTAACTGATGAAAAGGCTGTCAGCATGGACTACTGTACCCCTGTGATAAGATAATGCGATAAGAATAGAGCAGCAGGTGCCTGCAGTACACAAGCTTATATAAACATACCTAGTCGTAAGCTACTATTATGCATGTTTATGTAAGAAGTGGGGAAAAAACAGGTATCATTAGTTCAACCTCTACAACTAGGTTTAGGTCCTTAAATATCCTCAGTAGAACACTACATAATAGGTTACTCCACTATAATGTGTAACAACAAAAATATTAATAATAACAAGAATAAAGGTAACTGTTATTACAGTATTTGAACTCTTAAGTGAGCAGTAGCTGTTTGCATGACTTTTAACACATTTTCATTTATTGTATGCACACCACAGTCATCATGTGTGTGGTATACATCTCCAATGGAGTTTTACACTGTGTCTGTGATATACAGTATCCAATGTTATTTTAGATAATATTTTATATTCAATTATGGTGTTGTGTAATAATAACTTTTAACGTAGATAAATATAATTTGGATTTTATTTTTTTATCCTATGCATATGTGCCTTTAAAGTCCATGATTTTTGAGCTTTTAGTACAGTGTTTCAATATATAGGAAGTGACCCAATTTATCATGGGCCACCAAATGGGTACCACACCTATTTTCCCAATTACTCCACTATAATGTGCAACAGCAAAAATAATAATAACAACAACTAATAGGTTAACTATTGTTATTTAAACTCTTAATTAAGCAGCAGCTGTTTGCATGACTTTTATCACATTTGAATTTATTATAGGCACACCATGACTGTAGCCTGTTGCAGTTGTACTTTTCTTCTCCTCTAGGTTCAATGCTGGTATTATTCATCAAGACAGCATGTAAAGCATCATAGATTTAATCTGTCTTAGCGGACAGCTTAGCTTTTCAAAACTCACTGAGGTGTCCTCTGCCATAAAAACGAATGTCCTGCATTTCTGTACATGTTTGAAACCAGAGTGCTAAGTATTCGTCCAAGACAGACATAACAAATGTCTCTTACTGGCTGTAAACTGTTTTGTCAATCAGTTAAACTCATTTCAACAGTATCCAAATTTGTTCCAATCAAATATATCAAATGAAGTTGGAACTCATGACCTCTTAGTAGAAACACCTATTTAGATATGTAAGAAATATAATAATTTAGGAGGATTAATACTGCTAACAGGCATTTAACAAAAACAAATCAGACTTAAAATATCATGAAAAGAAATGGTCTACAAATCAAAAACAGTAGATATAGGGGAGGCAACCGCCTCATCTGCACCCCTGTGACATGATACCCAAGGCAAATGTCTCTCCTGCCCTTGCCTCAGTCCTTGATATACCATTCTCTTCAATTATAATATCTATCATCTGCATTTGTAAACATATACCGTATTTATCGGCATATAACACGCACAGCCGTATAACACGCACCCTAACTTTAAGAGGGAAGTTTCAGGAAAAAAACTTTCCACAGCCCCCTGCGTATAACACGCAGGCACAGTTTACCCTCTATTTTCAGGGTAAAAAAGTGAGTGTTATACGCCAATAAATACAGTACTTCCTAGGTAACCTATTGTGATTTTTTTTTACTCTTTTTTAGAAGCACATATTAAAAACTGTAAGCATTAAAATGTTGTATTATTACAAAATAGTTTTATTGAACATATTTGTCATGTATGCAAGACAGCTTAAGATAGTTTGGAGTTCATTTACTAAAGCAAATAAATAGGCTGTTAACTTTGCTAGGGAAGTTGCACTTTGTACGGGAATTTTCCCCAGTGTTTAGTAAATGTAGTTAAATTTCACTTTGCAAAGAAAACCCAATCTTGTGCAAGAGAAATAATGAAAAAATATTTTTTGCTTTCTCTCGATTAGATGATGGGATCGAGCAGAGCTTCATCTCAATCACTAAGCTCCAGGGAAAAAAATTCTCTTGCAAAGTGCAACTTCCCTTGGAAAGTAATCAGTAAACAGTCTATTTGCTTTTAGTAAAACAATCCCGTTGCATATGTATAATGCATGCACATCTGTAATATAAATACATGCAGCAAGGTCCATATTCATAAAGCTGTACCTTATTATTCAAAATGCAAACTTTATAGCACAAAGATAAATGGTAAAAATAAACTTGATTACTGGCTTAAACATATTTTTCCACATACAGTATGTAGTCCTCTTCTCTCTATATGTTCAAATGTATTGTTGTATATTTATACACTAAATATAACAAGAAATGTATTCTAATAATATACTAATAAAGGTTCTATTTTTGTAGTAAGGATGATGTATTTCTTTAAACCCACTAGCGCTTCTTCTGACATACAAATAGAGAGTTAAAGTGAATTTTCATTACTTAATAGATACTATCAGATCATTTTCAGAATGTTTACATTGTATAACCAAACAGCTAACCCTTGGCACAAATTGTTCTGCTCCATTCACCATTCCAGTCTTACTAACTTGAATGATTTAGATTAAAAATACACAATTTATTTTTTTTGATAACTGCATGCAGCTAATGCATGTAACACTCCTTTTCAACAGAATAATTCCTTTTTTTCTTTTTTTTTACGCATATCTTTATGCATTGATATTTTTCTGCTCATGTACATGGCATGGTTAAGATAAACCATAACAATGCTATGGGGTGCTTAAACAGTTGCTGTAACTGTTGAATTTGTGTGTGTGTGTGTGTGTGTGTGTGTGTGGGGTGGGTTTGTTTTGATTTTTTGAAAATGTACACTATGTGAAAAAAAAAAAACATTATTGGCTATGTTATGGTCTGGTTCGTCCTTGCTCCAAACTTTTGCTGGACAGATTAGTCTGCAAAATATATATGGCATAGTCTACAAATATAAACATCTGAAAAAAAAAAAAAAAAGAAGGAATTTGTTAAATGATAAGGTAGGTTAATTGACTCCTATCTAAATTGGTCCTTCTATGTCAGTGGTTCCGTGGAACCCTAGGGTTCCTCCAGAAGTTGCTAGGGGTTCCTTCAGCATTGGGCAATTTCTGTCTCTCAGATAATTTCCTACTGACACCATTGATCTTTTTAGCTATCTGTAAGGAGGTAATTCTTCCCAATGACCACAAGTGTAAGGACCATTCTTCCCACTGACCATCACACTAAGGTTTAATGAATTTTAATTTTTAGCAGGGGATCCCTGGGACCGGAGAACTATTTCAAGGGTTCCTCTGTGTTGAAAAGGTTGAGAAAGGCTGTTCTATGTGTATGTATGCATGTGTGATAGGAACCTTCGATAACATTGTAAGCTCTTTGAGGGCAGGCACTGATGTGAGTGCACAGCATGTAAAGTGCTGCTTAAATTGTCAGAGCTATATAAATACTTGCAATAATAAAAATCAAAACATGTTATCTGCATACAGTTATCAGGATACAGTATTTTTTATTTTTGATAGGCTATCAATAAATGATAAAATGATTACTCTTGTTCATTTAATAGGTTGAAGCATAATACATAGGGACATGCCAATAATCCGGGCACTGTGATACTGCACTCACCCCTCCATGAGCTGGCACCCCTGGCAGTCTTGGCAGGAGCACTGCTTGGGGAATAACTGCTGGGCTGGCTGAGAGCTCTGCTGAAGTGCTCATCCACCACTGAGCTGATATCTCCCTGGAAATAGGTGAACAGGACACATCTGGAGCTAATGTATTCAGCTTCTGGAGGGCTCTCCTTTTCTGGGCTGCAGTCCTCTTCTTTAATATTGGCTGGGGTATTGCTGGAGAAGGAGCTGCCACTGCTACCATTGCTGTTGCTGCCACTCTCTGGGGCTTCCTGCATCTTGGAGTAAAAGGCTAGTTTCTGTGTAATATAAACAGACAACAACCATCAGCCAAGTTTTAATTCATTAAGGAACAGTACAGATCAGGAGAGTAACAGAGAGATGTGCAGTATGTACTGAGTGGGATTAGGCAGCCCCTGTCCCACCAGCCACATATGTAGAATGACTCTCTGTGCAACAACAGATCTCCTGTGCTGAGAGATATGACAGCCAGGCACACTTGTTATGGTCCATCTCCCATGGATAACACATGTTCACATCCAATAGTAATTTCCCTAGCCCTTCACTAGCTCTGTGAACTCAATGCCAACACTTGTTTGTCGCACTAGTGTCTGCTGCTCTCTAGCTCCTTACACTGAGAAAGCCATTGACATTCTTGGCAGCAAAGGGTTAATATCAAATGGATGCAAACCAATTCGCTACACATTTCATCAAACGGGTTACTGATCATTTCCCATGAAAATAAACGAATGGCCAAAGATTTTCAGTGGCGAAGGGGTTACTGATCATTTCCCATAAAAAAAAAAAAAAAAACAATAGCCAAAGATTCTTGGTGGCAAAGGGGTTACTGATCATTTCCCATAAAAAAAACAAAAAACAAAAAAAAAACGAATAGCCAAAGATTCTTGGTAGCAAATGGGTTACTGATCATTTCCCATAAAAAAAAAGAAAAAAAGAAAAACGAATAGCCAAATATTCTTGGTGGCAAAGGGATTACTGATCATTTCCCATGAAAATCAACGAATAGCCAAAGATTCTTGGTGGCAAAGGGGTTAATGTTAATATCAGATTATTATAAACCAATATATAAACCTGCTTGACAGCTGATGTCGCATTGGTTACATTATTGGCAGAAAATTGGTTAGTATTTAAATCACATCATAAATGGATATATCATACCTTAATGTGATCTTGTTATATTAGTTATAGTTTATTAATCCATGTCTACACATTCGTTCTATTATTATGATATAAATATTAACTGATTCGTTTATCCAATGTGATCTTTTCTAAACTCACTTGCTGTCAAGGAGGTTTGGCAGCAAGTGAGTTTAGAAAAGATCACATTGGATAAACGAATCAGTTAATATTTATATCATAATAATAGAATCAATGTGTAGACATGGATTGACAAACTATAAATAATATAACAAGATCACATTAAGGTGAACCAATGGGCAGCAAACGAGGAATATTATCAAATTAAGGCAAACGAATATTTATCTTTTCATTGGTCTGTCTGTTGATCTATCTGTCCATGGTCTTATCGATTAAATTGTGCTCTCTTGTTATCATATCTATTTAGTAATCTGTATTCGTCAGCATGTATATGTTTATAGATTCAGATTACACCCATTTATTATGAAAAGTTTAGGAGAAGAGAGAGTTTAGCTGATAAAAAGTAACTTCCCCGAAGCACCCTATATAATAAAGAGGGGTGCAGAGCGAAGGCACTATAATCTACAACTCAGGCTGGAAAGTACAGACTAGAAATCAGACTATACGGTACAGAATAGTCCCACTATATAGTACAGAAGAGTGCAGATAAATTACTATATAGTACAGAACAGTGCAGAAAATTACTATATAGTATAGAAAAGTGCAAAGAAATTACTTTATAGTACGAAAAAGTGTAGAAAATTACTATATAGTACAGAAGAGTGCAGAGAAATGACTATATTGTATAGAAGAGTGCAGAAAATTACTATATAGCATAGAAAAGTGAAAAGAAATGACTATATAGTACGAGAAAGTGCAGAGAAATTACTATATAGTACAGAAGAGTGCAGCGAAATGACGATATAGTATAGAAAAGTGCAGAGAAATTACTATACTGTATAGTACAGAAGAGTGCAGCGAAATTACTATAGTATAGAAAAGTGCAGATAAATTACTATATATAGTACAGAAGAGTGTGGAGAAATTACTATATAGTATAGAAGAGTGCAGAGAAATTACTTTATAATATAGAAAGTCACATTAGCACAGAAACGTGCAGAGAAATTACTATATAGTATAGACAAGTCACATTTTGGTACAGAAAATCCCCAGCATAAAAGCGTGCAAATGAGACTACATATATAGACATGATACACTATATAGTGCAGAATAGTGCAGAGAAACAAGCTTATGGCACAGACAAGTCACATAGTATAGAGACTTGACCAGAAATATGACTATATGGTTCAGACAAGTCATACATACAGGGTGCGTGTCTGGCTGTCCCTTGCGCTCCTCTGTACTATATAGCATGACATGTCTGTACATTATTGTCTTATTTGTATGCACTTCTCTATACTATATAGTGCGAATCGTCTCTACTATAAGCTCAGAGTGCAGAGAAGACAACTATAAAGCATTATGAGTACAGAGAAGTACAGTTATATAGTACAAAGTCACACTATAAAGAATAGTACAGTGCAGAGAAGCCGGCTATAGTACACCAACTTCACGCTTTCAGGTTATAAAGCACTGAAGAGTGCACAGAAGCTATCATACTTTAAAGTCCAGAAGAGTGCAAAGAAATCATCATAATATAAAGTATAGCCGAGTGCAGAGAAGTTATCATACTTTAAAGTACAGAAGAGTGCAGAGAAGTTATTATACTATAAAGTACAGAAGAGTGCAGAGAAGTTATTATACTATAAAGTACAAAAGAGTGCAGAGAAGTTATTATACTATAAAGTACAGAAGAGTGCAGAGAAGTTATTATACTATAAAGTACAGAAGAGTGCAGAGAAGTTATCATACTATAAAGTACAGAAGAGTGCAAAGAAATCATCATAATATAAAGTATAGCCGAGTGCAGAGAAGTTATCATACTTTAAAGTACAGAAGAGTGCAGAGAAGTTATCATACTATAAAGTACAGAAGAGTGCAGAGAAGTTATTATACTATAAAGTACAGAAGAGTGCAGAGAAGTTATTATACTATAAAGTACAGAAGAGTGCAGAGAAGTTATTATACTATAAAGTACAGAAGAGTGCAGAGAAGTTATCATACTATAAAGTACAGTAGAGCGCAGATAAGTGATCACAGTATAAAGTACAGAAGAGTGCAGAGAAGTTATTATACTATAAAGTACAGAAGAGTGCAGAGAAGTTATTATACTATAAAGTACAGAAGAGTGCAGAGAAGTTATTATACTATAAAGTACAGAAGAGTGCAGAGAAGTTATCATACTATAAAGTACAGTAGAGCGCAGATAAGTGATCACAGTATAAAGTACAGAAGAGTGCAGAGAAGTTATCATACTATAAAGTACAGAAGAGTGCAGATAATGTGATCACAGTATAAAGTACAGAAGAGTGCAGAGAAGTTATCATACTATAAAGTACAGTAGAGCGCAGATAAGTGATCACAGTATAAAGTACAGAAGAGTGCAGAGAAGTTATCATACTATAAAGTACAGTAGAGCGCAGATAAGTGATCACAGTATAAAGTACGGAAGAGTGCAGAGAATCCATACAGAAAAGTGCAGGGAATTCATACAGAAGAGTATAGAGAAGCGATCATACTATTTAATACAATAGAGTGCAGAGAAATGATCATTCTATACAGTACGGAAGAGTGCAGAGACATGATCATACAATATAGTACGGGATAGTGCAGAGACATGATCATACTATATAGTACGGAATAGTGCAGAGACATGATCATACTATATAGTACAGGATAGTGCAGAGACATGATCATACTATGTAGTAAGGAGAAAAAATGCTCATATATATAGTACAGAAGAGTGCAGAGAATTAATCTGCAGGAGTGCGGAGAAGTGATCATACTATATTGCATACTATATAGAAGAGTGCAGGGATGTGAGCATACTACAGTACAGAAGTTTGCAGAAAAGTGAGCATATTTTATAATACAGAAGAGTGCAGAGGAGTGAGCATACAGTATATAGCACAGAAAAGTAGACAGATGATCATACTATATTGAATACTATACAAAAGAGTGCAGACATATGAGCATACTATATAGAACAGAAGAATCCAGAAAGAGTGGAGAGAGGTGAACATACTACATTGTACAGAAAAGTGCAAAGAAGTGATCATTCTGCAGTATGCAGAGAGGTGAGCATACCATATATTATAGAAGAGTGCAGAGAATTCATACAGATGAGTGCAGACAGGTGAGCATACTACAGTATAACACAGAAGAGTGCAGAGAGGTGATCATACTATATAGTATAGAAGAGTGCAGAGAATTTATAGAGAAGAGTGCAGAGAATTTATAGAGAAGAGTGCAGAGAATTCATAGAGAAGAGTGCAGAGAAGTGATAATTCTATATATATAGCATAGAAGAGTGCAGAGAATTTATAGAGAAGAGTGCAGATAAGTGAATTCTATATATATATTTATAGCACAGAAGAGTGCAGAGAATTTATAGAGAAGAGTGCAGAGAAGTGATAATTATATATATATAGAATAGAGGAGTGCAGAGAATTTATAGAGAAGAGTACAGAGAAGTGATCATACTATATATATAGCATAGAAGAGTGCAGAGAATTTATAGAGAAGAGTGCAGAGAAGTGATAATTATATATATATATAGAATAGAGGAGTGCAGAGAATTTATAGAGAAGAGTACAGAGAAGTGATCATACTATATATATAGCATAGAAGAGTGCAGAGAATTTATAGAGAAGAGTGCAGAGAATTCATAGAGAAGAGTGCAGATAAGTGGTAATTCTATATATATAGCATAGAAGAGTGCAGAGAATTCATAGAGAAGAGTGCAGATAAGTGGTAATTCTATATATATATAGCATAGAAGAGTGCAGAGAATTTATAGAGAAGAGTGCAGAGAATTTATAGAGAAGAGTGCAGAGAATTCATAGAGAAGAGTGCAGATAAGTGATAATTCTATATATATATAGCATAGAAGAGTGCAGAGAATTT